>CAKXYN010000014.1:10217500-11467500 GCA_935064755.1 Tragelaphus eurycerus
CAGAAAAATATAAACAGCCCAGTTTTAAAAATGTCCGTTTTTTTCAAGTAAGACATATAAATGGTCAACAGGTGCTTGAAAATATGCTCAACATTAGCAATCATCAAAGAAATGTAAATCACAACCACAAAACCTCAAAACTGTGACGTTGTCTTTTACCAAGAAGACAGGAGATAACAAATGCTGGCAAGGATGTCGACGGTGAAACTATGCACTATTGTGGAAATGTAAATTGATACAGCTACTATGGAAAACAGTATGGAGTTTCCTTAAAAACTAAAAACAGAACTACCATATGCTTTACCAAACTCACTTTGAGTATATACCTAAGGGAAATGAGAAATATATTTCTTTCAGCCAAGAAATTAAAAGACAGTTACTCCTTGGAAGGAAAGTTGTGACCAACCTAGATAGCATATTCAAAAGCAGAGACATTACTTTGCCAACAAAGGTCCGTCTAGTCAAGGCTATGGTTTTTCCAGTGGTCATGTATGGATGTTAGAGTTGGACTGTGAAGAAAGCTGAGTGCTAAAGAATTGATGCTTTTGAACTGTGGTTCTGGAGAAGACTCTTGAGATTCCCTTGGACTGCAAGGAGATCCAACCAGTCCATTCCTTTAGGAGATCAGTCCTGTATGTTCTTTGGAAGGACTGATGTTGAAGCTGAAACTCCAATACTTCGGCCACCTCATGCAAAGAGTTCACTCATTGGAAAAGACTCTGATGCTGGGAGGGATTGGGAGTAGGAGGAGAAGGGGATGACAGAGGATGAGATGGCTGGTGGGTGGATGACATCACTGACTTGATGGACATAAGTTTGCGTGAACTCCGTGCGTTGGTGATGGACAGGGAGCCCTGGAGAGCTGCGATTCATGGAGTCACAGAGTTGGACACAACTGAGCAACTGAACTGAACTGAATGGCAAAAGTTTCTATAAGAAATCGCTCTCTATATAGAATCTTATAATATATGGACATATCTACCAGAGATTTGTTTATTGGATTTTGACATGCTATAATTGAAAATCATGTAAACACTAAGAGCTAAGTTTAAAACAAATAAAGGTATTCTAAGCTTTTCCATGAAACATAGTGACCTGAGGGAGCACTTCTTTAGAAATATTTACCTGACTTAGAAACAAATGTTGTTTAAGAAAATTTGGATATTTGATAGATGTATTTCTATCTTTAAAGGGTTTGAAAAAAGAAAAAAGATCAATGCTGACCTATTGATAAGTCTTAATGTCATGGATCAAAATTAATGAGTTAGAGTATTTTCATAGGATCATACTGATTTTAATACCCAAGGCAGGATCAATACAGAGTTCTTAGTATGTTGCTACATGACAGTATGTTTTTCTTCTGGATATGAGTTCCCATCCTCTCTGCCATTGAAGCTATCCATTTAAAGTTATTATTATTATTATTTTTTTTTTCTTATTCAAGGTTTCATCTTTCTGGTAAAGTACTTGGTCTTTATGCGAGTACTCACTCGAAGTCTGATTTCAAGATCAGACTGTTTCACTGAAAGTGGCTAGCCTTTGGTCTTTTCCCTTTGGAACAGGTGTTGCTTGTCCTGAGGTCTGTTACTTTGGTGGTCTCTCTGAAACAGTGCTGAGTTTTCCAGCCTTTGGCCTATACTTTTGGAATGGCTATTCTCTGAAAACTAGTTGAAAAAGCCTTTGGCCTGACACCGTTGAGACTAAGGTGTTTCCTCTGAATTGACTGAGATTGGCCTGTGAGCTGTTTGAATTCAGCCATGTGTGCTGTAAGCTGTTCAAGCTGTTTGAAAATTGTTCTGTACTCTATAAACCTCCAGGAAATAGGGTCCCAGTTATCTTAAATATTTTGATCCCCCAGCGCCCAGAACTCTGGCTATTAAAAAAATAAAACAAAACACACAGATCTTCCTCATGAACATTTCTAAATAAATGGGCTGACTGACCAAAGGAAATTTAAAATATCAATACAAAATAGTATAAGGAAGTTTTGAAATCTCCAAAGTTAATTTTCTTAAAACTAAATTGGACTATAATAGTTCAGAATTTTTTAGAACTGATATTTTGATTGATATTTTAAAGTTCCCTAGTACTACCAGGAGTTTAAATTTGCCTCTCTGTAAATTAACATTTAAGAGTAACTGAAAGCATCTATTTCTGCTTTCTTGACTATGCCAAAGTCTTTGACTGTGTGGATCACAATAAACTGTGGAAAATTCTGAAAGAGATGGGAATACCAGACCACCTGATCTGCCTCTTGAGAAATTTGTATGCAGGTCAGGAAGCAACAGTTAGAACTGGTCATGGAACAACAGACTGGTTCAAAATAGGAAAAGGAGTTCGTCAAGGCTGTATATTGTCACCCTGTTTGTTTAACTTATATGCAGAGTACATCATGAGAAATGCTGGACTGGAAGAAACACAAGTTGGAATCAAGATTGCTGGGAGAAATATCAATAACCTCAGATATGCAGATGACACCACCCTTATGGCAGAAAGTGAAGAGGAACTCAAAAGCCTCTTGATGAAAGTGAAAGAGGAGAGTGAAAAAGTTGGCTTAAAGCTCAACATTCAGAAAACTAAGGTCATGGCATCTGGTCCCATCACTTCATGCAAATAGTTGGGGAAACAGTGGAAACAGTGTCAGACTTTATTTTTCTGGGCTCCAAAATCACTGCAGATGGTGACTGCAGCCATGAAAGATGCTTACTCCTTGGAAGGAAAGATATGACCAACCTAGATAGCATATTCAAAAGCAGAGACATCACCATGCAACAAAGGTTCACCTAGTCAAGGCTCTGGTCTTTCCTGTGGTCATGTATGGATGTGAGAGCTGGACTGTGAAGAAGGCTGAGCGCCGAAGAATTGATGGTTTTGAACTGTGGTGTTGGAGAAGACTCTTGAGAGTCCCTTGGACTGCAAGGAGATCCAACCAGTCCATTCTGAAGGAGATGAGGCCTGGAATTTCTTTGGAAGGAATGGTGCTAAAGCTGAAACTCCAGTATTTTGGCCACCTTATGCGAAGAGTTGCCTCATTGGAGAAGACTCTGATGCTGGGAGGGATTGGGGGCAGGAGGAGAAGGGGACGACAGAGGATGAGATGGATGGATGGCATCACTGACTCGATGGACGTGAGTCTGGGTGACTCCGGGAGTTGTTCATGGACAGGGAGGCCTGGTGTGCTGTGATTCATGGGGTCGCAAAGAGTCGAACACGACTGAGCGACTGATCTGATCTGCTCTGATCTGAGACAAATATATGATTAAAGATAAAATGACTCCCCAAACCCCAGTCTCTTCTTCCTTGACTTCTTTGTCTCAAGCTCCACCTCCAGTTCCATTTTCTTCCTTCCTTTCTATACTGCCTATGCCTCCACCATACTTTCAAATCCCCCATACTAATTCTCCCACAAGCTTCCCCTTTTTTCTGAAGCTATCCCCATTCCTGTTTTGTTTAATCTTGTCAGAACTGGTATCTTTAAAATTAAGCCTTCTAAGGATCTAGAGGTGAAATCTTTCATTTCTTATACTCCCTGGACTAAAACTGAACTTAGAACCATTGACAAATATTTCCCAAGGTAGCTGAAGATCCTTACAAGTTTGCTGAGGAACTTAATGTAGTTATTAAAACTTGTCAGTCTGATTTCTCTGACTTACATAAGGTACATCATTCATATGCTTGTTAGTGAAGACCAGGCCCAGCATTGGATGAAAATCTCTGATTGAGAAAGTCCTAAAAGGTCTCTAGTGTTACAAATGGGAGACCAGCCCATTAACTTATATCATCTGGTTTGGGCAATCAATCACTAGGCAAATTTATCAAGCAATTTCTACGGCCTTGTAAAAGCCTGTTGATTGGAACAGAATTCAGGCTTGCACCAAAAATCTGACAAACCTGTCCATGATCATTTAAATAAACTTCAGATTATTTTTAAAGAAAATTCTGGCCTTTTGTTGGAGAAGACAATGGCAACCCACTCCAGTACTCTTGCCTGGAAAATCCCATGGATGGAGGAGACTGGTAGGCTGCAGTCCATGGGGTCACGAAGAGTCAGACACGACTGAGCAACTTCACTTTCACTTTTCACTATCATGCATTGAAGAAGGAAATGGCAACCCACTCCAGCGTTCTTGCCTGGAGAATCCCAGGGATTGGGGGAGCCTGGTGGGCTGCTGTCTATGGGGTCACACAGAGTCGGACACGACTGAAGTAACCTAGCTGTTGCAGCAGCTGGCCTTTTGGGTATTGATTCACCTAGGTAGCTTTAAACTCTCTGTTTATTAATGGGGTGAACTAAGACCTTTTCCTTCTAGTAAAAAAGACCAGGATAGCGTGGGAAATTATTTCCACTCCAGGTTTGATTCATCTTGCAAACCACCTCTCTCTTTCTCTAAATGATTCACACCCAAGGAAGACAGTCAAGAGTCTATTCTTCAACTCAAGCAAATAAAACCTCCAAAATAAAATCCATACCCTCCTACTTTCTGCTGTTATTTCAAAGAAACAGCACATTGGAAGAGAGATTGTTAAAAATCTATGCACTTTAGTCACCTTTAAATTTATAAGCAACCTTTCCAATGATCTCCCAATTCTTAATGGCAAGCCTCCCAGGAATTATGGAGACTTTCCCAAACCTTTGTTAATCAGCTTGGATAAATATTTCTTGAGATTGGGTATGTCAGTGGAAACAATCAATAAATAATCTAGAGTAGGAATAGAAGAGAGTTTTATTGGAGCCAAACTGAGGAATATAGCCTCGGAGTGAAAGTGAAAGTCGCTCAGACATGTCTGACATTTTGTGACCCCATGACTATACAGTGCATGGAATTCTCCAGGCCAGAATACTGGAGTAGGTAGCCTTTCCCTTCTCCAGGGGATCTTCTGAACCCAGGGATCGAACCTGGGTCTCCTGCATTGCAGGCAGATTCTTTATCGTCTGAGCCACCAGGGAAGCCTGGAGAGATAGATTCAAAAAGCACTTTAATTATGTTCTGTTGGACTGCAAAATGAGTAAGGCTTGTAGAAGTGAACACTAAAATTACATAAGTTGATTGTCAAGAATTACAATTTGAGCAGTGAATAAGTATAGTTTCTTATTAAGCAGGGATTGTTTGGTAGCTGAAATGATATCTTAGTTTTAAGAGATCTTGAGACTAAGGTTGCAGCTGGCAGTTGCTAGCAGATATTATTTAGAGAATGGCTTGTGGTGTCCTTAAATCTGGTATAGGTCAGAAAATTCAAGTTTACATTGATTCAAGAATGTGTCTGAAACCACATCTGCAATTGCTGCTGGGCTGCATTTTAAAAACCTGAACCACAGTTACTCCATTATGACATTTAAATGCATTATTTTCTTTAATGGTTGAAGCAGATGTACAATTCAGGTTTGATTAGAACACACCATAGGCTGTTCTGGTTTGCATAAAATTCACTCCAAATTACATATAAATAAGAATGACTTCCCCCATACCTCAGTTGGTGAAAATTTCTTCTATTAGTATGAATCTCTTCCAGTTCTTTTTGACATTAGAACCACACTCTCAGTGCTTAACCCTGCTATTGTAGAATAATTATTGCCTTTTTACTAAAACAATTCAGATAGGGAGATTTCTTGTGAACCTCAATAGGCCTCTGAGCCTATTCCCTTTTGTTTAGGCTTTCTGAGAGACACCCATACATTTCTCTTTGATTCTCCTACCCCTACCTATTTATCAGGCTGAGGCTTCTTAGAGTTGTATCATGCTAAACTTTCTCCCAAATTGGGAAAATAATTCTAGACATTGACAGTGATTATCAAAATGACTTACCAGTTGAATTAAGGAACCCCTCGACATCTTTTATTCATTTTATCTCTGGTGTTACTACAGGGGATTTTGGAAACACTGATCATTTGTCTTTATTGTATCACATACCACTTTCTTAAAAGGCAAAATCTCCAACTGATATTATCAAAATGCATAACACATCTATCATCAAAATTCTAAAACAATGGCCCCTGCCTCCAAATCTCTTCCTAGAATTACTCAATAACCTATAACTAAAGAAGTACTTCAGGACATAGAGCCCATAATAGAAGATTATGTAATTCAAGGCCACATTATCCCTTATATTAGCCTGGAAAACTCCCATTTTACTGATGAGAAAACCTAAGGGCTGAGGGTGGATGTTGTCCAGGACATCCAAGCAATAAACACCATGGTTGTTTCTCAACATGCTGTTCCTAACTCTCATACATTACTAATATCCATTCCTACAAAAAGCTTATAATGATGATTGATTTCTATAGTGTGTTCTTTAGTGTTCAGGTGATAAACTTTCAGAGAAAGATCTTGTTACACAGGGGAAATACAAAAAAGATTAATAAACAGAAACCTCAAATAAATAGACTGAAGAGAGACAGTTCAGTCAGTTCAGTCGCTCAGTTGTGTCCGACTCTTCACGACCCCATGAATCGCAGCACGCCAGGTCTCCCTGTCCATCACCAACTCCTGGAATTCACTCAGACTCACATCCATTGAGTCAGTGATGCCATCCAGCCATCTCATCCTCTGTCGTTCCCTTCTCCTCCTGCCCCCAATCCCTCCCAGAATCAGAGTCTTTTCCAATGAGTAAACTCTTTGCATCAGGTGGCCAAAGTACTGGAGTTTCAGCTTTAGCATCATTCCTTCCAAAGAAATCCTAGGGCTGATCTCCTTCAGAATGGACTGCTTGGGTCTCCTTGCAGAGGGGATAGTTGTTATGCCCTACTATGATACTAGAGGGGCTTTCCTGCTGGTTCAGATGGTAAAGAATTCATCTGCAACCTGAGAGAAACCATCTGAGAGAGACCTGGATTCAATTCCTGAGTTGGGAAGATCCCCTGGAGGAGGGCATGGCAACCCACTCCAGTATTCTTGCCTGGAGAATCCCCATGGACAGAGAAACCTGGTAGGCTACAGTTCATGGGGTCACAAAGAGTCAGACTGGATGCATAGACTAAGCACAGCAGAGCATAGCATGATATTAGAGCACAATAGGAGGGAGGAAGACTCCTTTCTTTCCTGCGAAGGACTCAGCTAGCGAAAAGCTACTGACTCTGTTTGTAGTAGCCTTCCCAACATGATTTCCTTTCCCTAAAAACCAAGTGTTCTTCTTTCCTTACCTCGTGGGGACTTGCAAGTGGCTAACCATGGTTGCAGACCTCGATTTGCAATTCTGTATTAATCTTGAATAAACCCACCTTTGCTGGATATGTACCAGGGGTATACTTATTTTAGGTCAACAATATAGGATCCTCAGAGGAATAAGAAATAAAAGTAACAGGCAACATCTTAGAGTAATCCTACAGATTTATTTTTTGTTTAGAAATTTACTAATTTATATGTAGAAATTTACTAATTTGTACTCCAGAAATGTTTGAGAAGCCTTACATTTTATTACATCTATGAATTTATAGTATTGATCAGATTAAGTACATAGAGGAATGAATTGAAATATTAGAAATATTTAAATATATGTTGTTGCAAAAAGTTAAAAGCACATGAATTTTTAATGACCCTAAACATTTTTCACAAGTTACCTAAAAAGTGATTTCAAAAGTTTATAGTCCTTAGTTCAGTTCACTCGCTCAGTCATGTCCAACTCTTTGTGACCCAATGGACTGAATCACACCAGGCCTCCCTGTCCATCACCAATTTCCAAAGCTTGCTCAAACTCATGTCCATCCAGTCAGTGATGATATCCAACCATCTCATCCTCTCTCATCCCCTGCTTCTCTTGCCTTCAATCTTTCCCAACATCAGGGTCTTTTCCAATGATCATTTCTTCGCATCAAGTGGCCAAAGTATTGGAGTCTCAACTTCAGCGGCAGTTCTTCCAATGAATATTCAGGGCTGATTTCCTTTAGGATGGACTGGTTGGATCTCCTTGTGTCCAAGGGACTCTCAAGAGTCTTCTCCAACACCACAGTTCAAAAGCATCAATTCTTCAGCACTCAGCTTTCTTCACAGTCCAGCTCTCACATCCATACATGACTACTGGAAGAACAATAGCTTTGACTATAGGCACCTTTGTTGGTAAAGCAATGTCTCTGCTTTTTAGTATGCTATCTAGGCTGGTCATAGTTTTTCTTCTAAGGAGTGAGCATCGTTTAACTTCATGGCTGTAGTCAACAACTGCAGTGACTTTGGAGCCCACAGAAATAAAATCAGTCACTATTTCCATTGTTTCCCCATCTATTTGCCGTGAAGTGATGGGACCAGGGTGACAATATACAGCATTGACATACTCCTTTTCCTATATGGAACCAGTCTGTTGTTCCATGTACAGCTCTAACTGTTGCTTCCTGACATGCATATAGGTTTCTCAAGAGGCAGGTCACTTGGAAGGAAAGTTATGACCAACCTAGATAGCATATTGAAAAGCAGAGACATTACTTTGCCAACAAAATTCTGACTAGTCAAGGCTATGGTTTTTCCAGTGGTCATGTATGGATGTGAGAGTTGGACTGTGAAGAAAGCTGAGAGCTAAAAAATTGATGCTTTTGAACTGTGGTGTTGGAGAAGACTCTTGAGAGTCCCTTGGACTGCAAGGAGATCCAACCAGTCCATCCTAAAGGAGATCAGTCCTGGGTGTTCATTGGAAGGACTGATGCTAAAGCTGAAACTCCAATTCTTTGGCCACCTCATGTGAAGAATTGACTCATTGGAAAAGACCCTGATGCTAGGAGGGATTGGGGGCAGGAGGATAGGGGGACGACAGAGGATGAGATGGCTGATGACATCACCGACTCGATGGATGTGAGTCTGAGTAAACTCCAGGAGTTGGTAATGGACAAGGAGCCCTGGCATGCTGTGATTCAGGGGGTTGCAAAGAGTTGGACATGACTGAGTAACTGAACTGAACTGATGGGACCAGATACCATGATCTTAGTTTTCTAAATGTTGAGTTTTAAGCCAACTTTTTCACTCTCTTCTTTCACTTTGGTCAAGAGGCTCTTTAGTTCTTCACTTCTGCCATAAGGGTGATGTCATCTGTGTCTCTGAGGTTATTGATATTTCTCCTAGCAGTCTTCATTCCAGCTTGTGCTACATCCAGTCCTACATTTCAAATGATATACTCTACATATAAGTTAAATAAGCAGGATGACGATATACAACCTTGACATTTTCCTTTCTTTATTTGGAACCAGTCTGTTGTTACTTGTCCAGTTCTAAGGTTGCTTCCTGACCTGTATATGGGTTTCTCAAGAGGCAGATCAGGTGGTCTGGTATTCCCATCTCTATCAGAATTTTCCACAATTTATTGTTATCCATACAGTCAAAGGCTTTGGCATAGTCAATAAAGCAGAAGTAGATGTTTTTTTCTGGAACTCTCTTGCTTTTTTGAAAATCCAACGGATGTTGGCAATTTGATCTGTGTTTCCTCTGCCTTTTCTAAATCAAGCTTGAACATTTGGAAGTTCATGGTTCATGTACTGTTGAAGCCTGACTTGGAGAATTTTGAGCATTACTTTGCTAGTGTGTGAGATGAGTGCAATTGTGTGGTAGTTTGAGCATACTTTGGCATTGCCTTTCTTTGGGATTGGAATGAAAACTGACCTTTTCCAGTTTTGTTGCCACTTTTGAGTTTTCCAAATTTGCTGGCATATTGAGTGTACCACTTTCACAGTATCATCTTTTATAGTCTTAGCAACCTTGAAGAAATTTTTAGCTTCTAAACTTTAAAATTTGTAACATCTGTAAATTGGGAAATTAATTATATTTCCTAAACTCATTTTTTAAGCAAAACTGCCCTCTAAGACATAAAAATAAACAAAAACAAAAACAAAAAATCCTCTTAAATGTAGCAGAATCAGTAAGCACAAATTCAGGCTTAAGATGAAAAGAGATCCTGTTCTAATAGTCCCTTGTATTTTTAAAGAAGATTTTATGAGAGAACACTTTGACCTGAAATATTGTGTAATGGTCTGTTGGTGCCAGTTCTTCAGATTCTGCCTCTTCCGACTTTGACTTTTGTGCCTTCTGTAAATGTGCTCATAAATACACAGATAATGATATCTTACTTATTGGTATGGATTCTTTGCAGTTTAACAGTTTTTAAAGAACATATAGCATGTCATATTCTCTGCGTCACATTTATATAGGGAGATGCATTTTGGAAGTTATTCTTTTATCCCCTCCAGTTGATTCCTCTCCTGTTCTTATTTGTAATATGGTAAATAAATACAAATTTCAAAGGGATAATTTATTTCCCTTAATTTTTACTACCCTTAAAATTGTTTATTGTTTTTGTTTTAATTTTTTTCAAAAGCACATGCTGTGCCATCGTAATGGTAGTAATAAAGTAGTATTAATTGTTCGTCTAGCAGCAGCCTGAAAAGAAAGAATATATAGAAAGAGGAGAGAGTCTGAAAAATAAGATAAAGAGATCATATCAGTATGTTTCAATATGTTTTTACATACTCCCTACCTCCAGGCTTTATAGCTTCATATTACTTTATCCTAAGTATGAGTTTATATTTTCTTCTGACCCCCCCAAAAAATTGTTTATCTTAGAAATTATCTTAAAATAAAATTTTAAAAAAGGAGAAGAAGCTTTTAAGTGGAATTTCTTTAACATTACTAAGGCTCCCTGGGCTCCTGTTACCACGTCTTATTCTTAGTATGTATAGTAAAACCACATTTCTCCCTTTTTTGCTATACATTTCTAAATTTTCATTACCTTCTGATAAACAATTAAATCACAAAGTAAGCAAAGCCAAGTGAATGGTGGCTGAACAGCTATCACTACTGCATAGATATTAAAAACTGAAAATGAATGCAGTTTAGCTTTACCAGCTAATTTAGTTAGGTATCACCCTAAGGCATCAACACCATTTATCATTATCACTGGAGCCTGGCATGAAGGCACAATCAACAGTAGCTTTTACAAAGCAAATTAAAAACTTTTAAAGTTCTCTTTGCTCAGGAAAGGAAAACAAATTTTTGATATCCTCTATGTATAAATCCTTTGTGGTGAACCCCAGTGTCATGATTAGCCTGAACATTTGAAAGTAAGAAATTCTAGTACAAAGATGTGCTGCCATTTGTAAATATTTATGGTTCTCAGGTTACTGAATATCATAAAAATTATGGCCTCAAAAGGCTGTGTTTATGTTGAAAAATACATTATATTCAAAATAGGAAACTGTACTGTCAAATTTACTAATTATTAAAATATAAATTATTTTATTCATTAGTCATGTTTTTAAATATTTCTTATGAAATCATATATTTAACGCAGCAAATATTAATCATTTTAATAGACTATTTTTTAGAGCTATTTTGGGTTCATAACGAAATTGAGAAAAAGGTACAGAAATTTCCCATATACCCTCTGCCCCTATGTATGCACAGCAGCCTTCTTACCAAATCCCCCCACCAGAGTGATACATTATGCTATAGCTGATAAACCTAAATTAGCATGTTATTATTACACAAAACCCATAGTTTGCATTAGGATTTGCTATAGTGCTGTACATTGCATGTGTTTAGATAAATATGAAATTGTATGTATTAATTATTTTAGTATCATACAGCCTAGTTTTACTGCCCTAAATATCTTTATTGCTCCATCAATTCATCCCTCCCTCCTTCTAAACCTCTGGCAATCACTGATCTTTTTATACCTCCAGAGTTTTAAATTTTCCATAAAGTTATAGTTGAAGTCATATAGTACATAGTCTTTTTAGACTGATTTATTTCACTTAGTAATATGCACTTTCCTCCTTAATTTTGCAAGGCTTACTAGCTCATTTGTTTTTAGCACTGGATAGTATTTCATTTTATGGATGTATCACAGTTTATTTATCCATTCACCTACTCAAGGAAAGCAGTACTGTAGTATTATAATAAGCCTTGAAATTAGGTAGTGTTAGCATTTTTCCTGCAATATTAACTTGGAAATTTTGGATCATTTGTCTCTCCATGTAAACTTTAGAATTAATTTGTTGATATCCACAAAATAACAGGCTGGAATTTTGATTGAGGTTGCATTGACTCTATTGATCAAATTGGGAAGAACTGACATCTTGACAGTATTGAGTCTTCCTATCCATAAACAAAGAATGTTTCTCTATGTAGTTTTTTGATATCTTTCATAAAAATTTTATAGTTTTCCTCATGGAGATCTGAAACATATTTGTTAGATTTATACTTTAGTATTTCATTTTTGGAGTGCTAATATAAACAATATCGTTTTCAATTCCAAATTCCACTTGATTGATGTTAGTATAAAGGAAAATAGTTGACCTTTTAATATATTAACCTTGTATCCTACAACCCTGCTATAGTCACTTGCATTAATGATTCAAAAGTATTTTTTGTTCATTCTTTCAGATTTTCTATAATAGATAATCATGTGAATAAAGACAGTTATATTTTTTATTGTTTTTCTTCCTCATCTCTGTACCTCTGTTTCCTTTTCTTGTTTTACTATATTAGCTAGGACTTTCAGTATGATGTTGAAAAACTGCAGTGAGAGAAAATATCCTTCTTTTCCCCTGAAAAAGCCTATTCATCTTTAAATTTTTGTAGACTTTTTTTAAAAAATCAAATTGAAGAAGTTCCCTTCTAGTGTACTGGTTTAGTAGTTGACTGTCAGAAATGGGTATTGGCTTTTGTTATTGTTCACTTACTAAGTTCTATCTGACTCTTTGTGACCCCAAGAACTGCAGCGTGCCAGGATTCCCTGTCCTTCACTATCTCCCAGAATTTGCACAAACTCAGTTCCATTGAGTCAGTGATACCTTCCAACTATCTCATCCTTGGTCACCCTCCTACTCCTTCTGCCCTCAATCTTTCCCAACATCACAGTCTTTGCCAGTGAATCAGCTCTTCACATCAAGTGGCCAAAGTACTGGAGCTTCAGCTTCAACATCCAACCTTCCAGTGAATATTCAGGGTTGATTTCCTTTAGGAGAGACTGGTTTGATTTTCTTGAAGTCCAGGGACTCTCAAGAGTCTTCTCCAATACCACAATTCCAAAAATTTTTCTCCATCTATTGATACAATTATGTGATTTTTAAAAATCTTTTTTTGTTGTTGATGTGATTTTATTTATTTTATTTATTTATTTCATGTCACTTCATTTCACTTAAACTTACCTTACTTTTTTTAACTGTAGCACATGACATGCAGGATTTTAGTTCCCTGACCAAAGATTGAACCTGTGCCCCCTGCAATGGAAGTACAGAGTCTTAACCACTGGATCACCAGAAAAGTCCTATGGTATTTTATTTTAAAATATTGAACCAACCTTGCTTTCTTGAGATAAATCTCACTTGGTAATGGTGCATATGTGTGTGTGTGCATGCATACATGTGTGTATTAATGCTTTGCTAGATTTGATTTGAAATATTTTGTTGAGGATTTTTGTATGTGTGTTCACAAGATACACTGGCCTCTGATTTTCTTTTGTTTTTAGTATTAGGGTAATATCTAGTTTTCATATTAGGGTAATTCTGGTCTAATAGAATGACTTGCAAATAATATTCCCTCAGTTTCCATCTTCTGAAAGTGAATGTAGAGAGGAAGTGTACTTTGTAACTTAGGTGTTCACAGAATTCATTGATGAACACATCTGGGCCTAGTTCCTTCTGTTTCTGAAGGTTATTAATTGCGGATTCAATTTCTTTAGTAGATATATTGTATATATACTTTATATGTCTAATATATATTCTTTAGTATATGTATTTTCATATTGTCAGTTTCTTCTTGTGTGAGTTTTGTTTGGTTATGTCTTTGAAGGAATTGGTCCATTTTGCTTAGGTTATTAAATTTGTGGTCATAGAGCTTCTCATATATTTATCCTGTTACTGTTCTTGGGATATGTATTAATGCCCCTCTTTTTTTCTGTGATGTTGGTACTTTATTTAATTTTAGTTATCTAGAAGCTTATTAATTTTATTAATTTCAGCTTTTATTAATAGTTTCTTCTAACTTCGGACTTATTTGATTTTTTCCTACATTTTAAGGCAGAATTTTTAGATGATTTAATTTAAATCTTCTTCCTAAAATACACATTCGGTGCTGTATATTTTTTCTCTAAAAATAGATTTTGCTGTATCTGCTTTTGCTGTGTCATATAAATTTTGATGCTTCATCTTCATTTTATTTAGTTCAAAATATTTAAACTTTCTCTTGATTTTTTTTGATATATGTATTCTTAAGAAGTATGTTATTTAATCTCTGAGTACTTATATTTTTTAAGGTATCTTTGTATTATTAGTTACCACTTTAATTCTATTGTGGTCTGAGAAAAAAGCGTTATTATACATATATTCTTGTAAATTTATTGTGTTTTTTGATCCAGGTGTGGTCTTTCTTGGTGAAATGTTTCATGTGAGCTTGAAAAGAATATATATTCTGCATTTGTTTGATAAAGTGGTTTTTAGTTGCTCATTACAACAGTTGGTGTTGCTGAATTCATCTTTGTCTTTAATTTTTTTTTTTTTTTCTACTACTGGATCCTTCTGTTTCTGAATGGTGAATCATTTCTGAGAGAGCGAAATTGAAGTGACCAGCTATGATAGTGGGCTCTTCTATTTATTCTTGCAGTTCTATCAATGTTTGCCTCATGTGTTTTGACATTCTGTTGTTAGGCACATAACAACAAAGTGTTATTATGTGCACTAACACTGGGTTTCCTGCACTGCAGGCAGATTCTTTACCATCTGAGCTACCAGGGAAGCCCACTTACACTTAACAATCCTTATATTTTCTTGGATAAATTGTTCCCTTATCATTATATAATAGCGTTCTGTTTCTGATAACTTTCCTTACTCTGGAGTCTACTTTGTCCAAAATTAATATAGCTGCTCCTGCTTTCTTTTAATTAGTATAAACATAGTATATCTTTCTCTGTCCATCTGCTTTTAATCTATAAATATGTATATTTATATTTAAAATAGATTTCTTATAGACTACATATAGTTTGTTCTTGTTTTTTTATCTCCTCTGATAATTGCTGTCTTTTAATCAACGCATTTACACCACTGTTATTTAGTGATTATCAATATAGTTAAATGATATCTATTATATATGGAAAGCTAATATAATTTACATTTGTTTCTTGTGTACTTTCTTTCTATTTTTTGTCTCTCACTCTTTTTCTGCCTTTATAGTTTTAGCTGAACATTTTATATGATCCCATTTTCTCTCCTTTCTTATCAGTTTTACTTCAAAATGGGTCTGTGGACAACAAATTCTCTTAACTTTGTCTGAGAAAATCTTTACACCTAACTCACTTTTGAAAGAAAATCTTTCTGGTGCAGAAATCTATGTTTGTGGGGGTTTTTGTTTGTTTGTTTTTCTGTTAACACTTTCAGTATTTCACTCTATCTTCTTCTGGCTTGCACAAAGTATAGAAGTTGGATGTAATTTTTCTTAAATTTTTTTTTTTTTTTGTCGAAGTATAATTGCTTTACAATGTTGTATTAGTTTTTGCATGCATGAGTGCTAAGTCACTTTAGTTGTGTCCAACTCTGTGACCCTATGGAGCATAGCCTGTCAGGCTCCTCTGTCAGTGGGATTCCCAAGGAAAAAATACTGGAGTGGGTTGTCATATCCTCCTCCAGGGGATCTTCTGGATCCAGGGATTGAAGCTGTATCTCTTAAGTCTCCTGCATTGGCAAACAGGTTCTTTACCACTAGCACCACCTATTAGTTGCTACTTGTATAGCCAAGGGAAACATATGTATACACATATGTCCCCTCTGTTTTGGATTTCCTTCCCATTTAGGTCACCACAGAGCATTGGGTAGAGTCCCATATACTATATAGTAGGTTCTCTATACAGCACACCAGGCTTCCCTGTCCTTCACTATCTCCTAAAGTTTACTCAAACTCAGGTCCATTGAGTCGCTGATGCCATCGAACCATCTCATCTTCTGTCACCCTCTTCTCCTCTTGCCCCCTATCTTTCCAAGCGTTAGTTCCCCCCGCCCCCAGTGGCTCTTTGTATCAGGTAATAAAAATATCGGGGTTTAAGCTTCAGCTTGATGAATATTCCTTCAAATGTATATTCAGCGTTGAATTTCCTTTAGGATTGACTGGTTTAATCTTCTTGGTGTTCAAAGACTCTCAAGAGTCTTATCCAGCACAACTTGAAGCCATCAATTTGGTGCACAACCTTCCTTATAGTCCAGCTCTCATATCTCATATCCATAGGGCTTCCCTGGTATCTCAGCTGGTAAAGAATCCACCTGCAATTCAGGAGACCCTGGTTCAGTTCCTGGATTGGGAAGATCCACTGGAGAAGGGATAGGCTACCCAATCCGGTATTCTTGGGCTTCCCTGGTGGCTCAGATGGTAAAGAATCTGCCTGCAATGCACAGGACCTGGGTTCAATCCCTGAGTTGGGAAGATCCCCTGGAGAAGGGAATGGTTATCCACTCTAGCATTCTGGCCTGGAGAATTCCATGGACAGAAGAGCCTGGCAAGCTACAGTTTATGGGGTCACAAGGAATCAGACACAACTGAGTAACTTTCACTTTCACTTTTCTCACTTCGGCCACATGACCACTGGAAAAACCATTGCTATGACTATATGGACCTTTGTTGACAAAGTGATGTCTCTGATTTTAAATATGCTGCCTAGGTTTGTCATAGCTTTTTTTCCAAGGAGCAAGTGGTATCAATAGTGTATATGTGTTAATTCTATTCTCCCAATTTATCTCTTCTCCCCTTTCTCCTTTGATATTTGTGCATTCGTTCTCCATGTCTTTGCCTCTATTTCTTTGTAAAATAGACTGTCTACATCAATTTTTTTTTTCATATCCCATATATTGTTAATATATGGTAATATTTTTCTCTTTCTGGTTTATTTCACTGTATATGACAATCTCTAGGTTCATCCACATCTCTGCAAATGACCTAATTAAGTTCCTTTTTATGGCTGAGAAATATTCCATTCCATGTATGTAATTCTTATGTTTGTTCCTCTATAGGTAAGATATTTTTCCCCCTCTGGCATCTTTCAAAAATATATCTTTGATTTTTCATAATTTGAATATTATATATATAAGTTCTCCATTTTGATGTTTATCCTGCCTGGTGCTCTCTGAGCTTCCTGAATGTGTAGTTTGGGGTCTGTCTTTATATGTGGGAAGTTGTTTCAAATCCTTCCTTCACTCCTTCCTCTCTTTTTTCCCTCCTTCCCTCTCACTGTCTCTCCTTCCTTCTCTCCCTCCCATTCTTACTTTCTCTCTTTCTGCTATTCCTACTATGTACTTGTTTCATTGTTTGTAGTGGTTTTTACAGTACTTGGATACTTTCTTCTATTTATACCAGCCTCTTTTCTATTTGATTTTTAATTTTAGAAGTTTCTATTCACATATCTTGAAACATAGATTCTTCCCATGGTCATATCCAGGCGGCTAATAAGCTCATCAAAGCCACTCTTTATTTCTTCTATAATGTTTTTTATATCTAGCATTTACTTTTGATTTCTTCTTATAATTTCCATCTCACCACATGCATTGCCAATTTATTCTTGCCCACCATCTAATTTATTCATTAAAGCCCTTATCAAATTAATATTTTTATGATTAAAAATTTTTATTGAATGAATGATGGATAACTCTGCTATGTGAGCAATGTAGTTAGCTGGTAAATCTATACTCGCTAGACATCTTATGCATTTCTAGTGTCTTAAGAAAACCTGGGTATAAGACTGGAATGGAAAATATGCCACACAGATAGTCATAGAAATCTCCTCAAAACTCCATCAGATTGTAGGACCACACCTAGTATCAACTTCCATCTGGGATTGCCTCTACATTAATTGTTTAAATTCTCAGCCTGATTATTCCAACATTCTTGCCATATCTGAGTCTGATTCTATTGCTTGCTCTGTCTCTTCAACTGAAGAGATTTCTAAAGTTGGGTTAGTCCTCGCATAACGATGATCATAATATATTGCACATATTCTGTCATCAGATCAGATCAGATCAGATCAGTCGCTCAGTCGTGTCCGACTCTTTGCGACCCCATGAACCGCAGCACACCAGGCCTCCCTGTCCATCACCAACTCCCGGTGGTCACTCAGACTCACACCCATCAAGTAAGTGATGCCATCCAGCCATCTCATCCTCTGTTGTCCCCTTCTCCTCCTGCCCTCAATCCCTCCCAGCATCAGAGTCTTCTCCAATGAGTCAACTCTTCGCATGAGGTGGCCAAAATACTGGAGTTTCAGCTTTAGCATCATTCCTTCCAAAGAAATTCCAGGATTGATCTCCTTCAGAATGGACTGGTTGGATCTTGCAGTCCAAGGGACTCTCAAGAGTCTTCTCCAACACCACAGTTCAAAAACATCAATTCTTCGGCGCTCAGCCTTCTTCACAGTCCAGCTCTCACATCCATACATGACCACAGGAAAGACCATAGCCTTGACTAGGCGAACCTTTGTTGGCAAAGTAATGTCTCTGCTTTTGAATATGCTATCTAGGTTGGTCATAAGTTTCCTTCCAAGGAGTAAGCGTCTTTTCATTTCATGGCTGCAGTCACCATCTGCAGTGATTTTGGAGCCCAGAAAAAGAAAGTCTGACACTGTTTCCACTGTTTCTCCATCTATTTCCCATGTAGTGATGGGACCAGATGCCATGATCTTCGTTTTCTGAATGTTGAGCTTTAAGCCAACTTTTTCACTCTCCACTTTCACTTTCATCAAGAGGCTTTTTAGCCCCTCTTCACTTTCTGCCATAAGAGTGGTGTCATCTGCATATCTGAGGTTATTGATATTTCTCCCAGCAATCTTGATTCCAACTTGTGTTTCCTCCAGTCCAGCATTTCTCATGATGTATTCTGCATATAAGTTAAATAAACATGGTGACAATATGCAGCCTTGACGTACTCCTTTTCCTATTTGGAACCAGTCTGTTGTTCCATGACCAGTTCTAACTGTTGCTTCCTGACCTGCATACAGATTTCTCAAGAGGCAGATCAGGTGTTCTGGTATTCCCATCTCTTTCAGAATTTTCCATAGTTTATTGTGACCTACACAGTCAAAGGCTTTGGCATAGTCAAGAAAGCAGAAATAGATGTTTTTCTGGAACTCTTGCTTTGTCCATGATCCAGCGGATGTTGGCAATTTGATCTCTGGTTCCTCTGCCTTTTCTAAAACCAGCTTGAACATCAGGAAGTTCATGGTTCACATATTGCTGAAGCCTGGCATACCCCTCCCATACTTTGATATTCATTTGTTTACTTGTTTGTCATTTCCACTAAAGTGTATGTTCCATGAATAAAGTAATTTTATATTATGATTATATTTTAGTCAAAAATTATTTTTTATTTTGACTGCACTGTGTCTTCCTTGCAGTATGAAGGTTCTTTCTTGTGACTTTCTCTAGTTGTGAAAATCTTAATGACTAGCTTCTTACAGTACATTTCTAATGAAGTAAACCCACCCAGTGATTAAACAGATTCTTCCTCTGCTCCTTCTAAAGAACAATTAGAGCAGGAAAAACAAAAACTGCTTCTTTCCTTCAAGCCAGTAATGCAGAAATTCCATTATGATCAGGTTGATCTACAAGTCAGTGCCCTCTATGCTCTTTAGGTGCACTGCTACAACAGCATCTTCCCAAAAAGCATGGTACTCCACTTTTTTGTTCATTTTATGACATGGAAATTATTGAAGAAAAAGCTTTCTTGGCTTGAAAAGAAGATATAACACAAGAGTTTCCAGGGAAAAACAAGGCTTTGTTCTAGGTAAATCAGTGGCTAAGCTGGCTAGAAACTGCTGAAGCAGAAGAATCAGAGGAAGAAGCCTACTAAAAGAACCAGCCAAAACCTTAATTTGTGCAAAACATACTGTTGCTATGATGCAACTGCATTTGACCTAAACACTGAAAATTCATTCCACTCTAATGTTTTCACAGTATTTAAAAGCAGAAGCACATCAGGTAGGGTTTCCTTTTGCATAAGTTTTTTGTTTTTTGTATTGTAATGTCTTAATCAGTCTACCATCAAATATTTTAAGAGAATCTTTAACATTTAGATGTTTAGCAGCATGCAACAATTATATCATAAGTTCTCAAGCAGAGGCAGTCTATTGCAAGGACCAGTTATCATAGGCTGTTTTAAGTTCAAAGACTGAATAGCAACACTGAATACTGTAGAAATGCACTTTGCTCAGTAATATTTGAGTTGTTGCAGTATTTGATTATCCATTTGGTTGTTACAGAAAAGTTCTTAACTGTAATTGATGGTTTTTGGAGTAATAGTATATTTGCCTGTATTTATACCTTTAGTAATGGACTTTATATGCTAGATTTTAATATCCTTGAGCCTGGGCAACTGCACAAATCTTTTTAAAAGAAACATGGTTTACTTGCACAAAACTGATCAGTTTCGAGAGATTGTAAATGCCCTTGAAGTAGTCTTTGTGGTTGTGAAACAAATGGTGAGCATTTGAATTGACTCCTCTTATTATAGTATTGAAATTAAGTCTACTTAATTTATCAAGTCATGTTCATGCCCTGACTTTATATACTTGTATCTATCAATTTTTATTTTTTAATGTGCCATTTGGGATCTTAAATCCCCCACCAGGAACTGAACCCATGTCCTCAGGCATATTCTTAACTGCAGAAGTACCAAGAAATTAACTTCATATTTGTTGTTTTATTACCAGCACTGAAAATGTAGTTCTATTACCAGTTCACATCCTTGCACATAACAGTTTCTCAATAAATATTTTAAATGACTGACTTATTGGCTGAATTCTCAATTCTAGAAGTTAGTTTCCAGAAGATTATATCAAATCACCAATATCTCAGTTTGAATGTTTTGAGTATAGCAATGTTTATATAGAACCAACTGTAAAAAAACTAATTTGTGATGTAACTAATTTGTGATGTATGTTTTAAAGTCCTAAAGAGGAAAAGCTATTATGGAATTTTAGGAGGTAGAAGTAACATTGACTAGGGCAATATATAGCCTTGACCTACTCCTTTCCCAGTTTTAAACCAGTCCATTGTTCCTTGTCTGGTTGTAACTGCTGCTTCTTGACCTGCATACTGTTTTTTTATAAGGCAAGTATTCCTGGTATTCCCAGGAATACCAGAAGCAGCAGTTATAACTAGACATGAAACAACTGATTGGTTCAAAATTGGCAAAGAACTATGTCAAATCTGTACACTGCTACCATGATTATTTAACTTATATGTAGAGTATATCATATGAAATGCCAGACTGAGTGAATCACAAGCTGGAATCAAGATTACCAGGAGAAACATCAACAACCTTAGAGAGTCATATGATACACCCTAATGACATAAAGCAGTGAGTAATTAAAGAGCCTCTGGATGAGGGTGAAAGAGGAGAGTGAAAACATTGGCTTATAACCCAGTATTCAAAGAACTAAGATCATGGCATCCAGTCCTATCACTTCATGGCAAATAGATGGGAAAAAATGGAAACAGTGACATATTTTATTTTTTTGGCCTCCACAATCACTGTTGGTGGTGAATGTTGCTGTGAAATAAAAAGGTGCTCTTTGAAAGAAAATCTATGACAAACTTAGCATACTAAAAAGTAGAGACATCACTTTACCAACATAGATAAGTATAATCAAAGCTATGGTTTTTCCAGTAGTCATGTATGAATATCAGAATTGAATCATAAAGAAGGCTGAGCACTGAAGAACTGGTGCTTTTGAATTGTGGTGCTGGAGAAAACTCTTGAGATTCCCTTGGACAGCAAGGAGATCAAATAAGTCAATAATAAAGGAAATCAACCCTGGATAGTCATTGGAAGGACTGATGCTGAAGCTGAAGCCCCAGTACTTTGGCTACCTGATATGAAGAGCCAACTCTTTTTCAAAGACCTTGAGACTGGGAAAGATTGAAGTCAGGAGAAGGGAGGGACAGAGAATGAGATGGCTGGATGGCATCACCGACTCAATAAACATGAGTTTGAGCAAACTCCAGGAGATAAGGACAGGATATCCTGGCATGCTACAATCCATGGGGTCACAGAGAGTCAGACACAGCTTAGTGAGTGAACAATGCAGTGTTAATTTCAGATATTATGCATTGTGTTTAAATACTTTTTATCTATTGTGATTGATTTTGCAAGTCCTGTACTTCAGTAAAGGGAAGTTTTCCTCCCAGAAAAGTAGGAACTGAATGCAGACGTTTTTCTTTCAGATCATTGGTTATCTTTGATATGCAGATTATGACCATTTTTTTTTTTTACCATAAATATATAGTATTTCAAAATATCAATCCAAACAAATCCCTGGTTGTTGTACAAATTAGGAATCTATACAAATTAGAAATCTTTCCCTTCTACTGAAAACAGCAACCTATTGTGAATCCACCACTAATCTTTACTGATACTATTTTAACCTCATCCCCTTACTTTATTAACAGTGCTGCATAGTAAAAGCTAGGCACCATGAAATGTAAAAGTGAACAGAAATTAATGCTTTCCTAACCACATATATACGAAATCTTCTATGTGTGTCTCACTTTTCCTATGTACTTTGTTGTTTTAAAATTTACTCTATTTCTGGATGACAACTTTTTGTTTTATTATCTTCTTTTTTCTCTGATATCAAATAAGGACCTTCTTTTTACTGAATTTAAATTAATTAATTATAGACATTCATAAACTTAAGAATACACAATAACTGTTAGTGCCTTAGTGAAAACTATGCAATATAATACATAAATATTGATTACTGACAATAAGAGAATAAGGGGAAGAATGTCTAATCAATGTATCAGGTAACTTGTCAGTAAATATTCTGTGTCAGTAACTAAATGCCTAATGCTTGATTAAGACATGAAATAGATCCCTTGGCATGGTTGCCATTGTCATTACCATCATCAAATAATTTGCAAGCTTTTTCTAGCTCTAAGCTAGTCCTTGAATACTATATTAATTCATAAAGCCTATCAGAGCTCTATTCATCAAATAATTGCTTCCCTATACTAAATTTTGTCCCAGTAGCCTGAATTGGAAGATAAATCTATACTAAACAGTGCTTAATAGTGTTGAGTTTGTGCTGCATTTCTGTAAGATTTATTGAGCTCACATGCAAGATATGATTTTATGGATTGACTCTCTGGGATTGATTTGTTAATGATTTCAGTATGATTCAGTTTCTTACTAAAAGTATTACCTAACTGTTCAGTAAACAAAACATTTACTGATGGATTTTATAAATTCATGGTACCCCTGAAACACACTTTACTCATAAACAAAAATAACAAAACTTACTTTAGCTTCTAAGTCGAAATGATCTTGGCTAACACCGAATATTCATTGGAAGGACTGATGCTGAAGCTGAAGCTCAAATACTTTGGCCACCTGATGAGAAGAGCCAGTCCATTGGAAAAGACTCTGATGCTGGGAAAGATTGAAAGCAGGAGGAAAAGGGGGAGTCAGAGGATGAGATGTTTGTATGGTATCACCAACTCAGTGGACATGAGTTTGAGCAAATTCCAGGAGATAATGAAGCACAAGGAAGCCAGGTGTGCAACAGTCCATGGGGTTACAGATTCAGACAAAACTGAGCAAATGAACAAAATAGAACTTTCCTTCCAGGACAGGAGTTATACTCTCTGAAACTTTTGTGGTAGTTGTATAGAATAATAAGAAACAGTATAAAGTGAAATAATTTACATAGAATAGAACTTTTCTCCCACTCATTAACTCATCACTGCTTTAACACCTTGTTTTCCTTGGAAAGCATGCAGCCTTTTATGACCAGTATGAGGAAGCATGTTACTCTTACATTATAATTTGAGTGCAATCTCTTCAGTAAGCTTTTACTCATTTCCTATATGCCATGCTGCTCTCTTCCTAAAAGCTACATGAAACATCAGTTGTGTCTGTTAATCCAGAGACCTAGTAAAAAAAAAAAAACAAAAAACACCTATAATTTCATAAATTCTAAATTTTGATGATTATGAGTTTTTCAGGTACTTTTTGAGTAAACAAATATATAAACCAAGTAATTTATAAATGCATTTGTTTAAATACACTTGAATAAAATAATCTGATATTTTTATAAATTTTGAGATTCTTAGAAGGCAGGTCTACCACTTGATAATAAAAGTGCCACATTTTGAGAGAGCCTCATTTAAAATGTCTAACTAAAATAGCTAGTATTTTAATTATTTTGCATCATCATTGTCAGCTCATCTAAGAGATACTTATGTGTGTGAGCATTCTTCTTCCATTTCCAGGATGCGCATCTTGTTGATTTATTAACATGGAACTGATGGCCAACTGCATTCTAAGAATTGCCTGAGTAAAGCTTATTTAAGAATGTATTTTCTCTGTAAGGCACATCACTGTCTTCTTATGATTAGGAATACAAGCTGGCACTTTAACACTGTACTAAAATGTCATTTAAGACAGTGAAATCACTACAAAAAGCACAAAAGTACATTTTAAAAAAATGACCCTACAAAGTTCAAAGAAGTGTCTCTTGTTTAAAGTATGAAGGCTGAAACACAAGGCAGAGCACTGCCTTTTTCAGCCTAAACTGGGATGGTATGTGTACAGTGACTCAAATTATTTGCCACTGTATATGTCTATGAATGACTTTGAAAGCACTGGGAGTACTGACTTTGGCGTTATAAATGCATTTTAGCAAGTAGGCAAATTCACAAATATGGAACCATGAATAGTGAATTCTTGTTTGAATAATTCTACTGTGAAAATTTTTACTGATTTTAACTTTAATACCTGTTTCTGAACTTTACTTCATCCTAGTGAACTCCTAAATAGGAAAGTCAAAGAAAAAGGAGCTCATTTCTTCTCCTCTTCTCTGTTTACCCAACTGTGTTCTTCTCAATGAAAACATCCCTTTCTACTTTTATTAGTTAGACTTTACTGAGACAAACAGATTTACCATTTTTCTTGGTCATATTTTGGTTTTCCTGTCTTATTCTGGAGATCCACAGCTGAAGGACAGGCCATTAGGAAAGAAAGATGGATAAGGAAGGAAAGATAGATGAAAGTGAGGGCAAGGATAAACTAGGACTTGTGTAAAAACTGGAACCCACAAGATTAACTGGAACCCATTTCAGTTCTCATTGTTGCTGATCATGATGAAATTGGCATAGTGCATGAGAAGCTGCTGCCCCTCTTCTTAGAGTGAAACACACACCTGGCCCAGAAACCATAGAAACTGAAGGAATATTCAGGGGGGTGTATATTAATTGTGGATTTGCTGCTGCCCAAAAAATACAAGTTCAGCCAACAGAAAGCAACAACATGTGTGAGCTACAAAAGTGCCCAAAGACCTTGTTGTTACAGCCTTCTATGTGTAAAGAGCATAAAGTTGTTGCTTCATTCCTGTCCTCCAGATCTTTGCAAAAACATACCTTATGGCTTACTTTCATCACATAGAACAAAGGGTATTCCAGGAAAAGTAGTTTAGGTTAGCTAAATTAACACATTACAAAGCCAGTGTATTCCACTTTGTGTCCATACTTTGAACATACTAATTTTCAATAAAGCAATAATAGTCATGCTTCTTTTGAACACAATGCAACTTTTCTATTGACTATAATCACAGGTCTCAGAAATATTAAGAGACCTCTCAGGGGACCGTCTGTGTTACAGACTGTCATCCTGGGTCCACATTGTGTCATGGCAACCATTCTTCCCTGGGTCATCAGTTACCCAGTCAGAAGTGTAACATCCTTTGCTATTGATTCATTGGCATTGAAACTAAAAGTGGTTAGATTACCATCTGAAATTCGAGTTTAATAGATAGAATAATTATTTTGTCATTGATATAAGTAAGCTTTCCTCCTTTGCATTTAAGAGGGATGGTATGGGGAGGGAGGAGGGAGGAGGGTTCAGGATGGGAAACATATGTGTACTTGTGGCGGCTCCATCTTGATGTATGGCAAAAGCAATACAATATTGTAAAGATAAGCAAAATAAAATTTAATTAAAAAAAAAAAAAAAAAAAAAAACTTCTAGACCATGGACAGAAAAGTCCATAGCTATAAAGTCATGGACAGAACTTTTTCCCCTTAATTGATTATTTGTGACAAGAGTGAAGGGAGGTACTCACCTTTTTTGTCACAGATTTATGAATCTTGGCCAAAGGAGAAACATCCCTATATATCAGAACAAATCAGTCGCTCAGTCGTGTCCGACTCTTTGCGACCCCATGAATCACAGCACGCCAGGCCTCCCTGTCCATCACGAACACCCGGAGGCCACTGAGACTCAAATCCATCGAGTCAGTGATGCAATCCAGCCATCTCATCTTCTGTCATCCCCTTCTCCTCCTGCCCCCAATCCCGCCCAGCATCAGAGTCTTCTCCAGTGAGTTAACACTTCGCATGAGGTGGCCAAAATACTGGAGTTTCAGCTTTAGCATCATTCCTTCCAAAGAAATCCCAGGGCTGATCTCCTTCAGAATGGACTGGTTGGATCTTCTTGCAGTCCAAGGGACTCTCAAGAGTCTTCTCCAACACCACAGTTCAAAAGCATCAATTCTTCGGTGCTCAGCCTTCTTCACAGTCCAACTCTCACATCCATACATGACCACAGGAAAGACCATAGCCTTGACTAGACAAACCTTTGTTGGCAAAGTAATGTCTCTGCTTTTGAATATGCTATCTAGGTTGGTCATAACTTTCCTTCCAAGGAGTAAGCATCTTTTAATTTCATGGCTGCAGTCACCATCTGCAGTGATTTTGGAGCCCAGAAAAACAAAGTCTGACACTGTTTCCTCTGTTTCCCCATGTATTTCCCATGTAGTAATGGGGCCGGATGCCATGATCTTCGTTTTCTGAATGTTGAGCTTTAAGCCAACCTTTTCACTCTCCACTTTCACTTTCATCAAGAGGCTTTTGAGTTCCTCTTCACTTTCTGCCATAAGAGTGGTGTCATCTGCATATCTGAGGTTATTGATATTTCTCCCAGCAGTCTTGATTTCAACTTGTGTTTCTTCCAGTCCAGCATTTCTTATGATGGACACTGCATATGAGTTAAATAAACATGGTGACAATATACAGCCTTGACGTACTCCTTTTCCTGTTTGGAACCAGTCTGTTGTTCCATGACCAGTTCTAACTGTTGCTTCCTGACCTGCATACAGATTTCTCAAGAGGCAGATCAGGTGGTCTGGTATTCCCATCTCTTTCAGAATTTTCCACAGTTTATTGTGAGCTACACAGTCAAAGGCTTTGGCATAGTCAATAAAGCAGAAATAGATGTTTTTCTGGAACTCTCTTGCTTTTTCCATGATCCAGGATCTGCCTGACTTACAGACTACTTTCAAACAGTACAGTAAACCTCTTATTTTGAAATATTTTATTATTTGATGAAATGGAACAGTGTAAGAGAGAGTTTTCTTTTTGAAATTTTAGTGTAATATAGTAAAAGTTCTCTATGAAGTCAAAACTGTCCCCACTTTTGATATTATATGTACTTTAAGAAAAATTATGCAAGTACTCTGATCCAACTTTGGAGTGTTTCAGGTTCTGAAAAAGATACAAAATTTGAATTTAAAAACTTACTAGTAAACAGCTAGTGATATCATTTAGGGCTCTTGGAGAGTTATTGTCCAGAAAGGGTGATAGACTACAGTTTTTATATTTGTATCCCAGTCACCAATCAGGTCAGTATGATTAGCTCAAGATGACATACTTCCTCTGTGGAGAAAATATCATTTAGAGCCTCTATATTTTTCATTTACAATGCCTTTCATTCAGTAAAAAATCAGCCAAAATATTAAGAAAATACAGCCATGAAAAAGTCAGATAATAGAAACACACTTAGGAATGATAGAGTTATTACCATTCTCAAATATGGACATTAAGTTAATAGTGATTAACATGTCTAAGAAAGTAGATAACAAGAATAATTTTTCCAGTGAACAGTGAATTATGAAAAAAAATCAACTGGAAATTCTATTTCTGACAAATGCAATGACTAAAATTTAAAAAGCAATATGTGGTAACAGCTAAATTAGAAAAGAAGATTGATGGAGTAGAATATAGGTGGTTAGAAAATATTCAAGCTGAATCACATAGAGGAAAGCCATGGCAAATGCAAGAAGGAAGAGGAGAGAAGGATATCAGGGCAGGCTGCTGCTGCTCCTGCTAAGTCGCTTCTGTCATGTCCGACTCTGTGTGATCCCATAGACGGCAGCCCTTCAGGCTCCAGGCAATCCAGGAATTCTCCAGGCAAGAATACTGGAGTGGGTTGCCATTGCCTTCTCCAATATATGCTAAGTCGCTTCAGTTGTGTCCAACTTTGTGCGACCCCATGGACAGCAGCCCACCAGGCTCCTCTGTCCATAGGATTCTCTAGGCAATAATACTGGAGTGGGTTGCCATTTCCTTTTCCAATCAGGGCAGGAGCAATATCCAAAGTAAATGAAAAAGTTTCCTTTATACTGACAGTTTATATATTTCTGAAGAATATTGGAACCCAAGAAGGATACATGGGTCAAGGAAGAATACATCTAGACATATTATGGAAAAGGTACTGAAAACCAAAGAAAAATAAAAAACAAAAAAGTCACAAGCAGCCAGACCCTGCCCCCCCCCCCAAAAAAAAAGACAGCTTTTTGAAGGAGTAATAATAATCTGGACATCAGATTCCTCAACATAAGAAGAATAAACCTAGATAACTATTGATGAATACTTTGTAAAGCTACAGCAAGTAACAATATGTAAAAGATGCAGAAAAAGATAAATAGATAAATAAACTGAGGAAACAGTCTAGTAACATAAGAAAGTCCTATATACATATAATCCCGTGATTTATGACAGAATTGTCATTACTGTGCACTTGGAGAAAATAATCTCTCCAATAAATAGAGTAAATTGGGTATCCATTTGGGCATTTGAAAAAATAAAATGTTACAGATGAATTCCACATTAAGTGTGAAATATGAAACTATAAGCTTCCAGAAGAAAATGTAGAAGAATGTTTTTATGGGTAGGGATAATCAAGAATTTCTTTAAAATACATAGAAACTTTAGAAAGTTGATAAGTTATACTCTACATTAATGGGGCTTCCTTGATGGCTCAGCAGTAAAGAATCCATCTGCAATGCAGGAGACACAGGAGACCCAGGTTCAATCCCTGTGTTAGGAAGATCCCCTGAAGGAGGAAATTGTAACTCACTCCAATATTCGTGCCTGAAAAATCCCATGAACAGAGGAGCCTGGCGGGCTATAGTCCAAAGAGTTGCAGAGTTAGTCATGACTGAGCGACCAAGCATGCACACATGCACTGTACATTAATATTAACAAATGTCTGATTTGTCAAATGACACTGCTCTGAATGAAACACGTCTCTGAGTGAGAGAAGATAATTACTATATATATATATATATCCAAAATAACTTACATTCAAATTTGCAATAAATGAATGAAGGTTCAGACAAAAAACCTGAATTAAGGATTTCACACACACACACACACACACACACACACACACACACATGTACGAGGATATCTGTGTCTGTATCTCTATATCAATGTCTTTGTCAGGGGCGTGCAAATAAAATGACAAGATACCATTATTCACACAAAAGTGCCTTCTGTGGCCTCAGTATTTATTTGTGTTTCCCACTTAATTCATAGGTTGAAATCCTAACCTTCAAAGGTGGTGTAGGGAGGGCCTTAGGTCAAGAAGGTAGAATTGTCAGGAATGGGAGTAATTCTCTTGTTTGTTTATTTTTTTATTTTTTGGAGTAGTTCTCTTTTAAGAGAGATCCTACAGAGCTCTGGAGCACCTTCTATGAGATTAGGGAATGATGAGAAGGGTGCTGGCTATGAACCAAAAAAAGGTTCTTCCCTTGACCTTACTTGAGCATACTGGTGCTTTGATATTGGACTTCCCAGTCTGTAGAACTGTGAGCAATAAATGTCTGTGGTTTATAAGCTATCTAGTCTGAGGTACTTTGTTCTAGCCACCCAGACAAAGACAATGGCATCTGGTCCCATCACTTCATGGGAAATAGATGGGGAAACAGTGGAAACAGTGTCAAACTTTATTTTTTTGGGCTCCAAAATCACCTCAGGTGGTGATTGCAGCCATGAAATTAAAAGACGCTTACTTTTTGGAAGGAAAGTTATGACCAACCTAGATAGCATATTCAAAAGCAGAGACATTAGTTTGCCAACAAAGTTCCGTCTAGTCAAGGCTATGGTTTTTCCTGTGGTCATGTATGGATGTGAGAGTTGGACTGTGAAGAAGGCTGAGCGCTGAAGAATTGATGCTTTTGAACTGTGATGTTGGAGAAGACTCTTGAGAGTCCCTTGGACTGCAGGGAGATCCAACCAGTCCATTCTGAAGGAGATCAGCCCTGGGATTTCTTAGGAAGGAATGATGCTAAAGGTGAAACTCCAGTACTTTGGCCACCTCATGCAAAGAGTTGACTCATTGGAAAAGACTCTGAAGCTAGGAGGGATTGAGGGCAGGAGGAGAAGGGGACGACAGAGGATGAGATGGCTGGATGACATCATCAACTCGATGGACGTGAGTTTGAATGAACTCTGGGAGTTGGTGATGGACAGGGAGGCCTAGCGTGCTGCAATTCATGGGGTTGCAAAGAGTTGGACACGACTGAGCGACTGAACTGAAGGTTAAATAGTTTTGCTTGGGTTATTGGGGAGCTGAGTTTCTTATATATTGTTTTAATGAGGTTAAATTGGAACAGTTACATTCGAAAATATTTACCTATATCAACAAAGCTGAATACGCTCATAGTCTATGACATAGCAATTCAACTTATAGCATGTACCTGATACAACGTGTACATATATTCACTAAAATACATGTATAAGTTTCTCGATAGCATTATTCTTTGTGACCCCAAAGTACCTAACCCAGATAACCATCAGTGTTAGACTGGGTAAATTGTGATAGATTCATTCAGGGGACTATCATACAGTACCAAGAATGAACATTTCATTCCATGTTTCAACAGATTTCAAAAACATGATACGTAAGAGAAGACAGACATAGAAGAGTGAATTCTTTATATTCCATTTATTAAAATTTCAAAACCTGGCACAACATATCTATAGTTATCAGACTTAGAATAGTAGTTTGTTTTGGAAAAGTATAGTAAGTGAAAACGGGTGCAAGGAGACTTCTGGTAATATTCTATCCTACTCGGTCCTGGTTTCATCACAGTTAATTTTGTAAAAAAAAAAAAAAAAAAAAAATGCCGTTCATAAATACACTTGTTATTTGCCTATATATTTTATACATTAAATACTTTAATATAAAATTTCTCATTTTTTACATTTAATGATTAAAAGTGGTACATTCTGTGCCGTAGAAAACTCTGCTATACAATTTATGGAGTTATTTCAAAATATATATTAAAATGTATTCTGAGATCCTGGATCATCTATCATTATTCTGAATTCTTTTTTCTGGAAGCAGGCCTGTCTCTACTTGTGTTTCTGGGGCTTTATGTTGTTCTTTCATCTGGGACATAATCCTGTTTCTTTTCATTTCGGTTAGGTTTTTGTATTGTCATTTCTATTCTGGAGGCTGTGGGATTGTAGCTCCTGCTTTTTCTCTCTGCCTCTGGTGGATGAGGATAAGAGACTTGTGAAAGCTTCCTGATGAGAGGGTCTTGGTGTGGGGAAAGCTGAGTCTTGCTCTGGTGGGCAGGGCCATGCTCAGTAAATCTTTAATCCAATTGTCTGCTGTGGAGTGGGGCTGCACTCCCTCCCTGTTAGTTGTTTGACCTGATGCAACCTAGTCCTGGAGTCTACAGCCTCTATGGTAGGGCTAACCTCCAAGAAAGCTCATGCCAACACATGCCTCCCGGGACTACTGCTGCCAGCAGTGATACATGCACCCCAATGTTTACTGCAACACTATTTACAATAACCAAGACATAGAAGCAAACTAAATGTCCATCGACTGAGGAATGGATAGAGATGAGTTACATAAATATAATGGAATATTGTGCTGTGCTCACTCAGTCATGTCCAACTCTTTATAACTCCATGGACTGTAGCCCACCAGGCTCCTCTGTTCATGGGGATTCTTCAGGCAAGAATAGTGGAGTGGATTGCCATACCCTCCTCCAGGGGAATCTTCCCAACCCAGGGATCAAACTCAGGTCTCCTAAATTGTAGGCAGATTCTTTGCCGTCTGAGCCACAAAGGAAGCCCACAATGGAATGTTACTGAGACATTAAAAATAATGAAACCATGCCATTTGCAGCAACATGGATGGACCTAGAGAGTGTCATACTGGTAAAGTAAGTCAGACAGAGAAGGAGAAATATTGTATGACATCCTTATATAGGGAATCATAAAAAGAAATGATATAGATGAACTTACAAAACAAAGACTCAGGGACAAAAAATTAATTATGATTGCCAGGGGAAAGGGATAGTTAGGAAGTTTGGGAAGGCCATGTACACACTGCTGTATTCTAAATGGATACCTAAAAAGGAACTCTATTCCTTTAAAGGGGTTTCCTAGTGGCTCAGAATAGTAAAGGATCTGCCTGCAGCACAGGAGACCTGGGTTCAGTCCCTGGATCAGAAATATCCCCTGGAGAAGAGAATGGAAACCCACTCCAGTATTCTTGCCTGGAGAATCCCATGGATGGAGGAGCCTGGTGGACTGCAGTCCATGGGGTTGCAAAGAGTCAGAAACACATGTAGGCTAAAAAAAATATGTTATCGGATCACTTAAGAATTAAAGTGTCCGACTCTTGGCGACTGTTTACAAAGAAAGAAGTTACACGTTTTCTAAATTAATGCTCTTTGTAATGTGTGTAAATATTTTTTAAAAACATATAAGACTGCTGTCAGTTGTGCCTTAGGAATGCTTTTCTCAAGGACTTGGGAACCAGCCCTTTGAAAAATCATCATAAGGAAGATAGTACCCCTTTCACCTAGTTTCTATGGGGAGATAGAAGCCTAACTTCACAAGGTCACCTGGCTCCAAAACTACCTAAAGATGTGAAAAGTTTATTTTTGTGTTAGTTAAAGCTATTAGCATCCCACTCAACTAAGGATGAACTATGTGTGACAAACAGTGTTATCAAATTCTCTTAGTTGAGGGCTAGGTATTGTTTATCTTAAAAATATGTATATAATGAGTTGTACCTTATCAGCTATATAAAAGGGTAACACTTCTTTCTGTATTTACAATCTCTTAGCAGATTGCCTGTGGTGCATATCACAGTCTGGTTTAAATCTAATTCAGTTAAAAGGTTGTTTTCTTTCTCTTATACCTTTGTAAAAGGTTTTCTGGGTTGGTAGAATATTTTGTCCTCAATTATCTTTCTCCAACCACACACATATATAAGGTAAGTATATGCTAATATGTACATATACATATATAGCATCCATATATATTTAAAGTAACTTCAGTTCAGATGCTTAGTCATGCTGGACACTTTGTGACCCCATGGACTGAAGCACACCAGGCCTCACGAAATCCTGGAGCTTCCTCAAACTTATGTCCATTGAGTCAATGATGTCATTGAACCATTTCATCCCCTGTCATACCCTTCTCCTCTTGTCTTCAATCTTTCCCAGCATCAGGGTCTTTTCCAAAGAGCCAGTGCTTTGTATCAGGTGGCCAAAGTTTTGGAGCTTCTGGTTCAGCATCAGTCCTTCCAATGAATATTCAGGACTTATTTCCTTTAGGACTGACTGGTTTGCTTTTCTTGCTGTCCAGGGAACTCTCAAGAGTCTTCTCCAACACCACAGTTCAAAAGTATCAGTTCTTTGGCACTCAGATATCTTTATGGTCCACCTCTCATATCCATACATGACTACTTGAAAAAATATAGCTTTGACTATACAGATCAGTTTTAATAAGTAATGTCTCTGCTTTTTAATATGCTGTCTAGGTAGGTCATAGTTTTTCTTCCAAGGAGCAAGTGTCTTTTAATTTCATGGCTGCAGTCACCATCTGCAGTATTTTGGAGATCAAGAAAATAAAATATGTCACTATTTCCTTTGTTTTCCTATCTATTTGCCATGAAGTGAAGGGACTGGACAGTATGGTCTTCATTTTTTGAATGTTGAGATTTATAACAGCTTTTTCACTCTCCTCTTTCTCTTTCTTCAAGAGGCTCTTTAATTCCTCTTCACTTTCTGCCATGTCTTCTGCATATCTGAGCTTATTGATGTTTCTCCCTGCAATCTTAATTCCAGCTTGTGCTTCATCCAGTCCAGCATTTTGCTTCATGTACTCTGCATATAAGTTAATAAGGAAGGTAACAATATACAGCTTTGACATACTCCTTTCCCAGTTTGGAGGCAATCCATTGTTCCACAGATGGTTTTAACTGTTTTTTCTTGACATGCATATAAGTTTCTCAGGAGGTAGATAAGGTGGTCTGGTATTCCCATTTCTTTTAGAATTTTCCACAGTTTTTTGTGAGCCACACAGTCAAAGACTGGCATGGCCAATGAGTCAGAAATAGATGTCTTTCTTGAATTCTCTTACTTTTTCTATGATCCAACGGATGTTGGCAGTTTGATCTCTGGTTCCTCTGCAATCTCTGGTTCCTCAGCCTTTTCTAAATCCAGCTTGAATATCTGGAAGTTCAAGGTTCACATACTGTTGAAGCCTGACTTGGAGAATTTTGAGCATGACTTTGCTAGTGTGTCAGATGAGTGCAATTGCTTGGTAGTTTGAACATTTTTGGCATTGCCTTTCTTTGGGTTTGGAATGCAAACTTACTTTTCCAGTCCTGTGTCCACTGCTGAGTTTTCCAAATTTGCTGGTATATTGAGTGCAGCTCTTTTACAGCATCGTCTTTGAGGATTTGAAGTAGCTCAGCTGGAATTTCATCACCTCCACTAGCTTTGTTCATAGTGATACTTCCTAAAGCCCACTTGACTTCTCACTCCAGAATGTCTGGCTCTAGGTGAGTCACATCACATCATTACGATTAACTGTGTCATTAAGATCCAGAGAAAGAGTATATTATAATGAGTTTTGGAAATGATAAAAGGAGTTCAGCTCAACAAAAGTAGAGTTAATGTTGACACTGGGGAGGAGAAAAAAAAAGGACCAGGGTTAATTTTAAGGGTGATAAGGCATGTGCTTTACTATGAAATCTACTCATATCAAGTGATTTGTAAACCCAAACACTCCTGGCATCATTATAACACATTAATCCTTATGGTTAAAAAGTGGTGAATAAATGTGATGACTTACAATCAGTCTGCTAAACCTACTGCCCAGTGTGATATATACCACTGATATATTTTCTGGCCAAAACAAACAAACAAACAAACAAAATGTGGGGAAGGATAGAGCTATAATATATGAAGAACAGCACTAGTGGCCAGAGTAGTGTTGCAAAATTTCATCTTCCTAAACCAGAAAATGAAGATGAGCCAATGATTATTAGGCCTCTAATTATTGGGCTTTGAGAGTACTAAAGTCATTGAATGAGCTTATGATCACAGCATTTTAAAAATAGTCTTATTACATACTAAAGTGCATCATCCAATCTAAAGTTAAATTTTAATTTCTCATTAAATTCAAAATGTTAACTGACCTTCTTTTTCCATTCTCCTCACAAACCCCAGTCAGTGCTCACATGCCTAGTAGGTAGCTCTTTGAAAGCCAGGGTATGATCTACTCTTTCACTCACTACTTACTGCCTCCATGACCTAACTATCATCTGTTGATTTCACCTACCTAGTATTGAACAGAGTGGAGAGATTTCTCAACCAGGACAAGAGTGTATTAATTTAGCTTTTTAAATTTGAATTTCTCTCAAGGCTGAGTCAAATGCACTTTTCAAATGCTGGCTCTTTTGAGGAATGTATAGTTGGTTCTCTCAGAGACAATTAAGGAAGATCCCTGTGGGCCTTCTGACCATCTTCTCACAAAGGCCATATGTTCTCCAAGTCACTTTTGTCATATGTCTTCAGGTTTGACACAGTAGTCATCTTCCTCTCCCTGCTCTTCCCTTATCCAGAAGATTGTTCTTTTGAGCAGTATCTTTTCGTGACTACTCAAACTCAGTTATCTTTTATGGCATAGAATTGGAGAGTGGAAATTCATGCAGCCTTGCTCAATATCTCAAAACGCAGCTAATTCTTTTTTTTTTTCTTTTTCCAGTTTTCTTGCTATTTAGGCATATTCATGTCAGCCTCTGCCTTCAGATTTCATCAGTAACTTTCCACTCTCTGTGACACACCATCAAACATCAGAGGTTTCTTGTTAATTCTCTCAAGAATCCCTCTCACTCTCTATTCCAATAGTTAAATGTCCTGTGTATCTCTGCCATTAATTAAACATTCAAGTAGATAGTGAGATGTTTATTTCTCTTCTTGAAAACCACTAGAATCTCTATGACTGCTTATTTGAGTACCCTTTCAATTGACTTGAATATATCAATTCAATGACAGGAGATACAACCTTCTATCCTCCATAATTAATAGAGAGAGGGGAAAAACACAACAGAGTAGTTATGAGTTTAGAAATTCCTTTTAAAAGTTTTTCCTCTGCTGAGTTGCTAGTCTTCTCTCATATAAGCTATTAAGGGTGATGATCACTGGATCATTTTGCTAACTCTCAGTAAGTGCTTTGAATATGTGACTAGAAAGAGAATATGGTCTCTTTCATGATGTCTCTTGTGTAATATGGAGACATATATAATTAATCATCTCTGACTTTGTGCCTTTCACTGAAATTCTTAGAGAATAGAAGTTCCACTTTATATCCCATTCCATTTGAAAGAGACATAGCACAGACAAGAAGTGTCTATTATACCAGGAATCTCCATCCTCAGGGAGAAAGTTAGGACATCAAAACACCTCATCTTACAACAGGAAGAAGGATTTAGAGAAAGAGGGGCCTTGATCTAAATATACCATTTTCTTTTGTAGTTAATCTGTGTTTGTTGCTCAGTTGTGTCTGACTCTGAGGCCACATGAACTGTCACCCACAAGGCTCTTCTGCCCATGGGGACTCTCCAGGCAAGAATACTGGAGTGGGTTGCCATGTGCTCCAGGGGCTCTTCCCAACCCAGGGATCAAACCCAGTTCTCCTGCACTGCAGGTGGATTCTCTACCATCTGAGTCACCAGGGAAGCCCAAGAATACTGGAGTGGGTAGCTTATCCCTTCTCCAAGGGATCTTCCCCAACCCAGGAATTGATCCAGGGTCTCCTGCTTTGCAGGCAAATTCTTTCCCAGCTGAGCTACCAGAGAAGTCTACATATATGCATTATTATTAGATGATCTCAAAGTATTAGTAATTAAGCATCAAAAATCAATTCACTAGTAGCAATAAATTACTTGCCTCTGAAACAATATAGATACAGTTTTCAAGAACTTCTATTATTCTGAACAGTGCTAGAAATAAAATGAAAATATTTACAACTCTTCTTCAAATTAAGCTGTTGAGATTAGGAAGAAAGTGAGATAATCCTTGAGAATAAATACTTACCACTTAAAGTAGGAATGATAAATAATGTAATAAAAGTGACATGACCTCATGTCATCAAATGGTTTTCATTTTCAAAGGATATATTTTTATGTTTCTGTTTTCATAGAGCTGTCATGATCTCAGATAAATGGACATTAGAAATAATATAAATACAAATGAAAATTGTTTTCACTTTTACATGGAGAATAATCACTGGTTTATAAATCTTGACCCCATCTTTAACCAAGTAACAACTCAGGCACTCTGAACTTTTAATCCTCTTTGTGCTGTTTCAGTTGAGAATTCAAGTACATACATGGCCTTGCTTTGAAAATTGAAGGATAATAAAGCCATGAAGATGTAAGTCCTTTAAATACGTGAGATCAGTTCAGTTCTGTTCAGTTCAGTCGCTGGTTCATGTCTGACTCTTTGCGACCACATGGACTGCAGCATTACAGTCTTCCCTGTCGATCACCAACTCCCAGAATTTACAAACTCATGTCAATTGAGTTGGTGAAGCTATCCAAGCATCTCATCCTCTGTCATCCCCTTCTCCTCCTGCCTTTGATTTTTCCCAGCATGAGAGTCTTTTCAAATGAGTCAGCTCATTGCATCAGATGGCCAAAGTATTGGAGTTTCAGCTTCAACATCAGTCCTTCCAATGAACATTCAGGACTGATTTCCTTTCGGATGGACTGATTGGATCTCCTTGCAGTCCAAGGGACTCTCAAGGGTCTTCTCCAACACCACAGCTCAAAAGCATCAATTCTTTGGCACTCTCTCACATCCATACATGACTACTGGAAACACCATAGCCTTAATATGCTGTCTAGATTGGTCATAACTTTTCTTCCAAGTAGTAAGCGTCTTTTAATTTCATGGCTGCAGTCACCATCTGCAGTGATTTTGGAGCCCCAAAAGTAAAGTCTGGCACTGTTTCCACTGTTTCCCCATCTATTTGCCATGAAATGATGGTACTGGATGCCAGGATCTTCGTTTTCTGAATGTTGAGCTTTAAGCCAACTTTTTCACTCTCCTCTTTCACTTTCATCAAGAGGCTCTTTAGTTCTTCTTCACTTTCTGCCATAAGGATGGTGTCATCTGCATATCTGAGGTTATTGATATTTCTCCCAGCAATCTTGATTCCAGCTTCTGCTTCTTCCAGCCCAGTGTTTCTCATGATGTATTCTGCATAGAAGTTAAATAAGCAGGGTGACAATATACAGCCTTGACGTACTCCTTTTCCTATTTGGAACCAGTCTGTTGTCCCCTGTCCAGTTCTAACTATTGCTTCCTGACCTCTTGAGGTTTCTCAAGAGGCAGGTCAGGTGGTCTGGTATTCCCATCTCTTTCAGAATTTTCCAGTTTATTGTGATCCACACAGTCAAAGGCTTTGGCATAGTCAATAAAGCAGAAATATAAGTTTTTCTGTAACTCTTGCTTTATTCGATGATCCAGCGGATATTGGCAATTTGATCTCTGATTCCTCTGACTTTTCTAAAACCAGCTTAAACATCTTGAAGTTCACTGTTCACATACTGTTGAAGCCTGGCTTGGAGAATTTTGAGCATTACTTTACTAGTGTGTGAGATGTGTGCAACTGTGCAGTAGTTTGAGCATTCTTTGGCATTACCTTTCTTAGGGATTGGAATGAAAACTGATCTTTTCCAGTCCTTTGGACACTGCCAAGTTTTCCAAATTTGCTGGCATATTGAGTGTAGCACTTTCACAGCATCATATGAGTGAAAGTGAATTTCCTTAGTCCTCTTTGTGAGCCCGTGGACTGTAGTCTACCACACTCCTCTGTCCATAGGATTCTCCAGGCAAGAATACTGGAGTGGGTTGCCATTTCCTTCTCCAGGGGATCTTCCTGATCCAGGGATCAAACCCAGGTCTCTCACATTGTAGGCAGATGCTTTTCCCTCTGAGCCACCAGGAAAGCATCATATGTGAGATAAAATACTTCTTTTATCATACTGTGTTTTCACAGGTAGATTTCATTTTTTCATGCGTTTATCATACACTTTATATACTTTTATAATCATGGTGTACTTACTCTTTACTCCTAACTCACTGAGAATCCAAATATTTATACACAGTAGATAGCCCTGTCTCTTCCAGAAAAAAAATTTTTTTTTCAGTTTTCCTGTCACCTACAAAAAATGTCTTTTGAAAAAAAAGTCAGTTTTCTCATTTGTTCCTTCTATAAAGTTGATGTAGTTACTATTTACAGAGGTGTAAGAATTACTTGGCCCAGAGTCAACAACTTAGAAGAGAAAAGGAGACAATTGTCTGCATTTAATTTGAATTTAATATAAACTGTTTATTATTCTATACACCTTATATAGAATATATAATAAATATTTACTTCCATGGCAATAGAACCTCATCATACTATCCAAATGGTTCATACATATGAACTGTTGTAATAGTTAATTGGATATAATGACTTTAACTTTCACTTTAGAATCTCTTACTTTCCTCCCATTTTCATTATTTTTATAGCTTATTCACAAGTTCCTGTTAACATTTCCATTCTCCACACTTGCCTTAGTGAATTCATATTCCAACTACTTCTTTATTTTACACTGATTTTAGGCTTTTCTTTACAGAAATATAGTTCACAACTAATATATTTTAATTTTGCTACAATAAACCCTAAGTGTTAAAAAGAATAGCTGAGTCTTTATTTTATGGTTCCATGCTCCCAATTTGTGCTCTTAGAACTTCTGAGCTGCTTAGATTTTACAGGTCGTTAGCACCATCATGAGAGCACCTGCCACCAGCTATATCAGAGAGACATTTAATTAGTCAGAGATACTGAGGTTTTAAAGCTGTCTAGTACACAATTCTGTGACTACTTGGAATTATTTTTATAGGAAGTATTTCTTTTGTAGATTTATAGAACAATTATGGACACAAAATTAATTGTTGGAGAAAATGTCATAGAAAATAATTGATTATTGTTTCCATAGAAACTGAGTATCCTATATTGCATTGAATTTTCTGTAACATTATGAAGTTTATATTATCTGGTTGGAAGATATATTGATTTTAGTAACTCACTCTCTACCTTTTTAAATATTCTCATTGTTTCTATGTGTACTGAATTTATTTTACAGTGCTTTCTTGATCTGTACCCTTCAAACTTTTAACAAAATCTCTGCCCTATGAACAGGTTTGCACTTTAGCAGTTTGCATTATGAAATTTGTCCCCTGTAACAGTTGACTTTGGACCAATCCCACACTTTCCATATATTTAGAATTTAAAAAGAGCAATTTCAGTTAGTCTCTCTTATGCACGTAAACTGGTTAAGTGTGGAAAAACTTGGCTGAGATTAAAGCTTTGGCTGTGAGAATGCTAAAATCCAAAATAATCCTTGTGTCAGTGGAGCAAAATGACACACATATGTGGAGAAATGCAGAGCAAAGATAACATGTGACCCAGAATTAAAGGAGAGCAATCTCATTTTCTGATTTGAGTACCTAATTCCTGTTCCTAGGGAGATTTAACTGCTTCATGTCACTGAGTTTCATGTAGATAACCTAACACACTGACAATAAATTATCTACCCATACTATTTTCTAAAGTTATTTGGAGTGAATTTCTAATATTTTCATTCAAAAGGGCTTTGACTATACCCTCATGACTCAAAGTGGAATGGCCAGTTTATTAATCAATGTCAGTATCATAAAGAATAGAATATTTATAATAACAAGGGCAGGGTTTATTGAAAATTATATAATATTAGCACTGAAATATACATCGTTTAATGAAGCTATCTCATTTTCCTTCTTCTCACAAACAGGGATACTTAATCATAGAGGTACTATAGCCACTTTTTTTCTTTCTTTGTGAAATTTTTATTTCACCATGCCTAAAGATTAGTGTTTAAAAATGTTTATAGAAAAAGTATATATATTATTTGCTTACTTTGAGGACGCATAGAAATAATCTTGTTTTTTTTTTTTTTTTATCTTGTTTTCTAAATTGCTTAATTCACATCTGACTCTTTGCCACCTTATGGACTGTAGCCTGGCAGTCTTCTCTGTCCATGATATTCTGCAGGCAAGAATACTAGAGTAGGTTACTGTGCCCTCTCCGGGGATCTTCCTGACCTAGGGATCAAACCTGCATCTCTTATGTATCCTGCATTGTCAGGTGGGTTCCTTACCACTAATGCCACTGTCTTAGTTATATAATTAAATTACAGTTTGACTTTATGTGTGTTATTTGCCTCTTCTGAATAACTACTGTCTTATTTATAAAGTGAAAGTATGTATTAACATAATTTCACCATCTGGAGAAGGTAAGGACAATGAAGGTCACATGTCAGTGGGTAATGTGTCATATGATTACATAGATAAGACCAATGGCGTGATGGAAGGAGAGTAGAAGTGATACTCAACCGTGGATGTGGGATGTGTCTTGTGGTAAATGTAAAGTCCAGTGCTGTAAAGAGCAATATTTCATATGAACCTATATTAGGTCCATGAATCAAGGTAAATTGGATGTGGTCAAGAAGGAGATGGCAAGAGTAAACATCCAAATCTTAGGAATCAGTGAACTAAAATCAATGGAAATAGGTGAATTTAATTCACATGACCATTATATCTATTACTGTGGGTAAGAATCCCTTCAAAGAAATGGAGTACCCCTGATAGTCAACAAAAGAATCTGAAATACAGTATTTGGGTGCAACCTCAAAAATGACAGAATGATCTTGGGTCATTTCCAAGGCAAAACATTGATCATCACAGGAATCCAAGTGTATGCCTCTATCACTGATACCAAAGAAGCTGAAGTTGACTGGTTCTATGAAGACCTACAACACCTTCAAGCACTAACACCCAAAAAGAATGTTCTTTTTATCATAGGGAATTGGAATGAAAAAAATAGGAAGTCAAGAGATACCTGAAGTAATAGGCAAGTTTGACCTTGAGTACAAAATGAAGCAGGGCAAAGGCTAACAGACTAGCATCAAGAGAACATGCTGGTCATAATGAACATCCTTGTCTAACAACCCAAGAGATTACTCTACATATGGATATCACCAAATGGTTAATATCAAAGTCAGATTAATTATGTTCTTTGCAACCAGAGATGGAGAGTCTCTGTACAGTCATCAAAAACACAACCTGCAGCTGACGGTGGCTCAGATCAAGAATTCTTTATTGCAAAATTCAGGCTAAAATTGAAGAAAGTAGGACAAACCACAAGACCATTCAGGTTTGACCTAAATCAAATCTCTTATGAATATACAGGGTCGATCACAAAAGATTCAAGGTATTAGATATGGTAGACACAGTGCTTGAGAACCATGGATAGAGGTTTATAACTTTGTACAGGAGGCAAGGACCAAAACCATCAGAAAGAAAAATAACTGCAAGAGGGCAAAATGGTTGTCAAAGGAGGCCTTACAAATAGCTGAGAAAAGAAGAGAAATGATAGGCAAAGGAGAAAGGGAAAGATACACCCATCTAAATGCAGAGCTCCAAAGAAGAGCAAGAAAAGGTAATAAAGCCTTTCTTAAATGAACAATGCAAATAAATTGAGAAAAACAATAGAATGGGAAAGACTAGAGCTCTTTTCTAGTAAATTAGAGATACCAATTAAAAGACGCTTACTCCTTGGAAGGAAAGTTATGTCCAACCTAGATAGCATATTCAAAAACAGATACATTACTTTGCCAACAAAGGTCCATCTAGTCAAGGCTATGGTTTTTCCTGTGGTCATGTATGGATGTGAGAGTTGGACTGTGAAGAAGGCTGAGAGCCAAAGAATTGATGGTTTTGAACTGTGGTGTTGGAGAAGACTCTTGAGAGTCCCTTGGACTGCAAGGAGATCCAACCAGTCCATTCTGAAGGAGATCAGCCCTGGGATTTCTTTGGAAGGACTGATGCTAAAGCTGAAACTCCAGTACTTTGGCCACCTCATGTGAAGAGTTGACTAATTGGAAAAGACTCTGATGCTGGGAGGGATTGGGGGCAGGAGGAGAAGGGGACGACAGAGGATGAGATGGCTGGATGGCATCACTGACTTGATGGGTGTGAGTCTGAGTGAACTCTGGTAGTTGGTGATGGACAGGGAGGCCTGGCATGCTGCGATTCATGGGATCGTGAAGAGTGGGACACTACTGAGTGACTGAACTGAACTGAATTGAGGGAACATTTCATGCAAAGATGGGCACAATAAAGGACAGAGATTGTAAGGATCTAATAGAAGCAGAAGGGATTAAGAAGAGGTGACAAGGATACACATAGGAACTATTAAAAAAAAAAGAAAAAGGTCTTAATGACCTGGATAACCAAGATGGTATGGTCACTCCCCTAGAGACAGACATCCTGGAGTGTGAAATCAAGTGGTCCTTAGGAAGCATTACTTTGAACAAAGGTGGTGATAGAATTACACCTGAGCTATTTAAAATCCTAAAGATGATGCTTTTAAAGTGCTGAACTCAATATGTCAGCATGTTTGGAAACTTTAGCAGTGGCCATAGGACTGAAAAAGATCAGTTTTTATTCCAATCCCAAAGAAGCATAATGCCAAATAATGTTCAAACTACTGGTACAATTACACTCATTTCACATGCCAGCAAAGTAATGTTCAAAATTCTTCAAGGTAAGGTTTAGCAATATGTGAACCAAGAATTTCCATATATCCTGTGTTTAGGAAAGGCAGAGGAACCAGAGATCAAATTGCCAACATTTGTTGGATCATGGAGAAAGCTAGGGAATTCCAGAAAAAACATCTACTGCTTCATTGACTATGCTAAATTCTTTAACTGTATGGATCACAATGAACAATAGAAAATCTTAAAGAGATGGGAGTACCACACCACCTTACCTCTATGTGAGTCAAGAAGCACCGGTTAGAACTGGATGTGTAACAACTGACTGGCTCAAAATTGGAAAGGTGGCATAAGTGTGTATATTGTCACCCTGCTTATATAAGTTATGTGTAAGGTATATCATATGAAGTGCTGGGATGCATTAATCACAAACTGGAATCAAGATTACCGGGAGAAATATCAACCTCAGATTTGCATATGATACCACTCTAAAGGCAGAAAGGGAAGAGGAACTAAAGAGAATCTTGATGAAGGTGAAAGAAGAGAGTGAAAAAGCTGGCTTGAAACTCAACATTCAAAAAACTAAGATCATGGCATCTGGTCCTATCACTTCATAGCAAATAGATGGACAAAAATTGGAAACAGTGGCAGATTTTATTTTCTTGGGCTCCAAAATCACTGCAAACAGTGAGTGCAGCCATGTGAAGAAAAAAAGAACAAAACACACACATTTTGCCTGAAAGGAAATTATGCCAGGCCTAGGCAGCATATTAAAAAGCAGAGACATCACTTTGCTGACAAAGGTCCATATAGTTAAAGCTATTATTTTTCTAGTAGTCATGTGTAGATGTGAGTTTTGGACCATAAAGAAATCAGAGTGTCAAAGAATTGATGTTTTTTAATTGTGGTGCTGGAGAAGAATCTTGAGAGTCCCTTGGACATCAAAGAGATCAAACTTTTAGTCAATCATAGGGACATCAACCATGAGTATTCATTGGAAGACTGATGCTGAAGCTGTAGTTGTAATACTTTGGCCAGGTGATGGGGAGAACTAACTCATTGGAAAAGACCCTGATACTGGGAAAGATTGAAGGCAAATGGAGAAGTCAACAGCAAAGGATGATATGGTTAGATAGCATCACTGACTCAGTGGACATAATTTTGAGCGAACTCTGGGAGATAGTGGAGGACAGAAAAGCCTGGCATTCTGCATTCCATTGGTGGCAAAGAATCGGACACGACTTAACGACTGAACAATAACAGTGTTAAGCAGAGAAAGATGAGGTCAGTCTATATAAATGTTTTTGCTACTGCACAAAGTTTGCAGAACCTCAGAGGGTTCCTTTCCCCTAAGCATCAGGTTTCCACACATGGCCCAGAGATGCTTAAATTGCTGATGATAGGGCCTAACCCACTGAGCCAAAAACCTGGAGAAGATATGAGTCACTGGTTGATATAACATGATATGATGGGAAATGTCACATTATTGACACCATCTGTGTATTTTATCACCTCACATATATCTTTTGAATTATTAACCCAGGTGAGAAGAAAGTGTTTGTTTGTTTTTTTAAATTCTCTCTTTTCTTTAAAGCATAGTATATCATGAGAAGTAAAATTGGCACCTTGCAGAGAGTTTTCAAAGATAAGTTATTTTGTGCAACTTCTTTCAGCCACTTCTCAAAGACAATTATATATTTTCTACTCTAATTTTCCTGTTTTCTAAAGGAGAATATGATGATTGAAATATTTTTATATTCAATCTACCTACTTCCTCTGAAACATATTTTAACAGGGTGTTACACTCAGTGTATGTTATAATCCCTGTCTTTGGCAAGTTTTATATGCATGCAACCAGATTGCAATCTAGATTGCTCGGAGAAATATCAATAATCTCAGATATGTACATGACGCCATCCTTATGGCAGAAAGTGAAGAGGAACTGATGAAAGTGAAACAGCTAGCTTAAAACTCAGCATTCAAAAAATGAAGATCATGGTATCTGGTCCCATCACTCCATGGCAAATAGATGGAGAAATAATGGAAACAGTGACAGACTTTATTTTCTTAGGCTCCAGAATCAATGCAGATGGTGACTGCAGCCATGAAATAAAAAGATGCTTCTTCCTTGGAAGAAAAGCTATGACCAATGTAGACAGAGTATTAAAAAGGAGAGACATTACTTTGCCAGCAAAGGTTCTTCTAGTCAAAGCTATGGTTTTTCCAGTAGTCATGCACAGATGTGAGAATTGGACTATAAAGAAAGCTGAGCACTGGATAATTGGATCGTTTTGAACTGTGGTATTGGAGAAGACTCTTGAGAGTCCCTTGGACTGCAAAGAGATCCAACCAGTCTGTCCTAAAGGAGATCAGTCCTGGGTGTTCATTGGACGGACTGATGTTGAAGCTGAAACTCCAATACTTTGGCCACCTGATGCGAAGACCTGACTCATCTGAAAAGACCCTCATGCTGGGAAAGATTGAAGGCCAGAGAAAAAGACGATGACAGAGGATGAGATGGTTGGATGACATCGATGACTCAATGCACATGAGTTTGAGCAAGCTCCAGGAGTTAGGGATGGATAGGGAAGTCTGGCATGCTGCAGTCCTTGGGGTTGCAAAGAGTCGGACATGACTGAGTGATTAAATTGAGCTGAACAATTTTGTCTACCACCAATTTAAATTTTTGGACAGTCTAATCTGGGTCAGAGTTCTTTATTAGTCCTGAGTTCAGTGAAGCTTCAGGCCTATATGACTCTTGTCAAATCCTTTATATCCCTAGCAAAACCAGACTTTCCTCCCTGTGCCTCAAATTCATCTGATTCAGCCTTGAGGTAAATTCAGACTGGGACTTCTTTCTTGGCAAAGATGGAGAATGGGAAGTGAATATCTCCTTCCATCTAGAGATAATAGAAAGTTCAACAAAATGTACAAGGCGGCAGACATTGCATTATGAAGGTAAGTCATTTTTGAGAGATAGGGAATAAAATCTACAAGACTTCCAATTGTCACTGCTTCCTAATGGGAGAGAGTTTCAAGAATGCGGTATAAGGATGGGGAACCCTGAGAGAGTGAAAAATTTCCTGATTTGAGGAGATGGAGCTGTGGGTCTAGAGAGACTAAGAATAGAGTTCTTAAGGCAAAGCATTAGAAAGGAGAGAGCAATGTGAAGACAGAATATATTTGAGCCCAGGCAAGGAACTATCTAAAAGGGTTAGAGGTGACAGGGACAGGTATTTGCTTCAGGCCTGAAATAAATCATAATCCTACTAGTGAGAGTAGAAGACTCCACAATTCACCAGACATGCAATGTAGGACTTTACATTCGTAGTGGGATAAAACTAACCCTAGATCACATTTAATATTCTCTCAACTTTACTGAATTCTCCTGCATTGTATGCTAGTCCTATCTAATAAAACTTAAAGTAAGAACCAAAATAATCAGACTACTTACAAGTAACTTAAATACTTTTCAGAATAAAGTTCGAGACTATGAATGGTAATTAAAAAAAAAAGTGTTCAGAACACAAAAAAGTAAAATTCACAAGGTTTGACCTCAAACCTTTGAAGTTTAATAGATTGCAGGAAGATACAAATTATGAGGAGCAAAATCAATCAATTAAAACTGAGTCAAGTAATATAGATGATAGTATTAGTTACTACTTTACTAGCGTGTGAGATGAGTGCAATTGTTCGGTAGTTTGAGCATTCTTTGGCATTGCCTTTCTTTGGGATTGGGATGAAAACTGACCTTTTCCAATCCTGTGGCCACTGCTGAGTTTTCCAAATTTGCTGGGATATTGAGTGCAGCACTTTCACAGCATCATCTTTCAGGATTTGGAATAGCTCCACTGGAATTCCATCACCTCCACTAGCTTTGTTCGTAGTGATGCTTTCTAAGGCCCATTTGACTTAACATTCCAAGATGTCTGGCTCTAGGTCAGTGATCACATCATCATGATTATCTGGGTCGTGAAGCTCTTTTTTGTACAGTTCTTCTGTGTATTCTTGCCACCTCTTCTTAATATCTTCTGCTTCTGTTAGGTCCATACCATTTCTGTCCTTTATTGTGCCCATCTTTGCATGAAATGTTCCTTTGGTATCTCTGATTTTCTTGAAGAGATCCTTAGTCTTTCCCATTCTGTTGTTTTCCTCTATTTCTTTGCATTGATCACTGAAGAAGGCTTTCTTATCTCTTCTTGCTATTCTTTGAAACTCTGCAGTCAGATGTTTATTTCTTTCCTTTTCTCCTTTGCTTTTCGCTTCTCTTCTTTTCACAGCTATTTGTAAGGCCTCCCCAGACAGCCATTTTGCTTTTTTGCATTTCTTTTCCATGGGGATGGTCTTGATCCCTGTCTCCTGTACAATGTCACTAACCTCATTCCATAGTTCATCAGGCACTCTGTCTATCAGATCTAGGCCCTTAAATCTATTTCTCACTTCCACTGTATAATAATAAGGGATTTGATTTAGGTCATACCTCAATGGTCTAGTAGTTTTCCCTACTTTCTTCAATTTCAGTCTGAATTTGGCAATAAGGAGTTCATGGTCTGAGCCACAGTCAGCTCTTGGTCTTGTTTTTGCTGATTGTATAGAGCTTCTCCATCTTTGGCTGCAAAGAATATAATCGATCTGATTTCAGTGTTGACCATCTGGTGATGTCCATGTATAGAGTCTTCTCTTGTGTTGTTGGAAGAGGGTATTTGCTATGACCAGTACATTTTCTTGGCAAAACTCTATTAGTCTTTGCCCTGCTTCATTCCGTGTTCCAAGGCCAAATTTGCCTGTTACTCCAGGTGTTTCTTGACTTCCTACTTTTGCATTCCAGTCCCCTATAATGAAAAGGACATCTTTTTTGGGTGTTAGTTCTAAAAGGTCTTGTAGGTCTTCATAGAACCGTTCAACTTCAGCTTCTTCAGCGTTACTGGTTGGGGCATAGATTTGGATTACTGTGACATTGAATGGTTTGGCTTGGAAACGAACAGAGATCATTCTGTCATTTTTGAGATTGCATCCAAGTACTGCATTTTGGACTCTTTTGTTGACCATGATGGCCACTCCATTTCTTCTGAGGGATTCCACACGCTAGTAAAGTAATGCTCAAAATTCTCCAAGCCAGGCTTCAGCAATATGTGAACCGTGAACTTCCTGATGTTCAAGCTGGTTTTAGAAAAGGCAGAGGAACCAGAGATCAAATTGCCAACATCCGCTGGATCATGGAAAAAGCAAGAGAGTTCCAGAAAAACATCTATTTCTGCTTTATTGACTATGCCAAAGCCTTTGACTGTGTAGATCACAATAAACTGTGGACAATTCTGAAAGAGATGGGAATACCAGACCACCTGATCTGCCTCTTGAGAAATCTGTATGCAGGTCAGGAAGCAACAGTTAGAACTGGTCATGGAACAACAGACTGCTTCCAAATAGGAAAAGGAGTATGTCAAGGCTGTATATTGTCACCATGTTTATTTAACTTATATGCAGAGTACATCATGAGAAATGCTGGACTGGAATAAACACAAGTTGGAATCAAGATTGCTGGGAGAAATATCAATAATCTCAGATATGCAGATGACACCACTCTTATGGCAGAAAGTGAAGAGGGGCTAAAAAGCCTCTTGATGAAAGTGAAAGTGGAGAGTGAAAAGGTTGGCTTAAAGCTCAACATTCAGAAAACGAAGATCATGGCATCTGGTCCCATCACTACATGGGAAATAAATGGAGAAACAGTGGAAACAGTGTCAGACTTTCTTTTTCTGGGCTCCAAAATCACTGCAGATGGTGACTGCAGCCATGAAATTAAAAGACGCTTACTCCTTGAAAGGAAAGTTATGACCAACCTAGATAGCATATTTAAAAGCAGAGACATTACTTTACCAACAAAGGTTCGCCTAGTCAAGGCTATGGTCTTTCCTGTGGTCATGTATGGATGTGAGAGCTGGACTGTGAAGAAGGCTGAGCGCCAAAGAATTGATGCTTTTGAACTGTGATGTTGGAGAGGACTCTTGAGAGTCCCTTGGACTGCAGGAAGATCCAACCAGTCCATTCTGAAGGAGATCAATCCTGGAATTTCTTTAGAAGGAATGATGCTAAAGCTGAAACTCCAGTATTTCGGCCACCTCATGCAAAGGGTTGACTCATTGGAGAAGCCTCTGATGCTGGGAGGGATTGGGGGCAGGAGGAGAAGGGGACGACAGAGGATAAGATGGCTGGATGGCATCACTGACTTGATGGGTGTGAGTCTGAGTGACCTCCGGAAGCTGGTGATGGACAGGGAGGCCTGGTGTGCTGCAGTTCATGGGGTCGCAAAGAGTCGGACACGACTGAGCGACTGATCTGATCTGATCTGATTAGTTACTAAGACATTAGAAAAGTTATTATAACTGTATTGCACATGTACAAAAAAAGGAAATAGTATTTTAAGTGTGGACATGGAATATATTTTAAAAGGTATAAATAAAATTTTTAAAGAAAAACTATAATATCTGAGATGTTAAATATCATTAATAACGTAGCAGTAGATTAGATATCACCAAAGAAAAGAGTAGTGGAAGAAGTTATGGAAATTACTCAAACTAAAACACAAATATAGGACACGACTGACAAAAGTAAATGAGCAGAACATATGTGAGGTGTGAGATAATCCCAAACAATATAATATTATTGGAGTCCCCAATAGTAGGAAATTTAAAAATTGTTTGAAGAAATAATGATTTAGCATTTCCTGATTAAACCCATAAAACTACATACATATTGAAGCAGACTGACAGACCATAGCTACAAAAAACATGAATAAATGACCATCAGGCCAAATCAACTACCTAAAATTAATAACAATGAGAAAAATCATAGAGTCAGCCTTTAAAATGGCATTATATACAGAAAAACAAAGATAAGGACAGCAGTACTTTGTGGGCAGAAGCTGCCCAAATCAGGAGGCTCTGGTGAGAGACTTCTTTAAAGAAGTAAAAATAAAAAGGAATGCTCCTTTAATATATACCTAGCAAAAATATTTTTCAAAATGAAGGTTAAATAAAAACTTATCCAGACACATAAAATTTGAAAAGATTAATTATCAGCATGCTCATACTACAAGATATGTTAGTAAGTAGTACATCAAGAAGAATAAAAATTATACCAAATGGCAATAGGAACAAAATCTTAAAACTTTTCAATTTATTTAGAAAAAAAAAAAAGGTAAAAATTGACAAAGAGCAAAGAAAGATGAGACAGAGAAAATGAATAGCAGCATGGTAGACTCAAACCAAAGTATATCAGTAATCAATGTAATAGATCTATACTTCAATAGAGATTGCTACATTTTATTTAAAAAAACAATAACTATATGCTACCTACCAGATTTCCATTTTAAATATAAAAAGCAAAATAGGTTATTATTAAAAAAAAATATAAAAAGCTATACAAAGTGAAAGTCACTCAGTCATGTCTGACTCTTTAGGATCCTATGGACTAGACAGACTATGGAATTCTCCAGGCCAGAATACTGGAGTGGGTAGCTGTTCCATTCTCCAGGGAATCTTCCCAACCGAGGGATCAAACCCAGGTCTCAGACATTGTAGGTGGATTCTTTACCAACTGAGCCACCAGGGAAGCCCCAGTTTAAAAAGCTATACAGTTTAACACTAAATAAAAAGAATGTTGTAGTGGCTATTCTAATATAAAGTCAGTATCAGAGAAAATGATATTATTAAGAATGATGAAGCTTATTTCATAATGATAAAGCGGTCAGTTCATCAAGAAGACCTAATTATGTTAAGTGTTTATGGATCTAATAAAATAAGACAAAAATATAACTTCAAGGAGAAATAGGCAAGTAAATTAGTTCAAGATTTTAATATTCTCTCAACTTTACTGAATTCATTTATTAGTTCTAACTTTTTTTTGATAGACTCTATTGAACTTTCTATATATAATATCATGTTACCTGAAAATAGTGACAAATGTACTTCTTCCTTTCCAATTTGGATACCTTTAATTTATTGTTCTTGTTTAATTGCTCTGTCTAGGTCTTCTGATACTGTGTTGAGTAAAAATGGCAAGAATAGTCATTCCTATTCCTTATTTTAGAAGAAAAGTTTTATTCCTTATTTTAGAAGAAAAGTTTTCGTATTTTCACTATTGATCATGCTATTTGTTATGGGGTAAACATTTTTTAATTAAATAGAAAGAAAATGACAACATAATAACATTTGTGGAATGATACTAAAGCAGTGTGCAGAAAATATGGGAAATATGGGCTTCCTTGGTAGCTCAGCTGGTAAAGAAGAAGGAAATATATAGCACTTTGTATTTCTCATAGGCATGTCTAAGTAAATGTTGAAAAAGGTGATTTAATATAGAAATTTAGAAAAAGAAAGAAAGCAACTAAAGTCACAGTCATGTCCAACTCTTTGTGATGCCATGGACTGTAGCCAGCCAGAAGTTAGGGTTGTAACATACTCTAAAATTTAGAATATGTTAAAAAAAACAACAATAACAACAACTAACCTAGTCTCAGATTTGGAAATATGTGGCTAGATTAGACATGTATATTTATAGGACTTGATAAAATGGCTTAGAAAGCTTAGAAAAGGGGAGGTGATACTTAATATTTAGAGAATGAGTGAAGGAGAAGATTTAATTAATAAAGAGAGCTGAGAAGAAGCAGACTCTAAATTAGGAGGCAGATAAGGAGAGGATTGTTTCTCAGGTTTGAAAGATAATATATTTCAAGGGGTAATAGAATAACACCTACTAAAAATTCAAGTGAGATGAAGGGGGAAAAAGGTGGATAGGGGCTGTAGCTACAAAAAGATTGTTGAATAGCTACAAAAAGATTGTTGAAGATTATGATCTAACAGTTTTGATGATGGAGCTGAGAAGGGTACGGAGCTTATGATGTGTTCTAGAGTAAATACTTACTGAGGAAGTACATGTATCAGTTTTAAAAATTTTACAAAGTTTTGCTGTCAATATTAAAAAAAAATCAAAATAGAGCATTGGCTTAATGGGGCAGGGGATCTCAGAAAGTTTAGATAATGTTCTTATTGTCTACAATGGGTGTTTATATATAATATGGTTTTTATACTGTTGAGAATTATCTACAAGGGCAGGAGATATAATGCAAAAGGGGAAAAGGTAAATAATTGTAAGGACTCAGTCTCAAAAATTCAACATGAAGTTAAACTGTCAACAGTGTTACAAATGTGAACTTTAAATCAGGAATATTTATTCCATTGTAACTAAGTAAAATATAAAGAATATGGATAATGATGTAGGTAATTAGTAAATTTGTAAAGGGGAAAGGAGGAAGTTTCTTGTTCTATATATTTTCAATAAATATGAAGTAAAGCTGCCAAAGTGATGATAGAAATGATAGAGATATAAAACAAGATGAAAAGGTAAGGAGTAACTGACTCAGGGGAAGGAAAAGTTAATTTGTAGGTTATCTGGGCAGTTTTGAGTGCTGAACTGCTGTTTGCAGACATTATCTTAAAAGAGTCTGAGATGTTGTTGTTTTTTTTTTTTTTTTTTTTTTTTGCTATTTTCAGGTAGTTCTTGTATCCAGGCTAAAAAAGGACATAGGTTTAACTAATCTTAAAATATTTCCAGACATCCAGTAGATCAAAGAGTTTTTTCCACAGAACTGAGTATATGAATATGATCCAAAATTATAGTTGCCAGTGGAACAATGAAGATGAGGAAAATTGATGGTTACAGTGGACAATGGTAGAGCCAATGAATAGAATGTCTAACTCTGATGAAGAAGTCTTGGAGTTCAGAGTTTAGGACAGGAGGAGGAAACACAGAAGATGGTAGTAAGGTAAATAATTGATTTGAGATGTAAAAGATAAAAGAAAAGGAATATCATGTACCCATATGAGCAGGAAACTGAAAGAAGGAGCAGGTGAATAGGTCTGAAAACATGACTTGATAAACTGTCCAAGTGGGTATTGAAATTCCAGAGTGGTAAGAAAAAATAAAAGGCAATCAGTAATTCTCGATTGATGAAGTCATAAATAAACTTTTCATTGATAAATCAAAATGTTCCTAATGGATGAGAGACACAGAGCAGCATGAAAGTAATTAGCTGGAAGCAATATCTAGTAGGTACTTGTCAGGATATGATTATTATTTTGGTAGGTTTTACTCTGAGTTTATACCAGTATTTTTATTTTATTTTCTAAATATTCAGGTCATTTTGACTTTTCTCCTGTGATAAGTCAATACTGTTGCTTCATTTGAAAAGCCCAATTACTGCTTTGTTCTCTATTCCTAACTAGGTTCTAGAAAGGGTATATGTGTGGTGTTATCTATGCAGCATATAATTATTTAGTACTTACTATGTGTTAGCAGTGTAATGATTAATGATGAATAATAAATCTTTAAAATAATTTTCACTCTCAAAGAAATTTAATGTCTTCAGATATTAAAAGTAAAGATAACTACATTGACCTTGATTTTGCTATTTCTTTAACCTCAGAAATATATTCAAAATAATAAAACATTATTATAGCCTATTTTATGTAAGTTTTAATGTTCACTATTTTATGACCAGAGAAGAAAGTTATCAAGGATTTATACTCTTTTACTATAAAAGCTGTAAGAATTTATGTACTGAGTGATCAGAAATAAATTCACAAGGAATCAAAAAATGTAACAAATTTGTTTGGTTGAAACATATTTGTTTAGAATTATTGATATTGTTTGATATGTAGCATATTTTCCAAATACTGGGTGTGTACATGTGTATATAAGGTGTGAGGGAGGTGATTATAAATAGAATCTAATGTGTTGTGGTTAGTATGCTAACTTTGTAGTTTTTGAAAAGTTTGATAGAATTTTTTAATTAAAAACTTAAAGAATACATGAAAAATTAAAGAATAATTCTAAACTATGATAAAGAATACAGTTGGATTTCCCAGGGGACTCAGTGGTAAAGAATCTACCTGCCAATGCAGGAGCTGCCGGAGATGGGGATTTGATCCTTGAATTGAGAAGATCCCCTGGAGGAGGAAATGGCAAACTGTTCCAGTATTCTTCCCTGGAAAACTTTATGGGCAGAGGACCCTGGTGGGCTGCAGTCCATGGGGTCACAAAGATTAGGACACAATTGAGCAATAATATAACTACTATAACTAACTACTTTAGAATTGTCTAATGGGACAGCACCTTTATACAGAGAAAGAAAAATGATAATTTGAAAATAATTCAGTAATGGTAAGCATAATTGTATTTACAATAAATATATTAATGACATATAACCTACCCATGGAAAAATCCGTGTGTATTTTTCCATGGATTTTGACAAAATGTACATGCTTGTGTAACCAGTATGCATATAAAGACACAAAACAGCATACAACCTAAGAAGCTACCATCATGACCCCTCTCATCACTGTTTCTGCAGGAATAATTACTCTTGCTGTTTAATAAGATAATATTGCCTGTTTGGAGAGTTGAGACACATAGAATCATGTCTTTTGTGAATTTCTTTTTTTTTGTTTTTTTGCCTCATATATTTTTTTGTGAGATGCATCCAAGGATTTATGTGTAGGAAAAATTGATTCACTCTTGTTGCTGAATAGTACTCACTTGTTTGAATATATTACATTTACTGTGTGACAAATTGTCAGTTCTACATTGTTCAACATTTTGGTTGTTTCAGTTTTTATCTCTTAAGCACATGCATTTCTCTTGGTGGATATTTGTATACACTTCTGTTGGTATAAAGAAAATGAAGAGGAACTAAAGAATCTTCAATGAGAGTTAAGAGTCAAATAAAAAAGCTAGCTTAAAACTGAACATTAAAAAAACAAAACCTAAATTAATAGCATCTGATCTCATCATATCATGGCAAATAGATGGGATAAAGTGGAAACAGTGACAGATTTTATTTTCTTAGGCTTCAGAATCACTGGACAGTGACTAAACCATGAACCTAAAAGTTGCTTGCTCCTTGAAAGAGAAGTTATGGCAAAATTAGACAGTGTATTAAAAAGCAGAAATATCATTTTGCTGACAAATGTTTGTATAGTCAGAGCTATGGATTTTCCAGTAGTCATGTATGGATATGAGAGTTGGACCATAAAGAAGGCTGAACATGACAGAATTGGTAGTTTTGGATAGTGGTAATTGAGAAGATTCTTGAGGGTCAATCTTAAAGGAAATAAACCCTGAACTTTTATTGTAAGAACTGATGCTGAAGCTGGAACCCCAATACTTTAACCACCTGATGAGAAAAGCTGACTCATGTGAAAAGACCCTGATGCTGGGAAAGATTGAAGGCAAAAGGAGAAGGGGTGGAGAGGATGAGATGATTGGATAGCATCACCAACTCAAAGAACATGAGTTGGAGCAAATTCCAGGAGACAGTAGAGGACAGAGGAGCCTGCGGTCCATGGTATCACAAAGAGTTGGATCCTACATAGCAACTGAACAATAATAACAATGGAAATACAACTAGAAGTATAAATGGCTAAATCATGAGGCCTGTGTATATTTAGCATTAATACGTACTGGGAAGGTAGTTTTAAAAAAAGTTGTACTGTTTTACATATGCACAGTGTATGAGTTCCAGATGCTGCATACCTTCATTAGAATTTGATATTGTCTTTTTCACTTATCCATTCCCTTGGTTCTATCAGATCAGATCAGATCAGATCAGTCACTCAGTCGTGTCTGACTTTGCAACCCCATGAATCACAGCACGCCAGGCCTCCCTGTCCATCACCAACTCCCGGAGTTCACCCAGACTCAGGTCCATCGAGTCAGTGATGCCATCCAGCCATCTCATCCTCTGTCGTCCCCTTGTCCTCTTGCCCCTAATCCCTCCCAGCATCAGACTCTTTGATGATGAGTCAACTCTTCACATGAGGTGGCCAAAGTACTGGAGTTTCAGCTTTAGCATCATTCCTTCCAAAGAACACCCAGGGCTGATCTCCTTCAGAATGGACTGGTTGGATCTCCTTGCAGTCCAAGGGACTCTCAAGAGTCTTCTCCAACACCACAGTTCAAAAGCATCAATTCTTTGGTGCTCAGCCTTCTTCACAGTCCAACACTCACATTCATACATGACCACAGGAAAAACCATAGCCTTGACTAGACAAACTTTTGTTGGCAAAGTAATGTCTCTGCTTTTGAATATGCTATCTAGGTTGGTCATAACTTTCCTTCCAAGGAGTAAGTGTCTTTTCATTTCATGGCTGCAGTCACCATCTACAGTGATTTTGGAGCCCAGAAAAATAAAGTCTGACACTGTTTCCACTGTTTCCCCATCTATTTGCATGAAATGATGGGACCGGATGCCATGATCTTCATTTTCTGAATGTTGAGCTTTAAGCCAACTTTTTAACTCTCCACTTGCACTTTCATCAAGAAGCTTTTTAGTTCCTCTTTACTTTCTGCCATAAGGGTGGTGTCATCTGCATATCTTAGGTTATTGATATTTCTCCTGGCAATCTTGATTCCAGCTTGTGTTTCTTCCAGTCCAGCATTTCTCATGATGTACTCTGCATATAAGTAAATAAACAGGGTGACAAAATACAGCCTTGACGTACTCCTTTTCCTATTTGGAACCAGTCTGTTGTTCCATGTCCAGTTCTAACTGTTGTTTCCTGACCTGTATACAAATTTCTCAAGAGGCAGATCAGGTGGTCTGGTATTCTTGGTTCTATAGTGATACAATATTTTGGTTTTAGAAATTTCTAAATTTATCAGAGAAATCAGAAATTTCTCTGATAATGAATAAAATTGAATGTCTTGTCATGCACCTCTACATCTGAATTTCTACTTTTGTGTAGTGCTGTTCAAGTTTTGCCTTTTAAGAATATTCTATGGAGAATTTATGTGAACTCTTTTGTTGGGGGGGGGTATTTGTTTTTCTTTTCATTTAAGTATTAATTTTTGGTGTACAGCAAAATAATTCTGCTATATATGCAGATTTTTTCATATTATTTTCTATTTTATTTTATTATAAGATATTGAATGTAGTTCCCTGTTCAATACAGTGAGGCATTGTTATTATATGTATAATAGTTTTATCTGCTAATCCCAAATTTTTATTCTTCCTCCTTCATCCTTTCCCCTTTGGTAACCATAAATTTGTTTTCTATGTCTTTAAATCTATTTCTGTTTTGTAAATGAGTTCATTTGTAGCACATTTTGGGTTCCACATATAAGTGCTATCATATCTGTCTCTGTCTGACTTACTTCACTTAATATGATCACCTCTAGGTCCATCAATGTTGTTGCAAATGGCTGTATTTCATTCTTTTGAATGTTGAGTAATATTCTATTATATATATATATATATATATATATATATATATATATATATATATCACATCTTTATCCATCTGTCAATGGACATTTAGATTGCCTCCATGCATTGGCTATTGTAAACCGTTCTATGATGAACGCTGGAGTGCATGTATCTTTTCCAAAGAGACTTGTCTGAATTTATGCCCAGGAGTGGGATTGCTGAATCATATGGTAATTCTATTTGTCGTTTTCTAAGGAATCGCCATACTATTTTCCTTAGTGTTTGTACTAACTTACAGACCAGTCCCACCAACAGTGTAGGAGAGTTCCCTTTGCTCCACACTTTCTCCAGCGTGTATTATTTGTAGACTTTTTGATGATGGCCAGTCTGACTGTTGTTAGGCAACACCTCATTGTAGTTTTCATTTGTATTTCTTGAATATTTAGTGATATTGGACATCTTTTCATGTGCCTGTTGACCATCTGAATGTCTTCTTTGCAGAGATGTCTACTTAGGTCTTCTGCCCATTTTTTTTTGTTTGTTCTTTTATGGAATTGTATAAGTAAATATATATGTATTTTGGAAATTAAACCCTTGTCTGCATCATTTGCAAATATCTTCTCCCATCCCATATGTTGTATTTTCATTTTATTTCATTTTATTTTCTATATAAAAACATAATTTTCAATAGATTCCAATTATTTATGTTTGCTATCATTTCTGTTGCCTTGGGAGACTGAGCTAAAAAACTGCTATGATTTATGTCAGAGAATATTTGGCTAGCGTTCTTGTCTAAGTGTTTTATCATCTTTAAAAAATTGTTTTTTAATTGGAGGATAATTACTTTACACTATTGTGCTGTTTTCTCCCATACATCAACATGAATCAGCCACAGGTACACATATAGCCCTCCGTCCTGAACCCACCTCCCTTCTCCCTCCCCATCCCAGTCCTCTAAGTTATCACAGCACACTTGGTTTAGCTGCCTGTGTCACACAGCAAATTCTCACTTGCTATCTGTTTTATATATGGTAATGTATATATTTCCATTCTATTCATTCCACCCTCTTCCTCACTGTATCCAGAAGTCTGTTCTTTATGCCTGTGTCTCCATTGCTGCCCTGGTAATAATTTAATCAGTACCATCTTTCTAGATTCCATATGCAATGTGCTAATATACAATGTTTGTCTTTCTGACTTCCTTCACTCTGTGTAATAGGCACTAGGTTCTTCCACTCATTAAGACTGACTCAAATGCACTTTTTAATAGCTGAGTAATATTCTTTTGTATATATGTACCACAATTTCTATACCCATTGATCTGTTGATGGACATCTAGGTTGCTTACATGTCCTAACTATTGTAAATAATGCTGCAATGAACACTGGGGTACATGCATCTCTTTCAGTTATGGTTTTCTCAGGGTATATGCCCAGTAGTGGAATTGTTGGTTCATATGGTAGGGACACATGAGTTTGAGCAAACTCCGGGAGATGGTGGTGGACAGGGAAGTCTGGCGTGCTGCAGTCCATGGGGTTGCAAACAGTTGGACACGACTGAGCGACTAGTTCTATTCCTGCTGTTTTAAGGAATTTCATACAGTTGTCCATAGTCACTATCAGAATTCATTGTTTGTAGATTTTTTTAATGATGGCCTTTCTGACTGGTGTGAGGTGATACCTCATTGTGGTTTTAATTTGCATTTCTCTAATAATGAGTGATATTTAGCATCTTTTTATGTGCCTGTTGATCAGCTGAATATCTTCTTTGGAGAAATGTCTAATTAGGGCTTCTGCCCATTTTTGTTTGTTTTGTTATTGAGTTATATGAGCTATACACGTATTTTGGAAATTAAACACTTGACTACATCATTTGCAAATATTTTCCCCCAGTACATAGGTTGTATTTTCTTTTTTTGTTTATGGTTTCCTTTCTTATGCATAAGCTTGTAAGTTTCAGTAGATTCCATTTGTTTCTTTATTGCCTTGGGAAACTGACCAAGAAACGGCTACGATTTATGTCAGAATATGATTTATCAACATTCTCTTCTATTAGCTTTATTAAGTCTTTTTGATAAAGATCAAAGTCTATTTGAGCTTTTAAGTCATTTTACATTTATTTTTGTGTGCAGGGTGAGGAAGTATTCTAACTTCATTGATTTAGATGTGACTGTCTTCAACACAACTTGCGGAAAAGACTGTCTTCTTCTATTGTATATTCTGTCCTCCTTTGTCAAAAATTAGTTGCCCCTAGATCTGTGTGTTTATTTTTATTCTCTTTATCCATATGTCTGTATTTGTGCCCATACCAATCTCTTTTGAGTCCTGTAGTTTTGTGTTATTGTCTGAAGTCTGGAAGATTTGTGCCACCAGCTTTGTAGTTTTACCCAGGCTTCTTTTGGCAATTAAGCTGAAGTTGAACGCTGCTATGAAGACCTACAAGACCTTTCAGAATGAACACCCAAAAAAGATGTCCTTTTCATTATAGGGGACTGGAATGCAAAAGTAGGAAGTCAAGAAACACATGGAGTAACAGGCAAATTTGGCCTTGGAATACGGAATGAAGCAGGGCAAAGACTAACAGAGTTTTGCCAAGAAAATGCACTGGTCATAACAAACACCCTCTTCCAACAACACAAGAGAAGATTCTATACATGGACATCACCAGATGGTCAACACCAAAATCAGTTGATTATATTCTTTGCAGCCAAAGATGGAGAAGCTCTATACAGTCAGCAAAAACAAAACCAGGAGCTGACTGTGGCTCAGATCATGAACTCCTTATTGCCAAATTCAGACTTAAATTGAAGGAAGTAGGGAAAACCACTAGACCATTCAGGTATGACCTAAATCTAATCCCTTATGATTATACAGTGGAAGTGAGAAATAGATTTAAGGGCCTAGATCTGATAGATAGAGTGCCTGATGAACTATGGAATGAGGTTCGTGACATTGTACAGGAGACAGGGATCACGACCATCCCCATGGAAAAGAAATGCAAAAAAGCCAAATGGCTGTCTGGGGAGGCCTTACAAATAGCTGTGAAAAGAAGAGAAGTGAAAAGCAAAGGAGAAAAGGACAAATATAAACACCTGAATGCAGAGTTTCAAAGAATAGCAAGAAGAGATAAGAAGGCTTATTCAGTGATCAATGCAATGAAATAGAGAAAAACAACAGAATGAGAAAGACTAGAGATCTCTTCAAGAAAATCAGAGATACCAAAGGAACACAATGCAAAAATGGGCTCGATAAAGGATGGAAATGATATGGACCTAACAGAAGCAGATATTAAGAAGCGATGGCAAGAATACACAGAAGAACTGTACAAAAAGATCTTCACGACCCAGATAATCAAGATGGTGTGATCATTGACCTAGAGCCAGACATCCTGGATTGTGAAGTCAAGTGGGCCTTAGAAAGCATCACTACGAACAAAGCTAGTGGAGGTGATGGAATTCCAGTTGAGCTATTCCAAATCCTGAAAGATGATGCTGTGAAAGTGCTGCACTCAATATGCCAGCAAATTTGGAAAACTCAGCACTGGTCACAGGACTGGTAAAGGTCAGGTTTCATTCCAATCCCAAAGAAAGGCAATGCCAAAGAATGCTCAAACTACCACACAATTGCACTCATCTCACACGCTAGTAAAGTAATGCTCAAAATTCTCCAAGCCAGGCTTCAGCAATATGTGAACCGTGAACTTCCTGATGTTCAAGCTGGTTTTAGAAAGGCAGAGGAACCAGAGATCAAATTGCCAACATCCGCTGGATCATCGAAAAAGCAAGAGAGTTCCAGAAAAACATCTATTTCTGCTTTATTGACTATGCCAAAGCCTTTGACTGTGTGGATCACAATAAACTGTGGAAAATTCTGAAAGAGATGGGAATACCAGACCACCTGATCTGCCTCCTTAGAAATTTGTATGCAAGTCAGGAAGCAACAGTTAGAACTAGACATGGATGGAACAACAAAGGAGTACGTCAAGGCTGTATTTTGTCACCCTGTTTATTTAACTTATATGCAGAGTACATCATGAGAAACGCTGGGAGCAGGAGGAGCTAAGATGGCAGAGGAATAGGACAGGGAGAACACTGTCTCCTCCACAAATTTATCAAAAGAACATTTAAATGCCGAGTAAATTCCACAAAACAACTTCTCAATGCTGGCAGAGGACATCAGGCACCCAGAAAAGCAACTCAGTGCCTTCTAAAGGAGGTAGGAAAAAACATAAAAGACAAAAAAGAGACAAAAGAGGGAGGGATGGACCTCTGTCCGGGGAAGGGAGTCTTAAAAAGAGAGAAGTTTCCAAACACCAGGAAACATTCTCACTGCCGAGTCTGTGCCGAACCTGGGAAGCACAGAGGGCAACATAACAGGGAGGAAAAATAAATAAACAATTAAAACCCACAGATTACAAGCCCTATGATAACTTCCCCAGTGGAGAAGCAGTGCAAACGCCTGCATATACCATTAGCAAGCGGGGGCTGGGCAGGGAGGCGCGGTGTGGGCTGCGTCGCTTAGAGTAAGCATCTGGCCTGAATATCCTGGGTGCTACCTGAGTGAAATAATTTGGGCTAGCAAATCAGACTGTGGGATATCTACCACATGAAAAGCCAGCCCTAACCTAAGACACTGCCAGGCCCGTGCACGGAACAAAGGACTGTACAGAGATAGCCGGCTGCAGACCGTTCCCCTCCGGTGACAGGCAGCCAGAGCCGGAGGGGGACAATCGCAGCCCCAGAGAGACATTATCTACAAAACTGTAAGCAGGCTTCTTTGCTAACTAAGACTTCTTGGGGCGCTGGTCGATCAACATCCACCTGAGAAGGTGTGCCGGTTGTACACCTAGAAAACCGAGCGGCAGGGAGGCGATAAGTCGCAGAAGCTGCGCTTGATAAACACCTCATAACCTGCGCTGCTAGAACCTGCGAAGGACACAAAATGCAGGTCCAACTGAACCTGGGCCTCTGAGGACTACCCGAGTACCTGAACTTGAGCAGCTTAGACCTGGGAGGGGCAAGCAGCCCAGAGCTGACTGCAGACGGTGTCCCTAGAGCCTGAGCAGAGTGGGCAGGGAGGCAACACGTGCTGTGAGCAGGGGCAGGCCCAGTGTGGCTGAAGCATTGAGAGCACACGCCAGTGTTATTTATTTGCAGCGTCCCTCCCTCCCCACAGTTCCAGAAAAACATCTATTTCTGCTTTATTGACTATGCCAAAGCCTTTGACTGTGTGGATCACAATAAACTATGGAAAATTCTGAAAGAGATGGGAATACCAGACCACCTGATCTGCCTCTTGAGAAATCTGTATGCAGGTCAGGAAGCAACAGTTAGAACTGGTCATGGAACAACAGACTGGTTCCAAATAGGAAAAGGAGTACGTCAAGGCTGCATATTGTCACCAGGTTTATTTAACTTATATGCAGAATACATCATGAGAAATGCTGGACTGGAAGAAACACAAGTTGGAATCAAGATTGCCGGGAGAAATATCAATAACCTCAGATATGCAGATGACACCACTCTTATGGCAGAAAGTGAAGAGGGGCTAAAAAGCCTCTTGATGAAAGTGAAAGTGGAGAGTGAAAAGGTTGGCTTGAAGCTCAACATTCAGAAAACGAAGATCATGGCATCTGGTCCCATCACTACATGGGAAATAGATGGGGAAACAGTGGAAACAGTGTCAGACTTTGTTTTTCTGGGCTCCAAAATCACTGTAGATGGTGACTGCAGCCATGAAATTAAAAGACGCTTGCTCCTTGGAAGGAAAGTTATGACCAACCTAGATAGCATATTCAAAAGCAGAGACATTACTTTACCAACAAAGGTTCGCCTAGTCAAGGCTATGGCCTTTCCTGTGGTCATGTATGGATGTGAGAGCTGGACTGTGAAGAAGGCTGAGCGCCGAAGAATTGATGCTTTTGAACTGTGGTGTTGGAGAAGACTCTTGAGAGTCCCTTGGACTGCAAGAAGATCCAACCAGTTCATTCTGAAGGAGATCAATCCTGGAATTTCTTTAGAAGGAATGATGCTAAAGCTGAAACTCCAGTATTTTGGCCACCTCATGCAAAGAGTTGACTCATTGGAGAAGACTCTGATGCTGGGAGGGATTGAGGGCAGGAGGAGAAGGGGACGACAGAGGATGAGATGGCTGGATGGCATCACTGACTCGATGGATGCGAGTCTGAGTGACCTACGGGAGCTGGTGATGGACAGGGAGGCCTGGCGTGCTGCGGTTCATGGGGTCGCAAAGAGTCGGACACGACTGAGCGACTGATCTGATCCCTCCCCACAGCGCCCACCACCCACTTTGTATCAGAGTGGAAATCAGAAACTGAAGAGACCAGCAAACATAAGAAGCTATAACAGAGGGAACTGACATGGAAGTGACAGGGAATAAACTAAAACCCCGTGGTTAGTATCAACTACATAGGAAGGGACTTATAGATCTTGAGAAATTTAAGCTGGAACAAGGAACTAACGAAAAATGAACTGAACCCACAATACCCACAACAATATCAGAGAAAGTCCTATATATATTTTTACTATTTTTACCATCATCCTTTCTTCCTTTTTTTTTTCTTTTTGTTTTTTTTTTAATTAAAAATTTTTTTTAAATACTCTATTACTCCTTTAATTTTCACTTTTATAACCTACTATTACTTTGTAAAAAATAAATACATAAATAAATAAAAGACCCTTAAAAAAAAAAAAAACCTTCATATATGTATTTTTTATAACTTTTATGACCCTTTGTTTTTTCTTTTTTTCTTTTCTTTAACATTGTATTTTTGAAACTCCAAACTCTACTCTAAATTTTTAACTTTTGATTTTTGGTATTTCGTATCAATTTGTACCTATATTTTCTTTATGACTTTTGTGACTCTTTTTTTTTCTTTTCTTTTCTTTTTTTCTCTTTCTTTTCCTTCTTCTTTTCTTTATCATTGTATTTTTGAAACTCCAAACTCTACTCTAGAATTTTAATTTTTGCTTTTAGGCATTTGTTACCAATTTTGTACCTTTAAGAACCTAATCTTCAGTACCCACTTTTTACTAGGGAGCGAGACTACTGGCTTGACTGTTCTCCCCACCTCCGGACTCTCCTTTTTCTCCACCAGGTTGCCTGCGTCTCCTCCCTAACCCCTCTCTACTCTACCCAACTCTGTAAATTTCTGTGTGTTCCAAACAAAGGAAAACACTTAGGGAACTGATTACTGACTGGATTTGTCTCTCTCCTTTTCATTCCCTCCTTTTATCCTCCTGACTACCTCTGTCTCCTTCCTCCCTCTTCTCTTCTCTGTATAACTCCGTGAACATCTCTGAGCGGTCCAGTTGTGGACCACATAAGGAAGTGATTACTGTTTAGCCCGCTCTCTCCTCTATTGATTCCACCACATCTCATTCGGGTCACCTCTAACTCCTTCCTCTTCTCTTCCCCATGTAACTTTGTGAACCTCACTGGGTGACCCTCACAGTGGAGAAACTTTTCATCTTTACCCTAAAAGTTTTATTAATGGTGCTGTATAGAAGGAGAAGTTTTGAGACTACTGTAAAAATAAGACCAATAACTGGAAGCAGGAGGCTTAAGTCCAAAGCCTGACTCCAGGGAACATTAATTGACAGGAGCTAATCAAATGCCTCCATACCTATGCTGAAACCAACCACCATACAAGGGCCAAAAAGTTCCATGGCAAGACATACCAAGCAAATTCTCCAGCAACACAGGAACACAGCCCTGAGCTCCAATATACAGGCTACACCAAGTCACCCCAAAATCATAGACATCTCATAACTCATTACTGGACACTTCATTGTACTCCAGAGAGAAGAAATCCAGCTCCATCTACCAGAATACTAACACAAGCTTCGCTAACCAAGAAACCTTGACAAGCCACCTATACAAACCCACACATAGTGAGGAAATGCCACAATAAAGAGAACTCCACAAACTGCCAGAATACAGTAGATCAGATCAGATCAGATCAGTCGCTCAGTCGTGTCCAACTCTTTACGACGCCATGAACTGCAGCACGCCAGGCCTCCCTGTCCATCCCCAACACCCGGAGGTCACTCAGACTCACATCCATCGAGTCAGTGATGCCATCCAGCCATCTCATCCTCTGTCATCCCCTTCTCCTCCTGCCACCAATTCCTCCCAGCATCAGAGTCTTCTCCAATGAGTCAACACTTTGCATGAGGTGGCCAGAATACTGGAGTTTCAGCTTTAGCATCATTCCTTCCAAAGAAATCCAAGGCTGATCTCCTTCAGAATGGACTGGTTGGATCTCCTTGCAGTCCAAGGGACTCTCAAGAGTCTTCTCCAACACCACAGTTCAAAAGCATCAATTCTTCGGCACTCAGCCTTCTTCACAGTCCAGCTCTCACATCCATACATGACCACAGGAAAGACCATAGCCTTGACTAGGCGAACCTTTGTTGGTAAAGTAATGTCTCTGCTTTTGAATATGCTATCTAGGTTGGTCATAACTTTCCTTCCAAGGAGTAAGCGTCTTTTAATTTCATGGCTGCAGTCACCATCTGCAGTGATTTTGGAGCCCAGAAAAATAAAGTCTGACACTGTTTACACTGTTTCCCCATCTATTTCCCATGTAGTGATGGGACCAGATGCCATGATCCTCGTTTTCTGAATGTTGAGCTTTAAGCCAACCTTTTCAGTCTCCACTTTCACTTTCATCAAGAGGCTTTTGAGTTCCTCTTCACTTTCTGCCATAAGGGTGGTGTCATCTGCATATCTGAGGTTATTGATATTTCTCCCAGCAATCTTGATTCCAACTTGTGTTTCTTCCAGTCCAGCATTTCTCATGATGCACTCTGCATATAAGTTAAAAAACCATGGTGACAATATGCAGGCTTGACATACTCCTTTTCCTATTTGGAACCAGTCTGTTGTTCCATGACCAGTTCTAACTGTTGCTTTCTGACCTGCATACAGATTTCTCAAGAGGCAGATCAGGTGGTCTGGTATTCCCATCTCTTTCAGAATTTTCCAGTTTATTGTGATCTACACAGTCAAAGGCTTTGGCATAGTCAATAAAGCAGAAATAGATGTTTTGCTGGAACTCTCTTGCTTTTTCCATGATCCAGCAGATGTTGGCAATTTGATCTCTGGTTCCTCTGCCTTTCCTAAAACCAGCTTGAACATCAGGAAGTTCACGGTTCACATATTGCTGAAGCCTGGCTTGGAGAATTTTGAGCATTACTTTACTAGCGTGTGAGATGAGTGTAATTGTGCGGTAGTTTGAGCATTCTTTGGCATTGCCTTTCTTTGGGATTGGGATGAAAACTGACCTTTTCCAATCTTGTGGCCACTGCTGAGTTTTCCAAATTTGCTGTCATATTGAGTGCAGCACTTTCACAACATCATCTTTCAGGATTTCGAATAGCTCCACTGGAATTCCATCACCTCCACTAGCTTTGTTCGTAGTGATGATTTCTAAGGCCCACTTGACTTCACATTCCAGGATGTCTGGCTCTAAGTCAGTGAATACAGTAAGGACAACCCAAACTCAGCAATTTAAACAAGATGAAGAGACAGAAGAATACCCAGCAGGTAAAGGAACAGGATAAATGCCCACCAAACCAAACAAAAGAGGAAGAAATAGTGAATCTACCTGATAAAGAATTCTGAATAATGGTAGTGAAATTAATCCAAAATCTGGAAATCAAAATGAAATCACAGATAAATAGCCTGGAGAAAAGCATTGAGAAGATGCAAGAAAGGTTTAACAAGGACCTAAAAGAAATAAAAAAGACACATTATATAATGAATAATGCAATAAATGAGATCAAAAACACTCTGGAGGCCACAAATAGTAGAATAACAGAGGCAGAAGATAGGATTAGTGAATTAGAAGATAGAATGGTAGAAATAAATGAATCAGAGGAGAAAAAAGAAAACTGAATTAAAGAAATGAGGAAAATCTCAGAGACCTCCAGGACAATATTAAACATTACAACATTCGAATCATAGGAATCCCAGAAGAAGAAGACAAAAAGAAAGACCATGAGAAAATATTAGAGGAGATAATAGGTGAAAACTTCCCTAAAATGGGGAAGGAAATAATCACTCAAGTCCAAGAAACCCAGAGAGTCCTAAACAGGATAAACTCAAGGCAAATCACCCCAAGACACGTATTAATCAAATTAACAAAGATCAAACACAAAGGAAAAATATTAAAAGCAGCAAGGGAAAAACAACAAATAATACACAAGGGAATTCCTGTAAGGATAACAGCTGATCTTTCAATAGAGACTCTCCAAGCCAGGAGGGAATGGCAAGACATACTTAAAGTGATGAAAGAAAATAACCTACAGCCCAGATTATTGTACCCAGCAAGGATCTCATTCAAATATGAAGGAGAAATCAAAACCTTTACAGACAAGCAAAAGCTGAGAGAATTCAGCACCATCAAACCAGCTCTCCAACAAATACTAAAGGACATTCTCTAGACAGGAAACACAAAAAGGGTGTATGAATTTGAATGCAAAACAATAAAGTAAATGGCAATGGGATCATACTTATCAATAATTACCTTAAATGTAAATGGATTGAATGACCCAACCAAAAGACAGAGACTGGCCGAATGGATACAAAAACAAGACCCCTACATATATTGTCTACAAGAGACCCACCTCAAAACAGAGGACACATACAGACTGAAAGTGAAGGGCTGGAAAAATATTTTCCATGCAAATAGGGATCAAAAGAAAGCAGGAGTAGCAATACTCATATCAGATAAAATAGACTTTAAAACAAAGGCTGTGAAAAGAGACAAAGAAGGTCACTACATAATGATCAAAGGATCAATCCAAGAAGAAGATATAACAATTATAAATATATATGCACCCAACATAGGAGCACCACAATATGTAAGAAAAATACTAAGAAGTATGAAAGGAGAAATTAACAATAACACAACAATAGTGAGAGACTTTAATACCCCACTCACACCAATGGATAGATCAACTAAACAGAAAATTAACAAGGAAACACAAACTTTAAATGATACAGTAGACCAGTTAGACCTAATTGATATCTATAGGACATTTCATCCCAAAACAATGAATTTCACTTTTTTCTCAAGCGCACATGGAACCTTCTCCAGGATAGATTCCATCCTGGGCCATAAATCTAGCCTTGTAGGTTCAGAAAAATTGAAATCATTCCAAGCATCTTTTCTGACCACAATGCAGTAAGATTAGATCTCAATAACAGGAGAAAAACTATTAAAAATTCCAACATATGGAGGCTGAACAACACACTGCTGAATAACCAACAAATCACAGAATAAATCAAAAAATCAAAATTTGCATAGAAACGAATGAAAATGAAAAAACAACAACCCAAAACCTGTCAGATCAGATCAGATCAGATCAGTCGCTCAGTCGTGTCCGACTCTTTGCGACCCCATGAACCACAGCACGCCAGGCCTCCCTGTCCATCACCAGCTCCCAGAGGTCACTCAGACTCGCATCCATCGAGTCAGTGATGCCATCCAGCCATCTCATCCTCTGTCGTACCCTTCTCCTCCTGCCCTCAATCCCTCCCAGCATCAGAGTCTTCTCCAATGAGTCAACTCTTCGCATGAGGTGGCCAAAATACTGGAGTTTCAGCTTTAGCATCATTCTTTCTAAAGAAATTCCAGGATTGATCTCCTTCAGAATGGACTGGTTGGATCTTCTTGCAGTCCAAGGGACTCTCAAGAGTCTTCTCCAACACCACAGTTCAAAAGCATCAATTCTTCGGCGCTCAGCCTTCCTCACAGTCCAGCTCTCACATCCATACATGACCACAGGAAAGACCATAGCCTTGACTAGGCGAACCTTTGTTGGCAAAGTAGTGTCTCTGCTTTTGAATATGCTATCTAGGTTGGTCATAACTTTCCTTCACACTGTTAAAGCAGTCCTAAGGGGAAAGTTCATAGCAATACAGGCATACCTCAAGAAACAAGAAAAAAGTCAAATAAATAACCTAACTCTACACCTAAAGCAACTAGAAAAGCAAGAAATGAAGAACCTCAAGGTTAGTAGAAGGAAAGACATCTTAAAAATTAGGGCAGAAATAAATGCAAAAGAAACAAAAGAGACTATAGCAAAAATCAACAAAGCCAAAAGCTGGTTCTTTGAAAGGGTAAATAAAATTGACAAACCATTAGCCAGACTCATCAAGAAACAAAGGGAGAAAAATCTAATCAATAAAATTAGAAATGAAAATGGAGAGATCACAACAGACAACACAGAAATACAAAGGATCATAAGAGACTATTATCAGCAACTATATGGCAATAAAATGGACAACGTGGAAGAAATGGACAAATTCTTAGAAAAGTGCAACTTTCCAAAACTGAATAAGGAAGAAATAGAAAATCTTAACAGACCCATCACAAGCACGGAAATTGAAACTGTAATCAGAAATTTTCCAGCAAACAAAAGCCCAGGTCCAGACGGCTTCACAGCTGAATTCTACCAAAAATTTAGAGAAGAGCTAACACCTATCCTACTCAAACTGTTCCAGAAAATTGCAGAGGAAGGCAATCTTCCAAACTCATTCTATGAGGCCACCATCACCCTAATACCCAAACCAGACAAAGATGCCACAAAAAAAGAAAACTACAGGCCAATATCACTGATGAACATAGATGCAAAAATCTTTAGCAAAATTCTAGCAATCAGAATCCAACAACACATTAAAAAGGTCATACACCATGACCAAGTGGGCTTTATCCCAGGAATGCAAGGATTCTTCATTATCCGCAAGTCAATCAACATAATACACCACATTAACAAACTGAAGAATAAAAACCATATGATTATCTCAATAGATGCAGAGAAAGCCTTTGACAAAGTTCAACATCCATTTATGATAAAAACTCTCCAGAAAGCAGGAATAGAAGGAATATACCTCAACATAATAAAAGCTATATATGACAAACCCACAGCAAGCATTATCCTCAATGGTGAAAAATTGAAAGCATTTCCTCTAAAGTCAGGAACAAGACAAAGATGCCCACTTTCACCATTACTATTCGACATAGTTTTGGAACTTTTGGCCACAGCAATCAGAGCAGAAAAAGAAATAAAAGGAATCCAAACTGGAAAAGAAGAAGTAAAACTCACTGTTTGCAGATGACATGATCCTCTACATAGAAAACCCTAAAGACTCCACCAGAAAATTACTAGAACTAATCAATGAATATAGTAAAGTTGCAGGATATAAAATCAACACACAGAAATCCCTTGCATTCCTGTACACTAATAATGAGAAAATAGAAAAAGAAATTAAGGAAACAATTCCATTCACCATTGCGATGAAAAGAACAAAATACTTGGGACTATATCTACCTAAAGAAACTAAAGACCTATATATAGAAAACTATAAAACACTGGTGAAAGAAATCAAAGAGGACACTAATAGATGGAGAAATATACCATGTTCATGGACTGGCAGAATCAATATAGTGAAAATGAGTATACTACCCAAAGCAATTTATAGATTCAATGCAATCCCCATCAAGCTACCAACGGTATTCTTCACAGAGCTAGAACAAATAATTTCTCAATTTGTATGGAAATACAAAAAACCTCGAATAGCCAAAGCTATCTTGAGAAAGAAGAACGGAACTGGGGGAATGAACCTGCCTGACTTCAGGCTCTACTACAAAGCCACAGTCATCAAGAGAGTATGGTACTGGCACAAAGACAGAAATTTAGATCAATGGAACAAAATAGAAAGCCCAGATATAAATCCACACACATATGTACACCTTATCTTTGACAAAGGAGGCAAGAATATACAATGGATTAAAGACAATCTCTTTAACAAGTGTTGCTGGGAAAACTGGTCAAACACTTGTAAAAGAATGAAACTAGAACACTTTCTAACACCATACCCAAAAATAAACTCAAAATGGATTAAAGATCTAAATGTAAGACCAGAAACCATAAAACTCCTAGAGGAAAACATAGGCAAAACACTCTCTGACATACATCACAGCAGGATCCTCTATGACCCACCTCCCAGAATATTGGAAATAAAAGCAAAAATAAACAAATGGGACCTAATTAAACTGAAAAGCTTCTGCACAACAAAGGAAACTATAAGCAAGGTTAAAAGACAGCCTTCAGAATGGGAGAAAATAATAGCAAATGAAGCAACAGACAAACTAATCTCAAAAATATACAAGCAACTCCTCCAGCTCAATTCCAGAAAAATAAATGACCCAATCAAAAAATGGGCCAAAGAACTAAATAGACATTTCTCCAAAGAAGACATACAGATGGCTAACAAACACATGAAAAGATGCTCAACATCACTCATTATCAGAGAAATGCAAATCAAAACCACTATGAGGTACCATTTCACACCAGTCAAAATGGCTGCGATCCAAAAGTCCACAAGCAATAAATGCTGGAGAGGGTGTGGAGAAAAAGGAACCCTCTTACACTGTTGGTGGGAATGCAAACTAGTACAGCCACTATGGAGAACAGTATGGAGATTCCTCAAAAAACTGGGAATAGAACTGCCTTATGATCCAGCAATCCCACTGCTGGGCATACACACTGAGAAAACCAGAATTGAAAGAGACACGTGTACCCCAATGTTCATTGCAGAACTGTTTATAATAGCCAGGACTTGGAAGCAACCTAGATGTCCATCCACAGATGAATGGATAAGAAAGCAGTGGTACATATACACAATGGAGTATTACTCAGCCATTAAAAAGAATACATTTGAATCAGTTCTAATGAGGTGGATAAAACTGGAGGCTATTATACAGACTGAAGTAAACCAGAAAGAAAAATACCAATACAGTATATTAACACATATATATGGAATTTATAAATATGATAATGATAACCCTGTATGCAAGACAGCAAAAGAAACACAGATGTGTAGAACAGTCTTTTAGACTCTGGGAGAGGGAGAGGGTGGGATGATGTGGGAGAATGGCATTGAAATATGTATAATATCATGTTTTAAACGAATAACCATTCCAGGTTTGATGCCTGATACCTGATGCCTGGGGCTGGTGCACTGGGACGACCCAGAGGGATGGTATGGGGAGGGAGAAGGGAGGAAGGTTCAGGATGGGGAACACATGTATACCTGTGGCGGATTCATTTTGATGTATGGCAAAACCAATACAATACTGTAAAGTTAAGTAAAATAAAATTAAAAAAAAAAAAAAGAGAGAGAGAAACACTGGACTGGAAGAAACACAAGCTGGAATCAAGATTGCCAGGAGAAATATCTATAATCTCAGATATGCAGATGACACCCCCCTTATGACAGAAAGTGAAGGGGAACTAAAAAGCCTCTTGATGAAAGTGCGACTGGAGAGTGAAAAAGTTGGCTTAAAGCTCAACATTCAGAAAATGAAGATCATGGCATCCGGTCCTATCACTTCATGGGAAATAGATGGGGAAACAGTGGAAACAGTGTCAGACTTTATTTTTCTGGGCTCCAAAATCACTGTAAATGGTGGCTGCAGCCATGAAATGAAAAGATGCTTACTCCTTGGAAGGAAAGTTATGACTAACCTAGATAGCATATTCAAAAGCAGAGACATTACTTTGTCAACAAAGGTTCGTCTAGTCAAGGCTATGGTCTTTCCTGTGGTCATGTATGGATGTGAGAGCTGGACTGTGAAGAAGGCTGCGTGCCGAAGAATTGATGCTTTTGAACTGTGGTGTTGGAGGAGACTCTTGAGAGTCCCTTGGACTGCAAGGAGATCCAACCAGTCCATTCTGAAGATCAGCCCTGGGATTTCTTTGGAAGGAATGATGCTAAAGCTGAAACTCCAGTACTTTGGCAACCTCATGTGAAGAGTTGACTCATTGGAGAAGACTCTGATGCTGGGAGGGATTGGGGGCAGTAGGAAAAGGGGATGACAGAGGATGAGATGGCTGGATGGCATCACTGACTTGATGGACATGAGTCTGAGTGAATTCCGGAAGTTGGTGATGGACAAGGAGGCCTGGCATGCCTTGATTCATGAGGTTGCAGAGTCAGACATGACCGAGTGACTGATCTGTTCTCATCTGATGGTTCATAAGGGCTTCCCTAGTAGCTCAGTCATTAAAGAATGTGCCTGTAATGCAGGAGTCCTGGGTTCCATTCCTTGGTTGAGAAGATCCCCTGGAGAAGGAAATGGCAACCCACTCCAATATTCTTACCTGGAAAATCTCATTGACAGAGGAGTATGGCAGGCTATAGTCCATGGGGTCAAAAGAATTGGGCATGATTTAGTGACTAAACAAACCACCACCACCGTTAGCTTTAGGGCTCCCCTCATAGCTCAGTTGGTAAAGAATCTACCTGCACTGCAGGAGACTCCAGTTTGATTCCTGGGTTGGGAAGATCCCCTGGAGAAGAGATAGGCTATCCACTTCAGGATTCTTGGCTTCCCTTGTGGCTCAGCTGGTAAAGAATCTGCCTGCAATGTGGAAGACCTGAGTTAAATCCCTGGGTTTGGAAGATCCCCTGGAGAAGGGAAAAGTTACCCACTCCAGTATTCTGGCCTGGAGAATTCCATGGACTAGGACTGTATAGTCCATTGGGTTTCAAAGTGTTAAATCCCATGGAAGGAGGAGCCTGGTAGGCTGCAGTCCATGAGGTCGCTAATAGTCAGACACGACTGAGCAACTTCACGTTCACTTTTCACTTTCATGCATTGGAGGAGGAAATGGCAACCCACTCCAGTGTTCTTGCCTGGAGAATCCCAGGGATGGTGGGACCTGGGGGCCTGCGGTCTATGGGATCGCACAGAGTTGGACATGACTGAAGAGACTTAGCAGCAGCAGCAGCAGAGCGACTTTCATTTTTGATGGTTCATATAAATTTTAGGATTGTTTCTCCCAGTTGTGTGAAAAATATCATGGGTTATTTAGTAAACATCACATTAAGTCTGTAGATTGCTTTAAGTGGTATGACCATTTTAACAGTATTAACTTTTCCAGTTCAAGAATGTGTTCTCTCTTTGCATCTCTTTAAATAATCTTCAGTTTTCTTTATCAGTGTTTTCTAATTCTCAGCATATAAGTGTTTCACCTCCTTGGTCAAGTTTATTTCTAAATATTTTATTTTATTTTTTATGTGATTTAATTATTATTATCATTTTTTTTTTGCTTCCCCTTTCTGATTCATTGTTAGCATCAGATTAGATCAGATCAGATCAGTTGCTCAGTCGTTTCTGACTCTTTGCGACCCCATAAACTGTAGCACACCAGGCCTCCCTGTCCATCACCAGCTCCCGGAGGTCACTCAGACTCACATCCATCGAGTCAGTGATGCCATCCAGCCATCTCATCCTCTGTCGTCCCCTTCTCCTCCTGCCCCCAATCCCTCCCAGCATCAGAGTCTTCTCCAATGAGTCAACTCTTCGCATGAGGTGGCCAAAATACTGGAGTTTCAGCTTTAGCATCATTCCTTCCAAAGAAATCCCAGGGCTGATCTCCTTTAGAATGGACTGGTTTGATCTTCTTGCAGTCCAAGGGACTCTCAAGAGTCCTCTCCAACATCACAGTTCAAAAGTATCAATTCTTCGGCGCTCAGCCTTCTTCACAGTCCAGCTCTCACATCCATACATGACCACAGGAAAGACCATAGCCTTGACTAGACGAACCTTTGTTGGTAAAGTAATGTCTCTGCTTTTGAATATGCTATCTAGGTTGGTCATAACTTTCCTTCCAAGGAGTAAGCCTCTTTTAATTTCATGGCTGCAGTCACCATCTGCAGTGATTTTGGAGCCCAGAAAAATAAAGTCTGACACTGTTTCCACTGTTTCTCCATCTATTTCCCATGTAGTGATGGGACCAGATGCCATGATCTTCGTTCTCTGAATGTTGAGCTTTAAGCCAACCTTTTCACTCTCCACTTTCACTCTCATCAAGAGGCTTTTTAGCCCCTCTTCACTTTCTGCCATAAGGGTGATGTCATCTGCATATCTGAGGTTATTGATATTTCTCCCAGCAATCTTGATTCCAACTTGTGTTTCTTCCAGTCCAGCATTTCTCATGATGTACTCTGCATATAAGTTAAATAAACAGGGTGAAAATATGCAGCCTTGATGTACTCCTTTTCCTATTTGGAACCAGTCTGTTGTTCCATGACCAGTTCTAACTGTTGCTTCCTGACCTGCATATAGATTTCTCAAGAGGCAGATCAGGTGGTCTGGTATTCCCATCTCTCTCAGAATTTTCCACAGTTTATTGTGATCCACACAGTCAAAGGCTTTGGCATAGTCAATAAAGCAGAAATAGATGTTTTTCTGGAACTCTCTTGCTTTTTCCATTATCCAGCGGATGTTGGCAATTTGATCTCTTTACATGTTAATTTTGTATCCAGTACTTGGCTGGGTAGAGTCCTAGGTTTTTTTTCTTTGTTTTTCCTTTCTGCACTTTTAATATAACATAACATTCCCTTCTGGCCTGTAAATTTTCTGCAGAAAAATTAGCCAATATCCTATTTGGGGTTCCCTTGTATATTTATCTTTTTTTTTTTTTTTTTCTCTTGCTGCCTTTACAAATATTTATTTCATTTTTAAATTTTGCCATTTTAATTATGTCTTGAGGTAGGTCTTTTGAATTCATTTTGTTTGGGACTTTCTGTACTTTCTGTACCTGGATATCTGTTTTCTTATTCAGGTTCTCAAAGTTCTCACCCCAAAGTTCATGATTTACATTTTTCATGTCCTTCTCTATCTTTTATCCTACTAGGACCCCTATAATGTGAATGTTGGTACAGTTACTGATCCACAAGTCTTTGAAACTTTTCTCAATTTTTAAAATTTGTTTTCTTTTTACCATATGATTGTTTGGTTTTTGTTGTTTTATGTCACTTATGCATTCTTCTGTATCACCTAGTCTGCTATTAATTTTTCCAAGTATGTTTTTTTTTATTTTAATTATCATACTATTCAATTTTGACTTTTAAAAAAATATTTTCTAATTCTTTTTTATAATTCTTACTGTTTATTTCATCTATTTCCTCCTAATCCATTTAGCATTCTTATCACTAATACTTTGAACTCTATTTGGTAAATTATTTTTGCTACATTATTTGTTTTTGTTTTCCAGGAGTTTTCTCTTGCTCTTTTAATTGATTACATTTTCCTCTGTCTTCTCATTTTGCTTAAATATCTCTGACTCTGAAATTAGGGGAAATGGCTACGTGTTATAGTCTTAAAGATACATACTTTTGTGGGAGGGGAAAAAAAGTTCTTAGTTCTTTTCAGTGAAAAGGCCTAGAAACAATGACTAAATCCTTTATAATGTACAGTTGTAGTATCAGATATAATCTATAACTAAAATGAAACAGGGCTCTTTGAGGAGGTGTGATTAATCCCACATTTGAAACAGGAGCGTTATAAAAATGAGGCTGGAATACCTTGTTATATAGATAGCAGTCCAGATAAGAAAAACTACTATTGTTGTGTCAGAATGGCCTAAATTTTAACCTGCAAGGTCTTTTATTGGCCAAAGATAGGATGCTTGAGGATCAATAAAATAACTCCAGTGATTTGGAATATATCAAATATGTCAAAGTCATTATTTGTTCCTCCTTGTGAGGTGCCATGTAAGACAGAATAAAGTAGCATTGTCATTTACATGAGGTTAAAGAAAAATAAATTGGAGTTTGAGACTCCCACAGCAGTGAGAACTTAAGAATTTAACATCTTATTATTCTGAAAACTAGTAAATAATAAAGATACAAATGTTTAAACTCCAATTACTACACAAACAGTTCTTCATGAAAACCAAATAACTGATGAGAGGAAGTCTGTTTTTCTAGACATGTTCCCACTGAAAGTGAAGTATTAATGATTCTGAATATCACTCTTAAATGCCAACATCTAATAGAGTCATGAATCTAGGAAATGATAATCTAAAGCCATTAATATCATAAAAATGGATATATACAGATGTTATGTGCCACCTTGTGGAAATACATGACTCTACCAATGAAATGTTCTTGCCGAAATGGAACCTGAGTACTATCAAGATGCTAGTTGATGCTGAAATAGCCAGTAAACAGATGAAACATTTCTCATTCTTAATAGTCATGGAATAATTTAAATTAAAATCCAAATGAGATAGTAGTACAGACACTCAAGATTTTGTAAAAGTAAAAAGGCTATATCTCATATCATCTTTGGCAAGAATGAAAATTAATTGGGATTCTTAATATGCTGCTGATCAAAATAAAAATTGGTATAAGCCACTTTGGGAAATGTTTGGAGATGGCTACTTAAGTTGAAAATGCAAGTAATCTATGACCTATCACTTTCACTTATAGAAATACAGTCAACATAGATATGAAAATATTTGGAACAAAATGTATATTCATGTATTTTCTTAGTGGGAATATTATAATAAAAAATCCTAGAAACAACAAGTTCTATAAATATTAGAGTAATAGATAAATAAATTGTAATATAACTTTTAAGTATAATTCTGTTTAGGTAAGTGACTAGATAAAAATACTCATGTGCCCAAAATATAAAAGTAAAATTCATGAACCTGTTATTGTGTGAAATAAACTAGTTACAAAACAGTGTACATTGTGTGATGTCATTAAGATAAATTTAAAATTCAGATAAAAGCCTAACATGGAAAAGGAAACAGCAACCCACTCCAATATTCTTACCTAGAGAATCCTGTGGACAGAGGAGCCTGATGGGCTGCTGTCTATGGGGTCTCACAGAGTCAGACAGGACTGAAGCGACTGAGCGTGCATGCATTGGAGAAGGAAATGGCAACCCACTCCAGTATTATTGCCGGGAGAATCCCAGGGATGGATAAGCCTGTTGGGCTGCCGTCTATGGGGTCGCACAGAGTCAAACACGACTGAAGCGACTTAGCAGCAGCAGCAGAATTCAGAGGATGAAAAGATATGTCACTGAGTGAGCTACCAGGGGATTTCTAGGATGTGGTAATGTGTTTCTTGATCAGAATGGTAGTTTCATTGATGAGTCCAATTTGCAAAAAGTAAACAACCTGTACTCCTCTGATTTGTATAATTTGCTGAATTAATTTCATAATAAAATTTATTTTTAAAACTAAATTAGTCCTTGTCTTGTGGAATTTTTAGGATAGTTTCTTTGATTACAAAAGCTTGGGAATGTAGGGCCAAAATATAAAATAAGATATATATCTAAATTCAGTTATTGTTTTGATCATTTCCAATAAATCAACCATTTAGTTAAAAGCTAAGAAATGTACAGTTTTATGTGCATGAAAGTGTACTATGGTATATAATAATAAGTGAAGTCTTAAGATTTAGAGATTTATATTTAAAATATTTATGGATGAAATTATATGACACATGGAGTTTACCTCAAAATAGTGCAGTATGTGTGGGCAAAGAGGTGAGGGAAAAGCTATGCAGTTATAGATGAAATGGGTTTGTCCATAAGTTGATAACTTTTGAATCTGTGGGTATATTATGCTACTAATGACACATTAAAAATATAATTAAGAACAACAATGCTGTGTTTAATGTTATGTGGCAGCCTGAGAAAGTTTGGGGGAGAATGGATACATGTATATATATTCCTGAGTCCCTTTGTTGCCCATCTGAATCTATCACAACATTGTTAATCAGCTATATGTATATATACACACACAATTAAAAACTTTAAAAACCTATACATTTCTAGATATAATAGTAAAAATATTAAAGCCTATGAAATAACATTATAAAGTGTAATTATGGTATGAATATGTAATATAATTTTTTGTTGAAACAGTTTTAAGGTATTTTTTCTGAATGTACCTGTATTTTTCAGGAAAATAGAGACTTCCAAACCACTTATTTTTAGATTATGTACAATAATTTTAATTTCAGATGTTCAAAAAGATGGAGGACTTTGGAAACTAAAAGTACTATAGCTTTAGGACAAATTAGTCACTTGAAGCAGGCTTTTTACATACATATCCTTCTATATATCCTTTTACATTAACTCAGAAATATCAGTATTTTAAAGAGTAACACTTTATGAGGGTTCTAATTTAATGTTACTGAAAGCTCAGTTGTTTCACTGGTCATGCATTGAAGTAAAGTAGAAAGATATTGGTAACCTTTCAATGACAGCTTCATGGAAGGATATGAAGACAGCTGTAGGTTATTTTCTTACATAAAAAGCTACCTCATTTAATTTGAATTCATAAAGGATTATCAGCAGAATTTCAATATAACATTTAATGTCAAACTATTTGGAGTGACATATTTTGCAAATGATGTATAGCTTTTTATTGCAATTTGCCACCAAAGTTCTTGAGACTTTCTTCAACTTTTTGTAAAGTAACCTAAAATCTTTTATTATGAGATTAACACATTTATAATCATTCTATTAAATTGTTTTACAAGTGAAACCGGGCTATAAAACTTGCTTCAGAAGATGGAAGATTGTCAGAAGATGGTTATGTGACATTTAGCAAGCAGTTTCTAGTCATCAACTTCTTATTTGATAGAGTCCATGGCACAATTTTAAATATCTCATTCATTCAAATACCACTTAAAAGTTGAAGAGGAAAAAGCCATTGTTGCAAATAAGTGTATTCTCTTCTCTATTTTGAATGATTCTCTGAAAGATATCAGGCATTGATAGCACAATTTCAAGTTAAAATTGGATATACATCTGAATTATCCAAGCATTTGTTTTTGAGTCAATTAATTTTAAATCCAATATTATTATTTTTATCTTAAAAGCACCTTGTTCTTCTATGTTATATAAAATTAAATAGGGTAAGCATACATTTTCATTACATGGATAGATCCTCTTGCTAGAGAAGTAAAATCATCTGCCTTATTATACACATTTGAGCTGTTGTTGTTTAGTCACTAAGTGGTGTCCAACTCTTTAACAACCCCATGGACTGTGGACACCTCCAGTCTCCTCTGTTCATGGGATTTCCCAGGGAGGAATACTAGAGTGGATTGTCATTTCCTTATCCAGGGGATCTTCCTGATTCAGGGATCTAACTTGGATCTCCTGCATTGGCAGCCAGATTCTTTACCACTGAGCCACCATGGAAGCCCAAACATTTTTTTGTTGTTGTTGTTCAGTTACCCAGTCATGTCTGACTGTATGTGACCCCATGGACTGCAGCATACCAGGCCTCCCTGTTCCTTACCATCTCCCAGAGTTTGCCCAAATTCATGTCCATTGCAACAGTGATGCCATCCAGCCATCTTATCCTCTGACTCCCTCTTCTCCTTCTTCCCTCAATCTTTCCCAGCATCAGGGACCTTCCAGTGAGTCAGCTGTTTACATCAGGTGACCAAAATACCAGTGATTCAGCTACAGCATCAGTCTTTCCAGTGAGTATTCAGGGCTGATTTCATTTAATACCGACTGGTTTGATCTCCCTGTCTAAGGGTCTCTGAGCAGTCTTCCCCAGCACAAGTTTGAAGGCATCAATTCTTTGGCACTCTGCATTCTTTATGTGACCACTGGGAAGACCATAGCCTTAACTATATACTATTCAGACTTTTGTCAGCCGAGTGTTGTCTCTGCTTTTCAACATACTGTCTAAGTTTGTCATAACTTTCCTGCCAAGAAGCAATCATCTTCTGATTTCATGGCTGCAGTCACCATCCACAGTGATTTTAGAGCCTAAGAAGAGAAAATCTGTCACAGATTCCACCTTTTCCCATTCTTTTTGCATGAAGTAATGGGGCCAGATGCCATGATCTTAGTTTTTTTAGTATTTAGATTTAGGCTGACTTTCCTCACTCTCCTCCTTCACCCTCATCAAAAGGTTCTTTAGTTCCTCTTTCCTTTCTGCCATTAGAGTGGTATCATCTGTATATCTGAGGTTGTTGATATTTCTCCCACCTATCTTGATTCCAGCTTGTAACTCATCCAGTTCTTCATTTCTCATGATGTCCTCAGCGTATAAGTTAAGCAAACAGGGTGACAACAGATAGCCATATTGTACTCCTTTCTCAATCCTGAACCAATCAGTTGTTTCATACAATATTCTAACTGTTGCTTCTCGACCTGCATACTGGTTTCTCAGGAGACAGGAAAGACAGGTATTTCCATCTCTTTAAGAGTTTTCCACAGTTTGTTATGATCCACACAGTCAAAGGCTTTAGTGTAGTCAATGAAACAGAGGTAGATGTTTTTATGGAATGTTTCTCAGAAAAGATGTTTTTCCTTGCTTTCTCCATGATTCATCAAATGTTGGCAATTTGATCCCTGATTCTTCTGCCTTTTCTAAACCCAGCTTGGACATCTGGAAGTTCTTGGTTCATGTAATACAGAATCCTAGCACACAAGATTTTAAGGATGACCTTACTAGCATGGTAGATGAGTGCAATTGTCCAATGTTTTTAACATTCTTTAGGACTGGCCTTCTTGGGAATTGGGGTGAGGATTGACCAGTCCTGTGGCCGCTGCTGGGTCTTCCAGATTTGCTGACATATTGAGTGCAAGACTTTGATTGAGTGCAAAACCCCATCTTTTAGGGTTTTGAATAGCTCTACTAGATTTCCATTGCCTTCACTATCTTTACTGATATCAGTGCTTCCTAAGGCCCACCTGACTTCACATTTAAGAATATCTGGCTCTGGGTGACTGACCACACCATCGTGGTTATCTGGCTCATTAAGATATTTTTTGTTCAGTTCTTCTACGTATTCTTTCCATCTCTTCTTGATCTCTTCATCTTTTACTAGATCTCTTCACTTTATCTACTTTATTATACTATGCTTCTGTCCTTTATTGTGACCATCTTTGGGCAAAATATTTCCAATTTTCCTGATGAGATCTCTAGTCTTTCCCCTTCAGTTGTTCTCTTCTATTTTTAAGCATTGTTTATTGACAGGCAAGAAAGTCTTCTTCAATAAACAGTGCTTAAAAGTAGATGAAAACATTTAATTACTTAATGCTATATTTCTATTATAATAAGATTTAAGCATACACCTTAAAATCATAGAAATCTAGTTATCTTTCACTTAACACTTCAAAGGGGACCAAAAACCAGCAATGTATCTTTGCTTCTTGGTCATTTGTAATCCCAGTACCCTAAGATGTTCTGCATACTCCAAAGGAGAAAAGGGATTCAAGGCCATGCAAAGAAACTCTTGAAGTCTTAAATACCAGGCCCGAAATAAGTGGACATCACTTCTAGAAGCTCACATTCCATTCATAAACTTACAGTTATAGATGACTGCATAGGAGGCTGAGAAATGTTGTCCAGCTGGGTAGCATGCTGTATTTCTATTATTATGATTAAAGAGAAGAATGAAGTTTCTGGACAGCTGCATTAAAATTAATAACTAGAAGTAAAGATTAATATATTAGATTAAGAGAAATAGAGGAGTTGGAGAAAGTAGAGAGCCAAAGGAACAGTCACCAAGGAGGATACCTTTTTATGTAGGTTTTTGTTTAGTCCCTGATGTTAAATAAATGAATGGCTTTAATTAAGTCACTTTTTGGATCTCATTTTTTTGTACTTTTAAAGCAAGTAGCTTGTGTTACCCAGTATTCCTCAAACTTCAATAATCAAGAGATTAAAAAAAAAAAAAAAAGAACAAAAAATGTATGTGTGTGAGGGGTGGGGAGTGTCTGGGAACCTGGAGATTCCAATAGATTTAGTTAGGTGGGTGGGTTAATCTGAGAATGTATGTTTAAAAAACTCCTTAAATCCTTTCAGTAAATTTCAATTCAGAGAAATTCTGAATTCTGTATTCTCCAAAATATCAAATAGCTCTGCAATTTTGAATGCAAATATTTATGAAACAAAAATATAATATGTGAAACACACAAAGAGTAAACTTGTTGGAAGTCCTGAGGAAAATAAAAAGCAAGGATATTGGAGATGGGTAGAAATGTTGTTAAGTTACTCAGTCATGTCTGAATCTTTACGACCCCGTGCACTGCAGCACTCCAGGCTTTCCTGTCCTTTACCATCTCCTGGAGTTTGCTAAACTCATGTCCATTGAGTCGATGATGCCATCCAACCATCTCATACTATGCTGTCTCCTTCTCCTCCTGCCTTCAATCTTTCCCAGCATCAGGGTCTCTTCAAATGAGTCAGTTATTCACATCTGGTGTCCAAAGTATTGGAGTTTCAGCTTCAACATCAGTCTTCCAATGAATATTCAGGACTGATTTCCTTTAGGATTGACTTGTTGGATCTCTTCACAGTCTAGGGGACTCTCAAGAGTCTTCAACACCACAGTTCAAAAGCATCAGTTCTTCAGTGCCCAGCCTTCTTTATGGTCCAACTTTCACATCTACACATGACTACTGGGAAGACCACAGTTTTTACTCTACCAGAACTTTGTCACTAAAGTAATGTTTCTGCTTTTTAATATGCTGTCTAGTTTTGTCATAGCTTTTCTTGCAAAGAGCAAGCATCTTGTAATTTCATGACTGCAGTCACTGTCCACAGTGATTTTGGTACACAAGAAAATAATCTCTCACTGTTTCCATTGTTTTCCCATCTATTTGATATGAAGTGATGGGACCAGATGCAACAATCTTAGTTTTTTGAACATTGAGTTTTAAGCCAGCTTTTTAACTCTCCACTTTCACCTTCATCAAAAGGCTCTTTAGTTCCTTAGTTTCTCCCTTAAGTGTGGCATCATCTGCATATCTGAGGTTGTTGATATTTCTCATGGCAGTCTTGATTCCAGCTTGTACTTCATCCAACCTGGCATTTTGCATGAGGTACTCTGCATATAATTTAAATAAGCAGAGTGACAATATACATCCTTGATATACTGCTTTCCCAATTTTAAACCAGTCTGTTGTTCCATGTCCAGATCTAATTGTTGCTTCTTGATCTGCATACAGGCTGGAAGCAGGTAAGGTGGGCTAGTTTTCCCATCTCTATAGCATTTTCCACAGTTTTTTGTGATCCACATGGTCAAACTTTAGCATAGTCAGTGAAATATAAGTAGACGCTTTTCTGAAATTCTCTTGCTTTTTCTTTGATACTATGGATGTTGACAATTTAACCTCTGGTTCCTCTGCTATTTCTAAATCAAGCTTGTTTATCTGAAAGTTCTCAGTTCACATACTGTTGAAGCCTAGCTTGAAGGATTTTAAGCATGACCTTGCTAGTATGTGAAATGAGTGCAATTGTGCTGTAGTTTGAACATTCTTTGTCATTACCTTTCTTTGGGATTGGAATGAAAACTGACCTTTTCCAGCCCTGTGGCCACTGCTGAGTTTTCCAAATTTGCTGGCATATTGAATGTGGCACTTTGACAGCATTATCTTTTAGGATTTGAAATAGCTCAGCTGTAATTCTATCACACCCACTAATTTTGTTCATAGCGATGCTTCCTAAGGCCCACTTGACTTCACACTCCAGGATGTCTGGCTCTAGGTGACTGATCACACCATCTTAGTTATCTGTGATCTTTTTTGTATAATTTTTTTGTATATTCTTGCCACCTCTTCTTTATATCTTCTGCTTCTGTTAGGCCATACCATTTCTGTCCTTTATTGTGTCCATCTTTGCATGAAATGTTCCCTTGGTATCTCTAATTTTCTTGAAGAGATCTCTAGTCTTTCCCATACTACTGTTTTCCTCTATTTCTTTGCATTCACTTTGGAAGGCTTTCTTATCTCTCCTTGCTAGTCTTTGGAACTCTGCATTCAGATGGGTATATCATTTCTTTCCTCCTTTACCTTTCATTTCTCTTCTTTTCTCAGCTGTTTGTAAGGCCTCTTCCTTGCCTTTTTTGCATTTCTTTTTCTTAGGGATGGTTTTAATCCCTGTGTCCTGTACAATGTTATGGACATCTCTCCATAGTTCTTCAGATACTCTGTCCATCAGATTTAATACCTTGAGTCTATTTGGCACTTCCACTGTATAATCAAAGGGCTTTGACTAGGTCATACCTGAATGGGCTAGTGACTTTCCCTACTTCAATTTAAATCTGAATTTTTCACTAAGGACCTGATGATGTGAGCTACAGTCAGCCCCTAGTCTTATTTTTGCTGACAGTTTAGAGCTTCTCCATCTTCAGCTGCAAAGAATATAGTCAATCTGATTTTAGTATTGACCATCTCGGCATACATACTGTTAGCTGAAAATGGAGAAAGATAATTTCCATAAATTACTACTAACTACAAGGTATAAATTATTAAATTAGTCCTTAATGAAATTAATAAACTTCTCTTTATCAAAAATAAAAGATATGTGCAATTAACATTTAATGTATAGCCAACATACATAGTCAAGAAAGAACTGATATTCTAGATCAGTGGATCACTAGTTAGATGATAGGTAGATAGAGAGATGGCCATACTTTTAATAGGAAAAAAGATGTATTCAATTCAGTCACTCAGTCATGTCTGACTCTTTGCAACCCCATGGATTGCAGCATGCCAGGATTCCCTGTCCATCACCAACTCCCAGAGCTTGCTCAGACTCATGTCCATGACATTGGTGATGCCGTCTGACCATCTCATCCTCTGTCATCCTCTTCTCCTGCCTTCAATCTTTCCCAGCATTACGGTCTTTTCCAATGAGTCAATTCTTCACATCAGGCAGCCAAAGTATTGGAGTTACAGCTTCAGCATCAGTCCTTCCAATGAATATTCAGGACTGATTTCCTTTAGGATGGAGTGCTTGGATCTCCTTGCAGTCCAAGGGACTCTCCAGAGTCTTCAACACCACAGTTCAAAAGCATCGATTCTTTGGCTCTCAGCTTTGTTTATAGTCAAATTCAAAAAATTCAAAATTCAAAAAAAAAAGTTTTATAATCAGGCTCAAAAGTGGGCAAAAAGTCATACTAGCTCCTTAAGAGGAAATCCTTTATAATCAGTAGTTGGTACGTAAGCTTAAATTAATGGAAGCCACTTTTTCTGATACCAGTATGCTGCCTCTTTTCATTCTCTTTGTCTTCTGTACGGCTAATATACCTATGAAAAGGGACTCAACATTATCAATAATCAAGGAAATGCATAAAAATGAAGTAAGTTGCAGTTATGTATCTACCAGACTAGCAAAGATTTAAATGTCTGACAACACAAATATTGGGAAGGATATAAACCAGGGAAACACTTACACAGTGCTGTTGGGGATATGATATAATATTTGAAAAGCTGTTTATTTTTTCCAAATCCAGAAATGGTAAAGCTTTGTATTATGTATGTCTTAGTTATTGATATGTGTGTTAGATGTACATTTACACTGAAGGACAAGTACAAAACATTCATAAAAGTATTGCTTTAAATATGCAAAATTTGGAAGCTTTGCCAAAGTCTCTAACATATTCTGTTCCTACAAAAGACATTAATAAACACAAACAACCATCCTTATCTGTATAATTTTGGCTTACACAGAACTAAAAAGGAAAAAGATAGTTGTAAGTTGAAAAATTTAATTTGCCATGTGATTTAAATGATTTTGAATCATAAAAACATTATTGATTAAAAAAGAATACAACAGAAATGTTAAGTACCACATTTAGATGCAAAGCCTACTACATAGTCAAAATATGGTCTTGATTTATAGATACCTACTATGAAAATTGCCTAAAGGTTTTGGTGGATCACAAGTGTAATATAAGCCAACAATATACATGATATTAAATAAAACTGGCTAATAAAATATCAGACTTTACTAATACATGGGATGTTAAATAAGACTGGACTAATAAAATATCAGACTTTACTAATATATGAAGAAATTCTCAGATCAAGCAAAATATTCCACATTTCTCTCCACTGGCTAGAATATATTGGGTTGGCCAAAAAGTTCATTTGGATTTTGCAATGCACTGTTATGGGAAAACCCAAGTGAATCTTTTGGCCAATCCAATGTTTGGAATAGGGTCTTCAGTTTAAAGTACATATTTACTGTTGGATTGACCTAGAAGTTGATAACTTGGGAAATGATTGTTAAGCAGGAAATGTTTGAAGGAGAAGATATTTCAGCTAAAGTTAGCTACTCAATTTTTTTCAGAGGCTGGATGAGTACATCTGCTTTCTTGAGTTAGACCAGATAACTGCATAAAGTGACTAATTTAAAACTTTCATGCTCTGTCTCAAGAAAGCAGATTTTTTTTTTTTTTTTTTTTTTTGGTCAGAAAGATTGAGCAATTACAGTGTTACCTAAAAATGAGTTTGTTTCACCACTGAAAATATTCAAATGATGATGATATGCTCAGCTCTGATATAACACTGGAGAAAGTGTTTAATTGAATTTTGTATAAATTATCTTTGCCTTATAAAAGTTTACTATTATTTTTCCAAAACCAGTTTTATAAAACACCTTTTTCCCAGTATAATGTCAACTTTTTTAAAAGTGCATGATTATGGTTGTGTTCAAAAAGGGTGGTATTTTTGGTAAGATAAATAATTTTAATTTCCATTGTTAGCTAACATTATCATTCCCATGTTAGATAGATAAAAAAATGGATGTTGATTAAATTGGTTCCAAGCTTCCAGACTGTTTACACATCTGTATAGTCATTTCCTGTCAACATTATGGGCTATAAGAATGCAATTTCTTCTATATACATTTTAGTGGAAAGTACAGAAGTACTCATCTAAATTTTGATTTTAGGTTTCAGTTGTTGTTCTGCCTGTGGTTAAGACAATTGCAAGGTTTTATCTCAAGTGATTCAAATTTTGTGCTAGTGATAATTGTGCTAAGTACTCTTAATTTGGTTTTAGTGGAATCCTTAGATGCTTAAATTTTGTGGCAAATATAATTGTAATTTAATGTTGTTGAATTTTAGGATAACATTCTTAAGGATGTTATGGTCATTTCATTTCTGCATGTGAAGTTCTAATTTCAGTTTGTATATTTTCCCAATGGAGAAACAGACTGTCATTTTTAAACAGAAACAGTTTTATAAGAGAAAACTAGCACAATACATAGTCATATGGACTTCTTCAACCCTCAACCGTTGTTTCCTATGTATTTTCTTAAAATTTGTAATAATATTTAACAGAAAACAACTCAGCACTTATTAATTATCAGGCATACATCTAAAGAGTTTACATGTATTCAGTTCACTTCATTTCAGTTCAGTTGAGTCGCTAAGTCATGTCCAACTCTTTGCAATCCCATGAACAACAGCAACGCCAGGCCTCCCTGTCCATCACCAACTCCTGGGGTTTACCTAAACACATGTCCATTGAGTCAGGGATGCCATCCAACCATCTCATCCTCTGTCATCTCCTTCTCCTGCCCTCAATCTTTCCCAGAAACAGGGTCTTTTCAAATGAGTCAGCTCTTTGCATCAGGTGGCCAAAGTATTGGAGTTTCAGCTTCAACATCAGTCTTTCCAATGAACACATCTTACATCAGTTAAACCTTCAATAACTTATGTAAAAACACTCTATTCGAGGACTTTATTTCACCAGGCCTTGTTTCTTAAACTTGTTTATAGATCCAGGTTAATTTATGTAAGAAGTGAAGTGAAGTCACTCAGTTGTGTAATTTATGTATGTATAAATTATAAATATAAATATATATGACAAATGCCAGTGTCAAATTTCAAATTTTTGGTGGGGTTAGACAATGTTCTAATGCCATAAAAAAAAAAAAAAAACTTTTCAATATATGGCTTGTAGAAGGGTAGAAAGATTACATTTACTATTGTTAAAGTGCCCCTGTTTCTGCCTAATACATTCTGTGGGGCTGCCCTCCCTTGGAGGGTCCCATGGCCAAAAATAAGGGATATTCAGGCACATTGCAGCTTTATTATTAAACAAGTGAGGCTCTTGTTGTTACTGCAGTACCTTGGATATTCTAAGGCACATCTATGGAAACATGCTATCAATGAATTGCCCTTCATTATAAGATAGTTTTATGTCCTAAACAGAAAGTGAATAAATTCAGTACTGCAGAGGTGAGTAGAGGGCAAGCGAGTATGAAGATATAGAGATTTAAGGGCCTGAAAAATGCCCAAGAATGCAACTGCAAGTAAATTAATTTATACATTTGTCAAGATAAGAGTGAAAGGTCAGCATACAATTCCAATTTTTATGTAAAACAAAAAGTAAGGTGAATCTTAACAAAGCATTCTCACTTAAGGCAATTTTCTCTCAGAATTGTTTTTAGTCCTGCCACCTATTAAGCAGAGATTTACAGGTGATCTGTGAAGGGGAGTTTGTACTGCCACACTTTAACAGAAGGTGGAGAGTAAAACATAATCGAATTCTTAACTTCTCGACTTTATGGTATTGAAACTCTTTTAATGCCATTTTAAATTTGCTTAATTTAACCCCCTGTTAATTTAAAAGAACATAAAGCCCAATAATTTTATTGTCATACTTTATTTTGCCCTCTGTGCACCTCTGATTTAATTCAGGCAGGTTTTAAGCAGGCAAAACTAGGCTCATCATACCACACCTCGATGATCTTACCAATCGCTAAAGTAAAGATGCCTTATATTCCTTTATTTTACTTGTGCTCTCTCTTCTTTAAATGCATGATGAATACAAAATAAAGGTCTTTTCAAGTTCATTGATGCTCTTCCACTTTCAGTCATATTGTGAATGATCTGTGCTTGCCTGGTGGTAAGGATTGGATCTAGAAAGGGTAGAGGAAGGGGCGAGTTGTCTGGTCCTTAATTGCTTCTCCCTGTTCGAAGTGATAAGGTAGCTCTGTGTGATTTACAGTTCATCTCTAAGGAGACTTGTCTTGCTAATAAATAAGTTCCTTCTTTGAAATCTTGGCCATTTGTAAGCAGTATCCTGAGTGTTTTTAGTCATCCTCTGAGGACATAAAACTCTCTGGAATTTTTTCCTTGTAGAATACTGATTGCTGCAAGGTCACATATACCTGAGAATTAATCTGATATAATTCGTTATCTCCTTTTCTAACTGTGTTCCTTAAAAGGCAACTTGCAAAAATGGCCATACTTCTTTTCAATCTAAGAAATGTCTTGTCCTTCAGTGAGCAATATCTATTAGGATTGTAATAATAGTCACAATTCTTACAGATTGTGCACTGAGACAAAGTTAAGACATTTACATTTATTATTGATTCTTGACAATGAAGGTATTATTTTCTTATTATTTTACAAAATAAGAAATAGCTGCAGAATTTTGGACTCTCAATAATTTTCTTACGTAATCCCTAGACAACAAGTAATCTATTGTATTAATAAATCCAAAGCAACCCTATTACCTGCTTCAACAATGACCTTACAAGGGGAGGTTACCTACCCCTGAGTCAAACTACATTTGTGCTGCCTTATGTTTCATAGGAAACAATTTCTTGTCTTCTAAAATTTTGTCTGCAATACTTTACATAGACAATAGTTAAATCTGATGAAAAATATAGAAATGATTTAATACAGGTTGCAATAGAGCCCCTTAATTAAGCAAATTCATTTTTCTACTGGGACCATCCCTGAAACTTACACACAGATGAAGGATTCATCTGAGGAAGTAATCAGGTCATACACTTATTTAAGAAAAACATAATTTCAAATGAATAGCAGTTAAACTTGATAACATTGTATTTTTTTCATTGTTTGTATTTTTGAACATTTTTAAACAATTTATCCTTGCTAAAATATTTTGAATTCACTTCTAGGCAACATGCTACATATTCAAAAAATGTATGTTTCTAGAAGGTTGAAGTCATAAGCTGTATTTAACTTACAGAATATAATTAGTACTCAAAATGAATATCAGATCAGATCAGTCGCTCAGTCGTGTCCGACTCTTTGCAACCCCATGAATCGCAGCACGCCAGGCCTCCCTGTCCATCACCAACTCCCGGAGGTCACTCAGACTCACATCCATCGAGTCAGTGATGCCATCTAACCATCTCATCCTCTGTCGTCCCCTTCTCCTCTTGCCCCCAATCCCTCCCAGCATCAGAGTCTTTTCCAATGAGTCAACTCTTCGCATCAGGTAGCCAAAGTACTGCAGTTTCAGCTTTAACATCATTCCTTCCAAAGAAATCTCAGGGCTGATCTCCTTCAGAATGGACTGGTTGGATCTCCTTGCAGTCCAAGGGACTCTCAAGAGTCTTCTCCAACACCACAGTTCATTTAATGTACAATAACAGACTACAGGATTGCTAAATGTGGGCAGTAAAATATAAATGCATACGTAAGTTTGAAAGATTGCATACAATATGGTATACATTTTGCAAACTGGAAAACTAATTTTAATGCATACACTCTTTAGGAGATAAATGAATATTAAAAGAGGGAAGAGTAACAATGAACTCTGAATTTAGGATGTTGGTTACTTCAGGGTAAGAAAGACAAGGCTATGAGGTGAGGGTCAGACCACATAGATTTTTGTGGTCTTAAATTCCATTTTTGTTAGTGGGTTCCTATGTCCTTATTATATGACGATACTTACAAATATATTTATATACAAGTTTATACATAGATGAAATAAAAAGAGAGCTTTATGTGGAACAATAATCAGAGTATTTGCCATGTGGCAAAAATTATGGTTACCTAATTTTTCCTTCCTGACATCTTAACAAAAATCCTGCACAAATGTAGACATAAGAATATATTCGGGCTCAGCCATTTGCTAACTGGGTCTTCCCAGGCAAATTACTTTATGCTAATGACTCTTAACTTCATTCATAAATATTTGTGTTGAACAATAATACTTACATTACTCATAATTTGCATATAATATATTATATATTACTTATATACTTATACTATAACTTCATGGCAAATAGAATGAGGAAAAAGTGGAAACAGTGACAGATTTCCTCTTCTTGGGCTCCAAAATCACTGCTGATGGTGACTGCAGCCATGAAATTAAAGGACACTTCCTCCTTGGAAGAAAAGCTATGACAAACCTACACAGTGTAATAGAAAGTGGAGACATCATTTTGCCAACAAAGGCCTGTATAGTCAAAGCTATGGTTTTTCTAGTAGTTATGTATGGATGTGAGAGGTGAACCATAAAGAAGGCTGAGCGCCGAAGAATTGATACTTTCTAACTGTGGCGTAGGAGAAGACTTGAGAGTCCCTTGGACAGCAAGGAGATCAAACCAGTCAGTCCTAAAGGAAATCAACCCTGAATATTCATTGAAAGGACTGATGCTGAAACTGAAGCTGCAATACTTTGGCCACTTTATGAGAAGAGCTGACTCATTGGAGAAGACCCTGATGCTGGGAAAGACTAAAGGCAGTAGGAGAAGCGGGCAACAGAAGATGAGATTGTTGGGTAGCATCACCAACTTGATGGACATGAGTTTGAGCAAATTCCAAGAGATAGTGAAGGACAGAGAATCTTGGCATGCTGCAGTCCATGGGGTCTCAAAAATTTGGACACGACTGACTGAGTAACTGAATGACAAAGTTGCCAAAGCAGTAATAACTCTATGAAATTACTCGCAAGAAATTAATGCAACAGTGACCAGCTACCATTTGTTTATTTATTCTTTCCATAAAACATTAGTAAATGTTTACCATGTGCAAAGTAGTATGTGTTACTAGAGATTCAAAATTTTAAGACTGCTGGTTCTATAAAATTATTATGCATCTGGGTAAAAATCAGAGTGAAGCATTAACCACACAAATTACACATCTAACAAGTGGCATAGGCTGTCCTATCTTGAAATATACATTATGGTTTATAAAAATAAGATCAGGATGATGAGGAAGTCATTATGAGTAAGACATTGCTAGTATTCAGCCCTCACCCATTTTTTTTTTTAATGGACATAAGAATAGCAATCTTCCCACTACCCTTGTAGTTAGATGGGGTAATAAGATTAATTCTATCTTATGGACTCTAATCAGAGTGATGCATGTAACATCTGCTCTAAAGCATAGGAGAACAGGTGTGAATGCTTGTCATTGCTTCTCTTGTGGGCATGGTAACAAAGAATAAAGTTCAGATAGTAGAGGCTATAAGACTAAAGGAATCTTTCTATCAGTTGGAAGGAAACCACCTGGGAAAGTCATCCAGATATATCACCAACAGTGCATGAGAATAAATTTACTATTTTGCTTTATTTTTAAAATACTTTTTGGTCACATCATGCACCTTGCAGAATCTTAGGATCTTAGTTCCCTGCCCAAGGAATGGACCAGGACCATGACAGTGAAATCACATAGTACTAATCACTGAACCACCAGGGAACTCCTCTACTATTTTCAGTCACTGAGATTTGGGGATTGTCTTTTACCACAACATAGTTTAGTCACACCAGACTACTTTAAAAGATTGCTCTTGTTTTTTTGGAAAATTATGCCTAGGTGGAGGTAATGTATTGTTAAAAAGACTGTTAAACTGATCATAAAGAATTTAGGGTCTTAGTCTTCACAATGATTTGTGTATCTTTAATCTTTATGCTCAAGTGGCCATTCTAAAATTAGAAAATCTTATTTTCTTTCAATAATAGTTCATGACAATATAAGATAAAGTCTTTGAAAATTTTACAAAGGTAGATGTATGAAAAATATTCTTGAGTAAATGGAAATGATCTTCACTTCAAGATAGTGAAGGATGTAAAATAGAATGATCTGACTTGTTAGCTATGTGTTTTGATGAGCAGAGGCAGATTATTTAATCTTGTATGTAGTGTGCCCCTGACCTTGGTTCAAATGTGACAGTATTATTTATTTGGAAATAAATATGCTTTTAAATAACCTATGAAGATTATTTTTCCTTAACATAAGTCAAATATAGAGAATTATTTTCTATTCAAGGTATTTGGGAATAGCGTAATACCTTGAATACAAAGTAATTTTCTGTATTAAACATATACATATACATAATAGCTTCTCATGATATTTCATGCAATACTTTTTACAACATGCTTTATAATTTACTTTATAATTTATTCAAATAAATGTGCTTGCATGCATGTGTGCTAAGTCACTTTAGTTGTGCCCAACTCTTTGTGACTCTGAGGACCATAGCTGCTACACTCCTCTGTCCATGGGATTCTCCAGGCAGGAATATGGAGTGGGTTGCCCTGCCCTCCTCCAGGGTATCTTCCCACCCAGGGATCAAATGCATGTCTCTTTAGGTCTCCTGCGTTGTCAGGTGGGGTCTTTACCACTAGCTCCACCTGAGAAGTCCATTAAAATAAAATGCTATATTCATTAAATTGTGTTACATTATGAATAAAATTTTATAGGTGGTACTATATGACTCATCAAAGTATTTTACATAGTTATACAAAATTGTGTTCCATAACAACCATTATCTATTTCATGAGTATAATTAATACAGTGAATGTCAAGTAAAATATTTCTAATGAACGGACTAGCTAAGTCTTCATCCCCTCTTGGGGAAAGAGAATACTCACATTTTTCTAGCTAGAGGAAAAGACACAATATTCTATCTTTCATTTTCTCTTCTTCAAAAAAATGAGTGTAATGGTCATCAGTTCAGTTCAGTTGCTCAGTCATGTCTGACTCTTTGTTTCTTCCAGCCCAGTGTTTCTCATGATATATTCTGCATAGAAGTTAAATAAGCAGGTTGACAATATACAGGCTTGACATACTCCTTTTCCTATTTGGAACCAGTCTGTTGTTCCATGTCCAGTTCTAACTGTTGCTTCCTGACCTGCATACAGGTTTCTCAAGAGGCAGGTCAGGTGGTCTGGTATTCTCAACTCTTTCACAATTTTCCACAGTTTATGGTCATAGAGACACAGAATTGCAGGGTGACCAGGTTTGAGCCAAGAAAGTGGACACAGTAAAGAAAAATCTTCAGAACTGTGATCTCTTTTCAGCTGCTGGTAGCAATCACAACAAAGCCCCTTTCCTACTTATTCTGCCTAAAAATGTCTCCAGTTCACATCTATAAATAAATATAAATACAGTGCGTTCATTAGAAGCTTTCTATAATGTAAGATGTAACAGAAAGTCTAGTTAGACATTTCCATATGTAGCCTTGGAGCAATTTAGGTGTCTTTTGAAGATACCAAAATACCAAGAAAGGTATCTTTCTAGACAGAAAATTCCCTGTCAAGTGTATAAATGAGTCCCTGCTGTTTGTAATTATTTTTTCTAAAGGCTTAAAATAGGAAAATAAATATTGTGTTCATTACTTAGATATATCAGTAAATATTATTTTCAAGTCACTTAATTTTATTTTACATTTGACCATAAATAACAAATAGTTGGGCTTACATTTGACCATAAATCACAAATAGCTGGGCTTCCCTGGTGGCTCAGATGGTAAAAAATCCGCCTGCAATGCAGGAGAACTGGATTCAATCCCTGTTGGGAAGATCCCCTGGAGGAAGGGCATGGCAACCCACTCCAGTATCCTTCCCTAAAGAATCCCATGGACAGAAGAGACGGGTGGGCTACAGACCATATCATTGCACAGAGTCAAACATGTCTGAAGTGACTTAGGACCCACACACAAGACAGCTTTGCTGTGTTCTCACTATGAAATCTTGAAAGTTCAGATTTTAAAAGTTTCCCTCTAGTTCTTATAGATGAAAAAGAGATACAAATGATGAGAAATTCTCCTTCTTTATCTCTATTCTAGTATCTGTCTTCATTCATCTTAAGCTGAATCATTGCACATGATTATTGTGATGTTGGTGTGTATGTAGGTATGTGTTTGATGTGTGTATGTGGTGGAGGTGGCACTGCATCAGTAGAGCTTATTGACTCATCTTTGTTATTTTAAGAAAGCTAAACAAGGAAAAAAAAATCTGAGACTCCACCCAGTTTATAACCCCAAACATTTGTATACACCCTAGAGAAGACAGCAGTTGTAGCACCTGTCACTCTATCTATTCTCAGAGAGCTGAATGACAAGCCTTTCATAAAAGTATTATAACAGAATAACACTTGTCAATTTAAACCACAGTGTCCCCTCTCCTCTCTTGATTTAGAAAGTTTATATTAATATATGAGATACTCTGATAAGAAGAATTTGAATAGCTTGCTGTTCAATATATATATAAATATATATATATATATATATATATATATATATGTTATATATATAATAGCTCGAGGGATGTACCTAAAGTTGTACAGTTCTCAAAGGCCTGAAGTGAAAGCCAAAGGCTTCACTATGTTCAGCAAGTTTAAAGATTACTGTTTATAACAACAATAAAAAATGTGACTGAGGAAAAAAAAATCTCAAAAGCTTATTTAGGTTTCATAGTGCTAATAAAATCTACAACTAAAATGGGGAAGGGGAGGAAAACAAAAAAGAAAAAAAAATCCAAAAGAATCTACAGAACAAATCAAAACATAAGAAAAGTAAATGTTTTTCTTGAGTTACTGCTTTCAGAGGCCTTTCCTTTGCTGGGAGTTACAGTCCACCTCACCTCCCTAGGATGCCCCCCAACACTGTGCTGGTCTCTGGACCTTTTGTGGGAGCAGCTCAGATTTTAATCTGGTCCTACTCCTGTGTGTTCATGCCTCCAATGTCCACAGCTATCAAAGGTAGTGCAGTTTCTTTTGTGGGAGCTCTCACTGTCCTTTTCTATATTGCATAGACGGTCTGCCTAGTTTATCATGTGGATTTAATCTGCAGCTTGTACAACTGGTGGAAAGGTTTTGGGTCTTCTTCCTTAGCCACACTGCCCCTGGGTTTCAACTGTGGTTTTATTTCCACCTCTGCATGTGAGTCGTCCACTGGGATTTACTCCTGAGGCTGCCCTGGAGGACTTGGGTTTGCCCCTGTGAGAGCCAGGTGTGGAAGTGGTATAGCTGCTTGGGTCACGAAAGTTCTGACAGTCCCTCGTACTCAGGGGAGTTGGTGGCTAGGGCGGTAGGAAATATAATACTCTAGAAGGGTACAGCAACTAGTATTGGCCAGTACACTCCAATATTCTTGCCTGGAGAACCCCACTGACAGAGAAACCTGGCAGGCCACAGGCCACCATGTTGCAAAGAGTTGGGCATGACTAGGGTGACCCTGAACTCATAGATGCAAGGAGTTTTTGCCTGTGGCAGCTCTGTCCCAGTGAGGGTTGAGCGTGAAGGTGGCACAGCTGCTTGACTTGTGGGGACCATGGCAGTGCCAAGTGTGCAGGGACACAGATTGCCTCCACCGCAGGAGTTATGGCCCTATCAGAGTCTATTTTTGAGCCTCTTGTAGCTGGGGATCAGAAGACTTGTTTGCCCAGTCTTTCTCCATAACCCCACCTGTTCAGGCATTTAGAAGACTTCCCTGCCTGGGGCCCTTCTCTGTTGTGAGGCGCATCAGGCACATAGAGGGGCTCCCCAGGCTGGGGTCCTATTCTGTAGATTGGCAAGTCAGGCCCTTAAAGGGGCACTCTGGGTGCCTACTCTGTACTTCAGTGCATCAGGCTCTTAAAGCAGCACCCTGGGTGGGGTCCTACTCTGTAGTTCAGTGCCTCAGGCATTTGATGGGCCAGCCTCTTTATTGTTCAGCTGCCAATGCTGGCATGTGGGGAGAGACAGGCTATGGTGATGGCGCCACCCCTTACGTGTGACTCAGCAGTATTGCCTGGCTTCCATGGTTGCCTGGTGGGAGAAAATAATGGCAAATGAAACAACTGACAAAGGATTAATTTCCAAAATATACAAGCAGCACATACAACTCAATACCAGAAAAAAAACACCCCAATCAAAAAGTGGGGAAAATATCTAAACAGACATTTCTCCAAAGAAAATATGCATATGGCTAACAAACACATGAAAAGATGCTCAACATCACTCATTATTAGAGAAATCCAAGTCAAAACTGCAATGAGCTATCACCTCACACCAGTCAGAATGGCTATCATCAAAAAGTCTACAAGCAATAAATGCTGGAGAGGGTGTGGAGAAAAGGGAGTGCTCTTGCACTGTTGGTAGGAATATAAATTGATACAGCCACTATGGAAGATGGTATGGAGATTCCTTAAAAAGCTAGGAATAAAACCACCATAAGACCCATCAATCCCACTCCTAGGCATATACCCTGAGAAAACCAAAATTGCAAAAAGACACATGTATCCCATTGTTCATTGTAGCACTATTTACAATAGCCATAACATGGAAGCAACCTAGATGTCCACTGACAGATAAATGGATAAATAAGTTGTAGTACATATGCACAGTGGAATATTACTCAACCATAAAAAGGAACACATTTGAGTCAGTTCTAATGAGGTGGGTGAACCTAGAGCCTATTATACAAAGTGAAGTAAGTCAGAAAGAGAAAGATAAATACCATATTCAAATACATATATATGGAATCTAGAAAAACGGTACTGAAGAATTTATTTACAAGTCAGCAACAGAGAAACAGACATAGAGAATAGACTTATGGACATGGGAAGAGGGGAGGAGAGGGTGAGATGCATGGAAAGAGTAACAAGGAAACTTGCATTACCATATGTAAAATAGATAGCCTATGTAAAATAGATAGCCTATGGGAATTTGCTGTATGACTCAGGAAACTCAAACAGGGGCTCTATATCAACCTAGAGGGATGGGATGGGGAGGGAGATGGGAGGGAGGGTCAAAGGGGATGGGATATATGTATACCTATGGCAATGGCACCCCACTCCAGTACTCTTGCCTGAAAAATCCCATGGACAGAGGAACCTAGTAGGCTGCAGTCCATGGGGTCGCTAAGAGTCAGACACGACTGAGCAACTTCACTTTGACTTTTCACTTTCATGAATTGAAGAAGGAAATGGCAACCCACTACAGTATTCTTGCCTAGAGAATCCCAGGGATGGGGGAGCCTGGTGGGCTGCCGTCTATGGAATCACACAGAGTCAGACACGACTGAAGTGACTTAGCAGCAGCAGCAGCAGCATGGCTGATTCATGTTGAGGTTTGACAGAAAACAACAAAATTCTATAAATAGATTTTAAAAAAAAAGTTACTGTTAAGCCTCTGCATGCTTGCTAAGTTGCTTCAGTTGTGTCAAGTCTTTGCGAGACCCTATGGAATGTAGCCCACCAGGCTCCTCTGTGCTTAGGATTCTCTAGTCAAGAATACTGGAGTGGGTTGCCATGCCCTCTTCCAGGGGATCTTCCTGACCCAGGGATCAAACACATTTCTCTTTAGGTCTCCTGCATTGGCAGGCAAGTTCTTTACCACTAGTGCCACCTGAGAATAGGTAAGAATCTGAATGGGCAACCATATTTGTAACTTTACCATAGTTTCTAGGGAAGTTGTAAGGAAAGTTAATGAAGTGATATGTGAGAACTAATGCTTTATGAGAGGTCAGCTATTTTATTTTCTTAGCATTTTTCTTGTAGTATTAATATTTAGGTTCAATTTCTGTATTTGAGGAAAATAAAAGTGATGACAAGTTTTATATCATCATCATGGATTTCAAAATGTTAAAATATTATTCTGTTACCCCAGTTTATCAAATTTTTTACATTTAGATATATCAAATTGAAAGAAAAAAATCAATAATATTTTTCTTTTTCCTCCAGGTTGGTAACATTTTCAATATAACCAAAATTTGTCTTTGAGATTACGATAAGCTTTCAAGAAATGCTTGATTCCTAAATATTTCATAAATTATAACTTAATCATAGTCTAATTCTATTATCTGTAAATTAGTTGGAATTTTTATCTGATTGAGATGAATATCAATTGCAAGCAGAGAATTGATGAGGGTTGGGGAAAAGGAACATGGGGTTAAGTTGACTCAGTGTCTTAGTATCTTGCCTGAGTAAATCCATAGTAGGAATGGGCTGATATATATATGAGAGATGGAGGGAAGTAAAAGATTTCACATTTTTACAATCTCCAGGTCAGACAAGTTTTAATTATTGTTTTAACATAAATCCACTTATGTTTAAAGAAAGCAGTGTTGCTATTTTGCCTTCTTTTCCTCCCTTGCCTTGTAAAGTGTACTGTTTTCAGTGAAGAGTGGGTCAAATGCTATTGTCACCCAGATCCACTGCCTCGTCTCCAAAGTTTGGTACTAGGGAATGATGTATTTGGCCCCTCCAGCTAAAAGAGCACCTCTAGGCCTCACACCTACAGACACAAAGAAAAGGCTCCCGGGACTCAAGAGGAAGATGCACAAGTACTTTAAGTACTGTTCAGAGAAGATTGCCAGAAGGTAGTAAAGGGTAGAAAAGCAGGGATTTTACACTTCTGTTTGAAATATTTAGCTTTATAGAGTAGAAAAATTCTTTCAGTCCTTTTTCCTATAGCTGTTAGAACAGCACAGAACTCCTGAGAAAAATATTGATAAAATTTGGTTTATAATTCCAAATAGCTATTGATTCAGTCCTATAGTCTGAAATAAGTTTCAAATTTAGAGAAATAGGTGATGCATATGTTCAGAATACTGTTACATAAATTGACTTTTAACGTGCTCACTTTCAAAAAATTTCTATTTTGAGGAAAGAAATTTACAAACTTTATGGATCCCCCCCACCCAAAAAACTAGCAAAAGTTACTTTCTTATTTATGCCAAGGGCTAATCATGCTTCTCAGTGCTGGGAATGAATACATTTGGTGATAGCCAAGAACTTCCCAGATGATATAAAACACTCATAAAAATATATCTGTCACTAATTTATCCAAAAGACATACATAGTTTTCTTCATTAATGCACATTAAGTGTTTTATTTAGTACCTGGAGTCTCCTCTTGACATGCATAACAATGCATGCAGTGCAATTGCTAATGAGAGTTAAATGTTGAAGTGGCCCAAAAGGAGTTTAGGCTTACTTCAGTAGTATGTAGACAGTTTAAGAAGTACATACTTAATCTATTCTTATGGATAAATTAAAAAATAAACTTGAAAGTTAATGTAACCTCTTGATGGAGTGCTGATTCAAAGGAAATAGAATTATATGTAAATATACACATTTCAAGTTTGATAAATTTCTCATATATCCAAATTTTTTTAGATTACTTTGACAAATGAATGTTATGACATTATTTATTAAGTTACATGTGATTCCAAGGGGCTTCCCAGGTAGTGGTAAAATACAGGAGACATGAGACATAGGTTTGATCCCTCGGTCAGTAAGTTCCTCTGGAGGATGGCATGGTGACCTACTCCAGTAGTCTTGCCTGGAGAATCCCATGGACAGAGGAGCCTGGTGGGCTATGGCCCATAGAGTCACACAGAATCAGACACAACTGAAGTGACCTAGCATGCATGCATGTGATTCCAATGAAATTTAATTTCACTGATTTGTAGCATCTTTTCATGGCCCCAAACTTCTGAGAAATAATGTACTCTCCCCTTAGCTAATAAGGTGGCTCACTAAAGTGCAGTTCTCAAAATTGGAGAGTGTAGATGGAAATGAGGGACATGCAATATAGAAGACAACAGAGCTAATTCTGTTATTGATACATTCATTTAAAGTCTTGCAGTGAAGCAAAAGTTCACTATTTCTGTTTTCTGTGATTCTTTGACAAAAGACCATACCGTGATGTATGCTTTTGAAATAAAACTAATAAAGATTAATTATTTGCCAAAAAAGAGTGAGGAAATATTTTAAATTTTATATTATTCATCAATTTAAATTTCATAAGAGTAAGATGGATTGAGGGCAGGAAGGAGGAGAAGGGGACGACAGAGGATGAGATGGCTGGATGGCATCACCAACTCGATGGACGTGAGTTTGAGTGTACTCCAGGAGTTGGTGATGGACAGGGAGGCCTGGCGTGCTGCAATTCATGGGGTTGCAAAGAGTCGGACACAACCGAGTGACTGAACTGAACTGAACTGAACTGAAGATGTACTTGGCACATAATTATCTGGAATGTTATTTTTATTTGTTAGATCTAGTTGTCTATTACATTAGTTTTCCTTTGCTGTCTGATAAATTGCTATAGCATAATGCTTTGACAGCTTGGAACAACAGAAATTTATTTTCTTACCATTTTATAGGTCAGGAATAGAGTGTAGATTAGCTGATCCTCAGTTTAGGGTCTTAAACTGAGGTGTTTGTAGCTGGGGCTGGTATTCTCATGTCTCTCTCTCTCTCTCTCTCTCTCTCTCTCTCTCTCTCTATTGGTCCTCTCTCACAATCACTGGTTGTTGGCAGAGGGGTTCTTCTTTCCCTGGTGTTTGACTGAAAGTTTTGTTCTCTGATGATCAAGCCTATTTATCCAGCAGTGAAAATCCTCATATCTGATATATAAGCAATTCCTTTTTTTCTATATCCTGTTAGTAGAATATATGTTCTAATATTTCAATCAAGCATCTTTCTAGTGTGCTCATTCTAAAACTTAACTGGAATCTATTATACAGAGCGAAGTAAGTCAGAAAGAAAACACTAATATGGTATATTAACGCATATATATGGAATTTAAAAAGATGGTAACGATGGCCCTATATACGAGACAGGAAAAGAGACACAAATGTAAAGAATAGACTGTTGGACGTTGTGGGAGAAGGCCAGGGTGGGATGATTTGAGAGAATAGCATTGAAATATGTATATTATCATATGTGAAATAGATCGGCAGTCCAGGTTCGATGTATGAGGCAGGATGATCAAGGCTGGTGCACTGGGATGACCTTGAGGGATGGGATGGGGAAGGAGGGTCCGGATGGGGAACACATGTACACCCATGGCTGATTCATGTGAATATATGGCAAAATCCACCATAATATTGTAAAATAATTAGCCTCCAATTAAAACTAAAAAAAAAAATTGTTTTTAAATAAAACTTATTTTCCTTGTTTTTCTTTACTTTCCCAGAAGATGGGGAAAAGGTAACAAAAATATCTGGGTCTGTTTTGTTTTGTTTTGTTTGAAATTTTACTTTCTTTGTTTCATCTTATCACTCCATAGCCTCTGAGTTTTTTCTCCTATTCAGTACTTTTCCTAATGTTTGGTTTTGTTATACAAGAGCCTGCATATCAGAACATTTGTTTTTTTGCCACAATTAAACTGGAAAATATAGTTCAGTCAGTTCAGTTCAGTTGCCCAGTCATGTCCGACTCTTTGTGACCCAATGGACTGCAGCACACCAGGCCTCCCTGTCCATCACCAACTCCCGGAGTTTACTAATGAAATAGTAATGAAATAGTAGTTTATTTTTTTTCATATAAAACAGTTTATTTGCACTGAGATTGTGGGTCTGCATAATTTAAGGACCCAGACTCCTTTTATGTTTCTCCTTTGTTTTTCCTGGTGCTTTCCTCGTTGTTTTAGAGTTATGAGAATAAACACAGAGTCCAAGGTGTTCCTAGCAGAGTTACATACATAGCAAGTCCTCAGCACAGCTCTTCTTGTGAATGAATGGCCATATGAATTAACAAACAGAAAGATGGAAAGTTAACAGTTTTACTGAAGTATTTAATCAAATATTAGCATTAAGTGGCATTGACACTGAAAAGTATTTGACTTGAAAATAAAATTAACCTTAATATATTAATAAATATATTTAAAATGTAAAACTGTCATGCTTATTAGACTAAGAAAGAAAATCTTGGTCTTTTTTATTCAGTTTGTAGTTTTAGCCCCAGTGTGATGATTCTTTGAATTTGTGTTTTCTTTCAAGATTCTGATGAATACATCAGTATCTAATAAAGTTATTCTAATTGAAAGTACTTGAGTGAATATAAATTATGCATGCCTTATTTTTAGCTATTGTTTTCCAGGGTCCTAATTTATACTTCTCACCCTTATTCATGATACCAGTGATATATACGTAACTAAAGTAGTCATAATTAGTAGACTTTGATTTTTAAATTGTCTGTTTATTTTCTAGTTTGAATTTTACATTAACACTTTACATTCTATAGACCAAAGAAAGATACTTTTAGTTGTTGAGAGGTTCATAAAGTAATACAATAATTCTAAGAATATTAAAAACAACCCTAACCCTAACAATTCAGGACTGCGAAAGGGGTATGACAAGGCTGTTTATTGTCATTCTGTTTATTTAACTTATACACAGAGCACATCATGAGAAATGTGGAGCTGGATGACTTAAAAGCTGGAATTCCCTGTGATGAGAAAGATATCTTTTTAAATTATTATTATTATTTTTTTTTATGTTAGTTCTAGAAGGTCTTCTAGGTCTTCATAGACCTGATCAACTTCAGCTTCTTCAGCATCGGGGGTTGGGGCATAGACTTAAATTACTGTGATGTTGAATGGTTTGCCTTGGAAATGAACTGAGATCATTTTGTCATTTTTCAAGACTGCACCCAAGCACTGCATTTTAGACTCTTTTGTTGATTATGAGGGCTACTCCATTTCCTCTAAGGGCTTCTTGTCCATAGTTCAGTTTAATCGCTCAGTCGTGTCCGACTCTTTGCAACCCTATGGAGTGCAGCATGCCAGGCCTCTCTGTCCATCACAGTAGTAAATATAATGGGCATTTGAATTAAATTCGCCCATTCCCATCCATTTTAGTTCACTGATTGCTAAGATTTCGATGTTTACTCTTGCCATCTCCTTCTTGATTACATCCAATTTATCTTGATTCATGGACCTAACATTCCATGTTCCTATGCAGTACTGTTCTTTAGAGAATCAGTTTTTAGTTTCTTCACCAGATATAGCCACAGTTGAACGTTGTTTCCGCTTTAGCCCAGCCTCTTCATTCTTTCTGGGGCTATTAGTAGTTCTCCTTCTCTCTTCCCTGTAGCATATTGGACACCTTGTGGTCTGGGGAATTGGACTAGGAGATGGGTACATTTTAAGGGAAATTTTGGTAAGTCAACATTTGAGGAATAATTTTTATTTTACAAAAAATTCTTATGTTAAATGCTTTTTTTAAAGAAAATTTCTTTAAAAAGTTCAATAATAATTGTATGATACCCAAGTGGAAAGTAGAAATTTCTTTTAGAATATTTTAGCACATACTTTTAGGCATATGCCATAAAATAAAACATTGTCTCAAATGTATGGAAAGCTAAATACTTATATAACACATTAAATTTTAAGAAAACATCAGTTATTAAATAGAAAACTCTTGCAAAAGAGAAAGCATTTTAAAGTACTAGTAAGTAATTAAAATCACAATAATTACATACTAAGAATGACATGAGAAACTTGTGTTTGTGTCAAATAAAGCCCTCACAGGGCTTATTTTCCTCAGTCTGCTTTGTATTCTCTAGCTGCCAAAATTTTAACAGCCAAATGGTCCTCATTGAAAGACATTCTTAGCTTTCAGTTCTAGCCTATGAGGTAGTTTGTTATGAATCTATACAGAGTTGTCCTATTCATAGACCTTTATATTCAAAACTTTGATTTGTAATTTGAATTAGAATCTGAAATGGGAAAGGCTTCCACAGAAATTCAGTCCCAGAATGCAGTAGGAACAGCTCAGTCAAGCCCTAGAACTTGCACTTTCAAAATAGTCATCAAAATGCCAATTACTCAATTCAATAAACAGCAAGTAGAGACAGGAAATTTATTCATATGAGAAGCAAGCCCGATGAAAGTCAATTTGCAGAATAATACAATGAAAAATCTGTGATAGGTCTTTATACAAAATCCTCAATAGATTAATATACCCTGTAGTTCATATAATTATGAGGTTTTTTGTGTTTAGAAATCACTTTGAGAACAAAACCAATCAAGCCTTTTGAAGGTTTATATTCTCTTCTTTGGTTTTAAGACTCTTCCTAGTCCACCTAGCTATTTTCATTTTCCATCATGTACATTTTTGTATGATTACCTTTCTGAATGTTCCCTAGAGTTCTTACTTCTTCAGTTCTCTTGCCATCTTTTGTGCCATTACCACAAATGTTTATGTGCACCTTGTGTAGTTTGTATACATCACAAAGAATATGAAAGTTTGTTAATGAGTGATTCTAAAAGGAAATGAATGTCCTTTAGTCCAGTTAAATTTTACTCAGAAAACTTTTTGTTGTTGTTGTTGGAAGACATCTCTCATGTCTTTAATGACTTTTATTTCCCAACCCAATTTCTTTACTTATATTAATTTCATGGGTTTTCAAATCAACAAAAAATTCAGATTATTTTTGGTAATAAAGAGTATTTTTGTAGTCCCAGAACCCTCTAGACAATCTAGTGGAACTCTCCATCTCTCATTGAAGTCCTGCTCTCATCATCTCCAAATATTTCAGAGATTTATCAGAATTGGTCTAATGATAAACAAATTCTCTTAACTACTATTTACTTTATGGCAGTTACTTTCAGCTGTGAGTATTTTGACATTCACAGAAAGTTATCTCCAGTGCTGCTAGTGCCTATCAAAGCAAAGTTACCATCTTCTTTTGCCTTTGGAGCCAGCTATATTGCTTATCACTTTTGGTGTCAATTCATGGTTCAGTTCAGTTCAGTTGCTCAGTCATGTCTGACTCTTTGCGACCCCATGAACTACAACACGCCAGGCCTCCCTGTCCATCACCAACTCCCAGAGTCCACCCACACCCATGTCCATAGAGTTGATGATGCCATGCAACCATCTCATCCACTGTCATCCCCTTCTCCTGCCTTCAATCTTTCCCAGCATCAGGGTCTTTTCAAATGAGTCAGCTCTTCCTATCAGGTGGCCAAAGTATTGGAGTTTCAGTTTCAACATCAGTCCTTCCAATGAATACTCAGGACTTATCTCCTTTAGGATGGACTGATTGGATCTCCTTGCAGTCCAAGGGACTCTCAAGAGTCTTCTCCAACACCACAGTTCAAAAGCATCAATTCTTTGGCACTCAGCCTTCTTCACAGTCCAACTCTCACATCCGTACGTGACCACTGGAAAAACTATAGCCTTGACTAGAGGGACCTTTGTTGGCAAGTAGTGTCTTTGCTTTTTAATATGCTATCTAGGTTGGTCATAACTTTCCTTCCAAGAAGTAAGCATCTTTTAATTTCATGGCTGCAGTCACCATCTGCAGTGATTTGGAGCCCAGAAAAATAAAGTCTGACACTGTTTCCATGTTTCCCCATCTATCTGCCATGAAGTGATGAGATCTGATGCCATGATCTTCGTTTTCTGAATGTTCAGCTTTAAGCCGACTTTTTCACTCTCTTCTTTCACTTTTATCAAGAGGCTCTTTAGTCTTTGTTCACTTTCTGCCATAAGGGTTGACTTTCCTAAAACCACTTAGAGCAAAAAGCACTCTCAGAAACTTCACTGCTACCAAAATGGACTAGCACAAACTCAAAGCATTGCTGTACCAAATTATAGTAGGTTTGGCCACAACTTTTCGAACCAGTGTGGGCATTAATACCACTAGCCATCTGTCTCTTTTATGGATTCAGAATAAATTGTAAGGTGCTAATACCAGACAACACTTAATCCTCTCTGATAAAGATCAGTCCTTTAATTTTGCCTTTGTTTTACAGTCTTGTAGAAATTAGAATTCATATTTGCAATCAGTAAAGGCTGAGTGATTAAGCAGAAAAAAAACTTGAAAGGATATCTCACAGATTTGTTGAGAGTCTTGAAGTGCAAGGCCCAAGACTACATAAAAAAAAAAAAAATCAAAGCAACACTAAAAAATTATCTTTAAAAAAATATTTAACTCTTACTGCTGAATTGAACTGGATGCTATAGGTTACCATTGTTTCAATTTATGCAAAAGTAACAACTCTGCAGCCACTGCTACTATTGGGATGGGGGAAGGAGTTAGGGAGAGAGATTATGGGGAAGGTAGAGGAGAGGAGGCAAAAGAAGAAGAAAGGGAGGAAGGAAGAGAGAGAGATCACCATCCCTCATCCCATGCCAGCATGTTAATCTGATGTATGTGTCTGAATAAAAGAACTTAGGTCATATGTCTGTGTCTTAGGTGCAAAGAAAGCTGACAAAGTGAGTTTGTAGCAGTGTTTTAGTTTTAAGAGGTAGAGGTATTTATTGCTCCCTCACAAAGACTCATCAGCTTGGACATTTCCAAATAAAATAGAATTCAAAATTTATTTGGCCAAAAGAAATAGCAAAAAATATACACAAATATTCATTAAACATATTTATTGGTCATCCTATGTGTCAATCTTTGCAGAGATAGTATGTTAAATAGAAGATATTTCCACCTAGACTTAAGCATGTTTCCCTGTTCAAGGCAGGAGAGACTACTCTGAGTTACAGGCTCAATATTTTGCCCAATATTGCTCATTCCATTCATATTGTGCTAAATTGTTTTTAGACCTAGTTACATACCCGTGTTCTCTCTACTTATAGTGAGTACTTTCTCTGTAGACTCTACATTTTTTAAAATCCAAATAGTCTTCTAGTGTGCTCTTTGCTTAGTAGTGTTCCATATATACCTCAGAAGTAAAATGAGTAAGCTTAGGTTCAAGTGTTCCCTGTTGGATGTGATATGATTTGATGATTATTTAGATATTTTCCATGACTAGCACATGTACTAATTTAATGGCAGGGTAATTCATTGACATATAATCTTTTGTTTTTTACTTCATTTATATTTACACACTCCTTCTGGGAATGCATTGTATAGGGAACAAAGTGTTTGTGAAGAAAATTGTAGAGGAAACGTTAACATTACCTTATTGTAAGTAGCTGTTGGGATGCAAGGGTCTCAAGTGTTCCTACTCCCCAACTCCCTGCCAGAGGTATTGTGGAGTGCATGTAAATAGTAAAAACAACAAGAGAAAAATACGAAAAAATAGTATTTAAGTATAAAACTATTTATTAGCAACCAGCTGAAATTACTAGGCATATTCCATGGAATTTGAGGGTTGCTGTGGTAAAACAGTTTGACATTTCAGAGTGCTTATCTTTATACTAAAAATGAGGAAGCATAGTGTGAACACTTGTAGCTTAGGGTAAAGAAAGGTTTATGCTTAAAGTTTTATTGTTGTGCTCAGTTGTATCTGACTTTTTGCAACCCCATAGACTGCAGCCCTCCTGGCTCCTCTGTCCATGAGGATTCTCCAGCCAAGAATACTAGAGTGGGTTGCCATGCCCTCCTCCAGGGGATCTTCCCAACCCAGGGATTGAACCCAGGTCTCCTGCATTGCAGGTGGATTCTTTACCATCTGAGCCACCAAGGAAGTCCAAGAAAAGACACAGTCTTTATTTAATCTTATATGCAGAGTACATCATGAGAAACTCTGGACTGGAAGAAACACAAGCTGGAATCAAGACTGCCGGGAGAAATATCAATAACCTCAGATATGCAGATGACACCACCCTTATGGCAGAAAATGAAGAGGAACTAAAAAGCCTCTTGATGAAAGTGAAAGTGGAGAGTGGAAAAAATTGGCTTAAAGCTCAACATTCAGAAAACGAAGATCATAGCATCTGGTCCCATCACTTCATGGGAAATAGATGGGGAAACGGTGGAAACAGTGTCAGACTTTATTTTGGGGGGCTCCAAAATTACTGCAGATGGTGACTGCAGCCATGAAATTAAAAGACGCTTACTCCTTGGAAGGAAAGTTATGACCAACCTAGACAGCATATTCAAAAGCAGAGACATTACTTTGCCAACAAAGGTCCACCTAGTCAAGGCTATGGTCTTTCCTGTGGTCATGTATGGATGTGAGAGCTGGACTGTGAAGAAGGCTGAGCACCAAAGAATTGATGCTTTTGAACTGTGGTGTTGGATAAGACTCTTGAGAGTCCCTTGGACTGCAAGGAGATCCAACCAGTCCATTCTGAAGGAGATCAGCCCCGGGATTTCTTTGGAAAGAATGATGCTAAAGCTGAAACTCCAGTATTTTGGCCACCTCATGTGAAGAGTTGACTCATTGGAAGACTCTGATGCTGGGAGGGATTGAGGGCAGGAGGAGAAGGGGACAACAGAGGATGAGATGGCTGGATGGCATCACTGACTCGATGGACTGTGAGTCTGAGTGAACTCCAGGAGTTGGTGATGGACAGGGAGGCCTGGTGTGCTGCGATTCATGGGGTCGCAAAGAGTCAGACATGACTGAGTGACTGGACTGAACTGAAGTGAGACTGTAGCCCTCCTGGCTCCTCTGTCCATGAGGATTCTCCAGCCAAGAATACTGGAGTGGGTTGCCATGCCCTCCTCCAGGGGATCTGCCCAACCCAGGGATGGAACCCAGGTCTCCTGCATTGCAGGTGGATTCTTTACCATCTGAGCCACCAGGGAAGTCCAAGAAAAGACATAGTCTTTTTATTTAATCTTATCAAGGAACCTTGCTCCAGCCAGATGAAGGCATTAACAGGATTTTTTATTTAACTAACTTGGTTGTAATATTCTTTGTCAGTCTTAATCTTATACTAAAATGAAGAACTATTTTTTTTAACATTGGGTAAGAACTTAAAAAGTTTTATTATATCATTTTTCCTTTTTTTTGAAATATTTTGTCTACCCAAATAATCCAAGTAGATTTTTTTTTTCCAAAATGAGGCCTATATTCAATAACTGCTAAGCTTTTCCTCATCATTACAGATTAGGGGTAGAGGTAAAAAGGTCAGTCATATAGTAAGACTACAAATAGGTGGAAGACAAATATAAAATAGTATCTCCTACATGTGAGAGGATACTAATTACAAAACTAAGTAGAATCCCAGGGTAATATTATAGAAAACATAGGCACTGGAGAAATTTTTCAAAGAGCATCACTTACAGTGCAGGTCAATAGAAGTTTTGTATCTTCTCCCAAGAAAGCAGCATACCACTCTTGAGTGTATTTAGATTTACCTATTCAAGAATCTGCCTGCAGTGTAGGAGATCCAGGTTCAATCCTGGATCGGAAAGAACCCCTAGAGAAGGAAATGACAACCCACTCTAGTATTCTTGTCTGGAGAATCCCATAGGCAGAGGAGCCTGGCGGGCTATAAAGTCTGTGGGGTTGCAAAGAATCGGACATGACTGAACAACTAATAGTACTACTCTTAATCCTTTAGTGGCTTTCCAGGTGTCGCTAGTGGTAAGGAACCCACCTGCCAAGGTAAGAGATATAAGAGATGTGGGTTTAATCCCTGGGTTGGGAGGATCCCCTGGAGAAAGGCATGGCAACCCAATCTAGTATTCTTACCTGGAGAATCTCATGGACAGACAAGCATGGCAGGCTTCAGTCCATAGTATCACAAAGTAGGACACTTATTGAAGTGATTTAGCATCAGCATTAATTCTTTAAAAGCCATTGCACCATGAGGTAAATCCTGTGACTGATATTGCCAAGAGGATTCCAGCTTCTTTATACCCCTTCAAGGAACATCCAAATAAGCAGTCAATTTTGTGCTGATGCCTAGGTTTCCTGGGATATCTACATGGCTGAATTGCATGGTGATCTTTACATTTTAAAGGACATAAAGCAAGAGTCCATATAATAAGTCTAACTATTTCAAAGTCCTAAATCAAGTTAATAAAATATTAATACAACTCATCTCCTCCTTTGTAAAGATACAATTCTATAAAGGCTTAGAAATTCAGATTCTGACTTGAAATGCTTAGACAATCGGGGTTCCACAAAAGACAGTGCCAATATATCTTATCTTCTTTCTCCTGCTTCTATTCTGTTCCTGCTACAGATATGTCTGTCCACTCAGGAAAATCCCTGTTTCAGTATGCTATGCTGGATTTCCATATATCTGGTCCATTATGTTGAAGAGATGTACTACCGATCTCATTTAATATGAAGAGGCATGTTTGATGAAGGCCAAGGTGTGGGGCACATGATGGGGCCCTTTTCCTGAGTATGTCAGTATTATTAAGTGTGAAATGACTCTCTGCTTGAGGGGATGAGCATATGTCGTAGCTGAAGAAGATCACTATTTGGGTTATATTCAGAAAAAAATTTTGAAGTCAGAATATCTGTAAAGCTACAATGAAAAAGGGAGATAAGGTGAAATTACAATATATTGTATCAAAACAATTAAATCTTAAATTAGTAATTGTAAAATCAGCAGTAAATAGTATATTGAAAGTGGAGAAAGCATAATTAGTTCATTACAGAACATATGAAAAACAATCCTAGAATTCCAAGAAAACATTAAAAAATGAATGGAAATATGAGGGACATGAGGGGACTAAGAGATGTTTGGGAATATTATATATGTATAGATATAAAGAGCTACGTAGAGTTATCCAAATAGTGTTTTATTTATTGTAGAACAGTGGGTTAAGGCACAAAGTTATATTTTAATTCAATATAACTGTCTGCTTCACAAATCCTTGATCATGATTCTGGTGATGATGTTTTCCTGGAAACTCCCATGGACGGAGGAGCCTAGTAGGCTGCAGTCCATGGGGTCGTGAAGAATCAGACACGACTGAGCAACTTCCCTTTCACTTTCCTGCACTGGAGAAGGATATGGCAACCCACTCCAGTGTTCTTGCTTGGAAAATCCCAGGGATGGAGGAGCCTGGTAGGCTGCTTCTCTATGGGGTCACACAGAGTTGGACATGACTGAAGTGACTTAGCAGCAGCAGCAGCAGTGATGATGTTAGAAGTACAGCATCTGAATGCTTTTGGAAAAGGTCAACATGGTTCCTGGAGCAATATTTTTACAGGATCACTCCTTCTAATGAATATTCAGGGTTGATTTTCTTTAGGATTGACTGATTTGATCTTCTTGCTGTCCAAGGACCTCCTCCAACACCACAGTTCAAAAGCATCAATTCTTTGGCACTCAACCTTTTTTATGGTCCAACTCTCACAGCCCAACATGACTACTGAAAAACCATTAGGTTGATTATATGGGCCTTTGTCAGAAAAATGATGTCTCTATTTTTAATACATTGCCTATGTTTATCATAGCTTTTCTTCCAAAGAGCAAGTGTCTTAATTTCCTGGCTGAAGTCATCATCTGCAGTGATTTTGGAGCTCAAGAAAATAAAATCTGTCACTGTTTCCACTTTTTATCCATCTATTTGCCATGAAGTGATTGGACTGGATGCCATGATCTTAGTTTTTTGAGTATTGAGTTTTAAACACTCACTTTCCTCTTTCAGCTTCATCAAAAGGCTTTGAGTCCCTCTTTTTTTTTTTTTTTTTTCTGCCATTAGAGTGGTATCATCTGCCTATCTGAGGTTGGTGATATCTCTCCTTGCTATCTTGATTCCAGCTTGTGAGTTTTCCAGCCTATTTCACATGAGGTACTCTGCATATAAGTTAAGTAAGTAGAGTGACAGTATTCAACCTTGTCGTACTTCATTCCCAGTTTGGAATCAGTCCACTGTTCCATGTCTGGTTCTATCTTCAACAGTTTTTTGTGATCCACACAGTGAAAGGCTTTAGCATAGTCGGTTCAGTTCAGTCGCTCAGTCAGTGTCTGACTCTTTGCGACCCCATGAATCACAGCACGCCAGGCCTCCCTGTCCATCACCAACTCCCGGAGGTCACCCAGACTCACGTCCATCGAGTCAGTGATGCCATCCAGCCATCTCATCCTCTGTCGTCCCCTTCTCCTCCTGCCTCCAATCCCTCCCAGCATCAGAGTCTTTTCCAATGAGTCAACTCTTCACATGAGGTGGCCAAAGTACTAGAGTTTCAGCTTTAGCATCATTCCTTCCAAAGAAATCCCAGGGCTGATCTCCTTCAGAATGGACTGGTTGGATCTCCTTGCAGTCCAAGGGACTCTCAAGAGTCTTCTCCAACGCCACAGTTCAAAAGCATCAATTCTTTGGCACTCAGCCTTCTTCACAGTCCAACTCTCACATCCATACATGACCACAGGAAAAACCATGGCCTTGACTAGATGAACCTTTGTTGGCAAAAAGTAATGTCTCTGCTTTTGAATATGCTGTGTAGGTTGGTCATAACTTTCCTTCCAAGGAGTAAGCGTCTTTTAATTTAATGGCTGCAGTCACCACCTGCAGTGATTTTGGAGCCCCAAAAAAACAAAATCTGGCACTGTTTCCACTGTTTCCCCATCTATTTGCCATGAAGTGATGGGACCAGATGCCATAGTCAGTGAAGAAAAATTAGATGTTTTTCTCTAATTCCATTGCTTTTTCTATGATCCAATGGATTTTGGCAATTTGATACCTCACTCCTATGCCTTTTCTAAATTCAACTTGTACATCTGGTTCTGTTTACATACTACTGAAGCCTAGCTTGAAGGATTTTGAGCTTTACCTTGCTAGCACATGAAATGAGTGTGATTGCCCTGTAGTTTGAACATTCTTTGGCATTGCCTTTCTTTGGGATTAAAATGAAAACTCACATTTTCCCATCCTGTGGCCACAGCTGAGATTTCCAAATTTGCCGACATATTGAGTCAGCACTTTAACAGCATCATCTTTTAGGATTTGAAATAGCTCAGGTAGAATTCAATCACCTCCACCAGCTTTGTTCATAGTGATGCTCCCTAAGGCCCACATGATCTCCAAAATGTCTGGCTCTAGGCTAGTGACCACACCATAGCCATTATGTGGGTCATTAACACCTTTTTTGTATAGTTCTTCTGTGTATTCTTGTCACCTCTTCTTACTCTTTTCTACTTCTGGTAGGTCTTTGCCATTTCTGTCCTTTATCATGCCCATCTTTGTATAAAATGTTCCCTTGGTATCTTCAATTTTCTTGAAGAGATCTCTAGTCTTTTCCATTCTATTCTTTTTCTCTGTTTCTTTTAATTATTCACTCAAGAAGGCATTTATATCTCTCCATGCTATTTTCTGGAACACTGCATTCAGTTTGGTATGTCTTTCCCTATCTCCTTCCTTTTACTTCTCTTCTTTCCTCAGCTATCTGTAAAGGCTCCTGCTTCATTTTGTACTTCAAGGCCAAACTTTCTTGTTGCTCCAGGTATCTCTTGACTTCCTACTATTTTCATTCCAATCCCTATGCAGAAAGAACATCTTTTTGGTGTCAGTTCTAGTAGATCTTACAGATTTTTCTAGACCCGCTCAACTTCAGCATTTTTGGTATCAGTGGTTGGGGCATAGACTTGAATTACTGTGATGTTGAATGGTTTGCCTTGGAAGTGAACCAAGATCATTCTTTCATTTTTGAGATAGCACTGAAGTACTGCATTTTGGTCTGTTTTGTTCACTGTGAGGGCTACTCCATTTCTTCTATGGGATTCTTGCTTACAATAATAGATATAATGGTCATCTAAAATCAATTCACTCATTTCCATTCATTTTAGTTCACTGTTTCCTATGATTTTGATGTTCACTCTTCCCATCTCCTTCTTGACTGTATGCAATTTACCTTGATTCATGGACATTACTATGCAGTATTGTTTTTTACAGCATAAGGCTTTACTTTCACCACCAGATACATCCACAGCTGAGTGTCATTTCCACTTTGACCCAGTTCTTCATTATTTCTGAAGCTATTTCTCTGCTTTTTTTCAGTAGCATATTGGAAACCTACTGACCTGGAGCTCTTCTTCCAGTGTCATAGCTTTTTGTCTTTTTATACTGTTCATGGGATTCTTGAGGCAAGAATACTGGAATGGTTTTCCATTCCCTTCTCCAGGGAATAAAATTCTTCAATATTTTTTAAACCAAATGTAATTCAGTTAGAATTTTAACCTGAAAATTTTGTTTTCTCAGAGTAAAATTATAATTTGGGGAGATTTTCTATGATGTTTGTACTTTTTCTTCCAGTTTTTTGAGACATAATTGACATATAATTTAAGATGTACAGCATGATGATTTTACTTAACATATGTCATGAAATTATTATTGCTGTAAGTTTTGTGAACATCTGTCATCTGATATAGATATAAAGTTAAAGAAATAGAAACAAGTAATATCTTCTAGGTCCACTCATGTGTTTGCAAATGATAAGATTTCATTCTTTTTTAATGACTGAATAATGTTCAATCATAAAATAATATAATATTATATATAGTACCTCTCCGGGGAAGGCAATGGCACCCCACCCCAGTACTCTTGCCTGGAAAATCCCGTGGACGGAGGACCCTGGTGGGCCGCAGTCATGGGGTCGCACAGAGTCGGACACTACTGAAGCGACTTAGCAGCAGCAGCAGCAGCAGCATAGTACCTCTCTCTATATATGTGTGTGTACACACACACACACACACACACACACACACACAACCTCTTTCTTTACAGTCATCTGTTGGTGGGAACTTGGATTACTTCTTATCTTGGCTATTATGATTAATGTTGCAGTGATCATAGAATGCATGTATCCTTTCTATTTTAAAGTTTTTGTTTCCTTTGTAAATACCCAGGAGTGGAATTAATGGATTATATCGTAGTTGCATTCATAATTTTTAAAGACCCTCCATACGGTTTTCTATAGTTGTTGTTCAGTTGCTCAGTCATGTCCAGTTCTTTGTGACCCCATGGGCTTCAGCACGCCAGACTTCTCTGTCCTTTACCTCTTGGAGTTTGCACGAACTCATGTCCCTTGAGTTGATGATGCCATCCAGTTGTGTCATCCCCTGCCATCCCCTTCTCCTCCTCTCAATGTTTCCTAGCACCAGGGCCTTTTTCAATGAGTTAGCTCTTCACATCAGGTGGCCAAAGTACTGGAGTTTCAGCTTCAGTATCAATATAATGAAGGTTCAGGGTTGATTTCCTTTAGTATTGATTTACATAGTTGCTGCTCCAATTTGTAGTCCTCACCCATCCTCTCCAGTATTTATTAATTGTGATCTTTATGATGATGGGCATTCTGATGTGTAGGATCGTATCTCATATTGGTTTTGATCTGCATTTCTGTGACCTTCAGGGATGTTAATTTTCTATATGTCTGTTGGACATTTTACATCTTCTTTGAAAAGGTCTTCTGCCTACATTTTGATTGGGTAGTTTGTTTATATTGCATTATATGTGCTGTTTGTGTATTTTTGGTATTTACCCTTTATTGGTCAAATCATTTGCCAATATGGATAGTTTCTCCCATTTAGTAGGTAGTCTTTTTATTTTGTTGATCATGTCCTTTGCTGTATAAAAGCTTTTAATTTTACTTCAGTCTCACTTGTTTATTTTTGCTTTTGTTGCTCTTGCCAGAGGAGACATTATCACAAAAATACTGCAATTATTTTTCAAAGAACATTCTTCTTCCGTTCTCTTTTAGGAGTTTTATGGCTTCAGGTCTTACATTTTGGTCTTTAATCCGTTTTGAGCTTATTTTTGTATATGATGTGTGAAAATGTTCGTTCTTTTGCATGTAGCTGTCCAGTTTTCCTAGTACCAATTATCAAAGAAATTGTCTTTTATCCATTATTTATTTTTACCCCCTTTTATTTTTATCTCTTTCATTATAGAATAATTGACTGTTAATGTGTGGGTTTATTTGTTGGCTCTCTATTCTGGTCCATTGATCTATATATCTGTTTTTATGCCAGTACCATATTGTTTTGATAACTCTAGCTTTATAGTATAGTTTGAAATCAGGGATTATGATGCTTCTAGCTCTGTTCTTCTCTTCAAGAGAGAGAAAACTTTTGAGGTCTTTTGTGTTTCTATTCTTTATAACATTGTTTTCATTTCCAGGCACTTTTTTTGAGAATTAAAATTTTTGTAACTATATCAAGAAACCAACAAGCAAAATTCACCATTTGGAACAGAAAGAACAAATATTTGCTTGTGATAATCATGAATAGAAAGCACTGAGAAATAATTACTAGCATTTAAAAATAGAAAAAATGGTATTTAATGTAACAACTTGATATTAAAATCATAGAAATATTCAATAGAAATAAATAAAATATGTATATATATATAAAACAATAATATAAACTACATGTATTTATGGATAACATATTTTACATGAGCTCAATAATACAGGTGGCAAAGTACAGTTTTATTTTAATATAAAATAAACATCAAATCATTCATCTTTTAATATTAACTACTTTTTGAATCCAGGAATTTTCACAGTCTGTGACTGTGTTAAGGTAGTTAATTTCACTAACTTATATCAGTCTAACATATTAGGAAAGCAGACATTCATATCACTGCACTCTTGATTTCTTCTACTGCTTTTACATTTACAAAATGGAATTTTTAATAACACAAAGGCAATTTTATATTAAGAAGTGTGAATAAATTTCTATCTTAAAGAAAACTGAATATCTGAATGAAAGAATCACTCTTCTTTTTGAACAGAAGCCAGAGGTAGTTTCAATGATGTATCAGTGGTATTTGTGCACAGAGAATAATTTTTTTTTTTGAGTGACATTAAAAGATAGGATAACTCTTCATAATCAATAGCAAATAAGAAAAAAAAATCAAACATTACATTTCTTTTTAAAATATATGAGTTACCTAAGTACAGTTCTTTTGCTTTCTGAATTGTTTGGTCAGATCCTAAACTAAGGATTTCTGAATATATACAATATATAATTCTTTCCTTTTCTGGACTTTGCATGCATTGTGCTGTCACTTTAAAATGATTTTTTGCTTTATAAGATACTGTTCTGTTTAACATCACTTTGTCACAGATACAAATTCTGGAAGCTTCTTAGAGATATTGCAACAATGTCCTTAGGTTTCTGAGCCAAATGTTTGACACAAGTGAATCTAACAGGATATGAATTAGATGGTTGTTAAAAGGTACAAAAAATTCTGCCCAATCCTATCTTTACTTTCAGGCAGTCTTAACATGTGGAGGAACTGGGCAATGAGCACAGCTCCTCTTAGGACCTGTATGAAAATCCATTGCATCTGAGGAAAAGGAATAGGGAGAAGAAATAAACGTTACTTCAGGGGAAGTGTGAGACAATACATTGGGCCCAAAATGATAGTTTGGGGCAGGGGGTACAGAAAGGACATACTTTTAAAATCCAGACACATTACTAAGACTCAGACTTAATCAAAACAACATAAAAAGCACCCTCTTGTCCATCATCAACTGCGTAGGTAATATGGTTTGAATAACAAGTAATGATAGAAAACTTCTGGGACAGAGAGAGAAAGAACAGGAACAAAGAAACTTTTTGAGGTATAATTCAAAAGGTAGAAAAATCAGAACTGTTCTGATAAATCCAACCCTAACGAAAGACATCTTTATAGGAATTTGAAGGCTGTTGCACACTGAGTGATAACAATAGCAACATCAGATTTAAGCCCAGACAAGTTCCTAAAACCCAGACAAGTTCAATTAAACAACCCCTACACTAAATGAGCAGAAGCAAAGTCAGTCCATTTCCAAGCATAAAAGCTGTGCTTATCTCATTCTCTTCTAGTCTATGTAAAATGACTGGTTTACAGCAACAGATACATAAAACAACAAGAAGTAAAGCCCTCATAATAGACAAAGCAATCATCAAAATTAGATACAGGTAGGATACTGTTAGAAATTTTTAAACAAAAAAAGAAATTAAAAAAAAAATACCCAAAGTCTGTTGGGCAAATACAAATTGTCATAAGTATAATAATCCCAGAAGGAGAAGATAGAACTGGAAATAAGAAATTTGAAGAAATATTAGCTGAAAATATTTCAAAATTAACAATAAATATAATTATAGGCTACAAAAAATTCAGAGAACCACATAGGTCATTACAGAGTATTGAGTAGAGTTATCTGTGCTATTCAGGAGGTTCTTACTAGTTCTGTAGTTTGCATATATTGATAGTAGTGTGTATATATCAACCCCAGTCTCCCTCCTTCCCCTTCCATAACCATAAGTTTGTTTTCTACATCCTGACTCTATTTCTCTTCTATAAATAGGTTCACTTGTACCTTTAATTTTAGATTCCACACACAAGTGATATGATATTTGTATTCATTTGTCTTACTTCATTCAGTGTGACATTCTCTGAGTCTACCCATGTCATGGCAAATGGCATTAGTTCATTCTTTTTTATGTCTGTGTAATATTTCATTGTATAAATGTACTACATCTTTATCCATTCCTCCATCGATGGACCTTTAGGTTGCTTCCATGTCCTGGCTATTGTAAATAGTGCTGCAGTGAACTCTGTGGTACATGAAAAGTGAATAGTGAAAGTGGAATCATTCAGTCGGGTCTGACTCTTTGCGACCCCATGGACTGTAGCCCATGGAATTTTTCAGACAAGAGTTCTGGAGTGGGTTGCCATTTCCCTCTCCAGGGAATCTTCCTGACCCAGGGATCAAATCCAGGTCTCCTGCATTGCAGGCACAGGCTTTACCTCTGAGCCACCTGGGAAGTCCCTGTGGTACATATCTTTTCAAATTATGATTTTCTCCAGATATATGACCAGGGATGGGATTGCTGGATTATATGGTAGTGATATTTTTAGTTTTTTAAGGAACCTCCATACTGTTGTCCATAGTGACTGAAACAATTTGCATTCCCACCAGTAGTGTAGGAGGGTACCCTTTTTGGCACACTGTCACTGGCATTTATTGTCATAGATGCTTTTGATGATGGTCATTTTGAGTAATGTGAGATAATACCTCATTGTAGTTTTCATTCACATTTCTCTAATGTTAGTGATGTTGAGCATCTTTTCATGTGTCTCTTGGCCATCTGTATGTCTTCTTTGGAGAAATGCCTATTTAGACCTTCTCATTTTTTCATTTTTATTTTTTATATTGAGCTGCATAAGCTGTATATTTTGGAGATTAGCCAACATAAAAGGCTGCATATGATATGATTCTATTGACACGACACTCTGGAAACTAGTAAAACTATAGAAAGGGAAGGAGTTTGCATTGGAGGGATCTTGTTTGTTACAATCCATAGAACTATATAGCACAAAATATAAATTTTGTTGTATGAAATGTCTTTAAAATCTCAACCAGAATATTGGGGGATATTAGGATTGTTATGGACTGAATTCTATGTCCCCTAATCTCCTGTGTCGAAGCCCCAGTATGCATGCAAGTATGCTTCCATGGAGCATGGAAGCAATTAAGATCAAAGAGGCCTAATCTGATAAAGAAGAGACACTGGAGAGCTCTGTCTGTCTTTACCATGTGAGGACAGAGTAAGAAGGGTGCCATCTGTGATCCAGGAAGAATGATCTCACCAGAAACTTAATTGACCAACACCTTGTTTTTGGACTTTTTTCCTCCAAAACTGTTAGAAAATGAATTTCTGTTGTTTAAGCTGCCTGGTATTTTGTTATGGCAGCCCAAGTTAACTAATACAAGGACTAGACAAGTGAATCTAACTGCATTACACATGAATCACATAACTACACTGAAGGAGATATAAAGAAAGGAACTGACCTAAAAAATCTGGGGAAACAGTGTTTTGGCTGGATGCCATAATCTTAAAAAGAAAAGGAAATACACAAACTGTTTACCAAAATTGGAAATTATTTTTTCCTCACAAAGGTATGACTTCAGTATTCTGAAACTATTTTCTATTTTAAGATAATATAGTATAGAAAATGAAAATTACATTTTCACTGTAAGTCAGTGAAATTCACAAATAATGAAATAGAAAAAGGTAAACTGACCTCACTGCTCCTGGATTAAAGTAGGAGTAATTTGTATATACTCATTTAAAACTTGTTAAAACAGAACAATAATTGCCATGGACAAAATCTACTGATGGATATTAAAATCAGTGATTGAGAATTTAAGCAGAAAAAATATTACTAAAGTTTCAAATATCTAATATTTAATAATTATATTTAAAATATAAAAAAAAAAATAATAGAAATTTTGCCTTGGAGAATCCTGATAGACACCACTTAAGTCAAGTGATCAAAATTAACTTTACCAGCAACCAGTTATGATATATACCTCCTGATATTATATATCAGTGAGGGCATATCAACTCTGTGGTATTTTCACCAAAATGCAAAGCTTTATTCTAATAATGCAAAATGTCCAAAAAGCTATACAGAAAATTTTATAAAATAACTGTCCAGTATTCTCTTAAAGTATCAAAGTCATAAAAGACAAGGAAAAATGGAAAAACTCTCATAGTCAGAGAAGAGTAATAAAACACAACTAAATGCAGTAAGAATGAATGAGCATTTCAGGACAGTGTTCTGAAATGCTCATTAAGAGCTCCAAATTTTGAGAGTGGAGGGCCAAGGAAAATTCTTTTTTATTTTCATTTGGTGCAAGCCAAATGGATTTGAGGAAAATGTGAAACAAGAACATTAAATTTGCAGTAATAACTCACTGTGATAAAGACAAAGTCTAAAATGTTTCGTGTAGCATTAGGGAAAGAGCTGCACCGAAAATGAATCATGAGATGAGAATAGGATTCAAACCTCCAACCCAAAGAACAAAACCTTTGAACAGAACATTCAATAAAGCCGCAGACAAGAAGTGAATATAAGTTCCTTGACAAAAACTATTTTTTCCCAGTTTACCTTCTTCAGTATGTTACAGAGAAAGGCTCAATTATACAGCTTTTCTTCAAATTATAGCTTAGATATGGAGACAAACAAGTATTACATGATGTACAATGAAAGCAAAGAACCTATAAAAGTAAATGGAATGGTTTGCACTGTACTGCCCACTTTAAACATGATGAGAAAGTAAAGAAAATATGATTATACAGATATAGCATTATGAAAAAAAATAAAAAAGACTTTTTGAGTCAATCTGGAAGCATATGCATGATCAAAGAAATTATTAGCTGATAAAAATACTGATACAATTACAGTCATCTCAATTACTTAATTGCAGTCTAAAAGATGAAAACATATTAATCTCATACTTTGTAATTCCAAGTTTTCTACTGAGCGGTACTGAGCGGTGCTCTCAGAGGAATTCAAAACATATTTTAGATTCCTGTTCCTAGTATTTTAAAATTAAATTGTATTAACATGCAGTCATAGTTAATTTAGTTCAGTATAAAATGAATAATAACAGTGTGCCTATATAAGTTAATTTAATAACAGCAGCAATAGTTGTTTTATGTTGTTTGGATTAGAGCTGTTCTATAAATCTGCAAGGCAAACACTAGATTATTCATTTAGTCATTGTTTTTTGTCAGTGATTATCTCTAAGATAATAGTGATATTTTATCAAAGTGAGACAATCATTGTATCAATATGTTATACAAAATAAAGACAAGTAACTTATTACTCTAGCAAAAGGCAAAGTAAATGCCCTGATCTTTGTTTCCAAATTCAACAATTAATACAAATTTGCTGTAACTAGACATAATTTTTATAAAAATTACACTATGTAAAAGAAAATAATTATATTTTATTCAATTGATTTTTTCAGTAATAAATAGGATATGTTTGGAGCAATTTGACAAAGTAATTATTATCAAGTGGGCCTTAGAAAGCATCACTACGAACAAAGCTAGTGGAGGTGATGGAATTCCAGTGGAGCTATTCCAAATCCTGAAAAATGATGCTGTGAAAGTGCTGCACTCAATATGCAAGCAAATTTGGAAAACTCAGCAGTGGCCACAGGATTGGAAAAGGTCAGTTTTCATCCCAATCCCAAAGAAAGGCAATGCCAAAGAGTGCTCAAACTACCGCACAATTGCACTCATCTCACACGCTAGTAAAGTAATACTCAAAATTCTCCAAGCCAGGCTTCAGCAATATGTGAACCGTGAACTTCCTGATGTTCAAGCTGGTTTTAGAAAAGGCAGAGGAACCAGAGATCAAATTGCCAACATCCACTGGATCATCGAAGAAGCAAGAGAGTTCTAGAAAACATCTATTTCTGCTCTATTGACTATGCCAAAGCCTTTGACTGTGTAGATCACAATAAACTGTGGAAAATTCTGAAAGAGATGGGAATACCAGACCACTTGATCTGCCTCTTGAGAAATCTGTATGCAGGTCAGGAAGCAACAGTTAGAACTGGACATGGAACAACTGACTGGTTCCAAATAGGAAAAGGAGTACGTCAAGGCTGTATATTGTCACCATGATCATTTAACTTATATGCAGAGTACATCATGAGAAATGCTGGACTGGAAGAAACACAAGCTGGAATCAAGATAGCCGGGAGAAATATCAATAACCTCAGATATGGAGATGACACCACCCTTATGGCAGAAAGTGAAGAGGAACTCAAAAGCCTCTTGATGAAAGTGAAAGAGGAGAGTGAAAAGGTTGGCTTAAAGCTCAACATTCAGAAAACGAAGATCATGGCATCTGGTCCCATCACTACATGGGAAATAGATGGAGAAACAGTGGAAACAGTGTCAGACTTTATTTTTCTGGGCTCCAAAATCACTGCAGATGGTGACTGCAGCCATGAAATTAAAAGACGCTTACTCCTTGGAAGGAAAGTTATGACCAACCTAGATAGCATATTCAAAAGCAGAGACATCACTTTGCCAACAAAGGTTCGCCTAGTCAAGGCTATGGTCTTTCCTGTGGTCATGTATGGATGTGAGAGCTGGACTGTGAAGAAGGCTGAGCACTGAAGAATTGATGCTTTTGAACTGTGGTGTTGGAGAAGACTCTTGAGAGTCCCTTGGACTGCAAGGAGATCCAACCAGTCCATTCTGATGGGGATCAGCCCTGGGATTTCTTTGGAAGGAATGATGCTAAAGCTGAAACTCCAGTATTTTGGCCACCTCATGCGAAGAGCTGACTCATTGGAGAAGACTCTGATGCTGGGAGGGATTGAGGGCAGGAGGAGAAGGGGACAACAGAGGATGAGATGGCTGGATGGCATCACTGACTCGATGGATGTGAGTCTGAGTGACCTCTGAGAGCTGGTGATGGATAGGGAGGCCTGGCGTGCTGCTGATTCATGGGGTCACAAAGAGTCGGACACGACTGAGCGACTGATCTGATCTGAATTATTATCAAACTAATAAATTATTACATTTCTGAAGCTACCTTCTTTTGCTCATTAATTGTGTTAACAGATCATTTATGGGTCTATGAATGTATATGAAACATACACATATGAGAATAGTTTTCTCTCAAAATGAATAAATCTGAAATTATTTCTCATTAACTAGATATTTTGTGGTCTAATATCTGGAGAGAGCCTGTCAGTTATATTCATGTGGTCAAGGCATCAGTAGAGAAAGGTATACCTTATAAAGTATGTAAATTCATATACTACTTGTTTAATGGATTATAAACTGATGAATATTACTCAAAATAAGACCATCAATTTCACTAATTTCACTAAAAATCCACAAGCAATAAATGCTGGAGAGGGTGCGGAGAGAAGGGTACCCTCTTACACTGTTGGTGGGAATGCAAACTAGTACAGCCATTATGGAGAACAGTATGGAGATTCCTCAAAAAACTGGGAATAGAACTGCCTTATGACCCAGCAATCCCACTGCTGGGCATACACACTGAGAAAACCAGAATTGAAAGAGGCACGTGTACCCCAATGTTCATAGCAGCACTGTTTACAATAGCCAGGACGTGGAAGCAACCTAGATGCCCATCCACAGATGAATGGATAAGCAAGCTGTGGTACATATACACGATGGAGTATTACTCAGCCATTAAAAAGAATACATTTGAATCAGTTCTATTGAGGTGGATGGAACTGGAGCCTATTATACAGAGTGAAGTAAGCCAGAAAGAAAAACACAAATACAGTATACTAACGCATATATATGGAATTTAGAAAGCTGGTAACAATCACCCTGCTTATGAGACAGCAAAAGAGACACTGATGTATAGAATAGACTTTTGGACTCTGGGACTGGGAGAGGGTGGGACGATTGGGGAGAATAGCATTGAAATATGTATAATATCATATCTGAAATGAGTCAGTCCAGGTACGATGCCCGATAACAGATGCCTGGGACTGGAGCACTGGGATGACCTGGAGGGATGGTGTGGGAGGTGGGGAGGGAGTAGGGTTCAGGATGGGGAGCACGGGTATTCTGGTGGCGGACCCATCTCGATGTATAGTAAAAGTAATACAATATTGTAAAAAAAAGTAAAATAAAATTTATTTATATATATATATATATTTTATATATATAAAAATAAAAAATAAGATAAAAAATAATAGGGGGAGGAGAAGGGGGGGGGGTGAACCTAGCCTTTTTATTAAATGAAATTTTTTTGAGGAATGTGATACAAATTAAAAAATTTATTTTGAAAAACATACATGAGTTTGTAATGAAATTTTGTGAGGCTACGTCTAGAACTGTGTTTAGTACAAAAAGATTCAACTTACCAAATATGTAGGCATAATTCAAAACCATGTTAATTAAAAAGCTCAGAATGTTTTGTAAACAAAGGTTTTATATATGATAAAAGATAAGTGTGGCACCACATAATAGGCCTGATATTTGATACTAGTAATAATGAAAAAACTGGCTTCGTATGTAAATAAAATTATAGTTGAATAGCTAATCAATATAGTATACAGAATAACCCCATGTGGAATAAAGATTTAAAGATTTTAATAGTATATTGAGATTAATATAAAATAGAAGGATATCTTTATGATCACAAAAAGGAAGGAACTGTCAGATAACATCTTAATGAATCATAAAGCAAAAATGATAGATTTTTATTTTCAACATTTAGAATTTATGGTCAGTAGAGAAGAGTATCTTTACCCAAAATTACATATAGATTAAAATCTACAAGAAAACTTCAGTTTGGGAATGTCAAAATAGAGAATAAAACAACAAGAAAAAGAAAAACAGGAGCACAAATGAGTACAAGTAAACACAGATATACTGAATTTCTAGTAATAAAAAAGATGTTAATTAAAACAACCTTGAGATACTACTTTATGTCTTATATACAGTCAAAATGTACATTTCTACAATACAATCAGTTTTTAATGTGGTGATATGATGCCTCTGGTTTACCAGGGGAAAGATGTACAAAAGTAAAATGCACAAATTAATACTTTCATATACTATCAAATTCCAAGTATGTGAAAATATCAACATTCTTCATTTGATTACTGGTAGAGAATTCTAAATTACTTTTTTTTTTAATTCTCAGAACTTCAAATTTTCAGAAAAGTATCAGAGGAGTCGCTCAGTCGTGTCTGACTCTTTGCGACCCCATGAATCACAGCACACCAGGCCTCCCTGTCCATCACCAACTCCCAGAGTTCACTCAGACTTACGTCCATCGAGTCAGTGATGCCATCCAGCCATCTCATCCTCTGCCGTCCCCTTCTCCTCCTGCCCCTAATCCCTCCCAGCATCAGAGTCTTTTCCAGTGAGTCAACTCTTCACATGAGGTGGCCAAAGAACTGGAGTTTCAGCTTTAGCATCATTCCTTCCAAAGAAATCCCAGGGCTGATCCCCAACAGAATGGACTGGTTGGATCTCCTTGCAGTCCAAGGGACTCTCAAGAGTCTTCTCCAACACCACAGTTCAAAAGCATCAATTCTTCTGCGCTCAGCCTTCTTCACAGTCCAGCTCTCACATCCATACATGACCACAGGAAAGACCATAGCCTTGACTAGACGGACCTTTGTTGGCAAAGTAATGTCTCTGCTTTTGAATATGCTATCTAGGTTGGTCATAACTTTCCTTCCAAGGAGTAAGTGTCTTTTAATTTCATGGCTGCAGTCACCATCTGCAGTGCTTTTGGAGCCACCAAAAATAAAGTCTGACACTGTTTCCACTGTTTCCCCATCTATTTCCCATGAAGTGATGGGACCAGATGCCATGATCTTCATTTTCTGAATGTTGAGCTTTAAGCCAACCTTTTCACTCTCCTCTTTCACTTTCATCAAGAGGCTTTTGAGTTCCTCTTCACTTTCTGCCATAGGAGAAGGCAATGGCACCCCACTCCAGTACTCTTGCCTGGAAAATCCCACAGATGGAGGAGTCTGGTAGGCTGCAGCCCATGGGGTTGCTAAGAGTCCGGCATGACATAGCAACTTCACTTTCTCTTTTCACTTTCATGCATTGGAGAAGGAAACGGCAACCCACTCCAGTCTCCTTGCCTGGAGAATCCCAAGGACGGGGAAGCCTGGTGGGCTGCCGTCTATAGGGTCTCACAGAGTCGGACACGACTGAAGTGACTTAATATAGTATATCACTTTCTGCCATAAGGGTGGTGTCATCTGCATATCTGAGATTATTGATATTTCTCCTGGCTATCTTGATTCCAGCTTGTGTTTCTTCCAGTCCAGCGCTTCTCTTAATATACTCTGCATGTAAGTTAAATAAACAGGGTGACAATATACAGCCTTAACGTACTCCCTATTTGGAACCAGTCTGTTGTTCCATGTCCAGTTCTAACTGTTGCTTCCTGACCTGCATACATCAGAAAAGTATGTTGAACTTTATTTTTCTCTACTATAGGAATAGACTTCCTTCTAGCTCAGCTGGTAAAGAATCCACCTGCAATGCGGGAAACCTGGGTTCGGTCCCTGGATTGGGAAGATCTCCTGGAGAAGGGAAAGGCTGTCCATATTTTGGCCTGGAGAATTCCATGGACTGTATAATCCATGGAATCTCAAAGAGTAGGACACAATTGAATGACTTTCTCTTACTTACTTAATTACATGGGAATAGATGGGCTCTTGGAGAAGGCATTGGCACCCCACTCCATTACTCTTGCCTGGAAAATCCCATGGACAGAGGACCCTGGTGGGCTGCTGTCCATGGGGTCATTAAGAGTCAGACACGACTGAGCGACTTCACTTTCACTTTTCACTTTCATGCATTGGAGAAGGAAATGGCAACCCACTCCAGTGTTCTTGCCTGGAAAATCCCAGGGATGGGGGAGCCTGGTGGGCTGCCGTCTATAGGATCGCACAGAGTCGGACACGACTGAAGCGACTTAGCAGCAACAGCAGCAGATGGGCTCTACTAAACTTGATTTTCTTTCTTTAACTCTGAGAATATTTATTATTACAATTAAAAAAAATACTCTTTCGTTTTTTCTGCTCTCAGGTAATGAGACAGTTTTTAACCATGTTTTGGACTGCAAGGAGATCCAACCAGTCCATCCTAAAGGAAACCCGTCCTGGGTATTCATTGGAACGAGTGATGCTGAGGCTGAAACTCCAGTACTTTGGCCACCTCATGCGAAGAATTGACTCACCGGAAAAGACCCTGAGTCTGGGAGTGATTGGGGGGCAGGAGGAGAAGGGGACGACAGAGGATGAGATAGCTGGATGGAATCACTGACTCGATGCATATGAGTTTGGGTGAACTCCAGGAGTTGATGATGGACAAGGAGGCCTGGCCTGCTACAGTTCATAGGGTCACAATCAGTGGGACAGGACTGAGCAACTGAACTGAACTGTAACTCCAAAGTCAGTGTACTGTGTCTCTTATATTGTCTCATATTTCCTGTTATTTTGCTAGATATTTAAGAAGTTATTCTTGATTTTATTATCTATCCTTTGTATTCAGTTATTTATCTCTTTTTTAAGTGTCTTATTCTTATATCAACTCTCCGAATTTGCTTTACATTGATGTTGTGGGTTCCCCTAATGTTAGATATATTGAAAGACAAGCTATGTCTTAAAAGGTGTAGGAAAATTTGACATACACAAAAAAGGAAAAAAACACATATTTTGTTAAAACAAAAATAGAGGAAAAGAATCACATAATACATGGGGAATTACAATCAATTTTGTTTAGAGTATATCATACAGATTCTGGAATAGGGCAGGGCAGATTCAGGGTAGGGCAAATTGCAACCTGATTTTGACATTCTTTGTTGTTATTGTTGTTCAATCACTCAGTTGTATCCTATTTTTGGACTCCATGGACTGAAGCATGCCAGGCTTCCTTGTCCTTCACTATCTCCCAGAGTTTGCTCAGACTCATGTCCATTGAGTCGGAGATGGCATCCAACCATCTCATCCTCTAATGCCTCCTTCTCCTCCTGCCTTCAATCTTTCTCAGTATCAGGGTACTTTCTAATAAGTCTGCTCTTTGCATCAGGTGGCCAAAATATTGGAGCTTCAGCTTTAACATCAGTCCTTCCAGAGAATATTTATGGTTTATTTCCTTTAGGACTGACTGGTTCGATCTCCTTACAGTCCAAGGAACTCTTGAGTCTTCTCCAGCACCACAGTTGGAAAGCATCAGTTCTCTGGTGCTCAGCCTTCTTTTGGTCCAACTCTCAACTCCATACATGACTACAGTATGGATAATGGAAAAACAGCTTTGACTGTGCAGAACTTTGTTGGCAAAATGATGTCTCTGTTTTTTTAATATGCTGTCTAGGTTGATCATAACTTTTTTTTCCAAGGAGCAAGCGTCTTTTAATTTCATGGTTGCAGTCACCATCGCAGTAATTTTGGAGTCCAAGAATATAAAGTCTGTTACTGTTTCCAATGTTTCCCCATCTATTTGCCATGAAGTGATGGGACTAGATACCATGATCTTCATATTTTAATGTTAAGTTTTAAGTCAGCTTTTTCAATCTCCACTTTCACCTTCATCAAGAGGCTCTTTAGTTCCTCTTTACATTCTGCCACTAGGTGGAGTTATCTTGCATATCTAAATTTTGGAACCACTGTATTAGACTGTGGCAGGTCAATGCAGTATGCATTACTTAAGATATAAAAAATTATAAAGTCATCTACATATATACGTATTTAGATATATATAGGGCAAAATAACCAATGAAAAGAGTTAAAACTTGGATAAATTATGATGCCATTTACCAAAATGTGTAAACTAGAAAAATCTGATCAGTAATAGTAAAGTACCTCCATAAGTCACAAATATCCTCTATATTAAACTGTTAACCTCTGTGATAAAATTATCTATTTTATTCCTTAGAAAACTGAGTGACTGAAAAAATAAGCTATATTATTTTGGTTGAATCAAATAATCCATTTCTCAAAGATTGTTTTTTATTAAGAAAATAGATGAATGTGAGAGAGATGTTGAAAAAAGGAAGGACACAGAAGGAGGCAGAGAGTGAGTCTTTTAAGCAAGGAGATTCCATAGTATTTCCTGTAATTTATTTTGCTATTTACTATACTATCTTGCTTAAATCACTTATGCTACATTATAACAGATTATTTTGTCTCTTAATGAAGCACTTGACTAATTATTTTTTCACACCTAACAGCAGTCTTAACATCAGATTTAAGTATATTTTAAGAAAGTAGAAAGTTCCCTTCAGGAATACAGAAGCTCCAGAGTGAGTTTTCCAGGTCATGACAGATGACATTTATTTCTGTTTCAGTAACCTAAAAAGAATGTTAAACACCAGAATATTTTGGATGAAATAAAAATATATCTCTATAAGCAAAAACTAGGTAAGACAATATTTGTAGAATGCATGATGCTATAAAAATTGTCTTAGTAATAACTTAAAACTTGCATATTCATATGTAAAAATTAACAGCATTATTTTGTCACAAATCAAATAATTTTTATTTTCTTCTTGCAAAATATCCAGTATTAATCCTTGTTAGTATTCCTTTTACAGACTCTTACTATGTATCACACAAAATTCATTCTGACTCCAAGACCATTCTATTTTCTTTTCTCTTTTCCTGACTCTCTTGGTATAAATCTTCATGTTACTAATGTTCCACACATTTCTAGCCGGTCTCTGTTAGAATAGCATTGCTTTAGAAAAATTTCTCTTGCAACTTAATCTAAAATAATACTCCCCCTCCCCATTCAGTCTCTTACTCTCATTTTTTTTTTCAGTCCTGTCTTTACTTGTCATTATATTAATTGCTTCTTCATTGCCCTAGTTGCCTGGTGTCAGTTTCCATAAGTTCCATAAATTCCATGGGAACAGAAATTTTCTTCAGGAGACTGAAGATAGGACTCATGACGTTATTCCTGCAGTATTTTCCATGATCTTTCCTTTGTCCAGTGACTTGTGTAGCACTGTTTGACACAGAGAAGTTCCTCAGCCATGTAATCTAAATGACTGAATGAAAGAATAGAGCAGATTTTACCAAACAATTCCAAAAATGCCAAAATACTGTTAACATAGCAAATAACTTGCGTTCCAACCTCTCAGTTCTGCCACATTACTTATTCATTCTTAGGAATCCATTTTTAATTTTCTCCTTCAACTTTTGTATTCTCTCAGTCATCAATTGGTACTTTTTTGAATTAGTATTGTGTGTTACTGCCTCTCCTATCATACCTTTGCCAGACTAAGATACTTTCTACCTCATCAGATCAGATCAGTCGCTCAGTCGTATCCGACTCTTTGCGACCCCATGAATCGCAGCACGCCAGGCCTCCCTGTCGATCACCAACTCCTGGAGTTCACTCAGACTCACATCCATCGAGTCACTGTTACCATCCAGCCATCTCATCCTCTGTCGTCCCCTTCTCCTCCTGCCCCCAATCCCTCCCAGCATCAGAGTCTTCTCCAATGAGTCAACTCTTCGCATGAGGTGGCCAAAATACTGGAGTTTCAGCTTTAGCATCATTCCTTCCAAAGAAATCCCAGGGCTGATCTCCTTCAGAATGGACTGGTTGGATCTCCTTGCAGTCCAAGGGACTCTCAAGAGTCTTCTCCAACACCACAGTTCAAAAGCATCAATTCTTCAGTGCTCAGCCTTCTTCACAGTCCAGCTCTCACATCCACACATGACCACAGGAAAAACCATAGCCTTGACAGGGGATCTTTTGTTGGCAAAGTAATGTCTCTGCTTTTGAATATGCTATCTAGGTTCATCATAAGTTTCCTTCCAAGGAGTAAGCGTCTTTTAATTTCATGGCTGCAGTCACCATCTGCAGTGATTTTGGAGCCCAGAAAAATAAAGTCTGACACTGTTTCCACTGTTTCCCCATCTATTTCCCATTAGTGATGGGACCAGATGCCATGACCTTCGTTTTCTGAATGTTGAGCTTTACCAACCTTTTCACTCTCCACTTTCACTTTCATCAAGAGGCTTTTGAGTTCCTCTTCACTTTCTGCAATAAGGGTGGTGTCATCTGCATATATGAGGTTATTGATATTTCTCCCAGCAATCTTGATTCCAACTTGTGTTTCTTCCAGTCCAGCATTTCTCATGATGTACTCTGCATATAAGTTAAATAAACAGGGTGACAATATACAGCTTTGACGTACTCCTTTTCCTATTTGGAACCAGTCTGTTGTTCCATGTCCAGTTCTAACTGTTGCATCCTGGCCTGCATACAAATTTCTCAAGAGGCAGATCAGGTGGTCTGGTATTCCCATCTCTTTCAGAATTGTCCACAGTTTATTGTGATCTACACAGTCACAGGCTTTGGCATAGTCAGTAAAGCAGAAATAGATGTTTTTCTGGAACTCTCTTGCTTCTTCAATGATCCAGCGGATGTTGGCAATTTGATCTCTGGTTCCTCTGCCTTTTCTAAAACCAGCTTGAACATCAGGAAGTTCACGGTTCACATATTGCTGACGCCTAGCTTGGAGAATTTTGAGCATTACTTTACTAGTGTGTGAGATGAGTGCAATTGTGTGGTAGTTTGAGCATTCTTTGGCATTGCCTTTCTTTGGGATTGGGATGAAAACTGACCTTTTCCAATCCTGTGGCCACTGCTGAGTTTTCCAAATTTGCTTGCATATTGAGTGCAGCACTTTCACAGCATCATCTTTCAGGATTTGGAATAGCTCAACTGGAATTCCATCACCTCCACTAGCTTTGTTTGTAGTGATGCTTACTAAGGCCTACTTGAATTCACATTCCAGGATGTCTGGCTCTAGGTCAGTGATCACACCATCGTGATTATCTGGGTCATGAAGATCTTTTTTGTACAGTTCTTCTGTGTATTCTTGCCACCTCTTCTTAATATCTTCTGCTTCTCTTAGGTCCATACCATTTCTGTCCTTTATCGAGCCCATCTTTGCATGAAATGTTCCTTTGGTATCTCTGATTTTCTTGAAGAGATCCCTAGTCCTTCCCATTCTGTTGTTTTCCTCTATTTCTTTGCATTGGTCGCTGAAGAAGGCTTTCTTATCTCTTCTTGCTATTCTTTGGAACTCTGCATTCAGATATTTATATTTTTCCTTTTCTCCTTTGCTTTTCGCTTCTCTTCTTTTCACAGCTATTTGTAAGGCCTCCTCAGACAGCCATTTGGCTTATTTGCATTTCTTTTCCATGGGGATGGTCTTGATCCCTGTCTCCTGTACAATGTCACGAACCTCAGTCCATAGTTCATCAGGCACTCTATCTATCAGATCTAGGCCCTTAAATCTATTTCTCACTTCCACTGTATAATCATAAGGGATTTGATTTCGGTCATACCTGCATGGTCTAGTGGTTTTCCCTACTTTCTTCAATTTAAGTCTGAATTTGACAATAAGGAGTTCATGGTCTGAGCCACAGTCAGCTCCTGGTCTTGTTTTTGCTGACTGTATAGAGCTTCTCCATCTTTGGCTGCAAAGAATATAATTGATCTGATTTCGGTGTTGACCATCTGGTGATGTCCATATATAGAGTCTTCTCTTGTGTTGTTGGAAGAGGGTATTTGCTATGATCAGTGCATTTTCTTGACAAAACTCTATTAGTCTTTGCCCTGCTTCATTCTGTATTCCAAGGCCAAATTTGCCTGTTACTCCAGGTGTTTCTTGACTTCATATTTTTGCATTCCAGTCTCCTATTATGAAAAGGAAATCTTTTTTGGGTGTTAGTTCTAAAAGGTCTTGTAGGTCTTCATAGAGCCATTCAACTTCAGCTTCTTCAGCGTTACTGGTTGGGGCATAGACTTGGGTTACTGTGACCCTGAATGGTTTGCCTTGGAAACAAATAGAGATCATTCTGTCGTTTTTGAGATTGCATCCAAGTACTGCATTTCGGACTGTTTTGTTGATCATGATGGCCACTCCATTTCTTCTGAGGGATTCCTGCCTGCAGTAGTGGATATAATGATCCTCTGAGTTGACTTCACCCATTCCAGTCCTTTTAGTTCACTGATTCCTAGAATGTCAACATTCACTCTTGCCATCTCTTGTTTGACCGCTTCCAATTTGCCTTGATTCATGGACCTGACATTCCAGGTTCCTATGCAACATTGCTCTTTACAGCATCGGACTTTGCTTCTATCACCAGACACATCCACAGCTGGGTATTCTTTTTGCTTTGGCTCCATCCCTTCATTCTTTCTGGAGTTATTTCTCCACTGATCTCCAGTAGCATATTGGGCCCCTACTGACCTGGGGAGTTTCTCTTTCAGTATCCTATCATTTTGCCTTTTCATACTGTTCATGGGGTTCTCAAGGCAAGAATACTGAAGTGGTTTGCCATTCCCTTCTCCAGAGGACCACACCCTGTCAGATCTCTCCACCATGACCCTCCCATCCTGGGTTGCCCCATGGGCATGGCTTAGTTTCATTGAGTTAGACAAGGCTGTGGTCATAATGTGATTAGATTGACTAGTTTTCTGTGAGTATGGTTTCAGTGTGTTTGCCCTCTGATGCCCTGTTACAACACCTACCGTCTTACTTGGGTTTCTCTTACCTTGGGCATGGGGTATCTCTTCCCGGCTGCTCCAGCAAAGCATAACCATTGCACCTTACCTTGGATGAGGGGTCTCTCCTCACCACCACCCTGCTTCACCTCGGTTGTGGGGTAGCTCCTCTCGGCGGCGCTTAGTGCGCCGGTCTTCACCGCCGCCCTCATACCTATACCATAAAACTAACTCCTGATAGATGTTGCATACCAATGATTATCCTATGCCTGTGATCCCTGTTACTTACATAATGGTTGTCAAACTTCGTATTCTATTAGATCTCAAGATGAGCTGCTTTTCCTGCACCATTCCCTCACTACTCCTTACTACCCCTTAATGTATTATTAATCAGCTTTTCTGATAGGCCAGTTGATAAAGAATCCGCCTACAATGCAGGAGACCCTGGTTCAATTCCTGGGTCGTGAAGATCCACTGAAGAAGGTATAGGCTACCCAATCTAGTATTCTTGGACTTTCCTTGTGGCTCAGCTGGTAAAGAATCTGTCTGCAATGCAGGAGACCTGGGTTTGGTCCCTGGTTGGGAAAATCCCCTGGAGAAGGGAAAGGCTATCACTCCAGTATTCTTGCCTGGAGAATTGCATGGACTGTATAATCCATGGAATCACAAAGAGTTGGACATGACTGACTGACTTTCACTTTCACTTCACTTTGCTATTTCTCACTTTTATGTGTTTTAGTTTCTTTGCATTGTGCACAACCTGTTTTTTTTTTCTTTTGTTTCATTTATCATTTCTCCAATTCTGAATTTATGATGTTCTTCCACTGATATTTTCCCTGTCCACTTCATTTTCCAATACTTTTTGTTGAAATAAATATTTTACATCTGATAATATCTTATAAATGTAAATGATAGTAGTACATATATTTATTGAATAACAGTGTTCTCATTCTAAATCCCACCATTACACCTTAGAAATAAAAATACATACATAGAAACTTACTTCAAACCCTGGTGTTTAAAAGTTAACAATTTGATTATCGTACTATTGCTATGAGGATAGTGAGTGAGTGAAGTCACTCAGTCATGTCCAACTCTTTGCGACCTCATGGACTGTAGTCTTTCAGGCTCCTACGTCCACGGGACTTTCCAGGCAGTAGTAATGCAGTGGGTTGCCATTTCCTTCTCCAGGGCATCTTCCCGACCCAGGGATCAAACCTGGTTCTCCCTCACTGTAGACAGATGATTTACCATTTGAGCCACCAGGGAAGTCGTTGCTATGAGGATAAGTCCTAACTTTTGAAAATCCCATGCCTCTAAGAGTTGCCAATGAAATACTTATCTTTTAAAAAATATACATTATCAGTTTGGCTCTACCAGGTCTTAGCTGTGGCACGATCTTCAATCTATACTGTGGCATGCACCATCTTTATTTGTAGCAATTGTGATCTAGTTCCCTGACCAGAGATTGAATCTGGGACCCCTGTATTGGTAGCACAGAGTCTTAGCCACTAGACCTCCATAGAAGTCCTGAAATATATATCTTTAAATACAGTTTTCTGTAATTGTAGTGTTGATGAAAAAGTATTGATGAAAATGTGGTCTTGAATAATTATATCTGGATCTCTTTAGTGTGAAAAATAGAAATTAACAAATCATAGAAAAGGAAAGGAAAGAAGAGGCTCATCAATTAGAAGGATGGGTCTATATATTTTGAATATATATATTAAATTTATATTTAAAAGACAATCATATAAAGGTGATAAAAGAAACTGAAAGTTGTAAGATTAATGTTTTCCCCCTGAATGCTTATCTGGCTGGAACAGATACTCAATTTACATCTGGGTAAAGCTGTTACTGACAAATTCTGATCTAACTTGTCAACACCAGGTGTTATTAGGTTGTTCCTAACACATTCTGGAATAATTGATTTCTGTGTAATATAAAATTCTAATGAGTAGAGTGCACTTAAACAGTCTAAACAAATTGACCAAAAGAGTCACAAAATTAGACAAAGATGGTAAATGTTCAAGGTAAAATTTGTTTGAGGGAAGTGGTCTCTGGATAATACTTGTTTTTGATGGAAGATCTATAGGTCTGGATTATAATTAGCAACTTAAAACAAGTTGATTTCTTGGGGACACAGTATAAATGAAATCATAAGATAACTAATGGAAGTGTATATAGAGTGAGATGCTGCATCATATGACAGACCAACAATCAGAGTTTTTATCATAATAATGGGTAGTTACATATCCTTTAAAAGTTTAGTTTTCTGGCAGTGAAAAAGTCCTGGAAAAGGAAAATGACTTAAATTTTAAAATATATGATGTCTCCTATAGTATTACTTAAATGTTCTTTAGTAAAAATTATACAGTCATGATAATTAAAACCAATGAGTTACCACTGCAAATTAAAAGTTACATAATATTTAAAAAAATTAGACCAAAGGTGCTAGAATGTGATTTTTTTTTTTTTGCCTCTATTCAGTTATCTAAGCACATATACTTAAACAGTTTCCAAAGAGACTGATTTAACTGTCAAAAATAAATTTACTTTCTGTTTGCTTTTGAAATGGACTTCACTTTATAATTTTTGAAATAGCTGAGTTGTTCATATTGGAGAAGAGAATGGCAAACCACTTAAGTTTCTTGCCTTGAGAACCACATGAACAGAATTAGAAGGCAAAAAAAAAAAAAAGAAACTGAAAGATGAACTCCCCAGGTTGGTAGGTGCCCAATATGCTACTGGAGAAGAGTAGAGAAATAACTCCAGCAAGAAAGAAGAGACAGCCAAAGCAAAAATAATGCCCAGTTGTTGATGTGACTGGTGATGTAAGAAAAGTCCAATGCTTTAAAGAACAATATGGCATAGGAACCTGGAATATTAGGTCCATAAATCAAGGTAAACTGAAGTGCTCAAGCAGGAGATAGCAAGAGTGAACATTGACATTTTAGGAATCAGTGAGCTAAAATGGACTGAAATGGGCAAATTTAACTCAGATCAGATCAGTCGCTCAGTCGTGTCGGACTCTTTGCGACCCCATGAATCGCAAAACATCAAGCCTCCCTGTCCATGACCAACTCCCAGAGTTCACTGAGACTCACATCCATAGAGTCAGTGATGCCATCCAGCCATCTCATCCTCTGTCGTCCCCTTCTCCTCCCACCCCCAATGCCTCCCAGCATCAGAATCTTCTCCAATGAGTGAACTCTTCGCATGAGGTCGCCAAAGTACTGGAGTTTCAGCTTTAGCATCATTCCTTCCAAAGAAATCCCAGGGCTGATCTCCTTCAGAATGGACTGGTTGGATCTCCTTGCAGTCCAAGGGACTCTCAAGGGTCTTCTCCAACACCACAGTTCAAAAGCATCAATTCTTCGGTGCTCAGCCTTCTTCACAGTCCAACTCTCACATCTATACATGACCACAGGAAAGACCATAGCCTTGACTAGATGAACCTTTGTTGGCAAAGTAATGTCTCTGTTTTGTATATTCTATCTAGATTGGTCATAACTTTCCTTCCAAAGAGTAAGCATCTTTTAATTTCATGGCTGCAGTCACCATCTGCAGTGCTTTTGGAGCGCAGAAAAATAAAATCTGACACTGTTTCCACTGTTTCCCCATCTATTTCCCATGCAGTGATGGGACCAGATGCCATGATCTTCGTTTTCTGAATGTTGAGCTTTAAGCCAACTTTTACACTCTCTTCTTTCACTTTCATCAAGAGGCTTTTGAGTTCCTCTTCACTTTCTGCCATAAGGGTGATGTCATCTGCATATCTGAGGTTATTGATATTTCTCCCAGCAATCTTGATTCTAACTTGTGCTTCGTCCAGTCCAGTGTTTCTCATGATGTACTCTGCATATAGATTAAATAAACAGGGTGACAATATATAGCCTTGATGTACTCCTTTTCCTATTTGGAACCAGTCTGTTGTTCCATGTCCAGTTCTAACTGTTGCTTCCTGACCTGCATACAAATTTCTCAAGAGGCAGATCAGGGGGTCTGGTATTCCCATCTCTTTCAGAATTTTCCATAGTTTATTGTGATCTACACAGTCAAAGACTTTGGCACAGTCAATAAAGCAGAAATAGATGTTTTTCTGGAACTCTCTTGCTTTTTCGATGATCTAGCAGATGTTGGCAGTTTGATCTCTGGTTCCTCTGCCTTTTCTAAAACCAGCTTGAACATCAAAAAGTTCATGGTTCACATATTGCTGAAGCCTGGCTTGGAGAATTTTGAGCATTACTTTACTAGTGTGTGAGATGAGTGCTATTGTGCGGTAGTTTGAGCATTCTTTGGCATTGCCTTTCTTTGGGATTGGGATGAAAACTGACCTTTTCCAATCCTGTGGTCACTGCTGAGTTTTCCAAATTTGCTGGCATATTGAGTGCAGCACTTTCACAGCATCATCTTTCAGGATTTGGAATAGCTCCACTGGAATTCCATCACCTCCACTAGCTTTGTTCATAGTGATGCTTTCTAAGACCCACTTGACTTCACATTCTAGGATGTCTGGCTCTAGGTCAGTGATCACACCATCGTGATTATCTGGGTCATGAAGATCTTTTTGTACAATTCTTCTGTGTATTCTTGCCACCTCTTCTTAATATCTTCTGCTTCTGTTAGGTCCATACCATTTCTGTCCTTTATCGAGCCCATCTTTGCATGAAATGTTCCTTTGGTATCTCTGATTTTCTTGAAGAGATCCCTAGTCTTTTCCATTCTGTTGTTTTCCTCTATTTCTTTGCATTGATCGCTGAAGAAGGCTTTCTTATCTCTTCTTGCTATTCTTTGGAACTCTGCATTCAGATGTTTATATTTTTCCTTTTCTCCTTTGCTTTTCGCTTCTCTTCTTTTCACAGCTATTTGTAAGGCCTCCTCAGACAGCCATTTGGCTTATTTGCATTTCTTTTCCATGGGGATGGTCTTGATCCCTGTCTCCTGTACAATGTCATGAACCTCATTCCATAGTTCATCAGGCACTCTATCTATCAGATCTATGGCCTTAAATCTATTTCTTACTTCCACTGTATAATCATAAGGGATTTGATTTAGGTCATACCTGAATGGTCTAGTGGTTTTCCCTACTTTCTTCAATTTAAGTCTGAATTTGGCAATAAAGAGTTCATGGTCTGAGCCACAGTCAGTTCCTGGTCTTGTTTTTGCTGACTGTATAGAGCTTCTCCATCTTTGGCTGCAAAGAGTATAATTGATCTGATTTCGGTGTTGACCATCTGGTGATGTCAATGTATAGAGTCTTCTCTTGTGTTGTTGGAAGTGAGTGTTTGTTATGACTAGTGCATTGTCTTGGCAAAACTCTATTAGTCTTTGCCCTGCTTCATTCTGTTTAACTCAGATGACCATTATATCTACTACTGTGGGCAAGAATCCCTTAGAAGAAATGGTGTAGTCCTTGTAATCAACAGAAGAGTCCAAATTAAGTTCTTGGGTGTAACTTCAAAAATGATAGAATGTTTGAAACGAGTCACCAGTCCAGGTTCGATGCCTGATACCAGATGCCTGGGGCTGGTGCACTGGGACAACCTACAGGGATGGTATGGGGAGGGAGGAAGGAGGAGGGTTCAGGATGGTGAACACATGTATACCTGTGGCGGATTCATTTTGATGTATGACAAAACCAATACAATACTGTAAAGTTAAGTAAAATAAAATTAAAAAAAAAAATAAAACAAAGAAAAAAACTAGTAGAGGAAGTTCTGAATACCTTTGTACCTTGGGGAGAAAATAAAGAATGTAGCATCAGAAAAAAAAAAAAAAAGATAGAATGATTTATTTTGATTTCCAAAGCAAACTATTCAATATCACAGTAATCCTAGGCTGTGCCCCAACTAGTAACACCAAAGTAGCTGAAGTTGAACACTTATATGAAGACCTAAAAAGGCTTTAGGACTAGAATGCAAAAGTAGGAATTCAAAAGATACCTGGAGTAACAGGCAAGTTTGGCTTTAGAGTACAAACTGAAGCAGGGCAAAGGCTAACAGAATTTTAACAAGAGAACACACTGGTTAAGAAAACACCCTCTTCCAACAACACAGGAGAAGACTCTACACATGGACATCACCAAATGGTCAATACTGAAACCAGGTTGATTCTATTCTTTGTAGCCAAAGATGGAGAAGCTCTATACAGTCAGCAAAAACAAGCCTGGGAGCTAACTGTGGCTCAGATCATGAATTCCTTATTGCCAAATTCAGGCTTAAGTTGAAGACAGTAGGGAAAACCACTAGACAATTCAGGTGTGAACTAAATCAAATCCCTTACAATTATACAGTGGACATGACAAATAGATTGAAGGGTAAGATCTGACAGACAGAGTGCCTGAACTATGGATAGAGGTTTGTAACATTGTACAGGAGGCAGTGAATCAAGACCATACCTTAGAAAAAGAAATGTAAAAAGTTAAAATGGTTGCCTTAGGAGGTCTTGCAAATGCTGAGAAAAGAAAAGATGTGAAAAGCAAAGGAGAAAAGGAAAGATATACCCATTTGAACGCAGAGTTCCAAAGAATAGCAAGGAGAAGTAAGAAAGCCTTCCTCAGTGATCAATGTAAAAAACAACAAAGCAAAACAATATGGGAAAGACTAGACATTTCTCCAAGAAAATTAAAGATATCAAAGGAACATTTCATGAAAGATGGACACGATAAAGGACAGAATTGACTTCTGTATTGTCCTAACGGAAGCAGAAGATATTAAGAAGAGGTGGCAAGAATACACAGAACAATAGAAGAAAGATCTTACTGGCCCAGATAACACAGGAGTGTAATCACTCACCTATATATAGCCAGACATCCTGGAATGCAAAGTCCAGTGGGCCTTAGGAAGCATCACTATGAACAAAGCTAGTGGAGGTGATGGAATTCCAGCTGAGCGATTTCAAATCCAAGAAGATGATGCTGATAAATTGCTGCTCTAAAAATGCCAGAAAAATTGGAAAACTCAGCAGTGCCCACAGGACTGGACAAGGTCAGTTTTTATTCCAATCCCAAAGAAAGGCAATGCCAAGGAATGATCAAACTACTACACAATTGTACTCATCTCACACTCTAGTAAAGTAATGCTCAAAATTCTCCAAGCCAGGCTTCAGCAGTACGTGAACCATGAACTTCCTGATGTTCAAGCTGGATTTAGAAAAGGCAGAAGAACCAGAGATCAAATTGCTAACATCTGCTGGATCATGAAAAAAGCAAGAGAGTTCCAGAAAAACATCTATTTCTGCTTTATTTACTATGCCAAGGCCTTTGACTAGCTATGGATCACAATAAACTGTGGACAATTCTGAAAGAGATGGGGATACCAGACCACCTGATCTGCCTCTTGAGAAACTTGTATGCAGGTCAGGAAGCAACAGTTAGAACTGGACGTGGAACAACAGACTGGTTCCAAATAGGAAAAGGAGTACGTCAAGCTTGTATACTGTCACCTTGCTTATAAAACTTATGTGCAAAGTACATCTTGTGAAATGTTGGACTGGATGAACACAAGTTGGAATCGAGATTACCAGGAGAAAAATCAGTAACCTCAGATGTGCAGATGTCACCACTCTTAGGCCAGAAAGTGAAGAGGAACTAAAAAGCCTCATGATGAAAGTGAAAGAGGAGAGTGAAAAAGTTGGTTTAAAACTCAACATTCAGAAAACTATGATCAGGGAAACTGGTCCCATCACCTCATGGCAAATATATGGGAAACACTGGAAACAGTGAGAGACTTTATTTTTAGGGGGCTCCAAAATCAATATGCCAGCAAATTTGGAAAACTCAGCAGTGGCCACAGGACTGGAAAAGGTCAATTTTCATTCCAATCCCAAAGAAAGGCAATGCCAAAGAATGCTCAAACTACTGCACAATTGCACTCACCTCACACGCTAGTAAAGCCATCTCAAAATTCTTCACGCCAGGCTTCAGCAATATGTGAACCATGAACTTCCTGATGTTCAAGCTGGTTTTAGAATAGGCGGAGGAACCACAGATCAATTTGCAACATCTGCTGGATTATCTAAAAAGCAAGAGAGTTCCAGAAAAACATCTATTTCTGCTTTATTGACTATGCCAAAGCCTTTGACTGTGTAGATCACAATAAACTGTGGAAAATTCTGAAAGAGATAAGAATACCAGACCCCCGACCTGCCTCTTGAGAAACCTATATGCAGGTCAGGAAGCAACAGTTAGAACTGGTCATGGAACAACAGACTTGTTCCAAATAGGAAAAGGAGTATGTCAAGGCTGTGTATTGTCACCCTGCTTATTTAACTTATATGTAGAGTACATCTTGAGAAACGCTGGGCTGGAGGAAGCACAAGCTGGAAGCAAGGTTGCTGGGAGAAATATCAATAACCTCAGATATGCAGATGACACCACCCTTATGGCAGAAAGTGAAGAGGAACTCAAAAGCCTCTTGATGAAAGTGAAAGTGGAGAGTGAGAAAGTTGGCTTAAAGCTCAACATTCAGAAAACTAAGATCATGGCATCTGGTCCCATCACTTCATGGGAAATAGATGGGGAAACAGTGGAAACAATGTCAGACTTTATTTTTTTGGGCTCCTAAGTCACTGCAAATGGTGACTGCAGCCATGAAATTAAAAGACCCTTACTCCTTGGAGAAAAGTTATGACCAACCTAGATAGAATATACAAAAACAGAGACATTACTTTGCCAACAAAGGTCCATCTGGTCAAGGCTATGGTCTTTCCTGTGGTCATGTATGGATGTGAGAGTTGCACTGTGAAGAAAGCTGAGCGCCAAAGAATTGATGCTTTTGAACTCTGGTGTTGAAGAAGACTATTGAGAGTCCCTGAGAGTTAGACTGTGAAGAAGGCTGACCACCAAAGAATTGATGCCTTTGAACTGTGGTGTTGGAGAAGACCCTTGAGAGTCCCTTGGACTGCAAGGAGATCCAACCAGTCCATTCTGAAGGAGATCAGCCCTGGGTGTTCTTTTGAAGGAATGATGCTAAAGCTGAAACTCCAGTACTTTGGCCACCTCATGCGAAGAGTTGACTCATTGAAAGACACTGATGCTGGGCGGGATTGAGGGCAGGAGGAGAAGGGGACGACAGAGGATGAGATGGCTGGATGGCATCACTGACTGGATGGACGTGAGTGAGTGAACTCTGGAAATTGGTGAAGGACAGGGAAGCCTGGCGTGCTGCGATTCATGGGGTCACAAAGAGTCAGACACGACTGAGCAACTGAACTGAACTGGACTACAAGGAAATCCAACCAGTCCATTCTAAAGGAGATCAGCCCTGGGTATTCTTTGGAAGGAATGATGCTAAAGCTGAAACTCCAGTACTTTGGCCACCTCATGTGAAGAGTTGACTCATTGGAAAAGACTCTGGTGCCGGGAGGAATTGGGGGTGGGAGGAGAAGGGGACGACAGAGGATGAGATGGATGGATGGCATAACCAACTTGATGGACGTGAGTCTGAGTGAACTCCAGGAGTTGGTGATGGGCAGGGAGGCCTGGCGTGCTGTGATTCATGGGGTCACAAAGAGTTGGACATGACTGAGCGACTGAACTGAACTGAAAATCACTGCAGATGGTGACTACAGCTCTGAAATTGATAGACACTTGCTCCTTGGAAGAATAGCTATGAAGCAGAAACATTACTTTGCCAACAAAGATCTGTCCTGTAAAAGCTGCTGTTTTTCCAGTAGTCATATATGGATGTGAAAGTTGGACTGTAAAGAAAGCTGAGAGCTGAAGAATTGATGCTTTTGAACTGTGGTGTTGGAGAAGACTCTTGAGAGTCCCTTGGACTGCAAGAAGATCCAAGCAGTCCATCCTAAAGAAATCAGTCCTGAATATTCATTGGAAGGATTGAGACTGAAGCTCAAGCTCCAAACTTTGGCCACCTGGTGCAAAGAATTAACTCATTTGAAAAGACCCCGATGCTGGGAGAGATTCAAAGCAGGAGAAGAAGGGGACAACAAAGGGTGATTGTTGGATAGCATCACAGACTCAATGGACATGAGTTTGAGTAAGCTCTGGGAATTTGGGGATGAACAGTGAAGCCTGGCATGCTGTAGTCCATGGAATTGCAAAGAATCTGACAACACCAAGCAACTGAACTGAACTGATTAAAATGTAAAATGACTGTATTTTACTCATTTTTCCCCTACAGCCAAACTTGCCCTTGTCCTTCTAGAACAGCTACAACATCTGGTTAGTATCTGATGTATTTTGATTAGAGCTAACGTATTGTACTGTTTTGACCTTTTCAATATTCTGGACTTTAATTGGCTGTTCATTCTGTATCTTCCCTACAGGTTAGTGGGACTGCAGGGAAGGGGAAAATGCAATGAGTAGCCAATCAAATCATAGAACACTGAAAAGGTCAAAGCTGTATAGTAGAATCCTGTAATTGACAGGAATGTATGAGACATTAAAATTCTACCACATCCTTCTTATGACAGAGACTATAATGACAAAGAAAATGGCACCATGTAAATCCATTCATATGACTTATCATTGTTCTGAGAGTTGAGTACATAGTTTAACACATTTCAGTTTTGATTTTTTAAACTACATTATTTTGGTATCTCACAGATTTTGTGGTGAATTATATTACACTTAGTCAGCAGAACTGTTTGTCCAGCAGTAGATATTCAGTTCAACATAGAATGACATGTCTTAACTGTGAATAGATCTACAATTATAAAAATCAATCGAAGCAGATTCATAGAAAGAATACTATTTATCTTATGAAGGACTCTCCAAACACACTTGAAAAACTTTGATAAGCTTGTTTTTTTTTTTCCTTCTTCTTTTGTTAAGGGAAACACCAAACTAATATAAAAGAGAGTTTTCTCTGTTTTCACAGAAGCTATCTTCATTGGTGATAAATAATGGACTCAGAGTCTCCTAAGAGAAAGCTTTGGGGCCTGAGGCTGTAAATATATTCTGTTATCTGTCTCTTAGATTATAATTAAGAAAGACATTTTTCAGTCAGAACATTGACCTAGAAGCCATATTTTAAGTGTGTCTTCTCAGAAGCTTTACTCCCTTGAACACACACAACTAGAGGAGATCAACTGGAAAAGAGAGAGAGGGGAGAAAAACAAAACTTTCCAGAATTTCAGCAAATGATAATGTAATGAATTTTGGCATAGTTCAAATGAAATAAATACAAAGCTTGTGGTTAGTTGTTGAATAATATGAGATTTGACACCGTCATACTTGCCCTAACATTTTTGAGACTTGTCATGCATAGTGCACAGTCATTAATAATAGCTAATAAATAGAGCCTCCCTGGTGGCTCAGATGGTAAAGCCTCTGCCTGCAATGCAGGAGACCTGGTTCAATCCCTGGGTCGGGAATATCCCCTGGAGAAGGAAATGGCAACCCGTTCTGGTATTCTTGCCTGGAAAATCCCATGGATGAAGGAGCCTGGTAGGCTACAGTCCATTGGGTTGCAAAGAGACATGACTGAGCGACTTCATTCAGTTGCTCAGTCATGTCAGAAAATCAGTAAGGACATAGTGGAACTCAGCAGCACTATCAAGCACATGGGTATAATTGGCATGACCACCCTTAATATCAAGAGATTAGAGAAATGTAGTCCTGTCATGTGCCCTTCCCACCCTCCACCAAAGTGTAGTATCAGGGAATAGTTCTAATGAGACTCGCAAAATCTATTGCATGAACCTTGAGACTGGTAAACCTATAGATTTGCATTCATAATGCTTTATGTAGACCACTGTGTTGCTCTTATCTTACAGTTTTGTTTACTGTAATTAGTATCCCCAGCTAGGTTATAAACTCATTAAGGCACAGCCTATAGCTCTTTTTTTTTTTTAAACCTTTGATATCCAGAAGAATGCAAGTCATGTGCTTAAGAAATGCTGTTTAAAGAACTGCCTGCCTGATATTATTTTCATTCTCTCAGTATGAGTTATTACTTTCTGAATTCTTTAATTTAAATCCAATTATCCTTTTGATAAGCATGCACCAACTATTACACATGTGAGGCACTAACACAATATCTCTGTCCCTGAACAGACATAACACAATATCTGTGTCCCCTGTTTGTAGATATGTAAATAAGTAGACACCAATTATATAGGGAAAGAAAGCAAACAAGTATTCACAAAATATACTGTACTGGGAAGATAAATAAATCCTCCCACAAGGAATTCTATATTGTTTACAGGGATTAAAATGTATAGATCTTATGTGTATACTTTGTTGATGTTAAGGCTTTATAGTTTTCTAATATGATTTTTCAAGCCGCTGTATTATCTGAAATTTACAAAGTTTGATATGGTTTATTTATACTTCATTCAATTCAAATACTTTATACTTTCCTTTTTTCTTTTTATTTAAGAAAATTTTAGAGATACACTATTTGGAAACATTTTGTAATTTTAAAGATATATTTTACTATTGATTTCTAGCTTAATTTTATTAGGATTAAGTAAATATTTTAAAACTGTAAAAATTTATTTAAAACTTGTTTTGTGGCTCAAAAAATGATCTATCATGGTTAATATTCTATATGCATTTATGAAGAATATCTGCTCTATTGGATTTTAGGCATATTGCTCTATAATGCCATTAAGGTTAGGTTGGTTGTCTTTTTACAATTTTTTTTTTAACTCTAGGATTATTTTGTTTGCTTCTTTTAGTAATTATTGAAATAGTTTTTCTGAAATCTTCAACTTTTATCTTATTTATTTCTTTATTTTGAAGAGCTATATTTAATCTTACGTGTATGTAAGATTAACATTTTTCTGCTAAAAAGTACTTTCATTATTATGGAATTTACCTTTTTATCTTTGATATTATTTTTTTGTGAATTATACGTAGCCTGGTAATATAGGCAGATAAATTTTCTTATATTTACTATTTGTGTATTATACATTTTTCCAGTGTTTAATTTTACTTATCACATATCTATATATTTTTATTTTATAAATATATACTATGATTTTAATATAGTTGAACCTTCACAATTACTTTAATCTATATTTATCCTTTTTATATTTTATATGAAATAGGTATTTATATTTTAAAATGTAGAGTATGTTCCATTTAGTTGGTTCTGTAAAATGTTCAGCCATTATTTCTTCAAGCATTTTTCTCTTTCACAATTTTTCTCCTCTAATTCTGGGATTCCAGAACCTCTATTAGACTATATAATATTACCCTCAGATCAGATCAGATCAGATCAGTCGCTCAGTCGTGTCCGACTCTTTGCGACCCCATGAACCGCAGCACACCAGGCCTCCCTGTCCATCACCAGCTCCCGGAGGTCACTCAGATTCGCATCCATCGAGTCAGTGATGCCATCCAGCCATCTCATCCTCTGTCGTCCCCTTCTCCTCCTGCCCTCAATCCCTCCCAGCATCAGAGTCTTCTCCAATGAGTCAGCTCTTCGCATGAGGTGGCCAAAATACTGGAGTTTCAGCTTTAGCATCATTCCTTCCAAAGAAATTCCAGGATTGATCTCCTTCAGAATGGACTGGTTGGATCTTCTTGCAGTCCAAGGGACTCTCAAGAGTCTTCTCCAACACCACAGTTCAAAAGCATCAATTCTTCGGCGCTCAGCCTTCTTCACAGTCCAGCTCTCACATCCATACATGACCACAGGAAAGACCATAGCCTTGACTAGGCGAACCTTTGTTGGTAAAGTAATGTCTCTGCTTTTGAATATGCTATCTAGGTTGGTCGTAACTTTCCTTCCAAAGAGTAAGCCTCTTTTAATTTCATGGCTGCAGTCACCATCTGCAGTGATTTTGGAGCCCAGAAAAACAAAGTCTGACACTGTTTCCACTGTTTCCCCATCTATTTCCCATGCAGTGATGGGACCAGATGCCATGATCTTCGTTTTCTGAATGTTGAGCTTTAAGCCAACCTTTTCAGTCTCCACTTTCACTTTCATCAAGAGGCTTTTAGCCCCTCTTCACTTTCTGCCATAAGAGTGGTGTCATCTGCATATCTGAGCTTATTGATATTTCTCCCAGCAATCTTGATTCCAGCTTGTGTTTCTTCCAGTCCAGCATTTCTCATGATGTACTCTGCATATAAGTTAAATAAACATGGTGACAATATGCAGCCTTGACGTACTCTTTTTCCTATTTGGAACCAGTCTGTTGTTCCATGACCAGTTCTAACTGTTGCTTCCTGACCTGCATACAGATTTCTCAAGAGGCAGATCAGGTGGTCTGGTATTCCCATCTCTTTCAGAATTTTCCATAGTTTATTGTGATCCACACAGTCAAAGGCTTTGGCATAGTCAATAAAGCAGAAATAGATGTTTTTCTGGAACTCTCTTGCTTTTTCCATGATCCAGCGGATGTTGGCAATTTGATCTCTGGTTCCTTTGCCTTTTCTAAAACCAGCTTGAACATCAGGAAGTTCACGGTTCACATATTGCTGAAGCCTGGCTTGGAGAACCTTGAGCATTACTTTACTAGCGTGTGAGATGAGTGCAATTGTTCGGTAGTTTGAGCACTCCTACAGGTCATTAAAAACCTGTTCTGTTTTTCATATCTTTTTCTTTTCCACATTCCATGATTTCATTTGCTGTATCTTCAAGTACCTTTTGTTCTGTTGTATTATTTGTTTTTAACTTTATTTAGTTAAAATCTAGATATTTTATCTTTCAGTTCTAGAATATTCATTTGTCTTAACAGCTTCTATTTATTTTTCTAAAATAGCCCATATATTCACTCATTATGTTGATCATTATTCCTTAGATGTTAATTTCAACATATAAGCTGTCTTTAGTTTTATCCTATTGACAGGTTTTTGCCTCAATATGGCTTTTTTTTTTTTTTTCTGTTTCTTCACATGTCTTGAGAACTTGTAATTGTGATTTTCTTACCTTTTGTTGGCCTGTTTTATTGAGATACTAGATTTTTTTTTGATTGTAGAGTTTTATCCCTACAAGCAGTATATTCCTACAAGCACTCTATTGGATTAGAGTGCTCTGTTAAGGCATTTTTGGAGGCCTGTTTGGGATGTGTCCAGAGTAGCTTTCTCACTCAGGGATCCAACCCAGATCTCTCTCACTGCAGGCAGATTCTTTACTAGGTGAGCCACAAGGGAAGCCCAGGAATAATGGAGTAGGTAGCCTATCCCTTCTCTAGCAGATCTTCCTCACTCAGGAATTGAACTGGTGTCTCCTGCATTGCAGGCAGATTCTTTACCAACTGAGCTATCAGGGAAGCCCTCACTAGGGCTGCTGCTGCTGCTAAGTCGCTTCAGTCGTGTCCGACTCTGTGCGACCCCATAGACGGCAGCTCACCAGGCTCCCCCATAACTAGGATTCTCCAGGCAAGAACACAGGAGTAGGCTGCCATTTCTTTCATGAAAGTGAAAAGTGAAAGTGAAGTCACTCAGTTATGTCTGACTCCCAGCGACTCCATGGACTGGAGCCCACCAGGCTCCTCCATCCATGGGATTCTCCAAGCAAGAGTACTGGGGTGGGGTGCCATTGCCTTCCCCCCACTAGGGCTAGAGAAGTTATAATTTGAAGAAGTGATCTCCAGTTGATGTTTTCTCCAAGGTTTTGCAGAGTCTCACCCTGTGGATAGAGAACTTATGATTCAGCCAAAGACACATAAGGTCACATGCATGCAAATTTCTCCAACTTCTTTTCTTTGTAATGCTTTTCTCTCCATTATCCTAACCCTCAAATTTCAACCTTTTGGCAGCTTTGAACTATGATCTCTGTTTCCTCTACCCAGTGACCTTGTATTATGGAACACTTCAATTTCGTGGGGAATCATTTCTCTAACTGATATCTATAGAATCGTAGGGCTATTTAGATAAAATCTTAACAAGTTTAGAATTTGTTTTTATTACCTGTTCTTTTCTTATGTTTAACTTAAGTAACTTCCAGATGTCCAAGATGTTCAGTGAACTTCCATATGTTCCAGCTGGATTTAGAAATGGCAGAGGAACCAGAGATCAAATTGCCAACATCTATTGAATCGTCAAAAAAGCAAGAGAGTTCCAGAAAAACGTTTCCTTCTGCTTTACTAACTATGCCAAAGCCTTTGACTGTGTGGATCACAATAAACTGTGGAAAATTCTGCAGACATGGGAATATCAGACGACCTGACCTGCCTCCTCAGAAATCTGTATGCAGATCAAGAAGCAACAGTTAGAACTGGACATGGAGCAACAGACTGATTCCAAATCAGGAAAGGAGTATGTCAAGGCTGTATATTGTCACTCTGCTTATATAACTTATATGCAGACTACATCATGCAAAATGCCAGGCTGACTGAAGCACAAGCTGGGATCAAGATAGCTGTATCAAAATGCAGATGACACCACCCTTATGGCAGAAAGTGAAAAAGAACTAAAGAACCTCATGATGAAAGTGAAAAAGAAGAGTAAAAAAGCTGACTTAAGACTCAACATTCAAAAAACTAAGATCATGGCATCTGGTCCCATCACTTCATGGCAAATAGATGGGGAAACCATGGAAATAGTGACAGACTTTATTTTCTTGAACTCCAAAATCACTGCAGATTGTGACTCCAGCCATGAAATTAAAAGAGACTTACTCCTTGGAAGAAAAGTTATTACCAACCTAGACAGCATATTAAAAAGCAGACGTTGCCAACAAAGGTCCATCTAGTCAAAGCTATGATTTTTACAGTGGTCATGTGTGGATGTGAGAGTTTGACTATAAAGAAAGCTGAGCACCAAAGAATTGATGCTTTTGAACTGTAGTGTTGGAGAAGACTCTTGAGAGTCCCTTGGACTGCAAGGAAATCCAACCAGTTCATCCTAAAGGAAACCTGTCCTGAATATTCATTGGAAGGACTGATGTTGAACATGAAACTCCAGTGGTTTGGCCGCCTGATGCGAAGAACTGACTCACTGGAAAAGACCCTGATGTTGGGAAAGATTGAAGGCAGGAGAAGAAGGGGATGGCAGAGGATGAGATGGTTGGATGGCATCACCAACTCAATGGACCTGAGATTAAGCAAGCACCAAGAGTTGGGGATGGACAGGGAAGCCTGGTGTGCTGCAGTCCATGGGGTCACAAAGAGTCAGACATGACTGAGCAACTGAACTGAAGTTTAAAAGATGAATAAAATGTTACCAAGTAATTTTGAGATATACCTGAAGTTGTAGCATGGCTGTGAAATAAAGCCAATATTTCAGAATTGCATATTTTTTCCTGTAATATCTTACCAGCATATGAAGAAGAAGAAAATAATGTGTCTTTTCATGATCTTTATGTTAGCAAGACCATTCTCAAAAGATTGAGGAAGTAGGAAAAAATACCATTCTTATAAAAAGGTTGGTGTTTTCTAAGAAATTCTTAGAATATTTTTGCACACAAAAGTAATAGGCAAGGCCCAAGTATTTCCCAGCTAAGTGTGTCAATCTCAAAATTTAATGAAAGGATTCAGTTCATATATTATTATTTATCTGACATCTGACTCCCTACTTAAAGTATTAAAATTGTGATGTTTGTAAAACTCCATTTGAATTTATTATATTCCTCAGTCATACACAAAGCCAGATATCATCTCCATTCCCTCCAAAGCTGTGCCAAGTTTATCATTTTTTATAACTGGAACACTTTAGAAAGTGAAAGTATACATTAGAACAAAGAGGTGTATTTCCCCAGCCGTGGTTGTAACGGTACCATAAATTGTTCACGTATTCAGGGCAGAAACTATTATAAAAACATCCTTGATTCTGTGTCATCTTCTTCCATTCCTATATCCAATCCATAAAAAAGTTACTGTTTGTACTATTAATACAAAATATATCTAATATATGTCAAAAGATGCTTACTCCTTGGAAGGAAAGTTATGACCAACCTAGATAGCATATTCAAAAGCAGAGACATTACTTTGCCAACAAAAGTTCGTCTAGTCAAGGCTATGGTTTTTCCTGTGGTCATGTATGGATGTGAAAGTTGGACTGTGAAGAAGGCTGAGCACCGAAGAATTGATGCTTTTGAACTGTGGTGTTGGAGAACTCTTGAGAGTCCCTTGGAGTGCAAGGAGATCCAACCAGTCCATTCTGAAGGAGATCAGCCCTAGGATTTCTTTGGAAGGAATGATGCTAAAGCTGAAACTCTAGTACTTTGGCCACCCCATGCAAGGAGTTGAGTCACTGGAGAAGACTCTGATGCTGGGAGCGACTGGGGGCAAGAAGAGAAGGGAACGACAGAGGATGAGATGACTGGATGTCGTGGACTCATGGAGACTCGATGGCCATGAGTCTGAGTGAACTTCAGAAGTTGGTGATGGACAGGGAGGCCTGGCATGCTGCGATTCATGGGGTTTCAAAGAGTCACTACTGAATGACTGATCTGATCTGATTTCAATTTCTAATGCTGAAACCTTGGCAGAGAAGATAAAATTTCTCACATTTACTGCTCTAACAGCCTCTCTACATCTACTCATTGGCCCCTCAATTACATACTCCATAGAGCAACAAAAGTGCCATTAAAATGTACATTAGATCATGTTAATATCTCCATTAAAATTATTTAATGGCTTTCAGTTACAGTTTTAATTAAAGACTTTATATTTTGAAAGCAGTTTTAAGTTCAGAGCAAAATTGAAAGAAGGGGCAGTATTTCTCATATATACCCTGGCCCTATACATGCATAGCCTCCCCTGTACCAACAACCACAAGAGTGGTACAGTTGTTACACTTGAACCTACATTGACATATCATAATTGCCCAGTGTCTATATTTTCCATTAGGGTTCATTCTAGATGTTATACATTCTGTGGATTTAGACAAATGTATAATGACATATTCAGTTCAGTTCATTCGCTCAGTCATGTCTGATTCTTTGCGACCCCATGCACGCCAGGCCTCCCTGTCCATCACCAACTCCTAGAGTCCACCCAAACTCGTGTCTATTGAGTTGGTGATGCCATCAAACCATCTTATCCTCTGTCATCCCCTTCTCCTCCTGCCCACAATCTTTCCTAGCATCAGTGTCTTTTCAAATGGATCAGCTCTTCACATCAGGTGGCCAAAATATTGGAGTGTCAGCTTCAACATCAGTTCTTCCAATGAACACCCAGGACTGATCTCTTTAGGATGGACTGGTTGGACCTCCTTGTAATCCAAGGGACTCTCAAGAGTCTTCTCCAACACCACAGTTCAAAAGCATCAATTCTTCAGTGCTCAGCTTTCTTTATAGTCCAACTCTCACATGCTTACATGACCACTGGAAAAACTACAGCCTTGATTAGATGGACCTTTGTTGACAAAGTCATGTCTCTGCTTTTTAATTTGCTATCTAGGTTGGTCATAACTTTACTTCCAAGGAGTAAGTGTCTTTTAATTTCATGGCTGCAAGCACCATCTGCAGTGATTTTGGAGCCCAGAAAAATAAAGTCAGCCATTGTTTCCACTGTTTCCCCAATTATTTGCCATGAAGTGATGGGACCAGATGCCATGATCTGCATTTTCTGAATGTTGAGCTTTAAGCCAACTTTTTCACTCTCCACTTTCGCTTTCATCAAGAGGCTTTTTAGTTCTTCACTTTCTGCCATAAGGGTGGTGTCATCTGAGTATCTGAGGTTATTGATATTTCTCTCCCGGCAATCTTGATTCCAGCTTGTGCTTCTTCCAGCTCTGCATTTCTCATGATGAACTCTGCATAGAAGTTAAATAAGCAGGGTGACAATATACAGCCTTAATGTACTCCTTTTCCTATTTGGAACCAGTCTGTTGTTCCATGTCCAGTTCTAACTGTTGCTTCCTGACCTGCATATAGGTTTCTCAAGAGGCAGGTCAGGTGTTCTGGTATTCCCATCTCTTTCAGAATTTTCTACAGTTTATTGTGATCCACACAGTCAAAGGCTTTGGTATAGTCAATAAAGCAGAAATAGATGTTTTTCTGGAACACTCTTGCTTTTTTGATGATCCAGCGAATGTTGGCAAGTTGATCTCTGGTTCCTCTGCCTTTTCTAAAGCCAGCTAGCCATCATTATAATATAACACAGAGCATTTTTAGTGCCTTAAAAATCCTCTGTACTCATCTCTTCCTCTTCTGCTGCTGCTGCTAAGTTGCTTCAGTCGTGTCCAACTCTATGCGACCCCATAGACGGCAGCTCAACAGGCTCCCCCATAACTAGGATTCTCCAGGCAAGAACACAGGAGTAGGCTGCCATTTCTTTCAGGAAAGTGAAAAGTGAAAGTGAAAGTGAAGTCGTGTCTGACACTTATCGACCCCACTGACTGCAGCCTACCAGGCTCCTCCATCCATGGGATTTTCCAGGAAAGGGTACTGGATTGGGTTGCCATTGCCTTCCTCTTCTACCCTACTCTATTTCCAAGCCCTTAGCATGCACTGATATTTTACTGTCTCCAGAGATTTTTCTTCTCTTGTCATATAGTTGCTATTATTATAGTACGTAGCCTTTTCACTTCTTTTACTTTCTAATATGCATCTAAGGTTATCTGAATATTTTAGAGATTATCTTGATTTTAGAGAAATAAGGTCTAGAGATCTACTGAACAACATTGAGCCCATAGTTAATAATACTGTATTGTACACTTAGAATTTTGTTATGTGGGCAGAATTCAGATTAAATGTTCTTCAGTTCAATTCAGTCACTCAGTCGTGTCCGACTCTTTGTGACCCCATGAATCGCAGCACACCAGGCCTCCCTGTCCATCACCAACTCCCAGAGTTCATTCAGACGCACGGCCATAGAGTCAGTGATGCCATCCAGCCATCTCATCCCATCATCCCCTTCTCCTCTTGCCCCCAATCCCTCCCAGCATCAAAGTCTTTTCCAAAGAGTCAACTCTTCACATGAGGTCACCAAAGTTTTGGAGTTTCAGCTTTAGCATCATTCCTTCCAAAGAAATCCCAGGGCTGATCTCCTTCAGAATGGACTGGTTGGATCTCCTTGCAGTCCAAGGGGCTCTCAAGAGTCTTCTCCAACACCACAGTTCAAAACCATCAATTCTTTGGCACTCAGCCTTTTGCACAGTCCAACTCTCACATCCATACATGACCACTGGAAAAACCATAGCCTTGACTAGACGAACCTTTGTTGGCAAAGTAATGTCTCTGCTTTTGAATATGCTATCTAGGTTTGTCATAACTTTCCTTCCAAGGAGTAAGCGTCTTTTAATTTCATGGCTGCAGTCACCATCTGCAGTGATTTTGGAGCCCAGAAAAAAAGTCTGACACTGTTTCCACTGTTTCCCCATCTATTTCCCATGAAGTGATGGGACTGGATGCAATGATCTTCGTTTTCTGAATGTTGAGCTTTAAGCCAACTTTTTCACTCTCCACTTTCGCTTTCATCAAGAGGCTTTTGAGTTCCTCTTCACTTTCTGCAATAAGGGTGGTGTCATCTGCATATCCGGGGAAGGCAATGGCACCCCACCCCAGTACTTTTGCCTGGAAAACCTGATGGACGGCGGAGCCTGGTAGGCTCCAGTCCATGGGGTCGCTGAGTCGGACGTGACAGAGCGACTTCACTTTCACTTTTCACCTTCATGCATTGGAGAAGGAAATGGCAACCCACTCCAGTGTTCTTGCCTGGAGAATCCCAGGGACGGGGGAGCCTGGGGAACTTCCGTCTATGGGGTCGCACAGAGTCGGACATGACTGAAGCGACTTAGCAGCAGCAGCATCTGCATATCTGAGGTTATTGATATTTCTCCCGGCAATCTTGATTCCAGCTTGTGTTTCTTCCAGTTCAACGTTTCTCATGATGTACTCTGCATATAAGTTAAATAAACAGGGTGACAATATACAGGCTTGATGTACTCCTTTTCCTATTTGGAACCAGTCTGTTGTTCCATGTCCAGTTCTAACTGTTGCTTCCTGACCTGCATATAGATTTCTCAAGAAGCAGGTCAGGTGGTCTAGTATTCCCATCTCTTTCAGAATTTTCCACAGTTTATTGTGATCCACACAATCAAAGGCCTTGGCATAGTCAATAAAGCAGAAATAGATGCTTTTCTGGAACTCTCTTGCTTTTTCGATGATCCAGCAGATCTCTGGTTCCTCTGCCTTTTCTAAAACCAGCTTGAACATCAGCAAATTCACGGTTCACATATTGCTGAAGCCTGGCTTGGAGAATTTTGAGCATTACTTTACTAGAATGTGAGATGAGTGCAATTGTGCAGTAGTTTGAGCATTCTTTGGCATTGCCTTTGGGATTGGAATGAAAACTGACCCTTTCCAGTCCTGTGGCCACTGCTGAGTTTTCCAAATTTGTTGGCATATTAAGTGTTGTTACTGCAATAAAAAAGATATCTTGGCTTTGACTGAGTGAGGTTGAAACATAGAAAAAACTTGAGTCAGTATACTGTTGGATGGAGTACGTGGTTAGGAGGCAAGTCAAGTGAAGTGAAAGTCACTCAGTCATGTCCAACTCTTCGCAACCCTGTGGACTATACAGTCTGTGGAATTCTGCAGGCCAGAATACTTGAGTGGGTACCCTTTCCCTTCTCCAGTGGATCTTCCCAACCCAGGGATCGAACCCAGGTCTCCTGCATTGAAGGCAGATTCTTTACCAGTTTAGCCACCAGGAAATGTCATGAATACTGGAATATGTAGCCTGTTCCTTCTTCAGGCGAGAGTCCGAACCCAGGAATTGAATCAGCGTTTCCTGCATTGCAGGCAGATTCTTTACCAGCTGAGCTACCATTGAAGCCCAGAGGCAAATCAAACACGTTCATTAATAGGATTAGATTACTAAAATCTATACTTTTTTTTTTTTTTAAATCATAACCCATCTTTAGGAGAAGAGAAAAATCCTGAAAAATGGGCTAATTTTTGAGGGCTGTTTTCACATACGAGTTTCTGATCTAAATAAAAAATTAAGATATACAGACGCCATAAAAATTAGTTACAGATAGTCTGAAACTAAAAGGAAGTTAAAAAAATTAACCATAAAAAGAAAGCTTATTAAGCTATAATTTTATCAGGTAAGAGTGTTCTAAGGCAGGAAGGTTTGCTAGAGGTAAAGAGGAAAATTTCATTATGAAGAAGAGGTTAAGCTATCAGGATTATAACACACTTATGTACACACCACACCCTGTAACATTGTCAGAATACAGAAAGTAAAAATTCAAAAATGACAAAGAGAAATAGAGAAATCACCAAGATACTGGGAAATATTAAGAAATCTCTCTCAATAGCTGCTAGGGAAACAGACAAACAGAAACAGTATTAAAGATGAAAACTAACTTGACTATTGAGCAAAAATTATATTCAAAATTGGGAGAACTTATACTTTCTCAAGTATACTTAGAGCATTTACCAAAATAATAATAATAATAAACCATATGTTGGGCAATAAATAAAGCCTCAGAAGTCCTTAAATATTTGAAATAGTTCAGCATATGTTCTTTGACTACAGTTGAATTCAGCTAAAAATCAGTAAGGAGAACAATAACTAGAAACCCCAAATAATTGCAGTTAAACCATAATATACTAACAATCATCAAAATGAAATTTGAAGAACTTTTTATGTCTAGACCTGTCATTCCATTCACCATGAAGAACTAAATTCAACCAGTTTTTACAATAACATGTGTAGTCTTAAAATAAATCTCTTAAAAAAGACTGAAGGCTTAAAATCAGCCAACTAAATTTCCATTTTAAGAAGTTAATAAAAAGCATATTCTCTCAACTTCAAAGAAAGTAAAAACAAACAATAATGATAGAGCCAAAATTCATGAATATACCAAAAAAGTCATAAGATAAAAAAATTGATAGAAACAAAAGTTAGTGTTTTTAAAAGACTAATAAAACTAGTAAAATTTTATCAATAATTATAAAAAAGACATAAAAAATTTAGCAGTACCAGAAATGAAAAAAGAGCTAGTAATGTACTTCCATTGTGTATGTGTTAAGTTGCTTCAGTTGTGTCTGATTCTTTGCAACCCTATAGACTAAGTTTTCAAGGCTCTGTTGTCTATGGGATTCTTCAGTCAAGAATACTGGAGTGGATTGCATGTCATCCTCCAGGGAATCTTCCTGACCCAGGGATCGAACCCACATCTCTTACGGTCTCCTGCATTGGCAGGTGGGTTCTTTACCACTAGCACCATACTTGGGAAGCCCATACTTCCATTAGACATCAATGAAAAAAGATAATATTTGATGCCTAATTGTCAAATATATAACAAATGAATATCATTCTCAAAACTGTAACCTTGTGAAAAAAAAACCACAAATAGGTCAATATTTAGCCTACAAATTGAATCTTTTTATTTAAAATATCCCCACAAAGAAAATTCCACTCTCATATTGCTTCTCTGATGAATTTTTCCAAATTTTTAAGAAAGGAAAACCAACAATATTGAGCAAAAAGTTCCTGGGAACAGAGAAAAGAGAACACATTCCAGCTCTTTTTCTGAACCCAGCATAACCTCAATCTCAATGCCTAACAAATACAGTATAAGAATGGAAAATTACAGAACAATCACCATAAAAACTATGAGGATAGATGGAGTAGTCTTTTATATTGAGGACCTCTAATGAAGCTTTATCTCTCAGTATTCAGGATCTCATGGAGTTTCATTTTCTTCAATTTGGCCTGAAATTATGGAATGATTTTGCCAATAAAATGCAAAAGTGATGCAGTGCTAGTTTTGCACCAAAGTTTTAAAAAGGTCTGACAACTCCTGTGGTTTGCATTATTGGGAATTTTAAGCAAAGTGTAAGAAATTCATTGTCTTGCTGGATAGAGAGCCCATATGAAGAGGCTACATGGAAAGAAGTCTGTAACTACAAGGAGAAAGTAGGCTTGGTACTCCATTATTTTAGCTAACCCAAGCCCCAACTGACGAATTAGACGCAGCTGCGTGAGGAAGAGGAAGAAGCAATGGCACCCCACTCCAGTACTCTTGCCTGGAAAATCCCGTGGATGGAAGAGCCTGGTAGGCTGCAGTCCATGGGGTCACTAAGAGTCAGACACGACTGAGCGACTTCACTTTCACTTTCATGCATTGGAGAAGGAAATGGCAACCCACTCCAGTGTTCTTGCCTCGAGAATCCCAGGGACGGGGGAGCCTGGTGGCCTGCCGTCTATGGGGTCTCACAGAGTCGGACACGACTGAAGCAACTTAGCAGTAGCAGCAGCAACAGCATGAGGAAGAAACACTAGCAGAAAAATTTCCCCGCTGTGTTCAGTCCAGACTTCATAATAATGAACAAATAAAATTATTTTTGTTTAAATCAAAAACTTTGCAATGATTTGTCATTCAACTGTGGACCCACAGAGCAATACAGTTTATTATATCTCAATTGTTCTACTCTTACACTATAACAAAAATGGATCTGTAGATCATAAAAATACATGTGCTGAAATATTTTTGGCAATCATTATTTCTATTGGACAAAAATTGGAAAACATCCACATATCCTTCAGCAGTAAGAGGGATAATACATTTTGGTATATTGGGGCTTCCCAGGTGGTGCTAGTAGTAAAGAACCTGTCTGCCAATGGAGAAGACAGAAGAGAGTTTGATCTCTTGAGTCAGAAAAATTTCCTGAAGGAAGGCATGGCAACCCACTCCAGTATTCTTGCTTACAGGATCCCATAGACAGAGGAGCCTGGCAGTCTATAGTCCACAGGGTCACAAAGAGTTGGATATAACTGAAGAGACTTAGCACGCACTCAGAACACTATAGTGCAATGCAAATAAACAGTTACACCCAGCTCTTCAAATGAATTTCAAATATATGTTCTGCAAATGAAGTCAAGCACAAAAGAGTTCTGAGGAATTCAATTTTTATAAAGAAAAACTACAAACAAACTTAAACTATACTGTTAGAAGTCAGAATGAACGGTTGGAAGAAAGTTACGAGTTCTGAGGTGCTAATACTATTTTTGTTCTTGTTCTGGGTGATGACCAGAAGTGTATATTTCATTTGAGAAAATTTATTGAGCTGAATACTTGTATGTACTTTATATTGATAAAAAGTTGGGAAACTTATGCAATACAAACTGACAAGAAAACAAAAGTAATTTTTGAAGAAGATGGGAATACTGACTATCAAATATAGACTTTAGAGCCCTAATAATAAAAATATGAATGATGAAATAATAAAATGTATTGAAGATAATGTCTTTTAGGTTGTGAGTTTGGGAATGTTTTAAACATGACACACACAAAAAAAAGCAAAAAATTTGTATGTTGCACTTCACTGTAATTAGAAACATCTCTTTATCAAAAGATGCCACTAAGAAAAGAAAGCCCACAAAATGGGAAAAGATATTTGAATTATATGTAATTGACACATGACTCTTCTTAAGGCTATAATACAAACAGATAACCAATCATATGAATCAGTCAAAAATACAAAGATAACCAAATATGATGTGGAAGAAACATGCTATTCAAGTGAAAAGATGGTATATAAAGAGTGTTCTATGTCATCCTTCTTAAAGGAATGCAAAGTAAACTCAATAGATACTGCTGTTTACCTGCTAAGGAAATCAGTCCTGAATATTTATTGGAAGGACTGATGCTGAAGCTGAAACTCCAGTACTTTGGCCACCTGATACAAAGAACTGACTCACTGAAAAAGACCCTGTTGCTGGGAAAGATTGAAGGCAGGAGGAGAAGGGGATGAAGGGAAATGAGATGGTTGGATGGCATCCTTGACTTGATGGACATGAGTTTGAGTAAGCTTTGAGAGTTGGTGATGGACAGGGAGGCCTGGCATGCGGCTGTCCATCGGGTCGCAAAGAGTCAGACACGACTAAGTGACTGAACTGAACTGAACCTACTAAAATGACTAAAACATATTTGCAATACCAAAATTTTCAAGGATATTAAAAAAGGAAAGCTCTAATAACATGCCATTACCAATAAACTGATAGAAACATTTTTGGAGAACAGTTTGGTAATAGCTACTGAACATAAACTATATACCTTAAGATTCAGTTATCCCATATCCAAAAATGTATCCATATGTGTAATGAAAGACTTATAGAAAATGTTCATAATAGTCTTTATAGTTACCTCAAATTGGAAACAATACAAGTGTTCAACATCAGAATAAACTTTTTTTTTCTTATTTATATTAAGATATATGTGCAGGTGTATATAATATTCTACCACAATAAAATGGAAAACTATCAACTGTGGGCTATAGCATGAATGGGACTTCCCAAGTAGCTCAGTGTTAAAGAATCCAGCTACCAAACAGGAGATATAATTTCCATCCCTGGGTCAGGAAGATCACCTGGAGAAGGAAATGGCAACCCACTCCAGTGTTCTTACCTGGGAAATCCCATGGACAGAGGATCCCGGTGGGATGCAGTCCGTTGGGTCACCAGGATTCAGACACAACTGAGCAACTGAACAACAACATAGCACGGATGACTATAACAAAACAATAGTAAAACAAGAAGATATAGAAAAATCAAAGATATGTGTAAGACTCAATTTATTGAAAGTTCAGAATCAGGCATGACCTATATATATTGTTAGAAGCCAAAGCTTGATTTCCCTCTGGAGAAAATAGTGGATATACTGAGTGAAAGCAAAAAGGGTGCTTCTAGATAGTTTTGAATATTCATAATAGATGCTTATGGGGTGTGTGTGTGTGTGTGCTTGGTCGTGTCATACTCTGCAACACTTCGGACTGTAGCCTGCCAGGTTCCTTTGTCCACGGAATTTTCCAGGCAAGAATACTGGAGTGGGTTGCCATTTCCAACTCCAGAGGATCTTCCCTACCTAGGGATCAAACCCTATCTCTTGTGTCTGTCTCCTGAATTGGCAGGTAGGCATACTTTATACTACTAAGCTACCTGGGAAACCCAGTAGATGCTTACTTTGTGCTAATCAAGTAAATTGAATTTATCCTCGATGTCTGCCTGCCTATTAGTTATCTGTCTACCTACCTACTTACCTACCTATTAGCTAACTATGTATGTATGTATGTGTGTGTGTGTGTGTGTGTGTGTGTGTGTGCTTCACTCATAAAGTTAAGAAAATTCTGAATTGCAATCAAGGTTACAGTTTCTTCCACAGACCTAGTCTTTTATCAGGATATAATTTAATAAGATTGCATATAGCAAGGATATCCCTCTAGATACAATTAAAATAACTTCTATTCACAATAACTGAAATAGAAACTTAACTGATACCTGCATTAAGCAATACAATTTTAAAGGAATTATCCTTATTTGAGACATATGAGCTACTATAAGATCAGGAAAAATAAGATATACATTTTAATGCCATATGATTCCAGTTAAGTTGCAATTTTCATACATTGTTAATTTTTAAAAAAGAACTTCCTATGACTAATTTGATAAATGTGGCACTCATTTATCCCAGGCAAAAAGAATTACCGTTTTCTTTGTAAAATCTCTTTAAAGGCACTGCATTAGGATGTCTAAGATCATTATTGTTTCTCTATTACAGCATATTCCTTATGTATTTAGCACAGACAGATTCATGATGCTTTGGAATACAGAGTCACAAGCACTTATACATTAGAGAAAAGGATTACAAAGCCATTAAAATGAAAATAAGCATGTGCCACATCTGAATAAAAGGTCTGTTGAGACTTCTCCAGCAAGTCAGTGTTGTCATTGGTGTATAAGATTTTGAATCTAATCTGCCCACATGTAAACCCCTTTGATTATTAAGGCTTATTTGAAAGAAACATTAACCAGATTCTCCAAGAAACAAAACAGAATACTGATACTCTTAAATGGAATCTTAATGAATAGCCTTAGTGACTGTGAAGGTTTTAGTTGAAAGTAGAAGATAGAAAGTGAAATATAATATTAAGTGTGATTTGTTTTTGACCTAATAATCTGAAAGAACTAGTTTTCACAATACATCATCACCAAATCTGTCCCTTCTTAAAAATGTTCCTTCAGTCATCTGAAATCAATCTTTATTCTCCACTGATATGTTTAAGTCTCCAGTATCTACAGTGAATGTATCATGTTACAGTGAAGTATTATATTAATTAAGAAATGCTTCTGGTGATAAAGATAGAGAGAATACCCCAAATGAGTAAAATATCTGTGACATATTCCTTTTCCTCTTAGATCCACAGCAGTACATACTAATAAACAATCATGAGGAGTCTTGTCAGCTGTCTGCCTTCTATAAAATGAACATATGAGAAAAAGAGTCTAATAAGGTTCAAATGGACCACAATGTAATTCTCTGTCCTGTGTGTTTTACTTTTGTTCTTTCTCCTTATCTCAAACTTTCTCTTATTCTCACTTCCTGTGTCTTATCTCTTGACCTTACTAACAAAGCTTCATAAAAATACTGTATTAAATACACATATGCATGCACACATGCACATACACACCTATGGGAAATAAACACTGGTTTATATTTTTTACTCATGTTATTAAACATTTCCTGAAGAAATATTCAAAAATGTTAAGAATTAATTAAAAACAGAAATGGAAAAACAAGCATATCTGAGCTGTAGTGGAGAAAATAATTAAAAAATATAAGCTACAAATAATGTGGGTCTTTTGGAAAACTCATATACTCTTTCCCAGAGAAAACAAGTAAGTCAAGCATGTGTTTTACTTAGATTGAAATAAACAAAAGTTCTTAAGAAGCTAGGCTATTTACTCAAGTTTTAAGGATGTTGACATCATCTGTTAATGAATTATAGAGGCCTCATTCATTTTGCAGTCAGCCAGAGAGCCATTTAGTTTTATGGCTTTCTCCCTCAAGGTGTTAAAGCTCACAGGGCACCTTATAATTCAATTATATTATAAGCAACCCTAGAATTTTAATTACATAAGGCAGATGAATTTAATTCTTGAATTTCTATGAGATATACTTGAATAAACATATGTTTAAGTTTTGAGTATGACTTTCTCCTTAAACAGAATAAGATATATAAGTGACACTGTCTTATTTATTAAAGAAAATAAACTACTTTCATCAGTCCAGCTTCTCTAAGGAACACTTCCCTCATCTGACTCCATAGAAAATATTTTGACAGTTTTGTTAGACACAGTCTCATATATAATATACTAAGAAAGTAGAGAGACCGACAAGTCATTAGAAAATTTCTCATTACTTCAACTTTTAATTTCCTCATTCCTTCTTAAATCAAGACTATGCACTGACCTAACATACAAATTTCAAGAAAGAATATTAACAGAATAAATAGATGACAAACAGTCCAATATCATTAGGAAAATTATTTTCCTATCTATTCTGTTCCCTTTTATGTAAAGAATTGAATCAATTATGCAGGTGCAAGTCAAACCAAACCAAATCAAACCAACTGCAATAAATAAATTTAAAATATTATCTGTTTGATTTGGGGTTTTTTTTGTTTGTTTCTGTTTTAGTTTGCTTAATAGACACTAGTTCTAAGTGATGCTCTCAGAATAAAGCCTAAATAAATTTAGGAAATTTTGTATTTCATACATATGTCTGTCTATGTCCTCATAATGCAATGTACTATATTAAAAGTTCTGTAAGTATTACAGTGAAAAAATATGCTTACCTCTGTGACACACTAATCCTTCAAAACTACTGGCCAGAGAGCTCAGTTTTCCCAGTACTTGCTATCTGATTGTACTGATGTTTTAGAGATTGTATCTTGAGTATTCTTTCATGTAAACAATAAATGCGTTGGGGGAAATTGTATGCCAAGCTAATTTTTAACTTAATTTTTTATTCTGCTGCTAGGTCACTTCAGTCGTGTCCAACTCTGTGCAACCCTATACATGGCAGCCCACCAGGTTCCCCTGTCCTTGGGATTCTCCAGGCAAGAACACTGGAGTGGGTTGCCATTTCCTTCTCCAATGCATGAAAGTGAAAAGTGAAAGTGAAGTCGCTCAGTCATGTCCGACTCTTAGTGACCCCATGGACTGCAGCCCACCAAGCTCCTCTGTCCACGGGATTCTCCAGGCAAGAGTACTGGAGTGAGGTGCCATTTATTCTAGAAGGAATTGTAAAGATTAGCCTTTCCGTAAGCTCTAAACATCGGAGAAGGCAATGGCAACCCACTCCAGTGTTCCTGCCTGGAGAATCCCAGGGACAGCGGAGACTGGTGGGCTGCTGTCCATGGGGTTGCACAGAGTTGTACATGACTGAAGCGACTTAGCAGCAGCAGCAGCAGCAAGCTCTAAATATATGACTGATATGCTTAGGACTTGGCCAAATAATTTTCTTACATCTACACTGTAAAATATTTGTTCAGTTCAGTCATGTTCAATTCTTTGCAACCCCATGGACTGCAGCACACCAGGCTTCCTTGACCATCACCAACTCCCAGAGCTTGCTCAAACTCATGTCCGTTGAGTCAGTGATGCCATCCAACCATCTCATCCTCTATTGTCCCCTTTTCCCCCTGCCCTCAATCTTTCCCATCATCAAGGTCAGTTCCAATGAGTCAGCTCTTTGCATCGGGTGGCCAAAGTATTGGAGACTCAACTTCAGCATCAATCCTTCCAATGAATATTCAGGGTTGATATACTTTAGGATTTACTGGCTTGATTTCCTTGCAGTCCAAGGGTTCTCAGGAGTCTTCTCCATCACCACAGTTTGAAAGCACCAATTCTTTGACATGCAACCTTCTTTGTGGTCCAGTTCTCACATTTGTACATGGCTGATGCAAAAGCCATGAAATTAAAAGACACTTACTCCTTGGAAAGAAAGTTATGACCAACCTAGACAGCATATTAAAAAGCAAAGACGTTTCTTTGTCAACAAAAGTCCATCTAGTTAAGGCTATGGTTTTTCTAGTGGTCATGTATGGATGTGAGAGTTGAACTATAAAGAAAGCTGAGCACTGACGAACTAATGCTTTTGAACTGTGGTATTGGAGAAGACTCTTGAGAGTCCCTTGGACTGAAAGGAGATCCAACCAGTACATCCTAAAGGAAATCAGTCCTGGGTGTTCATTGGAAGGACTGATTTTGAAGCTGAAACTCCAATATTTTTGGCCACCTGATGTGAAGAGCTGACTCATTTGAAAAGACCCTGATGTTGGGAAAGATTGAAGGCAGGATAAGAAGGGGATGACAGAGGATAAGATGGTTGGATGGCATCACCAACTCAACATACATGAGTTTGGGTAAACTCTAGGAGTTGGTGATGGACAGGGAGGCCTGGCATGCTGCAGTTTATGGAGTTGCAAAGAGTTGGACATGATTGAGCGACTGAACTGAACTGAACTGAATGTAAAAACCATAGGTTTGACTATAAAGACCTTTGTTGGCAAGGCAGTGCCTCTGTTTTTAACATGCTGACTAAATGTCATAGTTTTTCTTCTAAAAATCAACGTCTTTTAATTTTATGGCTGTAGTCACCATTCATAGTGATTTTGGAGCCAAAGAATATAAAATCTCACTGTTTCTACTTTTTTCCCATCTATTTACCATGGAATGATGGGACTGAATGCCATGATCTTAGTTTTCTGAATGTTGAATTATAGGCCAGTTTTTTTACTCTCCTCCTTCATCCTCCTCAAGAGGCTCTTTAGGTCTTTGTTCTCTGCCATTAGAATGGTATCATCTACATATCTGAATTGGTGATATTTCTCTCAGCAATCTTGATTCCAGCTTGTGCTTCATCCAGCCCAGCATTTCTCATGATGTACTCTGTATATAAGTTAAATAAGCAGGGTGACAATATACAGCCTTGACATACTCCTTTTCCTATTTGGAACCAGTCCATTGTTCCATGTCCGGTTCTAACTGTTGCTTCTTGATCTGCACACACGTTTTTAGGAGACAGGTAAGGTGGTCTAGTACTCCCATTTCTTTAAGAATTTTCCAGTTTGTTGTGAACCACACAATCAAAGGCTTTATTTAGAATAGTCAGTGAAGCAAAAGTAGATGTTTTTCTGGAATTACCTTGCTTTTTCTATGATCCAGTTGATGCTGGGAATTTGATCTCAGGTTCTTCTTCTTCCTATTCTAAATCCAGCTTGTACATCTGGGGATTCACTTTTCACCTATTGCTGAAGCCTAGCTGGAAGGATTTTGTGCATTACCTTGTTAGCAGTAGTTTGAACATTTTTTGGCATTGTCTAATCTGATCTGATTAAATAAAGAATTGATAATACTTATAAATACTCAAAAAGAAGTAAGCATGAAAATATAGTTAGGGAGTTGACAGGATTTACACTGAAATCAGGAAAATCAAGTAAAGCAAGAAGAAAATATGAGCAAGGGTAAATACTAGTTAATATTAGAAAATAACCTGCAGTAGTAAAGGGTAATGGATATCATTTTTGCCTATGTTCTCAATGAATAGGAAACAACTAGCAATCCAATTATAGTGCTTATTTTGTAATATATCTGAATTGTATGGGAAATAAAATAAATAATGTAAATATAATTTTAAAATTATATAATAGATTTGGCATGCATTTTTAGTTAACTTTCTTTGACAAAGGTAACATAAAGCAGCAATAGAATTTATCAATATAAGACCATTTATAACTTGATCCTCTTTGTTAAGTAAGTCTAATCAGGCACAATGAAGCTGTCTTCTGTAAGTATTCAGGTAGTAACTGCTAAAATGAAAAGAACTGCATTTCCAGGGCTTGAAGAACTAATACACTAACAGCTTATGCATAAAATATATTTTACTGAGGTGTAAAGTAGTTTAAAGAGCATTTTTAATAAATGTGACTTTACAACAAAAGGCAATATAAATTCAAATCATTTTTAGCATTTCTCATCAACTTTATAAAAGTAAAGAGTTTTAATATTAGCAAGCATTTGAAGCTAAAATAAATTTTAATAATTAATCTTATTATAACTCAAGCTATCAGTTTTTTCCTCTGTTCTTGCTATTAACTCTCTCTGCACACTGGCATTTATCCATTTAAGTACTATTACACATGTGTGTTGGGGGACACTGTGCATGTTTAACAATAATCTAATATGGTGGTTTTCTGATTACACAGCCTTCTGATCTAGCCATCAGTTCAGTTTTATTTTACACCTTGGAGTAAGTGGCCTGTCCATTTCCTGAAATATAATACTGCCCAAATGCTTCAGACAGTTTTTCTCTGCAGTGTGTACTTCCAACATTGCAAAATGCTAGTGTATACATTTGTTGAAAGCTATGTATATTACTAATTAGGCAAAACCAAAGGAGTACGTCAAGACTATATATTGTCACCCTGCTTATTTAACTTATATGCAGAGTACATCTTGAAAAATGCTGGGCTGGAAGAAGCACAAGCTGGAATCAAGATTGCTGGGAGAAATATCAATCACCTCAGATATGCAGATGGCACCACCCTTATGGCAGAAAGTGAAGAGGAACTCAAAAGCCCCTTGATGAAAGTGAAAGAGGAGAGTAAAAGAGTTGGCTTAAAGCTCAACATTCAGAAAACTAGGATCATGGCATCCGGTGCCATCACTTCATGGGAAATAGATGGGGAAACAGTGGAAACAGTGTCAGACTTTATTTTTGGGGGCTCCAAAATCATGGCAGTTGGTGATTGCAGCCATGAAATTAAAAGACACTTACTCCTTGGAAGGAAAGTTATGACCAACCTAGATAGCATATTTAAAAGCAGAGACATTACTTTGCCAATAAAGGTCCGTGTAGTCAAGGCTATGGTTTTTCCTGTGGTCATGTATGGATGTGAAAGTTGGACTGTGAAGAAAGCTGAGTGCTGAAGAATTGATGCTTTTGAACTGTGGTGTTGGAGAAGACTCTTGAGAGTCTCTTGGACTTCAAGGAGATCCAACCAGTCCATTCTAAAGGAGATCAGTCCTGGGTCTTCTTTGGAAGGACTGATGCTAAAGCTGAAACTCTAATACTTTGGCCACCTGATGAGAAGAGTTGACTCATTGGAAAAGACTCTGATGTTGGGAGGTATTGGGGGTAGGAGGAGAATGCGACGACAGAGGATGAGATGGCTGGATGGCATCACTGACTCGATGGACATGAATTTGGGTGAATTTCAGGAGTTGGTGATGGACAGGGAGGCCTGGCGTGCTGCAATTCATGGGGTCGCAAAGAGTCGGACATGACTAAGCAACTAAACTGAATGAACTGACTGAACATTACTATTGCATTTCTCTTTCATTGTTTCAGGAATGACTAACATATACCAATTTAGCTTTATTTTTTAAATTATTGTATGTTGAATTGCCCTGCCTTTTATTGGTACTATTTTATATCCAATATTTACAGAATATAACTCAATTGTTAAAAATTTTAAAATAGCATTCTAGTCTTTTTTTATTTCATTTTAAACTAGCATTCTATTCTTCTTTCCATATTTTTTATTCTAAATATCTAATAGTTTCTAAATATCTAATAGATATCTAATATCTACATATCTAATACGTAATAGTTTACATTGTCCCACCTTGTCACCCACTGTGTTACTACCTACAGTGTCTGTTTACAAAATAAGTGAAAATGAAAAGTGAAAGTGTTTTTTTGTTGCTCAGTTGTGTCCAACTCTTTGACCCCATGGGCTGTAGCCCACCAGGTCTTCTGTCCATGGAATTCTCCAGGCAAGAATACTGGAGTGGGTTGCCATTCCCTTCTCCAAGGGACTTTCCCCACCCTGGGATTGACCCTCTGTCTCTTGAGTTGCAGGGAGATTCTTTACTGTCTGAGTCACTAGGGAAGTCCCATTTATAGAATGCTATGCTGTATATTGTCACCCTGTTTATTTAACTTATATGCAGAGTACATCATGAGAAACTCTGGACTGGAAGAAACACAAGCTGGAATCAAGATTGCCGGGAGAAATATCAATAATCTCAAATATGCAGATGACACTACCCTTCTGACAGAAAGTGAAGAGGAACTCAAAAGCCTCTTGATGAAAATGAAAGCGGAGAGTGAAAAAGTTGGCTTAAAGCTCAACATTCAGAAAACTAAGATCATGGCATCTGGTCCCATCACTTCATGGGAAATAGATGGGGAAACAGTGGAAACAGTGTCAGACTTTATTTTTGGTGACTCTAAAATCACTGCAGATGATGACTGCAGCCATGAAATTAAAAGACGCTTACTCCTTGGAAGGAAAATTATGACCAACCTAGATAGCATATTCAAAAGCAGAGACATTACTTTGCCAACAAAGGTTCGTCTAGTCAATGCTATGGTTTTTCCTGTGGTCGTGTAGGGTGTGAGAGTTGAACTGTGAAGAAGGCTGAGTGCCGAAGAATTGATGCCTTTGAACTGTGGTGTTGGAGAAGACTCTTGAGAGTCCCTTGGACTACAAGGAGATCCAACCCGTCCATTCTGAAGGAGATCAGCCCTGGGATTTCTTTGGAGGGAATGATGCTAAAGCTGAAACTCCAGTGTTTTGGCCACCTCATGTGAAGAGTTGACTCATTGGAGAAGACTCTGATGCTGGGAGGGATTGGGGGAAGGAGGAGAAGGGGCCAACAGAGGATGAGATAGCTGGATGGCATCACTATCTCAATGGACGTGAGTCTGTGTGAATTTCGGGAGTTGGTGATGGACAGGGAGGCCTGGCGTGCGCAATTCATGGGGTCGCAAAGAGTTGGACACGACTGAGTGACTGATCTGATCTGATCTGATATAATGCTTCATTCAGATGAGAACTTTTTTTTTCCCCCTAACTTGGCCAAGTAGAAATCAATCAGTGATCTTTAATAAATCATAATGGTGATTGGAAATGTAACAGTACAAAGTAGAGTTGTATTAGATTGGTGAAAAAGCACTTGCAGTTTCAAACTATGAATTTTAAAATTTATAACTAGGGTCAGACACATCTTTATTAATCAAAGTAGGAACCATTAAAATCAACACATTTTTGCCAATGAGAAATAAGTTTGTTTATTCCTGTAGTGTTAAAATCTGTGCTTCAGGATTTGACAAACTCTTCAAAAGCATTTTCTGCACCCTGCTGATTGTGGAAGTGTTTTCCCTACAAAAAAGTTTTTCAGATGCTTGAATAAGTGGTAGTTGGTTGGCAACAGGTCAGCTGAATATGACAAATGAGGCAAAACTTTGTAGCCCAATTTGTCAAACTTTTGGAGTGTTAGATGTGCAATGTGCAGTTGGGTGTTGTCATGGGGAAGAATTGGGCCCTTGCTGTTGACCAATGCCAGCTGCAGGCATTGCAGTTTTTAGTGCATCTCATCAATTTTTGAGCATACTTCTCAGGTGTAATGGTTTCACTGAGATTCAGAAAGCTGTAGTGGATCATTCTAACAGAAAACCACCCAGCAGTGACCTGTGACCTTTTTTGGTACAAGTTTGGCTTTGACAAGTGCTTTGGAGTTTCTTGGTCCAAACACTGAGTTGGTCATTCCTGATTGTCATAGAAAATCCACTTTTTATTTCACATCACAATTTGATCAAGAAATGGTTCATTGTTGTTGCATAGAATAAGAGAAGATGACACTTTAAAACAAAACTTTTTTTTTTTTTTTTTGGTAAATTCATGAGGCATCCACTTATTGAGCTTTTTTGCCTTTCCAGTTTGCTTCAAATGCTGAACAACCATAGAGTGGTCAACATTGAGTTCTTCAGCAACTTCTCATGTAGTTGTCAGAGGATCAGCTTCAATGATCCTCTCAATTGGAGGTTGTCAACTTCCAAGAGCTCACTGCTGTACTCCTCATCTTCAAGGCTCTAGTCTCCTTTGCAAAACTTGTTGAAATACTACTGCACTATACATTGATTTGGAGAAGGCAATGGCAACCCACTCCAGTGTTCTTGTCTGGAGAATTCCAGGGACAGCGGAGCCTGGTGGACTGCCATCTATGGGGTCGCACAGAGTCGGACACGACTGAAGCGACTTAGTGGTAGTTAGTATACATTGATTAGCAGTTCCTGAGCCAAATCCATAGTTGATGTTGCGACGTGTCTCTGCTGCTTTATAACCCATTTTGAACTCGAGTAAGAAAAACACTGGAATTTACTTTTTGTCTAACATCATTTCCCTAGTCTAAAATAAATAGAAATAACAAGTCATTAGCAAAAAAATAAAGTGAGAAATGTGCATTAAAATGATATATAACATAATCATATTTAAGAATGTATCCCAGTTGTTCAGTCGCTAAGTCATGTCCTAATCTTTGTGACTCCATTGCTTGCAACACAGCAGGTTTCCCTCTCCTACACTGTCTCCTATAGTTTGCTCAATCTCATGTCCATTAACCACATTTAAGAATATATTCCATTATCAAACAGCAAATTTCAATGATGTAGAACCACAATTACTTTTACACTAATTTAATATTAACAGTAGTATTCTTTGAACAGCTATGTGAAAAGATGAGTGTGGGATGTATGGATCTAAACTCAGGCTATGGATAAATATATGGTAGTTTTCTTAGGTATTATCCCAGAAAGCTGTGAGCTTATGTGAACCTTGAAAACATACCTTGATGGGAATAAAAGGAAGAAGAAGATTACCATACCAACAAATACACAACCAACCTATTTTACCATTTCTTTAATATGTGAAAAATTGGTATTTAGGAAAAAAAAAAAAACAGAAACCATTGTCACTGATAGACATTTTTGTTTAATGAAGATATCTTAACACATTCAGAGTTGCAAAAATCAAAATAATATTACTTCATGTAAAACTAGAACATTAGTAGAAGATATATTCAGTGGTTTGTGATAACTAAGTTGCTAAGATCAATAAATAATGTTCCATGGTAAATTACGCTTTGGTAGGTTATCAATTCTTTGTGTTTGTAGGAAACCAGAGAGAAAATACTGAATGATTCATGTTAAAACTGTTCTGTTTTAGAATCAGATAATCCATTAGGAAGATGACGCATTACCATGTTCCACTATGTCATTGTTTAAGTGATAAAACTGAGGCCAGGAGATAATATCAGAAATAATATCAGAGTTATATAGAATAGCATGTTTTAATAACTCCTAGATCAGGGAAGGTTTTAGTATGCTGTGTGATTGCTTATCTGCTTTTCTGAGGCCCTGAGCCTATATAATACAACAAATATGTTTTTAAAACAGTTTAAAGAGTAATTCCACTGGATTGGAGAATTTATCACTCTGCTAAAGATGATAGAAAACAAAGATTTTCCTTTCTTCAACATGTTGGGGAAGGGCTAGGGGAGTAGTAGGAAAGGGAGGGGCTGCCTTAGTAGTAAACTGGATTCAGTCTCCACTGAAGACTTAATACACACAGGAAATTTGCTGCAGTGGATTCAGCAAAAATTTGATCAGAGAAGAAACCTGTTGGACCCCAACTTTTTGAACCTTTCAGAAATCAGCATGACTTCTGCTTCATAGAATCTGTAGATATTGAGCAGCTTTCTGCAAGGTTGAAAAAAAAAAGATCACAATGTTAGAAGCCTGTGCAGGAGGGTATTTCACAAAAGGTTGGTCTCTTACTGTGTAAGGAAAGGCATCTTGCTGTGTGAGGCTCCTTATAGCAACGTTTCAATTTTAAAGCAATCTGTGCACACTGTTATTGTAAGATTTCCTTATTTCTCACAAATTACACAACTTAAAACATTCATAAATACAAAATGATTTGCTTGGTATATAGAAATAAAATATAAACATAAATATATATTTTTATACATGGTAGAAAATAGTCATGTTTATTTTCAATGATATTACAGATAATGTCTTGTATGAAAGACTGCTATAGTCTGGGAAAACTACAGTGACAGACCTTTATTTATTTTAGGAATAAAGCTTGTCAACCTTAACAGTCTTCTATGAACTGAATTAATTTTTTATTCCGTAGTACCATTTTTTGCCCAAGCAATTGCTTGACACTACAGAAGACTTGTTTATTTACAGAAATGTTTCCTGTATTAGAAAAAAAATGAGATAATCCTATCTTTTCTGAGAATATGTGAGTTTTTTTACATTTGTGACTGTGTGGGAATTTAATGTGATTATATCTCTACAACTCTTTCATAATCTACAAATGCTCTTTAGCAATAGAAATAGCTACTAATTTTATTTCATAGGTATGGCATAGAGACATAATCTACATTTTGAAATTTGAAGATAAAAGTTGTAGTAATGATGTTTGGCTGAAATCAAAGCAATATTGTAAAGCAATTATCCCTCAATTAAAAGTAGATAATTTTTTAAAAAAAATTAATAGTACTTGTTTTAGACAAGTGCTACTGAATACTTAGGGAAATTATGGCCAAATTACCATAAAGGGATGAAATTAATGTACATAGTGAATAATATTATAAGAAATTCCTATGATTTTTAATAACCAATTAGACAAGCTAAAACAAATGGACCTTGCAACTCATTTTCTTTTTATAAATTTGTGACTATTATCAACTATAATTAACCACCATTTTTGTGATAATAGCTAAAACAAATGTTCAGTAAACTCTAGTAAATGTCAAAATTAAGATCTTTGCATAGAATAAAATGTTCAATAAATTGAAAATTACTTTTAAAATAGCATTCAATGTATATTTTTTACCTTAAAGGACAAATACACATCAAAATATAAATATAGGAGCTAGATTGTTAGCTCCTCTTTGCATCTTTTCTGTTATGCACACCATTTCTTTATAAGGCAAGCAACTTTCTTTAAAAAGAGCATTCTGTTTTTATGAAAATTCTCCATACTTCCTACATGCTCCACTTTTGTACTTATGAATAAAGGAAAGAATAGTATGATTGAGAGAGAGAGTAGTATATAATCACAGACAAAATGATATTGAATGGAATAGATTAATTATTGCTAATTCAAAGAATCTCATAAACATCTTAAAAGTACACTTTAAAATAGAGTCTTAGCTTTTCATGTGCTGTGCTAAGTCCCTTTACTCATGTCAGACACTCTGCGACCATATGGACTATAGCCTGCCAGGCTCCTCTGTACATGGGATTCTACAGGCAAGAATATTCGAGTGGGTTGCCATGTCCTCTTCCAGGGAATCTTCCCAGCTCAGTGATCAAACCCATGTCTATCTCTTGCATTGGCAGCCAGGTTCTTTACCACTAGTGCCACCTGGGAAGCCCTTAGATTTTTATAATTTGTAACTGAAATCTTGGTATCAATTAAAAAACTGCAATTATGTCATGAAAATTTGGGGGAGGGGTTTCAACATTGGCATTCAAGAAAATTATTCATTTTATTGACTTTATGTCCATTTATTTATGTTCCCTGAATGGCTGCAAGGATGATCAAATTATGCAATACTTTAGTACTGTGTTAGATTTTGCTTGTGAAATATACATTTTCAGTCATCAAAATAGCTATCCCTTTATATTATCTGGTACAAATGCTCTATTATAATCATTTAGGTCTGTTTATGTATCTCAAAAAGTGACATCTATTGCATCATATGTTGTTTGGAGAATTCAAAGGTCACTCTAGTTCTGTGGGAAAAGAAAAAATGCCATTGGTAATTTGATAGGGATTACTTTGAGTCTGTAAATTGCCTTGGGTAGTATAGTAATTTTAACAATATTGATTCTTCCAAGAACACGGTCCATCTTTCCATCTGTTTGCCTTGTCTTTAGTTTCTTTCATCAGCATCCTATAGCTGTTGGAGTGTATGTTGTTGCCTCCATAGGTAGTTTAATCCTAGATTAAAAAAAAATTTTTATGCAGTGTTAAATTGGATTGTTTGCTTTATTTATCTTTCTTATCTTTGATTGTTAGTGTGTAGAAATGCAACAGATTTAAATGCAAATAAAAACTACAATAAGGTATCACCTCATTCTGGTCAGAATGATCTTTATCAGAAAGGCTACAAATGATAAATGCTAGAGAGGGTGTGGGGAAAAAGGAATACTCCTACACAGTTGGTGGGAATATAAATTGATACAGCCACCAAGAAGAAGAGTATGGGGATTTCTTAAAAAAAAAAAAAAAAACTCAAAGTAGAGTTACCATATGAACTTACAGGCCCAGTGCTGAGCATATAACTGGATAAAATTATAATTAACAAAGATGCATGTGCCCCAGTGGTCATATGAGCACTATATACAATTTAATACAAAACTTGAAAACATTCTAAATGTTTATTGACAGATGAATTGTTAAAGAACAGGTGGTGAATACATATATGTGTATGCATGTATGTGTGTATACATACAATAGAATATTATTCAACCAGAAAAAGAATGAGACAATGCCATTTATTTTCATACTAAGTGAAATAAGCCAAAGATAAATATATGATAATATATAAGTGTGGAATCTAAAATAAACAACAAAAAAAGACATATAGATGAATTCATTTACAAAACAAAAAGATTCACAGACATAGAAAGCAAATTTATGATTACCAAAGGTGAGAGGGCTGAGGGTAAATTAGGAGGTTGGAATTAAAATATATTTGCTACTATGCAACCAATAGGTACCTATTGTATAGCACAGAGAATTCTACTCAGTATTTTGTACGAATCTGTAAGGGGAAAGAATCTGAAGTGGTATGTATATATGATGCTGAAGCTGAAATTCCAATACTCTGGCCACATTATATGAAGAGCTGACTCACTGGAAAAGACCCTGATGCTGGGAAAGATTGAAGGCAGAATAAGAAGGGGAAGACAGAGGATGAGATGGTTGGGTGGCATTACTGACTCAATGGACATGAGTTTGAATAAATTCCAGGATATGGTGAAGGACAGAGAAGCTTGGTATGCTGCAGTCTATGGGGTCACAATGTGTCAGACGTGACTTAGCAACTGAATAAAAAGATATCACTCTCCTGTATGCCAGAAATTAACACAATATTGTAAATCAACTCTGCTTTAGTAAAAAATGGAAACAACAACAAAGACCAATTCCAGTCAGTTTCTTTGTCAAGAGCATGTTTATTCCCAGGTTTTCCCTCAAAATTATAAGTACCTGAATTCTTGAGAAACCTATATGCAGGTCAGGAAGCAACAGTTAGAACTGGACATGGAACAGACTGGTTCCAAATAGGAAAAGGAGTACGTCAAGGCTGTATATTGTCACCCTGCTTATTTAACTTACACACAGAGTAAATCATGAGAAACGCTGGGCTGGAAGAAGCACTAGCTGGAATCAAGATTGCCAGAAGAAATATCAATAACCTCAGATATCCAGATGACACCACCCTTATGGCAGAAAATGAAGAGGAACTAAAGAGCCTCTTGATAAAAGTGAAAGTTGAGAGTGAAAAAGTTGGCTTAAAGCTCAACATTCAGAAAACAAAGATCATGGCATCTGGTTCCATCATTCATGGCAAATAGATGGGGAAACAGTGGAAACAGTGTCAGACTTTATTTTTTTGGTCTCCAAAATCACTGCAGATGGTGACTGCAGCCATGAAATTAAAAGATACTTACTCCTGGTAAGGAAAGTTATGACCAACCTAGATAGCATATTCAAAAGCAGAGACATTACTTTGCAAACAAAGGTCCGTCTAGTCAAGGCTATGGTTTTTCCATTGGTCATGTATGGATGTGAGAGTTGGACTGTGAAGAAAGCTGAGTGCCGAAGAATTGATGCTTTTGAACTGTGGTGTTGGAGAAGACTCTTGAGAGTCCCTTGGACTGCAAGGAGATCCAACCAGTCCATTCTGAAGGAGATCAGCCCTGGGATTTCTTTGGAAGGAATGATGCAAAAGCTGAAACTCCAGTACTTTGGCCACCTCATGTGAAGAGCTGACTCATTGGAAAAGACCCTGATGCTGGGAGGGATTTGGGGGCAGGAGGAGAAGGGGAAAACAGAGGATGAGATGGCTGGATGGTATCACCGACTCGATGGACATGAGTCTGAGTGACCTTCGGGAGTTGGTGATGGACAGGGAGGCCTGGCGTGCTGCGATTAATGGGATCGCCAAGAGTCAGACATGACTAAGTGGCTGAACTGAATGGAACTGAACTGAAGTCTTAATGGTGAGATGAATAAGAAACATATACCACATACTCCAAAAGACTTTTCCCTGAATAATTATCAATGACTATAATTAAGCCTGTTTAGGAAAGAGAGAATTCCAGATGGTAGACAGAGCTCTAAAACCATTAAAATTTGAATTCAGAAGCTTAACATAGTATGGTTTTCCTGATATGTATATGAGAATATGATCCACTTAGTGCGTTTCCACTAGTGAGTACGTCAGTTGTACACAGAATAGTGCTGCTCTCTGGGCCGTACACATTGACAGTTTAGGTTAACTGTGGGAAATAGAGGAAAGCACGTGCCTTGAAGAATCAGATCAGATGAGATCAGATCAGTCACTCAGTCATGTCCGAGTCTTTGTGACCCCATGAACCTCACCACGCCAGGCTTCCCTGTCCATCACCAACTCCTGGAGGTCACCCAGACTCACATCCATCGAGTCAGTGATGCCATCCAGCCATCTCATCCTCTGTTGTCCCCTTCCCCGCCTGCCCCCAATCCCTCCCAGCATCAGAGTCTTCTCCAATGAGTCAACTCTTCTCATGAGGTGGCCAAAATACTGGAGTTTCAGCTTTTGCATCATTCCTTCCAAAGAAATCCCAGGGCTGATCTCCTTAAGAATGGACTGGTTGGATCTCCTTGCAGTCCAAGGGACTCTCAAGAGTCTTCTCCAACACCACAGTTCAAAAGCATCAATTCTTCTGCGCTCAGCCTTCTTCACAGTCCAACTCTCACATCCATACATGACCACAGGAAAGACCATAGCCTTGACTAGGCGAACCTTTGTTGGCAAAGTGATGTCTCTGCTTTTGAATATGCTATCTAGGTTGGTCATAACTTTCCTTCCAAAGAGTAAGCATCTTTTAATTTCATGGCTGCAGTCACCATCTGCAGTGATTTTGGAGCCCCCAAAAATAAAGTCTGACATTGTTTCCACTGTTTCTCCATCTATTTCCCATGTAGTGATGGGACCAGATGCCATGATCTTTGTTTTCTGAATGTTGAGCTTTAAGCCAACCTTTTCACTCTCCACTTTCACTCTCATCAAGAGGCTTTTGAGTTCCTCTTCACTTTCTGCCATAAGGGTGGTGTCATCTGCATATCTGAGGTTATTGATATTTCTCCCAGCAATCTTGATTCCAACTTGTGTTTCTTCCAGTCCAGCATTTCTCATGATGTATTCTGCATATAAGTTAAATAAACATGGTGACAATATACAGCCTTGACGTACTCCATTTCCTATTTGGAACCAGTCTGTTGTTCCATGACCAGTTCTAACTGTTGCTTCCTGACCTGCATACAGATTTCTCAAGAGGCAGATCAGGTGGTCTTGTATTCCCATCTCTTTCAGAATTTTCCACAGTTTATTGTTATCTACACCGTCAAAGGCTTTGGCATAGTCAATAAAGCAGAAATAGATGTTTTTCTGGAACTCTCTTGCTTTTTCCATGTTCCAGCGGATGTTGGCAATTTGATCTCTGGTTCCTTTGCCTTTCTAAACCCAGCTTGAACATCAGGAATTTCACGGTTCACATATTGCTGAAGCCTGGCTTGGAGAATCAAGTATTAATTTGGCATTGGTTCTACATGCATGGCATGCTGATACCTGAGCCTATTTATTTAAAGAAATTGTAAACTTAAACATCATACAAAAATGTGATACAAATGGTGAAAAATGTATCCCCCCATCACAGAAACAGTTCTACTATGACAGCTATTTAAGAATACACAGGACATTTTAGAGCAAAGACCATTAATATTTGTGGAGAGAAATTTAAGCAAGTTAACTGCTCCGTCTTTACTAGCTTGTAACAAAAAATTTTGTTCTCCTTGAATAGGTTCTAATTTTATACAAACTTTATTTGCTTAGTTAATTACTTTTGCTTCTAAAATTATTTCTCTAAAGAAATTACTAGCAGTTTGTAAAGCATGCTGTTCAGAATTGTTTTGACATATGTGGGTATAAAAAAAAATGCTGCTGAAAATATAAAACAAATGTCTTTGGTTAGTAACATCCATCCTTAAACATCTGTTAATACATTGCTATTAAAATAGAATGCAAACAAATTCCTCAGTTTGGACCCTGCTAGGTTTGCTACATATAAAATTTATAACAACTCATATAAGCCTTGGTTTCAATTGCTAAGCGTGCTTTGCATAGGCTCACTAATAACCCACTAGAAATTGAGTAGAAGGACATGCACTCATCTTCTGCAAGAACTCCAAAATTACCACTCACTACTGAACAACCATCTACAGGAGCATGTTGGATCCCAGCAAAAAAATAGACCCCATATCCAAGGGCAAAAGAGAAGCCCCAACAAGATGGTAGGAGGGACGAAATTGCATTTAGAATCAAACCGAATACCAGCAGAGATTCTTGAAGGGCTCAGACAAAACCTTGTACACACCAGGAGACACCACAGAGACTGAGCCAGACCTGTCTTTGAGTATATCCTGAGGAGTTATGAGTCAGCAGTGGCCTGCTGCAGGGGCAGGGGCTCTTGGTGCACCTGACCTGGGTGTGGCATAAGCCTTCTTGGAGAAGGTCACCATTAACTCCACCATAGAGCTCTACACCACAGAACTTACACAGGACTGGGGAAACAGACTCTTGGAAGGCACAAACAAAACCTTCTATGCACCAAGACCCAGGAGAAAGGAGCAGTGACCCCACAAGAGACTGGCCCATACTTGCCTGTGAGTGTCCAGGAGTCTCCAGTGGTGGCCTGCTGCAGGGTCGAGGACACTGAGTGGGGCAGTGCAAGCATGGGACCTTTTGAAGGATGTCACCATTATCATCATTACCTCCACCATAGGAATAATGCAAAAAATCCCCACACCTTGATGATACTAATGACAAGTAAGTACAAGTGGCTATATTAATATCAGGAAAAATAATTTTCAAACAAAGAAAAATGTCACAGACAAAGAGAATGATTATTTAATGATAAAATGGTCATTTCATCAGAATGGCAGAAGAATGCTAAACCTTTTTTACATATCATATTACATTTTACAATATATTAATATGCATATAGAAAGATCTGATGGATCCATAAAGAGAAATAGAGAGTTCCACTTTAGACCCAAGGATTTCAAAACCTGCCTCTAAATAACTGATAGGAAGAGTGGATAGTAAATCAGTGAGATTAGAGGAAAATTGAATAAAACCTACATACTTTGATCTAATTGAGATGTATTTGTAGAACACCATACTCAACAATATCTTTGTTGTTCAGTCACTAAGTTGTGTCCGACTCTGTGACCCCATGGACTGCAGCATGCCAGGCCTCCTTGTCCCTCACCACCTCCTGGATTTCGCCCAAGGTCATGTCCATTGACTCAGTGATTACATTCAACCATCTCATTTCTGCTGCCTTCTCCTTTTGCCTTCAATCTTCCCCAGCATCAGGGTTTCTCCAGTGAGTCAGCTGTTCATATCAGGTAGCCAAAGTATTGGAGCTTCAGCTTCAAAATCAGTCCTTCCAGTGAGTATTCAGGTTTACAGTTCAGAAGCATAGACTGACTAAAAGATTGAAACCTAATTATAGAACTAGAAAATGTTTCCCTTCCTGTGCCACACTACATTAATAAAGACCTATTTATAGTAGTTCCATGTCTCAGTACATCACATCTGGCTGTTAAGAAAAAATCACAGGGAATACTAAAAGGCAAAGAACAGTTTGGAAAGATAGAGGAAGAATCATAACTAGAAATGGCAGGAATGTTGAAACTATCAGAGTGAGTTTAACAACTATGATTAATATACTAAGGGTACTAGTGGATAAAATGGATGATATAAAATCACCAAACCTCAAATTGTGTACTCTGTGAAACTGTTCTTCAAAAGCGAAGGAGATATAAAGACTTTCTCAGATTAAAAATATTGAAGGGATATTTTGCTAGTAGAATAGCTTTCCAAGAAATATTAAAATAATTTTCTTAGGAGAAAATCAATACAGATCAGATTTGTATCAGCACAAACAAAGGAAGCACAATAAAGATAAAGTGAAAGTGAAATAAAAACATATTTTTCTTGTTCTTAATTGACCTGACAGATATTTTTTTTTTCAAAATAGTAATAGCAACCATGTAGCTGATTATGTATACTAATGAATGATTGTATATAAGTGAAATAAATAATAATAAATAGCAATGACACAAGGGGTGGGAGAGAAGCATTAGAATTATTCAGTTATTATGCGATTCTCCCACTGCCTATGAAGTGGTTTAATGATATATAAAAGATGGCTTATATAAATTGTAGTATAAATGCACATAGCAAACTCTAGGACAACAGCTAAAAAAAGTAAAATTAAAAAAATAAGTCTGATATACTAAGATTAAGGAAAAATATCAATAGAATTATATAAAACATTCATATAAAACCAGGAAGGCAGAAAAAGAGTAGAAGACAAAAGTAGGAGCAAAGAACAAGAGCACCAAGTAGAAAACAGTAAGCAATATGGCAGATATTAATCCAGATATATAATCACTTGACCTTCATTGATCTAAATGCAACAGTTAAAATACAAAGATTGTCAAAGTGTTTCAGAACACAAGACCTGGATGTATGTTTCCTTAAAACCTATTTTAAACATAAGGGCACATATAGATTAAAAGGAAATGAATAGAGAAAGATATACCATGCAAACACTAATCAAAGTAATGGCTATATGAATGTTAGACTGGGGAAAATTCAAGGCAAACAAAGTTATCAAGAGGTAAAGAAGGGTATATGCACCAAGGAGATAGACCATATTCTGTTCCATAAAAGAATAAATCATACAATATCTGCTTTCAGATCACAATGAAATTAAGCTATCAGTAGATAACAGAAAGTTAGCTAAAAGCATCCCCAAATGTGTGGGGATTAGATGATGAACCTCTAAATAACAAAAAGTCAAAGAAAAAAATGTCAAGAGACATTGCAAGATATTTTAGCTAAATGAAGAGAATAGTACAACTTAGCAAAATTTGGGGGTACAGTCAACACAACCCTTAAAAATTTATAGTATTAGATGTATGTATTAGAGAAGAAAGAGCTAAAATTAATCATGCAAGCTTCCACCTTAGGGTATTAGAAAAAAAAAAAAAAAAAACAGATTAAATCCAAAGTAAAAGAAGAAAAATAATAATGAAGCAAAAGTCAGTAAAATGTAAAATTAAAAATAATAAACAAAAACCACAAATTGCTAATAGGAGAAATAAAAAGAGGGCATCACTACAGATCCCTTAGATGTTAAAAGTATAACAAAGAAATACTTTGAACAATTCTGTCCTTATAATTTGATAGGTTAGATGAAATGGTTCAGTTCCTCAAAAAAAAAAATCAACCAAATTCACATAGGAAGAAATAGAAAATTTGAATACTGAATCTGTTGAATTAATTGAGTTAATAATTTTTCAAATGAGAAAGCACCAGGCCCAGATCAATTCACTGATGAATTCTACCAAACTTTTAAGGAAGAAATTATACCAATCATTCTCTATCTGTGATATTATTCTCTGCATTCCCTTTCAGAGAGTAAAAGCAGAAGGTATATTTCTTAACTCATTATATGATACCTAATACAGAAAAGCAGACAAAATACTATAAGGAAAGCAAGCTACAGAGTATACCTCTCATGAGCATAGATGGAAAAATCCTGAAACCTTATAAAATCCATTTTAAAATTTTTATGAAAATAAGTATACATTTATTTCTATGTATAAATTATACATAAATTTATTCTAGGTATTCATGACTGAATACATTCAACATTTTAAAATACATTAATGTAGTTCATCAAATTAAATAGCTAAAAAAATTCAATCGCATTTCATATCAATAGGGCTTCCATGGTGGTTCAGTGGGAAGATCCTCTAGAAAAGGGAATGGCAACCCTCTTCAGTATTCTTGCCTGGATAATTACATGGACAGAGGAGCCTGGTGGGCTCCAATCCAAGAGTCACAAAGAGTCATACATAAATGAAGAGACTTAGCGTAGCATAGCATCGGAGAAAGCAATGGCACCCAACTCCAGTACTCTTGCCTGGAAAATCCCATGGACGGAGGAGCCTGGTAGGCTGCAGTCCATGGGGTCGCTAAGAGTTGGGCACGACTGAGCGACTTGGCTTTCACTTTTCACTTTCACGCATTGGAGAAGGAAATGGAAACCCACTCCAGTGTTCTTGCCTGGAGAATCCCAGGGATGAGGAGCCTAGTGGGCTGCCATCTATGGGGTCACACAGAGTTGGACACAACTGAAGCAACTTAGCAGCAGCAGCAGCAGTAGCAACAGCAGCATAGGTATATATGCAATCTGATGAGTGGAATTAGAAATAAAAACACAATATTGTTTATATCATTGTGAAGTAAAATGGTCCTTAGGAAGCATTGCTATGAACATAGCTAGTGGAGGTGATTAAATTCCAGCTGAGCCATTTAAAATCCTAAAAGATGGTGCTGTTAAAGTGCTGTACTCAATATGTCAGCAAATTTGGAAAACTCAGCAGCAGCCATAGGACCATAAAAGGTCAGTTTTTATTTCAATTCCAAAGAAAAGCAACACCAAATAATGTTCAAACTACTGTACATGTGTGCTCATTTCACTTGATAGCAAGATAATGCTCAAAATTCTTCAAGCTAGACTTCAACAGTATGAACCAAGAATTTCCAGATACACAGGCTAGACTTAGAAAAGGCAGAGGAACCAAAGATCAAATTACCAATATCCACTGGATCATAGAAAAAGCAAGGGAATTAAAAGAAAAAAAAAAAAAAAACCTACTTCTGCTTCATTGACTACTCTAAAGCCTTTGTGTGAATCACTAAACTGTGGAAAATTCTTAAAGAGATGAGAATACCAGAACACCTTACCTGAATTCTGAGAAATAAGTATGCAGGACAAGAAGCAACAGTTAGAACCTGACATGGAACAACTGACAGGTTCCAAATTGGGAAAGGAGTATGACAAGGCTGTGTATTGTCACCCTGCTTATTTAACTTATATGCAGTTCAGTTCAGTTGCTCAGTTGCGTCCGACTCTTTGCAACCCCATGGACTGCAGCACACCAGGCCTCCTTGTCCATTACCAACTCCTGGAGTTTACTCAAGCTTATGTCCATTGAGTCGGTGATGCCATCCAACCATCTCATCCTCTGTTATCCCTTTCTCCTCCCACCTTCAATATTTCCCAGCATCAGGGTCTTTTCAAATGAGTCAGTTTTTTGCATCAGGTGACCATATGCAGAGTACATCATGCAAAATGCCATGTTGGATGAATCACAAGTTGTAATCAATATTGCTGGGAGAAATAATAGCCTCAGATATTCAGATGATACCACTCTAATGGCAGAAAGCAAAGAGTAACTAAAGGGCGTCCTGATGAGGATGAAAGAGGACAGTGAAAAACCTGGCTTAAAACTCAGTGTTCAAAAAACAAAGATCATGGTGTCCAGTCCCATTACTTCATGGCAAATGGAGGAAAAGTAGAAACAGTGAAGAGCTTTTATTTTCTTGGGCTCCACCAATCACAGCAGAATGTGACTGCATTCATAAGTTCAAAGAAACTTGCACCTTGAAAGAAAAGCTCTGACAAACCTAGACAGTGTATTAAAAAGCAGACACATCGCTTTGTGGACAAAGGCCCATACAGTCAAAGCAATGGTTTTTCCAGTAGTCATGTAAGATTTGAGAGTTGAACCATAAAAATGGCTGTGTGCCATCTTTCAAAAAAATTGATGCTTTTGAATTGCAATGCTGGAGAAGAGTCTTGAGGGTCCCTTGGACAGCAAGGAGATGAAACCAGTGAGTTCTGAAGGAAATAAACCTTGAATAATTGGAGGGACAGATGTTGAAGTTCCCAAACTTTGGCTACCTGATGTAAAGAGCTGACTCATTGGAAAAGACTGATGCTGGGTAAGATTGAGGGCCAGAGGAGACAGGGGCAACAGAGAATGAGACAGTTGGATGGTATCACCAACTCAGTGGATGTGATCTTGAGCAAATTCAGGAGATGGTGAAAGAGAAGCCTGGCATGCTGCAGTTCATGGAGTAGGCACGACTTCAAGACTGAACAACAACAATTATTTATATCAGCATCAAAAAATGAAATACTAAGGTTTCAGTTCAGTTCAGTCACTCAGTCGTGTCTGATTCTTTGCGACCCCCTGAATCACAGCACTCCAGGCCTCCCTGTCTATCAAAAACTCCCAGAGTTCACACAAACTCATGTCCATCCAGTCGGTGATGCCATCTGGCCATCTCATCCTCTGTCATCCCCTTCTCCTCCTGCCCCCAATCCCTCCCAGCATCAGGGTCTTTTCCAGTGAGTCAACTCTTCGCATGAGGTGGCCAAAATACTGGAGTTTCAGCTTTAGCATCATTCCTTCCAAAGAAATCCCAGGGCTGATCTCCTTTAGAATGGACTGGTTGGATCACCTTCCAGTCCAAGGGACTCTCAAGACTCTTCTCCAACACCACAGTTCAAAGCCATCAATTCTTTGGTGCTCAGCTTTCTTCACAGTCCAACTCTCACATCCATATATAAATCTAACAAAATATATACAAAATATATATATCAAAGACTATAAAGTTCAGTTGAAAGAAATCCAAGAAAAACTAAATAAATGGAGAGATAATCCATTTACAGTGATAATAGGAAAAATTAATATTGTCAAAATACCTGTTCTCAAATTTATGTATAGATTCAATGCAGTAGTATTCAAAATCCAAGTAAATAATGTTTTACATATTAGCAAACTGATTCTAAATTTTTTTATTGGATACCATACAAATTTAATGTACAATACTAAAATTGTATAGCCAACATAATTTCAAAAGAGAAGATCAAAACTAGCACCATCCTACTTCAGGACAATTGTACTATAGTGCCAGGGCGGCTGCTAATACTGGGGGAGGCTATTCATGTGCATATGGGAAATCTCTGTGTCTTCCTCTGAGTTTTGCTGGGAACTCAAACCTGCTCTAAAAATAGTTTTTAAAGAAACTAAATAAAAGCAAATGAAACCCAAAGCAGAAAAAATAGAGAAGAGACTTATGAAATAAAAAAGATAAAATAATAATAAAAATTGGTGAACAGAATATTTATATCTTTGACAAGACCATGATAAACATTGAAATATATCAGAAAAAGAGAGAGAACACAACCAGTATCAGAAATAAAACATGTTATTTAATACCAAAATTAGAAAAATACATACAGCAAAAAATAACACTGAAAAATCCACAGTTGTAATTTAAATTATAGAAATTATTTTTAACCAACGTGCATGCAATGAGTAGTTATATAAAACATTCAGAACAATCAGTTAGGATTTCAATAGTACTTAAAACAAATGCCCTAATCAGTACTTTTAGAACACATCACCCAACAACAGCAGTATAACCATTTTTAGAGTTAACATGAAAATTTCAACAAAAGATAGACCATAAAATTAGTATCAATATTTTCAGAAAATGATTGCTGTGTTACAGAGTATGTATTTGCTAACCAAGCAAAGGAAAATCTGTAATATTAAATATAAAGTTAGCTGGATGATATCCATGTACTTGAAGATTGTGAAAGTTGCTTAGTCGTGTCCGACTCTTTGCGACCCCATGGACTATAGCTCGTCTGTACCAGGGCTATACCTAATCCTGCCAGGCAAGAGTACTGGAGTGGGTTGCCATTTCCTTCTCCAGGGAATCTTCCCAACCCAAGGACCAAACCCAGGTCTGCCACATTGCAGGCAGACACTTTACCTTCTGACCCACCAGGGAAGCCCACTTGAAGATTAACACACGTCTAATGTAATCTGGGTTTCTAAAGGGGATGTTATTTTCAATTGAATGATAATAAAAATGCAATGTGTTACAATTTGTGCAGTGTTGTAGAAATAATGTTAAAACCAAATTTTTGGCTTAAGCATTTCTATTAGAAAATGAAAATTTAAATTAATTCCATAAATATCTAAATCAAAAGTCTACTGTAAAAACTTAAAAGCAAATTAAGAAATACAATTATAAATAAATTGCATTATAAGTTTAAAAGCCTTAAGCTGGAAACAACTAAAATGTCTATTAACAAGAGATTAGGAAGATACATTTTTCTAAATTTATATGATGGAATCCTACTGACCAATTTAAAAAATACCTAAATGCAGAAAAACAAGACAGCTCAAAAATCTTATGTTCAATAAGAGAAATCAGTCACATCGTAATATGTAGTATATTATTTTATTAACATTAAATTTTAAAACAAAACTTAAAACTGATTTCCAAGGGTATAAATCATCACATTGATATTCTAGGAAGATGAAGGCTAAATGGAACAAATGAACATGAGGGAACTCCCTGGAGTGATGGAGATGCTCTGCCTTCTAATTAGCTCATTGATGATGTGTGTATGTAAGCATTAAACTTTGTTGAACTGAAAAGATAAAATGTCTCTATTTTATTCTTTTTAAATTTTACCTGTGTAAAAATGTAGACAAGGGGCTTCCCTTGTTGCTCAGTTGCTAGAGAATCTGCCTTCAATGCCGGAGACCTGAGTTCAATTCCTGGGTCAGGGAGATTCCCTAGAGAAGGAAATGGCAACCCACTCCAGTATTCTTGCTTGGAGAATCCCATGGACAGAGGAGCCTGGCAGGCTACATTCCATGGGGTCACAAGAGTTGGACACAACTTAGTGACTAAACCACCACCAAAAGTGTATAAGTTATTTTCATTATTAAAGCAAACAGTGTAGGGTAATTTTACCTCCATATGGACCCATTTATATATATATTTAGAATTGAAATAGTGTGTATTTCAGACATATTTTTGAGACTGTTTTGTGAAATGGTAGCAGTAAAATAAAACAACCCTTCATTCAGGAAGCAACTGTTTAACTAGCTGCATGGAAGTGACTTTTAGATCACACAATTGTATTACTCTTTAAGAATGTTGGAATACTATTTTTATTTATTTTATTTTTGTCCCCAACCAACTTTTCTGTTTGTTTATATAGAAAGTGAATACATCAGTAGGTAATCAGTGATACATCACAGAGAGCCCTGAAATAGTGCAATGAATTGCTTAAGACCTCAGAAAATGTTATTGACTCTCTCATTCATTAGCGGATTCAACAAGCATGCACGTTTCTGTGGTGTTCGTGGCCTGGTTCAGGCATCAGAGATATTTTGACACACAAGATAATGACTGTGGCATCAATTTTATCTGTATGATATTAAAAGAGAAACAAAGGATGAAATAACTGGAACTTAGATATCTCAAATGAAATCTATGATGACTGAATTATAGCAAATCCCTTCTCAGTTATTAATACTGCTCTAAAGACTAGGTGAAAGAGGAGAGTGAAAATATTGGCTTGCTGCTGCTGCTGCTACTAAGTCACTTCAGTTGTGTCCAACTCTGTGCAACCCCATAGACGGCAGCCCACCAGGCTCCGCCATCCATGGAATTCTCCAGGCAGGAACACTGGAGTGGGTTGCCCTTTCCTCCTCCAATGCATGTAAGTGAAAAGTGAAAGTGAAGTCGCTCAGTTGTGTCCGACTCACAGCGGCCCCATGGATTGCAGCCCACCAGCCTCATCTGTCCATGGAAGTTTCCAGGCAAGAGTACTGGAGTAGGGTGCCATTGCCTTCTCTGAAAGTTGGCTTAAAGCTCAACATTCAGAAAACTAAAATCATGGCATCTGGTCTCATCACTTCATGGGAAATAATGGGGAAACAGTGTCAGACTTTATTTTTGGGGGCTCCAAAGTCACTGCAGATGGTGATTGCAGCCATGAAATTAAAAGATGCTTACTCCTTGGAAGGAAAGTTATGACCAACCTAGATAGCATATTCAAAAGCAGAGATATTACTTTGCCAACAAAGGTCCATCTAGTCAAGACTATGGTTTTCCCAGTGGTCATGTATGGATGTGAGAGTTGGACTGTGAAGAAAGCTAAGCACCGAAGAATTGATGGTATTGAACTGTGGTGTTGGAGAAGAGTCTTGAGAGTCCCTTGGACTTCAAAGAGATCCAACCAGTCCATCCCAAAGATCAGTCCTGGGTGTTCACTGGAAGGACTGATGCTAAAGCTGAAAGTCCAATACTTTGGCCACCTCATGCGAAGAGTTGACTCATTGGAAAAGACTGATGCTGGGAGGGATTGAGGGCAGGAGAAGAAGGGGATGACAGAGGATGAGATGGTTGGATGGCATCACCGACTAGATGGACATGAGTTTGAGTGAACTCTGGGAGTTTTTAATGGACAGGGAAGCCTGGAGTGTAGCGATTCATTGGGTCACAAAGAGTCGAACATGCTTGAGTGACTGAACTGAACTGAACTGAAAGACTAGATGAAATAACATATATAAAATATTTTTTTCAATTTTTTTAATTTTTATTTTACTTAACTTTACAATATTGTATTGGTTTTGCCATACATCAAAATGAATCCGCCACAGGTATACATGTGTTCCCCATCCTGAACCCTCCTCCCTCCTCCCTCCCCATACCATCCCTCTGGGTTGTCCCAGTGCACCAGCCCCAGGCATCCGGTATCAGGCATCAAACCTGGACTGGCAACTCATTTCAAATATGATATTATACATATTTCAATGCCAAAATATTTTAAATTTGTAGGCACAGGACACTAAAGTTATAAACAGTATATTTTATCAAATACACTTCTTTGCAATGTGACAAGCTCAGCTTGGCATATAGCTGGGTTTTAAACATTGTTCTAGAAGTTTTCTGTTATTTATTTGTAAGGAGATACCAATCTTTATTTTGACTATTACATAAGCAGATATATCACTTTATATATTTATTAAATAAGGCTCTCACTGTATGGTTTTATTAGTTTTGTTGAATCCCTTTGCTTGACTTGTATAATTATTTTATATATTTATAGGTTATCTGACAATAAGAACAAACAAAGACACCTACAGAGGAAACTGTACCTGTTCTATAAGTTATCAAATACATTTATTATTTACTATTCCAATCTCTAATAGCGTGGAATATATACATATACATTGTGCATTTTTACAATTATATTTTGGATGCAATTAGCAAATATATCCATATACATGGAAAAGTAGCATAAGTAACAACTAAAATATTCCCTTAAACAATAAATTTAAGCTATATAACCACGTGGGGAAGAAAACATAAGAGAGTGGTGTCTTGTCACATTGTAAATATGAGAGCTGTGAAGAACAGAGAGAGAAACAATATTAGGAGACTTCAGGCTCTATTAGCAAGGTCATCATTTCCTCATTATAACTATACATTGTACTGTTGTGATATGCAAGCCATAATTAAAAGTATTGTTTATATCTCAAAAACAAACAGCAATATAGAGAAATAATGGAATGTTTAGAAAAATCACTTAATGTATCCTAAATTTTGCCTAAAGGGAGAAACAGACTTGTCATCAAAAATTTGTATCTACCTCTGTGCTTTACATTAGAAGACAAATAATAGGAATAACTTGGGCAATAAGTGAAAATATCAGAATTGATTCAAATTATCATTTAAGTTCCATGGTACTATTGACGGCAATGTGGAGTACATTGAAAATTGCTACTTATGCTTTTGTAACTTTAATATGAAAGGGGAATGAATTAAGTCATCCAGAAATCTTTGGATAAAATATGATATACCAAACAAGAAACATATTTCTCTTATGTTGCCTAGGTTTACAAAAAACAAAAATCATATTTGATAAACTACCCAGCAATTTTAATACATTTCTATTAGAGCTAAATTATCCAATTTTACAGCTGCGTCGCGCACTAAGAGCGCGGCCGAGAGGAGCTACTCCACGACCGAGGTCAGGAAGGGCGGCGGTGAGGAGAGACCCCTCGTCCAAGGTAAGGTGCGATGGCTGTGCTTCGCTGGCCGGGAACAGCCGGGAGCAGCCGGGATGAGATACCCCACGCCCAAGGTAAGAGAAACCCAAGTAAGACAGTAGGTCTTGAAAGAGGGCATCAGAGGGCAAATACACTAAAACCATTCTCACAGAAAACTAGTCAATCTAACCACACAAGGACCACACCCTTGTCTAACTCAATGAGATTCAGCCATGCCCGAGGGGCAACCTGGGATAGGCGGGTCATGGTGGAGAGATATGACAGGGTGTGGTCCGCTGGAGAAGGGAATGGCAAACCACTTCAGTATTCTTGCCTTGAGAACCCCATGAACAGTATGAAAAGACAAAATGATAGGATACTGAAAGAGAAACTCCCCAGGTCAGTAGGGGCCCAATATGCTACTGGAGATCAGTGGAGAAATAACTCCAGAAAGAATGAAAGGATGGAGCCAAAACAAAAAGAATACCCAGCTGTGGATGTGTCTGGTGATAGAAGCAAAGACCGATGCTGTAAAGAGCAATATTGCATAGGAACCTGGAATGTCAGGTCCATGAATCAAGGCAAATTGGAAGTGGTCAAACAAGAGATGGCAAGAGTGAATGTTGACATTCTAGGAATTAGCGAACTAAAATGGACTGGAATGGGTGAATTTAACTCGGATGACCATTATATCTACTACTGTGGGCAGGAATCCCTCAGAAGAAATGGAGTGGCCATCATGGTCAACAAAAGAGTCCGAAATGCAGTACTTGGATGCAATCTCAAAAACGATAGAATGATCTCTGTTCGTTTCCAAGGCAAACCATTCAATGTCAAAGTAATCCAAGTCTATGCCCCAACCAGTAACGCCGAAGAAGCTGAAGTTGAACAGTTCTATGAAGACCTACAAGACCTTTTAGAACTAACACCCAAAAAAGATGTCCTTTTCATTATAGGGGACTGGAATGCAAAAGTAGGAAGTCAAGAAACACCTGGAGTAACAGGCAAATTTGGCCTTGGAATACGGAATGAAGCAGGGCAAAGACTAATAGAGTTTTGCCAAGAAAATGCACTGGTCATAGCAAATACCCTCTTCCAACAACACAAGAGAAGACTCTATACATGGACATCACCAGATGGTCAACACCGAAATCAGATCGATTATATTCTTTGCAGCCAAAGATGGAGAAGCTCTATACAATCAGCAAAAACAAGACCAGGAGCTGACTGTGGCTCGGACCATCAACTCCTTATTGCCAAATTCAGACTGAAATTGAAGAAGGTAGAAGAAACTACTAGACCATTCAGGTATGACCTAAATCAAATCCCTTATGATTATACAGTGGAAGTGAGAAATAGATTTAAGGGCCTAGATCTGATAGATAGAGTGCCTGATGAACTATGGAATGAGGTTCATGACATTGTACAGGAGACAGGGATCAAGACCATCCCCATGGAAAAGAAATGCAAAAAAGCAAAATGGCTGTCTGGGGAGGCCTTACAAATAGCTGTGAAAAGAAGAGAAGCAAAAAGCAAAGGAGAAAAGGAAAGATATAAACATTTAAATGCAGAGTTCCAAAGAATAGCAAGAAGAGATAAGAAAGCCTTCTTCAGTGATCAATGCAAAGAAATAGAAGAAAACAACAGAATGGGAAAGACTAGGGATCTCTTCAAGAAAATCAGAGATACCAAAGGAACATTTCATGCAAAGATGGGCACAATAAAGGACAGAGATGGTGTGGACCTAACAGAAGCAGAAGATATTAAGAAGAGGTGGCAAGAATACACAGAAGAACTGTACAAAATAGAGCTTCAAGACCCAGATAATCATGATGATGTGATCACTGACCTAGAGCCAGATATCTTGGAATGTGAAGTCAAATGGGCCTTAGAAAGCATCACTACGAACAAAGCTAGTGGAGGTGATGGAATTCCAGTGGAGCTATTCCAAGTCCTGAATGATGATGCTGTGAGAGTGCTGCACTCAATATGCCAGCAAATTTGGAAAACTCAGCAGTGGCCACAAGATTGGAAAAGGTCAGTTTTCATCCCAATCCCAAAGAAAGGCAATGCCAAGGAGTGCTCAAACTACCGCACAATTGCACTCATCTCACACGCTAGTAAAGTAATGCTCAAAATTCTCCAAGCCAGGCTTCAGCAATATGTGAACCGTGAACTTCCTGATGTTCAAGCTGGTTTTAGAAAAGGCAGAGGAACCAGAGATCAAATTGCCAACATCCGCTGGATCATGGAAAAAGCAAGAGAGTTCCAGAAAAACATCTATTTCTGCTTTATTGACTATGCCAAAGCCTTTGACTGTGTGGATCACAATAAACTATGGAAAATTCTGAAAGAGATGGGAATACCAGACCACCTGATCTGCCTCTTAAGAAATCTGTATACAGGTCAGGAAGCAACAGTTAGAACTGGTCATGGAACAACAGACTGGTTCCAAATAGGAAAAGGAGTACGTCAAGGCTGCATATTGTCACCATGTTTATTTAACTTATATGCAGAGTACATCATGAGAAATGCTGGACTGGAAGAAACACAAGTTGGAATCAAGATTGCCGGGAGAAATATCAATAACCTCAGATATGCAGATAACACCACTCTTATGGCAGAAAGTGAAGAGGGGCTAAAAAGCCTCTTGATGAAAGTGAAAGTGGAGAGTGAAAAGGTTGGCTTAAAGCTCAACATTCAGAAAACGAAGATCATGGCATCTGGTCCCATCACTGCATGGGAAATAGATGGGGAAACAGTGTCAGACTTTGTTTTTCTGGGCTCCAAAATCACTGCAGATGGTGACTGCAGCCATGAAATTGAAAGACGCTTGCTCCTTGGAAGGAAAGTTATGACCAACCTAGATAGCATATTCAAAAGCAGAGACATTACTTTACCAACAAAGGTTCGCCTAGTCAAGGTTATGGTCTTTCCTGTGGTCATGTATGGATGTGAGAGCTGGACTGTGAAGAAGGCTGAGCGCCGAAGAATTGATGCTTTTGAACTGTGGTGTTGGAGAAGACTCTTGAGAGTCCCTTGGACTGCAAGAAGATCCAACCAGTCCATTCTGAAGGAGATCAATCCTGGAGTTTCTTTGGAAGGAATGATGCTAAAGCTGAAACTCCAGTATTTTGGCCACCTCATGCGAAGAGTTGACTCATTGGAGAAGACTCTGATGCTGGGAGGGATTGAGGGCAGGAGGAGAAGGGGACGACAGAGGATGAGATGGCTGGATGGCATCACTGACTCGATGGATGTGAGTCTGAGTGACCTCCGGGAGCTTGTGATGGACAGGGAGGCCTGGCGTGCTGCGGTTCATGGGGTTGCAGGGAGTCGGACACGACTGAGCGACTGATCTGATCTGATCTGATCTGATAGGTAAATATTGCCACATACTTTCTCTTCAATTCATACTATGATATATAAATACAGTAAAAATATACTGCAAGTGACTAGCTATAGTTAATTTTTATAAATAATTTAAACATGAGTTTCAACAATATTATCTCCCTAGAAAATATATTTTACCATCTATATTTTTATCACAACCCTCTATTTGTCTGTATCTCCCACTGTAATTGTCCCTTTAATATTTTTAATTACTATTTTTAATGCCTATTCATCTTTTAAAAATAGAACTCCATAAATATAAGGATTTTATGTGTCTTGTTACCAGTGTTTCCAATATGTTACAGAGTATCTGGCACTGAATAAGCATCAACATAGAGTATTGAATAATGAATTGTTAACTAAATCAGCATGAGTTCTGTGTGTGAAATTCTATTCCATTAGATGAGGAAAGATAACTTGGATATCCGCTTTCTATATTGCTATCATAACAGAAAGAAGACAAAATGGCTGGAAGTGGGGAGCCATTGCCTTTGTGTGTGTGCTGGTGCTCAGTGTCCAGGCTACCCCATGGTCTGTAGCCTGTCATGTTTCTCTGTCCATAGAGTTTTCCAGGCAAGAATACTGGAGCAGGTTGCATTTCTTTCTCCAGGATATCTTTCTGACCCAAGGATCAAACCCTAGTCTCTAGCACCTTCTGCACTGTCAGACAGGTTCTTTACCAGCAGAGCCACCAGAGAAGTCCCCATTATCTTTAAAGATTTTACCTTTTAATGCTTGTGGAATGATGAGAAAGAGCTTGGCGTCTTTGAAAGAGAAAATGTGAAATCATTAGATATTTGAGGCAAAATAGCAGCCCAAACTGTGGCTTCAAGACCACAATTCAGTTCAGTAAAGTCGATCGGTCGTGTCCAACTATTTGCAGCCTAATGAATTGCAGCACTCCAGGCCTCCCTGTCCACCACCAACTCCCAGAGCTCACCCAGACTCACGTCCTTTGAGTCAGTGATGCCATGCAGCCATCTCATCCTCTGTCGTCCCCTTTTCTTCCTGCCACCAATCCCTCCCAGCATCGGAGTCTTTTCCAATGAGTCAACTCTTCGCATGAGGTGGCCAAAGTACTGGAGTTTCAGCTTTAGCATCATTCCTTCCAAAGAAATCCCAGGGCTGATCTCCTTCAGAATGGACTGGTTGGATCTCCTTGCAGTCCAAGGGACTCTCAAGAGTCTTCTCCATCACCACAGTTCAAAGGCATCAATTCTTCAGCACTCAGCCTTCTTCACAGTCCAGCTCTCACAGCCATACATGACCACAGGAAAGACCATAGCCTTGACTAGATGAACTTTTATTGGCAAAGTAATGTCTCTGCTTTTGAATATGCTATCTAGGTTGGTCATAACTTTCCTTCCAAGGAGTAAGCGTCTTTTAATTTCTTGGCTGCAATCACCATCTGCAGTGATTTTGGAGCCCAGAAAAATAAAGTCTGACACTGTTTCCAATGTTTCCCCATCTATTTCCCATGAAGTGATGGGACTGGATGCCATGATCTTCGTTTTCTGAATGTTGAGCTTTAAGCCAACTTTTTCACTCTCCACTTTCACTTTCATCAAGAGGCTTTTGAGTTCCTCTTCACTTTCTGCCATAAGGGTGGTGTCATCTGCATATCTGAGATTATTGATATTTCTCCCAACAATCTTGATTCCAACTTGTGTTTCTTCCAGTCCAGCGTTTCTCATGATGTACTCTGCATAGAAGTTAAATAAACAGAGTGACAATATACAGCCTTGACGTACTCCTTTTCCTATTTGCAACCAGTCTGTTGTTCCATGTCCAGTTCTAACTGTTGCTTCCTGACCTGCATACAGATTTCTCAAGAGGCAGATCAGGTGGTCTGGTATTCCCATCTCTTTCAGAATTTTCCACAGTTTATTGTGATCTACACAGTCAAAGGCTTTGGCATAGTCAGTAAAGCAGAAATAGATGTTTTTCTGGAACTCTCTTGCTTTTTCCATTATCCAGCGGATGTTGGCAATTTGATCTCTGGTTCCTCTGCCTTTTCTAAAACCAGCTTGAACATCAGGAAGTTCATGGTTCACATATTGCTGAAGCCTTGCTTGGAGAATTTTGAGCATTACTTTAGTAGTGTGTGAGATGAGGGCAATTGTGCAGTAGTTCGAGCATTCTTTGGCATTGCCTTTCTGTGGGATTGAGATGAAAACTGACCTTTCCAATCTTGTGGCCACTGCTGAGTTTTCCAGATTTGCTGGCATATTGAGTGCAGCACTTTCACAGCATCATCTTTCAGGATTTGGAATAGCTCCACTGGAATTCCATCACCTCCACTAGCTTTGTTCCTAGTGATGCTTTCTAAGGCCCACTTGACTTCACATTCCAGGATGTCTGGCTCTAGGTCAGTGATCACACCATCATGATTATCTGGGTCGTGAAGCTCTTTTTTGTACAGTTCTTCTGTGTATTCTTGCCACCTCTTCTTAATATCTTCTGCTTCTGTTAGGTCCATACCATTTCTGTCCTTTATTGAGCCCATTTTTGCATGAAATATTCCTTTGGTATCTCTGATTTTCTTGAAGAGATCCCTAGTCTTTCCCATTCTGTTGTTTTCCTCTATTTCTTTGCATTGATCACTGAAGAAGGCTTTCTTATCTCTCCTTGCTATTCTTTGGAACTCTGCATTCGGATGTTTATATCTTTCCTTTTCTCCATTTCTCCGGCGGACAGGGTGTGGTCCACTGGAGAAGGGAATGGCAAACCACTTCAGTATTCTTGCCTTGAGAACCCCATGAACAGTATGAAAAGGCAAAATGAAAGGATACTGAAAGAGAAACTCCCCAGGTCAGTAGGGGCCCAATATGCTACTGGAGATCAGTGGAAAAATAACTCCAGAAATAATGAAGGAATGGAACCAAAGCAAAAAGAATACCCAGCTGTGGATGTGTCTGGTGATAGAAGCAAAGTCCGATACTGTAAAGACCAATATTGCATAGGAACCTGGAATGTCAGGTCCATGAATCAAGGCAAATTGGAAGTGGTCAAACAAGAGATGGCAAGAGTGAATGCCGACATTCTAGGAATCAGCGAACTAAAATTGACTGGAATGGGTGAATTTAACTCAGATGACCATTATATCTACTACTGCAGGCAGGAATCCCTCAGAAGAAATGGAGTGGCCATCATGGTCAACAAAAGAGTCCGAAATGCAGTACTTGGATGCAATCTCAAAAACGACAGAATGATCTCTGTTCATTTCCAAGGCAAACCATTCAATGTCACAGTAATCCAAGTCTATGCCCCAACCAGTAATGCTGAAGAAGCTGAAGTTGAACGGTTCTATGAAGACCTACAAGACCTTTTAGAACTAACACCCAAAAAAGATGTCCTTTTCATTATAGGGGACTGGAATACCAAAGTAGGAAGTCAAGAAACACCTGGAGTAACAGGCAATTTTGGCCTTGGAATACGGAATGAATCAGGGACAAAGACTAATAGAGTTTTGCCAAGAAAATACACTGGTCATAGCAAATACCCTCTTCCAACAACACAAGAGAAGACTCTATACATGGACATCACCAGATGGTCAACACCGAAATCAGATCAATTATATTCTTTGCAGCCAAAGATGGAGAAGCTCTATACAATCAGCAAAAACAAGACCAGGAGCTGACTGTGGCTCAGACCATGAACTCCTTATTGCCAAATTCAGACTTAAATTGAAGAAAGTAGGGAAAACCACTAGACCATTCAGGTATGACCGAAGTCAAATCCCTTATGATTATACAGTGGAAGTGAGAAATAGATTTAAGGGCCTAGATCTGATAGATAGAGTGCCTGATGAACTATGGACTGAGGTTCGTGACATTGTACAGGAGACAGGGATCAAGACCATACCCATGGAAAAGAAATGCAAAAAAGCAAAATGGCTGTCTGAGCAAACCTTACAAATAGACTTAGGTAATTCACTGCAATTCCATGTAATCATCTGTTGGATGGGGCGGATTCTAATCCTGAGACTTCTATCAGACACAATGGGTGGTAGAAGGAAACTTGGAAAATGAATTAGGAAGAAGAAAAACACTGACCCATGTCCCCAGCAGAATGAAACAAAGACTAGTGGAACACAGTGGAGGGGGAAGAATGGGGATCTGAAAATATCCTAAATTTGTAGTAAAGTCAACATGCATTGTATTTAAAGATTTGGTTTTATTTTTCCTCACATTGCATCATTACAGTTTTGATCTTTTGTGTTTTGTTGGTGGTGATGTCTTAGTGTATTTGTTTCTTTCTTTGTATTTTCATGCTGGATAATGGAACTTTAATAAAACATACGGATTCAAGAAGGGGAAGGACAATATATTCATACTTGACTGTTCATTCTCTACTGATGTAGTCAGGCTGAATTGGAGACAGAACAAGGTGGGGTTAAATGTGATGAGCAGGTATTAACTCAGTTTGATGTGCTAGGTCTTGATGTCTCTATCCCTTCTGTGAGATAATCTCACATAGTCCTTCCTTTGCAAGTATTCCTGGAAGGAGATTGACCGGGTTTTCCTAAATTTCTTGCCACTGTTCTCTGCTATTTTGTTCTAGTATATATGGCTACCTCTGTATGTGCTGTGCTGTTCTTAGTCACTCAGTCTTGTCCAACTCTTTGCATCCCCATGGACTATAGCCCATCAGGCTCCTCTGCCATGGGGATGCTCCAGACAAGAATCATGTGGTGGATTGTCATGCTCTTCTCTAGAGGATCTTCCCAACCCAGGGATCAAACCCGGGTCTCCCACATTGCAAGGCCGATTCTTTACTGTCTGATACCTCTGGATACTGCTGCTTTTACTGAAATGTTGAAGTTCCCCACCCACCTTTACCTCCTGAAACTGAAGAACATTGGTCCTCTAATAATGATATGGTTACATCCCTACAGTCTCTCTATCAGCCAAAGTTGTTTAGAGTGCTTATACTTAGGTGCCTCCTACAGTCACAGAAACTAGGGTTTCAAGATTATCCTACATTTTGGCATGGAAAACCTTCAGTCTCTGGCTCTTGAATACCTTGCCCTAATACTCTGTCTTCTCTTCTTTCTATTGAAAGTCTGTCATTTGAATCCCACTTCTATTTAGACTAAATACATTTTGTATATTGATACAGATCTATTTTTAATATTCTTTCAACAGAAGATTGATTTTACTTGTTGAGTTACTTCTTATTTTTCCTATTAACTTCAACACTTCTTATGTGTCTATGTAGAATATTGTATATTTATGTATTCTCAGTTACTTTCAGAGAACTATAGTAAATTTTGCAATATTTCAAAGGTAAGCAAATGAGACTGATTTTGAATATGACAGTAATCACCAAATCCTAGAGTGTTTGGCAGTCACCAAATTCTGGAGCGTTTGGCTCTTTATTCAATGAGGGTTTTTTTTTTTTAATTTTTTTAATGTTGCATGTTTGTTTTATTTAACTTTCAGTCTTCTATTATCTGAGAGAAACCTGCTATCTGTATAGTTCTGCAGTTTATCTCAGTCAGTTTACTAAATTTAAAGATTCAGAAGCTGTAGCCTTAGATATACTGCATTTGTCATACTGTGTTATTCATTATTATCTAAATTAACTTCAAATCACATTAATTAAAAAATCTATAAAAATGATTAGTTTGTATAATAGAATTAATTATGCATAGGAGAGCTTTTCCTGATACAGTTATTTTGCCATAAATGTATTTTCAATAATTTATTGATATTTAATTTCTATTAATAATTTGTTACTAAATGTTGATTAAAATCTGAATCATTTTGTTAAAACTTAGTAAAGCTAGCAGTTACCTTCTTTTATAATAAATGTTTATTCAAAATCAGGCTTTTCTTATTGCTGTTAAACTACATATGTGCAAAACTTCTGATCAGATCAGATCAGATCAGATCAGTTGCTCAGTCGTGTCCGACTCTTTGCGACCCCATGAATCACAGCACGCCAGGCCTCCCTGTCCATCACCAACTCCCGGAGTTCACTCAGATTCACGTCCATCAAGTCAGTGATGCCATCCAGCCATTTCATCTTCTGTCGGCCCCTTCTCCTCCTGCCCCCAATCCCTCCCAGCATCAGAGTCTTTTCCAATGAGTCAACTCTTCACATGAGGTGGCCAAAATACTGGAGTTTCAGCTTTAGCATCATTCCTTCCAAAGAAATCCCAGGGCTGATCTCCTTCAGAATGGACTGGTTGGATCTCCTTGCAGTCCAAGGGACTCTCAAGAGTCTTCTCCAATACCCCAGTTCAAAGGCATCAATTCTTCGGCACTCAGCCTTCTTCACAGTCCAACTCTCACATCCATACGTGACTACAGGAAAAACCATAGCCTTGACTAGATGAACCTTTGTTGGCAAAGTAATGTCTCTGCTTTTGAATATGCTATCTAGGTTGGTCATAACTTTCCTTCCAAGGAGTAAGCGTCTTTTAATTTCATGGCTGCAGTCACCATCTGCAGTGATTTTGGAGCCCGGAAAAATAAAGTCTGACACTGTTTCCACTGTTTCCCCATCTATTTCCCATGAAGTGATGGAACCGGATACCATGATCTTCGTTTTCTGAATGTGGAGCTTTAAGCCAACTTTTTCACTCTCAACTTTCACTTTCATCAAGAGGCTTTTGAGCTCCTCTTCACTTTCTTCCATAAGGGTGGTGTCATCTGCATATCTGAGGTTATTGATATTTCTCCCAACAATCTTGATTCCAGCTTGTGTTTCTTCCAGTCCAGCGTTTCTCATGATGTACTCTGCAGTTTGTGTTTCTTCCAGTCCAGTGTTACACAGTAGCAAAGTAATGCTCAAAATCCTCCAAAACAGGCTTCAACAGTACATGAACTGAGAACTTCCAGATGTTCAAGCTGGATTTAGAAAAGGCAGAGGAACTAGAGATCAAATTGCCAACATCCATTGCATCAGTGATAAAGCAAGAGAGTTCCAGAAAAGCATCTACTTCTGTTTTACTGACTACGCCAAAGTCTTTGACTGTGTGGATCACAACAAGCTGTGGAACATTCTTAAATAGATGGGAATACCAGACCACTTTTCCTGCCTTCTAAAATCTGTATACATGTCAAGAAGCAACAGTTAGAACCGAACATGAAATAATTTACTGGTTCCAAATTGTGAAAGGAGTATGTCAAGGTTCTATGTTATCACCCTGCTTATTTAAATTATATGCAGAATACATCATGAGAAACACTGGGCTGGAATAAGCACATCTGGAATCAAGATTGCCAGGAGAAATATCAATAACCTCAGATATGCAGATGATGCCAGCCTTATGGCAGAAATTGAAGAAGAACTAAAGAGCCTCTTGATGAAAGTGAAAGAGGAGAGTGAAAAAATTGGCTTAAAGCTCGACATTCAGAAAACTAAGATCATGGTATCTGGTCCCATCATTCAAGGCAAATAGATGGGAAAAGAGTGGAAACAGTGGCTGATTCTTTTCGGGAGGCTCCAAAATCCCTGCAGATGCTGACTGCAGCCATGAAATTAAAAGATGCTTGCTCCTTGGAAGAAAAGCTATGACAAACCTAGGCAGCATATTAAAAAGCAGAGACATTACTTTGCCAACAAAGGTCCATCTAGCCAAAGCTATGGTTTTTCCAGTAGTCATGTATGGATGTGAGAGTTGGACTATAAAGAAAGCTGGGTGCTGAAGAATTAATGCTTTTGAACTGTGGTGTTGGAGAAAACTCTTGAGAGTCCCTTGGACTGCTAGGAGATCCAACCTGTCCAACTGCTAGTAGAAAAACAACCAGTCTATTGTTCCATGTCCAGGTCTAACTGTTTCTTCCTGTACTGCATACAGATTTCTCAAGAGGCAGGTCAGGTGGTCTAGTATCCCCATCTCTTTCAGAATTTTCCACAGTGTATTGTGATCCACACAGTCAAAGGCTTTGGCATAGTCAATAAATAAATGTTTTACTGGAAATCTGTTGCTTTTTCAATGATCCAGCGGATGTTAATAATGTGATCTCTGGTTCCTCTGGCTTTTCTAAAACGAGCTTGAACATCTGGAAGTTCACGTTTCACTTATTGCTGAAGCCTAGCTTGGAAATTTTTGAGCATTACTTTACTGGTGTGTGAGATGAGTGCAATTGTGTGGTAGTTTGAGCATTGCCTTTCTTTGGGATTGGAATGAAAACTGACCTTTTCCAGTCCTATGGCCACTGCTGAGTTTTCCAAATTTGCTTACACATTGGGTGCAGCACTTTCATAGCATCATCTTTTAGGATTTGAAATAGCTCAACTGGAATTCTATCACCTCTACTAGCTTTGTTTGTAGTGATGCTTCCTAAGGCCCACTTGACTTCACATTCCAGGATGTCTGCCTCTGGATGAGTGATCACACCATCATGATTATCTGGGTCATGAAGATCTTTTTTTGTACAGTTCTTCTGTGTATTCTTGCCACCACTTCTTGATATCTACTGCTTCTGCTAGGTCCATACCATTTCTGTCCTTTATTGATCCCATCTTTGCATGCAATGTTCCCTTGGTATCTCTGATTTTCTTGAAGAGATCTCTAGGTTTTCCCCATTCTATTGTTTTCCTCTAGTTTTTGCATTGATCACTCAGGAAGTCTTTCTTATCTCTTCTTGCTATTCTTTGGAACTCTGCATTCAAATGGGTATATGTTTCCTTTTCTCCTTTACTTTTCACTTCTCTTCTCACAGCTATTTGTAAGTCTTCCTCAGACAGCCATTTTGCCTTTTTGCATCTCTTTTTCTTGGGGGTCATCTTGATTCCTGTCTCCTGTACAATGTCACGAACATCCATCCATAGTTAGTCAAGCACTCTGTCTATCAGATCTAATCCCTTAAATCTATTTTTCACTTCCAGTGTATAATCATAACAGATTTGATTTAGGTCATACCTGAGTGTTCCAGTGGATTTTCCCACTTTCTTCAATTTAATTCTGAATTTGCCAATAAGGAATTCATGATCTGAGCCACAGTCAGCTCCCAGTTTTGTTTTTGATGATCGTCTAGAGCCTCTCCATCTTTGGCTGCAAAGGATATAATCAATCTGATTTCGGTGTTGACCATCTGGTTATGTCCATTTGTAGAGTCTTCTCTTGTGTTGTTGGAAGATCGTGTTTGCCATCACCAGTGTGTTCTCTTAGCAAAACTCTATTAGCCTTTGTTCTGCTTCATTGTGTACTCCAAGGCCAAATTTGCCTGTTACTCCAGGTGTTCCTTGACTTCCTACTTTGCATTCCAGTCCCCAATAATGAAAAGGACATATTTTTGGGGTGTTAGTCTTAAAAGGTCTTGCAGGTCTTCATAGAACTGCTCAACTTCAGCTTCTTCAGTGTTACTGGTCGGAACATAGACTTGGATCACCATGATATTGAATGGTTTGCCTTGGAAACGAACAGAGATCATTCTGTCGTTTATGAGATTGCATCCAAGTACTGCATTTCAGACTCTTTTGTTGACCATGATGGCTACTCCATTTCTTCTGAGAGATTCCTGCCCTCAGTAGTAGATAGAATGGTCATCTGAGTTAAATTCACCCATTCCAGTCCATTTCAGTTCGCTGATTCCTAGAATGTCAACGTTCACTCTTGCCATCTCTTGTTTTACCACTTCCAATTTGCCTTGATTCATGGACCTAACATTCCAGGTTCCTATGCAATATTGCTCTTTACAGCTTCAGGCCTTGCTTCTATCGCCAAATACATCCACAACTGGGTGTTGTTTTTACTTTGATTCCGTCCCTTCATTCTTTCTGGAGTTATTTCTCCACTGATCTCCAGTAGCATATTGGGCACCTACCGACCTGGGAGTTCCTCTTTCAGTGTCCTATCTTTTTGCCTTTTCATACTGTTCATGGGGTTCTCAAGGCAAGAATACTGAAGTGGATTGCCATTCCCTTCTCCAGAGGACCACATTCTGTCAGACCTCTCCACCATGGCCTGACTATCTTGGGTGATCCCACACAGCATGACTTAATTTCGTTGATTTAGACAAGCTGTGGTCCACGTTATCATATTGGCTAGTTGTCTGTGATTGTGGTTTCAGTCTCTCTGCCCTCTAATGCCCTTTCTCAGTGCCTACCATCTTACTTGGATTTCTCTTACCTTGTACGTGGGGTGTCTCTTCATGACTTCTCCATCAAAGCGCAGCTGCTGCTCCTTACTTTGGATGTGGGGTAGCTCTTCTTGGCCACCGCCCCTGACCTTGGACATGGGGTAGCTCCTCTTGGCTGCTGCCCCTGACCTTTGACATGAGGTAGTTCCTCTCAGCCACTCCTATGCTGCGCAGCTGCTGCTCCTACGTATTCATGTTTCCTTATGTACATAAAATGTATCCTCTTATTGGTCATTGCCTAGTAATGTATTTCTGGGGAATTAATATGTTCTTAATTAATATGTTCAAATTCCAAAACTCTCTTTTTAAAAGATTTTTAGAATATGTCCAGTTTACAGTTGTTACTTGAGCCAGTGACGTTTTCCAGATTTCTAACATTGGTATCATTTAATTTTTGCTAACCATATCATCTGAAATTGTTGTCTTATTAATCTGAATCTTCATTACTCCCAATGTATTTATTTTAACTTAACGATCAGCCCTGGGTGTTCTTTGGAAGGAATGATGCTAAGCTGAAACTCCAGTACTTTGGCCACCTCATGTGAAGAGTTGACTCATTGGGAAAGACCCTGATGCTGGAAGGATTGGGGGCAGGAGGAAAAGAGGATGACAAAGGATGAGATGGCTGGATGACATCACTGACTTGATGCACGTGAGTTTGAGTGAACTCCAGGAGATGGTGATGGACAGGGAGGCCTGTCGTGCTGTGATTCATGGGGTCACAAAGAGTTGGACATGACTGAGTGACTGAACTGAACTGAACTGAATGTTCTAATATAGTTTTATTTCTCATTGTATTCCTGTTCTTTGCTCAATTTCCTTATCGCTTTTCATGTCTCAGTTGTTTTGCAGAAGTTCCTCCTAAATTCTTGATGCTAATCCCTTGTCAGTTATAGATGTTGTAAATATCAAAGTACAAACTGTCACCCCATCTGTTAACTTTGTTTATGTGGTTCATTGACTAAAAACATGAATCTTAAGATTTATACTTTGTACACCTTTGCTTTAAAAAACTTAGAATACTTTCTCTATGCCAAATTCCCAAAGAGGAATTTTTAAAATAACAGTGAAGAGAAAGAATACATTTCTCTTCATTTCTTCCCTTGGTCAGCATTCATAGATTTATAAAGGCAGCATTTTCACATCTTTGATTATTCCAAGTATTCTTTTCATACAAACCACTACCTAAATGTGATAATCAGTTGTCAACCTACTTTCAAAATGCCTTGCCATATGCTATGATTTTATTGGTCAATTCCAGAGTATATATTAACTTGGAAAAAAATGGGCTGCTGCTAATGGGATATGCAATGGAAATGCTATCTTTTGTCATTAAGAGGAGTTTATGTGTGAAGTTAATATACATATAAATCAATGCTGTAAACACAAACAAGAGAATATCAAAAATTTATTGCTATCAGTTGTCACCTATATACAGATGACATTGAAGTTTATTATAGTTTGAGAACTTGTTTTCATATTCATATTTATATCATCAACAAATATTTCCATTTAGGCTTAAAGAACAAACTGTTTAATAAATCAAAATGAATTTCATAGATTTGTACCTGAATACTGACTCTGAAACTTACTGGATGATCTTGGATATGTAGACAAGGTATTAATAGTTGACTTCTTTGATTTTGCACTTCCTATTATATACAGAAGAGATAATAATATTGATAATAATTTATTTAAAAATATATTTAGCATTTACAGTGACCCAGGTATTTTGTCAAACCTTTATTGTGCAGCAGTGTGATCAGTTTTTACAATAATGCTGTGAACTAAATTATGAGTTACTTTTTAGGAATGAGAGAAGTTTTAGGGAGATTGAATCAGTTTTCAGTGTATACTTGCAGTATTTATATTAAAAAAAAAAAAAAAAAAAAAAAAAACAGTGCAGGAAAGATTCACACCTACTTATTCCTAACTCAGAAATTCGTGGTTTTAAAAGTTATGCTCATTTTTGAGAGTAGACACTTCGTGGCTCATGCTAAATCACTAAGTCATGTCCAGTCTTAGCGACCCCATAGACTGTAGCCCATCAGACTCCTCTGTCCATGGAGTTTTCCAGGCAAGAATACTGGAGTGGGTTGATATTTCCTTCTCCATGGTATCTTCCCGACTCAGGGATCAAATCCACTCTCTCTTGTCTTCGCAGGTGGAATCTTTACCACTGAGCCATCAGGGAAGCTTCACTAGCACCTACTTGCAGCGGAATATTCTAAATATTCCGCTCTCCCCTGTATCTCAGCACCCAGTTACTATCGATTGCTGTTAAAATGATGTTGTATTATACAACCTCACAAACTTGTAAACATGGAATCATGCATGATTTCTTACTCTTCTTAGTGATTAAATGCACTATCTAACCAGTAAACATCTGCTGTTTATTTTATATTTAGAAATAGTTCATTTTCCAATTTTTATGAAGCTGCAGCACCGTATATTTTAGACGAGCCTCTAAATATTTATCTGTTAGTCTAATTTCTTCTACATCCAATCATTCTGCACTCTTGAAATTTACAATTCTTAATACATCATTCATCTTACTCCATCAGCAAAATATTTGCTTTCTCTATCATAGAACAAGATATTTTAAATTCCAGATACAGTTTTTTCAATAACAAACTTATATATGCATCATCTTTTGTAACAGCTTTATTGAGTATAATCCACTTAAAAAGTCATCCTTTTCAGTTGTAAAATTTGGTGGTATTTAGTATATTCATAGACTTATGCAACTATCTAAAGTCTTCATCACCTGAAAAAAAACTCCACACCCCTTAGCAGTTACTCTTCATTCCCCAATCCCCCTGGTGCCTGACAACCACTAATCTACTTTCAGTCTCTCTCTATGGATTTGCCTATTCTGGACATTTGATATAAATAGAATCTTTATTTTATTTTATTTATTTATTGACTGTGCTCAGTCTCCATTGCTTTGTGAAGTTTTCTCTAGTTGCTTTAAGTGTGGGCTACTAGTAAATGTATGTAAACTAGAGTGGGTATCTAGCACATTTCCTAGCTGCTATCTGGTACTTAATAAACAACAAATACTTTGCCTGTCATATCCTTTTGCAGAGAAAAGAGGGTTAAATCATTACAGCAGAGGAGTATTTATTGCACATGTTATAATGCTCTTTTCCTTTCCTCTCACATCAATATGGCTTGTCGATGCTGGGAAATGCTGTTACAGCTTAAATATTTTCTATAGATAGAGTGCCTGATGAACTATGGAATGAGGTTCGTGACATTGTACAGGAGACAGGGATCAAGACCATCCCCATGGAAAAGAAATGCAAAAAAGCAAAATGGCTGTCTGGGGAGGCCTTACAAATAGCTGTGAAAAGAAGAGAAGCGAAAAGCAAAGGAGAAAAGTAAAGATAATAAACATTTAAATGCAGAGTTCCAAAGAATAGCAAGAAGAGATAAGAAAGCCTTCTTCAGTGATCAATGCAAAGAAATAGAGGAAAACAACAGAATGGGAAAGACTAGAGATCTCTTCAAGAAAATCAGAGATACCAAAGGAACATTTCATGCAAAGATGGGCACGATAAAGGACAGAGATGGTGTGGACCTAACAGAAGCAGAAGATATTAAGAAGAGGTGGCAAGAATACACAGAAGAACTGTACAAAAAAGAGCTTCAAGACCCAGATAATCATGATGATGTGATCACTGACCTAGAGCCAGACATCTTGGAATGTGAAGTCAAATGGGCCTTAGAAAGCATCACTACGAACAAGGCTAGTGGAGGTGATGGAATTCCAGTGGAGCTATTCCAAGTCCTGAATGATGATGCTGTGAAAGTGCTACACTCAATATGCCAGCAAATTTGGAAAACTCAGCAGTGGCCACAAGATTGGAAAAGTTCAGTTTTCATCCCAATCCCAAAGAAAGGCAATGCCAAGGAGTGCTCAAACTATTGAACAATTGCACTCATCTCACACGCTAGTAAAGTAATGCTCAAAATTCTCCAAGCCAGGCTTCATCAATATGTGAACCATGAACTTCCTGATGTTCAAGCTGGTTTTAGAAAAGGCAGAGGAACCAGAGATCAAATTGCCAACATCCGCTGGATCATGGAAAAAGCAAGAGAGTTCCAGAAAAACATCTATTTCTGCTTTATTGACTATGCCAAAGCCTTTGACTGTGTGGATCACAATAAACTATGGAAAATTCTGAAAGAGATGGGAATACCAGACCACCTGATCTACCTCTTAAGAAATCTGTATGCAGGTCAGGAAGCAACAGTTAGAACTGGTCATGGAACAACAGACTGGTTCCAAATAGGAAAAGGAGTACGTCAAGGCTGCATATTGTCACCATGTTTATTTAACTTATATGCAGAGTACATCATGAGAAATGCTGGACTGGAAGAAACACAAGTTGGAATCAAGATTGCGGGGAGAAATATCAATAACCTCAGATATGCAGATGACACCACTCTTATGGCAGAAAGTGAAGAGGGGCTAAAAAGCCTCTTGATGAAGGTGAAAGTGGAGAGTGAAAAGGTTGGCTCAAAGCTCAACATTCAGAAAACGAAGATCATGGCATCTGGTCCCATCACTGCATGGGAAATAGATGGGGAAACAGTGGAAACAGTGTCAGACTTTGTTTTTCTGGGCTCCAAAATCACTGCAGATGGTGACTGCAGCCATGAAATTAAAAGACGCTTACTCCTTGGAAGGAAAGTTATGACCAACCTAGACAGCATATTCAAAAGCAGAGACATTACTTTACCAACAAAGGTTCGCCTAGTCAAGGCTATGGTCTTTCCTGTGGTCGTGTATGGATGTGAGAGCTGGACTGTGAAGAAGGCTGAGCGCCGAAGAATTGATGCTTTTGAACTGTGATGTTGGAGAAGACTCTTGAGAGTCCCTTGGACTGCAAGAAGATCCAACCAGTCCATTCTGAAGGAGATCAATCCTGGAATTTCTTTAGAAGGAATGATGCTAAAGCTGAAACTCCAGTATTTTGGCCACCTCATGCGAAGAGTTGATTCATTGGAGAAGACTCTGATGCTGGGAGGGATTGAGGGCAGGAGAAGAAGGGGACGACAGAGGATGAGGTGGCTGGATGGCATCACTGACTGGATGGGTGTGAGTCTGGGTGACCTCCGGGAGCTGGTGATGGACAGGGAGGCCTGGCGTGCTGCGGTTCATGGGGTCGCAAAGAGTTGGACACGACTGAGCGACTGATCTGATCTGATCTGATAATTAGCTTTAGGGATAGGATCCACTCACCCATGTACTTCCTTATTCTCCCTCATCTATTTGGCCAACAAGGCCTTTGAATATGTTATATGCTCAGGATAAAGAGGTAGATGTAGCATTATAGATTTTAAACATGTCAAGAAAACTTCTGGGGTTCAGGATGGGGAACCTGTGTATACCTATGGCAGATTCATTTTGATATATGGCAAAAACAATACAATATTGTAAAGTTAAATAAAATTAAATTAAATTAAAAAAAATAAAATAAAATGCATGTGTGCGTACTCTGTCACTCAGTCATGTCTAACTCTTTGTGACCCCATGGACTGTAGCCTGTCAGGCTCCTTTGTCCACAGGATTTTCCAGGACAGAATACTGGAGTGGGTTGCCATTTACTCCTCCAGGGCATCTTCCTGACTCAGGAATTGAACCTGTGTCTCTGTGTCTCCTGCATCACATGCATTGGTAGGTAGGTTCTTTATCACTGTGCCACCTGGGAATCCCTCCGGTAAATGACTGAACAAGAAAAATAATAGAACCTAGAGAAAGAGAATGGGAAAACTTCTGCACATAAGTTCATCACTGTTTAAGGCTTTATCTAAATAAATAAGAAAATCTAGAAAAGAACTACAGAATCTCTTAAAATATGATTTACTCCACAGTCCATAAAGAATTAAGTGATCACTCTTGGGAAAGGGTACAAGATATATTCGTGTGTGTGTGTGTGTGTGTGTGTGTGTGTTTGCAAATGAAGTGCAGTGTGTTGCTGCACTATAATTTGCTAATGTGGAAAATACCATGAGGTGAGTTGGTTAAAGGTATCTTTATAAAAAATAAATAACTTAAATGAAGTCTGTTATCATCAGCGATGAGAATCTACTTCTATATTAGATTAAGATAGTATATCTAAAATGTAAATTAGCTATTCCAAGGTTTTTCCTGTGAGTTTACTTGATGAAAAGTGGATGCTGTACAAACTCAGGGCTACATTACTGTCCTCACAAAGATACTTCCCTAATACTTAGTTTCCTAATATTTTGGTAATTATCTCCCTTCAGCCAAAATCTAGCCTTAACATTATAGTCATGCCAGTAACCTTGAAGGAGGAGGCTACAAAATTCTTGACCTTCTTTCAAGCAGTGTATGACAAAAGGACTCAAAACTAGATTGCTTCATACATCACAAGATGAGCCATATTCTTTTTGAATAAAGAAAACTACAACAAAAAATATTCTGTTTCTCTCATCCCCTCCTTTTCATTGTTTTCATTAGAATAATCATGTTGTTCCAACTGCATGCAGACTCTTAATTGACTTTTCAAATGTGCATATTTTTCTTTGCAGCTCAGTAGCAACCCTACAACACATTTAGAGCTGGGACACTTGTTCATAACTTTCTAACTTCAGGTGAGCTGTAGTTTCAGACAACTGAATCTTGATCTTTATATTTCAATTATCTTGTTTAAATACCAAAGTGTGTGCACACATATTAAGTTAGACAAATGAAAGTGAAGTAATAATAAAGAAGCCAAAAGAAACCAAAATATAGCAGCTATAGAGAAAAGCTGAGAGCAAGGAGAAAGGCATTTTGAATCTTGGTGAAGTCAAGGACTTTTCTGCCGTGATTTACAAATACATAGCAAACAAACAAACAAACAAAAAATAGAAAAAGTGTTGCTGCTGCTGCTAAGTCGCTTCAGTCGTGTCCGACTCTGTACAACCCCATAGACGGCAGTCCACTAGACTTTCCCGTCCCTGGGATTCTCCAGGCAAGAACACTGGAGTGGGTTGCCATTTCCTTCTCCAATGCATGAAAGTGTTACTGAAACATAGCCATTCATTCTGGTACTGTTAGTATCTCCATTTGTGAGAATTCAAATATCAATGAGAAAAAAACAAAATAAAAAATCCCCCAAAGTTTTAAACTTTTTACCCTAGTACATGATTCAGGAGTAAGGGTTGGGAGTGGCAGAGGAAGAGAGGTTTGAATTTCTAATGTGTGCTTCACTTTTTATTCTTTTCAGCTTTATCCTTGTAATCAGTAAATCACTGGGGTTGGTGATAATACATGCATATGGAAAAGGACTAATTTATTTTCATGAATACTATTAATAGTTTGCAAGAGAGAAAAAGTAATTAACTATAACTTCCAGCCTTATAATAACCATAAACTTATTAAACTTCTCCTCAGTAATATTTAGAGAATACTGATGCAGTATGTCTTTGAAGATCAAGTTGTACTAGACTTGCATGCAAATATTTAAGAAATTAATTAAAATGTGAATCATTGTTGAACTGTGATTTTGGTTATATTGTAAAAATACATTGCAATTATTACTTAAGCATCCTGTTTTTGAAGTTGAGAAAAAATGAATTTTTGTAGTTTCTTCTGTTTTAACACTTTTCTAGTGGCGCAGTTGATAAAGAGACTGCCTGCCAATGCAGGAGACCTGAACTTGATCCCTGGGTTGGGAAGATCCCCTGGAGAAGGAAGTGGCAATCCATTCTCGTATGCTTGCTTGGAAAATTGCATGAACAGAGGAGCTTGGCAGATTACTCATGGAGTCACAATGAGCGGGCACGACTTAGTGACTAAACCACCCCCACGCTTTTTTCCAAGTAATAAAATGAGCAAATTTAAATTTTATTCTGTGTGACCTACTTTTATGTTGAAAAATGAAATCTGATATTTTTAAGATTAAATAAATGTGTTTCCATATTTTTAACTATTTTCAGGATATCAAGAAGTAGATGGACCTTAAATCTAGAACCACAAGAGAATAATTAGTGGTTCTAAGTTATTTAATTTGATGACAAGTAGAACTTGTTATATCTCAATGTCTTAGTATTTGTGTCCATATTAGAGCTAAGTTAGGCATTTTCTAGATAAGCATAATATATTGCTACAAATGCATACACATTTAAGTTTAAAGTAGTTTGATTTATTGATGAGTAATATACCACTGTAATATGACTCTAGGTCCCAAGGTGCTTACCATTCTACACCACCTGAATTTAGGAATCATAAACAATCTATACAAGCAAATATTTGAATAGAGTTCAATAAACGACATCTTAAATAATCATGTTTTATATATATATTGATTTCATTGGCTAATGTTTATTTTAGTTAAGACATCAAATCAATTAACAATGGAACTGTATTTGCATTAAGTCTAACTATAGGCAAGTAACATAGCAAATTCACATCATTTATAAATATTTTTCATTGAATGCATTCATTCTGTTTCTACAAAATGAAGCATTCTTAAAATGAAAATTAATGAAATGAGCTATACATGGATAGTTTTAAGCTAAAATGATATATCTCTTTTATACCTAAACTTGTAAACTTTTAGGAAAAACATCCAGTGCTTAATTCAGTTCAGTTCAGTCGCTCAGTCGTGTCCGACTCTTTGCGACCCCATGAACCGCAGCACACCAGGCCACCCTGTCCATCACCAACTCCCGGAGTTCACTCAGACTCATGTCCATCGAATCAGTGATGCCATTCAGCCATCTCATCCTCTGTCGGCCCCTTCTCCTCCTGCCCCCAATCCCTCCCAGCATCACAGTCTTTTCCAATGAGTCAACTCTTCACATGAGGTGGCCAGAGTACTGGAGTTTCAGCTTTAGCATCATTCCTTCCATAGAAATCCCAGGGCTGATCTCCTTTAGAATGGACTGGTTGGATCTTGTTGCAGTCCAAGGGACTCTCAAGAGTATTCTCCAACACCACAGTTCAAAGGCATCAATTCTTCCGTGCTCAGCCTTCTTCACAGCCCAGCTCTCACATCCATACATGACCACAGGAAAAACCATAGCCTTGACTAGACAGACCTTTGTTGGCAAAGTAATATCTCTGCTTTTGAATATGCTATCTTGGTTGGTCATAACTTTCCTTCCAAGGAGTAAGCGCTTTTTAAATTTCATGGCTGCAGTCACCATCTGTAGTGATTTTGGAACCCAAAAAAATAAAGTCTGACACTGTTTCCCCATTTATTTCCCGTGAAGTGATGGGACCGGATGCCATGATCTTCGTTTTCTGAATGTTGAGCTTAAGCCAACATTTTCACTCTCCTCTTTCACTTTCATCAAGAGGCTCTTTAGTTCAACACTTTCTGCCATAAGGGTGGTGTCATCTGCATATCTGAGGTTATTGATATTTCTCCCAGCAATCTTGATTCCAGCTTGTGATTCCTCCAGTCCAGTGTTTCTCATGATGTACTCTGCATATAAGTTAAATAAGCAGGGTGACAATATACAGCCTTGATGTACTCCTTTTCCTATTTGGAACCAGTCTGTTGTTCCATGTCCATTTCTAACTGTTGCTTCCTGACCTGCATACAGATTTCTCAAGAAGCAGGTTAGGTGGTCTGGTATTCCCATCTCTTTCAGGATTTTCCACAGTTTATTGTGATCCACACAGTCAAAGGCTTTGGCATAGTCAACAAAGCAGAAATAGATATTTTTTCTGGAACTCTCTTGCTTTTTCCATGATCAAGCAGATGTAGGCAATTTGATCTTGGGTTCTTCTTCTTTATCTAAAACCAGCTTGAACATCAGGAAGTTCACAGTTCACGTATTGCTGAAGCCTGACTTGGAGAATTTTGAGCATTACTTTACTAGCATGTCAGATGAGTGCAATTGTGCAGTAGTTTGAGCATTCTTTGGCATTGCCTCTCTTTGGGATCAGAATGAAAACTGACCTTTTCCAGTCCTGTGGCCACTGCTGAGTTTTCCAAATTTGCTGGCATATTGAGTGCAGCACTTTCACAGCATCATCTTTCAGGATTTGAAATAGCTCAACTGGAATTCCATCACCTCCACTAGCTTTGTTCGTAGTGATGCTTTCTAAGGCCCACGTGACTTCACAGTCCAGGATGTCTGGCTCTAGGTGAGTGATCACACCATCATGATTATCTGGGTCGTGAAGATCTTTTTTGTACAGTTCTTCTGTGTATTCTTGCCACCTCTTCTTAATATTTTCTGCTTCTGTTAGGTCCATACCATTTCTGTCCTTTATCGAGTCCATCTTTGCATGAAATGTTCCCTCTAGGCATCAGCGAACTAAAATGGACAGGAATGGGTGAATTTAACTCAGATGACCATTATATCTACTACTGCAGGCAGGAATCCCTCAGAAGAAATAGAGTAGCCATCATGGTCAACAAAACAGTCCGAAATGCAGTATTTGGGTGCAATCTCAAAAATGACAGAATGATCTCTGTTCATTTCCAAGGCAAACCATTCAGTATCACAATAACCAAGTCTATGCCCCAATCAGTAACACTGAAGAAGCTGAAGTTGAACGGTTCTATGAAGACCTACCCGACCTTTTAGAACTAACACCCAAAAAAGATGTGCTTTTCATTATAGGGGACTGGAATGCAAAAGTAGGAAGTCAAGGAACACCTGGAGTAACAGGCAAATTTGGCCTTGGAATACAGAATGAAGCAGGGCAAAGACTAATAGTGTTTTGCCAAGAAAATGCACTGGTCATAACAAACACCCTCTTCTAACAATGCAGGAGAAGACTCTACACATGGACATCACCAGAAGTTGTCAACACCGAGATCAGATTGATTATATTCTTTGCAGCCAAAGATGGAGACGCTCTATACAATCAGCAAAAACAAGACCAGGAGCTGACTGTGGCTCAGATCATGACTTAAATTCAGACTTAAATTGAAGAAAGTAGGGAAAACCACTAGACCATTCAGGTATGACTGAAATCAAATCCCTTATGATTATACAGTGGAAGTGAGAAATAGATTTAAGGGCCTAGATCTGATATAAAGAGTGTCTGATGAACTATGGAATGACGTTCGTGACATTCTACAGGAGACAGGGATCAAGACCATCCCCATGGAAAAGAAATGCAAAAAAGCCAAATGGCTGTCTGGGCAGGCCTTACAAATAGCTGTGAAAAGAAGAGAAGCGAAAAGCAAAGGACAAAAGGAAAGATATAAGCATCTGAATGCAGAGTTCCAAAGAATAGCAAAAAGAGATAAGAAAGCCTTCCTCAGCAATCAATGCAAAGAAATAGAGGAAAACAACAGAATGGGAAAAACTAGAGATCTCTTCAAGAAAATTAGAGATACCAAGGGAACATTTCATGCAAAGATGGGCTCGATAAAGTGCTTAATTCATACCTAGACCCCAAAAAAAGTCATTAAAAAGAGGTCACCCGTTATCTACTAAATAAGAAAGGCCTAAATTCTCCAATGTTAGGGATTCTCTGATATCTGAATTGACCAATATAATTTGAGAACCTACTGTGATTATTATGCTTGGTTCTCAATATTTAAAGATAAATTTAGATGTTCACCACTCTTGAAAGTTTACTTTGATTGACATAGAAACAAGGAATGAGGGAATAAAGGAAGAATTTCTAATATGGTCTGAATTAGCAGTACTTTTTTTGTATGTGAAGAACGAGATTCACATTATGTCAAAATATAATAAGAGTTAGCCAACCACTTTATTTTCCACATAAACAAATTAATGTTCAGAGACAGAGTAAATTTTTCACTTTTGTATTGCTAGCATTCTGTAAGTCCAAAATGACCTTGAGGGGGCATTGCCTTTAAACAATTACTTGGATTATGAAGGTTTATGCAAAATTATTTTTAAAAAAATAAAAAGACCCTTATATAGTACCAACTGGCAACAAACAAATTCAGGCATTGACTTACATGTTTTTGTTTTTCTTAGTGACAAGCTTTTGGCATATATCCAACAGTACACAGCTAAGAAAAAGAATGTTTTCCAAGCATCAGTTCTGGTGTTCTGGATAATTCTCACATGAATAAAACCTGGATTATGCCTTTAACAAAAAATGTAGGAACAACTAGGATTTATTTCATCAACACACATTTATTAAGCACAGCTCCCTGGAAAGAATTGCCCTTAGTGCTGTATCAGATCAGATCAGATCAGATCAGTCGCTCAGTCGTGTCCGACTCTTTGCGACCCCATGAACCGCAGCACGCCAGGCCTCCCTGTCCATCACCAGCTCCCGGAGGTCACTCAGACTCGCATCCATCGAGTCAGTGATGCCATCCAGCCATCTCATCCTCTGTCGTCCCCTTCTCCTCCTGCCCTCAATCCCTCCCAGCATCAGAGTCTTCTCCAATGAGTCAACTCTTCGCATGAGGTGGCCAAAATACTGGAGTTTCAGCTTTAGCATCATTCCTTCTAAAGAAATTCCAGGATTGATCTCCTTCAGAATGGACTGGTTGGATCTTCTCGCAGTCCAAGGGACTCTCAAGAGTCTTCTCCAACACCACAGTTCAAAAGCATCAATTCTTCGGCGCTCAGCCTTCTTCACAGTACAAGAAACAAGCAGTGGTGTTACTGTCTTCAGCAAGTAACAGTAAAATAACACTATGAACATTTTGCAATGGCCTAGAAATTTTATTAACTTCATATTTTTTAGTAACATAATACCAGTTATTTAGTTTCTATCTTTTATAATAGTAATAAATGATTGAGGTAATATTGATGGTATGGATATAAATCTTATATCCTCTGTAACTCCTCCCAAAAATAATGAAAAATAAAACTAAAAATATTTGTGTTATTAGCACACATAGAAGACTTAGGACATCCTGAATTCAGTTTTCCTTTAAGTAGAAATATAAACAACATATTCCATCAAGCCACTGGCCATGCTCTAGCAAATGTGTTTATAGACAGCAAGAGAAGCTTGAGAAAGGGATTAACATTAAAAAAAAAAAAAAACTCAAGAGATAGAATTGTGAACCAAGAATTTTATAAACAGCCAATTTTTTTCTATCAAGATTGCATAAAAAGATGAAATATACAAGATCTCTGGGAGTTGTTCCCCCATGAAACATTCCAGAGGAATGTAACAGAAGATAAACTTCATCCAACCAAGAGACCAGAGACAGTTACTACAGAAGTATTGATGGTGAGCATTTTACATTTAATTCTAGATTGAATATTAAAATGAATGCATGAATGAGGATGGATCAAAATGAAAGTCATACGTTGTATATCTGACAATATACAATATACAAATGAATGGAAGGAAATTGGAGAAGGCAAAATTATCATATGCATATTGATTGCTGTACTGGTATTAAAATATACCATTTTAATGTATTATTATACCAACAAAATTAGTAAAAAGTTAAATAATAGAGAGAAAAGGATATTTTGAACTGTGGTGTTGGAGAAGACTCTTGAGAGCCCCTTGGACTGCAAGGAGATCAAACCAGTCAATCCTAAAGGAAATCAGTCCTGAATATTCATTGGAAGAACTGATGCTGAAGCTGAAGCTACAATAATTTGGCCAGCTGAAGCAAAGAACTGACTTATTGGAAAAGTCCCTGGTGCTGGGAAAGATTGAAGGCAGGAGGGGAAGGGGATGACAGAGGATGAGATGGTTGGATGGCATCACCAACTCAGTGGACATGAGTTTGTGCAAGCTCTGTGAATTGGTGATGGACAGGGAAGCCTGGCATGCTGCAGTCCATGGGGTCTCAGAGTCGGACATGACTGATCAACTGAGCTGAACTGAACTGAAAGGACATATATTTTCATGTGAATGTAACTAGTAGAACAGAAGTACAAAAGAACAAAATGCCAGAACAAATTTAATAAGTAAAAAAGCAAAGAAAAAGATTACATAAAAACAATAGAAAATGTAACAAAATAGATAATAATTATAACGTAACCATGTGACTTGACAGTTGAGACAAATACATTACTTATAAATAGCTGTGAATGAACTAATATACCTATTCAAAATATTTTCAGTTTAATTCACAGAACAAGAAACATATGTGTCTTAGAAGAACAGCATTTTAAAAACTGTCCATAAAGATAAAACTGAAAAAAATACAGATGTATATGAAGCAAAGGGAAACCATAAAATATAAGTGAAAATATACTGATATCAACGTAAAATGCAAAGCTAAAACCATCATGTATAAAAATGTGGGCATCATTTACAGTTGCAAGCAAAAGTTCATAATAAAAGTGTAGAATACCTGTGCATCAAAGCACAACAGCAATCTTTATAAAGCATAAATGATGAGATACAAGAAAATAAAATAACACAGTAATAACCCAAGAACCAAAAATATTTTTTATAGAATAAGCAAATAGACACTAAAATATACTTGGAAAAAGAATCATGTAAATGTTGACATAAAAATAATTTTAAAAATATTTGAGGGAGAATAAACATACAAAGCCTTTGACTGTGTGGATCACAATAGACTGTGGAAAATTCTGAAAGAGATGGGAATACCAGACCATCTGATCTGCCTCTTGAGAAATTTGTATGCAGGTCAGGAAGCAACAGTTAGAACTGGACATGGAACAACAGACTGGTTGCAAATAGGAAAAGGGGTACGTCAAGGCTGTATATTGTCACCCTGCTTATTTAAGTTATATGCAGAGTACATCATGAGAAACACTGGACTGGAGGAATCACAAGCTGGAATCAAAATTGACAGGAGAAATATCAATAACCTCAGATATGCAGATGACACCACCCTTATGGCAGAAAGTGAAGAGGAACTCAAAAGCCTCTTGATGAAAGTGAAAGTGGAGAGTGAAAAAGTTGGCTTAAAGCTCAACATTCAGAAAACAAAGATCATGGCATCTGGTCCCATCACTTCATGGGAAATAGATGGGGAAACAGTGGAAACAGTGTCAGACTTTATTTTTCTGGGCTCCAGAATCACTGCAGATAGTGACTGCAGCCATGAAATTAAAAGATGCTTACTCCTTGGAAGGAAAGTTATGACCAACCTAGATAGCATATTCAAAAGCAGAGACATTACTTTGCCAACAGAAGTTCGTCTAGTCAAGGCTATGGTTTTTCCTGTGGTCATGTATGGACGTAAGCGTTGGACTGTGAAGAAAGCTGAGCGCCAAAGAATTGATGCTTTTGAACTGTGGTGTTGGAGAAGACTCTTGAGAGTCCCTTGGACTGCAAGGAGACCCAACCAGTCCATTGTGAAGGAGATCAGCCCTGGGATTTCTTTGGAAGGAATGATGCTAAAGCTGAAACTCCAGTACTTTGGCCACCTCATGCGAAGAGTTGACTCATTCAAGAGAAAAGACTGTGATGCTGGGAGGGATTGGGGGCAGGAGGAGAAGGGGACAACAGAGGATGAGATGGCTGGATGGCATCACCAACTCAATAGACGTGAATTTGAGTGTACTCCGGGAGTTGGTGATGGACAGGGAGGCCTGGCATGCTGTGATTCACGGGATCGCAAAGAGTAGGACACGACTGAGCAACTGATCTGATCTGATCTGATCTGATCTGAAACATACAAAGAATTTAAATATAGGCCCTTAAAATTTTAAAAGTATGGTGCTCATGCATGAATAGACATGCAAAGAATGGAAATAGAATTAGAAACCTAGAATTACACTAAAAATTTGAAACTTTAGTATGTGCTGAGAATGGAATATTTTGAGAATGAATAAGCTTTTTAATAAGTGCTATTGGGATAACTGGTTAGCCATTTGCAAAAGGAAAAAATTAGATTCAAATCTCACACCATTATACAAGGGTAAACACCAAAGGGGCTTCCCTGATAGCTCAGTTGGTAAAGAATCGCACCTGCAATATAGGAGACCCCTGTTGATTCCTGAGTTGGGAAAATCCGCTGAGAAGGGATAGGCTACCTACTCCATTATTCTTGGGCTTCCCTTGTGGCTCAGCTGGTGAAGAATCCTCCCGCAATGTGGGAGACCTGGATTTGATTCCGGGGTTGGGAAGATCCCTTGGAAAAGAGAAGGCCTACCCACTCCAGTATTCTGGCCTGGAGAATTCCGTGGACTATATAGTCCACAGGGTCACAAAGAGTCAGACACAACTGAGTGACTTTCAAACACCAAAGAGTTCAGGGCTCTAAATATAAAAATACACTATTCAGTCATTAAAAAAAAAAAAAAAAAAGAATGAAGTGTTGCCATATGGTAACCTTCAGGGAATTTAGCTAAGGGAAATAAGTCAGATAGAGAAAGACAAAAGCCATACAACCTTACTTAGATGTAGAATCTTCAAATCAATAAACGTATAAAATACTAGTAGATACAAAGGACAGAACGGTGGTTTCTATGATAGAAGGAGATTTGAGGGTAGGAAAAATGAGTGAAGGAGGTAAAGAGGTACAGATTTTCAGTTATTAAATAAGTCATAGGGATGTGATATAAACATGGTCAGTGACTATAGTCAATAATATTGTAGTACATATTTGAAAGCTGTCAGAAATCTTCAAAGTTCTCATCACAAGAAAACATATAGTGATGCATGGTAGCGAGACTTATTGTGGTGACCATTTTGCAGTGTATACAAATATTGAATTATTAAATTTTACAGCTGAAACTAATGTTGTATGTCAATCATATCTCATTTTTTAAATTTTATATTGAAGCATAGCTGGTTAACAATGTTGTATTGGTTTCGGTTTGCAGCAAAGTGATTCAGTTATACCTATACATACATCTAATATTTTAAAAGGCTTCTGTGGTGGCTCAGAGGGTAAAGAATGTGCCTGCAATGCGAGAGACCCCAGCTCGATCCCTGGGTTGGGAAGATCTTCTGGAGAAGGGTATGGCAACCCACTCCAGTATTCTTGCCTCGAAAATTCCATGGACAGAGGAACTTGGTGGGCTATAGTCCACAGGATCACAAAGAATTGGACAAGACTGAGCGACTAATACACACACACACACATAAGAAACTTCATGGGAGAAAATTCTCCATGCTAAACGATTTCAAGAAGATCACAAAAACCAAACAAAATTTAAAAACCGTGAAATATTCCAACTCTAAAACTGCCTCGCTGTTGACAAATAGCAGGCTTCCCTGGTAGCTCAGTTGGTCAAGAATCCGCCTGCAATGCAGGAGACTCTGATTCTATTCCTGTGTGGGGAAGATCGCTGGAGAAGGGATAGGCTACTCAGTCCAGTATTGCTGGGCTTCCCTTGTGGCTCAGCTGGTAAAGAATCCACCTGCAGTGCAGGATACATGGGTTCAGTCCCTGGGTTGGGAAGATCCCCTGGAGAAGGGAAAGGCTATCCACTCCAGTATTCTCTCTTGGAGAAGTCCACGGACTCTAGAGTCCATGGGGTTCAAAGAATCAGACACAACTAAGCTACTTTCACTCACTCAATCTTTTAAAAATGCTTTTCCCATTTAGGTTATTATAGACTATTAGGCAGATTTCCCTGTGTTATACAGAAGGTCTTATTGGTTATCTGTTTTAAATATATTCATGTGTACCTTTCAGTCCCCAAATCCTCATGTATCCCTCCCCGAGCTCTTCCTCCCTAGTAACCATAAATTTGTTATCTAAGTCAGTGAGTCTGTTTCTGTTGTATAACTAAGTTCATTTGTATCATTTTTTTGTTTTAGATTCTTTATGTGAAAAAGAGAATTAAAAAAAAATAGACATGTAACTTATTTGTGTAAGTGATTTCTGTCCTCAGCCTGCAGTGGCTTGAAGCAAGATTTCAGTTCCTGGACAGATTGAAGTCAGGCCACTACAGTGAGAATACTAAATCCTAGCCACTAGACCAGTGGGCCAGTGAAAAGAGCCTAGCCTGCAAGGCTTTGTAGAAAATGGATTTCTATAAAGAAATAGAAAGGAGTGAAACAAGTGTTTATTAGGAGGGAAAAAAAAAATCCACTGGTGTCTTCCTGTGGATAGACACACAGATGGGCTCAGAGAAAGACTTTCACCTTTGTGGTAGTTTGAGTCACTTATAAAGGAAACATAAGGGACATTTCCTTTAGATTTCCTTTGGCCACTCATGCTGATTTACCTGGTTCCAACTCTGTATATGGTTTATCTCAGGGTGCCCCCATGTGTGTGCATGCATCCCATAGCCAAGATGAATTCTAGCAAAGAAGCCTGTAGGTAGGTTGACATCACTCCCTTTTTGACCTCCAAGGAACCTTTTTGAGCACGTAAAATTGAGAAGGTGTCCTTGATCCTGAGAATGAGAAATATGTGGTCTTTGTCTTTTATCTGGAAAGGACTCTTTTATTGCTCCTGCTATTTTGGAGTATCTGTCCAAAATATCAGATACTATTTGCAGACAAACTCCAGATACTAAGCCTGGGGCCCATCCATCCTCTCCTCATAAGGCGAAACAGAGTAACTAACATGATAATTTTCTAGCCCTGAGAGGATAGGTGAGAATGGTTTTTAAATAATGAAATGGTGTTTATTGCACAGCCTGGCTATTTGGAATCATGTTTTTGTTTCATGTGCACAGAGGGCCTAAATAAAATCAAGGATGGCAAAAATTATAAGTGGCTCATATCTTCTTATAAGTATAGAAAAATACAGTATATCTGATAAATATTAAGATTGTTTACAGTGAGTTATTTTTCTTCCAATAACTTTTATATTGATTGCTTTCATATATGCAGAAAAGAAGACCTGTAATATTCTAGATACTACCAATAATAGCACTTCTCTATAACAATACATACACTATTCTTCAGTTACGTTCAGTCGCTCAGTCGTGTCTGACTCTTTGCGACTGCATGAATTGCAGCACGCCAGGCCTCCCTGTCCATCACCAACTCCTGAAGTTCACTCAAACTCATGTCCATCAAGTCGGTGATGCCATCCAGCCATCTCATCCTCTGTCATCCCCTTCTCCTGCCCCCAATCCCTCCCAGCATCAGGGTCTTTTCCAATGAGTCAACTCTTTACATGAGGTGGCCAAAATATTGTAGTTTCATAGTTCAAAAGCATCAATTCTTTGGCGCTCAGCTTACTTCACAGTCCAACATTCACATCCATACATGACCACTGGAAAAACCATAGCCTTGACTAAAAGGATGTCCATTTGGGATGTAAAAGGTAATACCTTAAAAATAACATGAATGAGCTGTTGACAATAAGAGGAAAGAATATCAAGTACTGTAATATGTTTAGTTTAATAAAGATAGCATAGCCATATTTCCCATAATATATTAGATTTTATAGAGAAAAATATTTTTTATTTTGGCATACACTAAATGTATATACAACAGGAGATAAAAAGTAAAATTTGGTGTGTTATCAGTTCAGTTCCAGTTCAGTTCAGTCACTCAGTCATGTATGACTCTGTGACCCCATGCACTGCTATCACCAGGCCTCCCTGTCCATCACCAACTCCCAGAGCTTGCTGAAACTCATGGCCATTAGGTCGGTGATGCCATCCAACCATCTCATCCTCTCTTGTCCCCTTGTCGTCCTGCCTTCAGTCTTTCCCAGTATCAGGATCTTTTCCAATGAGTCAATTCTTCCCATCAGGTGGCCAAAGTATTTGAGTTTCAGCATCATTCCTTCCAATGAATATTTGGGACTGATTTCCTTAAGGATTGACAGGTTTGAACTCCATGCAGGCCAAGATACTCTGAAGAGTTTTCTCCAACACTATAGTTCAAAAGCATCAGTTCTTCTGCCCTCAGCTTTCTTTATGGTCCAACCCTCACATCCATACATGACTACTGGAGAAACTCAGCCTTTTTCCTATTTGGAACCAGTCTCTTGTTCCATGTCCAGTTCTAACTGTTGCTTCCTGACCTGCATACATATTTCTCAAGAGGCAGATCAGGTGGTCTGGTATTCCCTTCTCTTTCAGAATTTTCCACAGTTTGTTGTGATCCACACAGTCAAAAGTTTTGGTGTAATCAATAAAGCAGAGTATTTATTTTTCTGGAACTCTTGCTTTTTCGATGATCCAACGGATGTTTGCAATTTGACCTCTGAGATCATGGCATCCGGTCCCATCACTTCATGGGAAATAGATGGGGAAACAGTGGAAACAGTGTCAGACTTTCTTTTTCTGGGCTCCAAAATCACTGCAGATGGTGACTGCAGCCATGAAATTAAAAGACGCTTACTCCTTGGAAGGAAAGTTATGACCAACCTAGATAGCATATTCAAAAGCAGAGACATTACTTTGCCAACAAAGATTCGCCTAGTCAAGGCTATGGTCTTTCCTGTGGTCATGTATGGATGTGAGAGCTGGACTGTGAAGAAGGCTGAGCACCAAAGAATTGATGCTTTTGAACTGTGGTGTTGGAGAAGACTCTTGAGAGTCCCTTGGACTGCAAGGAGACCCAACCAGTCCATTGTGAAGGAGATCAGCCCTGGGATTTCTTTGGAAGGAATGATGCTAAAGCTGAAACTCCAGTATTTTGGCCACCTCATGCGAAGAGTTGACTCACTGGAGAAGACTCTGATGCTGGGAGGGATTGGGGGCAGGAGGAGAAGGGGATGAGAGAGGATGAGATGGCTGGATGGCATCACTGACTCGATGGATGTGAGTCTGAGTGACCTCCGGGAGTTGGTGATGGACAGGGAGGCCTGGCGTGCTGCAGTTCATGGGGTCACAAAGAGTCGGACACGACTGAGCGACTGATCTGATCTGATCTTATCCATTGACTTTCCCAAATCCAATTTGAACATCTGGATGTTTATGGTTCATGTAGTGTTGAAGGCTGGCTTGGAGGATTTTGAGCATTCCTCTGCTAGCGTGTGAGATGAGTGCTGTTGTGTGGTAGTTTGAACATTGTTTGGCCTTGCCTTTCTTTGGAATTGGAATGAAAACTGACCTTTTCCAGTCTTGTGGCCACTGCTGAGTTTTCCAAATTTACTGTCATATTGAGTTCAAGACCTTAACAGCATCATCTTTTAAATTTGAAATAATTCAACTGGCATTCCATCACCTCCACTAGCTTTGTTCTTAGTATAAAGTAGCTTTGTTCACAAGGCCCACTTGAGTTTGTGTTCCAGGATGTCTGGCTCTCTGAGTGATCACATCACAAAAAGGCAAAATGGTTGTCTGAGAAGGCCTTACAAATAGCTGAGAAAATAAGAGAAGCTAAAGGCAAAAAGAAAAAGAATGATATACCCGTTTGATTACAGAGTTCCAAGAATAATAAGGAGAAATGAGAAAGCCGTCCTCAGTGATCAGTGCAAAGAAATAGAGGAAAATGAGACACCAAGGGTACATTTCATGCAAAGATGGGCACAATAAAGGACAGAAACAGTATGGACCTAACAGAAGCAGTAGATATTAAGAAGAGGTGGCAAGAATACACAGAAGAACTATACAAAAAAGATCTTCATGATGTGTTATAGTTAAGCTAAAAAAAAAAAAAAAAACAACTCTCTGATATTCCATCAGTTCAGTTCAGTTCAGTCGCTCAGTTGTGTCTGACTCTGCGACCCCATGAACCACAGCACACCAGGCCTCCCTGTCCATCACCAACTCCCGGAGTTCAGCCAAACTCATGTCCATCGAGTCAGTGATGCCATCCAGCCATCTCATCCTCTGTCAGCCCCTTCTCCTCAAGCCCCCAATCCCTCCCAGCATCACATTCTTTTCCAATGAGTCAACTCTTCACATGAGGTGGCCAAAGTATTGGAGTTACAGCTTTAGCATCAGTCCTTCCAAAGAACACCCAGGATTGATCTCCTTCAGAATGGACTGGTTGGTTCTCCCTGCAGTCCAAGGGACTCTCGAGAGTCTTCTCCAACACCATAGTTCAAAAGCCTCAATTCTTCAGTGCTCAGCTTTCTTCACAGTCCAACTTTCACATCCATACCTGACCACTGGAAAAAACATAGCCTTGACTAGACAGACCTTTGTTGGCAAAGTAATGTCTCTGCTTTTGAATATGCTATCTAGGTTGCCTTAGACAACAGTATTAGCAGTATTAATTGAATTAATTATGCCATTTTTCTGTGTGAAAGTTATTTTTACTTTTCTATAGTCAACTTTATGGACAAACCATATTCTCTAGTTCTTGCACATTATTAACCAGATCAAAAGGTAATGAGTTAATAAGACATAATGCATTATTTATTATAAATAATTATTTATTACATTTATACCTAATGTTATAAATGTGATTTATAACATTTGCATATTGAAAATAAATGTTAAATTATGAAAGTATTTTGTTTAGATTTTTGAGGACTAACCAAGCAATTAAATATATCTAGCTTAAAATATATTCCCTTTCCTGCTCCTTTCCAAATATGTACATTTCATTAAATACAGAGGAATTTTCTCTGTCCTTGCAGTTAAAGTCCTTGAAGTTATGAAAAAAAAAAAAGAAAGAAACTCCCAATTATTGTTCTATTAAATCCTAATAAAAAAACTAGGTCCTGGGCTTTAAGCTTTAAGAGCTCCTTAGAGAGACAAAGCAATAATTACTGAGTTGAAGCAAGTATAATTCTGGCCTTTAATAGCAAGAACACGACAAAAATCAAAATGAAAATGATATCTGACCTTCAGCCATTTTAAGGACATTTAGAGACATTTGGAGCTTCCCCTGTAGCCCAGCAGATAAAGAATCAGCCTGCAATGAAGGAGACGCAGGAAACACAGGTCTAATCTTTGGGTAGGGAAGATCCCTTGGAGAAGAACATGGCAACCCACTCCAGTATTCATCTTTTTTTTTTCATCCATTTTTCAGACTTAATTTGGAAATAGCAACATGAATTATATTTATTAGACAGAATCTCAGTGTGAATGTTAATAGGTGTTGTCAAGTCATTAGTATCTCAATAGCTCTGGAGAAAATAAGGTCTTGGCCAAAGCCTCTCTTCTAGATTAATTTATGCCTCTCCAGACTTCTCATGCGTTGAATGCCTGCAGAACTTAATTCTAACAGTTTTTAACCCAAATTTCATATATGTTTGCAATGTAAAAATTATGTCATCTAATGAAGGACAAGTAGTCTTCACTCCTGCCATTTAACACATCCCCCCACACCCGCATTTGTTGATTTTCCTCCTTTTTTATTAATAATGCAGTACTTCTTTTCCCATTTTGAAATTTGTCTTATCTGAAGGGAGATTTTTCTTTCTGATCTGTTTTTTTTTGCATCTACCTTTAATACTGACACTTCCTTCTTGCACATTTAATTGAAGTTCCTTTGTAAAATGTCTTTTCATTAATCTAAAAAAATTAATCTGTAGTTTACTTTTAAAATGCTTTGAATACTTTATTTGGTCTCTTTGAAATTCTCTTCAGCTTTAGAAGAGGATTAATCAGTTTCAAGTAGAAGATATTCATTACTTTGCCTGTCTAATATGTGCAGATTCCATTTGTATAAACAAATGTGGATTCAATTAATTGCTATAACATTTTATTGAGTCCTATTCAGTTATATTATTATCATAGTTGTATGATAGCTTATCCTTCTCCTATATTAATTATTCAGAGTTCTCACATCCTATTCCATTTATTCTTTTAGGGTCTTTTAATACTTCCATAAATTCAAATTGCATTTTATTCTAAGACTCCCACCCAGAAGCTGAAATAAGGAGACTTTTAAAATGCTATTAACTATCAGATAAAATAAACAAATGATTCAGAATTATTTAAATTATAAGAATTACAAATACTCATATAATCATTTGTTTATTTAATGGAGGGTAATCTCTGCAGTATGTGTTTATATATAAGCTACACAGCCTCCAACACCTTCCACATTTGCATATAAGTTTTGAATGTTAATCACAGATTCTCAGATTCATGTTAATGAGCATAGAAAGGTTATATGAATATCTAGAAGATTCAGTCTCATTACTTAATCCCTGAATAAACAGAAAGTCATTAACACATTTTATGTATTTTAGTTTTAGTAAGCTTTATTTTTAGTTTAGAAAGTTATTAATTACATTTTAGTTTAGAAAGTTATTAATTACATTTACTTTAGTTTCACAAATTGTCAGAACCAAAGGATTTCTGCTTAATTTTTAAAGAAATTAAGACTTTCACTCAAATTCAATTATAGCTCATTGAAATGTTCTTTTATAACCATTTACTTAGTCATTTACTCAACAGCATGTGAATAATCTTAGGCATTAAATCCTTTGTTAAATCTACCTTGATGTATTTCATGATGTAAGGAAGATCCTTGGTTTTGCATGAAAGTATCAAACTTACAAATTATAACACAAGACAGCAAAAGTACACTGAGCTTTAATGATTCTGAGAAGTTCTAAGATGTCATTAGTGAGATGACATTCTCCTATTTGTCATCAGTTCCACAGATTGAGTATTGGAGGTTTGCAAGACTTAATATATCTGACAGAATGAGGATAGTTAGAGTCTAATTCTGTGGCAGATGGAAAGTTTCAGTGAGTTTTGAGTATGCTAAGGTTATCTGAGAAGATGCATGCCAACATAGTCTTCTGCTTGAATTCCTATTACACAGAGCATGAGAGAGGCATATTAGTGAAATAAACCAAGTCTGGATACATTTATTTTATTAAAAAGCTTTATTTTGTCTACATATACTGTCAACAGTTCATTCAGTGGACACTGCCCTCATAAGGTTAATTGCTTAGGCATTTACTCCAGACCAAATCTAGCTACACATGGAAAAGTTATCTATTATTTTCATTTATTCAGTATTCTAGACTGGAGCATCCCCATGGAGAGAGGATCCTGGTAGGCTACAGTACATGATGTCAAAAATAGTCGCACATGACTGAGCAACTAAGCACAGCTCAGCACATTGAGTATTCTTTCCTTTTGTTCCGATAAAAAAAATAATTTACCTGATTGAAAGGCCTGTAGTTTTTCCTATCCTGTTCACTTGAGGCATACAGTTCAAGAAGGATCATTACATCTGCCTTGTCTTAGGGATTGTTAAAAAGGGGATATGAACATAACTCAAACCTATGCAAGTAGGTTTTTCTCCATAATTGCAAAGAAAGTATGGAGAAGGATGCACTGTATTCTCTTCTCTAAGTTCACTAGATACAAGGAAAATATGAACCTAAAACTGCTGTTGGTGACTGCCGAGGTCCAGCCCCAGCTGATCCAGGGAGTTCGAAGGGGAGATGGCTTCGGCGATCAGGATAAGATAGCTTTAATTAAATATTAATTAAAGATATAAAAAGTAATAGAATGAGGATAGCTCAGCAGGAAAATTCAGTGGAGAAAAGAGGCTGAGTAGCTTGGTTTACGTGGGAAACCAATAAAACTTCAAGACAAGAAGTTTGCACCACTTACGTAGGCCGCAGGCATCCTTCCGTTCTCCCAAAGGAGAGGAGACACTGAGGCCTCCCTGGTTGGATCTCCCTGCCCAGGCATATTTAGTAAGCTTGGCGGGCTCCGTGCTCCAGATGGAAACTCAGCCAGAGTTTGAGAGAGAGAACGACATGGGGAGACCAGTCTTTCGAGGAACTGATCCCAGTTCTTTATTTTCCATGGTCTGTTTTTATACACTGAGATGTTATACAAAAGTCAGGCGGGGTCAGCAGTCCTGACTTATATTAAAGTCAGGTGCTTCATACAGATGTATACAGAGGTCTTAGGGGTGTTACATCATCTTCTGGCCAGGGGGCCTGCTGACAATTTATGACCCTCTCCTTGTGGCAGTGGTCAGTCAACACTTATTTCTCCAGGGGTGATTACTCTTAAAACAGACACCACCCAAATAAAGTTATATTACTATAGGGTGACGGTGTAGTGGGTTTTAATTAAGCAAAGAATTTACTTAGCCTAAGGTCTAACGTGATTAATATCAAAGATCAATACTTATTTCTTCCATATATTCATTAATGTGTGTAAGGGCAGGGGATGTGGAGACTTAGCAGCAAACATTGGCTCAACAAATGAAAAACCCTTCACCAATACAATTTCTAATCAGCCCACTATACTTATACTAATGGTTTTCTAACTTCTCTAAAGAAAACCTGTTTTTAGAAGGTTTAAAGCATCTCGTGCCTCTCACAGTTGGGAGGCTGTGAGCAATCACATGTGGCTGGACAAGCCTGTCAGGCAGGCTAGAGAATCTTCAGAGGAGTTTGTAAGTTTGGAACACTCCTGTCACGCCCAGGAATTATTATTAACTGGAGCTCTAAGTTAACTCCTTCTCCGAAAGAGGTGGTGGGGGACAGCCCCCGTAAAGTCAGAGGTGTAGGTTAGAGCACAAAGTAGTAAAGTACACAGGCTCTGATTATGGGGGTAGATGCTCGAGAATTTCCAGGGGGACTCCTGAGGCTCGATCCCGAGCCTCCTTCCTCATGACCTTTGCCACGGGCGGAATGCCTCATGCTGGCCCCCAGCAGGTGACCACTTTTAACAACATGTGGGAAGGAACTGCTTGAAAATATCAAATTACCAGGAGAAGTAAGCCAGGAGATAGAAACAGTGATCTAACCCATCATTTGTGACTTTAAATCTAGCCATTTCTGAAGCCACACTGTGTAGGTGGACTTTGCTGTTGTGTAAACCAGTAAATTCCCAGATGAGATTAAACAAGTTTTGGTTACACTTCTGTTGTTTGCAATAAAAATTATCTAAGGTAATTTGTTTTCTGATTACAAAGTAACTCATACTTGAAAAAAATCAGAAAATGAAGTCTTGTATAACAAAAAAAAATTGACTCTCTCAGATGATCAACAGTATATATACATATATGTGTGAACATTTTAAAGAAAGAGGGGGACAGGAGCAAGGAGAGAGAAGAAAAAAATGAACAAGAAGGTATGAGTTGGTACTCTTTAGTAAATAATTTACTCAGAATAGTGTTAATTTTAAATAAAAAACAATTATAGAAAGTGATTTATACAATATGCATAACATATAATACACACACAAATGGGGCTTCCCTAGTAGCTCAGTAGTAAAGAACCTTCCTGCCAATTCAAGAGACATGGGTTTGATCCCTGGGTCAGGAAGATCCCCTGGAGAAGGAATGGCAACCTACTCCAGTATTCTTGCCTGGGATCATCTCATATACAGAAGAGTCTGGTGGGCTGCAATCCATGGGGTTGCAAAAGAGCTGGACACAACTAAATTAGTGACTAAAAAGCACCGCCACCACACACAAATAGAACCATAATTAAACTTGAGAATACCCAAAAGTTCATGAAATAACTAAGTCTCTTATTCTGGGTTTGGAATTCTTCATTAATATGGATTTTTAATATTAGTACTGGAAGTTGAAATTAAAATACCTTTGGAATAATTGCTTTACTCTTGGACATTTACAGATAAAGTGTGCATTTCCTCAAGAGAGCTGTTTATTTTATATTAAAAAAAGATAAAGGGACTTTCATAAATGTTGGCTTAGAGGTCAATAATTTATGCTTACAACATGACAGAAGGTAATGTGTTTACTAATCATAACACTACAGGAATATTAATCAAATGTGGAAGAAAAAAAAAAAAAAAATAGTGACAGCCATATGGTACATGAAGAACAGGTGTCCCAACTGTTGGGGGAAGAGCAAAATTGTCTTCTAAGAGACAACATAATTAAAAGTGAGAAGAATGTCCTTTTACAAAGAAGAATAAAGAACATTCAGTGTAACTGTAGAAAAAAATTATGAAATAATTAAGAATAGATATATTCTACAGCAGAGATATGGAAAAGAATATAATATATTAGCAAATGTCATTTAGAAAACAGATATGGAAGATCATTAAACAGAATGAATAAATGTTACCAAATAAAAAAATATATCACACAGTATTCTTATATATTTAATATAACACAACATACTGAAAATAAAGCTAAAAAAAAAACACAGATAAGGAATAACTGAAAGTTGCATGTAATTATTCATTCAGTCTTTGAAAAGTAAGTAAAGGAATCTGCCAATTTGTGTTTAATAGATAATTTTATATGCAGGAAAAAGGATGTTGGCTAATTCTCATATTTAACATTGAATAGAAAATGCATGTCATGTAAAAGAAGCTTACCCTTGTCCAAGGTACAGTTTTATGTAGGGTGAAACACAATAAAGAATGTTGTTTCTAAGTCTGAATAGTAAACACTTTGCATCTCTGGTTTTCCACATTGATATTGCTAATCTTCTAAAAGACCTTGTCATATGACTTTTATGTTCTGTGAAATTTACTATGACAGTTGGAACTGAGAACCGACATAATGGAATAATATACAGGGAGGTATGCCCTAGCTTCTAGTGGGTAGAGACCAAGATGTTGTTAAAGATACAATTCACAGAACTGCCCCTTAAAGAACTGTCCCACCTAAAATGTCAATAGTGCCCACCTCAAGACAATGACTGAGGACAGTAGTTATTATAGGGCTTCCCAGGTGGCTCAGTGGTAAACAATCCACCTGCCAATGCAGAAGATACAAGGCCATCCCTGGGGCAGGAATATCCCCTGGAGGAGAGCACAGCAACCCACCCAGTATTCTTGCCTGAGAATTTTATGGAAAGAGGAGCCTGGTGGGCTACCACCAATGGGTTAGCAAAAGAGTCAGACACTGCTTAGTGACTAAACAACAATAAACAGTAGTTGTTATAGATGAAGAAACTGAGACACTGAAAAATTATCTTTGCATGAATTCACCAATCAAGAAATGGAAAATTAATAGTTTATAGGAAAAGATTGGAGGTAAAAAGCAAATCTTTATTCAGTTCAGTCACTCAGTCATGTCTGATTCTTTGCAACCCATGAACCACAGCACTCCAGGCCTCCCTGTATCAACAACTCCCAGAGTCCACCCAAACCCATGTCCATTGAGTTGGTGATGCCATCCAGCCATCTCATCCTCTGTCATCCCCTTTTCCTCCTGACCTCAATCTTTCCCAGCATCAGGGTTTTCTCAAATGAGTCAGCTCTTCGCATCAGGTGGCCAAAGTATGGGAGTTTCAGCTTCAGCATCAGTCCTTCCAATGAAAACCCAGGACTCATCTCCTTTAGGATGGACTGGTTGGATCTCCTTGCAGTCCAAGGGACTCTCAAGAGTCTTTTCCAACACAACAGTTCAAAAGCATCAGTTCTTCAGTACTCAGCTTTCTTTATAGTTCAACTCTCACATCCATACATGACCACTGTAAAAACCATAGCCTTGACTAGATGGACCTTTGTTGACAAAGTAATGTCTTTGCTTTTTAATATGCTGTCTCCTTCCAAGGAGTAAGCGTCTTTTAATTTCACTGCTGCAATCACCATGTGCAGTGATTTTGGAGCCCAGGAAAATAAAAGTCAGCCACTGTTTCCACTGATTCCCCATCATTTGCCATGAAGTGATGGGACCAGATGCCATGATCTTAGTTTTCTGAATCTTGAGCTTTAAGCCAACTTTTTCCACTCTCCTCTTTCATTTACATCAAGAGGCCCTTTAGTTCTTCTTCACTTTCTACCATAATAGTAGTGTCATCTGCATATCTGAGGTTATTGATACTTCTCCTGGCAATCTTGATTCCAGGCTGTGCTTCCTCCAGCCCAGCGTTTCTCATGATGTACTCTGCATATAAGTTCTTACAGATAGTAATTTTCAACTGGATAATGAAAAAGTACTTTAAAATGTCTAATGTAATATTTATCTATTTTAAAAGTCTCTGATCCCTTTCATTTCTCTCTGATATTTATTTCAGTAAACAGTATTTTCACTTGTGCCAAAAAATTAATTTCCTCACTTCTCTTCTATACTGAGCTTCCTAGGTGGCACTAGTAAAAAAAAAAAAAAAAAAAAAACACAAAAAAACCTACTTGCCAATGCAGGAGATACAGGATACATGGGATTGATCCCTTTGTAGGAAGATCCCTTGGAAGAGAGCATGGCAACCCACCCCAGTATTCTTGCCTGGGGAATCCCATGGACAGAGCAACCTGGTGGGCTACAGTCCATAGGGTCACAAAGAGTCAGACATGATTGAAGTGACTTAGCACACACTTCTGTATTGCTGCTGCTGCTGCTGTTAAGTCGCTTCAGTCATGTCTGACTCTGTGCGACCCCATAGATGGCAGCCCACTAGGATCCTCTGTCCCCGGGATTCTCCAGGCAAAAATACTGGAGTGGGTTGCCATTTCCTTCTCCAATGCATGAAAGTGAAAAGTGAAAGTGAAGTTGCTCAGTTGTGTCTGACTCTTAACGACCCCATGGACTGGAGCCTACCAGGCTCCTCCGTCCATGGGATTTTCGAGGCAAGAGTACTGGAGTGGGGTGCCATTGCCTTCTCCGACTTCTGTATTAGGCATCATAAAGTCTTCCCATTTTGGTAATAGCCAACCTTTGAAGACTCTTCTCACCTTTTTGATTTAAGCACTGCTTAAGCAAAGCATGTGGCAGTACTATATTTTACTTTCTCTGATCTGAGAGTACATGATTTTTAGAAATAAACTAGAAATAAGCTAAATAAGTATTATTTTCCTTTCCTAAGTGACATTTTATTAACTCATATTTCGATACCCTTTCTTAGATTTCCTTGGTGGCTCAGATGTTAAAGAATCTGTCTGCAATAGGTTCAATCCCTGGGTCAATCCCTGGGTCAGGAAGATGCCCTGGAGAGGGAATGGCAACCCACTCCAGTATTCTTGCCTGGAGAATCCCATGGACAAAGGGGCTTGGTGGGCTACAGTCCATGGGATCACAAAGAGTCGGGCAAGACTGAGAGCATAATGCTTTCACTTTCTACAGATTATAGGATTTTACTTCCTTGACCAGAGATCTACCCCATACCACCTGCAGTGGAAACACAGATTCCTAACCACTGGGCCATCAGGGAATTCCCTAGTTTTGTTTTCTTATTACGTATCCTAGTAAATGGGCTCGATAAAGGACAGAAATGGTATGGACCTAACAGAAGCAGAAGATATTAAGAAGAGGTGGCAAGAATACACAGAAGAACTGTACAAAAAAGAGCTTCACGACCCAGATAATCATGATGGTGTGATCACTGACCTAGAGCCAGACATCCTGGAATGTGAAGTCAAGTGGGCCTTAGAAAGCATCACTAGGAACAAAGCTAGTGGAGGTGATGGAATTCCAGTGGAGCTATTCCAAATCCTGAAAGATGATGCTGTGAAAGTGCTGCACTCAATATGCCAGCAAATTTGGAAAACTCAGCAGTGGCCACAAGATTGGAAAAGGTCAGTTTTCATCCCAGTCCCAAAGAAAGGCAATGCCAAAGAATGCTCAAACTACCACACAATTGCACTCATCTCACACGCTAGTAAAGTAATGCTCAAAATTCTCCAAGCCAGGCTTCCGCAATATGTGAACCGTGAACTTCCTGATGTTCAAGCCGTATTTAGAAAAGGCAGAGGAACCAGAGATCAAATTGCCAACATCCGCTGGATCATGGAGAAAGCAAGAGAGTTCCAGAAAAACATCTATTTCTGCTTTATTGACTATGCCAAAGCCTTTGACTGTGTGGATCACAATAAACTGTGGAAAATTCTGAAAGAGATGGGAATACCAGACCACCTGATCTGCCTCTTGAGAAATCTGTATGCAGGTCAGGAAGCAACAGTTAGAACTGGTCATGGAACAACAGACTGGTTCCAAATAGGAAAAGGAGTACGTCAAGGCTGTATATCGCCACCATGTTTATTTAACTTATATGCAGAGTACATCATGAGAAATGCTGGACTGGAAGAAACACAAGCTGGAATCAAGATTGCTGGGAGAAATATCAATAACCTCAGATATGCAGATGATACCACCCTCATGGCAGAAAGTGAAGAGGGGCTAAAAAGCCTCTTGATGAAAGTGAAAGTGGAGAGTGAAAAGATTGGCTCAAAGCTCAACATTCAGAAAACGAAGATCATGGCATCTGGCCCCATCACTACATGGGAAATAGATGGAGAAACAGTGGAAACAGTGTCAGACTTTGTTTTTCTGGGCTCCAAAATCACTGCAGATGGTGACTGCAGCCATGAAATTAAAAGACGCTTACTCCTTGGAAGGAAAGTGATGACCAACCTAGATAGCATATTCAAAAGCAGAGACATCACTTTACCAACAAAGATTCGCCTAATCAAGGCTATGGTCTTTCCCGTGGTCATGTATGGATGTGAGAGCTGGACTGTGAAGAAGGCTGAGTGCCGAAGAATTGATGGTTTTGAACTGTGGTGTTGGAGAAGACTCTTGAGAGTCCCTTGGACTGCAAGGAGACCCAACCAGTCCATTGTGAAGGAGATCAGCCCTGGGATTTCTTTGGAAGGAATGATGCTAAAGCTGAAACTCCAGTATTTTGGCCACCTCATGCGAAGAGTTGACTCATTGGAGAAGACTCTGATGCTGGGAGGGATTGAGGGCAGGAGGAGAAGGGGACGACAGAGGATGAGATGGCTGGATGGCATCACTGACTCGATGGATGTGAGTCTGAGTGACCTCCGGGAGTTGGTGATGGACAGGGAGGCCTGGCATGCTGCGGTTCATGGGGTCGCAAAGAGTCAGACACGACTGAGCGACTGATCTGATCTGAGTATATATTGCATTTCATGTAATTTGTGTTCTAGGATGTTTTTCTCTCATAGTAAATTGGTAATATGTTAAGAACATGAACAAACTGTTAAACTTTATATTTGTTTCAAAGTCGTTGAATTCTTCAGACTTTTTTATACTTGTTTTTCATTAGTGATTATTCCTAAATGAGAATAAGTGGCTGTACGTAGGATCTGGATGAGCATCAGCAGTTAGAGACTGATATTAAACTCATGGGATTTGGCTCATAACTGATTTTTGTCCATAGAGTTTAGCTCTGAGTAATGGCAAGCCACTCCAGTACTCTTGCCTGAAGAGTCCCATGGATGGAGGAGCCTGGTAGGCTGCAGTCCATGGGGTCACTACCAGTTGGATGCGACTGAGCGACTTCACTTTAACTTTTCACTTTCACACAATGGAGAAGGAGATGGCAACCCACTCCAGTGTTCTTGCCTGGAGAATCCTAGGGACGGCAGAGCCAGTTGGGCTGCCATCTATGGGGTCGCACAGAGTCGGACACGACTGAAGTGACTTAGCATAGCATAGCAATGGACAGAAATGGTTGTCCACTATCAGATCAGATCAGATCAGTCACTCAGTCATGTCCGACTCTTTGCCACCCCATGAATCGCAGCACGCCAGGCCTCCCTGTCCATCACCAACTCCTGGAAGTCACTCAGACTCACATCCATCAAGTCAGTGATGCCATCCAGCTATCTCATCCTCTGTTGTCCCCTTCTCCTCCTGCCCCCAATCCCTCCCAGCATCAGAGTCTTTTCCAATGAGTCAACTCTTCCCATGAGGTGGCCAAAGTACTGGAGTTTCAGCTTTAGCATCATTCCTTCCAAAGAAATCCCAGGATTGATCTCCTTCAGAATGGACTGGTTGGATCTCCTGGCAGTCCAAAGGACTCTCAAGAGTCTTCTCCAACACCACAGTTCAAAAGCATCAATTCTTTGGGCTCAGCCTTCTTCACAGTCCAACTCTCACATCCATACATGACCACAGGAAAAACCATAGCCTTGACTAGACGAAACTTTGTTGGCAAAGTAATGTCTCTGCTTTTGAATATGTTACCTCGGTTGGTCATAACTTTCCCTCCAAGGCGTTAAGTGTCTTTTAATTTCATAATACAACATAAAATATTGGTCATACAGTGAAAGAGTTCTGTGTACACTTGTCTTATGTGTGTTAGTCTCTCAGTCATGTCCGACTCTTTGCGACCCCATGGATTGTAGCCCGCCAGGCTTCTCTGTCCATGGGATTCTCCAGGCAAGAGTACTAGAGTGGTTTGCCATTTCCTTTTCCAAAATGGAATTAGTTGGCCCCAGAGTCAAAAGAACGAGGGCTAGACCTTCAGCTCTCCTGCAGAGTTGAATTTGGGTTTGTAGGAGAGAGAGACCCAAAGATGGATATTCTCATCTATGCTGAGTCCTTTGGGGACTTCCAGCTGTCACTGACCCTCCTTGTCACCTGAGACCTGCAGCAGCTCCAGCTCCATTCTCGTTGTCCGTCTGTGTTTTTCTGGCTTCAGGCACTTCTGTCTCTTAGCTACTCTAGGACCTTGGGAAAATGGGCTTCCTGGCTTGTTTCCTAGGGCTGCTCAGGACTCATCTCATTTCTAGGGGAGTCAGTTCCTTCCCATCCTGACAGCTCTGTGTAACCACCCTCCACCTGCTCTGGCCTGGGGCCTTTACTGCCTTCACACAGTCAGGGCCTTAGTGTCCACCCAAGGCTGTGGGGGAGATTGCAGACATGGCTCCAAGCACTGGACCCCTCTGCTAAGGAAGGTAGGGGATCTTCTGTGGGCACGGTGTTGCGGACAAGAAAAGAATCTCTGGCTGGCAATGAACTCAACTTCCGTTTCTTTTGAATGAGATGAAGAAGCTCTGAGCGAGAAACTGCCCACAGACCCCATTCTACCTCCCAGGAACCTATCTCCTTGTACCGCATCACCGTGCCCAGGTTGGCATTCTCATCCACAAAGGTGAAATGCTCCACTGGCAGGTGGAAACAGGAGATCTGGCTCAGGCTTTCTCCCACCTTTCCCAGGATCTTGGCTGCAGTGGGCTTGCTGGGCGTGTTGTTCTGGTAGATGGGTTGGGAGGTCTCATTTCAGGGCTGTCCAATCAGAGGTGTCATGGAGGGTGTGTTGACGTTGGAGAGGATGCAGCCAGTCACCCGCTGGTCTTGAACCTCAGCTCGAACGCCTCACTGACAGTGGCAACAAGAGCCATCTCTCTGGGTTGTGGTCGGGTTACACGAGCGACCATACACGGAGCAGCTTTAGAACACTTATATTACTACAGAAAGTTGGGACTTTATGAAGAAACATTTAAATTGACAGAATTTCAGGTGACATATCTAGTTATGTAATAAACCTTTGATTTAGTGAAGGAAAAATATTACTATTTTAAATAAATAGGGCAGAATGCCTAATGGGTGCCTCCATAAAGAAGCATTCTAACACATTTCATACAGATGAATATGAATCGTGGTATATTGTTAAAAGTGATCTTGAACTGATAAATCAAAATTGTATTCCTTATGTTAAATTTCAAAAAATTTCCCTTATTTTATTAGGATTATATAAATAATGGAAGTGTATTATAGATTAAAGTTGAAAGATATAATTACATTGATTTGTGTATATGTGTATATATATATATATCCAAATCTATGGAGAAGGCAATGGCACCCAACTCCAGTACTCTTGCCTAGAAAATCCCTTGGATGGAGGAGCCTGGTAGGCTGCAGTCCATGGGGTCGCTAAGAGTCGGGCACTACTGAGTGACTTCACTTTCACTATTTATATACTTATTTGCAAAAAAAAAAAAAAAAAAGAAAGAAAAGCAAAATTAATACATTCATTTAGTTTCAATTAATTCATTTACAGTTGAATGGGGAAGATACTTTTATTCTCTCAGTATTTTATGAAATGTATTTCAATGGTTATGTATTTGATGTAATACATTCATCTTAATGCACTGTATTTATTTAAACTTTTCTTCATTATTAGGCATTTACTTATTTTCTCTTAAAGTTGAATCAGTTCAGTTCAGTTCAGTTGCTCAGTCATTTCTGATTCTTTGCGACCCCATGAACCGCAGCATGCCAGGCCTCCCTGTCCATCTCCAACTCCCGGAGTCCACCCAAACCCATGTCCATTGAGTTAGTGATGCCATGCAACCATCTCATCCTCTGCCGTCCCCTTCTCCTCCTGGCCTCAATCTTTCCCAGCATCAGGGTCTTTTCATATGAGTCAGCTCTTTGGCCAAAGTACTGGAGTTTCATCTTCAATATCAGTCCTACCAATGAACACCAAGGACTGATCTCCTTTAGAATGGACTGGTTGGATCTCCTTGCAGTCCACGGGATTCTCAAGAGTCTTCTCTGACACAACAGTTCAAAAGCATCAATTCTTTGGGGCTCAGCTTTCTTCATAGTCCAACTTTCACATCCATACATGACCACTGGAAAAACCATAGCCTTGACGAAACGGACCTTTGTTGACAAAGTAATGTCTCTGCTTTTTGATATGCTGTCTAGGTTGGTTATAACTTTCCTTCCAAGGAGTAAGCATCTTTTAATTTCATTTCTGCAATCATCATCTGCAGTGATTTTGGAGCCCAGAAAAATAAAGTCTATAAGTATTTTAATTCAAATGTATTTTTCTCTTTAAATTTATAAAAATTAGAATTTCTGGATAGATTGTTTTAAAATAAGAGGCAGGTGACTTACTTCACTCTGTATGACTGACTCTAGGTCCATCCGCATCATTATAAATGACCCAAATTTGTTCCTTTTTATGACTGAGTACTATCACATTGTATATATGTACCACATCTTCTTAATCCATTCATCTGGCAATGGACATATTTAAACTATTTTATCACATATTCTCCCACCATGAGAATTTGATAAGTGTTTGTTTTGATTTATAAGGATTTTTATTTTCATAGTTATATTCATATGAATATTATTTTTATATTGAATGTTCATTCATACTATAACTTATTGTTTTTCCATCTGAAAATTATTTTAATGTTGAATGTTAGTTCATACTATAACTTAACATTTATTCAAGTATGTAACTGGTTTTCTTAGAAGCAAAATTGTATAATTCTTTACTCACAAATCCAAATGAGACTTAAGTACAAAAATCTGATAAATTGATATTCCATTATCATGCTACTTAATTTATATAGTTTTTAAAAGTTAAGTTTTCATTTCCAATAGCACTACTCTTTTCTTATTACTTTTACACTTGATCTTAGCCAAACGGCCAAAAAGTGATGTTTCTTATTACTTTTATTTTTCAAAAACTTCTTCATAGTCTTACATAGCTTTGTGTCAGATGACATGACTATCATTATCAGGTTCTTCCATAAATGGAAGCTTGGTTTTAACTGAGATTTACTTTACCTGAGGAAACTGTTTGTCTTTATAGTTTGATTTTCCCTAAACAAGAATATTTGTGCAATACATTATTCCATACTGTGGTAAATTTTTCTATGATCTTCTATATGGGACTTGCATTTTTTATAATTAATTCATTTCAGTTCAGTCACTCAGTCAGTCCTACTCTTTTTGACCCTATGGACTGTGGCATTATTAAATAATACAAGCAGGGATCATTATAACTGAGGGGAATATTAATTTCCTCAGATTTGCAAATGATACCACACTAATGGCAGAAAGCAAAGAGGAACTAAAGAACCTCTTAATGAGGGTGAAGCAGAGTTAAAAAGCTGGCTTAAAACTAAATATTAAAAAAAACTAAGATCATGGCATCTGGCACCATCATTTCATGGCAAGTAGAAGGGGAAAAGGTGGAAGTAGTGACAGATTTCCTCTTCTTGGGCTCTAAAATCACTACAGATGGTGATTGCAGCCATGAAATTAGAAGACAATTTTTTATTGGCAGGAAAACTATGACAAACCTTGAGAGTGTGTTAGAAAGCAAAGACTTTTTACTTTGCCAACAAAGTTTCATATAGCCAAGGCTATGGCCTTTCCAGTATCCACATATGTTGTGAGAACTGGACTGTAAAGAAGACAGGATGCCAAAAAATTAAAAAGCAAAGACATCACTTTGCTGACCAAAGTCCATATAGTGAAGGCTATGGTTTTTCCAGTAGTCATGTATGGATGTGAGAGCTGGACCATAAAGAAGACTGAGCACTGAAGACTTGATGTTTTCAAATTGTGATCCTGAAAGACTCTTGTGAGTCCTTTGGACAGCAAGGAAATAAAACCAGTCAGTGTTAAAGGAAATCAACCCTGAATACTCACTGGAAGGACCAATGCTGAAACTGAAGCTCCAGTATTCTTCATCACCTGATGCAAAGAGCTGACTCATTGGAAAAGTCCCTGATGCTGGGACTGAAGATTGAAGGAAGAAAGAGGAGAGGGTGACACAGGATGAGATGGTTGGATGACATCACCAACGTAATGGACATGATCTTGAGAAAACTCTGGGAGATGATGAGGGACAGGGAGCCTGGCATGCTACAGTCGGTGGGGTCGAAAAGAGTCAGACACAACTTGGCAACTGATGAACAACAACATCATGAATTTACCCTTAATTAAGCCCTGTCCTTAAATGTAGCACATTTAATCACCACTTCAGTCCCTTGATGCTTGTTTATTATTATCTCAATTTATAGCTGTGAAAATATAGAGAAACAGTTTTTTAAGAGCATCTAAGGTCACAGAGCTATGGAGTGATGGAGATACTATAGTTTTAAATAGAAGTGCATATCATGTTCTCAGGCGGCACAGTGGTAAAGAATCTCCCTATAATACAGGAGACACGAGAAATGCAGGTTCAGTCTCTGGGTTGGGAAGATTCCCTGGAGCAGGAAATGGCAGCCCATTTCAGTATTCTTGCCTAGAAAATCCCATGGACAGGGGAGCTTTGTGAGATATAGCTCTTGAGGTTTTGAAGTGTCCAGGCTAGTGGAAGCTAGTGGAGTTGCAAGGGACTAGTACTTTTGCCTGGAAAATCCCATGGACAGAGGATCTTGGTAGGCTCCAGTCCATGGGGTCGCTGAGAGTCAGACACGACTGAGCGACTTCACTTTAACTTTTCACTCTCATGCATTGGAGAAGGAAATGGCAACCCACTCCAGTCTTCTTGCCTGGAGAATCCCAGGGACGGGGGAGCCTGGTGAGCTTCCGTCTGTGGGGTCGCACAGAGTCGGACACGACTGAAGCGACTTAGTAGTAGTAGTAGTAGTAGTGGAGCTGCGGGGAAGGCAATGGCACCCCATCCCGGTACTTTTGCCTGGAAAATCCCATGGACAGAGGAGCCTGGTAGGCTCCAGTCCATGGGGTCGCTAGGAGTCGGACACGACTGAGCGACTTCGCTTTCACTTTTCACTTTCATGCATTGGAGAAGGAAATGGCAACCCACTCCAGTGTTCTTGCCTGGAGAATCCCAGGGACAGGGGAGCCTGGTGAGCTTCCTTCTGTGGGGTCGCACAGAGTTGGACGCGACTGAAGCGACTTAGCAATGCAGCTGAAAGAAGAAAAGAATCCATCCCTAGAGACTGCACAGGAAGTATGACCTGCCAAAACTTTCACGTATTTTAAACTTCTGCTGCTGCTGCTGCTAAGTCGCTTCAGTCGTGTCCGACTCTGTGTGACCCCATAGACGGAAGCTCACCAGGCTCCCCTGTCCCTGGGATTCTCCAGGCAAGAACACTGGAGTGGGTTGCCATTTCCTTCTCCAATGCATGAAAGCGAAAAGTGAAAGTGAAGCCGCTCAGTCGTGTCCCACTCTTAGCGACCCCATGGACTGGAGCCTACCAGGCTCCTCCGTCCATGGGATTTTCCAGGCAAAAGTACCGGGGTGGGGTGTCATTGCCTTCCCCAATTTTAAACTTCTAGCAGCCAGGAACTTAAGACATTAAATTTCTCTTGTTTTAAGGCACCTAGTTTGTGATGCTTTGTTTCACTGATGGCTGCACACACACGCATACTTAACATACGTAGTATTTAAATATGTTATATATTGTCTATAATTTTATGCTTGTATATATAAATACATTTTTACATGTTCTGTATACATACACACAGGTCCATGTACTCATACACAAGTATGCCTCCAATTGTTTCAGTTTAGTTCAGTTCAGTTCAGTCACTCAGTCGTGTCCGACTCTTTGCAACCCCATGATTCGCAGCACGCCAGGCTTCCCTGTCCATCACCAACTCCCCGAGTTCACTCAGACTCACGTCCATCGAGTCAGTGATGCCATGCAGCCATCTCATCCTCTGTTGTCCCCTTCTCCTCCTGCCCCCAATCCCTCCAAGTATCAGTCTTTTCCAATAAGTTAACTCTTCCCATGAGGTGGCCAAAGTACTGGAGTTTCAGCTTTAGCAACTTTCCTTTAGTGTCAATATATAACAAAACTGTTATTTTCTCTTAAATCACTGTTACAAGATAAATTGTGTCCCCCAAAAAGATATATTGAAGCCTTAACTCCCTGTACCTGTGAGTGTGACTTATTTGGAAATAGGGAATTCAAGTAAGATTAGTAGACCTAATCCAATATAACTGATGTCCTTAGAAGAAGAGAAAGCAGACATAGGAAGGAATATGCCACATGAAGACACAGATATACACAGACATAGAGAAAGATAGCCAGGTGAAGACAGAGTTTAGTTTCCCTGCCACAAGACAAGGAACTCTTGAGGCTAGTGGAGCTGCAAGAAACAAGGAAAGATACATCCCTAGAGACTGCAGAGGAAGTATGAACTGCCAAAACTTTTTAGTGTTTTAAACTTCTAGCCTCCAGAAACTTAAGACAATAAATTTCTGTTGTGTTAAGTCACCTAGTTTCTTTTTTTTTTTTTTTATGACAGTTATTCTGTTTATTTCTTTTTTTTATTTTATTATTTTTTTTTTTTATTTTTCTTAACTTTACAATATTGTATTACTTTTACTATACATCGAGATGGATCCGCCACCAGAATACACGTGTTCCCCATCCTGAACCCTCCTCCCTCCCCCCTTCCCACACCATCCTTCTAGGTCATCCCAGTGCTCCAGTCCCAGGCATCTGTTATAGGGCATCGTACCTGGACTGACTCGTTTCAGATATGATATTATACATATTTCAATGCTATTCTCCCCAATCGTCCCACCCTCTCCCAGTCCCAGAGTCCAACAGTCTGTTCTATACATCAGTGTCTCTTTTGCTGTCTCATAAGCAGGGTGATTGTTACCATCTTTCTAAATTCCATATATATGCGTTAGTATACTGTATTTGTGTTTTTCTTTCTGGCTTACTTCACTCTGTATAATAGGCTCCAGTTCCATCCACCTCAGTAGAACTGATTCAAATGTATTCTTTTTAATGGCTGAGTAATACTCCATCGTGTATATGTACCACAGCTTGCTTATCCATTCATCTGTGGATGGACATCTAGGTTGCTTCCACATCCTGGCTATTGTAAACAGTGCTGCTATGAATATTGGGGTACACGTGCCTCTTTCAATTCTGGTTTTCTCAGTGTGTATGCCCAGCAGTGGGATTGCTGGGTCATAAGGCAGTTCTATTCCCAGTTTTTTGAGGAATCTCCATACTGTTCTCCATAGTGGCTGTACTAGTTTGCATTCCCACCAACAGTGTAAGAGGGTTCCCTTCTCTCCGCACCCTCTCCAGCATTTATTGCTTGTGGATTTTTGAATCGCGGCCATTCTGACTGGCGTGTAATGGTACCTCATAGTGGTTTTGATTTGCATTTCTCTGATAATGAGTGATGTTGAGCATCTTTTCATGTGTTTGTTAGCCATCTGTATGTCTTCTTTGGAGAAGTGTCTATTAAGCCCAGGCCCAGACGGCTTCACAGCTGAATTCTACCAAAAATTTAGAGAAGAGCTAACACCTATCCTACTCAAACTGTTCCAGAAAATTGCAGAGGAAGGCAAACTTCCAAACTCATTTTATGAGGCCACCATCACCCTAATTCCAAAACCTGACAAAGATCCCACAAAAAAAGAAAACTACAGACCAATATCACTGATGAACATAGACGCAAAAATCCTTAACAAAATTCTAGCAATCAGAATCCAACAATACATTAAAAAGATCATACACCATGACCAAGTGGGCTTTATCCCAGGGATGCAAGGATTCTTCAATATCCGCAAATCAATCAACGTAATACACCACATTAACAAACTGAAGAATAAAAACCATATGATTATCTCAATAGATGCAGAGAAAGCCTTTGACAAAGTTCAACATCCATTTATGATAAAAACTCTCCAGAAAGCAGGAATAGAAGGAACATACCTCAACATAATAAAAGCTATATACGACAAACCCGCAGCAAACATTATCCTCAATGGTGAAAAACTGAAAGCATTTCCTCTAAAGTCAGGAACAAGACAAGGATGCCCACTTTCACCATTATTATTCAACATTGTTCTGGAAGTTTTGGCCACAGCAATCAGAGCAGAAAAAGAAATAAAAGGAATCCAAATTGGAAAAGAAGAAGTAAAACTCTCACTGTTTGCAGATGACATGATCCTCTACGTAGAAAACCCTAAAGATTCCACCAGAAAATTACTAGAACTAATCAATGAATACAGTAAAGTTGCAGGATATAAAATTAACACACAGAAATCCCTTGCATTCCTGTACACTAATAACGAGAAAATAGAAAGAGAAATTAAGGAAATAATTCCATTCACCATTGCAATGAAAACAATAAAATACTTAGGAATATATCTTCCTAAAGAATCTAAAGACCTATATTTAGAAAACTATAAAACACTGCTGAAAGAAATTAAAGAGGACACTAATAGATGGAGAAATATACCATGTTCGTGGATTGGTAGAATCAATATAGTGAAAATGAGTATACTACCCAAAGCAATTTATAGATTCAATGCAATCCCCATCAAGCTACCAACGGTATTCTTCACAGAGCTAGAACAAATAATTTCTCAATTTGTATGGAAATACAAAAAACCTCGAATAGCCAAAGCTATCTTGAGAAAGAAGAACGGAACTGAGGGATCAACCTGCCTGACTTCAGGCTCTACTATAAAGCTACAGTCATCAAAACAGTATGGTACTGGCACAAAGACAGAAATATAGATCAATGGAACAAAATAGAAAGTCCAGAGATAAATCCACGCACATATGGTCACCTAATCTTTGACAAAGGCGGCAAGAATATACAATGGATTAAAGACAATCTTTTTAACAAGTGGTGCTGGGAAAACTGGTTGAACACTTGTAAAAGAATGAAACTAGAACACTGTCTAACACCATACACAAAAATAAACTCAAAATGGATTAAAGAGCTAAATATAAGACCAGAAACCATAAAACTCCTAGAGGAAAACATAGGCAAAACACTCTCTGACTTACATCACAGCAGGATCCTCTATGACCCACCTCCCAGAATATCGGAAATAAAGTAAAAAATGAACAAATGGGACCTAATCAAACTTAAAGCTTCTGCACAACAAAGGAAACTATAGGCAAGCTGAAAAGACAGCCTTCAGAATGGGAGAAAATAATAGCAAATGAAGCAACAGACAAACAACTAATCTCAAAAATATACAAGCAACTTCTACAGCTCAATTCCAGAAAAATAAACGACCCAATCAAAAAATGGGCCAAAGAACTTAATAGACACTTCTCCAAAGAAGACATACAGATGGCTAAGTCACCTAGTTTCTAATGCTTTGTTTCACTGATTGCTGAGAAGTCAAGAATCCACCTGCAATGTGGGAGACATGAATTCAATCCTTGGGTCAAGAAGATCTCCTAGAGAAGGAAATGACAACCCATTCCAGTATTCTTGACTGGGAAATACCATGGACAAATGAGCCTGGCAGGCTACAGTCCATGGGATCAAAAAAGAGGTGGACACAACTTAGAGACTAAACAGCAACAACTGAATATATTAGCTAGCATTTTCAAGACAAACTTTGACATTACAATATTATTGTACTTCCCTTGGTTTTGAATGTAATGAGACTCCTTTAGTGCTACATAGGTTGCTATTTTGTTATTTTCTTTTTAAATCATGTTAAGGGTAAATAATTACATTACTAAACATTCATCAATAACCTCAGATATGCAGATGACACCACCCTTATGGCAGAAAGTGAAGAGGAACTCAAAAGCCTCTTGATGAAAGTGAAAGTGGAGAGTGAAAAGGTTGGCTTAAAGCTCAACATTCAGAAAACAAATATCATGGCATCTGGTCCCATCACTACATGGGAAATAGATGGGGAAACAGTGGAAACAGTGTCAGACTTTTTTTGGGGGGGCTCCAAAATCACTATAGATTGTGACTGCAGCCATGAAATTAAAAGACGCTTACTCCTTGGAAGGAAAGTGATGACCAACCTAGATGGCATATTCAAAAGCAGAGACATTACTTTGCCAACAAAGGTTCGCCTAGTCAAGGCTATGGTCTTTCCTGTGGTCATGTATGGATGTGAGAGCTGGACTGTGAAGAAGGCTGAGCGCAGAAGAATTGATGGTTTTGAACTGTGGTGTTGGAGAAGACTCTTGAGAGTCCCTTGGACTGCAAGGAGATCCAGCCAGTCCATTCTGGAGGAGATCAGCCCTGGGATTTCTTTGGAAGGAATGATGCTAAAGCTGAAACTCCAGTATTTTGGCCACCTCATGTGAAGAGTTGACTCATTGGAGAAGACTCTGATGCTGGGAGGAATTGGGGGCAGGAAGAGAAGGGGATGACAGAGGATGAGATGGCTGGATGGCATCACTGACTCGATGCATGTGAGTCTGAGTGACCTCCGGGAGTTGGTGATGGACAGGGAGGCCTGGCGTGCTGCGATTCATGGGGTCGCAAAGAGTCAGACACGACTGAGTGACTGATCTGATCTGTTCTGAAACATTCAAATTCTTTTAAACAATATTTTGAATTTGATGAATGTTTTGTAGCGGCTATCAAAATATTAATAGTTTCCTCTTTATATTAGATATGTTTATATCCCTAAGGACTAGAGATGTCTTCAAGAAAATTAGAGATACCAAGGGAAAATTTCATGCAAAGATGGGCTCAATAAAGGACAGAAATGGTATGGACCTAACAGAAGCAGAAGATATTAAGGAGAGGTGGCAAGAATACACAGAAGAACTGTACAATAAAGAACTTCACGACCCAGATAATCACTATGGTATGATGACTCACCTAGAGCCAGACATGCTGGAATGTGAAGTCAAGTGGGCCTTAGGAAACATCACTACGAATAAAACTAGTGGACGTGATGGAATTCCAGTTGAGCTATTTCAAATCCTTAAAGATGATGCTGTCAAAGTGCTGCACTCAGTATATCAGCAAATTTGGAAAACAGCAGTGGCCACAGAACTGGAAAAGGTCAGTTTTCATTCCAGTCTCAAAGAAAGGCAATGCCAAAGAATGCTCAAACTACCACACAACTGCACTCATCTCACACACTAGCAAAGTAATGTTCAAAATTCTCCAAGCCAGGCTTCAACAGTACATGCATTTTGAATTTCCAGATGTTCAACATGGATTTAAAACAGGCAGAGGAACCAGGGATCAAATTGCCAACATCTTTTGGCAGAAAAACATCTATTTATGCTTTGTTGAGTATGCCAAAGCCTTTGACTGCATGGATCACCTCGAGGTGTGGAAAATTCTGAAACAGATGGGCATACCAGACCAATTGACCTGCCTCTTGAGAAATCTGTATACAGGTCAGGAAGCAACAGTTAGAACTGGACATGGAACAGACTGGTTCCAAATAGGAAAGGAGTACATCAAAGCTGTATATTATCACCCTGCTTATTTAACTCATATGCAGACTACATCAGGTGAAATATTGTGCTGGATGAAGGACAAGCTGGAATCAAGATTGCTGGGAGAAATATCAATAACCTCAGATATGCAGATGATACCACCCTTATGGCAGAGAGCAAAGAAGAACTAAAGAGCCTCTTGATGAAAGTGAAAGAGTTGAGTGAAAAAGTTGACTTAAAGCTCAACATTCAGAAAACTAAGATCATGGTGTCATAGTTTTTGAAGAGCTGAGACTTCTGTGTAAGCAGAAGAGGAGGGAGAGGGTAGCTCTGGGGGCCTCTGGAGTGAGTGTGTATATGGGATGAGGTGTTGGTGCATATGGATATTTGTCGGTTAGTTCTTGGAATGTGTGCATTTGAGTGCCTATGTGTGCATTAGAGGGATTATCCCTGAACTGTGCAAATATGCATGTTGCGGCTCTAGAAGGACATATGAGATTGGCTTTTATGCACTATTGCTAATTTAGTGTGAGAGCTTAAGTGTGCAAGTATGTTGGGGTGCCGGATGGGGGTTAATCCTGGTCATGTGTGTATGTTTATTTTTGAAGTATAACTTATGTACAATATTTTATGCAAGTTTCAGGTGTACAACATAGTTATTCACAATTTTAAAGTTTTTTATTTATAGTTATTCTATCATTGGCTATATTTCCTATATTACGTGTCTTTGTAGCTGACTTATTTTATACATAGTAGTTTGTACCTCTTAATCCTCTACCAGTGTCTTGCTCCTCCCCCTCCCTCTTCCCAGTAGTAAGCAGTAGTATCTTCTTTATATCTGTGAGACCTTTTTGTTTTTGTTATATTCACTAGTTTATTTTTTAGATTTGGCATATAAGTGATACCATATTTGTCTTTCTCTGTTTGACTTATTTCATTTAGTACAATCTCCTCCAAGTCAATCCTGTTATATGGAAAATTTCGTTCCTTTTTAATATACAAGTTGTGTTTCATCGTATGTGACTTAGGTTACTTATATATCTCACAGTCTAAATAGTACCTCTACAAACACTGAGTTGCACGTATTTTTTGAATTAGTGTTTTCTTATTTGCTTTTGACAAATTCCCAGGAATAGAAATTCTGGGTCATATGGTGTTTCTGTTTTTAGTTTTTTGAGAAACCTTAATATAGTAGCTGCACCAATTTACATTCCAGTCAAGTGTGTATGAAATTCCCTTTTTTCCACATCTTTGCCAACATTTCTTATTTGTAGTATTTTTGACATTGATCATTCTGACAATGTGGGATGTGAGATGTGGGGTAACATCTCATTGTGGTTTTGATTTGTGTAATTTCTGATTATTAACAATGTTGAGGATATTTTCATATGTCTGTTGGTCATCTATATGTCTTCTTTGGAAAAATGCATATTCAGTTCTTCTACTCATTTTTTAATCAGATTGTTTTTTTTAATAAGTTATATGAGCTATTTATATACTTTGGCTATTAATCCCTTATTGGTCTATCATTTGTCAATATTTTCTCCCACACAGAATAATTTAAATTTGTTTTGTTAATGATTTCCTTTGCTGTGCAAAAGTTTTTCAGTTTAATTAAATCTCTCTTTTTTAATTTTTGCTTTTATTTTGTCTGTTTTAGAGGATGATTCTGAAGAAATGTTACACTTCATGTCAAAGATTGTTCTATGAGATTTAGTTCTCATTCTTATGTTCAGGTATTTAATTCATTTTGAGTTTACTTTTATATATGGTGTTGGAAAATGTTCTAATTTCATTCTTTTACATGTAGCCATACAGTTTTCTCGGCACCATTCCATTGAATAGAGTGTCTTTTCTCCACTGTAAATTCCTGAGTCCTCTGTCATAAATTGATTGACCATAAGTGTGTGGATTTATTGATATATGTGTCTTATATTTGTTATTAATAGATAGATAGATGAAACTTGTACTCTTTATTCAATTATTTCATATTATGGGTAAAATACTATTCAATCACCCATCTTTTGTTGATAAATATTCAGAACACATCTATATTTGCAACAACTATAAAAGAATGCTTCAACTTTTGCTTCTGTAATGTACTTTCCCCAGAGTGGGCAAATGGCATGTTGACTGCACAATTCTCATTAAAGTATTGTGAACTGTTAGGTCAAACGTGCGTAGACAATGCGGGAAACCCAGGTTCAATCCCTGGGTTGGGAAGGTCTCCTGGAGAAGGGAATGGCAACCCACTCCAGTATTCTTGCCCCCCCCAACCCCCACAAAAGGGGCTCAAAGAAATATTTTGGAGAAGGAAATGGCAACCCACTTCAATGTTCTTGCCTGGAGAATCCCAGGGATGGGGGATCTTCGTGGGCTTCCGTCTATGGGGTTGCACAGAATCGGACAGGACTAAAGAGACTTAGTAGCAGCAGATCAAATGTGCATATTTTAGACAAGTTTGAAGCAGGTAAATTAGGTCCAAATATTAAGACTCTACATTGTATTGCCTAAATTAAAATTAAAACTAGTCAGGATGAGGTTAAATTAGTATAGTAAGCTATTATGGTTGAATTTGTAGAATTTACAGTAGTTATAATTATGAAATGAACTGAGATTTGTGAAAAGCTAAGGACGCTTACTCCTTGGAAGGAAAGTTATGACCAACCTGGATCACATATTCAAAAACAGAGACATTACTTTGCCAACAAAGGTTCGTCTAGTCAAGGCTATGGTTTTTCCTGTAGTCATGTATGGATGTGAGAGTTGGACTTTGAAGAAGGCTGAGTGCCGAAGAATTGATGCTTTTGAACTGTGGTGTTGGAGAAGACTCTTGAGAGTCCCTTGGACTGCAAGGAGATCCAACCAGTCCATTCTGAAGGAGATCAGCCCTGGGATTTCTTTGGAAGGAATGATGCTAAAGCTGAAACTCCAGTAATTTGGCCACCTTATGCGAAGAGTTGACTCATTGGAGAAGACTCTGATGCTGGGAGGGATTGAGGGCAAGAGGAGAAGGGGATGACAGAGGATGAGATGGCTGGATGGCATCACTGACCCGACGGATGTGAGTCTGAGTGACCTCCGGGAGTTGATGATGAACAGGGAGGCCTGGCGTGCTGCGATTCATGGGGTGGCAAAGAGTCAGACACGACTGAGCGACTGATCTGATCTGATCTGATCTTAAGGATAGTAGCTAAGATCTTTTTAAATGAAATAGGATGACTTTTAAAGTGGTGAATTCCTCATCAGTGGAAGTGTTCAATGTTTAACTGAACACCTGTGCAGAATGGTTTTCAAAGGATTGTTACTTTATATTGGAGATTGAAATATCTTGTTTTAAGATCCCATTCATTTCTAAGGTTATGAAGTCTAAAACGTAATACAAAATTGGTGACACCTCTTAGTGATTACTTCAGTTCAGTTCAGGTCAGTCGCTCAGTTGTGTCTGACTCTTTGAGACACTACAGACTGCAGCATGCCAGGCTTCCCTGTCCATCACCAACTCCCCAGTTTACTCAAACTCATGTCCATCAAGTTGGTGATGCCATCCAGCCATCTCATCCTCTGTCATCCCCTTCTCCTCCTGCCTTCAATCTTTCCCAGCTTCAGGGTCTTTTCAAATGAGTCAGCTCTTCGCATCATGTGGCCAAAGTATTGGAGTTTCAGCTTCAATATCAGTCCTTCCAATGAACACCCAGGACTGATCACCTTTAGGATGGACTGTTGGATCTCCTTGCAGTCCAAGGGACTCTCAAGTCTCTTCTCCAACACCACATTTCAAAAGCATCAATTATTTAGCACTCAGCTTTCTTTATAGTCCAACTCTCACATCCATACATGACTACTGGAAGAACCATAGCCTTGAGTAGACAGACCTTTTTTGGCAAAGTAATGTCTCTGCTTTTTGATATGCTGTCTAGGTTGGTCATAACTTTTCTTCCAAGGAGTAAGCATCTTTTTATTTCATGGCTGAAGTCACCATCTGCAGTGATTTTGGAGCCCCAAAAATAAAGTCTGCCACTGTTTCCACTGTGATTACTTACTGAATTATATTTACACTCTCATAAACAGGCAATAGCCTTCCCTGGTTGCTCAGATGGTAAAGAATCTTTCTGCAATGCAGGAGACAAGGGTTCGATCCCTAGGTAGGGAAGATCCCCTATAAAAGGGAATGGCAACCCATTTCAGTATTCTTGCCTGGAGAATTCTATGGACAGAGAAGCCTGGCAAGCTACAGTCCATGGAGTTGGACATGCTGAGTGACTAACACTAATTAGACAATAGCTTTGAAAAAACCTATGGCCATTTTAATTTTACTGTATTGTAGTTATTTAAATTTGCAAGATTTGTCCCTAAACTTTTTAAGAATTGCACACTGAATTGCAAACTTATTGCATTTGAACTCAAGACTTCTACTAGTTAAAAATGCACGGTACCAACTCATATATGTGCAAAGCATGGCATCAGAGTGAACGTATGGGCTGTGGCATTTGGCAGTTGCCCACACTACATCTTTGGCAGAAAATAATTGATAATCAAAATGTAACAAATCATCAAATATAAAAGTAAAACTGATATGTGAGGTTACCACTCATTCTTTAATCCTTTCACTTATTAAACAGACATTAATAAGTGCCTGGGTATGAATCAGGTCCTCTTATAATTAAATTTTGCAGTTAAAATATGCCATTAATACTTGGGAGATTTGGGATAGGAATTTAAGCTACCTAAGCTTCAAATTCTTTATTGAGTGGAAGTAAATACAGTGTATGTACCCCATTGAGTTCTTGGGAAGAATACAGTTAGGTGCTTGCTTAACAAAGGCTAATAATTAAACATTGTATGTAACAGATTATATTATTCTTTGTTATATCAATATAATTCCATGTGACGACTTATGACAAATTTTAAAAAAACTTCTATTTCATAAAATAAATTCAAGAACAAATCTGCACTCTAGAAAGAAATAATAAGACATTAAGTAAAAAAAAAAAGTTGAGGGAGAGAAATCTAAATATACTATTAACTATATACCCTATTAAGCCTAATAAATTCTATTTAAGTTTTTCCTTAGGATCTCTGTTTTAATGGTTAATTTTTAAACTATATCTGTCTTTCTTATACTGCATTGTATAGAACATGGCTAAATAAAAGTATAATTTGAGGTAAGCAGTGAGACTGGCCCAGTGAAATCACACAAGGGGTGTATATATATGTATATATATATATTTAAGACAGCATATCAAAGTGTTCTACAGTCTTTGGCAACCATCATTTTTAGTACTCTGTTGCTGTACTTCCTTTACTCTTCTCTGATATTTCCAATTTATATGTCTTTTATTTACTTTTCTTTTACATACTTCACTACCATCTCTAAAATATGCCTCCTTTAATAGGCAGAATTAGTTTATGTGAGAGTTTTGTTTTGTATGGTGAGTAACATGTAACAGTAATCTATTGGGGTACCTCCCCTGCTTAACTAACTTTTCCTCACAAAAAAGATACCAACTGTACTTTAACATTCATGTGCTAATTCATTCTGATAAACACATGGGATAGGGTAATCATGAAGGACACTACTAACAAAAACAGAGAAAATCTATATATTGAGCATTCCAAAACAGATGTAAAACCTATCAGTTGAGTTCAGTTGCTTAGCCATGTCCAGCTGTTTGCAACCCCATGGACTGCAGCATGCCAGGCTTCCCTGTCCACCACCAACACCTGGAGCTTGCTTAAACTCATGTCCATCAAGTTGATGATGCCATCCAATCATCTTATCCTCTGTTGTCCCCTTCTCCTCCTGCCTTCAATCTTTTCCAGCATCACGAACTTTTCCAATGAGTCAGTTCTGTGCATCAGGTGGCCAAAATATTGGAAATTCAGCTTCAGCATCAGTCCTTCCAATGAATATTCCTTCCAATGATTTCCTTTACAATTGATTGGCCTCCTTGCAGTCCAAGAAACTCTGGAGACTCTTTTCCAACACCACAGTTCAAAAGCATCAGTTCTTTGGCACTAAGCTTTCTTTATGGTTCAACTTTCACATGCATACATGACTACTGGAAAAACCATAGCTTTGACTAGACATACCTTTGTTGGCAATGTCTCTGCTTTTTGATATGCTATCTAGTTTGCTCATAGCTTTTCTTCCAAGGAACAAGCATCTTTTAAGTTCATGGCTGCAGTCACCATCTGCAGTGATTTTGGAGCCTAGAAAAATAAAGTCTGACACTGTTTCCACTGTTTCCCCATCTATTTACCTTGTAGTGATGGGACCAGATGCCATGATCTTCGTTTTCTGAATGTTGAGCTTTAAGCCAACCTTTTCACTCTCCACTTTCACTTTCATCAAGAGGCATTTTAGTTCCTCTTCACTTTCTGCCATAAGGGTGGTGTCATCTGCATATCTAAGGTTATTGATATTTCTCCCAGCAATCTTGATTCCAGCTTGTGTTTCTTCCAGTCCAGCATTTCTCATGATGTACTCTGCATATAAGTTAAACAAACATGGTGAAGATATACAGCCTTGATGTACTCCTTTTCCTATTTGGAACCAGTCTGTTGTTCCATGTCCAGTTCTAACTGTTGCTTCCTGACCTGCATACAGATTTCTCAAGAGGCAGATCAGGTGGTCTGGTATTCCCATCTCTTTCAGAATTTTCTGCAGTTTATTGTGATCGACACATTCAAAGGTTCTGGCATAGTGAATTAAGCAGAAATAGATGCTTTTCTGGAACTCTCTTGCTTTTTCCATGATCCAGCGGATGTTGGCAATTTGACTTCTGGTTCCTCTGCCTTTTCTAAAACCAGCTTGAACATCAGGAAGTTCATGGTTCACATATTGCTGAAGCCTGTCTTGGGGAATTTTGAGCATTACTCTACTAGCATGTGAGATGAGTGCAATTGTGCAATAATTTGAGCATTCCTTGGCATTAGCTTTCTTTGGGACTGGAATAAAAACTGACCTTTTCCAGTCCTGTGGCCACTGCTGAGTTTTCCAAATTTGCTGGCATATTGAGGGTAGCACTTTCATAGCATCATCTTTCAGGATTTGAAATACCTTAACTGGAATTCCATCACCTCCATTAGCGTTGTTTGTAGTGATGCTTTCTAAGGCCCACTTGACTTCACATTCCAGGATGTCTGGCTCTAGGCCAGTGATCACACCATCATGATTATCTGGGTCGTGAAGACCATTTTTGTACAGTTCTTCTGTGTATTCGATCTTCTGCTTCTATTCAGTTCAGTTCAGTTCAGTTGCTCAGTCGTGTCCAACTCTTTGCGACCCCATGAATCACAGCACACCAGGCCTCCCTGTCCATCACCAACTCCCAGAGTTCACTCAGACTCACAGTCCATCAAGTCAGTGATGCCATCCAACTATCTCATCCTCTGTCATCCCCTCTTCCTCCTGCCCCCAATCCCTCCCAGCATCAGAGTCTTTTCCAATGAGTCAACTCTTCGCATAAGGTGGCCAAAGTACTGGAGTTTCAGCTTTAGCATCATTCCTTCCAAAGAACACCCAGGGCTGATCTCCTTCAGAATGGACTGGTTGGATCTCCTTGCAGTCCAAGGGACTCTCAAGAGTCTTCTCCAACACCACAGTTTAAAAGCATCAGTTCTTCGCCACTCAGCCTTCTTCACAGTCCAACTCTCACAACCATACATGACCACAGGAAAAACCATAGCCTTGAATAGATGAACCTTTGTTGGCAAAGTAATGTCTCTGCTTTTGAATATGCTATCTAGGTTGGTCATAACTTTCCTTCCAAGGAGTAAGCATCTTAATTCCATCGCTGTAGTCATTATCTGCAGTGATTTTGGAGCCCCCAAAAATAAAGTCTGACACTGTTTCCCCATCTATTTCCCATGAAGTGATGGGACCGGATATCATGATCTTCGTTTTCTGAATTCTGAGCTTTAAGCCAACTTTTTCGCTCTCCACTTTCACTTTCATCAAGAGGCATTTTAGTTCCTCTTCACTTTCTGCCATAAAGGTGGTGTCATCTGCATATCTGAGGTTATTGATATTTCTCCCAGCAATCTTGATTCCAGCTTGTGTTTCTTCCAGTCCAGCGTTTCTCATGATGTACTCTGCATATAAGTTAAATAAGCAGGGTGACGATATACAGCCTTGACCTTCTCCTTTTCCTATTTGGAACCAGTCTGTTGTTCCATGTTCAGTTCTAACTGTTGCTTCCTGACCTGCATACAGATTTCTCAAGAGGCAGGTCAGGTGGTCTGGTATTCCCATCTCTTTCAGAATTTTCCAGTGTATTGTGATCCACACAGTCAAAGGCTTTGGCATAGTCAATAAAGCAGAAATAAATGTTTTTCTGGAACTCTCTTGCTTTTTCCATGATCCAGCGGATGTTGGCAATTTGATCTCTGGTTCCTCTGCCTTTTCTAAAACCACCTTGAACATTAGGAAGTTCACGGTTCACATATTGCTGAAGCCTGGCTTGGAGAATTTTGAGCATTACTTTACTAGCATGTGAGATGAGTGCAATTTTGCAATATTTGAGCATTCTTGGCATTGCCTTTCTTTGGGATTGGAATGAAAACTGACCTTTTCCAATCTTGTGGCCACTGCTGAGTTTTCCAAATTTGCTGGCATATTTCTGTCATTTCTCGTGCCCGTCTTTGCGTGAAATGTTCCTTTGGTATCTCTAATTTTCTTGAAGAGATCTCTAAACTTCCCTTTCTGTTGTTTTCCTCTATTTCTTTGCATTGATTGCTGAGAAAGTCTTTCTTATCTCTTCTTGCTATTCTTTGGAACTCTGCATTCAGATGCTTATATCTTTCCTTTTGTCCTTTGCTTTTCACTTCTCTTCTTTCACAGCTATTTGTAAGGCCTCCCCAGACAGCCATTTGGCTTTTTTGCATTTCTTTTCCAAGGGGATGATCTTAATCCCTGTCTCCTGTACAATGTCACGAATCTCATTCCATAGTTCATCAGGCACTCTCTATATCAGATCTAGGCCCTTAAATCTCTTTCTCACTTCCACTGTATAATAATAAGGGATTTGATTTAGGTCATACCTGAATGGTCTAGTGGTTTTCCCTACTTTCTTCAATTTAAGTCTGAATACTGATAATAAGAAGTTCATGATCTGAGCCACAGTCAGCTCCTGGTCTTGTTTTTGTTGACTGTATAGAGCTTCTCCATCTTTGGCTGCAAAGAATATAATCAATCTGATTTCAGTGTTGACCATCTGGTGATGTCCATGTGTAGAGTCTTCTCTTGTGTCGTTGGAAGAGGGTGTTTGCTATGACCAGTGCATTTTCTTGGCAAAACTCTATTAATCTTTGCCCTACTTCATTCCATATTCCAAGGCCAAATTTGCCTGTTCCTCCAGGTGTTTCTTGACTTCCTACTTTTGCATTCCAGTCCCCTATAATGAAAACGACATCTTTTTTGGGTGTTAGTTCTAAAAGGTCTTGTAGGTCTTCATAGAACCTACAAGTTATTTCCTAGAGCTTATCAAAATTGATGGCTTTATGTCTTGCCTTTTGAAGACTCACAATGATGCAAGCAACCATATGATTACAGGGTGTTTTCCCAAGTCTCCCTGCCTGATAATCCCAGCTGGGATCATGTCGGGGGACAGCCATTCCCTCTATGGGCTTACTGTAGTCTGTCCTATGTATCTCATATGCTTGTGCCTGAGAGGCTTGCCATACTGGTTTCTTTTCTTCTGGGAGAAGAGTGAAGGAAACTATGATGTAAATATCATGTAAATATCTTAAATAGTAAGACTGGGTAAAATACTTGAATTCTTTTAGATAATTATCAGGGTTTGAGGAGAAAGAGCCAAGATGCTTTTCAATCTGAGATAGATTGGTGAGGGAGAATGAGAGGTGAACTGGAACAATGCCTTCTGCCCCAGCTACTTCCTGCAAAGGGACGAGTGGAGCAGGGAAAGGAATGATGGAGGGGGTGGGGTGGGGGGGTCCTGTGGTGAAGTTTCAAAGTTGTCCGAAACCCTATGGGTAGGGGATCTAGGGAGATCAGGATAAAGCCTTGGGACCCTCGAGGTAGAGGGTGGGGCTGAGGTCTCAGAGCTTGCCTCTGGCACAGGGAGGGGAGAGGGGTTGGGAGCTGCCCTGGTGGCCTGTGCTTGAGAAGGAGGGAGGGAGGAGAGGACTAAGGTAGAGTTTGTGGAACTGGATCTGGAGTGGCTGCAAGGGAATTGGGAGCCACATCTGGTGGTCTGTGGTCAGAAGGGTTGAAGGAAGAAGAAGAAACATCTGAACGGGGATCAGGAGACATTGTATTAGGAGGATGTGGCCCAGAGTCTGCTAAGAGTATTTGAGAAGTAGAACAGGATTCACAGAGGGAGGGTTGAGAGCAAAGAGCGAAGAAAGCCCGAACATAAGGGATTTATAACTACTTGCCATTATAGGGGCAGAAGATATTGAGGTCCTGTAGAGTATTAAAATCGAGAGTTCTGTTTTCTGGCCATTGGGACCTGTTATCAGGTCTGAATTGTGGCCAGACAGTGTTAGAATAGTAAATGCATCCTTTTGATCTTATCTCCCTTTGGAAGCCCAAGACTTGTAGGTTTTGGAGAAGGTATCCTAGAGGAGTAGATGTTGAAGGCTAGGATTGAGAATTTCCCATTGCTCCCCAAAACGGAGATTAGACAAGGGCAAGAGAAAGCAAGGAGAAAGGTCTGAGAGAATAGGTGTCCCTGTTCTCAGGACTTTCTCAGAGTGTAATAATAGTCTGCTTTGAAATGGGCATCCCCTATTTCAAAGTCAGATGAGACACAAGGTCAAGGGTCAGAGAGCCGTGGAGATTTTCCTGCCTAGCCCTAGGACTTGGAAAGGATGTGAGAGAGAGGATCCAAGGGAATGGGATTTCACTCACCCTTGTAACTGATGGATGAAATGTGGGCCGGTGTATGGATGTCAATCCATCAAGGCAAGTGGAGAGTCCCATCCTGGAGCTTGTCTGTTTCTCCGCAAGGTCCAAGGAAGGGTACCACCAGAGGTGGGCCCATAAGAGGAGCCCACACAGTTGTGGTGGATCTTCCCTTCCAGGTTTTGGCACCAGAATGTAAGGTGAGTGTAGAGAAAAAGAAAGCTAGCTGGGCAGTCAGGCAAGAAAAGGGAAATTTATTCAAGGGAAAAGAGAGGATGGCTGACTCTTAAGGAGAACCAGAATCCTCCCTTTCTGACAGAGTCCTTCTTATACCAACCAATGAAAAAATTCTATGAAGAGATGGTTAAATTTTGGCCTCTAGTTGAGTCCTGTAGTCACATAACCAGAGGTCCAGAATCTGGTAGTTTGCTAGCTTTGAGAAGATAGGCATGAGTGAGAAAATAGAATGCCATTTGGGCAATTTGGTTAGTCTCACAGATCACTGTGATTCTATTCTTTGTTTGCGAAGTCAACATAATGAGCCATCTAATCAGTGAGACCCTATGTGGGCACTATCAGGATCATCTGAATATCTGAAGATCTAGATATTTCTCCCAGCAATCTTGATTCCATCTTGTGCTTCATCCAGCCTGGCATTTTGTATGATGTAAAAGTTCAGTTTTCATTCCAATCCCAAAGAAAGGCAATGCCAAAGAATGCTCAAACTACTGCACAATTGCACTCATCTCACATGCTAGTAAAGAAATGCTCAAAATTCTCCAAGCCAGGCTTCAGCAATATGTGAACCGTGAACTTCCTGATGTTCAAGCTGGTTTTAGAAAAGGCAGAGGAACCAGAGATCAAATTGCCAACATCCGCTGGATTATGGAAAAAGCAAGAGAGTTCCAGAAAAATATCTATTTCTGCTTTATTGACTATGCCAAAGCCTTTGACTGTGTGGATCACAATAAACTGTGGGAAATTCTGAAAGAGATGGGAATACCAGAACACCCGACCTTCCTCTTAAGAAATCTGTATGCAAGTCAGGAAGCAACAGTTAGAACTGGACATGGAACAACAGACTGGTTCCAAAGAGGAAAAAGAGTAGGTCAAGGCTGTATATTGTCACCCTGCTTATTTAACTTATATGCAGAGTACATCATGAAAAACACTGGACTGGAAGAAACACAAGCTGGAATCAGGATTGCCGGGAGAAATATCAATAACCTCAGATATGCAGATGACACCACCCTTATGGCAGAAAGTGAAGAGGAACTAAAATGCCTCTTGATGAAAGTGAAAGTGGAGAGCGAAAAAGTTGGCTTAAAGCTCAGAATTCAGAAAACGAAGATCATGATATCCGGTCCCATCACTTCATGGGAAATAGATGGGGAAACAGTGTCAGACTTTATTTTTGGGGGCTCCAAAATCACTGCAGATGGTGACTGCAGCCATGAAATTAAAAGACGCTTACTCCTTGGAGGAAAGTTATGACCAACACAGATCAAATCAGATCAGATCAGATCAGTCGCTCAGTCGTGTCCGACTCTTTGCGACCCCATGAACCGCAGCACGCCAGGCCTCCCTGTCTATCACCAGCTCCCGGAGGTCACTCAGACCCACACCCATCAAGTCAGTGATGCCATCCAGCCATCTCATCCTCTGTCGTCCCCTTCTCCTCCTGCCCTCAATCCCTCCCAGCATCAGAGTCTTCTCCAATGAGTCAACTCTTCGCATGAGGTGGCCAAAATGCTGGAGTTTCAGCTTTAGATAGCATATTGAAAAGCAGAGACATTACTTTGCCAACAAAGGTCCGTCTAGTCAAGGCTATGGTTTTTCCTGTGGTCATGTATGGTTGTGAGAGCTGGACTGTGAAGAAGGCTGAGCACCGAAGAATTGATGCTTTTGAATTGTGGTGTTGGAGAAGACTCTTGAGAATCCCTTGGACTGCAAGGAGATTCAACCAGTCCATTGTGAAGGAGATCAGCCTGGGATTTCTTTTGAAGGAATGATGCTAAAGCTGAAACTCTAGTACTTTGGCCTCCTCATGGGAAAAGTTGACTCATTGGAGAAGACTCTGATGCTGGGAGGGATTAAGGGTAGGAGGAGAAGGGGGTTGGCAGAGGATGAGATGTCTGGATGGACGTGAGTCTGAGTGAACTCTGGGAGTTGGTGATGGACAGGGAGGCCTGGCATGCTGCAATTCTTGGGGTCACAAAGAGTCGGACACAAGTGAGGGACTGAACTGAACTGAACTCTGCATATAAGTTAAATGAGCAGGGTGATAATATACAGGCTTGATATAATCCTTTCTCACTTTTGAACCAATCCATTGTTCCATGCCCACTTCTAACTGTGGCTTCTTGATCTACACACAGGTTTCTCAAGAGGCAGGTAAGGTGGTCTGGTATTCCCATCTCTTTAAGAATTTTCCGCATTTTGTTTTGTCTACACAATCAAAGGCTTTAGTGTAGTCAATAAAGCAGAGGTAGATGTTTTCCCTGGAACACTTGCTTTTTCGATGGTCTAATAGATGTTGGTAATTTGATCTCTGGTTCCTCTGCCTTTTCTAATTCGGCTTGAACATTTGAAACTTCACGGTTCATGTACTATTGAAGCATAGCTCAGAGAATTTTGAGCATTACGCCCCTCACGTGTTAGATGAGTGCAGTTGTGCATTAGTTTGAATATTCTTTGTCATTGCCTTTCTTTGGAACTGGATGAAAACTGCCCTTTTCCAGTCCTGTGGCCACTGCTGAGTTTTCAAAATTTGCTGGCTTACTGACTGCAGCACTTTCACAGCATCAAGTTTTTATGATTTGAAATAGCTCAGCTGGAATTACATCACCTCCACTAGCTTTCTTAGTAGTGATGTTTCCTAAGGCCCACTTGATTTTGCACTCCAAGATGTCTGGCTCTAGATGAGTGATCACACATCATGGTTATGCAGGTCATTAAGATCTTTTTCTCATAGCTCTTCTATGTATTGTTGCCACTTCTTAATATCTTCTGGTTTGTTAGGTCCATGTCATTTCTATCCTTTATTGTGCCTATCTTTGCATAAAATGTTCCCTTGGTATCTCTAATTTTCTTGCGGAGATCTCTAGTCTTTCCCATTCTATTGTTTTCCTCTATTTCTTTGCATGGATCACTTAGGAAGGCTTTCTTATCTCTCCTTGCTATTCTTTGGAGCTCTGCATGCAGATGGATATATCTTTACTTTTCTCCTTTGCATTTCACTTCTGTTCTTTTCTCATCTTTTTGTAAGGGCTCCTCAGACAACCATTTTGCCTTTTTGCATTTCATTTTCTAGGGGATGATTTTGATCACTGCCTCCTGTACAATGTTATGCACCTCTGCCCATAGTTCTTCAGGCACTCTCTCTATCTTATCTCATTCCTTCAATCTATTTGTCACTTACACTATATAATCATAAGGGATTTGAGTTAGGTCATACCTGAATGGTCTAGTGGTTTTCCCTACTTTCTTCAATTTAAGTGAATTTTATAATAAGGAGTTCATGATCTGAGCCACAGTTAGCTCCTAGTTTTGTTTTTGTTTACTGTATAGAGCTTCTCCATTTTTGGCTGCAAAGAATATAATCAATAGGATTTCAATATTGACCATCTGGTGATGTCCATGTATAGAGTCATCTCGTGTTGTTGGAAGAGGGTGTTTTCTAGGACCAGTGTGTTCTCTTGTGAAAACTCTGTCAGCCTTTGCCCTACTTTATTTTGTACTCCGAGGCCAAACTTGCCTGTTATTCCACATATCCTTTGAATTCTTACTTTTGCATTCCATTCTCCTCTGATGAAAAAGGACAGTTTTTTGTTTCTTTTTTTTTTTTTTTGGTGATAATTATAGGAGGTCTTTAGGTCATCACAGAATCATTCAATTCAGCTTCTTTGGTATTGGTGTTTGGGGCATATACTTGGGTAACTGGGATATTGAATAATTTTCCTTGGAAACAAACAGATCATTCTGTCATTTTTGAGACTGCAACCAAGTATTTCATTTCAGACTCTTTTGTTGACTATGAGGGCTACTCCATTTCTTCTAAGGGCTTCTTGTCCACAGTAGTAGGTATAATAGTCATCTGTATTAAATTCACCTATTCCAGTCCATTTTAAAAACTATATCTAAGATATTTTGTTTTCTAGTTCTTTGTACTCCAATGCATGTGTGTTTAGCAAAGAAAAACATAAAGTTAACACAATCAATAAACTTTCAAACTTTTAGAGTCAATTCAGACAATTTTAATAAAAGGTATTATCTTTGGTGAGGACTATTGCTCTTCAGTGTAATAAAACGATTCACTATATGAATTTTGAAAAAAAAAGTGATGCACTGTCATTATGTTTTTGTGGGTGTTTTTTTTTTTTTCGTATATATATTTCTGATTACATCAAATCTCACAGTTTGTATGCAGGAGGAAGTAAGATCTGTTCTCTTATCTCCAAATATTATAAAATAATTTAAAAAAATTAAACTGATGCTGATTTATTACTATATAATCATTTGGTACACACCTACTCCAATCCCCATTAGTATTTTTGAGGGGGATTTCTTTGAAATTTTATGGTACCAGAAGTGATATGTATCATGAAAGAAAGAGCAGGTCAATTCAACTTATAGAGATAAGCAGTGTGATGAAAGGAATTCTCCTGAAGGAATTGGGTGTTGCTCTATATCTTGAAGTACAGATATAAAATGATACAGAAATAAAAAAGAGATACTAAAGTTTTAATTTAGATGAATAGCATTAGAAATAATATAAATCTGACCAATAAACTTTAAGACCACTCAAACCCTGACATTAAAAACCACTAACCATGGATTAGCATTACCAAACATCCTTTTACCCATCAAGATTTAGGACTCAAGTCTTGGATTAGCTTAATGTAAACAAAGTTAAGTTACTTCTAGCACCTTAATTCCAAGCTGATACATAATAAAGTAATAAATCTAGTAAAAGGCAAGTCACATCAGATCAGATCAGTCACTCACTTGTGTCTGACTCTTTGCAACCTCATGAATCACAGCATGCCAGGCCTCCTGTCCATCACCAACTCCCGGAGTACACACAAATTCACATCCATTGAGTTGGTGATGCCATCCAGCCATCTCATCCTCTGTCGTCCCCTTCTCCTCCTGCCCCCAATCCCTCCCAGCATCACAGTCTTCTCCAGGGAGTCAAATCTTCACATGAGGTGGCCAAAGTACTGGAGTTTCAGCTTTAGCATCATTCCTTCCAAAGAACACCCAGGGCTGATCTCCTTCAGAATGGACTGGTTGGATCTCCTTGCAGTCCAAGGGACTCTCAGGAGTCTTCTCCAACACCACAGTTCAAAGGCATCAATTCTTCGGCACTCAGCCTTCTTCACAGTCCAGCTCTCACATCCATACATGACCACAGGAAAAACCATAGCCTTGACTAGACGAACCTTTGTTGGCAAAGTAATATCTCTGCTTTTGAATATGCTATCTAGGTTGGTCATAACTTTCCTTCCAAGGAGCAAACGTCTTTTAATTTCATGGCTGCAGTCACCATCTGCAGTGATTTTGGAGCCCCCCAAAATAAAGTCTGACACTGTTTCCACTGTTTCCCCATGTATTTCCCATGAAGTGATGGGACCGGAGGCCATGATCTTCGTTTTCTGAATGTTGAGCTTCAAGCCAACTTTTTCATTCTCCACTTTCACTTTGATCAAGAGGCTTTTTAGTTCCTCTTCACTTTCTGCCATAAGGGTGGTGTCATCTGCATATCTGAGGTTATTGATATTTCTCCCAGCAATCGTGATTCCAACTTGTGTTTCTTCCAGTCCAGCGTTTCTCATGATGTACTCTGCATATAAGTTAAATAAGCAGGGTGACAATATACAGCCTTGTTGTACTCCTTTTCCTATTTGGAACCAGTTCCATGTCCAGTTCTAACTGTTGCTTCCTGACCTGCATACAGATTTCTCAAGAGGCAGGTCAGGTGGTCTGGTATCCCCATCTCTTTCAGAATTTTCCACAGTTTATTGTGATCCACACAGTCAAAGGCTTTGGCTTAGTCAATAAAGCAGAAATAAATGTTTTTCTGGAACTCTCTCGCTTTTACCATGATCTAGCGGATGTTGGCAATTTGATCTCTGGTTCCTCTGCCTTTTCTAAAACCAGCTTGAACATCAGGAAGTTCACGGTTCACATGTTGCTGAAGCCTGGCTTGGAGAATTTTGAGCTTTACTTTACTAGCATGTGAAATGAGTGCAATTGTGCGGTAGTTTGAGCATTCTTTGACATTGCCTTTCTTTGGGATTGGAATGAAAACGGACCTTTTCCAGTCCTGTGGCCACTGCTGAGTTTTAGAAATCACTTAAAAATGTTGATTGAATCAATGATTGCTAATTTTAAAAAGATCTACAGGTTTTCAGTTGGAAATATAATCCTAGGGATTCTGCTAGCTATTCTGCATTACAAATATTCCAGTATACATACAGCCTACTTTTCATATCTCAAAGTTAAAAGTTATGACCAGCAAAAATATATTTTACAAAAAAACAAAAAATATTCTTTTTCAGGAAATATGTTGGAATCAAAGAATAAATGATGGAATAATTCATGAAAAATTATGTAAATGAATGATCCTGTTAAATTTGTTATGTTTTGAAAGGTGAATGAAATGTAAAAACACATGCAATAATTTTCTAGTTTTTCTTTCAAGTGTAATGTAGGAGAAAGGACTTTATTCTCTTCATTTTTACTATTTATTTTTGGTGATAGAAATACTGGAATGGTTCGGAGTCATTAGGTTGGTTTAAAGAAAGATAAGTAGATTAAAACTTGCTAATATATGACTTATTTTTAAACAATTCCTATGATTTTAATAATTCTTACGTTTTTAAGCAATTTGTATCAGTTATAATTTATCATGCCTCTGCCTTAATGTTTGCATTGTGAAAAGTAAATTGATAATAAAAATACTAACAATAATGGTGATATAAATAATTTTAATAATAGTTGCCTTTTCTTGGACCATTTTTTCTACCAGAAACTATATTAAGAATTAATTTATTCCATTATGGTATATTTTATAAGTGAGAACTCTTATTATACAGCAAATTAATTGGCTTTGCTTACCCAGCTACTCAAAGCTGTAGCTGTCTGCCTAGGTTGAGTCAGAATTTTAAACAAGAGTTTCAAAAATAATTGAACTATGACAATGTGATAATTTTAGGGTTTATCTGTCATTTAGATGAGGTAAGTGTACAAAAGTACTATCACACGCCTAAAACCTTGAGATAACCCAATTTTAATTATTTTCTATCAAAACTGTACTCAGAGATTATACTGCAGGATTTACTTAGAATTCTACATGGAGATTTGCCACTCAGCTTCATAATTATCTAGTGCTCAGATTTAAAAATCCTAGTTTGAATTTGAATTCATTGACTCAGTTTTATATTTATGATATTTACAAGTTGCTGTTTTATTATATTGAGGTATAAACTAAACACCTTGAATGGGCAATATTTTATTTTCATATTAGGATATATTATTTTTATATTTTCATAAATTTTAAATTATTTTACATACAATTATTGACTTAGTATATTATTTTATCTTTACTCTGATTACTCTAATTACCTCAGTACTTACCTAGGAATGATAAACCTAGTTAAAACTAAAAGCCAGGGATGACCCTGAGGGATGGGATGGGGAAGGAGTTGGAAGGGGAGTTCAGGATGGGGACACATGTACACCCATGGCTGATTCAGGTCAATGTATGGTAAAAAAAAAAAACACACTACAATATTATAAAGTAATTTGCCTCCACATAAAAAAATAAATTAATTTTAAAAAATCTGATGAGGATGTTATAAGAAAGAAAAGTTATAAGAAAGAAAAATTATAGGCCAGTATTTCTGATGCACATAAATGTGAAATACTCTTTTAAATTTTTGATGCACATAAATTTTAAATATTTTAAAATTGAATGCACTGATATATAAAATGGATAATCATCACAGCCAAGTTGGATTTCTTCCAAGATTTCGAAGATGAAATGATATTTAAAAGATTATTCAATTAATATATCAAAATTTTGATAGCTCTAGTTTTAAGAGTAGTCTCTTCATATAAAAGGCTACATTTAACATTTTTTCCAAATATTTTCATATAAGCTTATTGAATATTGACTCCAAGCTAATAATAAAAATTAACTTTTTGTAATAAAAAAAGTAAAAAGAACCTTAAAAACATATGCATGTAAACATCAAACTAAGTAGAATTTTAAAATGATTTGAAGAAGGTAATAAAAGAATTTATGACTGTGTTGAAAATTTTCTTCGATTAAAAGTTATATATTTTTTACTTTTGTTCTAAACCCTCAGAGAAGGCAATGGCACCCCACTCCAGTACTCTTGCCTGGAAAATCCCATGGACAGAGGAGCCTGGTAGGCTGCAGTCCATGGGGTTGCGAAGAGTCAGACATGACTGAAATAGAAATTATCAACAACCCAATTACAAGCACTAAAATTGAGGCTGTGATCAAAAATCTTCCAAAAAACAAAAGTGCAGGACCAGATGGCTTCACAGGAGAATTTTAGCAAACATTTAGAGAAGAGCTAATGCCTATCCTTCTAAAACTCTTTCAAAAAGTTGCTGAGGAAGGAGCACTTCCAAACTCATTCTATGAGGCCACCATCACCCTGATACCAAAACCAGACAAAGACAACACACCCAAAAAATCTACAGGCCAATATCCCTGATGAACATAGATGCAAAAATCCTCAACAATTTAAGCAAACCAGAATTCAGCAACACATCAAAAAGCTCATACACCATTGTCAGGTTGGGTTTATTCCAGGGACAAGGATTCTTCAATATAAAGAAATCAACGTGATATACCATATTAACAAATTGAAAGATAAAAACCATATGATCATCTCAGTTGATGCAGAAAATCCCTTTGACAAAATTCAGTGCCTATTTAAGATTAAAACTCTTCAAAAAATGGGAATAGAATGAAATTGCCTCAAGTTAATAAACGCCATATATAATGAGCCTACAACAAACATTATTCTCAATGGTGAAAAATTAAAAGCATTCCCCCTAAGATCAGGAACAGACAAGGGAGTTCACTTTTGCCACTATTATTCAACATAGTTCTAGAAGTCCTAGCTACAGCAATCAGAGAAGAAAAAGAAATAAAATTTATCCAGATCAGAAAAGAGTAACTAAAGGTCTCACTGTTTGCAGATGACATGCTACTGTACATAGAAAACCCTAAAGACAGTATGAGAAAATTACTAGAGCTAATCAGTGAATTTAGTAAAGTTGCAGAATATAAAATCAATACACAGAAATCACTTGAATTTCTTTATCAGTTCAGTTCAGTTCAGTTGCTCAGTCATGTCCAACTCTTTGTGACTCCATGAGCTGCAGCACACCAGGCCTCCCTGTCCAACACCAACTCCTGGAGTCCACCCAAACCCATGTCCATAGAGTCGGTGGTGCCATGCAACCATATCATCCTTTGTCGTCCCTTTCTCCTCCTGCCCTCAATCTTTCCCAGCAACAGGGTCTTTTCAAATGAGTCAGCTCTTTGCATCAGGTGGCCAAAGTATCGGAGTTTCAGCTTCAACATCAGTCCTACCTATGAACGTGCAAAACAGATCTCCTTTAGGATGGACTGGTTGGATCTCCTTGCAGTCCAAGGAACTCTCAAGAGTCTTCTCCAGCACCACAGTTCAAAAGCGTCTATTCTTCAGCGCTCAGCTTTCTTTATAGTCCAACTCTCACAGCCATGCATGACCACAGGAAAAACCATAGCCTTGACTAGATGGATCCCTGTTGACAAAGTAATGTGTCCTTTTTAATATGCTGTCAAGGTTGGTCATATCTTTCCTTCCAAAGAGTGTCTTTTAATTTCATGGCTGCAGTCATCATCTGCAGTGATTTTGGAGCCCAGAAAAATAAAGTCATCCACTGTTTCCACTGTTTCCTCATCTATTTGCCATGAAGTGATGGGCCTGGATGCCATGATCTTATACTAACAATGAAAAATCAGAGAAATCTAGGAATCTATCCCATTCACCATTGCAAGAAAAAGAATTAACTATCTAGGAATAAACTCACCTAAGAAGACAAATAACTGTACACAGAAAGTTATGACACTAATGAAAGGAATCAAAGATGACATAAACAGATGGAGAGATATTCCATGTTTCTGGGTAAGAAGAATCAATATTGTAAAAGTGACAATACTACCAAATACAATCTACAGATTTAATGAAATCCCTATCAAATTATCAATGGCATTTTTCACAGAAATAGAACAAAAAGTTTCACAATTCATATGAAAACATAAAAGACCCCAAATAGAGAGAGCAGTCTTGAGAAAGTAGAATGGAACTGAAAAATCAAGCTTCTTGACTTCAGGTTATACTACAAAGCTACAGTCATCAAGAAGGTATGGTACTCACACAAAAACAGAAATATAGACCAATGGAACAAGATAGAAAGCCCAGAAATAAACCCATGTGGAAAACTGGACAGTACATGTAAAAGAATGAAATTAGAACACTTCCTAACAACGTACACAAAGATAAACTCAAAATGGATTAAAGACCAGAAGCTATAAAACTGTTAAGAGAAAAACATAGGCAGAGACAGATGACAGAAATCAAAGCAAGATCCTCTATGATCTATCCAAACTTCCCTGTGGCTCAGACGGTAAAGCGTCTGCCTGCAAGGCGGGAGACCCGGGTTCAATCCCTGGGTTGGGAAGATCCCCCTGGAGAAGGAAATGGCAACCCACTCCAGTATTCTTGCCTGGAAAATTCCATGGATGGAGGAGCTTGGTGGGCTGTAATCCATGGAATCTCAAAGAGTCGGACACGACTCAGCGACTTCACTTTCACTTTCACTATGACCTATCTAGAGTAACAGAAATAAGAACAAAAGTAAACAAGTGAATTGTAAAGTTAAAAAAATTAAATTAAATTAAATTTTTAAAAAAGTAAACAAGTGGGACCTGATTAAACATAAAAGCTTTTGCACAGCAAAGATTTTTTGTGGTGGAAGCTATAAGCAAGGTGAAAAGACAATCATAATGGGAGAAAATAATGGTAAATGAAACAACTAACAAAGAATTAATTGCAAAAATTTACAAGCAGCTCAGACAACTCAATACCAGAAAGACAACCCAATTAAAAAGTGGGAAAAACACCTAAACAGACATTTCTCTAAAGAAGACGTACAGACTACTAACAAACACATGAAAAGATGCTCAACATCACTCATTATTAGAGAAATGCAAATCAAGGCTACAGTGAGATATCACCTCACACTGGTCAGAATGGCCCTCATCAAAAAGTCTACAAACAATAAATCCTGGAAAAGGTGTGGAGAAAAAGGAAGCCTCTTGCACTGTTGGTGGGAATGTACATTGATACAGCCACTATAGAAGATGGTATGGAGATTCCTTAAACAAGTAGGAATAAAACCACCATATGACCCAGCAATCCCACTCCTAGACATATACCCTAAGGAAACCAAAACTGAAAGAGACACATGTATCCCATTGTTCATTGCAGCACTATTTATAATAGTTAGGACATGGAAGCAACCTAGATGTCCATTGACAGATGAATGTATAAAGAAGTTGTAATATATATACACAATGGAATACTACTCAACCATAAAAGGAACACATTTGAGTCAGTTCTAATGAGGTGGATGAACCTAGAGCCTATTATCCAGGGTAAAGTGAGTCAGAAAGAGAAAGATAAATACCATATTCTAACACATCTATATGGAATCTAGAAAAATGGTACTGAAGGGCAGCAGTGGAGAAACAGACATAGAGAACAGACTTACGGACATGGGGAGACGGGAGGAGAGGGTGAGATGTATGGGAAAAGTAACATGGAAACTTACATTACTATATGTAACATAGATAGCCAATGGGAATTTGCTGTATGGCTCAGGAAACTCAGATAGGGGCTCTGTATCAACCTAGAGGGCTGGGATGGGGAGGGAGATGAAGGGAGGTTTGAAAGGGAGAGGATATATGTATACCTATGGCCGATTTATGTTGAGGTTTGACAGAAAATGGCAAACTTCTGTAAAGCAACTATCCTTCAATAAAAAAATAAATTAACTAAAAAAAAAAAAAATGTTTAGTTCACTTGACTATACAGAATGCTTCATATCCAGTTGTTGGTTACCTGTGAAATCACAAGATAGAATTAGTAAGAAAGACAACTATTCAAAGTTATGTGTCACAAAAAAGTTACACATTCAAAATCAGTGTTTACTGAAGTTGTAAAGTGATAAAATTCAAGTTAAAAGATTATTCAGCTTCTATTTGGATGGGTAAAACTCATTAGAGTTTTGATAGAACTTCATCCATTCACAAATTAAAAGTAAATGTAAGCCATCAGCTTTTAATGCTTTATGTACCAAAGTTGTTTTGTTATTTAGTCTCTAAGGACTGAGCGACTGAACTGAACTGAACTGAAGTTGTATTCAGCTCTTTTGCAATCCCATGGACTGCAGCATAACAGGCTCCTCTGTGCTCCACTATCTCCCAGGGCTTGCTCAAATTCATGTTAATTGAGTCAGGGATGCTAACCATCTCATCCTCTGCTGCCCTCTTCTTTTGCCTTCAGTCTTCCCCAGCTTCAGAGTCTTTTCCAATGAATTGGCTTTCGCATCAATTGGTCGAAGTATTGGAGCTTCAGCTTCAGCATCAGCCCTTCCAATGAATATCCAGGGTTGATTTCCTTTAGGATTGACTGGTTTGATCTCCCTGCTCTCCAACGGACCTCAAAAGTCTTCTCCAGCACCACAAATTAAAAGCATCAATTCTTCAGTGCTCAGACTTTATGGTCCAACTCTCACATCTGTACATGACTATTAGAAAAGCCATAGCTTTGACTATATGGACCTTTGTTGGCAAAGTGAATCTTTGCCGTTTAATATGCTGTCAAGGTTTGGCATAGCTTTCCTTCCAAGGAGCAAGCATCTTTTAATTTCTTGGTGGCAATCACTGTCCATAGTGATTTTGGTGCCCAAGAAAATAAAATCTGTTACTGCTTCTTGTTTTTCTCCCCCTTCTATTTGCCATGCCTCATAATTTATTATGTTTCCTGATCCCTCCAGGAAACAACTTTTAATAGGAAGCTATGTTAAATTCAAGCCATTAATGTCATACATTATTTAACTCCAACTATCATAATGGTATCCATGAACTTTCTTTGCTCATTATTTTTATGCTTGCTTTAACATAGCAAGCAGTTTATCCTCTTTGTCCTGTCAGATCCACCAAGCTATGCACTGTTGGACTGAGTGAGTACTTGGCAAAGAGCCTTCAAAAAATGTTGAGACCCTTGTGCTGTTTCAGTAGTTGGCAAGTTTTCTTCTGATTCAGGCTTTAGTGGAAGAGCTTCTCAAGAGTAACTAGACCATTCTTGATTTCTGAGCAAAAGGAAAGATTAGTTATGTTCTGGCTTAAAATGTTCAAGTGTAAATAGTGTGTCCTGTAGATGGGAACACTTTCCATTGTGCTATGCTGGCTCCTGAAAGCTATGTTTAATAGAGATAAAAATAAATAAACCAGTGAGTTCTATTCCTCTTTTTACCAGGAGAGTGAACATAATCTGGAAATAGATAAAATTAAGAATACAGTATATTTTTCCAAAAGGAGACAGTTAATCTCTAGGAATTTGCTGCTAAATAGAATTTACTTTCACTTTTCACTTTCATGCATTCGAGAAGGAAATGGCAACCCACTCCAGTATTCTTGCCTGGAGAATCCCAAGGGACAGGGGAGCTTGGTGGGCTGCTGCCTATGGGGTCACACAGAGTTGGACACAACTGAAGTGACTTAGCAGCAGCAGCAGCAGAAGAAGAAGACACAGACATGTAAGGGAAGAGCATTTTGAATGCGTAGTTGGACTAGCCATATGACTGGGATAATGCCAAACTCTCTGAGTCTTTGCTTCATTCGTCACCATCAGATCAGATCAGATCAGTCGTTCAGTCGTGTCCGACTCTTTGCGACCCCATGAACTGCAGCACGCCAGGCCTCCCTATCCATTACCAGCTCTCGGAGGTCACTCAGACTCACATCCATCAAGTCAGTGATGCCATCCAGCCATCTCATCCTCTGTCGTCCCCTTCTCCTCCTGCCCCCAATCCCTCCCAGCATTGGAGTCTTCTCCAATGAGTCAACTCTTCGCATGAGGTGGCCAAAATACTGGAGTTTCAGCTGCTTTAGCATCATTCCTTCCAAAGAAATCCCAGGGCTGATCTCCTTCACAATGGACTGGTTGGATCTCCTTGCAGTCCAAGGGACTCTCAAGAGTCTTCTCCAACACCACAGTTCAAAAGCATCAATTCTTCGGCGCTCAGCCTTCTTCACAGTCCAGCTCTCACATCCATACATGACCACAGGAAAGACCATAGCCTTGACTAGGCGGACCTTTGTTGGCAAAGTGATGTCTCTGCTTTGGAATATGCTATCTAGGTTGGTCATAACCTTCCTTCCAAGGAGTAAGCGTCTTTTAATTTCATGGCTGCAAGTCACCATCTGCAGTGATTTTGGAGCCCAGAAAAAGAAAGTCTGACACTGTTTCCACTGTTTCCCCATCTATTTCCCATGCAGTGATGGGACCAGATGCCATGATCTTCGTTTTCTGAATGTTGAGCTTTAAGCCAACCTTTTTACTCTCCACTTTCACTTTCATCAAGAGGCTTTTTAGTTCCTCTTCACTTTCTGCCATAAGGGTGGTATCATCTGCATATCTGAGGTTATTGATATTTCTCCCGGCAATCTTGATTCCAGCTTGTGTTTCTTCCAGTCCATTCCTTACCATAGGTCTGAGAAAAATGAGATATATGAACTTCATAAGTCAGATCAGATCAGTCGCTCAGTCGTGTCCGACTCTTTGCGACCCCATGAACCGCAGCACGCCAGGCCTCCCTATCCATCACCAGCTCCCGGAGGTCACTCAGACTCGCATCCATCGAGTCAGTGATGCCATCCAGCCATCTCATCCTCTGTCGTCCCCTTCTCCTCCTGCCCTCAATCCCTCCCAGCATCAGAGTCTTCTCCAATGAGTCAACTCTTCGCATGAGGTGGCCAAAATACTGAGTTTCAGCTTTAGCATCATTCCTCCAAAGAAATCCCAGGGTTGATCTCCTTCAGAATGGACTGGTTGATCTCCTTGCAGTCCAAGGGACTCTCAAGAGTCTTCTCCAACACCACAGTTCAAAAGCATCAATTCTTCGGCGCTCAGCCTTCTTCACAGTCCAGCTCTCACATCCATACATGACCACAGGAAAGACCATAGCCTTGACTAGGCGAACCTTTGTTGGTAAAGTAATGTCTCTGCTTTTGAATATGCTATCTAGGTTGGTCATAACTTTCCTTCCAAGGAGTAAGCGTCTTTTAATTTCATGGCTGCAGTCACCATCTGCAGTGATTTTGGAGCCCAGAAAAACAAAGTCTGACACTGTTTCCACTGTTTCCCCATCTATTTCCCATGCAGTGATGGGACCAGATGCCATGATCTTCGTTTTCTGAATGTTGAGCTTTAAGCCAACCTTTTCACTCTCCACTTTCACTTTCATCAAGAGGCTTTTTAGCCCCTCTTCACTTTCTGCCATAAGGGTGGTGTCATCTGCATATCTGAGGTTATTGATATTTCTCCCGGCAATCTTGATTCCAACTTGTGTTTCTTCCAGTCCAGCATTTCTCATGATGTACTCTGCATATAAGTTAAATAAACATGGTGACAATATACAGCCTTGACGTACTCCTTTTCCTATTTGGAACCAGTCTGTTGTTCCATGACCAGTTCTAACTGTTGCTTCATAAGTCAGGGGAAGGGGAAAATGACATAACTAAGACAGTGGTAGTATTTCCCTCAGATTGACTAAATTGTAGACAGGCTTCTTCCAGACTCTAAGCCCTGACTATTTATGTAGAGGATTTACTTAAAATAACATAATTGTGAATTGTCCCTTTGCCCCATTGAGATGTAAAAACTTTAAAAACCTTTTGCCAGTCTTATGACCTAGGATTGCCTCAAGGACTGGGGAGCCATCCCCTTGAAATGTATTCATCAGGGAACCTCAGCCAGACTTCTCTCTCAGTCTCTCAGGGAGAGAGAGAGCTGAAAATCAGTGGCTGCCTTGCTCCAAGTTATAAAAATGATCTCCTTTCATGAACATATAAGAAAGTTTACTTTTCCTTTGGGTAGGCAGATTAGTAAACATAAATGGCCTACTGTTTCTCCTCTATCCACCTCATCCCAGCTATTAAAAACTCTCTGACCCTTTTTTCAGCACAGTTGAAATCATATGGTACAAGTTTCTCTCCCCTATGAGCAGTAGCTTCCATATCTTTAATTTCGTCCTGTGCAATTTTTGCTTTGACGCATGCTAACAGACTCTCCTTATGCTTGCTTATTATACACACCACAGCATTCACCTTTGGTGTTCATCTTTATTTGTTAAAAATGGCCCAAAGGCTGAGTAAAACATTAATATTGCTTGGTAAGTCCTTTCTCAGCAGATTTCACTGAACACAGTGTGATTTAGACAGCTCTCTCTGTACACTGAAGGTGAAAACAAACAAACAAAAAAAAATGGCTTCTTTTATTGGCACATTTCATCCTAGAGATATTTACTCAGTTTTTATTATTAAATCATCTCCTTGCCTAAAAAGCCTCCAGAAAACAATAAAAATATCATTAGTTAAAAGTTAAAAAAGTTATAAATTTGCAAAATAAAACCAAACAGTAACAAAAAATAAGCATTAAAAGTGGAATAGGACCTTAAAGACTAGACCACGGAAGCGATCTCAAATACAGTGATTTTTTATAAAGATATTTTAATATGTAACCATATAAATTTCTTAAAATTAAATTAGAAATTTTGGCAAAACCAATACAATATTGTAAAGTTAAATAAAATAAAAATATAATTAAAAAATAAAATAAAAAAAGAAATTTTGTAATATTTATGAATTATTTGTAATTTTTAGAACAACTTAAGATTCAGATCAGATCAGATCAGTCACTCAGTCGTGTCTGACTCTTTACCACCCCATGAATTGCAGCATGCCAGACCTCCCTGTCCATCACCAACTCCCGGAGGTCACTCAGACTCACATCCATCGAGTCAGTGATGCCATCCAGCCATCTCATCCTCTGTCGTCCCCTTCTCCTCTTGCCCCCAATCCCTCCCAGCATCAGAGTCTTTTCCAATGAGTGAACTCTTCGCATGAGGTGGCCAAAGTACTGGAGTTTCAGCTTTAGGATCATTCCTTTCAAAGAACACCCAGGGCTGATCTCCTTCAGAATGGACTGGATGGATCTCCTTGCAGTCCAAGGGACTCTCAAGAGTCTTCTCCAGCACCACAGTTCAAAAGCATCAATTCTTCGGCGCTCAGCCTTCTTCACAGTCCGACTCTCATATCCATACATGACCACAGGTTATGTTCATATAATGAACACAGTGAAAATTCCAAATGGAAGCGTATATCTGTATCTTAAGTGAATACAGATCACTTGATTTTACTTTTCCTTTTTGTATATCTAAGTGGAATCTTTGGGGAAATGCATGCTGCTGCTGCTGCTAAGTCGCTTCAGTCGTGTCCGACTCTGTGCGACCCCATAGACGGAAGCTCACCAGGCTCCCCGTCCCTGGGATTCTCCAGGCAAGAACACTGGAGTGGGTTGCCATTTCCTTCTCCAATGTATGAAAGTGAAAAGTCAAAGTGAAGTCGCCCAGTCGTTTCCGACTCTTAGCGACCCCACGGACTGGAGCCTACCAGGCTCCTCCGTCCATGGGATTTTCCAGGCAAAAGTACTGGGGTGGGGTGCCATTGCCTTCCCCGGGGGAAATGCATAGTAGATAAGTATTTGCATATGGTAGTGAAAGCAGGTTTCCAAAATTTTGTTGTTGTTGTTTAGTTGCTAAGTTGTGTCTGACTTTCTGCAACCCCATGGACTGCAGCATGCCAGGCTCCTTTGTCCTCTACTATTGTCTGGAGTTTGCTCAAATTCATGTCCATTGAGTCAGTGATGCTATCAAACCGTCTCATCCTCTGCCACCCTTTTTTCCTTTTGCCTTCAATCTTTCCAAAATTTATAACTCCTTAATAATAGGTGGGTATATTTCAATATCATGTTAGACTAGGATTATGAAAAAAAAATTTTTCTCAATTATAAAGTATTTCCCTTATTTATAGTAAGGAACATTAATTTCCTTGGCTTTCTAAAATCTGAGGTACTCACCGGAGGACTAGTGAACTATTAATATTAAATACTGGTTCAGGAGAGGGACTTACTTTGCTTTGTCAAAGTGTGTGCAGTTAAGTAGTACCCAGAGAAATGTAAACAAGTGTGCATACCTGAATAAAGTCAGTAACCGTGCCAACTTTTTTTCAACACAAACTTGACAGCTACAGTTTTGCTTTTTTTTTTTCCTATTTTTCTTTTATTTATTTATTTATTTATTTTTTTTATCAAGAATCTCTTTTATTGATTATCAGAAACATTACAAACATCTAATATGAACAAATTGTAACATGACAGTATTTAGTTTGAACAATTAATGCATTTCAGATATAATATTATACATATTTCAATGTTATTCTCCCCAATCATCCCACCCTCTCCCGGTCCCAGAGTCCAAAAGACTGGTCTATACATCAGTGTCTCTTTTGCTGTCTCGTAAATAGGGTTATTTTTACCATCTTTCTAAATTCCATTTATATGCGTTAGTATACTGTATTTGTGTTTTTGTTTCTAGCTTACTTCACTCTGTATAATAGGCTCCAGTTCCATCCACAGTTTTGCTTATTGAGTGTGCTGGTTGTAGTGCTCCTAAGGAGCTGTTGGCTTCATTAATTCAAACTTGGTAACAATAGCAGTGTATTCCTTATGTACCTTTGTGTAATTTTACACTGTGTGCAGTAAGAATGTGAACATAATTCTCTAGTGTATTAAAAATTTGATATAGCTATTGAAATGAACGTCAGTCAACAATTTTACAACAGTGATGTATATATTCCCACACTTCTATTTCCACCTATCCCCCAAAACACACACACATGCAAATACACACATAATTACAGGATTCATTAACCACACTACAGCCAAGAAGTTCAAAATACATGAACTATAAACTATGCATTACTACTTTAACTTCTAAATTTTCCAAAAGTGAAAATAATGTCTCCACTATATATTTTCATACAAATTGGTTGCATACTGAATTAAAGTTGGTTCACATATAATTTTATTTTGTGACATAATTATGATTACAAAAGCTCTGGGATTGTATATCTTCTTTTTGTGCTTAAAATACTTAATTCAATCTTTTAAATTAATTTTTATTGAAATATAGTTGTCTTACAATGTTGTGGTAATTTCTACTGTACAGCAAAGTGAATCAGTGGATCAAAGTGAAAATATATTAATGTATACATATATCCCCTCTTCTTTGGATTTCCTTCACATTTAGGTAAGCACAGAGCACTGAGCTATACAGTAGGTTTTTGTTAGTTATCTGTTTTATACAGTATCAATAGTGTGTGTGCTAAGTCACTTCAGTTGTGTCTGACTCTGCCACCCTATAGACAGTAAGCAGGCTCCTCTGTCCATGGGATTCTCTGGGCAAGAATACTGGAGTGGGCTGCCATGCCCTCCTCTAGGTTCAACCCAGAAATCAAATCTGCGTCTCTTATATTTGCTGCCTTGGAAGCTGAGTTCTTTACCACTAGCTCAACCCGGGAAGCCCCATTAACAGTGTATATATGTCAAATATTTATTTAATAATGAAACTTTATTTGGCGAGATAAAGTAAAACTAAATATTGACTTAAGGGTGGAAAAAGCAATTATTAATTCATTATTATTGTTATTATAACTACATTATGGAAAATCAGAGAAAAAAATGGGCATCAAGATCACCTATAATATCAAAACTTTAATTATGAAGGACTGTGTAGCCAACTAATTAAAAATGTGATCCTTGAGTCAGAACAATCTGAGTTTGATTCCAGATCCACTATGAGCTTTGTGATTTAAGTTCACTCACTTGACAAGTTCATATCTCAGTGTCTTCAGTGGTATAATAATATATCTTTCACTATTTGGTTATTTAATATACAGCTTTGCTATGAGGAATCAATAAATTGTGTACTACCAGGCATGTATTAAAACAATAAATATGAGCAAAACTATTAGTATTACCCTTCCTCAGTTCAGTTCAGTTGCTCAGTTGTGCCTGACTCTTTGCGAACCCGTGAACTGCAGCACGCCAGGCCTCCCTGTCCATCACCGACTCCTGGATTTTACCCAAACCCATGTCCATAAAGTATTTTCCAATGAGTCAATTCTTCGCATGAGGTGGCCAAAGTATTTGAGTTTCAGCATCGGTCCTTCCAATGAACACCCAGGACTGATCTCCTTTAGGATGGACTGGTTGGATCTCCTTGCAGTCTAAGTGACTCAACAGTCTTCTCCAACACCACAGTTGAAAAGCATCAATTCATTGCTTAGCTTTCTTCACAGTTTAACTCTCACATCCATACATGATCACTGGAAAAACCATAGCCTTGACTAGATGGACCTTTGGGCAAAGTAATATCTCTGCTTTTGAATATGCTTTGGCCACCTCATGCGAAGAGTTGACTCATTGGAGAAGACTCTGATGCTGGGAGGGATTGAGGGCAGGAGGAGAAGGGGACGACAGAGGATGAGATGGCTGGATAGCATCACTGACTTGATGGGTGTGAGTCTGGGTGACCTCCGGGAGCTGGTGATGGACAGGGAGGCCTGGCGTGCTGCGGTTCATGGGGTCGCAAAGAGTCGGACACGACTGAGCGACTGATCTGATCTGATCTGATCTAGGTTTGTCATATCTTTCCTTCCAAGGAGTAAGCATCTTTTAATTTCATGGCTGTAGTCAACATCTGCAGTGATTTTGGATTCCCCCAAAATAAACTTAGCCACTGTTTCCACTGTTTCCCAATCTATTTGCCATGAAGTGATGGTACTGGATGCCATCATCTCAGTTTTCTGAATGTTGAGCTTTAAGCCAACTTTTTCACTCTCCTCTTTCACTTTCATCAAGAGGCTTTTGAGTTCCTCTTCACTTTCTGCCATAAGGGTGGTGTCATCTGCATATATGAGGTTGTTGATATTTCTCGCAGCAATCTTGATTCCAGCTTGTGCTTCTTCCAGCCCAGCATTTCTCATGATATACTCTGTGTATAAGTTAAATAAGCAGGGTGACAATATACAGCCTTGACGTACTCCTTTTCCTATTTGGAACCAGTCTGTTGTTCCATGTCCAGTTCTAACTGTTGCTTCCTGACCTGCATATAGCTTTCTCAGGAAGCAGGTCAGGTGGTCTGGTATTCCCATCTCTTTCAGAATTTTCCACAGTTTATTGTGATCCACACAGTCAAAGGCTTTGGCATAGTCAATAAAGCAGAAATAGATGTTTTTCTGGAACTCTCTTGCTTCTTTGATGATCTATTGGATGTTGGCAATTTGATCTCTGGTTCCTCTGCCTTTTCTAAAACCATCTTGAACATCTGGAAGTTCACGGTTCATGTATTGCTGAAGCCTGGCTTGGAGAATTTTGAGCTTTACTAGCATGTGAGATGAGTGCAATTGTGCGGTAGTTTGAGCATTCTTTGACATTGCCTTTCTTTGGGATTGGAATGAAAACTGACCTTTTCCAGTCCTGTGGCCACTGCTGAGTTTTCCAAATTTGCTGGCATATTGAGTGCAGCACTTTCACAGCATCATCTTTCAGGATTTGAAACAGCTCAACTGGAATTCCATCACCTCCACTAGCTTTGTTTGTAGTGATGCTTTCTAAGGCCCACTTGTCTTCACAGTCCAGAATGTCTGGCTCTAATTGACTGATCACACCATCATGATTCTCTGGGTCATGATTTGCAATGTATATAAAATCATTATCCAATCCTTTATTTTAAAAACATAAATCTATTAGTAATTTATTTGTATCCTGCTTTTTTCCTTCTCAGTTTTTAATTTTACATATAAATCACACATAATTTTTAAGATATTTACTTTTCCTTTTTTTTTTCATTCTGTATTTAAAAGTGATTCTTAAGTACCTACTATACTGTGATATACTGCTAGGAGTTCAGGCTAAAATAATGTCCCAGGTCTCATGAGACTTACAAACTAGTATCGAAGTCAAGCATTGATATGAAATTCGTACAAACAATTGTAATATTGGAGTTGTGCAATATACCAGGTGCCCAAAGGTAGTGTGATATGTCCTAGCCAAAATGTGGTTTTTCCTCTCCAAACTCTTGCTGAAGAGTGAACTGAATGATAATTAAGTTAAAATTATGTAGGTTAAAATGACAAGACAACCTCAATCGAATCCCTGGTAGCAGGAAATATGGTGATCATAGTTGTTGGTTATGTATTTGTTTTAATTCAAAAAATAAAGAAAATACAATGAAATTTTATCAAATTTTTGCTTTGAAAAGCTATTTTGACTACATATTATAAACAGATTTGTAGGAGCTATGATGTTAAAAGAACAGTTGAGAAGCTTAAAATATTTCAGGTGAGAAATGGTAATAGTATGGGCAATATATATAGGGGCTTCCCAGGTGCGCTAGTGGCAAAGAACCTGCCTGCCAATGCAAAAGACATATAAAGGTGAGCTTAATCCCTCGTTGGGAAGATCCCCTGGAGTAAGGCATGGCAACCCACTCCAGTATTCTTTCCTGGAGAATATTGTGGACAGAAGAGACTGGCCCATGAGATCACACATGACTGAAGTGACTTAGCACACATGTATATAGATAGATAGATAGATAACCCATACTGTCAGGGAATGTTTAACAGGAGGATTCCTACGTGTTGTTTCTCATAAAGTCTCTGTTCCAAAGAAACACAAGCTGGAATCAAGATTGCTAGGAGAAATATCAATAACCTCAGATACGCAGATAACACCACCCTTATGGCAGAAAGTGAAGAGGAACTAAAAAGCCTCTTGATGAAAGTGAAAGTGGAGAGTGAAAAAGTTGGCTTAAAGCTCAACATTGAGAAAACGAAGATCATGGCATCCGGTCCCATCATTTCATGGGAAATAGATGGGGAAACAGTGGAAATAGTGGAAACAGCGTCAGACTTTATTTTATGGGATTCCAAAATCACTGCAGATGGTGACTGCAGCCATGAAATTAAAAGATGCTTACTCCTTGGAAGGAAAGTTATGACCAACCTAGATAGCATATTCAAAAGTAGAGACATTACTTTGCCAACAAAGGTTTGTCTAGTCAAGGCTATGGTTTTTCCTGTGGTCATGTATGGATGTGAGAGTTGGACTGTGAAGAAGGCTGAGCGCTGAAGAATTGATGCTTTTGAACTGTGGTGTTGGAGAAGACTCTTGAGAGTCCCTTGGACTGCAAGGAGATCCAACCAGTCCATTGTGAAGGAGATCAGCCCTGGGATTTCTTTGGAAGGAATGATGCTAAAGCTGAAACTCCAGTACTTTGGCCACCTCATGCGAAGAGTTGACTCATTGGAGAAGATTCTGATGCTGGGAGGGATTGGGGGCAGGAGGAGAAGGGGACGACAGAAGATGAGATGGCTGGATGGCATCACTGACTCGATGGATGTGAGTCTGAGTGAACTCCGGGAGTTGGTGATGGACAGGGAGGCCTGGCGTGCTGCAATTCATGGGGTGGCAAAGAGTCGGACATGACTGAGAGACTGATCTGATCTGATCTGGTCTATCAGTTTTTATTCCGAGAATGGGTAGTGCTGCATGCAGCTCTCAGGACTGAGATCATGGGAAACGATATCTGCTTGGATTCCTTTCAGTAACTCCCTTCAGTGACTGTTTTTAGCGTCAGCGACCTTGTATGTATTATACTACCCATATTGTGACTATTGATAAAATTTCATCCTGTGTAATAGCTGAGTAATCATCTTACTAAAGCTATATAAGCCTGCATTTCTGCTATTAAAATACTTTTGCTCCATAAGTACTTGAGTCCCTGTGTCTGTCTTTCGTTCGTTCTCTCTCTCTCTCTCCCCCACCCCGGCTAATTCTCTGGAGCATAGAAACCAGTCTTGCTCTCTCTCCTGGCCAGGCTTCTAAGACCCCCTCAAGAAGGTGCACTGTGCCTTCACTGAATCGAGAGGGCGCCATGTGCCTTCGTGAGTGATGCAAGTCCTGTTTCAAAGGCTTAATTGGTTCTCTGTATAAACCAGGGAATATTAGCCTTTTTCTCTCTTTCACTTTTTTGTCGTCAACTCCAGACTACCAGGTTTCAGTCCATTAAAGGATCACAACTCCATAGTATCACCATTTCTCACTTAAACTATTTTAAGTTTCTCAACTGGTCTTTTAACATCTTGTGTGCTTAGTCGGTCAGTTGCCACTCCCTTCTACAGAGGATCTTCCCAACCCAAGGACTGAACCCAGGTCTCCTGCATTGCAGGCAGATTCTTTACCATATGAGCTTCAGGGGAGCTCCTTTTAATAACTTGCTGCTACTGCTAAGTCGCTTCAGTCGTGTCCGACTCTGTGTGACCCCATAGACGGCAGCCCACCAGGCTCCCCCATCCCTGTGATTCTCCAGGCAAGAACACTGGTTTAACACTAAGTTTAAAAACTTAGCTCCTACAAATCTGTTCATCACATGATATGGGCTTCCCAGGTGGTGCTAATGGTAGAGAACCTGCCTACCAGTGCAGGAGACACAAGAGACATGGGTTCAATCCCTGGGTCAAAATGATTTCCTGGAGGAGGGCATGGCAACACATTCCAGTATTCTTGCCTGGAGAATCCCGTGGACAGAGGGTCCTGGCAGACTACAGCCCATGGGGTCACAAAGAGTCAGACATGACTGAAGTGACTTAACACAACAACATATGCTGATACCATTTTATGAGCTAGGCAACACTAGATAAGGGTTAGATTTGTTTACCTTCCTCAAGTGGAGTGCGAAAATCCATCAAGACATACAAGAACTATCAAGTACCATGTTATTAAGTTCTTTATACTGATGTTTCTATTTACTAAATTTTATTCCATGATTATATATGCTTCATTTTGTTTAGAATTCCTTCATTGTTAAACAGTTAAATTCTGCTTCTTATTTTCATTAAAGTAGGTAATAATGCTATAATGGAGAAAGCAATGGCAACCCACTCCAGTACTCCTGCCTGGAAAATCCCATGGGTGGAGGAGCCTGGTGTGCTGTAGTCCATGAGGTCTCTAAGAGTTGGACATGACTGAGTGACTTCACTTTCACTTTTCACTTTCATGCATTGGAGAAGGAAATGGCAACCCACTTCAGTGTTCTTGCCTGGAGAATCCCAGGGACGGGGGAGCCGGGTGGGCTGCCATCTGTGAGGTCACACAGAGTCAGACACGACTGAAGTGACTTAGCAGCAGCAGCAATGCTGTAATTGAATATCTTTGTACCTTAGCTTCTTCCTTGTTTCAGAATATTTCTTAATATTCCAAGGGAATATGCTAGAAATAAAAGTTCTGGATCAACTAGCAATAAAACTTCTTTTTTCTAATGAATATTACCAACTAGTTTGCCAAAGTGTTGTGATTGTTTATACTATCACTAGCAAAACATAAATATACCAATTTAATTATACCCTTCTGGACAAGTTACTTATATCCTTCAGGACAAGTTCAGTAAACCACCCCTTCCACCCCACTGCAAAGACTCTATTAAGAGAGAAGATAAACTTCTCTATATTCCATCTAAGGCCAGCCTTCTGAGCTTTCTAAGTGCTTTATATTTATTTACCTGGATTGATTGAGAGTAAAAGTGGCTCTGCTTTCAGAGTAAACTCTGTTGGCAGAGTGACCTCACCTCCAGTTCCTACTGAGCAATCACACTAAAGCAAATAGGCATGGAAATAATACTTTACTCAAAGTCTAGGCCATCATCTTATTTAATTATTAATCTTATTTAAAACAGTATTTTCCTTTTAAAAATGATGTTTGGTGGGAGGTTGAGATGTTGGCTCAAAAGGGATGGGTTATGTGTATTGTTGTGCAGCTGTGCCTCACTTCTTTGCTGCCCTACGGACTACACCCTGCAAGGCTCCTCTGTCCACGGCAATTCCCAGGCAAAAATACTGAAGTGGATTTCCATTTCCCTCTCCATGGAAATCTTCGTGGATCAGGAATCGAACCCATGCCTACTGCATTGGAAAGCAGATTCTTTGCCACTGAGCCTCCAGGGAAGCCCAAGAATATTGGATTAGGTAGCCTATCCCTTCCCTAGGGTAACTTCCCAACCCAGGAATCAAACCAGGGTCCTCTGTATTGCAGGCAGATTCTTTAACAGCTGAGCTACCCCAGGAAGCCCATATGTGTGTATATATATATATGTGTGTGTGTATATATACATATATATACACACATATATACATGCAGCTAATTTATGCTGTTGTATAACAGAAATTAACACAACATTGTAAAGCAGTTATATTCCAATTAAAAAAGGAAAAAGGCATTAATAAAAAATGATCGTTGATAAAATTAAAATTTTAAATCAGAGGAATATTTCCTATATATTATGTATATGAACATACATATATATAGTCTACAGATTAAGATGATATGGTATTAGATATACATAAACAGATATATATGGGTATATAAAATTCTATGTATTAGAAAAATAAAAGATACATGAATGTATATATTTTTTCTCCTGACAGTCCCACTTTCTAAAGGCAAAAAATGATAATACATTTTTGTACCCTTTCAAATATCTTACTTCCTTTCTGTTACTCAGTTTTATTAACACAAAGAAATTAAACTATAGCTACTGTTAGTAACTAGTTTTTCAGTTTTAGATAATCTTTGTTATACTTTTATATATGTAACACTTTTTACTCTTTTTATAAATAGAGGCAAAATTTTCCCAGATTCTATATTTTCATATTTTTTTGTGTTTGTTTGTATCCCTGGCCATCTAGGTTATTTCTAATTCTTTTTGTCTTTTACAAAAATGGAAACATGGTCAAATTCACTTGTAGACATCTGTCTAAAAGCATTTTAAGTATGAATTAATTAAAATGAAATGACTGAATCAGTATATACACATTAAAAATTTGGTTACACATTTATATGTAGCCCTTTTATGAAGATGTATCAGTTTTATTCTCGTTTTAAAGTATGAGTACACATAGTGCTCGTACTATATATACTCACAGTATGCTGGGTTTTCTGGCTTTAAAAATGCCAGAAATTATTGATAATGATGGACAAATTCCATGGTAAACTTCTAGCCAATGCCAGTTTCAAGGCACCAACATGATGTCACTCTGTTCAGATCCAGGGGAAAATGAGCAAAATCAGCTCTCATGAACCAGAAAATCTGTCTCCAGCTTACCACTGATTATGCTTTCTGACTGCCCTTTAACCGTGGGTGCTATCCAACTTTTAAACAGCTTGCATTTGATAGATTAACAAAGGTATTTCTTAGTATTTAATTTTCATTTATTTAATAATAAGTAGATAGTTTTTTATAAGTTAATTGATTATTTGTTTTAGCTGTGTGCTCTTGTCCTATGCTTCATTTCCAACAGAACTCTTCATCTCTCTATTATGATTTGAAGCCCTTCTTTGTGTTATAAGGAAAGCATTTATTTTCTTATAAGTTGTCAATATTTGAATCACTTGTTATGTATCTTTCAACTTTTGTTTTGATTTTGCATTTGTATATGGCACAAGTTTTTAATTTTTATTAAATCAAATGTATTTATCTTTTAGGCATTCCGATTTGTAAGAATTAAAAATGAATACATGGACTAATTGATATCTTTGCATGTCAGTTTTCTTATCTGTTAAATAGAAGCTGATGGCTATGTTTCTTCCCAGCTCAAATAGTATATAATCCTGTAATACATTTTCCCTTTGGTTCCTTTAAGCTGGGTTATTTCTCTGAGAATCAAGTCCTAGAAAAATTTCACTTAGTGAAATAATCCACCATTCACTAGCAATATACTAGAGAACAAACCTCCAGTTGTATCCCCTTCCTATTTCTTGCCAAGTGTATTAGTATGTGAAAATTTCCCCACCAAATGACTAGCTTCTTTCTTAAACTGTGAGCAGTGTCCAGGTTGTGGTTCTGCTGGGGAGGATGTGTGTATGTATGTGTGTGTGTGTGTGTGTGTGTGTGTGTGTTTCTGCGTGTGTGTTGTAGAGGGCATCTTCTAGTGGGGAATGTGTTCTTCCTCTTGGATATGTTTCCTCATATCCAACTAGAGCTTCTGTTCATGAAATCTCAGCAAGATTGTGTATTCTGTAAATTTTTTCCCTGTAAACTTTCTTATATTTTTTCGTAAAATATAAAACAGATATGAAGAGAAGCAACTTTCAAATCATGATTACTTATCAGCTATTTTAAGTAAAAAAGTTATAAGGCCAGGAATCCTTATTTTTTATCTTCAAGTTCATACTTCATTTTTTTTTCCCAAGATATTAGGATCAGAGAATCTTAGATGTAAGATAATGGGCTAGATTACATCACATAAATAAGACACAGCCCAATCAGAAAGTATATGTGTGTGTTTGTGTAATGTAGCTGCAATCTTTCTCAGCCTGGAAACTGATTATGTTTGACAATGCTGCTCACAGTTTTTGAGTTTAAAATCTATAAAATGTATTTAGTGTTTTAAAATATGGTCATTATGACACCATGTGAGTGTTCTTAAGTTTCTGTTTAAGAAATTAAGTACATAAAAAATAATATTAAGAGGAAATCTAACAGAATGTGGATCTTGGGACTTAAGCTGCAGTAGTTAGAAGATGTTGTTCCTCTTATCTTTGCATTATTGCTGTTCAAGGTTGTTGAGAGCCTCAGTTAGAGAAAATGAATGAAGAGGTTTATCAACAGCAGGAAGAGCAAGAGAAATATAAATCAAGTTCTTTTCATATTTATTCTGCCCCAGAGAACTGAGTCAGCAACAGGCAGATTTAGCGTACTCCAATGGTGATGCATTTCTTTTCCTTCTTCTCCCTTTCTCACATCTCTTTCTTTCATTCTTGAGCTCCTGCCTTAGCTTATCAAACCCAAATTCTAATTAACCAGCAGTATAGCAAGGTAGGAAGAAAGAACCAAAATGAAACTTGTTAATGGTAAGAAACTGTATCTGACAGAGAGAGAACTATAGGAATTATTAAAATGCTCAGGGATAAGAAGAGATTCTGCAAAACAGAGAGAAGGCAAGAGCAGTAGCTGTTCTTTTGTAGTACATGAATGCACTTATTTCCAAAAGCTTTTCTTTTAAGAAAAGAGGCTTTTTTTTTTAAAGCAAGTTCTCAATAAAATTGATAGGAGGGTGTTAGAGATTTCCTGTATACTTCCTGTCCCAATACATACATATCTCTTCCATTATCAACATCCCCACCAGAATGGTACAGCTGTTATGATTGATATAACCTACATTGACACATCATAATCATCCAAATTCCAAAATTTGCAATAGGATTTACTCTTGGTGTAGTACATTCTATGAGTTTGAACAAACATTTAGTGAAATATATCCAATGTATGGTATCATAAAGAATAGTTTCACTGCCCTAAAAATCCTCTGTGCTCTGCTCTTTATCCCCCTTTTTCCCCTTAACTCCTGGCAAACTTTGATCTTACTGTCTGTATAGTTTTGCCTTTTTCAGATATCATATAATTGAATTTATACAGTATTAGCCTTTCCAGATTGGCTTCGTCCACTTAGTAATATCAGTTTAAGGCTGCTGTGTTTCTTTTCCTGGCTTGATAACTCCTTTTTTTGTTTTTTGCTGAGCAATATTCCATTTTGAAATATAAAATGTAGTTTATCCATTCACCTACCCAAGGATATCTCAGTTAATTACAAATTTTGGCATTTGTGAATAACCACAACCATGTGAATATACACAACCATGTGAAGATTTTTGTTGGAAACTCACAACCTGAGTTTCCAATTACTTTGGATAAAAGTATATTTAGTTTTTTTTTAAAGAAACCACCAAACTATTTTCCAAAGTGACTGTATGTATCAATTTGCATTCCTACCAGCCATGAGTAAGAGTTACTATTGCTCGCATCCTTGCCAGCATTTGGTTTTGTCAGTGTTCCAAATTTTGGACATTATAATAGATGTGTGCCAAAGACTTTTAAAATTTATAAAATATGACTAATGAAGCTCAATAGCATTGCTTCAGCAATAATAGCATTGATTAAGCAAGTTGTGATTTTACTTCAACGTGTTTTCTATTTGTGTTTTTGTATTCATATTCATTGGAAGGACTGATGCTAAAGCTGAAACTCATTATCTCATTCTGAAATCCTTCAGCAGCATTTTCTTTTTCTTCTTTTATTTTTTTTAACCATTTTTCCAAGTAAGTCAGAGGCCAGAGAGACATAAGGAACTAACTTGCTGAGTGGGCTCTAATACACTCTGTTTTACTGCACAGTAATTATTCCAGATGATAAACTGGACCCTGATGCTAGGAAAAATGGAGGGCAAGGGGAGAAGAGGGCAACAGAGGATGAGGTGGTTAGATGGCATCACTGACTCAATGGACATTAGTTTGAGCAAACTCAGGGAGATAGTGATGGAAAGGGAGGCCTGGCATGCAGTTGTTCATGGGGTCTCAAAGAGCTGGACATGACTTAACAACTGAGCAAAAATTCAATAGCAGCATGCTACTGAATGAAGTAAATTTATAGCATTTACAACCTTAAAAGTTTTAAGTCCATTTTGTATGTTCTCTTACCAAATTCAGGAATACCACCCCTGTGCCACATAAACACAAAAATTCTTTAAAGTTACACAAATTCTTTAAAATCAATGGCACAGACACTGATTGCATAATTTCATTTTAGACACCTGCTCTGTAGGGGAACAAATAAGACATAAAATAAGTGTTCAGACATATAAGCCCTAGACAGATTGTTTTGTTCCTACTAACAAGATCTTTGGCAAGGCATTAAACATCCTCTGTATTTCAGTCTCCTCACCTCCCCCAGATGGGCAAAATAATATAATATTTTAAGTATTGAACCAGAAAATACATGTAAAGTGATTACGGCATGCTGGTCTTTACCTCAGTTCAGTTTAGTTCAGTTCAGTCGCTCAATCATGTCCAACTCTTTGTGACCCCATGAATCACAGCACATCAGGCCTCCCTGTCCATCACCAACTCCCAGAGTTCACTCAGATTCACGTCCATCGAGTCAGTAATGCCATCCAGCCATCTCATCCTCTGTCGTCCCCTCCTCCTCCTGCCCCCAATCCCTCCCAGCATCAGAGTCTTTTCCAATGAGTCAACTCTTTACCTAAATCTTAATAAATCCCAGTTATTATTAGTAAATACACTTGTATATAAAATGGCATTTATCAAACTAAAGTGTTTCCACTTGAAATTCAATTAATTTCTTTTAAGATTGTCCAGTTTGTTAACAAAGGATGGAAAGGAGATCTGTATAGGAACTCATGATATTACTACCTTTCTCTTTTAATCTTGTCCCAAATTTACATTATAAAATTTTCATCTTTAAGGTTCATTGCCAATTTGCTCCATCCTTGATTTATATACACATTTTATCAAAGTAGAAGACACTTCCAACCTGTTTACTAGTACTGAAACATGTTTGGGAGCATCTATGATATGTACGAATACAAGGGTCAGTACAATAGATATTGTGCCCAAAGTTATTTCCATAGTGCAAAAAATCATCAACCTTCTTACTCCTTGCCTAGTTCATTGTCTTTCCATCATTATAACAATTTTCACTTTAACAGGGAACTCAAATTGGGGCTCTTAACAACCTAGACACATGGGATGCAGTGAGAGCATAGAGCGGAGTTTCAAGAGGCAAGCGACATATGTATTCCTATGGCTGATTCATTTTAATGTATGGCAAAAACCAACACAGTATTGTAAAGCAATTATCCTTCAATTAAAAATAAAATTTAAAATGTAAAAAAAAATTGGGAAAAGTCTTAAAAAAGTAAATTATGAACAATAAAATATTCATTGTTTTAATGATAAAGTGGTCTTATTTTAGTCTATTTTTTTCTCATATATACTCCTGATCTGCAGTGATAGTTCATAAAATTTGATCAGTCAGCATTTAAAATGTCACCGCCTTAGGCATATTTATTCCTAGGCATTTTATTCTTTTTGATGAGATGGTAAATGTTTCCTTAATTTGTCTTCCTGATTACTGGTTGTTAGTGTATAAGAATGCGAGAGATTTCTGTCTATTAATTTTGTACCGGAAACTTTACTAAATTCTTTGAAGAACTCTGATGGTTTCCTGGAAGCATGCATATGGTTTTCTATCTGTAGTGTCATGATTGTCATCTTCAAACCATGATAGTTTTACTTCTTTTCCAATTTGAATTGATTTTATATATTTCTCTTCTCTGATTGCCAAAGCAAAACTTTCAAAACAAAGTTGAATAAGAGTGGCAAGAGAAGACGTTCTTGTCTTGTTCCAGATCTTAGAGGAAATGCTTTCAGTTTTTCACCATTGAGAATGATGTTTTCTACTGGTTTGTCATCAGTTCAGTTCAGTCACTCCATTGTGTCTGACTATTTGCGACTCTATGGACTGCAGCACACCAGGCATCCCTGTTCATCACCAACTGCCAGAGCTTACTCAAACTTGTGTCCATAGAGTCGGTGATGCCATCCAACCATCTCATCCTCTTTTCTCCCCTTATCCTCAGTCCCTCAGTCTTTCAAGCATCAGGGTCTTTTCCAGTGAGTGAGTTCTTCCCAAAGAACTTCCCAAAGTGGCCAAAGTATTGGAGTTTCAGCTTCAGCATGAATCCTTCCAATGAACACTCAGGACTGATTTCCTTTGGGAATGACTGGTTGGATCTCCTTGCAGTCCTAGGTACTCTAAAGAGTCTTATCCAAGACCACAGTACAAAATCATCAATTCTTTGGTGCTCAGCTTTCTTTATAGTCTAACTCTCACATCCATACATGACTGCTGGAAAAACCATAGCTTTAACTAGATGGACTTTTTTGGCAAAGTGAAGTCTCTGCTTTTTAATATGCTGTCTAGGTTAGTCATAGATTTTCTTCCAAGGAGCTGGTGTCTTAATTTCATGGCTGCAGTCACCATATGCAGTGATTTTGGAGCCCCCCAAAATATAGTGTGACACTGTTTCCACTGTTTGCCCATCTATTTGCCATGAAGTGATGGGACTGGATGCCATGATCTTAGTTTTCTGAATGTTGAGTTTTAAGCCAACTTTTTCACTCTCCTCTTTCACTTTCATCAAGAGGCTCTTTAGATCTTCTTCACTTTTTGCCGTAAGGGTGGTGTCATCTGCATATCTGAGGTTATTGATATTTCTCCCAGCAATTTTGATTCCAGCTTCATGCAGCCCAGCATTTATCATGATGTACTCTGCATATAAGTTAAATAAGCAGAGTGACAATATACAGCCTTGATGTACCCTTTTCCTATTTGGAACCAGTCTGTTGTTCCATGTCCAGTTCTAACTGTTGCTTCCTGACCTGCATACAAATTTCTCAAGAGGCAGATCAGGTGGTCTGGTATTCCAACTCTTTAAGAATTTTCCAGAGTTTTTTGTGGTCCATACAGTCAAAGGCTTTGACATAGTCAATAAAGCGGAAGTAGATGTTTTTCTGGAAGGATGTTGACAATTTGATCTCTGGTTCCTCTGCCTTTTCTAAATCCAGCATGAACATCTGAAACTTCACAGTTCACATACTGTTGAAGTCTGGCTCGGAGAATTTGAGCATTACTTTGCTAGTGTGTGAGATGAGTGCAACTGTGTGATAATTTGAAATTCTTTGCAATTGCCTTTCTTTGATATTGGAAAGAAAACTGACCTTTTCCAGTCCTGTGGCCACTGCTGAGTTTTCCAAATTTGCTGGCATATTGAGTGCATCACTTTCACAGCATCATCTTTCAGGATTTGAAATAGCTCAACTGGAATTCCCTCACCTCCACTAGCTTTGTCTGTAGGATGCTTCCTAAAGGCCTGCTTTAACTTCGCATTCCAGGATGTCTGGCTCTAGGTGAATGATCACACTATCGTGATTATCTGGGTCACAAAGATCATTTTGTATAGTTCTTCTGTGTATTCGCACCACCTCTCCTTAATATCTTCTGCTCTGTTAGGATCATACCATTTCTGTCCTTTATTGTGTTCATCTTTGTATGAAATGTTCCCTTAGTATCTCTAATTTTCTTGAAGAGATCTCTAGACTTTCCCATTCTATCGTTTCCTCTATTTCTTTGTGTTGATCACTGTGGAAGGCTTTCTTATCTCTCCTTGCCATTCTTTGGAACTGTGCATTCAAATGGGTATATCTTTCCATTTCTCCTTGCCTTTCACTTCTTTTCTTTTCACAGCTATTTGTAAGGCCTCTTCAGACAACCATTTTGCCTTTTTGCATTTTTTTCCCCTTGGGGATGATCTTCATTGCTGCCTCTTGTACAATCTTATGAACCTCCATCCATAGTTCTTCAGACACTATGTGTATCAGATCTAATCCCTTTGATCTATTTGTCACTTCCACTGTATAAAAGTAAAGGTTTTGATTTAGGTCATACCTGAATGGTCCAATGCTTTTCCCTACTTTCTTCAATTTAAGTCTGAATTTGGCAGTAAGAGTTCATGATCCAAGTCACAGTCATCTCCTGGTCTTCTTTTTGCTGACTGTATAGAGCTTCTCCATATTTGGCTACAAAGAATATAATCAATCTGATTTGGGTATGACCATCTGGTGATGTCCATGTGTACAGTCTTGTGTTGTTGGAAGATGGTGCTTGCTATGACCAGTGCGTTCTCTTGGCAAAACTCTGTTAACCTGCTTCATTCTGTACTCCAAGGCTAAATTTGCCTATTACTGCAGGTATTTCTTGACTTCCCACTTTTGCATTCTAGTCGCCTATAATGAAAAGGACATCTTTTTGGCAGTGTTAGTTCTAGAAGGTCTTTTAGGTCTTCATAGAACTGTTCAACTTCAACTTCTTCAGCATTAGTGATTGGAGCATAGACTTGGATTACTGTGATATTGAATGATTTGCCTTGGAAACGAACAGAGATCATTCTGTCATTTAGGAGATTGCATCCAAATACTGCATTTTGGACTCATTTGTTGACTATGATGGCTACTCCATTTCTTCTTAGGGACCTTGCCCACAGTAGTAGATATAATGGTCATCTGAGTTAAATTCACCCATTGCAGAACATTTTAGTTCACTGATTCCTAGAATGTCTATGTTCACTCTTGCCATCTGTTTTACCACTTCCAATTTGCCTTGATTCATGGACCTAAAATTCCAGGTTCCTATGCAATGTTGCTCTTTACAGCATCAGACCTTGCTTCCATCACCAGTCACATCCACAACTGGGTGTTGTTTTTGCTTTGGCTCTGTCTCTTCATTTTTTTTTGAAGTTATTTCTCCACCAATCTCCAGTAGCATATTGGGCATCTACTGACCTAGGGAGTTCATCTTCCAGTGTCTTTCAAATCTTTTTGCCTTTTCATACTGTTCATGGGATTCTCAAGGCAAGAATTATGAAGTAGTTTGCCATTCCTTTCTCCAGTGGACCACATTTTGTTAGAACTCTCCACCATCTTGGGTGGCCCTACATGGTGTGCCTCATAGTTTCATTGAGTTAGACCAGGCTGTGATCCATGTGATCAGGTTGATTGGTTTCCTGTGATTGTGGTTTTCAGTCATTCTGCTCTCTGATGGAGAAGAGTAAGAGGCTTATGGAAGCTTCCTGATGGGAGAGACTGACTAAAGGGGAAATTGTGTCTTGTTCTGATGGGCGGGGCAATGTTCAGTAAACCTTTAATCCAATTTTCTGTTGATGTGTGGGGCTAAATATCTGATATTATTGATATTTCTCCCAGCAATTTTGATTCTAGCTTGTGCTTCATCCAGCTCAGTGTTTTTCACAATGTACTCTGCATATAAATTGAATAAGCAGAAAATATACAGCTTTGACATACTCCTTTCTCAATTTGGAACCAGTCTGTTGTTCCATGTCCTGTTCTAACTGTTGCTTCTTGACCTGTATACAGATTTATCAGGAGGCAGGTCAAGCGGTCTGGTATTCCCATCTCTTTAAGAATTTTCCATAGTTTGTTGTGATCCACACAATCAAATGCTTTGATGTAGTCAATAAAGCAGAAGTAGATGTTTTTCTGGAACTCATGCTTTTTTTGGTTTGTCATATATGACCTTTATTATATTGAGGTAACTTCCTTCTTTATGCCCACTTTCTGGATAGTTTTATTCTTAAAAGAGTATTGAATTTTCTCAAAAGCTTTTTTTTCCCATCTACTGAGATGATCAATTTGCCAATATGGTGTATTACATTGATTTATTTGCATATATTGAAGAAACTTTTCCTCTCCAGTACAAATTCCACTTGATCAAGCTGTATGATGTTTATAATATGTTGTTGGATTTGGTTTGCTAGTATTTTGTTGAGGATATTTTTGTCTATGTTCATCAGTGATAATAGCATGTAATTTTCTATTTTTTGTGGTGTTTTTGTCTGGTTTCAGTATCAGGAAAATGGTTGCCTTTTACAATGTTCTTGAGAGTGTTCCTTTGTCTCCAGTTTTTTGGAAGAGTTTCAGAAGAGTAGGTGTTAACTCTTCTCTAAATGTTTGATAAATTCCGCCTGTGAAACCATATGGTCCTGGCCTTTTTGCTTGTTGAAAGAGTTTTAATCATGGTTTCAATTTCATTACTTGTGATTGATCTGTTCATACTTTCTATTTCTTCCCGGTTCATTATTGGAAGGTAGTACCTTTATAAGAATTTATCCATTTCTTTCAGGTTGTCCATTTTATTGGCATATAGTTGCTTATAATAGTCTCTTTTTGATTCTTTGTATTTATATTTTGATCTATCCTTTGAATTTCTTCCACCAGTTGCTATGGTTTATGAGAGTGATTATCCAAACCTTTTTTGGTTGCCCTCAAAGTTAAGCATTAAAGATCCATTTGTGTTAAACAAATTACTGTACTTTCTATGGAAAAATAATGAGATATTTTAATAAACACAATAAATGTATACAAGTCATTAACAACAATGCCCACATAATGAGACAGTGCTTTCACATAACCCCTCACTTAAGGACAAATTTATGTATAATTTATTATTTTTCTTTAAGGTTTTAAATTTGAGTTCTACAGCTGCCATAATTTTTTTTTTTCAAATCTTTGACATAGAAAAGCATAGTTGATTAAATCCTAGTATTCTGGATTTTGAGACCCATCTGCATGCCTGAGCTGAAATATTTTACCCTTGCTCATGACTGAGCATGGCAGGGATACTAGACAGCCTCATTCCTAGGAGATACAGGAATCCTCTGCAAGGCAACTTAGCCTTGAAGATTCCCTTTCAGGCTTGCTGGACACATGGAACTGCACTGCAGTTTAAGACACTCCTCCCCATTTCCTTCCTTCCCTCTCCCTTGCAAAAAGATCAGAGCTACATTGTGGTCTGATAGCTATCCCAACACAACCTCCATTCTTGTCCTTTTAATTTGCCCATGCAAATTATTCTTGCCTAATGAATCTTGAGTCTTTTTCTCCCTATGGCAATCTGTTTGTCAGATCACCTGAACTTATATGTCCCATCAAGAAAATTTATCTCATTTGATCACTGAAAAAAGGATGATAATTTAGATAACACAAACATGTAGAAAAAAAACTTTTTAAAAAGTTAATAGGATGTTTTAGTAGAGATTTTTAACCTAGATACCCTTGGAAAATAGATTGCAGTTATAAATTATTCTGGTAAATGTTTTCATTTATTGAATTCTAGAGATCATACATGTATATTTAACTTGCAATTTAGAAAGGTTTATTAACATCTAGTTGATAATTTCATTATAATCTTTATGGGGCTTCCCTCATAGCTCAGTTGGCAAATAATCTGCCTGCAATGCAGAAGATCCCAGTTAAATTCCTGGGTTGGGAAGATTCACTGGAGAATGGAAAGACTACCCACTCCATTTTATTCTGTGAGAAAGCTTTTCCTGGTGAGGCTCTGAGCTGGTAAAGAATCCACCCGCAATGCAGGAGACCTGGGTTCAACCGCTGGGTTGGGAAGATCCATTTTAAAAGGGAAATACTACCCCCTCCAGTATTGTGGCCTGGAGAAACCATGGAATTTATTTATTTATTATTATTTATCTATTCATTTTATTTTTTTATTTTTTTTAATTTTATTTTACTTAACTTTACGGTATTGTATTTGTTTTGCCATACATCAAAAGGAATCCACCACAGGTATACATGTGTTCCCCATCCTGAACCCTCCTCCCTCTTCCCTCCCCATACCATCCCTCTGGGTCGTCGCAGTGCACCAGCCCCAGGCATCCAGTATCAGGCATCGAACCTGGACTGGCGACTCGTTTCAAACATGATATTATACATATTTCAATGCCATTCTCCCAAATCATCCCACTCTCTCCCTCTCCCAGAGTCCAAAAGACTGTTCTATACATCAGTGTCTCCTCTGCTGTCTCGTATATAGGGTTATTGTTATCATCTTTCTAAATTCCATATATATGCGTTAGTATACTGTATTTGTGTTTTTCTTTCTGGCTTACCTCACTCTGTATAATAGGCTCCAGTTCCATCCACCTCATTAGAACTGATTCTAATGTATTCTTTTTAATGGCTGAGTAATACTCCATTGTGTATATGTACCACAGATTTCTTATGCATTCATCTGTGGATGGACATCTAGGTTGCTTCCAAGTCCTGGCTATTATAAACAGTGCTGCAATGAACATTGGGGTACACGTGTCTCTTTCAATTCTGGTTTTCTCAGTGTGTATGCCCAGCAGTGGGATTGCTGGATCATAAGGCAGTTCTATTCCCAGTTTTTTGAGGAATCTCCATACTGTTCTCCATAGTGGCTGTACTAGTTTGCATTCCCACCAACAGTGTAAGAGGGTTCCCTTTTCTCCACACCCTCTCCAACATTTATTGCTTGTAGACTTTTGGATCACAGCCATTCTGACTGGTGTGAAATGATACCTCATAGTGGTTTTGATTTGCATTTTTCTGATAATGAGTGATGTTGAGCATCTTTTCATGTGTTTGTTAAACATCTGTATGTCTTCTTTGGAGAAATGTCTATTTAGTTCTTTGGCCCATTTTTTGATGGGATTTATAGTCCATGTGTTGCAAATGGTCAGACACAACTGAGGGATTTGATTCTGGTTATATATTATTCTGGTAAATGTTTTCATTTATTGAACTTTAGAGATCATACATATATAGGTAGTTTGTAATTTCAGTTCAGTTCAGTTGCTCAGTGGTGTCCGACTCTCTGCAACCTCATGAATCGCAGCACATCAGGCCTCCCGGTCCTTCACCATCTCCCAGAGTTCACTCAAACTCATGTCCATCGAGTCAGTGATGCCATCCAGCAATCTCATCCTCTGTTGTTGCCTTCTCCTCCTGCCCCCAATCCCTCCCAGCATCAGAGTCTTTTCCAATGAGTCAGCTCTTCATATGAGGTGGCCAAAGTACTGGAGTTTCAGCTTTAGCATCATTCCTTCCAAAGAACACCCAGGGCTGCTCTCCTTCAGAATGGACTGGTTGGATCTCCTTGCAGTCCAAGGGACTCTCAAGAGTCTTCTCCACCACCATAGTTCAAAAGCATCAAGTCTTTGGCACTCAGTCCAACTCTCACATCCATACATGACCACTGGAAAAACCATAGCCTTGACTAGATGGACCTTTGTTGGCAAAGTAATGTCTCTGCTTTTGAATATGCTATCTAGGTTAGACATAACTTTTCTTCCAAGGAGTAAGCATCTTTTAATTTCATGGCTACAATCACCATCTGTGGTGATTTTGGAGCCCAAAAATATAAAGTCTGGCACTGTTTCCACTGTTTCCCCATCTCTTTGCCATGAAGTTGATGGGACCGGATGCCAGGATCTTCGTTTTCTGCATGTTGAGATTTAAGCCAACTTTTTCCCTCTCCTCTTTCACTTTCATCAAGAGGCTTTTTAGTTCCTCTTCACTTTCTGCCATAATGGTGCTGTCATCTGCATATCTGAGGTTATTGATATTTCTCCGGGCAATCTTGATAGAAAAGCTTTATTAACATCTAGTTGATAATTTCTGGAGGACGCAATGGCACCCCACTCCGGTACTCTTGCCTGGAAAATCCCATGGATGGAGGAGCCTGGAAGGCTGCAGTCCATGGAGTCGCTGAGTGTCGGACACGACTGAGTGACTTCACTTTCACTTTTCACTTTCATGCAATGGATAAGGAAATGGCAACCCACTTCAGTGTTTTTGCCTGGAGAATCCCAGGGACGGGGGAGCCTGGTGGGCTGCCATCTATGGGGTTGCACAGAGTTGGATATGACTGAAGTGACTTAGCATGGGAAATAGATGGGGAAACAGTGGAAACAGTGTCAGACTTTCTTTTTCTGGGCTCCAAAATCACTGCAGATGGTGACTGCAGCCATTAAATTATAAGACACTTACTCCTTGGAAGGAAAGTTATGACCAACCTAGATAGCATATTCAAAAGCAGAGACATTACATTGCCAACAAAGTTTCGCCTAGTCAAGGCTACGGTCTTTCCTGTGGTCATGTATGGATGTGAGAGCTGGACTGTGAAGAAGGCTGAGCGCCGAAGAATTGATGCTTTTGAACTGTGGTGTTGGAGAAGACTCTTGAGAGTCCCTTGGACTGCAAGGAGATCCAACCAGTCCATTCTGAAGGAGATCAGCCCTGGGATTTCTTTGGAAGGAATGATGCTAAAGCTGAAACTCCAGTATTTTGGCCACCTCATGCGAAGAGTTAACTCATTGGAGAAGACTCTGATGCTGGGAGGGATTGGGGGCAGGAAGAGAAGGGGACGACAGAGGATGAGATGGCTGGATGGCATCACTGACTCGATGGATGTGAGTCTGAGTGACCTCCGGGAGCTGGTGATGGACAGGGAGGCCTGGCGTGCTGCAGTTCATGGGGTCGCAAAGAGTCGGACACGACTGAGCAACTGCTCTGATCTGATCTGATCTGAAGTGACTTAGCAGCAGCAGCAGTTGACAATTTCATTATAATCTTTATATATTCTAAAGACACATAAAAAGAGACATAAAATTATTTGTGCTTGTCTTTAGAAAATGTGCCCAAATGTGCCCAACTTACATCAAGTTAAGGGGAGAAGATTAAAAGTGCTTTAGAAATTACAGGTTTCACTATCACAGATTCTCTATTTGTTGTATTACTTCTGGTACCTTAACTAATCTACACTATTTTTCCAGCTAAACTTTGTTTTTTCATCTGATCCATGAACTGTTTGAAAACAGGAACAGAAACAAAAATTGGGAAACTACAGTAAAATGATATCCTATCTAGAAAGTTTAAAACCACTCTCCTTTCTGTTTCAATTACCAATGACAAGCTAAGCATAAAACACATCATAGGAAATGACACTTCCTGGATTAATTTGTCTCATCTCTGTTGATAAACACCTGTCCATATCAGGATTCTGATATTTGTTGCTTAGAGATAATGCAAATCAAATATTCTAGTTCCAAGCATATTTATAATTCTCAAATTAAAATATTATTTAATATGCAAGATGTTATGTTAGTTTCCATAAAATTTTAAACAGTTTGAAAAGGCACAGTTTGTGTAATAATCCAGTCATTTATGATTGCAATTAATAATGTGCAGTAATATTCTCTGATACAGTTAAATTCTGGGCTTCTAAAAAAAAGTATTGGAGTTCCTCTCAGATTATGGAAAATATAGCAATGATGAAACAGAAAATAATTTCAAAGGGATTAAAATGATGAAATTAAAATAATCTACAAGACTAGGGATGTGTATCTGGAAAATCCAATGTATTTAGTTGGACTTGAGTGAAAGTTCATGAAGAACACTTTTGGAAATAATTTTGAAAACAATAGCTAAGTAAGGCTCATGGAAGAAGTTGAATATCATAGAAAAGCCTGTATTTCTTATTGTTTAAATAAGTGTTTCCCAACTGGTATACAAGGAGATATACAGTGAATTCCCAGATAGGGGATAGATTTAAGGAATTCACTATTGTTGATATTTCTGAGAAGTTAAGAGGAAAAAGACTGAGGAAGGAGATTGTATTTGATAAATAATGACACCATTTATTGTTTACCTGTAGCAAAAATTGTGGCAACTAGTTTATCTACATATATCTTATTTTATTATCATAATAACCATATAAGTTAAATATTACCATATTCACTTTGCCTGTGAGGACTGGCAGCTTAGAGGGATTGAGTTACTGTTTTAGTCATTTGTTCAGTGGCAGGATTTAGATGCAAACACAGATCTGTAAGACTTCTGTTCCACAGAATCCATGACTCTTCACCAAATTTACATGAGAAGATTAAAGAGTTACATGAGCAAGTAATCAGAAAATAAAATCAACTAGAAAAACATTCTTTTGAGAGGCTTTGAGGTTAATAAGAAAAAGGAGGACAGCTTGAGAAAGGGACAGGATCAAAGTTATTTGGTTGTTGCAGTTTGGAGAATGGTGTGTGTCTTGTTTGTCTCTAGCCTTGCTTTTTCGCGCACTTTGCCTGTCTTTCACTTACGGTAAATATCACTAAGTTAATGTGAACTCTTGCCTTTGACTGTTTTACATTATTATAGTTAATGTTTAATAATTAAATAACATCTTTGTCCCTTAACAGGGTATTCTCATCTTTTACCAGACACTAAGAGATGGGGTTTATATTTTCAATTTATCCAATATCAGGTGATGCAATTTGGGGCATGATGCATTATCTTTCTTCCTTAAAAAGAACCAGAGATCAAATTACCAACATCCGCTGGATCATGGAAAAAGCAAGAGAGTTCGAAAAAAACATCTATTTCTGCTTTATTGACTATGCCAAAGCCTTTGACTGTGTGGATCACAATAAACTGTGGAAAATTCTGAAAGAGATGGGAATACCAGACCACCTGATCTGCCTCTTGAGAAATGTGTATGCAGGTCAGGAAGCAACAGTTAGAACTGGACATGAAACAACAGACTGGTTCCAAATAGGAAAAGGAGTACGTCAAGGCTGTATATTGTCACCCTGTTTATTTAACTTATATGCAGAGTACATCATGAGAAATGCTGGACTGGAAGAAACACAAGTTGGAATCAAGATTGCTGGGAGAAATATCAATAACCTCAGATATGCAGATGACACCACCCTTATGGCAGAAAGTGAAGAGGAACTAAAAAGCCTCTTGATGAGAGTGAAAGTGGAGAGTGAAAAGGTTGGCTTAAAGCTCAACATTCAGAAAACGAAGATCATGGCATCTGGTCCCATCACTACATGGGAAATAGATGGAGAAACAGTGGAAACAGTGTCAGACTTTCTTTTTCTGGGCTCCAAAATCACTGCAGATGGTGACTGCAGCCATGAAATTAAAAGACGCTTACTCCTTGGAAGGAAAGTTATGACCAACCTAGATAGCATATTCAAAAGCAGAGACATCACTTTGCCAACAAAGGTTCACCTAGTCAAGGCTATGGTCTTTCCTGTGGTCATGTATGGATGTGAGAGCTGGACTGTGAAGAAGGCTGAGCACTGAAGAATTGATGCTTTTGAACTGTGGTGTTGGAGAAGACTCTTGAGAGTCCCTTGGACTGCAAGGAGATCCAACCAGTCCATTCTGAAGGAGATCAGCCCTGGAATGTCTTTAGAAGGAATGATACTAAAGCTGAAACTCCAGTATTTTGGCCACCTCATGCAAAGAGTTGACTCATTGGAGAAGACTCTGATGCTGGGAGGGATTGAGGGCAGGAGGAGAAGGGGACGACAGAGGATGAGATGGCTGGATGGCATCACTGACTCGATGGATGTGAGTCTGAGTGACCTCCGGCAGCTGGTAATGGACAGGCAGGCCTGGCGTGCTGCAGTTCATGGGGTCGCAAAGAGTCGGACACGACTGAGCGACTGATCTGATCTAAAAAGGACAGTACAGTAAAATAGGAATGAGGTTTCTTGGTGCATATAGCTCTTAATAGTCCAAGAACTAATGTCAAATGCATATTTTCAGCAACAGAAAAAACCACTAAAATTGAAAGAAACAATCTGAAGGAAACTCATGAGAATGAGGAAGAACTTGAGGAAAAGCCATGTCCTCTGGGGAGTGTGAGAGCCCAGATCCATAGCTTGTTGTGGTTTACTGTTACTAATCAATACTTAGCCAAGGATCGTAGGCACAGAGCAGGTGAATCACCAGCATTGGTGCAGTTTGTCACCTAGCTCATCTAGCTTTACCAAAGCCCAGCAGGGAGAACCTCCTACAACCATGGGAAGCAATGATCCTATTCATGAAGGACTGGGATCTAAATCTTTGCACCAGCTTCTCTCCCAAAGAATCTGGGAAAGGAAGCAATGTAAGCATTCTTTGAGGAAAGACCCTGTGTTTTTGAAACTTAAAAAGGTAGAAAATAGATGCAATCATTAAGGAAATACAGTATTAAAAATTTTTACATCATTTAACACAAGAATTTTACTATTCCATCTGGGACCCTTGCTCCTGACAGAAGACTCCTCCAAGGGCTGATTTTGATATATGGCTGTTTGAGGCCTCAGGGTTGCTATGGTCCTGTACATGAATCCACACAGGAGAAAAGCATGGATGATGATACATGAAAGATTTTCATGGGTATGGTCTAGAAGTAGGGTTTTTAACTTTTCCCCACAATTTTTTGGTAAACACATTCTACACTTACATGCAAAGGAGAGTGGTTAATAGTGACCAAACCAAAGGTAATGAATTTGGTGATCAGCTTTCAGTCACTGCCAGAGAAGGGGATAAAACAGTATTTTAAAGCTGTCAGCAGTAGTTGTTAATCTTGTATTAGGCAAAAACATGTGTTTTTTTATTTAATGGAAAGCATTAATGTGCATTTTGTTTTTGCAAAAGTCCAGTTGCAAGCTCTTATGGAGTGATTTAGGCTAAACTCCTCTGCACAATAATTTAAAAGTTTATCTTAATTCGTAGATTGTTTGCATTTCCAATTTTATTGAGATTTTTATTGGAGGTGGGCAAAAGCCTGGGAGTAGAAAATAATATTTTCCTCCATCACTGCCATAATCTGAGAAGATGAAGGTAGAATTCAGGTTCAAACATCACCATTGAGGGAAATAAACTGGCCCTTGCCATCTGACAAGTAGGAGAATGGGCAATAAGGCAAGAAAGAGCCAAAAGTACTCACTCTGTGAAGACCCATCGTTTTTGGTGTCCAGAAGAATTTATGGCCCCTGTCTGTTGCTAACATTTTCTTTTCAGAGCTATAATTTCTTCTTGCTATCTCCAAGCTTTCACTAAAGTTTAGTTTAGAATTACAACTTGGGCTAAGCAAAGTTTTGTAGAATTAAGGGAGAAATCTGCTCTTGTGTTTGGAGTAAAGAATTATGGGCAGACCAATGGCACCAGAGCACGAACTAGAGTCCTTTCACTAGTGACTAGAGGATTATGGTCTAGAAATACTTATGCAAAGGAACCCAATAAAAACTGAAAAAAACTATACTTTCATATATATTCTTAAAAATACTTTTCTTATTTATGAAAAAAAGCTTTCTTTATTCTTCAATAGTAGAATTAATATCTATGGTATATCAGAGTTAATTTTATCATAGAATATAAATACATGATTCCAGCACTGTAACATGAGTTAATTTTTCCAATTGTATTGTGTCACATACTTCTTGGTTCTGATTGTATTTACTCAAAATAATATGTTGTTGTTGTCATTCAGGCACTAAGTCATGTCTGACTCTTTGTGAACCTATGGACTAAGCACACCAGGATTCCCTGCGCTTCACAGTCTCCCGGAGTTTGCTCAAACTCGTGTCCATTTAGTCATTGAAGCTATTTAAGCATCTGATTTTCTCTGTGCCCTTCTCCTCTTGCCCTCTGTCTTTCCCAGCATCAGGGTCTTTTCCAATGTGTTGGGTCTTCACATCAGGTGGCCAAAGTATTGGAGCTTCAGCTTCAGCATTAGTCCTTCCAATGAATATTCAGTGTTGACTGGTTTGATCTTCTTGCTGTCCAAGGGACTCTCAAGAGTCTTCTTCAGCACCAAAGTTCAAAAACATCACTTCTTCGACACAGCCTTCTTTATGGTCCAGCTCTCACATCTGTACATGACTAGTGGAAAAACCACAGGTTTGATTATATGAACCTTTGTTTGCAATGTCTTAATGTCTTAACGTCTGTGCTTTTCAGCACACTATGTAGAATTTGTCAGAGCTTTTTTCCCAGGATGCAAAGGTCTTTTAATTTTATGGTTGCAGTCACTGTCTACAGTGATTTTGGAGCACAAGAAAATAAAATCTGCCACGGTTTCCATTTTTTTTTTTCTCATGTATCTGCCATGAAATGATGGATCAGATGCCATGATCTTCACTTTTTGAATGCTCAGTTTTAAGCTAACTTTTCATTCCCCTCTTTTAGCTTTATCAAGATACTCTTTAGTTCCTCTTACTTTCTGCCATTAGAGTAGTATCATCTGCATATCTGAGGTTGTTGATATTTCTCCTGTCAATCTTGATTCCAGCTTGTGATTCATCCAGCCTGGCATTTTGCATGATGTACTTTGCATCTAAGTTAAATAATCCGGGTAACAATATACAGCCTTGATATACTTCTTTCCTAATTTTGAACCACATCATTGTTCCATCTCTGGTTCTACTTGTTGCTTCTTTTCCTGAATACAGGTTTTTTAGGAGGCAGGTAAGGTGATCTGGTATTACTATCCATATAAGAATTTTCCACAGTTTGTTGACCAGTAGCCCACACCAGTATTCTTGCCTGGAGAATCCCATGGACAGAGGAGCCTTGCAGTCTGCAGTCCATGGGGTCACAAATAGTTGGACATGACTGAAGTGACTCATCACACACATACTTGTATATGTATAATATATATATGTATAAAACAATATGATAATATGTAATTCATGATTCTTTTTGTGATTTAAGGTATATGAATACCTTAAATTTTAGAGTTCTCTGGGAACTCTAAAATACTATACAAATGTAAGGGGTAAGGATTCATGCTGAAAATCACAGATATTCCTATGTATTAATATCTTACTGTCTAGTAGAAGATTGATTTTCTTCTTGATGTTCTATGAATTCCATTAGATAGTTACTGTATCCCTGAACCATGGGTATCAGTAATAATGTTTCATGTTGAGTGAAAGGAAATATAGCCTGGAAATACTATTATTATATTTTTCTCAACTGTATCAGATAAGGGAAGTTTATCACTGCTGTAGGGGATGGAGTTCATCTCCACTGAATCACCAGACTAAATAGTGAGGCGTTAATCAGAATTGCATCCAGGCTGTTTTAAAGGTTGAAATCTGCTCAAAGCCATGAAAATAATTTAAATTAAAAATGGAACTTGCTCTTGCGATGTTGTTCTGTATACTTTCAAGTGGAAAGCACACAACATTCATTTAAAAACAAATTGAGTTATCAAAATGCAATGCAAAAATACGATATTTAGGTAGAAAAGGTCAGATTTGAAAAAAGCAGGAGTCTCAAAAACTTGAAATGTCAAGATTCTTTGGAAAACTATGAAATAATTTTTAAGCTTACTATTTGATTAAAACTATTTCTCATGAAGTATAAGGAAAATGCAATATAGCAAACTTTGATACAACCCTTTGTAAAAGGTATGAGTGGTAATTTCTTTCTCTTTGAGACCCCAGAGTTGGAGGGTATGTTTGAAAGTATGAATTTAAAAATAAATGCAATTGCTTTGGTAATCTTGAAATTTGGGGTAGTAATTTGACATCTTTGGAACTTTTAATACAAAGATAACTCTACGTATGTGCATGAAGATACACCTAGAACTTCTTGGTAGAAGGAATTAGTAGACTCTATAAAGTAGTAGAAGGAATTAGTTAGAGTACATAAAGATGTATTTTTTGAAGTGAAAGAGAATTCAAAAATTGAAAGTTCAAAATAATAACTTGAAAGCAAGCAAATATTCATCTCAACTGTAGACAACTTTATTACCAAATTAGGCTGCTGATTGCCAGTGGTACTAAAAGATAGACTTGATTTCTAAAACTATATTTTTTGGAAATTGTGAGATCTTCTATTCCACTTTTGTATAGGGTATCTCTGGCCCTCTTGGAATTTATTGTTTATTTCTATGTGGATCATAGGGTATTTAAAATTTAATATTTTTATTTTAGGATATTCAGGAATTCTGGACAGCATCAAAGTTCAGAGAAAATGAGAAATAAAAGCAAAATTGTGATGAGAGTTATATTGGCTCTTTTATTTATAAGGAGTCCTTTACCCCTAAGATTTCATTTCAGGGAAGGAGCAAAATTATTGGTGGGAAAAAGAACTTAGTTTTATCTCATGAAATGGTGTTATTCATTTCTACTTATGTGGTATGATCTATAGAACTCCAGACCAACAAAAATGCTTCCTGAAATTCTGTAAAACTTTTGCTTGTGTTAAAGGAAGCAAAGGCTTTAATGTGCAACTTATGCAATGACTGATATTTCTAGTTTTTCCAAAGCAGAGACTCAGAAACTGTGAAGGAGCCAAAGAAATAGTTGATGGCCTAACTGAAAATTGAAGAGAGACACATAAAATAGGAAGAAAATTCTGCCTTAAGGAAATAGATTCTTACTTCTTCACAGTTTCTTCTAGAAAAATCAGTAAATAAAGTCATCTTAAACTAACAATTTATCTTGAGAGGAGTTTAGGAAGTTCACTTTTATTTTCTTTTTATTTTAAGGAATAATAATCAAACAGAAATCCAAAAATACATGTTAATCTGAAAGGATACCTTCCTAATTGACAGTATTATATACAAAGTACAAATATGAAGCATAATCTTTGTCTCCTTTCTTTTGAGAACATCAATATGTTTAAAATAGTATTGTCTAGAGCTGCAGAAATAGAAATCTCACAGTGGGCAACTTTTTGCTTACAACTATGGATTCTGTTTGCAAGAGTGGTAGAAAAAAGAGGTTTTTTTTTTTTTTTTTAAGAAAATAAATGGAAAAAGTAATTTTCTATCATAGATGTATTTTCTCACCATTTGAAATGGCATTTTCATCCTTGTCCACTTTCTTTTTTTTTTATTTTTTATTTTTTTGCAGGGGAAAATGGACAAAGGAAAGGATCAATGAGGGTGGGAGGGAAATGGGAGGAAAGAAGGGGAATGATGATGGGGAGGAGTATATGTAATTTCTTATCTAATGGCTTTCTGTTTTTAATCACAAAGAACACTTAAAAAAATCATATTGAATTCATCCTATATTAGGAGGTTTGATCTGGAAATGAAAAGTTCAGGAAACTAAAAGTCCAGTTTGGGTGTCCTCATCTTAGGCACATCTTGGTATTTTGTATTGGTAGGTCTATCTTTACCACAATATATTATTTAGGACAGGACCACATTTGTCACTTCTTCCTCCCTACTACCCAAAGTGGTACCAGTCCCATAAAATAGTCAATAAAGATTTACAGAGTGAACAAATAAGTCAATTTTTTTTTTAACTCTCCTGAGTGAACTGAATTTTTTGAGGCTCATAAGTAAATATGTTTTCCTGTTTACTTTGTCTATTACAGCCAGATTGTATAAGTGTGAGTGGAGTATTAAAGTCTCCCACTATTATTGTATTGTTGCATATTTCTTCTATCATATTAATTAATGTTTGTCTTAGATATATAATGCTCCAATGTTGGATGCATATATATCTATAATTGTTATAACTTCTTTTTGGATTGTTCTTTTAAGTCATTATGTATAACCTTGATTGTCTCCTTTTCAGGATCTTTAAAGTCAATTTTATCTGGTATGAGTATTGCTACTCCTGTTTTCTTTTGGTCCATAATTGTATAGAAAATCTTTTTCCAGCCCTTCATTTTCAGTCAGTATATATCCCCTATTTTAAGGTGGTTCTCTTGTAAACAACATATATAGAGGTCTAGTTTTTCCATTTGACCCATTTTAGTCTTTTGGTTATCTCTTGTAGACAGGGTATGTAGGGGTCTTGTTTTTGTGTCGATTCGGCCAATCTTTGTCTGTTGATTAGGGCATTCAGCCCATTAACGTTTAAAGCAATTATTGATAAATAGGATTTACTTTATTGTTTTGGGTTTGAATTTATACACCCTTTTAGTGATTCCTATCTAGAGAATGTCCTTTAGTTTTTGTTGGAGAAATGGTTTAGTGGTGCTAAATTTTCTCAGCTTTTGCTTATCTGTGAAGCTTTTGATTTCTCCTTCATATTTGAATGAGATCCTTGCTGGATACAATAATCTGGGCTGTAAGTTATTTTCTTTCATCACTTTAATTATGTCCTGCCATTCCCTCCTGGCTTGGAGAGTTTCTATTGAAAGATCAGCTGTTATCCTTATGGGAATTCCCTTGTGAGTTATTTGATGTTTTTTCCCTTGCTGCTTTTAATATTTGTTGTTTATATTTAATCTTTGTTAATTTGATTAATATATGTCTTGGGGTGTTTCGCCTTGGGTTTATCCTGTTAGGGACTCTCTGGATTTCTTGAACTTGAGTAGTAATTTCCTTCTCCAATTTAGGGAAGTTTTCAACTATTATCTCAAGTATTTCCTCATGGTCTTTCTTTTTATCTTCTTCTTCTGGAACTCCTATGATTCGAATGTTGTAACGTTTAATGTTATCCTGGAGGTCTCTGAGATTGTCCTCATTTCTTTTAATTCGTTTTTCTTTTTGCTCCTCTGATTCATTTATTTCTAGGATTCTATCTTCTAATTCGCTAATCCTATCTTCTGCCTCTGTTATTCTACTATTTGTTGCCTCCAGGATGTTTTGGATCTCATTTATTACATTATTCATTATGTGTTGACTCTTTTTTATTTCTTCTAGGTCCTTGTTAAACCTTTCTTGCATCTTCTCGATTCTTGTCTCCAGACTCTTTAACTGCGATTCCATTTTGATTTTGAGATTTTGGATTAATTTCACAATCATTATTCGGAATTCTTTATCAGGTGAATTCCCTATCTCTTCCTCTTTGGTTTGGTTTGGTGGGCATCTATCCTGTTCCTTTAGCTGCTGGGTGTTCTTTTGTCTCTTCATTTTGTTAAAATTGCCAAGTTTAAAGTGTCCTTACTATATTCTGGTAGTTTGTTGAATTCTCTTTCTTGAGGCGGTTTACAGGTCTTTTCAATATCTGATCTCTGCCCTGTTACAAAGGAGGCAGAGATGAAAACTCAAATTTAAGCCGGCCAGGTTCAGGCACTCGGATAATCCTCAGAAGCACAGACTCAGTTGAGTCTGCATTTTATGCCTGTCCCAGATCCAAGTAGCGCAGGTGATGGAATGTTTAGCGAGTGCAGCTGCTGCGACTTATTGCCTCCCTGCTGCTCAGTTTTCTGGGTATACAACTGGCGCACTTTCTCAGGCAGATGTTGACCATCCAGAGCCCCAAGGAGCGTGAGTCAGCACAGAAACCTACCTAGAGTTCTGCAGACAGTGTCTCTCTAGAGCTGTGACTGCCCGCCTCTGGCCCTGGCTGCCTGTCACCAGAGTGGGACGGCCTGCAGCGGCTATCTTAGTGCAGTCCCCTGTTCCTCTCATAGTCCTGGTGGTGTCCCACATTAGGGCTGGTCCTTGATGTAGTAGATAACCAACAGTCTGGTTATTTCGCTCAGATAGCGCTCAAGACAGCCAGGGCAAATCCTTTCTCAAAGCGATGCAGGCCGCGCAGCTCCTCCTAGCCCAGCCGCCGCTTGCTAATAGCAAATGCTGGTGTCCGCGCCGCTTCTCCGCAAGAGAAGTTACCTCAGGGCTCGTTTTATGTCCTCTGCTGGCATTCAGAAGTTGTTTTGTAGAATTTAGTCAGCATTCAAGTGTTCTTTTAATGGATTTGTGGAGGAGAAAGTATTCTCCCCGTCCTACTCGTCCACCATCTTAGCTCCTCTAAATTTCATTTTCTAATTGGTTATCTGTCCACTTTCTTGAATGTCCTCATTCTTCTGGTAAACACTCAAAAGAATTTTTCAAAAACTTTATCATTCAGCACCTCTTTCAGGAAACTTTTCTTAGCTTCGCCTTCTTCCTGAGTCTTCTCAGGTTCTCCAATGAACTATGAGCTCCATAAATGCAACCAGTATGCTTTAAAAATTATATATGCTCTGTACCAGAAACTGTGGTTGGCATGATACATGTAAGACTGAATGGCGCTGTTCTTCAGTCACCCAGTTGTGTCCCACTCTTTCTGACTTCATGGACTGCAGCTCGCCAGGCCTCCCTGTCCCTCATCATCTCCCAAAGTTTGCCCAAGTTCATGTCCATTGCATCGGTGATGCCATCCAGCCAACTCATCCTCTGATGCCCTCTTCTCCTTCTGTCCTCAATCTTTCCCAGCATCAGGGATTTTTCCAATAAGTCTGCTGTTCATATCAGATGACCAAAGTACTGGAGCTGAAGCTTCAGCATCAGTCCTTCCAACAAGTATTCAGGGATGAATTCCCTTACAATTGACTGGTTTGATCTCCTTGCTGTCCAAGGGACTTTTAGGAGTCTTCTCCACCACTGCAGCTCGAAGGCATCAATTCTTTGGTGTTCTCCTTTACGGTCCAACTCTCACAACCATACACAACCAGTAGGAATACAATAGCCTTGACTATATGGACCTTTGTCCGCAGAATCATGTCTCTACTTTTTAACACACTGTCTTGGTTTGTCATAGCTTTACTGCCAAGATGCAATCATCTTCTGACTTCATGACTGCAGTCACCACCTGCAGTGATTTTAAAGCCCAAGAAGAGGAAATTTGTCACTACTTCCATCTTTTCCCCTTCTATTTGCCATGAAGTGATGGGACCAGATGACATGATCTTAGTGTTTCTTTTTTTTTTTTTTTTAGTTTTAAGTCGGCTCTTTCACTCTCCTCCTTCACTCTCATCAAGAGGCTCTTTAGTTCCACTTCACTTTCTGCCTTTAAAGTGGTATCATCCACATATCTAAGGTCACTGTTTCTCCTGCCTATATTGATTTCAACTTGTAACTCATCCAGCCCAGCATTTCTTATGATGTACTCAGCGTTTAGGTTAAACAAACAGGGTGTCAGCAGACAGCCCTGTCAAGACTGAATATTTAAGTAAAATAATCAGTGATATGCTTTTGATTTCCTCCTCTCACAAATTCATTTTATTTTTCAAGACTTGATTTTAATTTCCTTCATCAGCAGTTTCTCTCCTATGGCACATTATGCATATTCCTACCAATATATTGATTCTATTTCATGATGATGTAATTTGATTGTATTCCCACCAAAGTGGAGATGCTCATGGTTTTTTATTTTTCTTTCTCACACAGGCACCTTGTAAATGATATGGTAGGCATTCTATATATGCTTAAAAGAGAGGATGAGTAGCACAAATGAAAATTGTGCATGTGAACAAATTGCTTTCTAATTGATGTCCCAAATACAGTTTGCTTAGAAATAGGAATTGCTGCATTGTAAGCTTGGGAGAATATTATGATTTAGGAGAAACTTTGCTTGGGGTATATTGAAATCTCCTGGCATACTGAACTGGCATATTTTTTCCTATTAGTGATTACATCAATTTTTATTTAATTTCTTTGGAAGTTATGGTATTAGGTGTATAGCAAATTATAGTCATTATGCATTTTTGGTGAAAAAAATCTGTCATCATCATAAGGTGATCCTTAATATGAAGTCAGAATCAAATAAGGAAAACAGAAACTGCAAGAAGTGCTTCAAACAGAAGGAATTTAAAGCCCAATGTTAAATGACCCAGGAGAGTTGGGAGTTCAACAGGGAATTGGGAGTTCAATGGGAGAGTTGGGAGTTCAACACAGCTGAAAAAGTAGCAGCAGCAGGAGACCACTGCTATGCCTGCTAGACTGGAGGAAAGAGGGAAGGAGCTGACGCAACTGAGCCAGGAGCAGGGAAGATTTGTTTAGCCCTTTCAAATACAGACAAGGGAGGAACCACTGGACACAGGTCCCAGCGCACTGAGAGAAGGGTTGAAACACACTGACTTCCCTTCCTACCCGGTACAGTCTCTTGCTGATGCTGCTCTTTGTTCAGATGACAGGGAGCCTGCAAGAGCCCGAACCCCTGTATCAATGGGAATAGCTGGAAAGAGTGGGAAATGGATCCAAGGCAAAATAGGCCAAATTCCAGCATATCCTTTTTAATTTTGGGGGTAGTGTAAAATCTAATATTTTATCAAGGTTAAAAATTTTAATTTGGAAAGTTTTGTCTTGTATAAATTGTTTTCCATCCTTTTACCTCCAACTGTTTTATTCTTGTGTTAAATATAGGTTTTAGTAAATAATACATTGCTGGATTTTTCTTTTTATTCTATTTCTACACATTATTTTTCTATAACTAGAGGATTTTCATTTTCTTTATACCGTAACTTTTCTGTGATTTCCATTTACTTTGGCTTTGTGTGTCTTTATTTTCTCTATTCCTTCCTTCTTTTATTTTGAATAATTTTATGTTAGCATTCTATGGTTTTCTTAACTATGTTATGAGTTATATGTATATTCTATTTATTTATTATTTATCATGCTATGCTAAGTCACTTCAGTCGTGTCCGATTCTATGTGACCCCATAGACGGTAGCCTACCAGGCTCCCTCGTCCCTGGGATTCTCCAGGCAGGAACACTGGAGTGGGTTGCCATTTCCTCCTCCAATTATTTATCATAGAAAATATAAATGGTCAAAATCTAAATGTTAGCATTTAATCTTTGCCCCTCTTACAATGTTAGTATCTAAAGTCACTTATCTTTCAAGCCTCCCCTCTAAAAATACATTAATTTCAATTGTAGCCATATCTATTTTATATGCTATAGTTATTAATTATGTTAGTTTTATATTATTTAACCCTGTATAGCTTTATTATTTTTGCTGTATTTAGCCAGTGTTTGTTCAAATATACCCACATACTTACTGATATCTTTCTACTCTTCATTCCTTTGTGCAGTACATTTCAGACATAGTGTCCTTTCTGAACAACATTCTGTACATTCTTTGGTGAAATCTCTTCTTGGCAAGCTTAGAAGATTCAATATCTACATTTCATACAAACTACTACACTTACTTACATATGTTCTTTTCCTCAGGCACCCCCCCCCCCCACCTTTCCTGCAATCATTGATAGTTGAGCAGAAGCTAAAGTAATGACTAATATCATATTTTGCCAAATGCAGCTTATAAATTATCTTTTGTTCAAGTTACATGCTTTCCATTAATGACTGGCTTGTATTAGGCTATATTCTCCTTTCCACAGGGAAGCTAAATAGGACAATTAAGAAAAAGGAATTTAATAGCCTCTACAATTTCAAATCACCAGGGAGGAAAGCATGGTCCATCTCTATCATTATAGTGAAAATATCCATTTGTGCCTTAGCTGGCATGAAGTCACAGAACAGAACATTTCACTTAAACACAGGATCAGCTGGGATTTTCACATGACAACCTTCAGGGCAGAATTGGGACTCCACTTGAGTGAACAATTAAATACGGTTAATCTTTCTAGGTAATTGCAGTTGTTGGCCTGGCTGTATCTCAGAATAGGTAATGAGGGATAATTTGGGGATTATGAGTATTGTCATTTTACACATTGGTAGTAAAGCATAGGCTACCACTGGCTGAAATATCCTTATCAATTGTGCCTTTATCTATCCATATGACACAAAACAAACAATTTTAGAAAGGCCAGTGTGTGTGCTCAGCTGGAAGATAATTTAATATGTTAAATCACCTCCAATCTGGACATAATTTATTTTGGAAATAGTATCTATGTAATAAAAATAATATATGGAGATGTATCAGTTACCCCTTATTCCACATCACTATTTTAGGTTTTACAGAATGAAAGCGATGTTTGAGTGAAAACTACTTTTTCACTTTTCAGATAGTTTGTCCTCAGGTGCACAAAAAGCTTACAAAAATATTTACAAATTATCAGATGATCCATTGACACCGGCAATTTAAAAACAGTGTTTATGTGGTGATATATTTAGTTCTTAAAGGAGTAGTAAAGATAATTTTTAAGTATAAATTAGCATTTATTAACATGTATATTAAATAATATTGAATTAGTGTAAATTTATATCCTATAAATGCTGTTAATAACCTATTTCATTTACCTATCAATATGTACTAAGAGGAAAAAATGTAAAATAGGTTTATTTTAAATTTTTTGCTATTTTAGTGTGTAAAATAGATATTTTTCATAGACAATTTTTGATGGGTATTGTGTGGTTTAGCACTTCAGTGAATGGAAATATACATCTAAAAGAAAATAAATTAGGGACTCCACATATGGCACCTATAGTCTTTACTTACTATGATGTAACAGGTGGCAGAGAGAGTTAGACCTCTAATATGTTTAATAAAGAAATGCATGCATTTCCATACCAATAATATGACACTTCTGTCATCTGTCAAACTTCATTTTTCAGCAATGTTGAATTTAATTCTAAGGGTATCTGAGAATAGAATGACTTATAGTTGACTGTCCCTTCAATTTTTTTATTTGTACTTTTCCTTACCTGACCAAGGTCAGTCTGTCAGAGTCCATATCCTAAGCAGTGACCTGAAATGGTCCTTAAAGTTTAAAGATGTGGCTGGTGATATCCCATTAGGCAGAAGTACAAGTTTCGCCATCTGTTGGGTCCTATTCTTCTTTAGATTGCGTGCTATTACTTCAGTCGTGTCTGACTCTTTGTGACCCTATGGACCGTAGCCCTCCAGGATCCTCTGTCCATGGGATTTTACAGGCAAGAATACTGGAGTACTGATTTGCCATGTACTCCTCCAGGGAATTTTCTTGACCCAGGGATCAAACCTGCATTTCTTAAGCCTTTTGCATTTCTTAAGCCTTTTGCATTGGCAGGCGGGTTCTTTATCATTAGTGCCGCTTGGGAAGCCCTTTAGTTATTGAAAATGGAGTTTGACCACGTGGAAATATTCTAAATCAGCTCTGTCATGACTCATTTTTATATGCTTTTTACTTTAGTTCAAAGGCCATTTACCAGTGATACCGTAGAGTCATAGCTTCAAGTTCATTAGTATTGTAACTTCAAAATAATATTGGTGATATCTTGCTATATGAGCTATGGTATATCCTGACATTTCCTGCAAACCTCTGAATAGCTTTATATTATATTATTCCAGATTATGCTATCAATTTAAAAATAGTGCACATATTGATGTATGAAAACATTAAAATATAAAAAAGAAGTGTAATTTAACTTTCTCAATAAAAATATATGCTACAAAATAATTAATTATCTTCAAAGTTGGCCACAAAGAAAATGGCAATTTTGAACCTCTTATATCCACTCAATCAAGTAAAACTGAATCTATCACTCATAATTTGTAAGGGTAGACTTTTTTAAATCCAGCACTTATCCAGTACAAAATAAAATATGCACTTATGATAAAATGTTCAGAAAATTTTGTAGGAATTCAAAAGATGCCATCTTATACTTAAAAAATGTATTTTTACTTCTCCTGATTGACTTTTAGTAATTTTATTTACTTTTATATATATTCATATATAATAAATATATGAATTTATTTAACTATTCATAGTAGCCCAAGGTGTATGATTCTCTCAAAAATGATCCAAGTTTAGCAGAGTAAGATTTATCAGAATAGTGGAGTTCTATGAAATTTGCACTAGCTCTAATGTTTTTATTATCATCCATACATTGCTGTGGATCCAAAACTCAACTCCCCCTCCCTGAAAATTTTTCTGCTTTTTATACTTTAAAAATAACTCCAATTTATTTAGACACTGTTTCCTCAGGATATAATGTGATCTGTTTGTCTCTCAGGCAAACATGTAAGCATGTTTATAAGTTTGTCATAAAAATGAATGCAAACAAAATTTACATAAGATTCTAGAGATGCATAAAATATTTACTTGTATATTTTTGTCTTAGTACTCTCTCTCTGCTAAGTCGCTCGTCGTGTCCGATCTGTGTGTTTTGTCTTAGTGAGCCATCATCAAATGTGTGAAGCAGTGTTTATTTTCTTATTGATTCCTTTTATATTCTCTGATTCCACTGTTTTCCCCCCTTTATCATCTGCCCCTTCATTTAACCTCTGTCTATATTCACTTGTCAAGATGAAAAGAACATCTTGTATATTTGTAACAGTGGCTAGTCTGTAGTGTTTAAGATGGCCAGCAATCACAAGGCAGTAAATGTTTTGGGATTCTTTTTATAATCAGTTAGAAATTATTTTAAGATTAGTATAAGGAAAACTTGTCAGAGAATATTTGGCCATTGCTTAGTAACTTAATCAATCACTTGTATGACCTAAAAAGAAGTTTAACTTTTTTCAAACATTGAGAAATGAATATGTCAATTTTAGCTAAGTTAGACTACTGTACAGATTTCTCCCACATCTCAATGGTTTACAACAACCAAGGTTTATTTCTTCCTAAAGCAATATGCCCATCATGTGTCATCTATGGGCCTGCTGCATGAATTCATGCCTTCAGATTGACACCTTGACTGAAGAAGCAGCCCTCATGTGGGACATCACCAGTCTTGTGACAGGGAAAATATCTTGTGAAGCACCTGCCAGTTCTTCAAGCTCCCATTCAGAAATGACACAATTCTTTCCTCTCAAATTTCCGTTTTAGATCAAACCACGACACTACCAGCTGCCACATAAAATATGCTTTTACATATGGCTTTTACAGTTGTTAAATGACTTTCTTTATATAAAGTGATCAGAAACTTTTAAATAAATTCTAATAACCAGTTTCATCAGAAAAAAAACAAATGATGTGAGTTCAAACACAAATGATATAGTCAGGGAAATTTTAGATCATTTGTAGAGCCATTAGTAAACATCTGATGTATGAATAAGTACATAAAAAACAAACATTACTTCGTAAAATCATGTATAATATCAAAGAAGTTCTATTTATTTTCAGCTGATGGTTGTGCTGTCTGCCCCTTCCCTCTTCTTTCCCTTCCTTCCCTCTGTCTTTTTCTTTTCTCTTCACTCTCTTACTCACTTGCACATCTTATTTATGGAAACATTCTAAATAGAGGTGGATTCATAATAAATATAAGCGTGTTGATGAATATACACAAATAAGTATCCCTAGTATTCCCAAGAATATAAATTATACACCTGTTATAATAAATCCATGGCTTCTGAGATTCATAAATCACATTTAAGTTATATTAGTTTTCTGATATTTAATATTTTGGTGGCTTTTCCAAGTTACATAAAATTTCTGATTACTTCATAAGTTTTTACTATCTTTTTAAGCTCAGGGAATGTTATTCCTGAGTTTACATCCTACAGTTATAAATAACTACAAGACCTATGAATAACTCTTGATCATCTCCACTCTTGCTGTTCAACTATGAAATGTCTGTAATAAACCACCGGCACTGTTACTGAGCATTAAGCTTTAATGCCACCATTTTCTTTAAATAACTATTAAAGATACTCCATAGCAATCTTGTTGTATAACCATAACTCTAATACTATCAAATGAATGCATACCATTAAAATTGATTCATTGAACCTTTGCATTTGAAAACAACTACAGCACTTTTCTCCTTGTTTGTCCCAAGCTAAACCCCAGATGTCTGTGCCTTGTTTCAGATCCCTCAAACTGTTCCATCGTCTCTTCAGATCTTCCATCTATAATAACCTCACCAAGACTAGGGGGTCCCCCCATCATCTAATATTTTGGTATGTCTCCAAGACTTCTGATTTCATTTTATTTTGTTCAAATTTCTGTCATAGAATAATATTTTTATGAAAAATTCAGATTCGTCTATATGGATAATGAGATAGAAAGCTTGAAACAGGGTCTGTACTTAAAGATGGCATGTCATGGACAAAAGACTACGTGCTTAAGGCTCAGTAACAGGCCAAGTGGTTTGTTACAGACATTTCATAGTTGAAGGCAGAAGTGGAGATGATCAAGAGTTATTCATAGGTGTTATAGGTGGGACTTCCCAGGTGGCACTAGCGGTAAAAAACGCGGCCAAGGTGACATAAGAGATGCGGGTTCAATCCTTGGGTCAGGAAGATCCCCTGGATGAGAGATTGGCACTCCAGTATTCTTGCCTGGAGAATCCTATGAACAGAGGAGCCTGGCAGGCTACAGCCCATAGAGTTGCAAAGATCTGGACACAACTGAAGTACCTTAGGACATATACATAGATAATTGTTGTTGTTCAGTCCTTAAGACATGTCCAACTCTGTGACCCCATAGACTACAGCATGCCAGGCTTCCCTGTCCTTTGCCATCCCAGAGTTTTCTCAGATTCATATACAAAGAGTCAATGATGCCATCCAACCATTTCATCCTCTATTCCCCTTCTCCTGCTTTCAATCTTTTCCAGCATCATGATCTTTTCCAATGAATTGGCTCTTCATCAGGTGGCCAAAGTGTTGGAACTTCAGCATCAGTCTTTCCAATGAATATTCAGGGTTGATTTTCTTTAGAATTGACAGGTTTGATGTCCTTGCTATCCAAGGGACTCAAGAGTCTTCTCTAGCACCACTATTGGAAAGCCTCAATTCTTCACCCTCATCCTTATTTATGGGCCAACTCTCACATCCCTACATAACTGCTGGAAAAACCATAGCTTTGTCATTACAGACTTTTGTTGGCAAAGTGATCTCTCTGCCTTTTAATATGCTGTCTAGGTGTATTATACTTTTCCTTCCAAGGAGCACGTGTCTTAATTTCATGGCTATAGCTAGCCTTCAGATCAGATCAGTCACTCAGTCCTGTCCGACTCTTTCCGACCCCATGAATTGCAGCACGCCAGGCCTCCCTGTCCATCACCAACTCCCGGAGGTCACTCAGACTCACGTCCATCGAGTCAGTGATGCCATCCAGCCATCTCATCCTCTGTCGTCCCCTTGTCCTCTTGCCCCCAATCCCTCCCAGCATCAGAGTCTTTTCCAATGAGTCAATTCTTCACATGAGGTGGCCAAAATACTGGAGTTTCAGCTTTAGCATCATTCCTTCCAAAGAAATCCCAGAGCTGATCTCCTTCAGAATGGACTGGTTGGATCTCCTTGCAGTTCAAGGGACTCTTTAGAGTCTTCTCCAATACCACAGTTCAAAAGCATCAATTCTTTGGTGCTCAGCCTTCTTCACAGTCCAACTCTCACATCCATACATGACCACAGGAAAAACCATAGCCTTGACTAGACAAACCTTCATTGGCAAAGTAATGTCTCTTCTTTTGGATATGCTATCTAGGTTGGCCATAACTTTACTTCCAAGGAGTAAGCGTCTTTTAATTTCATGGCTACAGGAACCATCTGTAGTGATTTTGGAGCCCAGAAAAATAAAGTCTGACACTGTTTCCACTGTTTCCATCTATTTCCCATGCAGTGATGGGACCAGATGCCATGATCTTTGTTTTCTGAATGTTGAGCTTTAAGCCAACTTTTTCACTCTCCACTTTCACTTTCATCAAGAGGCTTTTTAGTTCCTCTTCACTTTCTGCCATAAGGGTGGTGTTATCTGCATATCTAAGGTTATTGATACTTCTCCCAGAAATCTTCATTCCAACTTGTGTTTCTTCCAGTCCAGCGTTTCTCATGATGTACTCTGCATATAAGTTAAATAAACAGGGTGACAATATACAGACTTGATGAACTCCTTTTCCTATTTGGAACCAGTCTGTTGTTCCAGTCCAGTTCTAACTGTTGCTTCCTGACCTGAATACAAATTTCTCAAGAGGCAGATCAGGTAGTCTGGTATTCCCAGCTCTTTCAGAATTGTCCACAGTTTATTGTGATCCACACAGTCAAAGGCTTTGGTATAGTCAGTAAAGCAAAAAATAGATGTTTTTCTGGAATTCTCTTGCTTTTTCCATGATCCAGCGGATGTTGGCAATTTGGTCTCTGGTTCCTCTGCCTTTTCTAAATCCAGCTTGAACATCTGGAAGTTCACGGTTCACCTATTGCTGAAGCCTGGCTTGGAAAATTTGGGCATTACTTTACTACCATGTGAGATGAGTGCAATTGTGCGGTAGTTTGAGCATTCTTTGGCATTGCCTTTCCTTGGGATTTGAATGAAAACGGACCTTTTCCACTCCTGTGGCCACTGCTGAGTTTTCCAAATTTGCTGGCATATTGAGTGCAGCACTTTCACAGCATCGTCTTTCAGGATTTGAAATAGCTCAACTGGAATTTCATTACCTCCACTAGCTTTGTTCATAGTGATGCTTTCTAAGGCCCACTTGACTTCACAGTCCAAGATGTCTGGCTCTCTGTCAGTGATCACACCATCATGATTATCTGGGTCATGAAGATGTTTTTTGTACAGTGCTTCTGTGTATTCTTGCCATCTCTTCTTAATATCTTCTGCTTCTGTTAGGTCCATACCATTTTTGTCCTTTATCGAGCCCATCTTTGAATGAAATGTTCCTTTGGTATCTCTGATTTTCTTGAAGAGATCCCTAGTCTTTCCCATTCTCTTGTTCTCCTCTATTTTTTTGCATTGATAGCTATACAAGGCTTTCTTATCTCTTCTTGCTTCTCTTTGGAGCTGTGCATTCAGATGTTTATATCTTTCCTTTTCTCCTTTGCTTTTTGCTTCTCTTCTTTTCACAGCTATTTGTAACGCCTCCCCAGACAGCCATTTTGCTTTTTTGCATTTCTTTTCCATAGGGATGGTCTTGATCCCTGTCTCCTGTACAGTGTCACGAACCTCATTCCATAGTTCATCAGGCACTCTATCTATCAGATCTCTGAGCATTAAAAATATTAAATCTGAAATATGAGTAATCTCAAATCTAGTATATTATGTAGACTTTTTCTTTTGAGAAACTGACAATACATCAAAATAAAATATATCACTTGCCATCTTAAATATCTAAATTCCTTTATGAAAATATTATTTTATGAAATGAGTTCATTTTTATTTAATACTTTATTGTTTTAGGATAAAAAATTTTGGAGTAATAACTAATCATAGAGTTCTTAATATATTATGTAGGGGATAAATTTGGAATACATTTAATCTGTTTGTGTTCACATGATTAATAATATGCAGAGAGCCAGGGGACCTGAGAAGTCAGATCTCATTGCCTTTAGTGGACACAATAAAAACTACTGATGCTTTGAAAGTTTGGTAAGTGTACCTGGGACTCCAGTGCCTCATTCCACTATCCCAAGTCTTAGGCAGAACACCAAACAAACAAAAACCTGTACATAATAGAGGTTAAAATGTTAATGAATTGTTTTGAAAAAATTAAATTGAATGCAAATACTCATAAATAACAAAATTTTAAATAAAAACACAGAGTAGTAAGTGATAGGGAATGTTTTGTTTGTTTGTTTGTTTGTTTTTTAATCTGAGGTCTATGGGAAAGCCTCAGCAGCTTGGGAACCACCTTACATTGTATGGAAAAATGTGATGTGAATGTCCATATTTAGGTGTGTATTTACAGATTTTTCTTGTGAAAATAGTCTGGATTGCATCACATTTATAGGGAAGCCTCTTCATCTGAATAGTTTAAGATTTACCAATTTTCATGACATTAATTTTGTGAGTGTCATATATGAAAGTGAGGTAGGACAAAAAGTATAAAAATAGAAGTCCAATTCTTGCCCAGAATCTAAAATTTACTAACAATATCAGTAACCATTTGGGAGAGGTTGTGTAGACAAGCATGAGCTCTAAAGCCAGGCAGTATGTGTTTTTGTTTTGAAATACCCACCGATTAGCTCTTAGACCTTGGGAAAGTTATTTAATCATTCTGTGCCTCAGTTTCTTCAATTGTAAAATGAATATCAACTGTAAAATGAATTATAGTGCCTATCTCATGGCATTCCTGTGAGTATTAAATAAATGAAAAATATGAAGCTCTTAGACTTGCTATATTATTTGACACAGCTATGGTAATGACTAAAACACTGTTTTAGATAATATCATAACTGTTATTATTTGAGGAAACAAGGATACCATGCAAATTAATATTTTTTTAATAAAAATCCTATAAAAATTACTAAGCCTACTTTTTGAAGAACAGACTATTTTAAACAATCATAATGTCTTAGCAACATTATATCCAATTCAAGCCCTATCCCAATTTACTCTTGTGTCAATTGATATAATGATTACCATTGTTCGAAGAACAGAATAGTAACAAAACCAGATCTTTTTTTAAAAAAATTCCATAGCTTAGTTTCCATTAATTCAGGCTAGTCTTCACTATATTTCAAATTATGTGCTCAGTCATGTCTGACTCTGTGACCCCATGGATTGTAGCCCACCAGTATCCTCTGTCCATGGGGTCAAGAATACTGGAGTGGGTTGCCATTTGCTCCTCCAGGGATGTTCCCGACCCAGGAATTGAACCCATGTGTCCTGTGTCTCCTGCATTGGCAGGATTAGGCACTGTTAATTGACAAAAAAGTCTAATGTAAGATTACCTGGATTTATTAAATATTATTAAAAGATCCAACCCCAAGGACTTAGTAGCCTCATTTTTTTGAAAGACTTATTGAAAATGTTAACTATTTGGGTATCTGATTTTTAAAAATAAATCTAATATAAAGGCTAGTCCACAATGTGGCCCTGCTTGAAACCCAGCCAGCAGTTGTAAGCACTATTGTAAGCTCTGGTTGCCATTGTGACCTTTCATCAAGAGGCCTCACCTTATGTTCTGAACATAGGTGTGCTTTAGTTTAAGTAAACATTAAGATTTAGTTCTGAAATCTAAGGACATAATCCACAAAATAAAATCACAATAGTTTTTTCTGCTATTACAACAATCGTGTATAAAATTCCTCCATATTAAACTACCTTTCCAGACAGTTAGAAATTATATTTGTAAAATTTCAAATTATAAGACTGCATTATTAAGAGTTACACAGTGTAGATATAAAATAAACACCCACGTTGGTTTTAACTAAGAAGAATAAATATAAATTGAAAAAATTTGAATTCTTTTAGCAGTTCAGATAAGTACAGACACAGATATATAATTATCACCATTTTGAAATCGGTGGCCTAGCATTTGAAATAAACATATATTGAGAACATTTTCTTTTCACTTGGTTTAAGAGTGGGTAGGTTATCTAAAAAAGGATGACTTCTTGCTCTTACTATTTTTAATATATTAACCAAAATGCATTAATGCTAACTTTTAAATTGTGAAATCACTGTCTGTTCTCTGTGACCTGAAGATGTCCTGTTTTAAATCCATTAAATAAAATTATGTGACACTGAGCTTAATTAATTACACCTACCCAACAGCTGAAAATCAGGCATAAAAATGGGATATTGATCTATAAGAAGGCTGTTGTCTTATAACAGTTATGCTATTACCTACAGGTAGGTTTTGCAAGCAATAGTAGGATAATTGCCAGTAATAAACCAGGGGCTTGTAGCTAATTTAATCTACTATAGAAGAGTGTTTCACCAAAATGTTATTAAACACTTAAGGCCCTTTTTAAAAGAGCAAATCATAATTTCCCTTATTCACCTGGGTTGTAATAAATTAAGTGGATAAATTCACTGGTCACCAATATAAGCTTTATTTTAATAACTGCTTTCTTAAACTTATTTCCTATCTTATTGTAGCTATTCTGACATCAATAACTGATTATAAAGCATCACTGATTTACCCTGGAGACATTTTTTTCTATTTCATATAGTTAGTTCTCTAAACCAAATATCAAAGTTATGTTTCTTTTCCTTTTTCCAAGCCTTCATTTACAACATAAATATGTTCACTAATTGAATGTCATTTCTCTTATTCAAATTTTATTTCCTTGTAACAAGTATCTACTTGAAAGTGACAAGGATCTTAGAAAAACACATCTCATTGCTTAATTTATTCTGTAAAATATGCACATATGTTGCTTACCTTTTAGTTTCTAGGCTTAAACCACAGTTGCCACAGTTCATTAATAGCTACTCTACCAGTACTAATCACTTTTTAATAACTTTAAACAATTTAAACATTGAAAAAGAGCTTTTTAATAATAGTTTTATAGCTCATTTTAAAAAGCAATTATCCCTGGACCACATAAATTGGCTAGGATTTCCTTTGACTTTTTCTCAAGTGTTAGTTTTGTTTCCTGACCACATTCCAAAATACTGCATATGTGATTTTTTATGAATATGCAATAACTTGTTGCTTCATCTTTGTATGTCAGCAATCCCCACAGCAGGAAATCTGTCTGATGCTTTCAATTTAGGAATACAAGTACAGCCTCAGTATGTACCATGCACTTTCTGGAACACACAGTGCCTTAGTAAATTTGTGTAATTATGCTAAGTATGTACAACACATTTTCAGAAAAGGCCACTCACACGTCAGTACATTGAATGACACTGAGATGTCCATACACAGCAACCTCAAGTCTAATTTTTTAATTTATAAAATATGTTTAGCTCTGTAATTTGAAACACAGTTATCCTTCACTACTTGCAGATTCAGTATTTGCCAATTTACTACTCTAATATTTTTATTTAGTTCAATTCAGTCACTCAGTCGTGTCCAACTCTTTGTGACCCCATGAACCGCAGCATGCCAAGATTCCCTGTCCATAACCAACTCCTGGAGTTCCCCAAACCCATGTCCATCGAGTTGGTGATACCATCCAACCATCTCACGCTCTGTTGTCTGCTGGGGACCAGCCCCAGCTGATCCAGGGAGTTCAAGGTGTAGACGGCATCAGTGAGGATCAGGATACAATAGTTATAATTAGAGATATAAAGAATAATAAAACGAGTATAGCTCAGTAGGAAAATTCAGTGGAGAAAAGAGGCTGAGTAGCTTGGTTTATGCGGGGGACCAATAAAACTTCAAGACAAGAAGTTTGCACCACTTACGTAGGCCGCAGGCGTCTTTCCATTCTCCTGAAGGAGAGGAGACACTGAGGCCTCCCCAGTCCGATCTTAGAAGCCCAGGCATAATTAGTAAGCATGGTGGGTTCCGCACTCCAGATGGAGACTCAGCCAGAATTTGAGAGAGAGAGCGACATGGGGAGACCAGTCTTTCCAGGAACTGATCCCAATTCTTTATTTTCCATGGTCTACTTTTATACACTGAGATGTTATACAAAAGTCACGTGGGGTCAGCAGCCCTGACTTTTATCAAAGTCAGGTGCTTCTTACAAATGTATACAGAGGTCTTAGGGGTGTTACATCATCTTCTGGCCAGGGGGCCTGCTGACAATTTATGACCCTCTCCTTGTGACAGCGGTCAATCCAGGACATTTATTTCTCCAGGGGTGATTATTCTTAAAACAGACTCCACCAGATAAATTTACATTCCTATAGGGTGAGGGTGGGTTTTAATTAAAGAAAGAACTTACTTAGCCTAAGGTCTAACGTGATTAGTATCAAGGGTTAATACCTATTTCTTCTATATATTCATTAATGTGTGTAAGGGCAGGGGAAGTGGAGACTTAGCAGCAATCATTGGCTCAACAAATGAAACACCCTTCACCAATACAATTTCTAATTAGCCCACTATACTTATACTAATAGTTTTCTGACTTCTCTAAAGAACCTGTTTTTAGAAGGTTAAGAGCATCTCGTGCCTCCCACTGTTGGGAGGCTGTGAGTAATCACATGTGGCCGGACAAGCCTGTCAGGTAGGCTAGAGAACCTTCAGAGGAGTTTGTAGGTTAAAACAGTCCTGTCACACCCAGGAATTTTTATTAACTGGAGCTCTAAGTTAACTCTTTTTTCAGAGAGAGGTAGTGGGGGACAGCCCCCCGTGAAGTCAGAGGTGTAGGTGAGAGCACAAGTAGTTAAGTAGGCAGGCTCTGGTTTTGGGGCTAGATGCTCGAGGATTTCCAGGGGGACTCCTGAGGCTCGACCTCAGCTTTGTGTATGTCAAGCCTCCTTCCTCATGACCTTTGCCACGGGAGGAGTGCCTCACGCTGGCCCCCAACAGTTGTCCCCTTCTCCTCATCCCCTCAATCTTCCGCAGCATAAGGGTCTTTCCCAGTGAGTCAGCTCTCTACATCAGGTGGCCAAAGTATTGGAGTTTCAGCTTTAATATCAGTCCTTCCAATGAACACCCAGGACTGATCTCCTTTAGAATGTACTTGTTGGATCTCCTTGCAGTCCAAAGGAATCTCAAGAGTGTTCTCCAACACCACAGTTTAAAAGCATCAATTCTTCGGCACTTAGCTTTCTTTATAGTCCTACTCTCACATCCATAAATGACCACTGGAAAAACCACAGCCTTGACTAGACGAACCTTGTTGGCAAAGTAATGTCTCTGCTTTTCAATATGTTATCTAGGTTGGTCATAACTTTCCTTCTAAGAAGTAAGCGTCTTTTAATTTCATGGCTGCAGTCACCATCTGCAGTGATTTTGGAGCTCCCAAAAATAAAGTCTGACACTGTTTCCACTGTTTCCCTATCTATTTGCCATGAAGTGATGGGACCAGATGCCATGATCTTTGTTCTCTGAATGTTGAGCTTTAAGCCAACTTTTTAACTCTCCTCTTTCACTTTCATCAAGAGGCTTTTGAGTTCCTCTTCACTTTCTGCCATAAGGGTGGTGTCATCTGCATATCTGAGGTTATTGATAATTCTCCCGGCAATCTTGATTCCAGCTTGTGCTTCTTCCAGCCCAGTGTTTCTCATGATGTACTCTGCATATAAGTTAAATAAGCATGGTGACAATATGCAGCCTTGACGTACTCCTTTTCCTATTTGGAACCAATTTGTTGTTCCATGTCCAGTTCTAACTGATGCTTCCTGACCTGCATACAGGTTTCTCAAGAGGCAGGTCAGGTAGTCTGGTATTGCTAGCTCTTTCAGAATTTTCCACAGTTTATTGTGACCCACACAGTCAAAGGCTTTGGCATAGTCAATAAAGCAGAAATATATGTTTTTCTGGAACTCTCTTGCTTTTTCCATGATCCAGCGGATGTTGACAATTTCATCTCTGGTTCCTCTGCCTTTTCTAAAACCAGCTTGAACATCTGAAAGTTCATGGTTTATGTATTGCTGAAGCCTGGCTTGGAGAATTTTAAGCATTACTTTACTAGCTGTGAGATGAGTGCAATTGTGCAGTAGTTTGAGCATTCTTTGGCATTGTCTTTCCTTGGGATTGGAATGAAAACTGACCTTTTCCAGTCCTGTGACCACTGCTGAGTTTTCCAAATTTGCTGGCATATGAGTGCAGCACTTTCATAGCATCATCTTTCAGGATTTGAAATAGCTCAACTGGAATTCCATCACCTCCACTAGCTTTGTTTGTAGTGATGCTTTCTAAGGCCCACTTGACTTCACATTCCAGGATGTCTGGTTCTAGGTGAGTGATCACACCATGATGATTATCTGGGTCATGAAGCTCTTTTTTGTACAGTTCTTCTGTGTATTCTTGCCACCTCTTCTTAATATCTTCTGCTTCTGTTAGGTCCATACCATTTCTGTCCTTTATCGAGCCCATCTTTGCATGAAATGTTACCTTGGTATCTCTGATTTTCTTGAAGAGATCTCTAGTCTTCCCCATTCTGTTGTTTTCCTCTATTTCTTTGCACTGATCGCTGAGGAAGGCTTTCTTATCTCTCCTTGCTATTCTTTGGAACTCTGCATTCAGATGCTTATATCTTTCCTTTGCTCCTTTGCTTTTCGCTTCTTTTCTTTTCACAGCTATTTGTAAGGCCTCCTCAGACAGCCATTTTGCTTTTTTGCATTTCTTTTCCATGGGATGATCTTTATCCCTGTCTCCTGTATAATGTCACGAACCTCCGTCCATAGTTCATCAGGCACTCTGTCTATAAGATCTAGGCCCTTAAATCTATTTCTTACTTCCACTGTATAATCATAAGGGATTTGATTTAGGTCATACCTGAGTGGTCTAGTAGTTTTCCGTACTTTCTTCAATTTAAGTCTGAATTTGGCAATAAGGAGTTCATGGTCTGAGCCACAGTCAGCTCCTGGTCTTTTTTTTTGCTGACTGTATAGAGCTTCTCCATCTTTGGCTGCAAAGAATATAATCAATCTGATTTCAGTGTTGACCATCTGGTGATGTCCATGTATAGAGTCTTCTCTTGTGTTGTTGGAAGAGCATAAGCATTTTAGCTGTGATTAAATGTTATTCTATAACTTTTCAAGAATAGTACATATTATTCTATTAAATGCTTATACCCCAAAGCCATTTATCTAAAGACTTCTATTTAGAGGTTTTGGCATTTACATTTCATTTATATAAGTAGATTTACATATGTATCTGATATTGTTCTAAGATGGTGTGACTTTGCTATACTTTGTCTATTTCGTGGGTCCACAGAGAAAACATAGAGCATCTTGTAGCAGGTCAATTGAGGAAAGAAACCAGATCACAAAATACAAGTACAATGGTGGTGTATTTTCTATATTATTTTCTCTCTCATATCTCCAATACTGAATTCAAAAGAAGTTCCCTGAAGGCTTCCCCTCAAAAATTAATTCCTTGGTGTGGATCTTCTAAACTGTTACAAGCATCTTAATTTAACTGGCTTCTGGGTATATAATTCTCTGTCTGATGATTCTGACCAGTATTTAATCCACTGTGCCATTAATGTTCCTAAGAATTATTATAGAAGTAGCAGGGGATAACCTCAATTTCTGCACCTCATGTTTAAAATACCTTTTAATACTTTGATGTGAGTGGATATAAATTCAATATATCAATAATTAAATTAAATGTAAGTGGCCCATACAATCCAGTCAAAAGATAGGGATTATTTATTAGACAAAAAAAGCAATATAACTGCAAGCTGTATATAAGAAACACGCTTTATTATTTTTTTAACTTTTTAATTTAAATACTACTAATTTACAATACTTCACGTGTACAGCAAAGTGATGTATAACTGAAGCCATATATATATATGTCAAGTCTAGTCAAGGCTATGGTTTTTCCTGTGGTCATGTATGGATGTGAGAGCTGGACTTGGAAGAATGCTGAGCGCTGAAGAATTGATGCTTTTGAACTGTGGTATTGTAGAAGACTCTTGAGAGTCCCTTGGACTGCAAGGAGATCCAACCAGTCCATTCTAAAAGAGATCAGCCCTGGGATTTCTTTGGAAGGACTGATGCTAAAGCTGAAACTCCAGTACTTTGGCCACCTCATGCGAAGAGTTGATTCACTGGAAAAGACTCTGACGCTGGGAGGGATTGGGGGCAGGAGGAGAAGGGGACGACAGAGGATGGATGGCAGGATGGCATCACTAACTCGATGGATGTGACTCTGGGTGACCTCTGGGAGTTGGTGATGGACAGGGAGGCCTGGTGTGCTGCGATTCATGGGGATACAAAGAGTCGGACATGACTGAGCCACTGAACTGAACTGAACTGAACTGATGTGTATATATATATATATATATATATATATATATATACACACACACACACACACACACACACATATACATACATATGTGTATATATGTGTGTATATATATATACATACCCATATATATACACATATACATATGTGTGTATATATATATATATATATAACATATACATATGTGTGTATATATATATATATATATACACACACATACATACTGAGTTAAATTCACCCATTCCAGCCCATTTTAGTTCCCTAATTCCTAGAATGTCAACATTCACTCTTGCCATCTCTTGTTTGACCACTTCCAATTTGCCTTGATTCATGGACCTGACATTCCAGGTTCCTATGCAATATTGCTCTTTACAGCATCGGACTTTGCTTCTATCACCAGACACATCCACAACTGGGTATTCTTTTTGTTTTGGCTCCAACCCTTCATTCTTTCTGGAGTTATTTCTCCACTGATCTCCAGTAGCATATTAGGCCCCTACAGACCTGGGGAGTTTCTCTTTCAGTATCCTATCGTTTTACCTTTTCATACTGTTCATGGGGTTCTCAAGGCAAGAATACTGAAGTGGTTTGCCATTCCCTTCTCCAGCGGACCACACCCTGTCAGATCTTTCCACCATGACTCGCCCATCTTGGGTTGCCCCAGGGGCATGGCTTAATTTCACTGAGTTAGACAAGGCTGTGGTCCTGGTGTGATTAGATTGACTAGTTTTCTGTGAGTAAAGGTTCGTCTAGTCAAGGCTATGGTCTTTCCTGTGGTCATGTATGGATGTGAGAGCTGGACTGTGAAGAAGGCTGAGTGCCGAAGAATTGATGCTTTTGAACTGTGGTGTTGGAGAAGACTCTTGAGAGTCCCTTGGACTGCAAGGAGATCCAACCAGTCCATTCTGAAGGAGATCAGCCCTGGGATTTCTTTGGAAGGAATGATGCTAAAGCTGAAACTCCAGTATTTTGGCCACCTCATGCGAAGAGTTGACTCATTGGAGAAGACTCTGATGCTGGGAGGGATTGGGGGCAAGAGGAGAAGGGGACGACAGAGGATGAGATGCCTGGATGGCACCACTGACTCGATGTATATGAGTCTGAGTGACCTCCAGGAGTTGGTAATGGACAGGGAGGCCTGGCGTGCTGCAGTTCATGGGGTCGCAAAGAGTTGGACACGACTGAGCGACTGATCTGATCTGATCTAATCTGATACATAGATACACATACTTCCCTGGTGGATCAAATGGTAAAGTATCTGCCTGCAGTGCAGAAGACCTGGGTTTGATTTCTGAGTTGGGAAGATCCCTGAAGTAAGAAATGGTAACCCACTCCAGTATTTTTGCTTGGAGATTTCCACAAATAGAGGAGCCTGGTGGTCTACACTCCATGTGGTCACAAAGAGTCGACACAACTGAACAACTAACACAGTGTGTGTGTGTGTGTGTGTGTGTGTGTGTGTGTGTGTATTCAGATTCAGAGTCTTTTCTGCTATAGATGATTATAAGATATTAAATATAGTTCCCTATGCTATGCAGCAGGTTCTTGTTGTTCCCCACTTTAAAGTTAATGCTATATATAGGTTAATTTAAAAGGATAGAAAACTATATATACCATGTAAATATTAATCAAAAAGAAGTAGGAGTAATGGCCATATTTACATCAAGCAATGTAGACTTCATAAAAGTGGATTTTCCTTGGCACTGCACAAAAGAAAAGGATCATTTCTCCAAGAAGATATATAAAATTTAATATTTATAAGCCGAACAAGAGAACTTCAACACATATGATGCAAACTGATAAAACTGAAAGAAGAGAAAATCCATTGTCACAGTAGTATACTTCAATGCTATATTTCAAATAGTAGATCATTAAAGTAGATAGAAAACAGATAAAATTTGAGTCAAGAGATTTGAACTCATTGATAATTGTATAATTTTATGTTATCAAATAGAATATAGAGTATTTTGAAGTATATGTGGGATGTTGTCAAGTTTATCCTTACTCGTGAAACAAACCTTAACAATTATGGTCCCTGACCATAAAAAAGTAAAAACAAATAATGTAACAATATAAAGAAAGTTCAAAATCACTTGGAAAGTAAATAAGACACATAAGTAATACACTGGTAAAAGGAAAATCTCAATAAAATTAGAAATAGTTTAAAGTGGACAAAATAAAAGTACACATACCAAAATGTGTGAGTTGCAGCTAAAATATTTTATAAGAACATTTATAGCATTAACTTGCTTATATTAGAAATTAAGAATGATCAATCTAACATTCTGTTTTCAGACACTAGAACAAAATATTTCCCAAACAAATGGAAAATAAAAGTAATAATAAAGAGCAGAAATCAATGATACATAAAATTATGAACAGTACAGAAAATCAATAAATACAAGAGCTAGCTCATTGAAAAGATTAATATAATTGGGAAACTCTAGCCAAGTTAATCAACAAATACAACAAGGAGACAAGAGACACTATAATTATGGTAATGAAAGAGAGACTATCTCTGTATACCCCACTGATATTAAAAGGAATACTATGAATATCAGAAGTAGAATATTGTTAAAAACTCCATGTCCATAGACTGAACAATGTAGATTAAATCGCCCAACAATTCCTTCAAATCCAGTAATACCAACACCCACCCAAGGATAAACATATAACCTGAATAGTTCTGTATCTGTAAAAAAAATTATTTCAAAATTAAATACCACCTGAGTAAGAAAATTGCTATTTTGATTGCAAATTCTGCAAAGGTTTTTTTTTTAATCAGTGATGGTTCTACAAAATTACTTTCAAAAAATAAATGAGAAAGAAACTATTCCCAGTCCTTATATGGGTCAGTGTTACCCTGATACCAAAGTCATCCAAAGCTATTGAAGGAAAGAGAACAATAAATGAGTACCCTTTAGGAAAATAAGAACTAAATCCTTACAATATATCAACAAATTAAACCAGCAATACATGAAATCAATGACCACTAAATGAGGATTATCCAGAAAGTAAAAGGCCTATCAAGTTTCAAAAAATAATCAGTGCAATCCATAATTTCAATAGAATAAAAATAATTATAAAAATATGGCCTAAACAGATGATGCAGAAGTATTTGATGAAAAGATCTGTTAAGATAAAACACTTCATAGATTGGGAGGAGAAAATTATTTCTGAAACTGTTGAAGGACATTAGCAAAAACCTAATAATAGCATCCATCTGGTCCCATCACTTCATGGGAAATAGATGGGGAAACAGTGGAGACTGTGTCAGACTTTATTTTGACACAGTGATTTTGGGGCTCCAAAATCACTGCAGATGGTGATTGCAGCCATGAAACTAAAATACGCTTACTCTTGGAAGAAAAGTTATGGCCAACCTAGACAGCATATTCAAAAGCAAAGACATTACTTTGCCAACAAAGGTCCATCTAGTCAAGGCTATGGTTTTTCCTGTGGTCATGTATGGATGTGAGAGCTGGACTGTGAAGAAGGCTGAGCGCTGAAGAATTGATGCTTTTGAACTGTGGTGTTGGAGAAGACTCTTGAGAGTCCCTTGGACTGCAAGGAGATCCAAGCAGTCCATTCTGAAGGAGATCAGTCCTGGGATTTCTTTGGAGGGAATGATGCTAAAGCTGAAACTCCAGTATTTTGGCCACCTCATGGGAAGAGTTGACTCATTGGAGAAGCCTCTGATGCTGGGAGGGATTGGGGGCAGGAGGAGAAGGGGACGACAGAGGATGAGATGGCTGGATAGCATCACTGACTCAATGGACGTGAGTCTGAGTGAATTCTAGGAGTTGGTGATAGACAGGGAGGCCTGGCGTGCTGTGATTCATGGGGTCTCAAAGAGTCAGACACGACTGAGCAACTGAACTGAACTGAACTAAAAAATAGCATGCAGGGTTGAAAAACTAAGTGCTTTTACTATAGGATCATGAACAAGGCAAGGATATGCACTCTCATTGCTATTATTCAGGACAATTAATACAGTCCTGGCCATTGCAATAAGGAAAAGCACATCACCATTTGTAAAGGAAGGAAAAATTCCTACCTTTACAGATACGATTTTCCAAATTGAGAATTTCAAGAATTCTACCAAAAAGCTCCTAAAATATTCTGTCAGTTCAGTCTCTCAGTCGTGTCCGACTGCAACTCCATGGACTGCAACACACCAGGCTTCCCTGTCCATCACCATTCCCAGAGCTTACTAGAAATCATGTCCATCCAGTCAGTGATGCCATCCAACCATCTCATCCTCTGTCATCCACATCTCCTGCTTTCAATCTTTACCAGCATCAGGGTCTTTTCCAATGAGTCAGTTCTTCACCTCAGATGGCCAAAGTATTGGAGTTTCAGCTTCAGAGTCAATCCTTCCAATGAATATGCAGGATGGATTTACTTGAGGATTTACTGGTTTGATTTCCTTGATGTCCAAGAAATTCTCAAGTATTCTGCAGCACCACAGTTCAAAAGCATCAATTCTTCAGTGCTCATCTCTCTTTATAGTATAACTCTCATAACCATACATGACTACTGGAAAAACCATAGCTTTGACTAAATAGACTTGTGTTGTCAAAGTAATGTCCCTGCTTTTTCGTATGCTGTCTAGGTTGGTCATAGCCTTTCTTCTGAGGAGCAAGCATCTTTTAATTTCATGGCTGAAGTCACCATTTGCAGTGATCTTGGAGCCCCCCAAAATAAAGTCCGTCACTGTTTCCATTGTTACCCCATCTATTTGCCATGAAGTGATGGGACTGGATGCCATGATCTTAGTTTTTTGAATGTTAAGTTTTAAGCCAACTTTTTCAATCTCCTCTTTAACTTTCATCAAGAGGCTTTTTAGTTCTTCACTTTCTGCCATAAGCATGGTGTCATCTGCATATCTGAGGTTATTGATATTTCTCCCATCTACCTTGATTCCAGTCTGTGCTTTATGCAGTCCGGCATTTTGTATGATGTACTCTGCATATTGGTTAAATAGCAGGGTGACAATAAACAGACTTGACGTACCCCTTTACCAGTGTGGAACAAGTCTGTTGTTCCATGTCCAGTTCTAATTGTTGCTTCCTGAACTGCATACAGATTTCTCAGGAGCAAGTCAGGTGGTCTGGTATTCCCATTTCTTTAAACATTTTCCAGAGTTTGCTGTGGTCCACACAGTCAAAGGCATAGTCTATAATGTAGAAGCAGAGTACATCATGAGAAACACTGGACTCAAGAAACACAAGCTGGAATCAAGATTGCTGGGAAGATCAATATTTAATATCAATATCAAAATATCAATACCTCACATATGCAGATGACACCACCCTTATGGCAGAAAGTGAAGGCTTTTTTTCATCAAAAAGCCTCTTGATGAAAGTGAAAGTGGAGAGTGAAAAAGTTGGCTTAAAGCTCAACATTCAGAAAACGAAGATCATGGCATCTGGTCCCATCACTACATGGAAAATAGATGGTGAAACAGTGGGAACAGTGTCAGACTTTATTTTGGGGGCTCCAAAATCACTGCAGATGGTGACTGCAGCCATGAAATTAAAAGACGCTTACTCCTTGGAAAGAAAGTTATGGCCAACCTAGATAGCATATCCAAAAGAAGAGACATTACTTTGCCAACAAAGGTTTGTCTAGTCAAGGCTATGGTTTTTCCTGTGGTCATGTATGGATGTGAGAGTTGGACTGTGAAGAAGGCTGAGCGCCAAAGAATTGATGCTTTTGAATTGTGGTGTTGGAGAAGATTCTTGAGAGTCCCTTGGACTGCAAGGAGATCCAACCAGTCCATTCTGAAGGAGATCAGCCCTGGGATTTCTTTGGAAGGAATGATGCTAAAGCTGAAACTCCAGTATTTTGGCCACCTCATGCGAAGAATTGACTCATTGGAGAAGACTCTGATGCTGGGAGGGATTGGGGGCAGGAGGAGAAGGGGACGACAGAGGATGAGATGGCTGGATGGCATCACTGACTCAATGGATGTGAGTCTGAGTTAACTCCGGGAGTTGGTGATGGACAGGGAGGCCTGGCGTGCTGCGATTCATTGGGTCGCCAAGAGTCAGACACGATTGAGCAACTGATCTGATCTAATCTGATAATGTAGAAGTAGATTTTTTTTTTTTTTTTTTTCTGGAAATCTCTTGCTTTTTCAATGATCTGACAGATGTTGGCAATTTGATCTCTGTTTCCTCTGCCTTTTCTAAATCCAATTTTAACATCTGGAATTTCATGGTTCATGTACTGTTGAAGCTTGGCTTGGAGAATTTTGAACATTACTTTGTGAGTGTGTGAGATGAATGCAATTGTGTGGAGGTTTGAGCATTCTTTGGGATTGCCTTTCTTTGAGATTGGAATGAAAACTGACTTTTTCCCGTCCTCTGGCCTCTGTTGAGTATTGTAAATTAATAACATATTGAGTGTAGCACTTTAACAGCATCATATTTTCACTTTCATTAAGAGACTTTTTAATTCCTTTTCACTTTCTGACATAAGGGTTACATCATCTGCATATCTGAGATTATTGATATTTCTCCTAGCAATCTTGATTCCAGTTTGTGCTTCATCTAGCCTGGCATTTTGCATGATATACTCTGCATATAAGTTAAATAAGCAGGGTGACAATATATAGCATTGTTTTCCTCCTTTCCCTGTTTGGAACCAGACTTAGTCTAAGACAGTGGAGTAGAAAAACATGCACTCATCTTCTTCTGTGAGATCTCCAAAATTGCACCTTGCTGCTAAACAACCACCGACAGGAGAATGTTTGGTCTCACCAAAAAAAGATACTCCACATCCAAGGGCAAATGAGAAGCCCCAACAAGACTATAAGAAGGGCGGATCATGTTTAGAATCAAAACCCTATACCCTCCAGAATCCTCCGAGGGCTCAAACAAAACCTTGTGCACACCAGGACCCAGAGACTCCACAGAGACTGACCAAGACTTGTTTATGAGTGTTTGAATGTCTCCTGCAGTGGCCACATAGGGAGGAGGCTCTGGCTTCAGCAGACCTGGGAGGCACACCATGTGAATAAGTCCTCTTGGAGGAGGTTGCCATTAGTTTCACCATAGAGCCACTGAGCAGACAACACACAAACTGCAGAACAATTATACCAAAGAATTTCACATACTGTTACAAAAGTTCTAGGACCCCCAATAGATTTCCCAACCTGGGTATCCAGCAAAGGGACTGATATCCCCCAGAGAATTTGACTTTGGAGTCCAGTGGGATTTGATTATAGAGCTTTCACAGGACAGGGAAATAGACGCTGAGAAGGCACAAACCCTTGTGCACACCAGGACCCAGGACAAAGGAGCAGTGATTCCACAAGAGACTGATCCAGGCTTGCCTGTGAGTGTCCAGGAGTCCCTGAAAGAGGCATGGCTCAACGGAGGCCTTCCACCTGAACGGGGCACTGAATACAACAGTGCTGGCATAAGTCCTTTTACAAGAGATCACCACTAGGGCCATTACCTCTACCATAGTTTGGCCTCAGGCTAAACAACAGAGTGCAAACACAGCCCTGCCCATCAACAGAAAATTGGATTAAATATTTACTAAGAATGGCCCTGCCCATCAGAATAAGGCCCAGATTCCCCCACCACCAGTTCCTCCCATCAAGGAGCTTCCACAAGCTTCTTATTCTCAGCCATCAGAGGTCATACAGAATGAAAACCACAATTACAGAAAAATAACCAAGCTGATGACATGGATCACAGCTTTGTCTAACTTAGTGAAACCATATGGCATGCTGAGTAGGTCCATCCAGGAAGGACATATCATGTTGGAGAGTTCTAACAAAATGTGGTCCACTGGAGAAGGAAATGGCAAACCACCTCAGTATTCTTGCCTTGAGAACCCCATGAAGAGTATAAAAAAGCAAAAAGATATGAGCCTGAAAGATGAACTCCCCAGGTCAGTGGGTACCCAATATGCTACTGAAGGAGAGTGGAGAAATAGCTCCAGAAAGAATGAAGAGATGGAGCTAAAGCAGAACACCAAGTTGTGGATGTGACTGGTGATGGAAGTAAAGTCTAATGCTGTAAAGAATAATGTTGCATAGGAACCTGGAATGTTAGGTCCATGAATCGAGGTAAGTTTAAAGTGGTCAAACAGGAGATGGCAAGAGTTAACATCAACAATTTAGGAATTAGTGAACTAAAATGTACTGGAGTGGGAGAATTTAATTCAGATGACCATTATATCTACTACTATGGTGACTACTACTACTACTACATTGTTTCAGTCGTGTCTGACTCTGTGCAACCCCATAGATGGCAGCCCACCAGGCTCCCCCGTCCCTGGGATTCACCAGGCAAGAACACTGGAGTGGGTTGCCATTTCCTTCTCTGATGCATGAAAGTGAAAAGTGAAAGGGAAGTCACTCAGTCGTGTCTGACTCTTAACAACCCCATGGACTGCAGCCTTCCAGGCTCCTCCATCCATGGGATTTTCCAGGCAAGAGTACTGGAGTTGGGTGCCATTGCCTTCTCTGACTACTATGGTAAAGAATCCGTTAAAAGAAATGGAGTAGCCTTCATATTCAACAAAAGAGTCTGAAATGCAGTATTTGGGTGCAATCTCAAAAACAACTGAATGATCTCTGTTCATTTCCAAGGCAAATCATTCAATATCACAGTAATCCAAGTATATGCCCGGACCAGTAGAGCTGAAGAAGCTGAAGTTGAACGGTTCTATGAAGACCTACAAGACCTTCTAGAACTAATAACCAAAAAAGATGTCCTTTTCATTATAGGGGACTGGAATGTAAAAATAGGAAATCAAAAAATGCCTGGAGTAACAGGGAAATTTGGCCTTGGAGTACAGAATGAAGCAGGGCAAAGGCTAATAGCGTTTTGCCAATAGAACGCACTGGTCATAGCAAGCACCCTCTTCCAACAGCAGAAGAGAAGACTCTACACATGGACATCACCAAATGGTCAATACCAAAATCAGATTGATTATATTCTTGGCAGTTGAAGATGGAAAAGGTCTATACAGTCACCAAAAACAAGACTGGGAGCTGACTGTACTTCAGATCATGAACTCCTTATTGCCAAATTCAGACTTAAATTGCAAAAAGTAGGGAAAACCACTAGACTATTCAGGTATGATGTAAATCAAATCCTTAAAAGTAATAAATGAGTATAATAAGTATATGATACTAAATTCAACAATATTTCTATATATTAATAATCAACAATTAGAAATTATTATTAAAATATTACCTTAAACTGATCCAAAAAATGAAGTTTGCTAGTATAAATCTTATAAAACATGTGCTTTATTTGCATGCTGATAACTAAAAGCTACTAAAGAAAAAAATAAATAAATAAAGACACCAAATAATTGAAAGACTCACTATCAGATCAGATCGGATCAGTCGCTCAGTCGTGTCTGACTCTGCGAACCCATGAATCACAGCACGCCAGGACTCCCTGTCCATCACCAACTCCCGGAGGTCACCCAGACTCACATTCATCGAGTCAGTGATGCCATCCAGCCATCTCATCCTCTGTCGTCCCCTTCTCCTCCTGCCCTCAATCCCTCCCAGCATCAGAGTCTTCTCCAATGAGTCAACTCTTTGCATGAGGTAGCCAAAGTACTGGAGTTTCAGCTTTAGCACCATTTCTTCCAAAGAAATCCCAGGGCTGATCTCCTTCAGAATGGACTGGTTGGATCTCTTTGCAGTCCAAGGGACTCTCAGGAGTCTTCTCCAACAACACAGTTCAAAAGCATCAATTCTTCGGCACTCAGCCTTATTCACAGTCCAGCTCTCACATCCATGCATGACCACAGGAAAGACCATAGCCTTGACTAGGCAAACCTTTGTTGGCAAAGTAATGTCTCTCCTTTTGAATATGTTATCTAAGTTGGTCATAACTTTCCTTCCAAGGAGTAAGCGTCTTTTAATTTCATGGCTGCAGTCACCATCTGTAGTGATTTTGGAGCCCAGAAAAACAAAGTCTGACACTGTTTCCACTGTTTCCCCATCTATTTCCCATGCAGTGATGGGACCAGATGCCATGATCTTCGTTTTCTGAATGTTGAGCTTTAAGCCAACCTTTTCACTCTCCACTTTCACTTTCATCAAGAGGCTTTTTAGCCCCTCTTCACTTTCTGCCATAAGGGTGGTGTCATCTGCATATCTGAGGTTATTGATATTTCTCCCGGCAATCTTGATTGCAACTTGTGTTTCTTCCAGTCCAGCATTTCTCATGATGTACTCTGCATATAAGTTAAATAAACAGGGTGACAATATGCAGCCTTGACGTACTCCTTTTCCTATTTGGAACCAGTCTGTTGTTCCATGACCAGTTCTAACTGTTGCTTCCTGACCTGCATACAGATTTCTTAAGAGGCAGATCAGGTGGTCTGGTATTCCCATCTCTTTCAGAATTTTCCATAGTTTATTGTGATCCACACAGTCAAAGGCTTTGGCATAGTCAAGAAAGCAGAAATAGATGTTTTTCTGGAACTCTCTTGCTTTTTCCATGATCCAGCGGATGTTGGCAATTTGACCTCTGGTTCCTCTGCCTTTTCTAAAACCAGCTTGAACATCAGGAAGTTCACGGTTCACATATTGCTGAAGCCTGGCTTGGAGAATTTTGAGCATTACTTTACTAGCGTGTGAGATGAGTGCAATTGTTCGGTAGTTTGAGCACTCCTTGGCATTGCCTTTCTTTGGGATTGGGATGAAAACTGACCTTTTCCAATCTTGTGGCCACTGCTGAGTTTTCCAAATTTGCTGGCATATTGAATGCAGCACTTTCACAGCATCATCATTCAGGACTTGGAATAGCTCCACTGGAATTCCATCACCTCCACTAGCTTTGTTCGTAGTGATGCTTTCTAAGGCCCATTTGACTTCATAATACACAAAATTTCAGTGTATGACAGATTGAATTATAAAATGTACAACTGCTAACCATTTGTGAGGAAAACTTGAAAACATTTTCATGAAATTGGGTTAGGCAAAGAGGTTATAGATGTCATACCAAATGCAGTATCAGTAAAATAATAAAATGGCAAGTAGTATTTAATCAATATTAAAAATGTTTGCTATGCCAAGACACCATTTAAGCATCTTAAGGTAGACCAAACCACTAGGAGAAAAAAGTGCAAGTTAGATATCAAGCATGTTAATTCTATGTAGAATATATAAACAGTTCTCAGAACTTATCAATAAGAAAACAAACATCACTGAGATACCATAGCACAAGTCCTAGAATGAAAATCACACAAGCACATACACACAAACACACACAGAGTTAGTATTACTAACAGTGAGGATATGGTATTGCTGCTGGTAATGCAAAACAATACAAAGTTAACACTTTGGCAATTACTTATAAACTTTATAAGCATGCATTTAGTATTCAATATGGAAGATCTATTCTTTTTTTTTTTACCTTGAGAAAGTTAAAATTTATGCTAACATAAAAAACTTGTCTGGAAAATATTTTTTCAGCTTTATTCATATTTACCAAAAATTGGAATCAGCCAATACATCCTTCAATAAAACATATTCTTACATATGTTTGCTGCTGCTAAGTCACTTCAGTCGTGTCCGACTCTGTGTGACCCCATAGACGGCAGCCCACCAGGCTCCGCCGTCCCTGGGATTCTCCAGGCAAGAATAGTGGAGTGGGTTGCCATTTCCTTCTCCAATGCATGAAAATGAAAAGTGAAAATGAAGTCGCTCTTAGTGACCCCATGGACTGCAGCCTACTAGGCTCCATCCATGGGATTTTCCAGGCAAGAGTACTGGAGTGGGGTGCCTTTGCCTTCTCCGAATGCTATGTTTACATAGCATTGATGAAATGCTACATGTTAATAAAATGAAACCAACTGTGAGTAAACACAACTGTAAATGAGTCTCAAACACATAATGCTGCATCAAAGTCAAGCCTCAAATAGTTACATTTTGTATTAACCTATTCATACTATATCCTTTAAAAGGAGAAACTGTAAGGAAAGAGAACAGATAAGTGGTTTCTAAGCATTAGTGGTGGTGAGAGGGTTTGGCTACAGTGGGGCCGCCTGAGGGATTTTTAAGGGTGATGGAACCATTCTGTAATTCTAACAGTGATGGAACTGTTGAAATTCTAGTAGTGGTGACTATTACACAAATTTATAAATTAGTTGAATTTATAGACTGTGCATCAAAGAAAAAAATTGGTTTTTCTTTGTAATAATTATATTTTTAAAGAATAGAAAAAAGCTGGCACATTGGAAAGTTCAAAAATAAGCCTTATGAATGAAAGTAGAATATTATATTAAGGGAAGTAAGTCAGACAAAGACACATGTTGTATAATATCACTTATATGCAGAATTGAAAAATATGATACAAATGAACTCAGTTACAGAATAGAAAAAGACACACAGATCTAGAAAAGTTATGGTTACTGTGGGACAGAGGGGGAGAATAGTTGGGCAGAGGGATAGATTGGGAATTTCGGATTGACAGATGCATACTTTTTTTAAAAATAGATAACCAATAAGAACCTACTGTATAGCACAAGGAACTTGGCCCAGTATTCTGTAATAACCTATATAAGAAAATAATTTGAAAAAAAAAATAGACACTTATATGGTTATAACTGAATCACTTAGCTGAACACCTGTAATTAACACATCATTGCTAATTATATTCCAAAAAAATAAGTAATAAATTAATAAATTACAAAGGATATGTTGTACAGCACAGGAATTAAATGGAGTATAATCTATAAAAAATTTGAATCACTGTGTTGTTTATTTGAAACTAATATAATGGTGTAAACCAACTACACCAACGTTTAAAAATTAATTAGAAAAATAAACTGTACCTTGTAAATAAATGTTATTTTTACTTCTTTCTTTGGAATAAGCCTTTGTAAGTAGATCCACTATATTTAAAGTTATTGGAATTTCTTTGGTGGTCCAGTGGTTAGTACTTGGAGCTTTCACTGCTGTGGTCTGGCTTCAATCCCTAGTCAGGGAACTAAAATCCCACAAGCCATGTGGCCAAAAAATAAAAGGTTATTGCTTAACTCTTTCATTGCATTTCTTCTTCTCTTCCTTCCTTCTTTTCTTCATGCTTTCTTAATTCTTATTTTCTTTCAGTTTCAACTAAGACTTATTAAGCACCATCTTTATATCAACAGCTTTAGTGGCCCTGAGGATTTACATGCCTAGTATCTGCAAAAAGGCTTTAGCATTTCAAAGAGGCAATTTCTTTGTATTTTGGCCAAGATATTCTCGTAAGAGAGAAGACAGAAAATAACTAACAGTAGTTATTTTTTCACTGGTGACCTGTTAAAAGGAAAACAATGGGAAAAGCATAATGAGTTATGGGAAGGATGTAATATGGATAAGGTGATGAGGACGACCTATTGTCAAGAAAGAGACAGCATGCAGGGATTGAGGAAGAACAGTTCAGTCAAAGAGAATAGAAAAGGCAGGAGCTAAATATAAAGAATTAAAATATTAGCTAATATAAAATATTAATATAATTTACTTCAAGGAATTTGCTTTAGGAGAAATAAACTAGCAGCTTATTAGAAAGAGAAAATAACATGTCAAATATGTTTAAATGAGTAAGGTTTTACAATTTATTTCAAACTATAAAATAAATAATCCTATGAAAAAGAGAAGAATGGATTTTTTTGGATGTTAATTATATGTTTTGATAACTGGACCACGGTCCCTGGATTTTTTCTTTATAACGTTTATCCATGGCTAAGTAAGAGTTGGAAAATTCTCTAGGGTGTTTCTGTCTTCTTTCTCCCTTTCTAAGAAAACTGTGATCACTTTTGATGTAGTGGCAGTTGTAATTGTTTATTTTCTTAACTGCAGGAAGCCTTTATTATTCATCTCCCCCACTATTTAAGAGTGTTTATTTAAGATTTTAGAAAAAACAAATACCCATGGCTCAGCTTGTACAGACCTTTAAGATTATTTTTTAATGACTTAGCATTACTGAAAATGGATGAGTGAGTATTTAAAAAAGAGCTACACTGTGTGATATTTTCTTTAATAGAATTTCATTTTAGGACTAATGATCTGAGTTTTATCATTTATATCGATACTAACAGGTGTTGGTAAGAAAATTAAGGCAATACTGTACACACTACATTGAGTTCAACCTGGTTCATTTTTTCAAGCATTTTCCATTTTTATGCTTCATCTGTCATTTTTCACTTAGTCTTGGAGACATCTGGAGAACTGCTTTGCAGACAGAGCAACTTGATTTTAATTTTCAGGAAAACAGGACGAGAGGAGGAGAAAACAATTGTAGGGCACTTAGCTAGATCTTGGAAGTTTTATCTTGGTCTTTTCAAGGCTGATTTTCCTGATATGTTGGAAAGGATGAAGGATCTTTGAACGTTTTACAGATAACTATATTTTGTGAAACTTCACTGGTTACAAATAATTCATCTAAAGAGTAAAGTATAGAAGAAATTACAAGGAATCACTTGGCCACAATCATTTAATTATCAGTGTAATAGAGATTCTCCCATCCACATTTTCATATTACTACAAAGAAATGCAGAGTTCATGCAGTTTTAAGTGTGCATAATAAAAAGAACAAAATATAAATTGATGAGAAAATGTTGCTCTTATGTTCTTACTTACTGAATTTTGCATATCTGATTTTGGACTTCCATAAAATTCACTTTCAGTTACTTAAAAGAGTAAAATAAATCAACAAATAAGTGAAGAACTTCCTAAAAGAAAATAATATTTACCATCTTAAATACTATGCTGCTACTGCTGCTAAGTCGCTCAGTCGGTCCGACCGCGCCCGGGAGCCCCAGGCCCCCGTCCCTGGGATTCTCCAGGCAAGAACAGTGGAGTGGGGCCATTTCCTCTCCAATGCATGAAAGTGAAAAGTGAAAGGAAGTCGCTCAGTCGTGTCCGACCAGCGACCCCAGGACGGGGCCTCGCCTTCCCCGCTTAAATACTATAGGTTGTTCTTTAAATTATAAGGCTTATTAGATAATAATCATAAATCATTAAAAATTATTAGTATGGTAAAAATTTCAACAAATTTTAGAAACTATTTAAATAATGCATTTAAATAAAATTGTGTTGTATAATTTTAGGAAAAAAATAGAATTGTTTAAAATAACCTGTTTAGTAAATATTCTCCCTATTTTGTCTGTATTTTATTTTCATATTCTTCTATTTAAAAAGGTTTAATCTGTTGAATAGTAAATTTAGTAATTGTCTAAGATTATCTCAACCTACTACAATGCCCAGATTTCAAGATTTTAGGAATTTCTGTGTTCTTGAAAATTTTTAAATATCCAATTCTTAATTTCAAACTAATAAACTATACCACAAAAGAAATGGCATATCAATAGTGAACAGCCATTTGCCCAAGCACATATCAGTGAAAGTAATTCGAATATTTGCAAGAATAAAAGTGAGAAAAGGCAATGGCTGTAACATTTGTATAATTTTTTTTAATAACTCCTCTTCCAGGTGAAATCTTTTTTAAAAAATTGACTAAAACTCCAGAAACTGCATTAATCACAAAATATCATGTTTTATTGCTGCAGTTCAATTTGTTCAATATGTTTTGAACATGATTTTTTACTTTTATTAACTAAAAAGATAGTTAATTTTAACTTATTTTATTAGGAATTATTCTTTAATTTTTTCTATACTACAAACAAAATAATGTAGTAATTCTTATGGCACTTACCTTTGAAGTACAGACCTTTAACAGTAGCTGTAGGTCCCAAGAATATAGTAGTTAGTAAAATAGGTAAGACTGATGCTGTTGTGTAGTATATGGTCTAGTGGTTAAGATTATTTTAAACAAAATATAATGACAAAAGTATCATGACAAACAATGATAAATGTTTTGCAAGAAAATAGATGGGAAGTGCTTTGGGAAAATGTAAGAGAAAAATGTAGATTGAGGGGATATTGCATAAGACCTTTTTGATAAAGTGATATTTATGGTTCCTTCTAGACACTGAGTAGAAATTAGTCTTCATCAAAGATGAAGCAAGAATGAGGAGGAGGAGAAGATCCTTGGCAGAGAATACAGTATTCGAGGGGCTCTGAATTATCAAAGTGCTTGAAGCATTAGAGATCAGAAATCAGACCAGATGGATGGCAAGTTTTGAGTAAGGGAGTTGGACAAGCAGTAGAGAGGGAAATCTTAAGATTTAAATGAATATATCTGGCTTTAATTGAAACTTAGGTGGGTTGAAGTTTCACTAACACATTCCAGTGTAAGGAAGAGCAAGAATTTGGTTTTAAATATATTGTAATAGAGATGTTGCTAAGAAGGCAGTGTTAAGAGCTAGGATAAACTGATTTGGAACTCAGATGCTTATGAATGAAATATATTACATTTATCACTTATAAATATCTGAAGCCTTGAAAATGAAGGCTTTGCCCTAAGAAGGCCTAGGACAAAAGTGTTGGGTAACTAAAGTTGAGAGCTAGACTTTTAATATTTAGAGCTAGAGTGAAAATGAAAATGCCTTCAAAGGAAACTGAAAAGGAGCATTAGAGGGATGGAAGAAAATCTGCAAGAGAATCATCTAGTGAAATTCAAAGGAAATGAGTTTGTAGAATTTTTCTCTCTTTTTCGGTAGCCATAGTAGTAATTTAATTTTATTCAGAAATGGACTTCTCATTTCATTTTGCATCTCAGCTCAGATGTTTCTTTTCTAACTATTAGGAGTTGTAACTGTTAGAGCACTCAAGAGGCCTGATGGGATGTGAGCCTCAGAGGCAAACAGGAGCCTCAGCAACAAACGGCCCGGTGCCAAACAGGGCAGCCCCCCACCTCCTCCTCCTGGCCTGCCTCTCATACTACTGCAGACACTCTCAATAGCTACTAAGCAAAAGTACTCATTTAATCTGAACAATCACTTAGTCTCAGCAGCATGTGTCATGGGATACTGAGGCAAGTAGAATTTCCCTTGATCTTCCTTCCTAAGCAGAGCTTAGGGTTTTGTTGTTTGTATTATTATTATTAAATCAAAAACTTGATCCAGAAAGCTAGGCAGGTTTTTGCTCAAATGTGTCCAGTTCTTGATAACTCTCTTAGCTCCACACTTGTCCAAGCATCATCATTTTATGTGATAAACTATCATAATAGACTGAACTGGGTCTCATTCTCTCCCCAGTTTTACCCATTCCTCTCAATCCATTTCCTACAAAGGATCTGGAGTTATCTTTATACTGTATAAATCAGAATGTATAATTCCCCTCTTAGCAACCTATCAATGTCTTCTGTTCACACCACTTTCTCTGGCCTATGAATCTCAACATGGCAGGCTCCTGTCTTTCTCCTCTAGCACATCTCATATCAAGTTTCATCTTTCTCCCTGTGAAGCATTGCACTGGTCTTCTGTCAATCCTAGAACATATTAAGCTCTTTTTCACTTTGGAAACTTTGGACATTAATATTCCCTGAAATAAATTTACCACCGCTCTTTGCCTGGTTGTGACCTTTAGTTCTCCTCAAAATGTCAGTTTCTTTGAGAGACCTTCACAGACAACCCATTGATTTCTAAAGATGTACCATATTTATATTTTTATTTCATGCTTTACCTGTTGATTGCCTGACTCACATATTAAAGCATACATTTTACAAGATGAAGAGCCAGTCAATTTTTTTTTTTCTGTAATATATCCCAGCAGATAGAATAATGATAGGAAAGAGTGAAAGTGAAAGTTACTTAGTCATGTCTGACTCTTTGCAACCCCATGGACTATACAGTCCATGGAATTCTCCAGGCCAGAATACTGGAGTGGGTAGCCTTTCCCTTCTTTGGGAGATCTTCCCAACCCAGAGATTGAACCCAGGTCTCCCTCATTGTGGGCAGATTCTTTAACAACTGAGCCACAAGGGAAGCTCAAGAATGCTGGAGTGGGTAGCCTATCCCTTCTCCAGTGAATCTTCCCAACGTAGGAAAGAGTAGATATTTTTCTAATGAGTCAATGAATAAATCAAATAAACTAAGGGTTAAATATTTTATGTGATTCATATATATATTTAATTCATAAATATTAATTTAACACATGTAATGATTAAAATGACACCATTAGCAATGTTATGATTTGTAATTAAACCTACAGAATAGTCATAGACACTTTTTCAAAATAATGGTGCTTTATATCCTCCAGTGTGAGGCAGTTTTTACATAGATTAAACACATTTTGATTAATGAATATGTGTTCACCCCAAATGATAAATATATTTAGGATAGGTTGTCTTTTTATGATAAATATATTTTCTTAATAGTCAAGCCTACCAAAATGTTAAACCCAGTTTTGATTAATAAAAACGAATGTAACTTGAGTTTTGAGTTATTTAATACATATTTAAGGTGTTTTACAGATGATTTTAATTTAAGCTCCAATATCAACTATTGATATCACATTTTGCTAGTGATGTGGAAATCTATGTAACATGAATAACTTTGCACATTGTAGGTATTCGGTGATTTATTTGGAATCACTTATATTTGCTTACTTGAACAAAGCTAGTGGAGGTGAGGGAATTCCAGTTAAGCTATTTCAAATCCTCAAAGATGATGCTGTGAAAGTGCTGCATTCAATATGTCAGCAAATTTGGAAAACTCAGCAGTGGCCACAGGACTGGAAAAGGTCAGTTTTCATTCCAATCCCAAAGAAAGGCAATGCCAAAGAATGCTCAAACTACCACACAGCTGCACTTGTCTCACACACTAGTAAAGTAATGCTCAAAATTCTCCAAGCCAGGCTTCAGCAATACGTGAACCATGAACTTCCAGATGTTCAAGCTGGTTTTAGAAAAGGCAGAGGAACCAGAGATCAAATTGCCAACATCCACTGGATTATCAAAAAAGCAAGAGATTTCCAGAAAAAAAACATCTATTTCTGCTTTATTGACTATACCAGAGCCTTCAACTGCATGGATCACAATAAACTGTGGACAATTCTGAAAGAGATGGGAATACCAGACCACCTGACCTGCCTCTTGAAAAACCTGTATGCAGGTTAGGAAGCAACAGTTAGAACTGGACATGGAACGACAGACTGGTTCCAAATAGGGAAAGGAGTTAGTCAAGGCTGTATATTGTCACCCTGCTTTTTTAACTTATGCAGAGTAAATCATGAGAAATGCTGGGCTGGAGGAAGCACAAGCTGGAATCAAGATTTCTGAGGGAAATATCAATAACCTCAGATATGCAGATGACACCACCCTTATGGCAGAAAGTGAAGAAGAACTAAAGAGCCTCTTGATGAAAGTGAAAGAGGAGAGTGAAAAAGTTGGCTTAAAGTTCAACATTCAAAAGGTCATAGCATCTGGTCCCTGGAGAAGGCACTGGCAACCCACTCTAGTACTCTTGCCTGGAAACTCCCATGGATGGAGGAGCCTGGTAGGCTGCAGTCCATAGGGTCGCTAAGAGTCGGACACAGCTGAGCGACTTCACTTTCACTTTTCACTTTCATGCATTGGAGAAGGAAATGGCAATCCACTCCAGTGTGCTTGCCTGGAGAATCCCAGGGACGGGGGAGCCTGGTGGGCTGCCGTCTATGGGGTCACACAGAGTCAGACATGACTGAAACAACTTAGCAGCAGCAGCATCTGGTCCCATCACTTCGTGGCAAATAGATGGGGAAACAATGGAAACAGTGTCAGACTATTTTTTTTTTTTTTTTTGACTCCAAAATCACTGCAGATGTTGACTGCAGCCATGAAATTAAAAGACGCTTACTCTTTGGAAGGAAAATTATGAACAACCTAGACAGCATATTAAAAAGCAGACACATTACTTTGTCAACAAAGGTCCACCTATTCAAGGCTATGGTTTTTCCATTAGTCATGTATGAATGTGAGAGTTGAACTATAAAGTAAGCTGAGTGCCAAAAAATTGGTTCTTTTGTACTGTGGTGTTGGAGAAGACTCTTGAGAGTCCCTTGGACTGCAAGGAGATCGAACCAATCCATCCTAAAGGAGATCAGCCCTGGGTATTCATTGGAAGGAATGATGTTGAAGCGAATCTCCAATACTTTGGCCACCTGATGTGATGAGCTGACTCATTTGTAAAGACGCTGATGCTGGGAAAGATTGAAGGCAGGAGGAGAAGCGAACAACATAGGATGAGATGGTTGGATGACATCACCGACTCAATGGACACGAATTTGAGTAAAATCTGGGAGTTAGTGATGGGCCGGGATGCCTGGCATGCTGCAGTTAATGGGGTCTCAAAGAGTTGGACATAACTGGGCAACCAAACTGAACTGATACTTGCTTTTGTAAAGGTAGATTCAAAACAATGTTTATTTTCTTTATCAGAGTATAATTGCTTTACACTGCTCTGTCAATTTCTGCTATATAGAAAAGTGAAACACTCAGAAAGACTCAGAAAGAAAGAGTTGCTCAGTCGTGTCCAACTCTTTGCAAATCCATGGACTATACAGTCCATGGAATTCTTCAGGCCAGAATACTGGAGTGGGTAGCCTTTCCCTTCTCCAGGGGATCTTCCCAACCCAGGGAATGAATCCAGGTCTCCCGCATTACAGGTATATTATTTACCAATTAAGCCACAAGGGAAGCCTGAAAAAAAAATATGGGCTATGAATTTTCCATAGTGGTCATGTATGGATGTGAAAATTGGACTGTGAAGAAAGCTGAACACTGAAGAAGCGAAGAATTGATGCTTTTGAACTGTGGTGTTGGAGAAGACTCTTGAGAGTCCCTTAGACTGCAAGGAGATCCAACCTGTCCATTCTGAAGGAGATCAGCCCTGGGATTTCTTTGGAAGGAATGATGCTAAAGCTGAAACTCCAATACTTTGGTCACCCTGTGCAAAGAGTTGACTCATTGGAAAAGACCCTGATGCTGGGAGGGATTGGGGGCAGGAGGAAAAGGGCACGGCAGAGGATGAGATGGCTGGATGGCATCACTGACTCGATGGATGTGAGTTTGATTGAACCCCAGGGGACGTTGAACTCTGGGAGATGGTGATGGACAGGGAGGCCTGGCGTGCTGCGATTCATGGGGTTGCAAAGAGTCGGATACGACTGAGCAACTGAACTGAACTGATACACATATATCCTCTCTTCTTTGGATTTCCTCCCATTTAGGTCACCACAGACTGCCAAGTACAGTTCTCTGTGGCTATACAATAGATTCTCCTTAGTTATCTATTGTATATGTAGTAATGTGTATATGCCAACGACAATCTCCCAATCCATCTCACTCCCCTGCTTTCTCCCTTGGTATCCATATATTTGTTCTCTAAGTGTATGTATCTATTTATATACCATTTTTCTAGATTCCACATATGCATTAATATAGTTTTTTCTCTTCCTGATTTAATTCACTCTGTATGACAGTCTCTAGGTCTATCCACATGTCTATAAATGACACAGTTTTGTTCTTTTTCATGGCTGGGTAATATTCCATCATAATATTCAATTATAACAGCAATTAATCCCAATATTCTTGCCTGGAAAATTCCATGGACCTAGGAGCCTGGAGAAAGCAATGACACCCCACTCCAGTACTCTTGCCTGGAAACATGACTGAGTGATTCCACTTTCCCTTTTCATTTTCAAGCATTGGAGAAGGAAATGGCAACCCACTCCAGTGTTCTTGCCTGGAGAATCCCAGGGACAGGGGAGCCTGGTGGGCTACCGTCTATGGGGTCGCACAGAGTTGGACACGACTGAAGTGACTTAGCAGCAGCAGGAGCCTGGAGGGTTGTAGTCCATGGAATTGCAAAGAGTTGGACACAACTGAGTGAATGAGCACACACACACAATATTCCATTGTATACGTGTACTACATTGTCTTTATCTATTCCTCTGTTGATAGACATTTAGATGATTTCCATGTCCTGTATTGTAAATAGTGCTGCAACAACCAATATCTTTAAAGTATCTTTTTGAATTATGGTTTTCTCTGGGTATATTCCCAGGAGTGGGATTACTGAGTCATATGGTATGTCTATTTTTAGTTTTTTAAGGAACCTGCATACTGTTCTCCTTAGGGGTTATATCAGTTTACATTCCCATGAACAGTATAAGGGGATTCCCTTTTCTCCAGAACCTCTCTAGAATTTATTGTTTGTAGATTTGTTGATGATGATCATTCTGACTGATCTGAGATGACATTGTAATTTTGTTTGTATCTCTCTAATAGTGATATTGAGCATTTTTCTTGTGTGTGTTGGCCATCTGTATGTCTTCCTTGGAGAAGTGTCTTTTTAGCTCTTCCACCTAGTTTTGGTCGAGGTCATTCATTTGTTTAATATTGAACTGTATGAGCAGTTTGTATATTTTGGAGATTAATCCCTTGTCGTTTGCTTTGTTTGCAAATATTTTCTCCCATTCTGAGGACTGTCTTTTTGTTTTGTTTATGGTGTTGTTTGCTGTGTAAAATCGCTTAAGTTTAATTAGATCCCACTTGTTCACTTTTGTCTTCATTTCCATTACTTAGGCAGTGGGTCAGAAAAGATCTTACTGTGATTTATGTCATAGAGTATTCTGCATATGTTTTCCTCCAAGAGTTTATTCTAGTATCTAGCCTTACATTTAAGTCATTAATGCATTTTGGGCTTATTCTTGTGTGTGGTGTTAGGAAGTGTTCTGATTTCATTCTGTAGCTGTGCAGTCTTCCCTGGACCACTTACTGAAGAGGTTGTCTTTTCTCCATTGTATAGTCTCCCTTTGTCATGGGTTATGTGACCATAGGTGTATGGATTTATCTCTGGGCTTTCTACACTGTTCAGTTGATCTATACTTCTGTTTCTGTGTTGGAAAATTCAAAACTTTGTAAGAAATTAGTTGATGCAATTCGAATTCAAGTTCCCTAACTTCATCTATAGGGTATGCAACATTGGAAAGTTATTTAACACAATCATATTTCATTTCCACTTCAATAATAATATCTGCCTAACAAGGTTGTCATGATAATTAAATAAAATATTACATATAGATATTTAGCCTATGGGCAGACTGCTTTGCATGTGTTTATGAGTGTTATTGTTACTCTTGTCTTTATTCAGAAACAAATCAGGTGAAGTTGCAAAGAAAATTTTCTAGAACCAATACCTGATGTCAAACAAAAGCTTTTATATGTGTTCAGTGTTGAATCAATGTTAGTAACTAAGTTTCAGTTCAGTTCAGTTCAGTCGCTCAGTCGTGTCCGACTCTTTGTGATCCCATGAATCGCAGCATGCCACATTTCCCTGTCCATCACCAACTCCTGGAGTTCACTCAGACTCACCTCCATTGAGTCAGTGATGCCATCCAGCCATCTCATCCTCTGTTGTCCTTTTCTCCTCCTGCCCCCAATCCCTCCGAACATCAGAGTCTTTTCCAATGAGTCAACTCTTCACATGAGGTGGCCAAAGTACTGGAGTTTCAGCTTTAGCATCATTCCTTCCAAAGAAATCCCAGGGCTGATCTCCTTCAGAATGGACTGATTGGATCTCCTTGCAGTCAAGGGACCCTCAAGAGACTTCTCCAACACCACAGTTCAAAAGCATCAATTCTTCAGCGCTCAGCCTTCTTCACAGTCCAACTCTCACATCCATACATGACCACAGGAAAAACCATAGCCTTGACTAGATGGACCCTTGTTGGCAAAGTAATGTCTCTGGAATATGCTATCTAGGTTGGTCATAACTTTCCTTCTAAGGAGTAAGCATCTTTTAATTTCATGGCTGCAGTCACCATCTGCAGTGATTTTGGAGCCCCCCAAAATAAAGTCTGACACTGTTTCCACTGTTTCCCCATCTATTTCCCATGAAGTGATGGGACCAGATGCCATGATCTTCATTTTCTGAAGATCATGTTGAGCTTTAAGCCAACTTTTTCACTGTTCTCTTTCACTTTTATCAAGAGACTTTTTAGTTCCTCTTCACTTTCTGCCTTAAGGGTGGTGTCATCTGCATATCTGAGGTTATTGATATTTCTCCCGGCAATCTTGATTCCAGCTTGTGTTTCTTCCAGTGCAGCGTTTTCTCATGATATACTCTGCATATAAGTTATATCTAAGTTTAAAACAATACAAAGAGAAGTAAAATCTGGCATTGTCATGCTTTTTAACATTAATGTAGTAACAACTCTAGTAAGTAGGAAGACTTTCCAAAAGGGAAAACATTTTCCTATGTTAAAAAAAAAAAGGATGAAGACTGCTGTGAGAATAGTATTGCCTCCAGCAATTTCATTATAGTTAACATGTCTGAAAAGTTCTTTTTTATTCTACTATCAAAACTACTGATTTAATAAAATACATTCTTGATTAATGTATTCATGCCAATTTGATTAAGAATCTCTACATTTTCTTCAACTATTGTTTTATGAATGGATAGATTTATGTGAAACAAAAAAGAAGTATTTGGATATTGTTCTTTGAAAATTCAGTTTGAATACAAAGTAACTGCAAAATAATCTATTTTTTCTTTATCTCAAGTATATAATTTATGTTTTTTAATGTTTGTCATACTTCCAGCAACACTCTATATAAAAAACACAAAATTATTGCCTATTTTTTTTGAAATTTTTAATTCTGTTAACAATTATGTTATATATCTTTGTATAGGAATATATATCCATATATTCATATATATATATATATAAGCAACTTTATATCAGTGATTTAGCTCACAGTAACATTTCTTGAGTTTTGAAATACTCTCACCTCTTAAATAAAACAAAATGTCTTAGAACAGAAATTAACTAACTGTAATTTTAAAATGTTTAAATAATACATGGAGCATGGCTATATGATGTGGATGCCAAATACTACCAAAGAAATGTCTTCATGTAGTCATTAAGACATATGAAATATGCATTTACACCTTTTAAAATATTTATTTTGAATATAATATATGTCTTCTAGAATTCTGCTGCCATTTTATAAGCAATGAATTGAAAGAATAAAAAATAAGTTTTCATGGAGAATTTGTTGGAAATTCTTGAATAAAGAAAGTGACCTTGGGCCAATTTTTAAAGTAAATTTTAAATATTGTTTTAATCATGTTAATTGTGTTTAGGTATAGTATGCAACTTGCTATTATAAAAGAGAATATTGCTTTTAGTTATTGACATTGTTTTCTTAGGAGTTTGAATATGTCTTTAAGATTGCAACAGTAATCAAAGTAGGAACATTTACTGCCCACAATAGAAAAGAAGCAAAATCAATTGGTGTGTAATTCTAAGTACTTTCCATTAAAAAAATTGCCAGTTACATCAAATTGAGTTCAGTCATATCACATACAGCTGCTCTCAGCAATCTCTGTCTATTAAGTTACCCTTTGATATTTTATCCTACTAGGAGTGCAGTGGCAAAGGAAGCTATTTGTAACAAATGTTTTAAAATAACTATTAGTATTAGTATAAATTTGTCTGACTATTTTAAATTTATATATACCAAATATTAATAACTTCTAAATGGCAACCCACTCCAGTGTTCTTGCCTGGAGAATCCCAGGGACGCGGGAGCCTGGTGAGCTGCCATCTATAGGGTCATGCAGAGTTGGACACGACTGAAGTGACTTAGCAGCATAGGGATGCTACTGTGGTTGGAGTAAATTGTGGTTTACTCAATGTATCAAAAAGAATTGATAAATGAAACTTACCAACAAATTTTAAATATGTATAATTTTTTTTATGTATTTTTTTCATAGAAATATTGTTTGGAATTCTTTTTATTGTTATTGTTAGAAAGAAATGTTGAAGCTACAATTATGTAAAATCTGAAGTAACTAAATAACATTCAAATTATTCAAATAAGTCAGTTATATTGAGTTGGACAAAATATTTGTTCGGATTTGGCCAACTTTTGAGCCAACCCTATTAAATGCCTTTATATAAAAAGGTAATTTATATAAAATGTAATTAAATTTAATTCAGATCAAAAGTACAAAAGCCATAGCTCATTATTCACTCATATAGTTTTTTGCATTTCAATTAGACTAACTGTAATTTTTTCTTTAATAAGTATACTTAGAAACTAGGATCATCCTGTGATTATTTTTAATGGATACACTTTTTAATGGATATATATATTTATACAACTAGATTTTAATGTAGTAATTTGTTCTAATCAACCTTGAGCATAAATTTATTACATGTAGAGCATATGATGAATGCTAGTAGTAATCATTAACATAATGGTCAACATGTCTCTTTTGTTAGTACTGTCTTCATCTATACATCTTTATAAAATAGTAGTAATGCTACCCTTTTACTGTGCACTATTCTACTTTTTTGTCATAACACAGTATATCTGAGGTACTATGTAGTTGATTGATTGTTCATTATTCATAACTTTTCTACTAAAATGAAAACCCATAAGGAAGATATCTTCAAATGTGTTTTTCACTGATAAATCCTGAGTATTTAGAGCAGAATATGACATATGATAGATATACAATAAATATTGGTTAAATGAATGCTTGACTGAAATAACATTATTGGTTTTATTCTGAAAAATTTCAGATCTTCATGAAATAAATGTTTCTAGAAATTCATATTATAATATTTGATATGAGCAGTAGAAAAACAAATCAATATCATTGTAGAAAAATTTAAATGTCTTTATCATCTTCTATTAAAAATAGCCTTTTATCCAACATAGTTTTAGAGGTTCTAACCACAGCAAAAAAAAAAGGAAGAAAGAAAGAAATCAGACAGAAAAAGAAATAAAAGGAATCTACATCTGAAAGGAAGAAATAGATCTGTCACTGTTTGTAGATGACATGATACTATATACATAAAATTCTAAAGACACCACCAGAAAACTACTAGGCTTCATCAATGAATTTGATACAAAATTAATACACAGACATCTATTGTATTTCTATACACCAACAATGATACATCAGAAGAATAAGGAAACAATCCCATTTACCACTGCATCAAAAAGAATAAAGTACCTAGGAATAAACCTACCTAAGAAGGCAGAATACCTATACTCCAAGAACCATAAGACACCAATGAAAATATTGAAGATGACACAAACAGATAGAAAGATATATTGTGTTTTTAGATTAGAAGAATCAACATTATTAAAGTGAGCATATTACCCAAGAGAATCTATAGATTCATTGCATCTCTGTCAAAATACCAATGCCATTTTCTATAGAACTGGAACAAAAGAAATTTAAATTTGGACAGAAGCACAGAAGACACCAAAAAAAAACAAAACAATCTTGAGAATGAGGAACAGAACTGGAGGAATCATGTTCCCTGACTTCAGAATATACTACTAAGCTATAGTATTTAAAGCAGTATGGCAATGGCATAAAAACAAACACAAAGATCAGTGGAACAGGATAGATGGCTCAGAAAAAAACCCACACACTTATGGTCAATAAATATACAACAAAGGAACAAGAATAAAAAATGGAGAAAACACAGGCTTTTCAGTAAGTGGTACTGGAAAACCAGACAGCTGCATGTAAAAGAATGAAATTAGAAAATTTCATAGCCCCATATACAAAAACAAACTGAAAATGGAATAAAGACAATATACTATAAAATTCCTAGAAGCAGAACATTCTTTACATAAAGCAATATTTTCTGATCTATCTCCTAAAGTAAAGGAAATAAAAGCAAAAATAAACAAATGAAAATAAACTTAAAAGTTTTTGCATAGCAAAGGAAATCATCAACAAAACAAAAAAACAATCTACTGAATGGGAGAAGATATTTGCAAAAAATAGGATGGATAAGAGATTAATATCTAACATATATAAATAGCTCATAGAAATCAACATCAAAATATTTGAATAAAAATAGACAGAAAAACTGAATAGATATTTTTACAAGAGGAAATGCAGTTGAACAACAAGTATGTGAAAAGATACCAAACATCACAAATAATCAGGGAAATCCAAGTCAAAACCACCTTATACATGTCAGAATGGCTATTATCAAAAAAATCCCAAATAACAAATGCTAGCAAGGTTGCGGAGAAAATGGAACCCTCCTACACTGTTAGTAGGACTGTCAATTGGTGCAACCAAATTACACTGTGGTAAACACTGTGACTCAGAGAAGGCAATGGCACCCCCACTCCAGTACTCCTGCCAGGAAAATCCCATGGAAGAGGACCTGGTAGGCTGCAGTCTATGGGGTCGCTCAGAGTCAGACACGACTGAGCGACTTCACTTTCACTTTTCACTTTCATGTATTGGAGAAGGAAATGGCAACCCACTTCATTGTACTTGCCTGGAGAATCCCAGGGACAGGGGAGCCTGGTGGGCTGCCGTCTCAGGGGTCGCACAGAGTCGGATACGACTGAAGCAACTTAGCAGCAGCAGCAGCAGGAACAAACAGTGTGACAAACCTAGACAGCATATTAAAAAGCAGAGACATTACTTTGCCAACAAAGGTCCGTCTAGTCAAGGCTATGGTTTTTCCTGTGGTCATGTATGGTTGTGAGAGTTGGACTGTGAAGAAAGCTGAGCGCCAAAGAATTGATGCTTTTGAACTGTGGTGTTGGAGAAGACTTGAGAGTCCCTTGGACTGCAAGGAGATCCAACCAGTCCGTTCTGAAGGAGATCAGCCCTGGGATTTCTTTGGAAGGAATGATGCTAAAGCTGAAACTCCAGTATTTTGGCCACCTCATGCGAAGAGTTGACTCATTGGAGAAGACTCTGATGCTGGGAGGGATTGGGGGCAGGAGGAGAAGGGGATGACAGAGGATGAGATGGCTGGATGGCATCACCAACTCCACGGACATGAGTTTGGGTAAACTCCAGGAGTTAGTGATGGACAGGGAACCCTGGCGTGCTGCGATTCATGGAGTGGCAAAGAGTCGGACACAACTGAGCGACTGAACTGAACTGAAACAGTGTGAAAGTTTCTCACAAAATTGAAAATCCAGCATTACCATATAATCCAGCAATTTAATTCCTGAGTATATATGTGAAAAGAAAAGAAAAAAAAAAAAAACACTAAATCAAAAAAGATACATGCACTCTGATGTCCATAACAGCATTATTTACAATAAGCTAGACATGGGAGCAACCCACATGCTCATCAAGAGATAAATGAAATTCAGGCATTTGTAACAAGATGGATAGACCTAGAAAGTACTATGCTTAGATAAATAAGCATATTCTTATTAAGAATAGTAAGCATATAGTTATTTTTAAGAAAAAATACTATATATAGATATATATGAAAGTGAAAGTGAAGTCATGTCTGACTCTTTGCGACCCCGTGGTCTGTAGCCTACCAGGCTTCTCCGTCCATGGGATTCTCCAGGCAAAAATACTGGAGTGGGTTACCATTTCCTTCTCCAGGGGATCTTCCTGACCCAGGGATTGAACCCCAGTCTCCCACATTGGAGGCAGACACTTTAACCTCTGAGCCACCAGGGAAGCCATATATATATAAACAAAAACTGACTCACAGGTAAACTAGTAGATACCAGTGTGGAAAAGGAGGCAGGGGCAAAATAGAGGTATGAGATTAAGAGATATAAACTACTATGTATAAAATAGATAAGCAGCAAGGATCTTCACCCCCCTTTTTGCTTCTGTCTCAACCTCTCACCTGTTGCCTTTGCTGCCTTTAGCGCTTCATGTCATAAACAGGAAAGACATATTCAGATTACCTCAAGTATTTAGGGTATATGGTGCTAATTTCTGGGGGAATTAGGTCAGCATAGCACCCACTCCAATGTTCTTGCCTGGAGAATCCCAGACACAGAGGAGCCGAGTGGGCTGCCGTCTATGGAGTCACACAGAGTTGGACACGACTGAAGCAACTTAGCAGCACAATATCTCAGTAGTCACAAAGTCAGGCCTCAGACAGGATGAGATTTTAGTTGAGGAAACTCTAAGCAGAAAAAGCTTGGTTGGCGGGGTGGGTGGGTGGCGGGGGGGGGGCAGTCTGTCTGGCTTTTACAGTTACCAGTCGGGTGATGCACTTTCTTTCTGTATCCATCTGTTCCTATAGTCATTTGTCCTGCTGCTTCTCATACTTGCCTCACACTTAATCTAGCAGAAATAAAGTCTATTTGAATCTATTAATCATTGGGAAAATAAAGTATATCGTTGGACAGATACACCAGTCTTGAGCTCATGCACTAATGTATTGAGGTGTAAAAGCTCTGCCAAATGGCATATAATCTTCATCTACCATTCATACATGCACTGGTCCTCTAACAGGGTGATTCAACGTAGATCGAGATTCATGAAATTCATATTTATTGTTCCTTTTCAATGATCTACTAAAGCCTTTGAGTTGTTTTCTAGTATTGAGCTATCAGAGATTACTTATACACAAGGCATATTGGGAATATGAAGCAGTGGTGCCATGACTCTCTTTCAAGCACTCACCTTTCTTTATAGTCCAACTCTCACATCCATACATGACTACTGGAAAAACTACAGCTTTGACTACACAGACCTTTATTGGTAAAGTAATGTCTCTGCTTTTTAATAAGCTGTCTAGGTTGGTCATAGCTTTTCTTCCAAGGAGCAGAATTTTCATGGCTTCAGTCACCATCTGTAGTGATTTTGGAGCCCAAGAAAATAAAGCCTCTCACTCTTTCCATTGTTTCCCCATCTATTTGCCACGAAGTGATGGGACCAGATGTCTTGATCTTAGTTTTCTGAATGTTGAGTTTTAAGGTAACTTCCTCACTCTCCTCTTTCACTTTCATCAAGAAGCTCTTTAGTTCTTCACTTTCTGCCATAAGGGTGATGTCTGCGTATCTGAGTTTTTTTTATATTTTTCCTGGCAATCTTGATTTCAGCTTGTGCTTTATCCAGCTGGGCAACTTGCATGATGCACTCTGCATATAAGTTAAATAAGCAAGGTGACAATATACAGCCTTGAGTACTCCTTTCCCTATTTGAAGCCAGTCTATTGTTCCATGTTCAGTTCTAACTGTTACTTTGTGACCTGCATACAGATTTCTCAGGAGGCAGGTAAGGTGGTCTGGTATTTCCATCTCTTTCAGAATTTTCCACAATTTGTGGTGATCCACACAGTCAAAGGCTTTGGCATAGTCCATAAAGTAAAAGTAGATGTTTTTCTGGAACTCTCTTGCTTTTTCCATGATCCAGCAGTTGTTAGCAATTTGATCTCTGGTTCTTCTGCCTTTTCTAAATCCAGCTTGAACATCTGGAAGTTCACGGTTCACGTACTATTGAAGCCTGGCCTGGAGGATTTTGAGCATTACTTTGCTAGCGTATGAGATGAGTGTAATTGGGAAGAGTCTGAACATTCTTTGATATTGCCCTTCTTTGGGATTGGAATGAAAACTGACCTTTCTCTAATTCTGTGACCACTGCTAAGCTTTCCAAATTTGCTGACATATTGAGTGCAGCACTTTCACAGCATCATCTTTCAGTATTTGAAATATGTCAACTGGAATTCCATCACCTCCACTAGCTTTGTTCATAGTGATGCTTCCTAAGGCCCACTGGAATTTGCATTCCAGGATATCTAGCTCTAGGTGAGTGATCATACCATCCTGGTTATCTGCAAAGGTAATCCCTTCATTTATTGACATTTATGTGTGTGTGCCTATACATATGTGTGTAGTTCATGTTTGTAGAGTATGTTTTTGTATTTATGTGTATGTACAATAACACCAAAGACTAAATATTGAACTCGATGACTTACATTGCAAAACCATGAAAAGAAATAGTGAATTCTTTGTTCTGTGTACTGCACTATAGAGCACACTTGTATGTGTGTGTGTGTTAGTTGCTTAATCATGTCTGACTCTTTGGGACCCCATGGAATGTAGCCTGCCAAGGTTCTTCTGTCCATGGAATTCTCCAGGCAAGAATACTGGAGTGGGTTGCCATTTCCTTCTCCAAGAGGGCACACTTAGAACTCAGCAAATTAAAAAATAATAATAATTATCATTATGTAATAAAAATGGTCACAGAGGGAAGACTTGTAGTAGGAGAATCAAGCAGCATAATAATAATTGATGTAATCTAGTCTCTGGATGAACATGAAAATTTCCATCTCTTTTGCCCCCAGGAGTCTCTTAAAACTATTCAAGTGAAATCTGATTCACAAAACTCTAAGGATATGTAATTGTGAGGATTTATAGTGTAAGTTTGCTATAAGTAATGGGTCAGTGCACATCTGGGAGAAAAGCATTAAAGAATAGTCAGGTTGAGATATTTTGTTTTTAATTTAACTCATTTATGTGCACATTTATAAGATCTGCACCAGGAAGCTACCTCACACTGAGGATAAGAGTCTCCAGCTTTAGGAGGAACATCTGTCCCCAAAAGAGAACAGCTTGAGACTACTTTGAGGAGAATGACAAAGAGATGAAAAATCTTGAAAATATGCAACACATTGCTCTATACATTTGTATAACAAGTCTTAGTGAGAAATTCTTTCCACTACTTAGTGCCCTTTTTTTCCAGGTAGAGCATAATTTTAGATATCCACACTTGTAAGTATACACATGATCAGGGTACCACGTCAGTTCAAACCTGGGGCTCTTGATACAAAATAGTTAAGTACCAACTTGCACACATTTTGGCCTAAATGGAAAAATGGGAGCGGGGGGAAAGGATATTGTTTTAATAGGGATTTAAAATATAAGTACGTGCAATAGCATGGCAGGTACCGATTTCACTTATCTTGGATTGGATACTGGTAACGGACATGGGAGAATTCACAGAGTTTTACAGGGTAATTATAGGAACCAAAGAAGCAGGAAAAAAGAAGGACATAGCTAATAGCAGCTTTGAATAAAGACATATGCTATGCAAACTACAAATGAGTTGGGAATATTAGAATATTAGGTATATCCAGGGAATTAATTAAAAAAGAGTGTGGAAAAATAGCTTCAAGTTAAATTATGAAAAGCCCAAACTGACACACTCAGGAATTTATAATAAATAGAGTGTCATGATAAATCTATATAGAAGACTATTATGCTGCTGCTGCTGCTAAGTTGCTTCAGTCGTGTCCGACTCTGTGCAACCCCAGAGATGGCAGCCCACCCGTCCCTGTGATTCTCCAGGCAAGAACACTGGAGTGGGTTGCCATTTCCTTCTCCAATGCATGAAAATGAAAAGTGAAAGTGAAGTCGCGCAGTCGTGTCGGACTCTTAGCGACCCCATGGACTTCAGCCTACCAGGCTCCTCCACCCATGGGATTTTCCAGGCAGGAGTACTGGAATGGGGTGCCATTGACTATTATAATCATATGTAAATCTTGAAAATTTATTTCTGACAAAATATAAAAGGTAAATTGGAAGAAGAAGAGATGGAGGTTACGGATCATGAACTGAAGACATCTGAGTACACCTTGGAAGTGAAGATGGTGGTAAAGGGGTGGAATTGATATGACTTAAATATGCAGAGTACATCATGAGAAACGCTGGACTGGAAGAAGCACAAGCTGGAATCAAGATTGCTGGGAGAAATATCAATAACCTGAGATATGCAGATGACACCACCCTTATGGCAGAAAGTAAAGAGGAACTAAAAAGCCTCTTGGTGAAAGTGAAAGAGGACAGTGAAAAAGTTGGCCTAAAGCTCAACATTCAGAAAATTAAGATCATGGCATCTGGTCCTATCACTTCATGGGAAATAGGTGGGGACACCATGGAAACAGTGGCTGACTTTATTTTGGGGGGCTCCAAAATCTCTGCAGATGGTGATTGCAGCCATGAAATTAAAACACGCTTATTCCTTGGAAGGAAAGTTATGACCAACCTAGAGGGCATATTCAAAAGCAGAGACATTACTTTGCCAACAAAGGTCCATTTAGTCAAGGCTATGGTTTTTCCAGTGATCGTGTATGGATGTGAGAGTTGGACTGTGAAGAAGGCTGAGTTCTGAAGAATTGATGCTTTTGAACTGTGGTGTTGGAGAAGACTCTTGAGAGTCCCTTGGACTGCAAGGAGATCCAACCAGTCCATTCTGAAGGAGATCAGCCCTGGGATTTCTTTGGAAGGAATGATGCTAAAGCTGAAACTCCAGTACTTTGGCCACCTCATGCGAAGAGCTGACTCATTGGAAAAGATTCTGATTCTGGGAGGGATTAGGGGCAGGAGGAGAAGGGGACGACAGAGGATAGATGGCTGGATGGTATCACTGACTCGATGGACGTGAGTCTGAGTGAACTCCAGGAGTTGGTGATGGACAGGGAGGCCTGGTGTGCTGTGATTCATGGGGTCGCAAAGAGTCAGACATGACTGAGCAACTGAACTGAACTTAACTGAACTGAGAAGGATTGGATTAGAAGATGAGGGAGGTTAAACAGTAGAGATAATTTCAGATTTCTAACATCGGTGTGTGAAACCTTCACTAAAATAGATAACACAATTTTAGTAATGGGGAGAAGAAATGAAGTTTATTTACTAGACTTAGTCAGTTATTTATTAGACATTTATTTCTCCTTTCATTCTTCCTATGGTTATCATTTTCCTATCTTTATATCTTCTTACATGGTGCCTGTTGCCACTGTAGTCTAAAGAACAAAGAAAATATAATTTGGAATTTTGGCAGTAAACTGAGAAAATGCAATCAAAGCGAAGTCCAAGCCAAGAGGACTTTTCAGTAGGAAGTGTCCAGTACCTGTGTCTCTCTTCTCTTCATCAACCTAGGAGACTCAGCCTCTTTTGACTTTATATAGCAGACATATCCAGGGAAGTAATTATGAGAGAATGTGGAAAAATAGCTTCAAGTTAAATTATTAAAAGCCCAAATGCCACGCTCAGGAATTTATAATAAATAGAGTGTCATGACAAATTTATGTAGAAGACTATTATAATCATATATAAATCTTGAAAATTTATTTCTGACAAAATATAAAAGGTAAATTGGAAGCAGAAGAGATGGAGGTTTGGACTTCCCTTGTGGCTCAGCTGATAAAGAATCCACCTGCAATACAGGAGACCTAGGTTCAATTCCAGGGTTGGAAAGATGCCCTGGAGAAGGAAAGGCTACCCATTCTAGTATTCTGGCCTAGAGAATTCCATGGACTGTATAGTCCATGGGGTCACAGAGTTGGACACAACTGAGCGACTTTCACTTTCACTCTCTTTCACAACAGACATAACAGTTTAAGCTGGTGAATATGTATTGATTTATTCATGCAACAAGCATGCATTGCTCTGAAGTTACTACAATAATTGTATAATGTACTATGTATATTAAAATGTATAAATATATACTTGCTTTAATTAAATCCAACATTTCAAAGTATGGTGGGCAGAATAATAGCCTCTACAGTTGTTTACATGCTAATTCCCAGAGCCTATATTATGTTATATGGCAAGAATATATTAAAATTGCAGGTGGAATTAAGTTTACTATTCAGCAGAACTTCAGATGAGGCTATTATCTTGGGCTATCTAGGTAGGACTACTAAAATCTGAAGGTCCTATAAGTGAAAGAGAGAGGTATGATAGCATCAGTATGTTGCAATGTGAGGAAGATCCAACCAGCCACTGCTGCTTCTAAGATGGAAGAGGGGCACAAGTCAAGGTGTGCAGGCAACTTCTGGGAGCTGAAAGGGGAAAACAACCGTAAACAGATTCTAGCCTAGAGTCTTCAGAAAAGAGTACAGTCTTGCCAAACCCTTGATTTTAACCCAGTGAGACTCTTTTTTAACTTATGACCTCTAAAACTGAGATACTAAATTTGTGATTTTTTTAAGCCACTAACTTTGTGGTAATCTATTGCAGCAGCAGTAGGAACATTTCATTTTTTTCTATTTGCTTTGTTTAATGAAATGTGGTAAATCAGCAAATGATTTTAATGCATTGTTTGAGGATACGAAATTTTTAATAAAATTTATGCATCATAAATGGTAAGATGTTTCTATAAGTTATTTTTTTTAATGGAAAGGCTTTCCACTTAACCTTCACTCATCTCATATATCCTTGTCTTCATGGACAAGGAGAGCTAATTTAATAATTAAATTCTAGATAGAATTTTAACACACAGTCTACGCAACTTTGGAGCTAAACAGCTTATAGTGCTTCCCAAATTGTCCATTGCTGTATAAAAATATATACTACTCTTTTGGAGGCTTATAGATGATAAATGTTTAGCCATGGTGGTTATCTGGTTATCTGGCTGAGTCGTGTCCAACTCTTCTGATGCCATGGACTGTAGCCTGCCAGGCTCCTCTGTCCATAGCATTTCCCAGGCAAAAATACTGGAATGGGTTACCATTTCCTTCTTCAGCAGATCTTTCAACCCTGGAACTGAACCCAGGTCTCCTGCATTGCAGGCAGATTCTTTACTGACTGAGCTACAAGAGAATCCCTTAACCATGGTAGAGAACATCTAAAATTTTAATGTGCTCTTTGATAACTGACCTCCTAGTTTTCATAAGCTTGGGCAACTGTCTGCTCTTGTGTGAAAGCTAGACCTAGTAACTCACTTCTAAAGAATAGAATATGGTAAAAATGATAGGATGTCACTTCTCTTGCTATGTGCCATTCTTGTCTTGTCAGCTGAGAGATCCTGGCATCAGGGAACTGCTATCTATAGCCAACAGCCACTGAGGACTTGAGGTCTATCAAAAGGCATGTAACTGATCTTGGAAATGGACCCTCTCTCAATCAAATTTTGAAATGATTGCAGTCCCAGCCAACACTTTTACTATAGCCACATGAGAAAACCTACACAGAAAACACAGTTCAGCTACGCCTAAATCCCTCAACCTCAAAACAGCAGGGTCATATTCATTGTTTTAAACAAGAATGTTTCCAGGTAATTTGTGAAGCAGTAATGAATTAGTAACACATAGCTAAAGCACACGGAGAATAAATGCTATTGCATATGTAGAAAATCACATGGGATTTGGAGCCTCAATATTTTGACTCCGTCCTGTATTTATGATTTTTGGCTCTATAGATAGAACCATAACCAGATTAGCATTAATTTATATTTAATATTAAAACATCTAAACTTATTATTTTTAATTTTTTTTCAAGTTCTATTTTTCAATCAATAAAGATTCTGAGTGTGATTTGAAACAAAGAGGAAATATCAGAAAAAGGTGGAGGATGTGGACATGTCAATTTTTAGACTAAATTATTTGGAAATCTTCCAAACAATTTTCTTTTTCCTTCTATCACACTTTCATAAACTCAGAGACAAAATGAATATATTTGGAGGTAGTTTTTTTGAATAAGCAATTTAGAGGTTATTTTGTACTGGTCACCATGACCCAGCCACTGAAATGTTTTGATCCCTGGTATTACTAAAATTTGTCTGTTAAAGAAAAAAAAAGTAATAGAGTCTGTAATAATAATGATGCTCTGCTTTATTTGAGTTTTCCAAAGCAAAACAACCAATGAAAGTCAGCCTTTCTCTAAATTTGGGAGAGAGGTTCCACTCTGAGAGGTAAGAATGTGCAGGGCAGGATGGGAGGTGAGATCAGAAAGGGGCCACTGTCTATTTATTTACCCATTGGCTGGGCAGGGCCTGATCGCTAAGGGATCTGCACTTCTCCTTCTTGTCTATTCAATCAAAACTTGAAACCACATCCCAAACAGGGAGCAAGCTTTGCTGAATTAACAGTTAAAAATAGGATTAAAGAGAAAGATAATACGAGACAAATACTTTTACAATATAAAATTAGAGGCTGGGTTGTGAAAAAAGCTGTATGGTTTTTTAATGTTTTGCATCTTTCAAACCTTTGCCAAATGATCTACCTCAATGGTATACAATTTTTGATGTGTTGAACTGAGCAAAGAAAGATATGATTAATGTGGAAAATGTTGCTTTAGTATTATGAAAATATCCTTTACTTCCTCCAATGGGTGAAGCCAAGTCACTTGAAAAATCCCTTGGAAAAGTTAACAAATGTTCATTGTGGTTGGGGACCCACAGTTGACTGATATCTGATTTACCCTTGAAAAGTACACAGCCCACTCATCAGCTAGACTGGAGTATGGGAACAGAATAGTGAAAATAGGAGAAAGATAGATATGTTTTCCTATGGACCACATGCAGACAGCAGGGAAAAGTCCAATTAGGTCATTTTGAAAAGAATCATAACACAAGGTGATTTTCTTACTAGGTTAATCAACCTCAGTATAAGTAGATAGAGATGCACCATTATATTCAGAAAGTACCAAAAAAGCAAGTCATTTACCTGTCAGAGAAAAGGACTCTTCAATCACTGACATAAAACTTTTGTATGGGGAATTTTTATTATCTGAAAATGACCAAAATAACCCTCTGAAATAACAACATAACAAAAAATCAATAGAAATAAAAGTGTCACTGTTAATTGGGTACAAATTATTATTATAGAATTTGTTGGTATTATATGACAATGATTCATTGATAAATCTTTACATTTTAGTCATTCTCAATTTTATTTTGTCAACACTTTGATATTATAACTCTTTTAACTGATGCAGATATGGTTAAGGTCAAGCAGATAATTTTTTTTATGGCATCATGTAAAGCTTATTGAACCTCCAGCCAAAGTGGAATTTGTAAATGGATTATTTCCTGTCTATAGATGTTTACAAAAATAGGCCACATATAGAACACAAAATAAAAAGTTTCAAAATACAAAGGGTCAATATCTGACCTTTTCTACACTAGCATGGCTTTGAGGAATCAATATTTTTCATTTTCTTAACCTGAAAGTAAAGTACTGTGTTAGTACCAAGAGACATGCTGTCTGGACCTATTACTGTGGTTGCATTTCTAAAGCACACTTTGATATTAATAATTTAAAAACACACTCAATTTTTTTAGAATAATTTCTCTTTTAAGCAAGGAAAACAATCATGAAAATGATTAGATTTTTTAATAAAATAAGAATTTTGCTAAAGCTGTGGAGTATTAAACATTTGCTTAACAATTGTAGTATGGAAGCTTATAAGAATATTAAACTCATTTGTTACTGAAGGAAGATGGACATTGTCTGAAAATACATCTTAAGATATTCAAGTTGAGTTTAGAAAAGGCAGAAGAACCAGAGTTCAAACTGCTAACACTCATTGAATAATAGAGAAAACAAGAGAATTCCAGAAAGAAATATCTACTTCTCTTTACTGACAACACTAAAACCTTTGACTGTGTAGGTCACAACAAACTGTAGAAAATTCTAGAAGAGATGCAAGTACCATACCACCTTCCCTGTCTCCTGAGAAACATGTATACAGATCAAGAATCAATAGTTAGAACTCCATGTAGAACAACTGACTGGTTCAAAATTGTGAAAGGAGTATGATAAGGCTGTATATAGTCACCCAGTTTATTTAACGTCTATCCAGAGTACATCATATGAAATACCAGGCTGGATGAATCACAAGCTGAATCAAGATTGCCAGGAGAAATATCAACATGTATGTATGTTGATATCATATCAACAAGCTATGTAGATTATACCACTCCTCTAATGGCAGAAATTGAAGAGGAACTAAAGAGCATCTTGATGAGAGTTAAAGAGGACAGAGGAAAAGCTGGCTTAAAACTCAACATTCACAAAATTAAGATTTTTCCCATCACTTTTTGGCAAATAGAAGGGGAAAAAGTGGAAGCAGTGACAGATTTTCTTTCCTTGGACTCCAAAATCACTTCAGATGGTGACTGCAGCCATGAAATTAAAATGCTCACTCCTTGGAAGAAAACCTCTGACAAAACTAGAGAGCATATTAAAAAGCAAAGACATCACTTTGCAGACCAAAGTCCATATAGTGAAAGCTATGATTTTTCCAGTAGTCATGGTTGGATATGAGAACTGGACCAGAAAGAAGACTGAACACTGAAGACTTGATGTTTTCAAATTGTGTTGTTGGAAAAGTTTTAAGAGTCCCTTGCTTGGGGCTGGTGCACTGGGATAACCCAGAGGGATGGTATGGGGAGGGAGGAGGGAGGAGGGTTCAGGATGGGGAACACATGTATACCTGTGGTGAATTCATTTTGATATATGGCAAAACCAATACAATATTGTAAAGTTAAAAAAAAATAAAAAAAGAGTCCCTTGGATTGCAGGGAGATCAAACCAGTCAATCCTAAAAGAAATCAGTTCTGAATATTCATTGGAAGGCCTGATGCTGTAGCTGAGGCTCCCATATTTTGGCCACCTGATGCAAAGAGCCCATTCATTTGGAAAAGACCTTGATGCTGGGTATGGTTGAAGGAAGGAGAAGAGGGCGACAGAGGATGATATGGTTGGATGGCATCACCAATTCCATGGATATGAGTTTCAGCAAACTCTGGGATATGATGAAAAGCAAGGAAGGCTGATGAGCTGCAGTCCATAGGATTGCAGAGTTAGACACAACTTAGCTACTCAGATCAGTTCAGTTTCTCAGTCGTGTCCGACTCTTTGTGACCAAATGAACACCAGGCCTCCCTGTCCATCACCAACTCCCAGAGTCTACCCAAACCCACGTCCATTGAGTCGGTGATGCCATCAAACCATCTCATCCTCTGTCGTCCCCTTCTCCTCCTGCCCTCAATCTTTCCCAGCATCAGGGTCTTTTCCAATGAGTCAGTTCTTCCCATCAGGTGGCCGAAGTATTGGAGTTTCAGCTTTAGCATCAGTCCTTCCAATGAACACCCAGGACTGATCTCCTTTAGGATGGACTGGTTGGATCTCCTTGCAGTCCAAGGGACTCTCTAGAGTCTTTTCCAACACCACAGTTCAAAAGCATCAGTTCTTCAGTACTCAGCTTTCTTTATAGTTCAACTCTCACATCCATACATGACTACTGGAAAAACCATATCCTTGACTAGATGGACCTTTGTTGACAAAGTAGTGTCTCTGCTTTTTAATATGCTGTCTAAGTTGGTCATAACTTTCCTTCCAAGGAGTAAGTGTCTTTTAATTTCATGGCTGCAATCACCATCTGCAGTGATTTTGGAGCCCAGAAAAATAAAGTCAGCCACTCTTTCCACTGTTTCCCCATTTATTTACCATGAAGTGATGGGACCAGATGCCATGATCTTTGTTTTCTGAATGTTGAGCTTTAAGCCAACTTTTTCACTCTCCACTTTCACTTTCATCAAGAGGTTCTTTTGTTCTTCTTCACTTTCTGCTGTAAGGGTGGTGTCATCTGCATATCTGAGGTTATTGATATTTCTCACGGCAATCTTGATTCCAGCTTGTGCTTCTTCCAGCCCAGCGTTTCTCATGATGTACTCTGCATATAAGTTAAATAAGCAGGCTGACAATGTACAGCTTTGATGTACTCCTTTTCCTATTTGGAACCAGTCTGTTGTTCCATGTCCAGTTCTAACTGATGCATCCTGACCTGCATACGGGTTTCTCAAGAGGCAGGTCAGGTGGTCTGGCATTCCCATCTCTTTCAGAATTTTCCACAGTTTACTGTGATCCACACAGTCAAAGGCTTTGGCATAGTCAATAAAGCAGAAATATATGTTTTTTCTGGAACTCTCTTGCTTTTTAATGATCCAACGGATCACAACAGATATTCATTAGTCTTAACCTGCATAGAGGTCTTTGGAATTGACCTCCCAGTTTTAGAGAATTTACCCTTCCTTCCTTCCTTCCTTATTTTGCCAGTTATTCCACATAGTCATCTTTCCAGTTTAAACAGGATCAAATGTTGATTAATATGAAAATATTTTGATTGGCCTGAGTTCTCATTATTGAATGCTGGGTGAATGTTATTTGTATTATTTAAGTCAATTCACTAGCATTAAGGATTCCATGACACAATGTGATGTTAAATGCACGGTGCAAAATGGAACAGACACTATAACTACATTATTTGTATAAAGATCCATATGTGAGTACAATGGATAGGTGCATACCAAGTGTTTACTCTAAGTCTTGCTTAAAACTTAGAAATTTTTGTATTTTATTTTATAATTTTTGTTACATTCTAATTTTTCTACAATGTGTTAACACTCACAACACAACTGCATTATTTTAAAAACTAGTGAGCTTTCAAGAATAATAGAACCTAGATGGTTTTCAGAAAGAGAAAATATAAAGCACTTGTAACCATAGTTACAGTAAATTAATAGTTTTTTAACTTGTATTTTGTCCAAATTTCCCAAAACAGTATAATACATTACTGTGTTTAGTAATGTGAATATTTTCTGAACTTGGAAAAAGTCATAAAAATCTTTATATGTCTTCTCTATGTTCTTCCTTCAACCTAGTTATTAATAAAGCTAATGATATTTTAATAGTATGGCATAAACAAAGTGATTAAATTTATCTTAGGTATATTAAACTAAGAAAACTATGGAGATACTATTTAACAGCATACTTCTTAAAAAGAAAAAAAATGAGTATATAATTAACAGATTCGTTACCTTAATTTACCACACCTAAGTCATAAAATGTCCAATAGGGAATAAGATCAACTTATTTTAAGTAATATTTTTTGAATACTTCGATACAATCTGAATTGTGCATTCTTTATAAGTAACTTGCTCATTTTTTAACATCTGAGGAACACTGATCATTTTCCTTGTTAACTTTTATCCTATCTGTTTTGACTCAGGTAACATTATTGAGCATAGATGTAAGTAGTTTAATTTATCAGTTTTTAACCTAACCCCAAATTCAATAGAGTATATCATCATAGCACAAAACAAGTGATTGCCTAACATCTCATTTTTCATTAAACTGTGAACCTCAGAAGCTGCTATTTGTCTTTCCTTTCTCTACCCTTCTTGATAATGATGATGTTAGAAGGAAAAATAAGAAAGAGCAGACAGAGGTAGAGGAGGAAGAAGAAGAGTGGATAAAGAAAAGGAAAGAGAGGAAGAGAAAAACAAAAAGAAATCAACCATTTAATGAAATATACCTGGCTTTAGAGTAGGCCATTCATATAAATTACTGTATTAAAAACATATAATAACGAGCTTATATTAGTTTCTGCATTTTACAGATGAGAAAATCAACATTCTTAAGTCTAAATAACTTAATAAAGCTCACACACATATTAGGTAAAACTGCACTCAGAGCTAGTTTTTCTGATTCCCAAGTGTTTCCCACATTATTGCCTTGAGTTTTCTCTTCCTTGTTTTCCACTGCTCCTGTTTTTACCTCCCTTTTCCCCCTTCCAGTAAGCTACCCTCAGGGAGAAACACAGTCAGAGGGTCACAGTTGTATAAAATGGCAGAGTCTTTCGTATCAATTATGGATTTACATCTCACTCAGATGCTAGAAGTGTTGAATTGTGGACTCTAAAATATCTGTGTATATTTTTGTGTTTATTTTGAACAGAATAAAATACAAAAATAATCACTTTCAAATTTTTTTTTACATTTTTACATTTACAAATAAATCTATCAATGTTAAGTATATAATTTAGCCTCTGCTTTATTCAAATTAAAATGTATAATTGAGGTACTTTCCATGAAAATACCAATTATTTTACCTATTGGGAGGTATCATTTAGGGGAAGCCTTCATTGAATTCATCACTTATGCACTTCAGATCAGATCAGATCAGTCGCTCAGTCATGTTCGACTCTTTGCGACCCCATGAATCGCAGCACGCCAGGCCTCCCTGTCCATCACCAACTCCCAGAGGTCACTCAGACTCACATCCATCGAGTCAGTGATGCCATCCAGCCATCTCATCCTCTGTTGTCCCCTTCTCCTCCTGCCCCCAATCCCTCTCAGCATCAGAGTCTTCTCCAATGAGTCAACTCTTCGCATGAGGTGGCCAAAATACTGGAGTTTCAGCTTTAGCATCATTCCTTCCAAAGAAATCCCAGGGCTGATCTCCTTCACAATGGACTGGTTGGATCTCCTTGCAGTCCAAGGGACTCTCAAGAGTCTTCTCCAACACCACAGTTCAAAAGCATCAATTCTTCAGCACTCAGCCTTCTTCATAGTCCAGCTCTCACATCCATACATGACCACAGGAAAGACCATAGCCTTGACTAGGCGAACCTTTGTTGGCAAAGTAATGTCTCTGCTTTTGAATATGCTATCTAATTCTCTATAAATTCCATATTCTAATATGTAGCTTTTTTTTTAATGTAAGATAATTATGAAAAAAAAAGTTGGTCAAGATAAAACCAATACAATATGAAATTATATAGGTAATTTAGTGGAAATATTTTTGACTTCAATTATTTTATTAAAATTCACTTGATTAACTATATTAAGCTTTCAGACTATCAGTGATAAAATTTTTAACTATGCAAGATTTTAGATTTTAAATTAAAAAAAACTGAATACATGTACATAGCTTGAATCCATATAATTAAATGTTTAATTTTATTGTACACTGAAATATATAAATTTTTCACTGTATGTATTAAAATATGTTATTTCCACATATTGTCCACACCGCATTATGGAGTTTAACCAAGCTAATCCAAGAAATTGTAACTAAAATGACTAAGTCTCTTGCCCTCAAATTAATTCTATTTCAATCCATAAATGGAAATAAAGAGTATATTTATATAATAATAAAACTTTGCTTAATAGAGAACTCAGTTGACATTTCTGACCTATGGTTATAGTGTTAGTCACTCAGTCCTGTCTGACTCCTTGTGATCCCATGGACTGTAACCCGCCAGGCTCCTCTGTATATAGAATTCTTCCAGCAAGAATACTGGAGTGGATTTCCATTCCCTTCTCCAGGGGATCTTCCCAAACCAGGGATGGAACCCGGGTATGCTACATTGCAGGCAGATTGCATACCCTCTGAGCCATACTGGCATAATAACTATTATAGTTGATGGTAAAATAAAGCCAATGCATCCTTCTTCTGTATGTTAGATTCATTTACTGAACTTTGGTATAACATATGTTATCTGACCTGCTTGCTATAAAATTTAAATTCTATCATTGTAATTATTTATTAAATAAAACAAAATTTCCATTAAAGTTCATTCAAGGCATTTTAGTTGCCAATTAATAATGAAGAAAGCATGAAACAAAACATTATTATTATACTATAACCAGAAATATTATTTTGACATAATACTAATATTGAATAAAATAAATGGAAACCTTGAACCAAATCTGTAATAATTAACAGACTTGATGAATTACTATATAATTATTTAGTCATTATGAAACTACACTTTGATTGCTTTTTTATTAAGTCATTTTGCATAACTGTGAAGATTTATGTGTTTAGAGTGCATATCAATAATCAAAATTGAAGAAAATAATTCAAAGAAAAAAATTCAGTGCATATATGATTAAAGTTAAGACTCAAGCAAGTCTCTCTTTTTTTCCCCCCACTTTATTTATTTATTTGGAGGCTAATTAGTTTACAATATTGTATTGGTTTTGTCATATCATATTGACATGAATCCACCACGGGTGTACGTGTGTTCCCCATCCTGAATCCCTCTCCCACCTCCCTCCCCATCCCATCTCTCTGGGTCATCCCAGTACACCAGCCCTGAGCACCCTGTATCATGCATTGAACCTGGACCGGCGATCTGTTTCACATATAATATACATGTTTCAATGCCATTCTCCCAAGCCATCCCACCCTCGCCCTCTCCCACTGAGTCCAAAAGACTGTCCTATACATCTGTGTCTCTTTTGCTGTCTCACATACAGGGTTATCGTTACCAATTTTCTAAATTCCATATATATGCATTAGTATACTGTATTGGTGTTCTTCTTTCTGGCTTACATCACTCTGTATCATAGGCTCCAGTTTCATGTGCCTCATTAGAACTGATTCAGATGTATTCTTTTTAATGGCTGAGTAATATTCCATAGTGTGTATGTATCACTGCTTTCTTATCCATTCATCTGCTGATGGACAACTAGGCTGCTTCCATGTCCCATCTGATATAAACAGTGTTGTGATGAACACTGAAGTACACGTGTCTCTTTCAATTCTGGTTTCCTCTGTGTGTATGCCCAGCAGTGGGATTGCTGGGTTGTATGGCAGTTCTTTTTCCAGTTTTTTAAGGAACCTCCACATTGTTCTCCATAGTCGTTAGTTTGCATTCTGACCAACAGTGTAAGAGGGTTCCCTTTTCTCCACACCCTCTCCAGCATTTATTGCTTGTAGACTTTTGGATAGCAGCCATTCTGACTGGCGTGAAATGGTACCTCATTGTAGTTTTGATTTGCATTTCTCCTATAATTAGTGATGCTGAGCATCTTCTCATGTGTTTGTTAGCCATCTATATGTCTTCTTTGGAGAAACATCTGTTTAGTTCTTTGGCCTGTTTAGTTGTTTTTTGACTGGGTCATTTATTTTTCTGGAATTGAGCTATAGGAATTCCTTGTATATTTTTGAGATTAATTCTTTGTCAGTTGTTTCGTTTGCTATTATTTTTCCCATTCTGAAGGCTATCTTTTCACCTTGCTTATAGTTTCCTTTGTTGTGCAAAAGCTTTTTAATTTTAATTAGGTCCCATTTGTTTATTTTTGCTTTTATTTCCAATATTCTGGGAGGTGGGTCATAGAGGATCCTGCTGTGATTTATGTTGGAGAGCGTTTTGCCTATGTTTTCCTCTAGGAGTTTTATAGTTTCTGGCTTTATGTTTAGATCTTTAATGCATTTGAGTTTATTTTTGTGTATGGTGTTAGAAAGTGTTCTAGTTTCATTTTTTTACAAGTCGTTGACCAGTTTTCCCAGCACCACTTGTCTCTCTTTTAATATAAAGCATTAAGTAGAAAAATTATAAACTGAAGCATTTCCTTTTTTTAATGAAAGAAAGCAATATATATCCATGTTTTAGATTTTATAATTAGGCCATCTATGTTTTTAACAAAAAAAAATGAATGGATATATTGTAAAGATATTTTTTAATTTGAAGGAAGGATCCTCTGTCCATGAGATTCTCAGGCAAGAATACTGTAGTGGATTGCCATGCCTCCTCCAGGGGGTCTTCCTGATCCAGGGATTGAAACCCTGTCTCTCATGTCTACCTGCATTGGCAGGCGGGGTCTTTACCACTAACATTTCTTAATCTATAGAAATGCATGTCTTCAGCTGGGTTCTCTAACTAATTTTTTTATTATTCTTTGGTTTTTGTTTTGGTTTTGTCCACAAGAATAATTATCTTCACAAATTTAACACAAGTAACATTATGTATATTTATATTATGTGCACACATATATGTATGCTGCTGCTGCTGCTAAGTCGCTTCAGTCGTGTCCGACTCTGTGCGACCCCATAGACGGAAGCTCACCAGGCTCCCCTGTCCCTGGGATTCTCCAGGCAAGAACACTTGAGTGGGTTGCCATTTCCTTCTCCAATGCATGAAAGTGAAAAGTGAAAGTGAAGTCGCTCAGTCGTGTCCGACTCTTAGCGACCCCACGGACTGGAGCCTACCAGGCTCCTCCGTCCATGGGATTTTCCAGGCAAAAGTACTGGGGTGGGGTGCCATTGCCAAATGCATTGATATGTCTTTCTAGATATGTACAGGTATACTCAACCATGTTTATTTTTTATTCAGATTAAGTAAAAATACAGTTGCAAGTCATAAAATAATACCATATGTTTTGTATGATGTTTGTATCATTAATAAATTATTAACAAAAGTCAAGTATTTTGCAGTTTACTATTTGCGGAAGTAGAAAAACTACAGTAAATCAGTGAATGTAAGTCTGAAGCAAGGCAATAACCACGTCATTTTGATTGTTTCATTTGGCAGCCCAAAACAGCCTTCTTTAGATACTACCAAACAAATAAAAGTTTCTGTAAAACTGTCAAAGCTTCACTTGAGAAGAACTGAGTAGCGGGAGTGTTGGAATCACAGTGGGTGGTGCAACTCAGCTCAATTTTTCCTGTTGCTTTTTAAAATGGCATTGATCTGGCATTAAATGGCATTAAAATGGCAGCAGATGTGGTTCTTGCTTATTCTAGGCTCTTCCACGATTATCAGCTTCCTTGACATAAGTGAAAACTTGACTCTTCCACATTGGAAGCCCTGTTGTGGTTGACCCTATTTGTCTTTCCAGTGCCTTTAATTTAGCTTCTGGGCTTCCCTGGTGACTCGGACAATAAAGAATCTTCCTGCAAGGTGGGAGATCTGGGTTGGATCCCTGGGTTGGGAAGATCTCCTGGAGAAGGGCATGGCAACCCACTCTAGTATTCTTGCCTGGAGAATCCGCATGGACAGAAGAGCCTGGCAGGCTGCAGTCCATGGGGTCGTAAAGAGTTGGACACAACTGAGCAACACAGCACAGCACAGCACATATTTAACTTCTAGTTAGAGATTTCTTAAGCATGGACTTTTATTCTAGCATTTGAAAGTAAGGAATAAAGCAGAACCAATAATGAAATGTATGATTTACTGATATACAGTTTCAAGTTGGTAAGGTTCAACTCAGAAAACTGCAGAGGATACATACATTTGGGCTTTATTCCTTATTCCACTCTGAATAAGAATATTCTCTCACCTCTGCTCTCCACCCCCATCTCTGCATCTTTCTCTCTAGAATATCCTACCATGTTCAGAGTCTTCTCTAACCTTCTGTTTGGCCAAAATGTCACAAATATGAAGTCACATCATAAGTGTTATTTTAACCTTTTGCAAACACATGCTTTAGCACTTATCACACTCTTGAGCAATTACTTACATTTATTTCCACCTCCACCACATGATTTTGATTTCTTAAAACACAGGAAGTTTTTCTCACTGACCCAAGTAATTATTAAAACAGTGTTAAGTGGACGAATAAATAAATGAGTGCTCAAGTGAATGATTTAAGACTAGAAAATTAATGTGAGGATTAAAGTCTATAATGGTAATTATGTATTTACCTTCTTTATGCCACCACCTACTTGTTATGCAAATAGAAATTTTATCCCTATAGAAAATTCATTTTGATCAACACTGAAACACATTTATTATTGTCTTAAACTGATATTTCGAGTCTATATGTTAAATGAAAATTACATAGTCCTGTCATAACTTTCATTCTACAATAGCTTACTTACCACCCAACACAACTTTGCAGTAAGGCCATATTTTGCTTTTACAAAAAAAAGAATCAAAGAACCTAGATTAATTTTTGCTTTTATAAAATATAACCCCATGGCCAAAGGAAAAAAAAAAATACAAACCATTCATTATCAATCATTTCAGATTTACTCACTGTAAAGCATCCCATGGATATTCACTTTTTTTTATTTTTTCACATGGATACAAATAACAAAATAGAAAAACGTAACAAGACTATTACAAATATCAAAACAACCAAATATGTAACTTTTACTGCTGCTACTGCTAAGTCACTTCAGTCGTGTCCAACCCCAGAGATGACAGCCCACCAGGCTTCCCCATCCCTGGGATTCTCCAGGCAAGAACACTGGAGTGGGTTGCCATTTCCTTCTCCAAGATTACCTATTATTTGTCTCAAGGTAATAACATGATCAAGTTATTTAATCTAATGGCAATTTCATTACCTATTAAATGTACATTAAAAAATCTCCTTTTAAGATGGATGTATCAAATGTAATTATGTATATTAAGCCTAGGGTAGAGTAAAATGCAAAATATAAATATGATCTATTATTATTTCATATCTGAGTTCTTCCAGCAATTGGTTACCTATTATTCATGTATTATCTATAGATTTTATGTATTTTCCAGGTTTTTCTTTCATTATGTACTGTGAAAGATTTTTTTGTTCCCCACTGTTTGAACTCCCAGATGGCAGAGTAGAAGAAAATGCACTCATCTTCTCCTGTGGGAACTCCAGAATTACAATTCACTGCTGAACAATCATCAACTGGAGAATGTTGGATCTCACCAAAAAGAAGATACCCCATGTCAAGGGACAAAGAAGAAGCCACAGCAAGATGGTAGGAGGGGCAAAATCACATTTAGAATCAAACCCAACCCACCAGAAATGCTCAGAGGGCTCAAACAAAACCTTGTGCACACCAGAAGATCCCACAGAAACTGAGACCACACCTGCCTTTGCGTGTTTGACTGTCTCCTGCGGAGGTATGAGTCAGCATGGGCTGCCACATGGGCAGGGGCTCTGGGTGCAGAGGAGGTCACCAAGAGCCCCAACATAGAGCCGTCAGAATTTACACAGGACTGAGGAAACAATCTTGGAGAACACAAACAAAATCATGTGCACACCAGGACCCAAGAGAAAGGAGCAGTGATCCCACAAGAGACTGACCCAGAGTTGCCTGTGAGTGTCCAGATCTCTGGTGGAGGCGTGGATCAGCATAGCGGGCACTGCTGCAGGGTGGGGGCCACTGAGTGCAGAGGTGTGTGTATGAGACCTTTTAAAGGAGTTCACCATTATCTTCATTACCTCCACCATAGTTTGGTCTCGGGTCACACAACAGGGAGAGAAGACAGCACCATTCATCAACATAAAATTGGATTAAAGATTTACTGAGCTTGGCCCCAACCATCAAAACAAGACCCAATTTCCCCCACAGTCAGTCTCTCCCATCAGGAAGCTTACATAAGCCTGTTATCCTTATCCACCAGAGGGCAGACAGTATGAAAACCACAATCATAGAATCAATCAAACTGATCACATGGACCACAGCCTTGTCTAACTCTATGAAACTATTACCCATACTGTGTAGAGCCACCCAAGATGGACAGGTCATGGTGAAGTGTTCTAGCAAAGCATGGTCCACTGGAGAAGACAGTGGCAACGACTTCAGCATTCTTGCCTTGAGAACTCCATGAACAGTATGAAAAGGCAAATATATATGACCCTGAAAGATGAATTCCCCAGGTCCGTAGGTGCCCAATATGCTACTGGAGAAGAGTGGAGAAATGACTCCAGAAAGAATTAAGAAATGGAGTAAAAACATTGTTCAATTGTGGGTGTGACTGGTGATGGATTTGAAGTCCAATGCTGTAAAGAATAATATTGCATAGGAACCTAGAATGTTAGGTCCAAGAACCAAAGCAAATTGGAAGTGGTCAAACAGGAGACAGCAAGAATAAACATCAATATTTTAGGAATCAGTGAACTAAAATGGGCAGAATGGGCAAAATTAACTCAGGTACCATTATAGCTAATACTGTGGGCAAGAATCCCTTAGAAGAAATGGAGTAGTCTTCATAGTCAATATAGAAGTCCAAAATGTAATACTTGTGTGCAGTCTCAAAAAACAACAGAATGATCTCTGGTGGTTTCCAAGGAAAACAATTCAATATCACAGTAATCCAAGCCTATGCCCCAACCAGTAATGCTGAAAAAGCTGAAGTTAAATGGTTCAAGGAAGACCTACAAGACCTTCTAGAACTAACACCCAAAATAGATATCCTTTTCATTTTAGGGGACTAGATTATAAAAGTAAGAGGTCAAGAGAAACCTGGAGTAACAGGCAAATTTGGCCTTGGAGTACAGAATGAAGCAGGGCAAAGGCTAACAGAGTTTTGCTAAGAGAATGCACTGTTCATAGCAAACACCCTCTTCCAACAACACAAGAGAAGACTCTACACATGAACATAACCAGATGGTTAACACTGAAATCAGTTTGATTATAGTCTTTGCAGCCAAAGATGGAGAAGCTCTGTACAGTCAGAAAAAATAAGATCAGGAGCTTACTGTGGCTCAGATCATAAACTCCTTAAGACAAAATTAGACTTAAATTGAAGAAAGTAGGAATAGAATATTCAGGCAAGATCTAAATCAAATCCCTTATTTTTATACAATGGGAGTGACAAATTGATTCAAGAGATTAGATCTGATAGACAGAGTACCTGAAGAACTATGGATGAAGGTTCAGGACATTGTACAGGAGGCAGTGATCAAGATCATTACCAAGAAAAAGAAATGCAAAAAGGCAAAATGATTTTCTGGGGAGGGCTTACAAAGAGCTGAGAAAATAAGAGAAGCTAAAGGCAAAGAAGAGAAGGAAAGATATATACCCATTTGAATGCAGAGTTCCAAAGAATAGCAAGGAGAGATAAGAAAGCCTTCCTCAGTGATCAATGCAAAGAAATAGAGGAAAACAACAGAATGGGAAAGACTAGAGATCTCTCCAAGAAAACTAGAGATTCCAAAGGAATGTTTCATTCAAAGATGAGCACAATAAAGGACAGAAATGGTATCGACCTAATAGAAGCAGATGATACTAAGAAGAGGTGGCAAGAATACACAGAAGAACTACAAAATTGATCTTAATGACCAAGATAACCATGATGATGTAATCACTCACCTAGAGCCAGACATCCTGGAATGCAAAGTCAAATTGGCCTTAGGAAGCATCACTATAAACAAAGCTAGTGGAGGTGATGGAATTCCAGTTGAGATATTTCAATCCTAAAAGATGATGCTGTGAAAATGTTGCACTCAGTATGCCAGCAAATTTGGAAAACTCAGCAGTGGCCACAGGACTGGAAAAGGTCAGTTTTCATTCCAGTTCCAAAGAAAGGCAATGACAAAGAATGATCCAACTACTGCACAATTTCACTCAATTCACACGCTAGCAAAATAATGCTCAATATTCTCCAAACAAGGCTTCAACAGTATGTGAACCATGAACTTCCAGATGTTCAAGTTGGTTTTAGAAAAGGCAGAGAAACCAGAGATCTAATTGCCAACATCTTTTGGATCATCAAAAAGGCAACAGAATTCCAGAAAATCATCTACTTCTATTTTATGACTATGCCAAAGCCTTTGACTGTGTGGATCACAACAAACAGTGGAAAATTCTTCAAGAGATGGGAATACCAGACCACCTTATATGCCTCCTTAGAAACCTGTATCAGGTCAAGAAGCAACAGTTAGAACTGGACACGGAAAAACAGACTGGTTCCAAATCAGAAAAGGAGTATGTCAATGCTATATACTGTCAGCCTGTTTATTTAACTTATATGCAGAAAGCCATTGCCTTCCCCACCCCAGTAGTCTTGCCTGGAAAATCCCATGGACGGAGGAGCCTGGTAGGCTCCAGTCCATGGGGTCACCAAGAGTCGGACATGACTGAGCAACTTCACTTTCTCTTTTCACTTTCATTCATTGGAGAAGGAAATGGCAACCCACTCCAGTGTTCTTGCCTGGAGAATCCCAGGGACGGGGGAGCCTGGTGTGCTGCCGTCTATGGGATCACACAGAGTCGGACACGACTGAAGTGACTTAGCAGCAGCAGCAGCAGAATACATCATGTGAAATGCCAGGCTGGATGAAGCACAAGCTGGAATCAAGATAGATGGGAGAAATATCAATAACCTCAGATATGCAGATGACACCACCCTTATGACAGAAAGTGAAGAAGAACTAAAGAGCCTCTTTATGAAAGTAAAAGAGGAGAGTGAAAATTTAGGCTTAAAGCTCAACATTCAGAAAACTAAGATCATGGCATCTGGTCCCATTACTTCCTGGCAAAACAAGGAGAAACAATGAGAGACTTTACTTTTTTGTTATCCAAAAGCACTGCAGATGGTGCCTAGAGACATGAAATTAAAAGATGCTTTCTCCTTGGAAGAAAAGCTATGACCAACCTAGACAGCTTATTAAAAAGCAGAGACATTACTTTACCAACAAAGGTCCGTCTAGTCAAAGCAATTATTTTTCCAGTACTCATGTATGTGGGGGTTGGACTACAAAGAAAGCTGAGTGCCAAAGACTTGATGCTTTTGAACTATGGTGTTGGTGAAGACTCTTGAGAATACCTTGGACTGCAAGGAGATCCAACCAGTCCCTCCTAAAGGAAATCTGTCCTGAATATTCATTGGAAGGACTGATGCTGAAGCTGAAACTCCAACACTTTGACCACCTGATGGGAAGATCGGACTCATTTGAAAAGACCCTAATGCTGGGAAAGATTGAAGGCAGGAGGAAAAGGGAATTGCAGAGGATGTGATGGTGGATGCCATCACCAACTCAATGGGCATGAGTTTGCAAAAGCTCCAGGAGTTAATGATGAACAGGGAAGCCTGGCGTGCTGCAGTCGATGGATTCACAAAGAGTTGGACATGACTGAGCAACTAAATTGAACTAAACTCCCTTGTAGGAGAATTATGTTGTTTTTGTTCAGTCATTCTGTTGTATCCAACTCTTTGGGACACCATGTACTGCAGCACTCTAGGCCTCCCCATCACTCAACATCTCCCACAGTTTGCCCAAGTTCATGTCCTTTGCATTGGTGATGACATCCATCCATCTCATCCCTCTGACACCCTATTCTTCTTCTGCCCTCAATCTTTGCCTTCATCAGGGACTTTTCCAAAGATTCGGCTCTTCACATCAGGTGACCAAAATACTGGAGTTTCAACTTCAGTATCATTCCTTCCAATCAGTATTCAGGGTTGATTTCCCTTCTGTTTGACTGCTTTGATCTCTTTGCTGTAGAAGGGCCTGTCAGTCTTTTCTAGCATCATAGTTTGAAGTCATCAATTCTTTGGCTCTGTGCCTTCTTTATGGTCCAGTTTTCACAACCTTACATGACCACTAAGAAGGCCATAACCTTGACTTTTTCATGGCATTTTAATTCACTATGCTGCCCTGTTTTTGTTTGCTTTTAAATATTTATTTGATTTTTTTTTCTCTCTTCTATTTTCTCTTTTCTTGGTTCAGAAATTCAAAGTTAACTGAAGCCAAATGTGATGATTGAAGTCAACCATGCCTACAACAGAGAACTGATCTAACCTGTTAATCTCTAGCTTTCAGGAGAGCCTGAACAAAGAGAGGATCTGTGGTTTATTCTTCACCTCTTTATTGAAGAGGTGCTATGTGCTATTATCTGTGCTTAGCAGTAGGCAACCAATGGAGAACATATCAAATTTCAGACACTAGCAAAATAGTGTATTCACCTGTGTCCATTGAGATAGGTTACTCCTTCATCTTTCTGGATAATATACTAAGGAATGCTAGGTTAATATTATTTAATCCAGTACTTTTCATTTATGGGGAGATTTATGGTTGTTCACATCCTTTTAAAAAGGGGTTTATTATAAAAGCTTATGCTGTGCAATAGGTTTAAAGTTTGAAATCAACACCAGAACAAATAGATGAATGTTAAAATAGGGATGGAAGAGAAAAATTCATATTGATGAGTAAAAAATAATATTCAAACAGAAATATAGAGTAAAAATTTTTCCTGTATTTATCACAGACATCCTTCTTTTTATCGTGCTTTCCTTCACTGTGCTTTGCAGACACTGTTTTTCTGTTGTTGCTCTCTTGTTTGTTTTTATAAATTGAGAGATTGTATCAACCTTCTGTCTGGCAAGTCCATCAGAACAGTTTTTCCAACAGCAATTGCTCACTTTATGTCTCTGTGTTACATTTTGATGACTCTCAAAAAATTTCAAAATTTTTCATTATTATCATATCTGTTATGGTGATCTGTGATCAGTGGTCTTTAATATTACTATTGCAAAAAACAATGATTCATTGAAGGCTCAGATGATAGCATTTTGATGTCTTCCTTTTGATTTTGTATAGTAAAAACCTTTTAGTTTGCATAGCAAAAACCATTTGTTTATTTGTTTCTTGCTTTTGTTCCCCTTGCCTGAGAAGGCATATCAAAAAGTCATGCTAGCATCCATGTCAAAGATCTGCCTACGTTTTCTTCTAGGAAATTTTAGTTTCAGATCTTACATTTAATTGTTTAACCCATTTTGAATTTATTTTTACATCTGTTATAAGAAAACATTTTAGTTTCATTCTCTTGCATGTAGCTGTCTAGGTCTGCCAACACTTGTTGAAGAGGCTATCTTTTCCCCATTGTGTAGTCTGGTCTTTTTTGTCATAGAGTCATTGACCATGTAAATGTGATTTCATTTCTAGGCTCTCTATCCTGTTCCAATGATCTTTGTGTTTGGTTTTGTAATAATCCATACTATTTGGATTACTGTAGTTTTGTAGTATAGTATGAATTCAGGGAGCATGATGCCTCTCACCTTTATTATCTATCCTTAAGATTGCTTTGGCTCTTTGAGATCTTTTTTGATCATATACAAGTTTTAGGAACATATGTTTTATTTTTATTAAAAAAAAACCATTAGTGTTTTGATTGGGATTGCAATGAATCTGGAGACTACTTTAGGTAGTATGGACATTTCAACAGTATTCATTCTTTCAATCCATAATTATTTGTGTCATCTTTAATTTCTTTCATCAGTGTCATAGTTTTCAATATAGGTCTTTCAGCTCTTTGATTCAGTGCATTATTAGGGATTTTATTCTTTATAAATGGAGTTGTTTCCTTAATTTCACTTTCTGATAGATCATTATTAGGGTATAAATATGCAACATATATATATATATTAATTTTGTATCCTACAACTTTACCAAATTCATTGATGAGTTCTAGTAGTTTTCTGATGACATCTTTAGGATTTTCCATGTACAGTGACAGTTTTACTTCTTCCTTTCCACTTTGGATTTCTTTTTATCTGCTTGCTGTGAACAAGACTTCCAATACTGTCTTGATTAAAAGTGGCTATTTGTCATCATTGTCTTGTTGCTGATCTTAGAGGAAATATTTTCAGTTTTCACCACCAAGTTAGCTGTGCATTTGTCATATATGGATTTTATTATATTGAAGTATATTCCTTCTATACATACTTTGCTGAGAGTTTTTGTCATATATCAATGTTGGATTTTGTCAAAAATTTTTGTACCCATTGACATAATTATATGATTTTATCCTTCATTTTGTTAATGTTATATATAATATTGACTTGAAGATATTGAACTTTCCTTGCATTCCTGGGATAAATATCATTTGATCATAATATATAATCCTTTTATGTATTATTAAATTCAATTTGCTAATATTTTTGCATCTTTGTTCATTAGTGATATTGGCCTATAATTTTATCTTTTTGTAGTATCTGTTGGGTTTTGATATCAAAGCAATGCCTGCCTTGTAAAATGAGTTTGGAAATGTTACATTCTCTTCAATTTTTTGGAATTATTTGAAAATAATTGATATTGAGATTTCCTTAAATGTTTAGCAAAATTTAACTGTGAAGTCAACTGGACCTGTACTTTTATTACTTGATCCAATTTCATTATGTAATTAGCATTATCAAATTTTCTATTTCTTCATGATCTAGTCATATAATCTTGTATGTTTCTGGGAATACATTAATTTTTTTTTCTAGGTTGCTCAACTTATTATACAATTGTTTGCAGTAATCTCTTGTAGTCAATTATATTCTTGTAGTATAGTTTGTAACTTTTCATTTCTGATTTTCTTTATTTGAGCACTCTCTCTTTTCCTCTTGAAAAGAAAAGAGCAGTGGCTACAATTTTATTGATTTTGCTTATCTTTTCAAAGAACCAGCCTTAGTTTTCTTGACTTTTTATATTATTTCTTTAGTATCTATTTCATTTATTTACTCTCTGACCTTTATTACTTTATTCTTTTTGTGATTTTAGCTTTGTCTTTATTTTGCTAGTTTCTGTGGGTATAAAATTAGATTTTTGTTTGTTCATTTATTTACTGAGGTTGGCCTGTATTGGTAAAAATTTTCTTATTTAACTACTTTTGTTGTGTCTGATAGATTTTTGGATTGTTCTGTGCCCATTTTTTTTTAATATATATTTTTAAAATTTTCAATTTGATTTCTTTAATGATTCACTGGTTGTATGGTGTCATGTTCTTTAAAATTCCATGTGTTTGTGGTTTTTTCCATTTTTTTTTAATAGTTTATTTGTGAAGTGAAGTGAAGTGAAGTCACTCAGTCTTGTCCAACTCTTTGTGACCCCATGGACTGTAGCCTACCTGGCTCCTCTGTCCATGGGATTTTCCAGATAATAGTCCTGGAGTGGATCACCATTTCCTTCTCCAGGGGATCTTTCCAACCCAGGGATTGAACCTGGGTCTCCCACATTGTAGACAGACACTTTACTGTTTGAGCCACCTGAGATTTGTTTTGTGGCCTTATTTGTAATCTACTCCGGATAAATTTTTATGTACACTTGAAAAGAATGTCTATTCTGCTGTTTGGGTGTGAAATTTTATGAATATATCTATTAGTTTCATTTGGTCTAACAGCATTTAAGACAAGTGTTTCCTTATTTTTCATCTAGATGATTGATCAATTTATACACACACACATATATATTTTATTTTTAGCATTTAATTCATAATATGTTTTGGTGTGGGTCCCTTTGGATTTATCTTCTTGGTGTTGCCTATGCTTCTGAGACCTGGATATCTGCTTCATGTACCAGGATAAAAAAAGATTTTAGCATTATTTTTCCATAGGTTTTCTATCCCTTTATTTCTCTCTCTTTCCCTTCTCAGTTCAGTTCAGTTCAGTTCAGTCACTCAGTCATGTACAACTCTTTGTGACCCCATGAATCATAGCACGCCAGGCCTCCCTGTCCATCATCAACTCCCGGAGTTCACTCAGACTCATGTCCATCAAATCAGTGATGCCATCCAGCCATCTCACCCTCTGTCATCCCTTTCTCCTCCTGCCCCCAATCCCTCCCAGAATCAGAGTCTTTTCCAAAGAGTCAACTTTTCGCATGAGGTGGCCAAAGTACTGGAGTTTCAGCTTTAGCATCATTCCTTCCAAAGAAATCCCAGGACTTATCTCCTTTAGAATGGACTGGTTGGATCTCCTTGAAGTCCAAGGGACTCTCAAGAGTCTTCTCCAACACCACAGTTCAAAAGCATCAATTCTTCGGCGCTCAGCCTTCTTCACAGTCCAACTCTCACATCCATACATGACCGCAGGAAAAACCGTAGCCTTGACTAGACGGACCTTTGTTGGCAAAGTAATGTCTCTGCTTTTCAATATGCTATCTAGGTTGGTCATAATGCAAGTGTTACCTAGCATGCTTGATGTAGTTGTAGAAGTTCCTTAAACTATCCTCATTTTTTTTTTCTTTTTCCTGATTTGATTGGGTCATTTCCACTAGCGTCTCTTCCAAATCACTGTCCCATTCTTCCACATCATCTAACTTACTAACTTGGTTCCCTCAAGTATATCACTCCAGGTTATTGTATTCTTCAGCATTGATTGGTTCTTTTTTATGTTTTCTCCATTGTTGCTGAGGTTCTCATTGTGCTCCTTCATTTCTCTCCTGAGTTTGGCCAGCATCTTTATGAATATTACTCTGAACTCTTTATCTGGAAGATTGCTTATTGCCATTTTGTTTGGTTCTTTTTCTGAGGTTTTTGTCTTGTTGTATTTTTTAGAATATTTTCCTTTGCCTCCTTATTTTTCCTAACTTTCTGTTTGTTCCTGTATATAAGGACCGGGTACCTCTCCTGGTTTGTAAAGAACAGCTTGTGTAGAAGGTGACCTGTGAAGCCCAGTATTGTGGTTCTCCTTTACTCCCTGGAGCCAGGTGTTCAAGGAGGGTTTACTGTGTGGGTTGTGTGTGCACACCTGTTGTGACTGGACCACAGTTGCTGTGGGCATGCTAATATGTGGTACTGGCCAATATTGCATCTTACCGTAAGGCCTGGCTACAGCCTTTCTAGGCACTCTAGTGTGCCAGGTCAACCCTTATGGTGGAAACAAATTTGAGGGTATGTCAATGCTGGCAAAAGGCATATGCTAAGAATTGTGAGGTGGAGTGAGCTTTCAAGGATTTCTGTTTCAGGCCATTGGTGCCTGCCTGGCTTGGCAGGGCAAGCAGATGTTTTGAAGGAGCACAGGCTAGGTACATTCACAGGTGAACATGGAACAGTTGAACAGCATGTAAGTTAGATGAGAAAATTTGGAACTGATGATGCTGTGAAAGTGCTGCACTCAATATGTCAGCAAATTTGGAAAACTCAGCAGTGGCTGCTGCTGCTGCTGCTAAGTCCCTTCAGTCGTGTCTGACTCTGTGCGTCCCCACAGATGGATGCCTTCCAGGCTCCCCTGTCCCTGGGATTCTCCAGGCAAGAACACTGGAGTGGGTTGCCATTTCCTTCTCCAATGCATGAAAGTGAAAAGTGAAAGTGAAGTTGCTTAGCCGTGTCTGACTCCCAGCAACCTCATGGACTACAGCCTACCAGGCTCCTCCATCCATGGGATTTTCCAGGCAAGAGTACTGGAGTGGGGTGCCATTGCCTTCTCCAGGACTGGAAAAGGTCAGTTTTCCTTACAATCCCAAAGAGAGGCAATGCCAAAGAATGTTTTAACTACAGCACAATTGCCCTCATCTCACACGCTAGTAAAGTAATGCTCAAAATTTTCCAAGCCAGGCTTCAGCAATATGTGAACCATGAACTTCCAGATGTTCAAACTGGTTTTAGAAAAGGCAGAGGAACTGGAGATCAAATTGCCTACATCTGCTGGATTATCAAAAAAGTAAGAGAGTTCCAGAAAAACATCTATTTCTGCTTTATTGACTATGCCAAAGCCTTTGACTGTGTGGATCACAATAAACTGTGGAAAATTCTGAGAGAGATGGGAATACCTGACCTGCCTCTTGAGAAATCTGTATGCAAATCAGGGGGCAACAGTTAGAACTGGACATGGAACAGCAGACTGGTTCCAATAGGGAAAGGAGTATGTCAAGGCTGTATATTGTCACCCTGCTTATTTAGCTTATATGCAGAGTACATCATGAGAAGTGCTGGACTGGAAGAAACACAAGTTGGAATCAAGATTGCTGGGAGAAATATCAATAACCTCAGATATGCAGATGACACCACCCTTATGGCAGAAAGTGAAGAACTAAATAGCCTCTTGATGAAAGTGAAAGAGGAAAGTGAAAACATTGACTTAAAGCTCAACATTCAGAATATGAAGATCATGGCATCTGGTCCCATCACTTCATAGGAAATAGACGGGAAAACAGTGGAAACAGTGACAGTTTTATTTTTCGGTGCTCCAAAATCACTGCAGATGGTGACTGCAGCAATGAAATTAAAAGACGCTTACTCCTAGGAAGGAAAGTTATGACCAACCTAGGCACCCTACTCTAGTACTCTTGCCTGAAAAATCCCATGGACAGAGGAGCGTGGTAGGCTGCAGTCCATGGGGCCGCTAAGAGTCCGATATGACTGAGCAACTTCACTTTCATGCATTGGAGAAGGAAATGGCAACCCACTCCAGTGTTCTTGCCTGGAGAATCCCAGGGACGTGGGAGCCTGGTGGGCTGCAGTCTATGGGGTCACACAGAGTCAGACACAACTGAAGTGACTTAGCAGCAGCAGCAGACAGCATATTAAAAAGCAGAGACATTACTTTGTCAGCCAAGGTCCATCTAGCCAAAGCCCTGGTTTTTCCAGTAGTCATGAAAGACCCTTATGCTGGGAAAGATTGAGGGCAGGAAGAGAAGGGGACAACAGAGGATGAGACGGTTGGATGACATCGCCAACCCGATGGACATGGGTTGGGTAGACTTCGGCAGTTGGTGATGGACAGGGAGACCTGGTGTGCTGCAATTCATGGGGTCGCAATGAGTCGGACATGATTGAGTGACTGAACTGAACTGAACTGAACTGAAGCATCAAGTCACCTAGGAAGAGAATGCACCCCCAACCAAAACAAAAAACAAAAACAGCACCTGCTAGTTCATTTGTAATCAGAGAAGGTTTCAACAGATCCCTTCCTTTTTCAGTAGCTCTAAAATTAGTCAATCTCCTTCACTTATGACCCTGTACTTTTGAAAAATGCTACCTCTGTTCTGGGATTTAGAGTGTTTGAGACTTTGTATGTGCCTTTAAAGATCAGACTCTAGTTTTCTCAGATATAAGCCCTGCTGGTTTCCAAAGCTGAACATTACAGGGGCTCTTCTTCCCACTGCAGGTTTCCGCATGGCTGAAGACCTCAAGGTGAAACTCAGAGCCCTGTCACTTCTCAGGGAGGACTTTTGAAGTTGCAAAATTCCTCTTTTGTTGAACACAGTGCTTGGGGTGTGGGTTCCAGCCAGATTGTTTCTCCATACTCCTACCCCATCTCTTGTGGCTTTTTCTTTTTATCCGTACTTGCAGAAAATCTTTTCTAATAGTTTTCAGGTCATTCTTAGAGATGAAAATGTTATATATGTACTTTTTTTTTTTTTTTTCATGACAAAAGGAAAGCCCAGGTTTTTCCTACTCTACTATCTTGTCTTACTTGGTCAATGTCTTTTCACAAATGCAGATGTGAATGAATGTAATGGAGATACTTGAATGTAATGGAGAAAAATATTTGAGTTAGATTAAAAAGTAAATGTAAGGGCCCCAAGTGGCGCATTGCTTGGAATGTGCAAACCACAACAGTAAATTTGATAAAGAAACAACTCAGGAGAGGATGGGAGTGGTGGGGATGAGGTAAGAAATTGTAAAGTAAAGTAAAAAGTCACTAAGTCGTGTCTGACTCTTTGTGACCCCGTGGACTATAGCCTATCAGGTTCCTCCATCCATGGGATTCTCCAGGTAAGGATACTGGAGTGGGTTACCATTTCCTTCTCCAGGGGAGAAGTTACTGCTGCTGCTAAGTCACTTCAATCATGTCCGACTCTGTGCGACCCCATAGACGGCAGCCCACCAGGCTCCGCCGTCCCTGGGATTCTCCAGGCAAGAACACTGGAGTGGGTTGCCATTTCCTTCTCCAATGCGTGAAAGTGAAAAGTGAAAGTGAAGTTGCTCAGTCATGTCCGACTCTTAGCAATCCCATGGACTGCAGCCTACTGGCTCCTCCATCCATGGGATTTTCCAGGCTAGAGTACTGGAGTGGGATGCCATTGCCTTCTGCATAGGTAAGAAATAAAAGGGCTCAATCAAGTAAGATCAACCAAGCCCCTATTGGGACATTAATTTTTACTAGATTTTGTGTGTATGTGTCTGTTAGTAATTAGATATATTAAAAAAAATAAGTACAACCTTAAATCAGTAGAATTTCACAGACTTTTCAGATATTTTATTTTTGGCTTATGGTAATTAAGTATAAACAATTGCTTTGAGTGCTACTTTCAACAACATAAAAAAATCACTCTTGATTTGAGAAAATTCATGTAATCACTGAAATTCCTCAGAAAACATAAAAAATGAATTACCATTATATTCTTAACATGATCAATATAGATCTTAAGGTTGGGAAAAAAAGGAACACAATCCCCAATAGCGGCACAAATCTCACCTCCTTCAGAAGCAAATGAATATCAGAATTAGCAAAAAGATCTTAACAAAATTAATCTGTCAATTATATTAAGGGAAAGAGGAAACATTTTAAGAGGGATGAAGCTGTGAAAGGTAATGAGGTGCCTTAAATTTTTCACTTGAAAATTCTGTAAAGACTCATTAATGGTCCATTCAGTTATGTGGAAGATTTGATTCTCTCTGGAAGCGACTTTGGATAGCAGTTGTGGAATGCTAGTTGTGACTTGCATTTGGAGAGTGTGCTGCCTTCAAAACTTTATCTAGATTGTCTAGTAGGTCTTGTTTATTCTCTAAGTCTATAGAGAGTAGAATCAGTGTGTCAGTTATTCCAAGGACTTCACTCTTAGCCGCTGACGCATGGGTCATGAATGCTGAAAGCTCAGCAAGACTTTCATATTCCCCTTGAGCTCTCAGACAGAATAAATAACTTAAGGTTCTTGAGGAAAGTATCAGTATGTTGAAGGAACACTTGATATAAAAGATGATCATCTCTGGGTGACTTGTGAATCAGTGCTTTGCCAACTCATGCTGAGGATGAGAGGGCAGCCCAGAATAAATAACCTTTTCTACCGAAGGATCTGACTCCAGAAATTGAGCAACTGCCATTCCATTTTCAAAATGCTTCTCCATACGGACTTATAGAGTCTTCAGGCCTTTATTGTGGGGGTAACAGTCAACAAGAGATGGAACTGCTCCAAGAGAATTTTGTAAGAAACAGAAGATTAAGTGACACTGAGCCCATTGTAACATCTGGTCATTCATGTCTTTTGTTGCTGAATACATATAATTATCAGCTCTCAGTGTTAAAGGCCACTAGAAATATAAATATATTTATATTTAACATAAATGTGTTATCAACAATCAAAATAATGTCTCCAAGTTTAAGGACAGTATGTGCACAGGTTTCATTGTCAGTCATCTTCAGGCCAGGATGTGTGGGGGTTTCAATCTAAACAAGCTTGGTTTCTGGCATAATAGCTGCCTCTAAGAGTTTGGTTTTGGAACAATCAACAAAGAAATCTTTAATCCAAATTCAGCTATCACCTGCCTGAAGTACCCTGTTTGTATCTCCATACACATGATCTTTACAAACAATTTGGCCCCCTGCTTTTTAACAAATTGTTAATAGTCACAGAGTCTACTTAGTCCCCTCTAGGGCTGCCACAGCTTTTTCAAGCAATTCCTGGTGGGATTCAGACTGGCTATACTCAAAACCCTAGTGTCACCTAGGAGCCCCTTGCTTGAATGTGGTAGACAGTGAGATTAGGGGGCACTGCACCCTGGGAGGGCCAAGTTCCTGTTCCGCATGGATGGCTGCATAGGGAAATGTTGGAGCCTAGGCAGGAAATCTTCTGGAGAGGTGTCTTTTTACTGCAAGCTGAACTACAAAAGAGAGAGGGAGTTAAACAGTGAGGAAGATAAAATCATGAAATTGGTACACTGGGACTTGAAAACAACAGAAGAATTAGGTGAAGGAGAGATAACAGCACACCTGGGAGCCAGCACTTAGCCCATGAAAACTGGACTCTGACTTTTACTGCTCTTGACCTAAGATGTGTAGTGATGGTTTTTGAGAAGAGTCATAAAATGATCTTCTTTAACAATTTTGCAGAAGCGCCTTGAATGATGTGCTGAGATAGGGTTATCAACTAGGCACATATTGTAATAATCTAAATGAAGAGTGTTGGTGGCTAGGATGAGGGTAGCAGCTATGGGAAAGTGAGAAATGGACATATCTTGTATAATTTTCAGAGAATTGATATACCAATATATATTGATCAGTTGGATGTGAATTATGTGATAGAGAGTGATGACTTCAAAGTTTGTGACCTAGGTGATGGGAAGGATATAGTTACCATTTACTGCTATTCTGGGAGAAGCTTGTTGGGGAAAAGAAATCTAAAAGATTCTAAAATAATCTCTAAAATATCTCTTAAATGTCCAAGTAGAAATATATATGAGACAATGCATTGTATGTGTCTTTAATTCAGAGAAATGAACCTGGTACAGCAGTCAAGTTGATGAAGAATGTCAAAAGGTAGCAGCAAAAGAGCACAGATGCCCTCGAATCTCTAAATTAATGGTGTCATCACTTAGGTCACACAGATTATTAACAGTCACATCAAAGCAGAACAGATGGCAAGGCAAAAAATAGGAAAGTGATGGGCAAAGCAGGACCCCTTGGTTCAGTGGGAGCCCAGGAAGGATGAGGAGTGCTATCAGGCCACTTGGCAGCTAAGAAGCGACAAATTAGTAAAGTGACCTTCTTAAATTTCTTTATTCTAGATGAGTGGTATTTGTTCTAATGGCCATTTGGCTCAATTTATAACATAAACAATATAAAATAACCCCAAATATTCCAGAAGAGGTACTAGGCAAGATGGATAATAGCGTAATCACAGAAACATAAGCATTGTATAAAGGTTCATGAGCCTTGACGCCCTCACAGAACAACCAGGCCTGTTTAGAAACAGGTAGAAGAACCTGTATTCTGTACTAGAAATGTTAATAAAGAGCAATATTAAATACTAGACTTCCAACAGTAAGGTAACTAAGCTGCTCAGAGTTGTTGGAATTTGCTTCATTAGTATTACTGGATTGACAAACATGACCTGTTAGGGCATATGGGTTAACCATTTAAACAGTAAGTCATTGATAAGTCATAATTACATTAACCTGTATATCATAAATTGTTTGGGATATGTTGTTAGCAAGACTATCTCCCCTAAAGTCTACTTTAAGAGGAAAATTACTTCTTTGGTACATATAAATTATTTGGAATTGAGGAGGCCATTACTCCAAATAAAATACTTTACTATCTCAATGTTCTAATTATTTTTGGTATAAAATCAAATATAGACAACACAAAATTAAGCAGAACAAATTTAAGGAAAAAATAAAATTTGCTTTAGATATGTATATTGATTTATGAATAGAATTAAATTTTGCTTCTGCCTTCCGTCATTGTCTTTTTTTATCTGTGAATATAATACATACTATTCAAAAGACTGGAATTTGTAAGAGTTATTTAACATTCACATTCATGTACTTACCCTAAACTCATTCTTACCAGGTAGCTAGATTATTTTTATATTCTAGATTTCCCAGCAGTGATTCCTGATGTTATTACTGGGCCTACCCAAAGAGTAAATGATTCATCATGGCTAAAATGAATGGAGTCAAATGTATAATAACAAGCAATGTGTTTTCTGAAAACAAGGCAGTTTCTAGAACTATGACTGAGTTCTCAGTAGAGGATGTAGCCAAACTATGGTTAAGCACAAAGAGAACTCAGTTGGGAAGTTCCATTATGGAGAAAGTTTGTGTTTTAAATTTCTTGGAAATGATCAGTACTCTGAAGGAATATTATTTCACAAAGGTTGACCTCAGTTCCTCTAGGAAATATATGGAGGAGAGAATGGAACCTTCTACAGTATTCTATCACAAAGAAATTTTCTCTGCAGGTGGCATGGCGAAAGAGATGAGTTTTGGCTCTTGCAAATAATTGAATTACAGTGATGTACAATTATTAGCTGTAACTAATACTACTATTGTTATTAATGTTCGATAAAATGGAAAAAAAATCTTGATATGTGCAAAAGACTTATGGGAAAAAATTAGGTATTTTATTTAATTTATGATTCAAAGGATACATCAAGACATGACATAACAAATCTGGTCTTGACATTTCAAAGAACTCTAGACAACTTAATGGGAGAGTAAAACTCTTTCTTCCTTCTTTTCTTCCTCAGAACGAGCTTGCTTTACATCCAATCATTTATACAGTCATTCACACATGCAAAAGGTAGTTGTTATGCACGAATATATGACAAACACTATTGGATATCAAGGAAACAAAAACATTTCTTAAAGAGAACCTGAGGTCAAAATTTACAAGGATGTAATTCCCCTAAACCGAGGAACTTGAACCAAGAACTAAGGAGAACTGTCAATCTTTTCAGAAATATACATGGTTGGTTAATCAGAGAAAATGCTTCATTTTCTTCAGATGTGTGGGCATCACACAGCACAAGCAACAGACAAGTTCTAAGCAAGTCTCCCTCTTGCTTAGGTCCCACTCCCTTTACCTTTAGCATTTTAAACAGTGGGGATGAAACGATATTCCAGCATATGCAAATGTTTGTATTTTCCAGGAAGAACCTAAACCAAACAGCAAATATGAGAAATTTTATTTGCTACTCTCCTCATCCCTTTCCTTTGGAACAACTTCTACATCCTAAATTTTACTTTCCCTTATCCTGTAGGTATCCTTTCCCTGTATGGTAAATTAGGTATCTCCAAATGCCCTCATCATGGCTCCTCCCTTTGGCCCTTCCTTCCAAATTTTAAGCTTTCATTGTTACTTATTCCTTCCTGGAAAATATGTTTTCTTCTTAAGAATGTATTCTGGATGTTAGATCATGTAACTGAATTAAACCATTTTAAGTGTAGTAATTAATTTACTAGCCTGGATGATCATTAAGTCAGCTAAAAAACCTTAAAATAAATAAAATTATTATATATTCACAGCATCAACTCTAACATCTATTAAGACACACCTCTGGAAGTGGAGCTTAGGAAATCAGAGCTAAAAAGATGTTTCCTAATGCAGCCTAACTGATAAATTGATGTTGGGTTCTAGCTGCTTTACCATTAAGGAGTGATGACAGAAGCAAGAATGTGAGAGTGCAGGGGAAATGCATAAAGCTAAAGTTGGACTGGCTAAAGCTAGTTTCCTTAAGTGAATGAGGCAGAGCTCTCCCCCATGGTTCTGTTACTTCTTCTGACTTCCTGCATCAAATTTCTTACTGATTCTTGATTTTTGTCTGTACTTAAAATTTCTAATCAAGTCAGGCCTAACCCTTGCATGAAGTCTTTGAAATTATGCATGGCCTTGATTTCTATTTGAATATTTTCTACCTCCTTAAGCCCTTTGAAGACTGAAAATATGAGTTGAGGGTGCAGATAAGATCATGAAACTTCTCTGGGCAAGAAATAAAAATTAAGTGTAAAAGAGAGCAGAAGAAGAAGAAGAAAACAGTTCATGGAGCACAGAGTGAATAAAGCAGGGTCAAGCAGCTTAGAAGCAGATTAGAGCCTGATTCCTGGGAAATGCTCAGGGATAAATGAATAATATTCAAACTAAGTTGTTAAATTTTTACATTTTCCTTCATTCTTCTCAAATCTTCAATAATTTGACTGCACACATGCAAAAGGTCAGTTTTCATTCCAATCACAAAGAAAGGCAATGCCAAACAATGTTCCAACTACCACACAATTGCACTCATCTCATACGCTAGAAAAGTAATGCTCAAAATTATCCAAGTCAGGCTTCAAAAGTATGTGAACCATGAACTTCCAGATGTTCAAGCTGGATTTGGAAAAGGCAGAGGAACCAGAGATCAAATTGCCAACATCCGTTGGATCATCAAAAAATCAAGAGAGTTTCGGAAAAATGTCTACTTCTACTTCATTGACTATGCCAAAGCCTTTGACTGTGTGGATAACAACAAACTGTGGAAAATTCTTCAAGAGATGGGAATACCATATCCTCTTACCTGCCTCCTAAGAAACCTGTATGCAGGTCAAGAAGGAACAGTTAGAACTGGACATGGAACAACAAACTGGTTTCAAATAATGAAAGGAGTATGTCAAGGCTGTATATTGTCACGCTGCTTATTTAACTTAATTTAACTTTTATGCAGAGTACATCATGAGAAATGCTGCGCTGGATGAAGCACAAGTTGGAATCAAGATTGCTAGGAGAAATATCAGTGACCTCAGATACACAGATGACACCACCCTTATAGCAGAAAGCGAAGAAGAACTAAAGAGCCTTTTGATGAAAGTGAAAGAGGAGAGTGAAAAAGTTGGCTAAAACTCAACATTCAGAAAACTAAGATCATGGCATCCAGTACCATCACTTCTTGGCACATAGATGGGGAAACAATGGAAACAGTGAGAGACTTTGTTTTTGGGCTCCAAAATTACTGCAGATGGTGACTGCAGCCATGAAATTAAAAGATGCTTGCTCCTTGGAAGAAAAGCTGTGATCAACCTAGACAGCATATTAAAGCAGAGACATTATTCTGCCAACAAAGGTCTGTCTAGTCAAAGCTACGATTTTTCCAGTAGTCATGTATGGATGTGACAGTTGGACCATAAAGAAAGGTGAGCACTGAAGAATTGATGCTTTTTTTTTTTTTTAACTTTACAATATTGTATTGGTTTAGCTATATATCAAAATGAATCCACCACAGGTATACATGTGTTCCCCATCCTGAACCCTCCTCCCTCCTCCCTCCCCGCACCATCCCTCTGGGTTGTCCCAGTGCACCAGCCTCAAACATCCATATCGTGCATTGAACCTGGACTGGCGACTCATTTCATATATGATATTATACATGTTTCAATGCCATTCTCCCAAATCATCCCACCCTCTCCCTCTCCCACAAAGTCCAAAGACTGTTCTGTACATCAGTGTCTCTTCTGCTGTCTCATATACAGGGTTATTGTTACCATCTTTCTAAATTCCATATATGCATTAGTATATTGTATTGGCTTTAGCATAGTCAATAAAGCAGAAATAGATGTTTTTCTGGAACTCTCTTGCTTTTTCCATGATACAGCGGTTGTTGGCAATTTGATCTCTGGTTCCTCTGCCTTTTCTAAAACCAGCTTGAACATCAGGAAGTTCACAGTTCACATATTGCTGAAGCCTGGCTTGGAGAATTTTGAGCATTACTTCACTAGAGTGTGAGATGAGTGCAATTGTGCGGTAGTTTGAGCATTCTTCATCATTGCCTTTCCTTGGGATCAGAATGAAAATTGACCTTTTCCAGTCCTATGGCCACTGCTGAGTTTTCCAAATTTGCTGACATATTGAGTGCAGCACTTTCACAGCATCATCTTTCAGGATTTGGAATAGCTCAACTGGAATTCCATCACCTCCACTAACTTTGTTCGTAGTGATGCTTTCTAAGGCCCACTTGGCTTCACATTCCAGGATGTCTGGCTTTAGGTCAGTGATCACACCATTGTGATTATCTGGGTCGTGAAGCTCTTTTTTGTACCGTTCTTCTGTGTATTCTTGCCACCTCTTCTTAATATCTTCTGCTTCTGTTAGGTCCATACCATTTCTGTCCTTTATCGAGCCCATCTTTGCATGAAATGTACCTTTGGTATCTCTGATTTTCTTGAAGAGATCCCTAGTCTTTCCCATTCTGTTGTTTTCCTCTATTTCTTTGCATTGATCACTGAAGAAGGCTTTCTAATCTCTTCTTGCTATTCTTTGGAACTCTGCATTCAGATGTTTATATCTTTCCTTTTCTCCTTTTCTTTTTGCTTCTCTTCTTTTCACAGCTATTTGTAAGGCCTCCCTAGACAGCCATTTTGATTTTTTGCATTTCTTTTCCATGGGGATGGTCTTGATCGCTGTCTCCTGTACAAGGTCACGAACCTCATTCCATAGTTCATCAGGCACTCTATCTATCAGATAGAATGTGAATCACAATAAACTGTGGAAAATTCTGAAAGAGATGGGAATACCAGACCACCTGATCTGCCTCTTGAGAAATTTGTATGCAGATCAGGAAGCAACAGTTAGAACTGGTCATGGAACAACAGACTGGTTCCAAATAGGAAACGGAGTACTTCAAGGCTGTATATTGTCATCCTGTTTATTTAACTTATATGCAGAGTACATCATGAGAAACGCTAGACTGGAAGAAACACAAGTTGGAATGAAGATTTCTGGGAGAAATATCAATAACCTCAGATATGCAGATGACACCACCCTTATGGCAGAAATTGAAAAGGAACTAAAAAGCCTCTTGATGAAAGTGAAAGAGGAGAGTGAAAAAGTTGGCTTAAAGCTCAACATTCAGAAAATGAAGATCATGGCATCTGGTCCCATCACTTCATGGGAAATAGATGGAGAAACAGTGGAAACAGTGTTAGACATTTTTATGGGCTCCAAAATCACTGCAGATGGTGACTGCAGCCATGAAATTAAAAGACACTTACTCCTTGGAAGGAAAGTTATGACCAACCTAGATAGCATATTCAAAAGCAGAGACATTACTTTGCCAACAGAAGTTCGTCTAGTCAAGGCTATGGTTTTTCCTGTGGTCATGTATCGATGTGAGAGTTGGACTGTGAAGAAGCCTGAGCTCCGAAGAATTGATGCTTTTGAACTGTGGTGTTGGAGAAGACTCTTAAGAGTCCCTTGGACTGCAAGGAGATCCAACCAGTCCATTCTGAAGGGGATCAGCCCTGGGATTTCTTTGGAAGAAATGATGCTAAAGCTGAAACTCCAGTACTTTGGCCACCTCATGCGAAGAGTTGACTCATTGGGGAAAACTCTGATGCTGGGAGGGATTGGGGGCAGGAGGAGAAGGGGACGACAGGGGATGAGATGGCTGGATGACATCACTGACTCGATGAATGTGAGTCTGAGTGAACTCCAGGAGTTGGTGATGGACAGGGAGGCCTGGTGAGCTATGATTCATGGGGTCATAAAGAGTCAGACACGACTGAGCGACTGATCTGATCTGATCTGATACTGTGTTGGTGTTTTTCCTTCTGGCTTACTTCACTCTGTATATAGGCTCCAGTTTCATCCACCTCATTAGAACTGATTCAAATGTATTCTTTTTAATGCCTGCGTAATACTCCATTGTATATATGTACCATAGCTTTCTTATCCATTCATCTGCTGATGGACATCTAGGTTTCTTCCATGTCCTGGCTATTATAAACAGTGCTGCAATGAACATTGGGGTACATGTTTCTCTTTCAATTCTGGTTTCCTCAGTTTGTATGCCCAGGAGTAGGATTGCTGGATCATAAGGCAGTTCTATTTCCAGATTTTTAAGGAATTTAGTTTGCATTCCCACAAACAGTGTAAGAGGGCTTGGTGAAGACTCTTGAGAGTTCCTTGAACTGCAAGGAGATCCAACTAGTCCATCCTAAAGGAAATCAGTCCTGAATATTCTTTGGAAGGATTGATGCTGAAGCTTCAGCTTTGACCACCTGATACTTTGACCACCTGATGGGAAGAATGGACTCATTGGAAAAGACCCTGCTGCTGGGAAAGTTTGATGGCAGAAGGAGAAGTGTATGACAGAGGATGAGATGGCTTGTTGGCATTGCTGACTCGATGGACGTGAGTTTGAGTAAGCTCTGGGAGTTGGTGATGGACAGGAAGCCTGGCATGCAGCAGTCCATGGGGTCACAAAGAGTCAGACACGACTGAGCCCCTGAACTAACTGAACATATGCAAATGCTCTCTGAAGAAATCAGGGAAAAGTGGGACCATGTTTAACTTCTAGTGTTCAGACTTGGAAAGTTATTTTGAATATGTGTGACAGACCACCTTCTCTAGGATACTTTGTCATAGGATATTTTGTTAGTTACTAACCTCTTAGCTTGTTACCAGTGTAGGCAGTTGACTCAGGAACAAAAAATAACTTTCTATAATGTTGATAAACCTCTCCATGAAATATGGAAATGTGAAATGATTGTGACTGTATGTATGTAGCAAGGAGGGTATCCAAGAATGCTTAGGACTATAACGGGTTGTGGTCCCACATACTCCTTCACCCAATGAATCACACCATCTTTTTTCTGGAAATGTTCCCAGACATGGGTGAGAAGTGCTTGTTGGGGAAAAATCCAGGACCAAAAGGAATCAGAAAGGCTCATCTTCTTGTTATGGTTATAGGAAGCAAAATTTCCCTGACAAAATACACCTCTGTGCTTTAGTTGTTTAGTTGCTAAGTTGTTTCCAACTCCTTTGTGGTGCCATGGACTGTAGCCTGCCAGACTCCTCTGTCCAAGAGATTTTCCTGGCAAGAATAATGGAGTGGGTTGCCATTTCCTTCTCCAGAGGATCTTCCCTGCCCAGGGATCAAACCTGGGTCTCCTACATTGCAAGTAGATTCTGTACCACTGAAGCACCAGGAAAACCCACCTATGCCACTCAGTGACATGTGGAATATTTTTTCCATTGACTACTGTAAATGTGACAGTACTGGGTCAGGAGTGTTCTGGAGCTGAATCCTGAATGTTTAGAAGCAGACATTCCTACCCTTTAGCTATGGCGGCTGAGAATCTGAAATTTCCAGCTAACATGTAGTTGCATTATTTCAAGGATTCTTTTCTTTTCCTTCAAATTTTAACATATCCAAATTTAGATGACATAATTATTGTTATTCAGGAACATGTAGGCTTGGAAGTTGTTACTGCTTGCCCCTGTGTATGAAAAATTATGAAATACTGTTAGCTGCTTGGACAATAAGGATACAGAAACTAGTGTAGCATTTTTCAAGAAACAATGAATCATTAATGCTTGTGTAGCCACCAAGGATGATTTTACATGGGAAAAAATGCACTGGTGTTTCCAGATCAAAAAGTTGGACCCTGAATGGAAAGAAGTTGTAGTTTTAGAGTCATTTAATCAATTATTTCACTTAAATATTCTTTTTATGATTTCACAAGTATAATATATACACAGAGGTATTTCAATAGAATAAAATAAAAACTCTAAGTGATATAAAATATAGAATCAGTGTTAAATTAGCAGAGATTTTCCTCTTCATTTAATGATATATATAATAATGGTGTATTTACTATAATGACATTTTAGATCTATTTGCTTTCACTATTCTGAAAATTTGGCCCCAGTCAAGCAAAAGTTCAATCTTATTTAGAGGTGCTGCCTACAGGATAGGAAAGAGTAATGACAACCACCTCAAAAGGAAACAGGAAACTTTGACTGAGGGCCTAAAAGAACCAGAGTAATAATCTAATTTCTTAGTATTTGTGTATAGAAATATATGCCTATTCAGCCTGATTTTCTTTCAGGCATAATCCCTTATGGGCTTCCCAGGTAACCCAGGGATAAAGAGTCTACCTGCCAATGCAGGAGTTACAAGATACACAGCTTCAACCCTTGGGTCAGGAATTGCTTCATATTTGGGGTGCAATTTTCTGGAGTATAAAATGGCAACCCACTCCAGTATTCTTGCCTGAAAAATTCCATGGTCAGAGAAGCCTGGTGGACTACAGTCCATGGGGTCGCAAAGAGTCAGACATGAATGAGCTACTGAGCATGCACACAGTCCCTTACACTGGCAATACGGGGGAAATAACAGCTGTTTGTCTCTCTGTTTCCCTTTGCCTACCAGAGGCTCTGTCTAATGCATAGAGATTTTGTCTGGCATGGTAAGCCCAGCTCTAGAACAAAGACTGTGCTACACTTGAGATCTAGTTTGAGGAGCTAACATCCTATGAGAAAAGATAAGTAACATTCACCTATGGAGGCACCTGAATACAATTCACCACCAACTGGAAGCCAAAGGGAGTGATATGACTATGAGTCACAGGGGAATGATGCAGAAATAAGTGTCCTGGAGTGAACCAGTTCTCAATCTTCTCTATAACTCAGAACTTATTCCAAATTCATAACACCTTAAGCAAAGCAATGCACCTAAAGAGGGCTTCGTAGAATTGGAAAACAAACATCTAAGAAAAATAGATATCATAGTGTAACATAGTGTAATGCATAGAATAGCATAGCATAACATACAGCACAGCATAGCATAGTGTATTATAGCACAGTATGTAATATAACGTAGCATAACTAACACTATACCATGTCATTTATTTAACTTATATGCAGAGTACATCATGAGAAATGCTGGACTGGAAGAAACACAAGTTGGAATCAAGATTGCCGGGAGAAATATCAATAACCTCAGATATGCAGATGACACCACTCTTATGGCAGAAAGTGAAGAGGGGCTAAAAAGCCTCTTGATGAAAGTGAAAGTGGAGAGTGAAAAGGTTGGCTTAAAGCTCAACATTCAGAAAACGAAGATCATGGCATCTGGTCCCATCACTGCATGGGAAATAGATGGGGAAAGAGTGGAAACAGTGTCAGACTTTGTTTTTCTGGGCTCCAAAATCACTGCAGATGGTGACTGCAGCCATGAAATTAAAAGACGCTTGCTCCTTGGAAGGAAAGTTATGACCAACCTAGATAGCATATTCAAAAGCAGAGACATTACTTTGCCAACAAAGGTTCGCCTAGTCAAGGCTATGGTCTTTCCTGTGGTCATGTATGGATGTGAGAGCTGGACTGTGAAGAAGGCTGAGCGCCGAAGAATTGATGCTTTTGAACTGTGGTGTTGGAGAAGACTCTTGAGAGTCCCTTGGACTGCAAGAAGATCCAACCAGTCCATTCTGAAGGAGATCAATCCTGGAATTTCTTTGGAAGGAATGATGCTAAAGCTGAAACTCCAGTATTTTGGCCACCTCATGCGAAGAGTTGACTCACTGGAGAAGACTCTGATGCTGGGAGGGATTGAGGGCAGGAGGAGAAGGGGACGACAGAGGATGAGATGGCTGGATGGCATCACTGACTCGATGGATGCGAGTCTGAGTGACCTCCGGGAGCTGGTGATGGACAGGGAGGCCTGGCGTGCTGCGGTTCATGGGGTCGCAAAGAGTCGGACACGACTGAGCGACTGATCGATCTGATCTGATCTGATGTCATAACATGCATGCATCCCCCTCTGAAAGATAGAAAGCATTTACTTTTTATTTACTTACGTTCTTCCTGGACCACATGGGAAAGATACCATGTTCATTGTTCACTGTTATTTAATACACAGCCTGGGCCATCCTCGTAAAACTGGTTGCAGAGAATATATTTTATCTGCATGATGTTTTAACTATAAAAATTAATGCATTTTATGTCTACATTATATTTATGGAGAATGGAACGGCAATCCACTCCGGTATTCTTGCCTGGAGAATTCCATAGACTGAGGAGCCTGGCCAGCTATAGTCCATGGGATTGCAAAAAGTCAGACATGCCTGAGCGACTAGCACAACAAAACATCATATTTGGGGAGCAGAGACAGCTTTTGCACAATCCATAAAATGTTACTAAAGGAAAATAAAAGCTATTGGAAACATGTAACTTAATTTTAATAATGATTATACAGTTATATTTTAGAATTATTATGAAATATAATAGCGATAAAAAGTATTATTTAATTACCTAGCACTATAGTCCCATTTCATACTGTTTATGGAGTTCTCATGGAAAGAATACTGGAGTGGGTTGCCATTTCCTCCTCCAGTGGACCACATTTTGTCAGAACTCTTCACTATGTCTCATCTACCTTAGGTAGCCCTGTGTGGCATGGATCATAGCTATAGTAAGTTATGCAAGCCCCTTTACCACAACAAGGCTGTGATCCATGAAGGAGAGAAAAGTGAAAGCTATTATAGATTTTATTTTATTTCTTGGGCTCCAGAATCACTGTGTATGGTGACTCCAGCCCTGAAATTAAAAGACCCTACCTAGAAGGAAAGATATGACAAACCTAGACAGCATATTAAAAAGCAGAGACATCATTTTGCCAACAAAGATCTGTATAGTCAAAACTATGCTTTTTCCAGTAGTCATGTGTTGATGTGAGAGTTGGATCATAAAGAAGGCTGAGCTCCAAAGAATTTATGGTTTCTAATTGTGGTGGTAGAAAAGACATTTGGGAGTCTCTTGGACTGCAAGGGATCAAATCAGTCAAGCCTAAAGGAACACAGAAAGAAAGTGAAGTCACTCAGTCATGTCCAACTCTTTGCAACCCCATGGACTGTAGGCTACCAGACTCCTCCATCCATGGAATTTCCCAGGCAAAAATTCTGGAGTGGGTAGCAATTTCATTCTCCAGGGGATCTTCCTGACCCAGGGATCGAACCCAGGTCTCCTGCATTGTAGGCAGACACTTTACAATCTGAGCCACCAGGGAAGTTGTCTAGAAGAAATTAACCTAAATATTCATTGAAAGGACTAATACTGAAGCTGAGCTCCAAAAATCTGGCCACCTGTTACAAAGAGTTGACTCTTTGGAAAAGACCCTGATGATAGGAAAGACTGAGGGCCAGAGGAGAAGGAGGCAAAGAGGATGAGATGGTTGGATGACATCACTGATTTAATGGACCTGAGATTGAGCAAACTCTAGGAGATAATGGAGGACAAAGGAGCCTGGTGTGCTGCAGTACATGGGATTGCAGTCAGACATGACTTAGCAAGTGAACAACAACAATTATAGTTCCATTTGGAAAGAAGTTTTTGTTTTTGTTTTTGTTTTTGTTTTTGCCCCAAGAATATATTGAATAAACAGAATGAGAGTACTGTGCTGCTGCTACTGCTGCTAAGTTGCTTCAGTCTTGTCCAACTCTGTGTGACCCCATAGACGGCAGCCCAACAGGCTCCCTCCCCTATCCCTGAGATTCTCCAGGCAACAACACTAGTGTGGGTTGCCGTTTCCTTGTGCAATGCATGAAAGTGAAAAGTGAAAGTGAAGTCGCTCAGTCGTGTCCGACTCTAGCAACCCCATGGACTGCAGCCTACCAGGCTCCTCCATCCATGGGATTTTCTAGGTCAAAGTACTGGAGTGGGGTGCCATTGCCTTATCCAGAGAGTACTATAGATAAATCCAATAAATATGATGGAATCCATGAACTTTTGAATCAGTGCAGTTCAGTCACTCAGTTGTGTCCAATTCTTTGCAACCCCGTGGACTGCACAACATCAGACCTCCCTGTCCATCACCAACTCCCAGAGTTTACTCAAACTCATGTCCATTGAATCCATGATGCCATCCAACCATCTCATACTCTGTCATTCCCTTCTCTTCCCGCCTTCAATCTTTCCAAGCATCAAGGTCTTTTCCAATGAGTCCATTCCTCGCATCAGGTGGCCAAAGGATTAGAGTTTCAGCTTCAACATCAGTCCTTCCAATGAACATTCAGGACCAATTTCCTTTAGGATGAACTGGCTGAATCTCCTTGCAGTCAAGGGACTCTCAAGGGTCTTTAACACCTCAGTTCAAAAGCATCAAATCTTCAGCACTCAGCTTTCTTTATTGTCCAACTCTTACATCCATATATGACTACTGGAAAAACCATAGCTTTGACAAGACTTTTGAATAGTGGCCAATAATATTTGTAAAAACTATGCTTTTCAATATTTAAAATTTATGCTTTGATATTCTTGTGAATACACCCATATTGGTTTTTCCAGACCTAAAATGGAAACAATTATATGTTAGTTTTACTTTCTGTTTGCTTGCTTATTATTTTAATAGTGTATACACATCTAGACAGTGTGACCCTAAGAGGAGCAAAGTGTTAGAAATGGTAAGATGGTCCATAAAGCAACCAAAGCCAGTGGTGACAATAAGGAAGTGATGCCAACTTCTTACTGTAGACTTCAAAACATGGAGATGACAGGAATCATGCAGATCTCAAAAATACATGAAAGAGGGTACTTCAGTTGACATTTGTCTTATCCTGAAATAGTAGCTATCTCACCAATATGACTTGTATGAACCAGTAGACTGTCTATATCAAGCATAAAAATTAACTACATACTAGATGATTTAGGCTTTTATTTTCCCTTTAGCACAATTGCATTTTCAATAAAAGGGATTCTTTGAAATTCTCTGAACACAATCCAAGACAACTGGCCTACAGGTTTAAATCTAAATGAAACAATAAATACAGATAAATTCTCAATAATTTCATAATGTTCCTTAATGTTATAAAACATTTTTATATTTTAAAACAATAATTCTTTTTTTTCCATTTATTATAATATTTAACATAATTTGGAAAATCTATTCTTAAAAAATTTTCCCAACACGTTTATTTTTATCCATTTAAAATCTTTGACCTCATATTTTCACCATCTTATTGCTTAATAGAAGTATTATGAATCTCAAGCCTTCTTATTTTAAGAAATATTCTAAAATTTTAAAAATAGAGATCAAAGTTCTAACTACAGAAGCGTAGCTAATCCCTGAGAATCTCTCAATTTCAATAGCAAAAATTACTCTGCTTCACAGTCTTTTCATCAGTCACCTCTAATTGACAGGAAGACAAAACAAATGAAAATAAAATTTTGTGAAATTATAATAAAATTATTCTAATGCCTCATCTCAAAAAAAGAATTATTGAAAGTCATTTAAAAGCAATTCAGTTACACCTACTATTTTTCTAGTGGAAGATATGCTTTAGTGTTGATAACAATATATGTTTAACTGATTTAAGCAATTTTCAAACATGTTTATCTCTTCTTTTGAGATTAATATTACCTTCCCTCTTATTGATAGAATTAAATTGTCTCTCTTCATTTGCTCTCTCCCTTTTTTGCAATGCAGATTGAGACCATCTTTTCCAAGTGAAAAAGAGATTTCAAGACTGACATTCATTTTATACCAGTTAGTAGCAGGATTCTAAAATTTATCAGGTTGAAAGATATTTCTTTAAGGCTAAGGTTTAGAAATAGTTCATGAATACATGTGCGTTTGAGAAAATGAAGAATCCAGTAAAGTTTCAGGAACTGGGCACAAAGATTCTTCATAAGTCTTTTTGGTTTAGGTCCATAATTATAGTCAAGCCAGTAATTATTGATTGATTGATTGTTCAGCAGAGATGGAACAAAACCATATCTGAGACTTTTGCCTAATTTAAACAAATGAAATACTCTCCTCACCAAAATGTACCATTTTAATTATCCATGGAATTATGGAAAGAGATTGGCATCAAAGAATCTGGCTTCAAGCGCCTACTTCACCATTTATAAGTTTGTGTGATCTAAGTCATGTTACTTAGCTTTTTAAGCTTCTGTTTTCTCATCTATGAAATTAGAATACTTAGAGATTGCAGTGAGGCTTGCAGAAAAGGAGTGCCAACTATTAACATTACGGCTCCATAAAGCTATCCCAAATATAGAAGTAATATGCTGCCGGATTAATTTACTTTGACTCTGAAAGATGATCACCCAGACAGATGCAGATCCAATGAGAACTGGAAAAATTGGAATTTGATGATATGCATTTTGAGGATACTCTGGCACAAAAGCAAGTACATGGGTAGTTTTCTGGCTTGAATGTTCATAGAACTCTGTGAATCTGCCAAGAAGAAAAAGGACTAAAATTTCTGAGACTCATAATCTCTTCAAGGAATTTGGCTCAGACAAACTGTTAATCCTCTCCTGTTCTGTAACCTCTTGGAAATATCATGGTCAATCTCTTAGGCTAACTAGACATAGGTAGCCTGTCTTTGTGAGTCCTCTTATTCATCTACCCCTCCTGAATCCCATAATAAGAATATATTGCTTCGAGCAATATCATATACTGCTGTCGGTAACTACCATGTATTTTGGTCTATTCTTTGCTACCCAAATTTGAGAATACTGAGATTAACCTAAAATAACACAGCTTTTTTTTTTTCTCTTGTATTTTACTCAACTAAATGAATGTGTTTTGGATGTTTTACTCCTCTGAGAACAGGCCAGACAGGAAAAAAAGTAATTTTCTTACCAGGACTGCTCATATCTGGAATAAGATTATGTAATGAGGGAAAATGGAAGGCATTTTATTCAACCTACAGATTGAGAAACACTTGAGAGCAGGCTGTATAGTTATATTCACAGAAACATGTGATCATTAAAAAAAGATATAATATCAACAACTTCAATAAAATAGTTGAAAATATAGGAAAGCTACTCCAGGCAAGAAATTTAGTATTTCTGAGATAATAGAAATATAAATACATGTAAATGTGACTGATCAAGTTCTGCCTTAGTTTGGTTGTCTCTCTTGAAAGAGGGAGTCTTTTCCTTCACCTCATTGTATTCTTCATATTCTCAGAACTGCTTAATGAAGTTTCTTATATTTTAATAGTGATAAAGAGGTTGGAATAGTCCAAATACCACCTTGATCATAAAACACTGTTATATTCTAATGGTTATATTGTCAAAGGGCTGGGCCCACATACATTTACATTGTTCAGAGAACCAACATAAAGCAAATCCATGTATGGGGAAATTAGTATGTTTTGTAATATATATTGAAAATCCCTCATCCAAAAAGCCCTGATAACCAAAAGGTTTTCATATAATGACAAATAGATCTATACTGATGTATGATTATTTATTTATTTTTTCTTGTTTGAATCAGATATATTGTTTACATATTTTGTCTACATATCTGAATAGGGGGAACTGTTCCAGGCCCCCACTGTTAGCATAATAAAGATACAAGCAAAATGTTACTTTTAAAAAATTCAGACACAATCTCAACTCTGGATTATATCCTGCCCCTAGAGTTTGGATTAGAAATTGTAGATCTAATCATATTTTATAAGTGATGTATTTCTATCTGTCTAGCTCTTCTGCTGCTGCTAAGTCGCTTCAGTCATGTCTGACTCTGTGCGGCCCCATAGACAGTAGCCAACCAGGTTCTGCTGTCTCTGGGATTCTCCAGGCAAGAACACTGGAGTGGGTTGCCATTTCCTTCTCCAATGCATGAAAGTGAAAAGTGAAAGTGAAGTCTCTCAGTTGTGTCCGACTCTTAGCGACCCCATGGACTGAAGCCCACCAGGCTCCTCCGTCCATGGGATTTTCCAGGCAACAGTACTGGAGTGGGTTGTCATTGCCTTCTCTGGTCTAACTCTTCTAGGCCATATGATTTACAATAGGGAATTTATTGCTTAATGTATGTTTATTTTGCTTTCGAGTAATTGAATCAAATTCATTATAAATGAGTATTTATTTAGATAGAAAATTTTAAATCCTTTGGTTTGCGTCTACCAATTGTATTACACACTCCTTTAGACTAGTTTCTAATAATTTTATAATATTTTATCTACAAAAGCATGCATTAAAATGAAAAGATTACCCTGAAATCATTATCTGATACTAAATAATTTTAATCACAAGACATACTTTTAACTCTTTTCTACTAATTGTTTGAACTAATATGAGAAAATATTATGTTTGCATATGCTTAATGGAATAGCTTAGGTGTGTGCTTCATATACAGCATAGATATCTATAAGCATAAAATTATGGTGACTTATTATGGTAACGAATTTCTATAAATGCAACCAACTAGCACTGCTGTGTCTTGAATTCAATGTAATCTTTCAGGAGAATTTTAAAGGGAATTATTAATAAGGAACATTTTTATGACAACTAAGAATGCACTCATTTCAAGATGAATTTTTAAGTCATTCATTACATTCAGGAAACTAGATTGCAATAATTTTAAAAATTCAATAGACCCTCTTTCACAATTTTATTTCTTTCCATTGATTGATTATATATTAGAAAAAGAATTGTCATCATTATACTCATTTTGTCCATTTTGTATGTTTGGTTAATCAATTAATTCATAAAATCTGAGTTATCACTTCTATTTCAGATCGGCTCCTAAGTCCCATGTTTATGATTTACAAATTTGAATTCAGTGTCACAACTACAGAGGACTTAATTAAAGCAAGTGAAAAATCAAAATTGGCTTAATTTTCTCAAAAATTCCTGGTCAGAAAAATGACACAGATGCAGCTGTGCTGCTGCATATTTTTAGTATTCTCTTTATCATCTCCTGTTCACTGAAACATCTGCTTCATTTTCTAAACTGGTAAAAAGTCTTCACGCCCTAATAGACTCCACACTGAGTTTTATGGATTGTATTAGTTGAATTTTTCTTTCCCCTTATTTTTCTGTGGAACATCTTTCTCATAAATAAATGTTTTAACTAGGCAATTTGGTATGTATGGAGTTGTTGACATTATAAATTTCTCAAACTTTTATTTGAAAAGATTTTTTTCTTTTTAAATTTAAAACTGCTTAATTAAAAAAATCCATTCATCAAAATAATAAGCTATTTAAAGGAGCAAACTCTTCAAAATTAAACAATAATGTATAATTATCAATGAATTGATATATATGTGAGTACCTAGATATGTGTTTAATGTCTAAGTGCATGTGAAAATATACATTGTATGTTTAAGAAAGCTCACTAATTTTTTACAGTGACTGTAGATGGGTGATTGTAGAATTGTGAATTATCACTACTTTCACTGATCTCTAATAAATTGGGTAACTAATGGGTTGATCAGAGAAGGCAATGGCACCCCACTCCAGTACTTTTGCCGGGAAAATCCCATGGACAAAGGAGCCTGGTAGGCTGCAGTCCATGGGGTTGCACAGAGTCAGACATGACTGAGCGATTTCACTTTCCCTTTTCACTTTCATGCACTGGAGAAGGAAATGGCAAGCCACTCTAGTATTCTTGCCTGGAGAATGCCTGAGACGGGGGAGCCTGGTGGGCTGCCGTCTATGGGGTCACACAGAGTCGGACACGACTGAAGTGACTTAGCAGCAGCAGCAGTGGGTTGATAAAATATGCAAACTATAAAGTTACCACTTTAAAAGATCATACCAATTAAATGAAAATGGATGAAATTAACAGTCATCCAATAGAAAATTATAGCTATATATGCCATTCAAGTTATATCTATATAGGTGTTATGTGTGCCTATAGGTGTGAGTATACATACACATTTGTTTTTAATGAGATAAAAAATTGACATTCAAAGAGATAGACCTTTTAATGATAGAATTAGGCCCTTGGACCTTTCAAGAAAGATTTACAAGAAGTTTAAATATTCTCAGCTTTCAAGCCTGGCTTACCAATATTGGAGTGTAACAGCAGTTGGGACTGTGTTAAATGTATTTTGAAATGATTTGTCATCTAAGTGCACAATTTTTGTTTTAGAAAACTTACATTGCATAGTAAGCTAAAAAAAAAATCTTAGAGCAAGCATACATGCTTGATAAATTTCTTAGGAGATTCTGCCTACAATTCCATCTATATTTTGATAAAATTAAATAATGTATGCTATGCTATGCTATGCTGAGTCACTTCAGTCGTGTCCAACTCTGTGTGAACCCATAGATGGCAGCCCACCAGGCTTCCCTGTCCCTGGGATTCTTCAGGCAAGAACACTGGAGTGGGTTGCCATTTCCTTCTCCAATGCATGAAAGTGAAAAGAGAAAGTGAAGACCCCATGGACTGCAGCCTACCAGGCTCCTCTGTCCGTGGGATTTTCCAGGCAAAAGTACTGGAGTGGGGTGCCATTGCCCTCTCCAAATAACGTATATAACATATAATATCTATACTTGTTTATCGGAGAAGGCGATGGCATTCCATTTCAGTACTCTAGCCTGGTAGGCTGCAGTCCATGGGGTTGCCGGGTGTTGGACATGACTGAGCGACTTCACTTTCCCTTTTCACTTTCATGCATTGGAGAAGGAAGTGGCAACCCACTCTAGAGTTGTTGCCTGGAGAATCTCAGGGATGGGGGAGCCTGTTGGGCTGCCGTCTATGGGGTTGCACAGAGTCGGACACAACTGAAGTGACTTAGTAGTAGTAATGTATTTGTTTATATATATATAAAAGAGAAAAAGGAAGAGAGAGGAAATCATCTAAAGGAAATAAAGTTTAAGGAAACCAAATAGTTTTATGAAGTCATAATTTATACGATACAAAGCTTTGAAATAAGCTTTATTATAATATTAGTATACTATGTTTTAAATAACCATTTTTATAATAATGCTGCTGCTGCTGCTGCTGCTGCTGCGTCCCTGGGATTCTCCAAGCAAGAACATTGGAGTGGGTTGCCATTTCCTTCTCCAATGCATGAAAGTGAAATGTGAAAGGGAAGTCGCTCAGTCGTGTCCAACTCTTAGCGACCCCATGGACTGCAGCCCACCAGACTTCTCCATCCATGGGATTTTCCAGGCAGGAGTACTGGAGTGGGGCGCCATTGCCTTCTCCTATAATAATGCTAGAGTTGGTTTAATAAAATTTTAATTACCTGAACTTTTTGTATATGACAGAGCGTTCCATCAAAGCATTTTCTAGATTATATCAATGTTTAATATTTGTAAAATACAGGTACATAAATGTATACATAAAAAGCCAACAAGTAATTTACAACATGGGTTCAGGAATCATTAACCTAGGGTCTAAATCCTAATTCTGGTACGTAAGTTACTAGCTGTATCACTTTGGGCATGTTCCTGACCTTAGTAGCAGCATTTTCCAAATCTGTAAATTGAAGCTAATCATCTCATTTACATAATATTTTATTCAGATAATCAATTTAAATATGAGTACCTTATCCAGTATAATAATTGGGACATCTTTAAATAGGCAAAGGAACTAACATGTAAGCAACTGCAGGTGAACACCTGAGAATATCACACAGGTACTGTATATTCACATTGACACCTAATTTGATGAAGACCTCTGAGACCAGTATTAGTAAAGCCTTAATGAATCAACTACAGCTGTCTTATGAGGATTTCAGAAATTGTCCCAAGATTAGCCTTTCATGTGTTTTTTTGAAGAATATAAACTTCCAGTTTCTTCCATGTAACCAACAACTCTTTGTTTACTAGATTTTGATTGAGTAATTCATTATAATTTCTGTTTTTTTCTGTTACTTTCCTTCACTTTAATATACAATATTAACACAAATCAAATCAGTGTAGGTAAAAATCTGATTTTACTTATGTAATATTTGATTGCTGCCATTAATAATTTCCATAGGACCTGCTGTAAGTTTATAACATTAAGACAATTATTATAAATGCATGAGCCAAATTTAATTGTTAGCTGGCATCTCTTCTTGGTGAAATTATATGGAAAAACTCTATCACATAATCAAAACAATTAAAATGGTTGATGTAGTTCTTGAAGAACAGAAATTAGCCTTCAGAATTTTAAGCAAGGATTAATTTATGTTTCAGGACAATATTAAAAAGGAATGTGTTATATGACTATGTACAGAGACCAAAAAAGCCTGTTTTTCTTTGTCTCATCATGAAAGATATAAAGTATCCTAATTTTCATATACAAAGATGAAATTAGTGACCCATAGTAAGTAAAGTATAAGATTTGAAATGTTTTTTTCTGAGGTAGTCATTTTTCAGATGTATAATACTATCACATTTTAGTTGCTATTTCAGTTAATGATACACAGCAGTGGTGACTTACTGAGGTGAGGAGTCAATCTGTGTTCACTTAAGTGGAACATGACTGAGTGACTGAACTGAATTGAACTAAACAGAGCTAACTGTAAGATCTATAGCCATAACCTCATTAGCATCCTGTCCTGATTAGTTAAATTAACTAAGATCAGGAAAGATGCAATTATCAGCATCATCAATGTGTTAACAAAAATAATTATTATATACTGAATGCTTCCAGTGTTCCAATATATGAAATATAGTACATATATACCCCCCCAAAAGGGGAGGGGGCTTCCCTGATAGCTCAGTTGGTACAGAATCTGCCTGCAATGCAGGAGACCCTGCTTAGATTCCTGCATCTGGAAGATCTTCTAGAAAATTGAAGAGCTACTCTTTCCAGTATTCTGACCTGGAGAATTCCATGGACTATACAGTCCATGGGGTCACAAAGAGTGAGACACAACTGAACGACTCACATTCTTTAACTTTTTACCAAAAAAAAAAAAAAAAAAAGAAAGTATGTTTAAGATTGTGCATATCACTTCTATAGTTATTTTGTAAGATGATCTCTAAGTCCTTTATCTTAATATTTCTAACTGTAGCATTATTTAGAGATGTGTAATGGGAAATTGAGCTCTTTTTACCTTAGAAAGAAGATTTTGTTCTCATTAATCTATGTACGTGACCACAGATGTCCTGTCTTTTTAAACTTTAATCTTTTGGCCAACCCACTGATGTTTTGGTTTTAATAAACAAACACCCATTCAAATTGCAGAATAGGTGGAAAAAGACTATAAAAATAGAAATTTGATTTTAAGCTCAACAAAATTTCATAGAATCCAATACCCTAAAGAATAGTGGAGTTGCTCTTCTGGAAGAGCAAAGTCAGGTACACAAGGTGATCTCCCTCTCTGATTCAGGAATCCATCATTACTACTCTTTTCTAGCATCTTCACTTCCTTCTGTGACAGTTTGTCTTCTCTGTTCCATTAACTAATCTCAGAACAGTGTTTTTAAGAAATCAGAGTGTGATAACTTCATTCTATTCAAATATAAAAGTCTTAGCTGAGCTGAGAGGTGCCCTGGAGCTTTGCCTTCCCTAGGAAATGGCAACCCACTCCAGTGTTATTGCCTGGAGAATCCCAGGGATGGGGGAGCCTGGTGGGCTGCCGTCTATGGGGTCACACAGAGTCGGACACGACTGAAGCGACTTAGCAGCAGTAGCAGCAGCTTAATAATTATCACTAGGTTGATCATGTGGTCATTGACCTTCAGTAGAAGCTCCCGCAACACATAGCTGTGGCTTAGCAGCAGCATGGGGAGAGTGGTGCTAGCTACATTTGAAAAGTAGTCTTTTTGACTATGGTAATAATTTTGACCTTTGACCCCAAATCGGAGAATGGATTTATTTGTCACCTAATTATCACCTTTACACATTGAAATGATAATTCTAACTGCGGGATGGAGAGTAAAGTTGAGGGGAGTAGAGGAAAAAATGGGAAAAATTGAAAGATATTTAGAGTCAAGGTCATTAAGGATAAGTGGTAGATTGGAATTCGGGGTAAGGAAAGAGTGGAGGGCAGGAAAGGAGAGAAGGATATGTCTTAGGTATCTAGTTTAGGAGAAAAGATGGTACTGTTCTCAGAAACCATCCTTAGACACAGAACACTCTATAACTTAAACTATTTAAAACTCATAGAAGAATATTACCTAGCACAGCTCTAATTTTTGGGAAATTACTTTATAACTCAAAATTCACTAAAAAACTTTGAGTTAAATAAGTACTTTAGTCACCATATATGTAGGAGGCTTTGGACTTTGAAAAATCTGAAGGTTGATATAAAGGGATGTGGTAGGCTGAATAATGCACCCCCACCAAATATAGCTATATTCTAGATGCCTGAATCCTGTGACTCTGACAAATTTTGCAGATGTGATAAAAAAGTATCTTCAGATGGGGAAATTATCCTGCATTAGCCTACTAGACCTTAAATACAATCACTTGTCTCTTTATAGAAGGGAGACAGAGGAAGATTTGACAGATGAAAGAGAAAGCAATATGACAACAGAGGCTGGAATTTGAGCGATGGGACCACAAGGCAAGAAATATGGTAGCTATTCAAAGTTAAATGAGGTAAGGGATGGAATCTCCTCTGAAGCTTGCTGCTGCTGCTGCTGCTAAGTCACTTTAGTCGTGTCCAACTCTATGCGACCCCATAGACGGCAGCCCACTAGGCTCCTCTGTCCCTGGGATTCTCCAGGCAAGAATACTAGAGTGGCTTGCCATTTCCTTCTCCAGTACATGAAAGTGAAAAGAGAAAGTGAAGTCGCAAAGTCATGCCTGACTCTTAGCGACCCCATGGACTGCAGCCTACCAGGCTCCTTTGTCCATGGGATTTTCCACGCAAGAGTACTGGAGTGGGGTGCCATTGCCTTCTCTGTCTGAAGCTTGCAGAAGTGCAATATTGACACTTTGATTTGGCCCAGTGAAACTGACTTTAGACTTCAGAATGGTGACTTAACAAATTCCCCTTGTTTTAAGCTTCCATTTCTGGGAATTTGTTATAGCAGTCATAGGAAATTGATAGAAGAGATTTCTGGAAACTGCTTTTATACTTATAATATATAGTTTTCATATAAATATCTTCTGATAGAGCATTTAAAATTCTTTATTCAAGTTAGGATGTTCTGTTTCACTAAAGGGTAACTGCAGTTTCTATGTGCTATATAGCCAAAAATAAATAAATAAATAAATGGTGTCCACTCTTCAACTAGAATTCAGTCTCAGAAAATTTCAGATATATATTTGTAGAATTTACAGGCCTAACTGCAATATTAGCATGATGTTGAAATTCAGATAGTGTATTTCTAGGTAAAGTGAATTGAATGAATATTTTGATGTTTTTCTACTGAATGCAAGTTTTATTGAAATTTACTTGCATAATAAAGCTATACTAGGTTTTAGAAACCACTTGCATAATTAACTGCACTCCTCCAGCATAGGCCTAACTCCAGCACACCAAAAACAGAGACATTGCTTTTAGAACTGTAATTCTAAGCTTCTACTTCACAGTTTTGGATTTTTTTAATAAGTAGAACAATACTAGAAACATATTTTCAATTATTTTTAGAATCATCACCTAGAGACAAAGAAATCATGAACATAAGATAGCATAAAATGGTGGCTAGAATCTGTTAGATAACTTAGTTTGTGGGTGACAAGTGAATGATAAGGCTCTAATCTAATACATTTTCCAGAATATGTAAACAATAGAAGAGAACTGAAGATAGATTCATATGCAGATGTGTGAAGATAAGCAAATAGCTATTCTTGCTAAGATAGTCTGTACGGTTAAAGAGACATTTTTTTAAAGGCAATTATGTTAGCATGAATTCTGTATAAGAAGCGAATAACCACAGTGAATAATTTCAGAAGACATGTTGTTCCAAAGGGTAGGTCCCAAGAGAAGTTTGTAAGTTGATGTGTGTGTATGTGTGTGTGTATGTATGTGTGTGTGTATGTATGTGTGTGTGTGTATGTGTGTGTGCTCAGTCTGTCCAACCCTTTGTGACCCCATGGACTGCAGCCCACCAGTCTCCTTTGTCCATGGGATTTCCCAGGCAAAAATACTGGAGTGGGTTGCCATTTTCCTGCTCCAAGGGATCTTTCCAGGTCAGGGATCTAATCTGTTTCTCCTGTATCTTCTGCATTGGCAGGTGGATTCTTTACCACTGAGCCACCTGGGAAGCCCTTATAAGCTGATAAATGATCTTAAACTAGTGAAGGCATTGATGACAATGAAATCAAAAGTAAAATTTGAGCACCGATTTCTTACTTTGTACATGCACTCATCTTTCCTAAATTAATAATTAAATAGAGATATTATTTCTTTCTTAATATTACATTGGTGATTATGTTTCACTCTTATTGTACCCCAAAGATATTAGAAATGACTCTATAGATACACATGATGTAGAACAATTAATTCTGTTTAACAGTCACATACGTATGCAAAACTAATTATCGTGAAACTTTTCCCCACAGTCCTAGATGGAGTAATTCTCTGTGTTATCAGATATCTAATATCTAGGTGTTTAAAGCTTTGGTTACTTGTTTCCAAAGTGACAGTCTTTCATTTTAAAATGCCTTTCATGAGGAGGAAGATTGAGATAAATTAATTGAGGATTGTTTATATATAACATACCTATTTGAATTTAGGGTATTTCCTAATTCTTTATTCATCTTAGTTGTGTTTTATGAGATTTTTGTTAATTTAACAATTTGTTCATTACTTTTTCAATTAATTTTGGTAAATGATCCTCAAATCATGCCTCTAAAATGGGTGCAGATGAAGAAAGACAAATGTTGAAAAATGAGAAATTATGTGTAAGTAAATGTCAACACTTTGAGAATCTCAAAGAAGAGTTTTGGGGAATTATATGCACCATTCTTGGAAATTTTCTGTGATTCTAAAATTATAGCAAAATAAAATAAAAGATAAATAATCTTTTGTTTAAAGAGATAAGCAATCTCCCCAACCTTCCCACATACTCTCATACTTTACCTCTGAGCCACCTTCTTTGTTTTTCACTTTAAATCTTTGGCGATTGTAAGTTTTCTCTTCATATTTTCAATTAAGGGATAGATTAAATAGCACTGGTAACTGAAGAGTTATCTGGGTAACAGACATTAAACAATACTATTCTCTGTATTATTGCTAGTAAATCAATGCCTGATAGATAGGAGGTATTGTGTAAAGCATAAATAAATGAGAGAGTAAATAGAATAAATACATAAAATTAATAGAATGAATAAATAAAATATGAATCCAGGCTGAAATCATCATCAGTTATCCTTATGCAGAAATAAAATACAATAAATAAAATTTTGTTTTTTTGTTTAATATATAAAACTGGGAATATAAGATTGTTGAGACATAGAATTCACAATGAGGAATTAGCTGTGGTTCAATATGGAATACCAAACGATGAAGAATATCTTTGGATGAGAGATTTTTCCAATTAAAAGATTTAGATATAAAAATAATAAAATAGATCAGTTTATCAAGACAAATACGATAAATTATAGTTCAGAATTCTCTTTATTGAGGATTTTTTTGGTTTTCACTTTTATGGAAACCTAGTTGATTTGAGATAACATTTGCATGATATTTACTTATGTATAAATAAAGCATGGGGTCAAAAGTTTTTAACGTTATATTTATTACATACTGAATAATTGTTTAAGGTTGGCTTAAAGCTCAACATTCAGAAAACGAAGATCATGGCATCCAGTCCCATCACTTCATGGGAAATAGATGGGGAAACAGTGGAAACAGTGTCAGACTTTATTTTTCTGGGCTCCAAAATCACTGCAGATGGTGACTGCAGCCATGAAATTAAAAGACGCTTACTCCTTGGAAGGAAAGTTATGACCAACCTAGATAGCATATTCAAAAGCAGAGACATTACTTTGCCAACAAGGGTTCATCTAGTCAAGGCTATGGTCTTTCCTGTGGTCATGTATGGATGTGAGACCTGGACTGTGAAGAAGGCTGAGCACTGAAGAATTGATGCTTTTGAACTGTGGTGTTGGAGAAGACTCTTGAGAGTCCCTTGGACTGCAAGGAGATCCAACCAGTCCATTCTGAAGGAGATCAGCCCTGGGATTTCTTTGGAAGGAATGATGCTAAAGCTGAAACTCCAGTACTTTGGCCACCTCATGCGAAGAGTTGACTCACTGGAGAAGACTCTGATGCTGGGAGGGATTGAGGGCAGGAGGAGAAGGGGATGACAGAGGATGAGATGGCTGGATGGCATCACTGACTCGATGGATGTGAGTCTGAGTGAACTCCGGGAGCTGGTGATGGACAGGGAGGCCTGGCGTGCTGCGGTTCATGGGGTCGCAAAGTGTCGGACACGACTGAGTGACTGATCTGATCTGAATAATTATTCTGTCCATGGTTTCTCTTTGAACTTCTATAATGGATGTCTCATTTACGCGGTATGTTTCTCTTCCTTGCAATCAGTAGTCTTCATCAATATAGAACTCTCTTTTCCTCAGAGAGATTCCTTTCATTAACCAGCTGTGCCTTTGAATTTAAATCATAGGGCTTTATGCATGTATTTGCCCTCCCTGATTTGGTAGATGTTAAGATCCAAAGGCCTGGCGTGCTGCGGTTCATGGGGTCGCAAAGAGTCGGCCGCGACTGAGCGACTGATCTGATCTGATCTGATCTGAAGATCCAAAGAGAAGAATGCTAAAATATTATCTCTTCTTGAAAATTCCCTCATTAAAGAAAAATTATAAATGTTCTTTTATTTACTCATGAAATTTGTATCCAAATATTTATTACATTTTATTATCTTTCATTTACTTTCTTGGCCCCTCCACTGCCTTATCAGCAACTCGAAGACCGTTCAGTTAAATTTGAATCTATGACATGCAGCACAGTTCTTAGTATATTGTAAGAAATCAAACATAAACTGATAATGAATGGAATTATTTGGTGATGCAGGATTAAAATGAGCCACATTTGTTCAGTAAGTATTAAATGTCTGCTTTTTGTAATGCATATTGCCAAGTGCTAGACATAGTGTTCTGATCAATACAGTCTTACAGACAACATTTACGTAAAGGACAGATAATAGATACCTAATTGCACCGTTTATTAATTATTATAAAGAAGTACTATGAATAAGAATCAGAGGTTCCATGAGAAAGTAAACAAAATGATACATAGTCTAGGAGGTCCTTTGAAGAAGCAGTCTCTGATATCTGACGCAGAGTAGGAATTCCCTAATGGACTGAACTGAACTGAACTGAACTGAACCAATGTATGAAGCAAGAACCTTTGTATCTAAGGAACAGCTTTTACTAAAGCCCTAGGACAGGAAGCATCCCAATATGTCTTAGAAATGAAGGGTGATTTATATGGTGGAGACCAGGTAAGAGAATGTCACTGAAAGAAATGTGTGAGTCAGTTAAATTAGTGTTTGGGGGAGCTGACTCAAAGAAATGGACTGATTGTAAAAATATTTAGGTGATAAAATCAAATGGCTGCAGTAAATAAATTGGAAACAGACAAAGGTAGATATAAGGTGATCAATTCAGAAGTCAATGGAATCGTCCAGGCAAGAAAAATGACAATTTGATCTCAAATTATGCCAAATAAGTGGAATGAAGTATATGGATTTAAGAAATATTTAGAGGTAAAATGACCTTTAGAGCAAATTGGTTTTTAGGGTCGTAAAACACACAAGGAGAAAAGGAAGGAGCTTGGTCTGTCCAAAGGAAAAACATACTTCAAATATATACTGAAGATAGTTCATTTTACATAGTCAACCAGCAATAATTTCCAGTGGATTTAAAAGGTAAATAATTGTCAATAATACTTATCCATCTTTATATAACTGACTCCATATCTTTATTGATAAAAAAAATGTGGAAGCCATAAATAATTGAGATTGTTTATGAATGTTAAGTGCCATTGTGCTGTTTTTTCAAACTCTTTTGAGGTAGATAAAAATTTAATGTTATATTTTCAATGTACATTCTTTGTTTGTCAGGTGCAAATCAACCCTGTTCCTTGCCCCAGGTATACAGAAAGAATACAGTTTGCAGCCTTTGCTCTACTTGATCAGGGCCATGTCACTAAGGACTAGCTAGTGGAATATGGGTAGAATTGCGCACTCTCATAAAACATCCTAAGTGACTCTCTACACACTCTCTTAATTTTTCTGTTGGCCAGTTAAATGCCTGGGAGCTACAACAGGATGAGAGAGCCACAAAATTAAAGTGGCGTGGATCCCTGTTTAACTACATTGAGCAGGATTTTTTAATAAAGTCTCCAAACTCACATGGGTTTGTGATAAACACAATCACATGAACTCAAACCACTGAAACTTTGGGAGTTTGTTATAGAAGCTAAGACAATGTAACTGCTATTTTTTAAAATTTATTTAGAAAAATATATATATATGCCAAGGAATTATGCTAAGCGCTTAGTGTATATTAAGTCATCATTACACCACCTTTATGGCAGAAAGTGAAGAGGAACTAAAAAGCCTCTTGATGAAAGTGAAAGAGGAGAGTGAAAAAGTTGGCTTAAAACTCAACATTCAGAAAACGAAGATCATGGCATCCAGTCCCATCACTTCATGGGAAATAGATGGGGAAACAGTGGAAACAGTGTCAGACTTTATTTTTCTGGGCTCCAAAATCACTGCAGATGGTGATTGCAGCCATGAAATTAAAAGACGCTTACTCCTTGGAAGGAAAGTTATAACCAACCTAGATAGCATATTCAAAAGCAGAGACATCACTTTGCCAACAAAGGTTCGTCTAGTCAAGGCTATGGTTTTTCCTGTGGTCATGTATGGATGTGAGAGTTGGACTGTGAAGAAGGCTGAGCACCAGAGAATTGGTGCTTTTGAACTGTGGTGTTGGAGAAGACTCTTGAGAGTCCCTTGGACTGCAAGGAGATCCAACCAGTCCATTCTGAAGGGGATCAGCCCTGGGATTTCTTTGGAAGGAATGATGCTAAAGCTGAAACTTCAGTACTTTGGCCACCTCATGCAAAGAGTTGACTCACTGGAAATGACTCTGATGCTGGGAGGGATTGGGGGCAGGAGGAGAAGGGGACGACAGAGGATGAGATGGCTGGATGGCATCACTGACTCGATGGGTGTGAGTCTGAGTGACCTCCGGGAGCTGGTGATGGACAGGGAGGCCTGGCGTGCTGCGATTCATGGGGTTGCAAAGAGTTGGACACGACTGAGCAACTGATCTGATCTGATCTGATCTAGGTTGGTCATAACTTTCCTTCCAAGGAGTAAGCGTCTTTTAATTTCATGGCTGCAGTCACCATCTGCAGTGATTTTGGAGCCCAGAAAAACAAAGTCTGACACTGTTTCCACTGTTTCCCCATCTATTTCCCATGTAGTGATGGGACCAGATGCCATGATCTTCGTTTTCTGAATGTTGAGCTTTAAGCCAACCTTTTCACTCTCCACTTTCACTTTCATCAAGAGGCTTTTTAGCCCCTCTTCACTTTGTGCCATAAGAGTGGTGTCATCTGCATATCTGAGGTTATTGATATTTCTCCCGGCAATCTTAATTCCAACTTGTGTTTCTTCCAGTCCAGCATTTCTCATGATGTACTCTGCATATAAGTTTAATAAACATGGTGACAATATGCAGCCTTGACGTACTCCTTTTCCTATTTGGAACCAGTCTGTTGTTCCATGACCAGTTCTAACTGTTGCTTCCTGACCTGCATACAGATTTCTTAAGAGTATATACATACAGTATACTAACGCATATATATGGAATTTAGAAAGATGGTAACAATAACCCTGTTTACGAGACAGCAAAAGAGACACTGACGTATAGAACAGATTTTTGGACTCTGGGACCGAGAGAGGGCGGGATGATTTGGGAGAATAGCATTGAAATATGTATAATATCATATCTGAAATTAGTCGCCAGTCCAGGTACGATGCCCGATAACGGATGCCTGGGGCTGATGCACTGGGACGACCCAGAGGGATGGTATGGGGAGGGAGGAGGGAGGAGGGTTCAGGATGGGGAGCACGTCTATACTGGCGGCAGATCCATCTCAATGTATGGCAAAAGCAATACAATATTGTAAAGTTAAGCAAAATAAAATTTAATTTAATAAAAAAAGTCATTGTATATTGTTTGTTTACATTTAACTAATTAAATTTAAAATATTAAAAATTTTTATAACTTTATTTTCGCACTTCATTTACTTTCAAATTACCAGGGAGCATTAAAAATTGGAATTGGCCCAGGCAGGCTCTTAGTCTCTAAGGGCTGTGTTTGGTACACTCGCTGATAAGTATCTTATAAAAATAGTTTTACATTTTTTGGAGTCCTAAGGGAACTCAACACAAGATCTCACTGAATATCTAAAAGTTCATAGAACCTTAAGTCAGGAACATTCCATGGCACTATTAGGTAAGCCTCCAATGAAGCTGCAGTAGGCAAGATAAACGGTGCAAAGGGGCTGAATACAGCTAATCACTTGTCTTGAAATAAACTTCAAAAATGTTTTATTTTTATATAATTCTGAGAGGATATACATGGTTCAGTCTTTTCTATATCCCGTAAGAAACTGTTAGACCACATCTAATTAGAATTTATGTTATTGACAAGGGAATTATTTGACTAAGGCACTTGTGTCACCTCTGACTTACTTTGAAATAGTCATGGGAATATGTAACTTGTAGTTGGCTCTCCTGAAAAGAAGGAAAAGATCTGGGGTTAATGAAATGTCAAAAATGTAGCATCTCTAAGGGTTTGGCTCATCCATTCACAATGCACCAGGGAGTCAGGACCAGCCTTAAACTTAAGTTCCTGCATAAGCTTAGATCTTTGAGTTGTGAAGAATATTTGGGTTTCTTTCTCTTTCTGTAAGTCATTTATTTTTCCTGCTTTCCTGAACTAAAATTATTCTTGCTTTAAGGAATAACTGCATTCATGGCACTTAAGATTTAAGTGGCATGATTCGTATATGTTATGCTGTTACTTTATCCATCTACATAAGTTACATGCATATGACACTTTTGTCAGACAGTTAATGTGGTCCTTAGTGGCATTAGTTAAATTTCTATGCTTGTGTTTATTTTTGCCTGTCATAATTTATTAACTTTAATTATCCAAGTCCCTCTTCCATATACAGAACTAATTCAATTTAAACTCTGTTTATGGTTTTATTGGTCTTCTAAAGAGATCTAATTGGGGAGAATAATCAATTGAGTAAGCATCTTTTAAAAAGATGTCTTGAATACTATATCAGAAGAAAAAATTTTTCCTCTACCCATCTTAAGTCTGAGCTTGGGCTCTTTGTTGCTGTTGTTGTTCACTCACTAAGTCATAACTGACTTGTTGTGACCCCATTTATTGCAGCATGCCAGGTTCCTCTGTCCTACACTATTTCTCAGAGTTTGCTCAGATTCAAGTCTTTTGAGTCAATGATGCTTACAATCTCATCCTCTGCCTCCCCCTTCTCCATTTACCTTCAATCTTTTCCAGCATCAGGGCTTTTTTGGTTTTTTTTTGTATTGTGTTTTGTTTTGTTTTCCCCATAAGTCAGTTCTTTGCATCAGCTAGCCAAAGTATTGGAGTTTGAGCTTCAGCATCAGTCCTTCCAATGCATATTCAGGGTTCATTTCCTTTACGGTTGACTGGTTTGATATTGCAGTCCAAGGGATTCTCAATAGTCTTCTCCAGCAGCACAGTTCAAAAGCATCAATTCTTTGGTGCTCAGCCTTCTTTATGGACAAATCCTCACATCCATACATGACTACTGGTAAAAACACAGGTTTAACTGCACAGACTTTTGTTGGCAAATGATAGCTCTGCTTTTTAATACTCTGTCTTGGTTTGTCATAGATTTCCTGCTAAGGAGCAACTGTCTTTAATTTCATGGCTGCAGTCACCATCTGCAGTGATATTGGAGCCCAAGAAAATGAAACCTATCACTGCTTCCACTTTTTTCCCCATCTATTTGCCATGAAATGATGAGACCAGATGTGACGATCTTGTGGTTTTTTTTTTTATTTTATTTTTTTTTTTTTTTTTTTTTATTTTTTTTTTTTTTCTCCCTTTTGCCCCCCCACAAATACACCCCCCCCCCCCCTCCCCCCCCCCCCCCCCCCCCCCCCCCCCCCCCCCCCCCCAGCTTTTGAATGTTGAGTTTCAAGCCAACATTCTTTCACTCTCTTCTTTCTCTTTATCAAGCAGCTCTTTAGTTCCTCTTCACTTTCTACCATTAGAATGGCATCATCTTCATATCTGAGGTTGTTGATATTTCTCTTGGCAGTCTTGATTCCAGCTTGTGATTTATCCAGCCCAGAATTTTGCATGATGTACTCATCATAGAAGTTAAATAAGCAGAGTGACCATATACAGCTTTGACATACTACTATCCCATTCTGGAACCAGTCCATTGTTCCATGTCTGGTTCTAACTGTTGATTGACCTGCATATAGGTTTCTCAGGAGACAGGGTTTGATTTCCAGTTCATTTTAATTAATATTTGAGTGAAATTTTTTGAGCCTCAAATTTCCCATATGTTAAACCAAGATAAGAATTACTAGTGAAAAAAAAATCACTAGTGAAAGAAAGTATTAGAATAATATGAAAGCTGTAAAATGTAATGCAAATGCTAGTGTTTTTAATTTTATTTTTCAAATAAATAGTGAAAACTATAATGCTGACAATCTTGGTAAAATGAAAATCATTATTATTATGAAATATGTCCTATTTTGACATTTTTTGAAGCATAGCATGTTAATAGTTTTAAATGCTCTAACTAAATAACTATTGAAGGTATGCAAAAATACAGAGATTTTCAGTGTCTTTTCTAAAATTTCCCTTATTAGTCTATACTAATCTAAAAAAAACATTTCAAGGGCAAACAAAGATCTGAGAAAATATACATTACACTATTTAATTTTAAATATTAAAAATGTTAAATCATAAGGGAAAGCTATATTTTTCGAACATTAGATTTACTATATGTAGCATCCACTTAGAAATGTAAATCATTATTAGGAACTTGATGTTAATTCCTGGCTAAAAAAACATTATAAATTGAGTTGATTTGTTATGATTTATTTCTTTATGGCTGAAAAAAATACTAATTTCTTTTTTATACATTGTAATTAATTTTTTTTTTAGCTCAGTATTCTACACTACTTGTCTATTATAATCTATTTGGAGCATACTTCAAATTAATGTAAAAGTCAATGTGGGAAATATGGCCACAGTATTTTTCTTTTGAAAATATGATTTTTTATTCTCAAATAAAATTAAAAGGAGAAAAGAGACCATAATAGTGTAATTTATTATGATAATTAAATTTGAAATTAGCCAAACTGCCAAATAAGGACAGATCAGATCAGATCAGATCAATTGCTCAGTCCTGTCTGACTCTTTGCGACCGCATGAATCACAGCACGCCAGGCCTCCCTGTCGATCACCAACTCCCGGAGGTCGCTCAGACTAACGTCCATCAAGTCATTGATGCCATCCAGCCATCTCATCCTCTGTCGTCCCCTTCTCCTCTTGCCCCCAATCCCTCCCAGCACCAGAGTCTTTTCCAATGAGTCAACTCTTCGCATGAGGTGGCCAAAGTACTGGAGTTTCAGCTTTAGAATCATTCCTTCCAAAGAAATCCCAGGGCTGATCTCCTTCGGAATGGACTGGTTGGATCTCCTTGCAGTCCAAAGGAATCTCAAGAGTCTTCTCCAACACCACAGTTCAAAAGCATCAATTCTTCAGTGCTCAGCCTTCTTCACAGTCCAGGTCTCACATCCATACATGACCACAGGAAAAACCATAGCCTTGACTAGACGAACCTTTGTTGGCAAAGTAATGTCTCTGTTTTTGAATATGCTATCTAGGTTGGTCATAACTTTCCTTCCAAGGAGTAAGCATCTTTTAATTTCATGGCTGCAGTCACAATCTGCAGTGATTTTGGAGCCCAGAAAAATAAAATCTGACACTGTTTCCACTGTTTCCCCATCTATTTCCCATGAAGTGATGGGACCTGATACCATGATCTTTGTTTTCTGAATGTTGAGCTTTAAGCCAACTTTTTCACTCTCCTCTTTCACTTTCATCAAGAGGCTTCTGAGTTCCTCTTCACTTTCTGCCATAAAGGTGGTGTCATCTGCATATCTGAGGTTATTGATATTTCTCCCAGCAATCTTGATTCCAACCTGTGTTTCTTCCAGTCCAGTGTTTCTCATGATGTACTCTGCATATAAGTTAAATAAACAGGGTGACAATATACAGCCTTGATGAACTCCTTTTCCTATTTGGAACCAGTCTGTTGTTCCATGTCCAGTTCTAACTTTTGCTTCCTTACCTGCATACACATTTCTCAAGAGGCAAATCAGGTGGTCTGGTATCCCCATCTCTTTCAGAATTTTCCCACAGTTTATTGTGAGCCACACAGTCAAAGGCTTTGGCATAGTCAATAAAGCAGAAGTAGATGTTTTTCTGGAACTCTCTTACTTTATCCATGATCCAGTGGATGCTGGCAATTTGATCTCTGGTTCCTCTGCCCTTTCTAAAACCAGCTTGAATATCAGAAAGTTCACAGTTCACATACTGCTGAAGCATGGCTTGGAGAATTTTGAGCATTACTTTACTAACGTGTGAGATGAGTGCAATTGTGCAGTAGTTTGATCATTCTTTGGCATTGCCTTTCTTTGGGATTGGAATGAAAACTGACCTTTTCCAGTCCTGTGGCCACTGCTGAGTTTTCCAAACTTGCTGGCATATTGAGTGCAGCACTTGCACAGCATCATCTTTCAGGATTTGGAATACCTCAACTGGAATTCCATCACCTCCACTAGCTTTGTTCATAGTGATGCTTTCTAAGGCCCACTTGACTTCACATTCCAGGATGTCTGGCTCTAGGTCAGTGATCACACCATCGTGATTATCTTTGTTGTGAAGATCTTTTTTGTACAGTTCTTCTGTGTATTCTTGCCATCTCTTCTTAATATCTTCTGCTTCTGTTAGATCCATACCATTTCTGTCATTTATCGAGCCCATCTTTGCATGAAATATTTCTTTAGTATCTCTGATTTTCTTGAAGAGATCCCTAGTCTTTACCATTCTGTTGTTTTCCTCTATTTGTTTGCATTGATCACTGAAGGGCTACTTTTATATTTTGCTAGTCCATTGAGTAATCCCATATCTGTCTTAAAATGTCTGTAAGTTTATGATTTTTTGACACATTTGAAATGTAATTTATGGTGTAGATTAGGAATTGACATGCATTGTTTATGTTTATTTTGGCTTCACACTTTTTTTGTTTTGTTTTGTTTTGGGGATTTTTTATTTTATTTTATTTTTTTAATTTAATTTTATTTTTTAACTTTACAATATTGTATTGGTTTTGCCGTATATCAAAATGAATCTGCCACAGGTATACATATGTTCCCCATCCTGAACCCTTCTCCCTCATCCCTCCCTTTCAAATTGAATTTCCTAACAGAAAAGAAATATAACCTTTATTTTTCCAAAAGTTGTAACTCATGTAAAACTATTGAAATACCTATTTTCACATAGATAAAATTTATCCTGAAAGTACATGTTGCCTTCATATTTTCTAAAAACCAAACATAGAATATTAGTATGAAAAAATTAATTTTTAGTGATCATATATTTGCTTTTTCTTTCATAAGTACACTTGGAAGACCCATCATTTAAGTATTAAGTTTTGTTTGTTTGTTTGTTTTTCACAGACCCGTGGGTCATATTTAACTTTCAAGTCAGTTACATGTCACAGAAATAGTGGAATCAAGTAATGGGAAAATTTCTCCAGCAGCTCATAAAATCATACCTGTGTCTTACTGGCGAGCACAGAGGGATGGCAGGTTAAATAGGTTAAGATCTTTCTAGAATGGCATGAGAGGTTGTTTAAATTGCAGTTACAGTTTATAGTGTAGCTGTTAAAATCCACCAAACCAAATTTTTAAAATGACACTTTTCCGTTTATCTCAGGAATTTTGCCAAATGTTTAATTTGTAGGCATCTCACTTGGGCCCTTTTCCAAATATATACCTTTGAATGAATTATCTTGTCTTTAGCTTTTGCACACACACCTGAGTGTCTGTAGGTGACCTGTAATATCAGTGGAGTTAAATCTGCTTCATATTGGTTGTGCTTTCAGGCAAGTAACTTTCATTTAAATAAGATAAAATCATTACTAACTCTCCTTTAAACAAAAAGGGATCTTTAAGGATTTCTTTTTAAATCTCTGTTAGATAGCATCACTGACTCAATGGACATGAATTTAGGTAAACTCTGGGAGATAGTGAAGGATAGGGAAGCCTGGGATGCTGCAGTCCATGGGGTTGCAAAGAGTTGGACATGACCTGGCAACTGAACAATAGCAACAAGTGCTATCTTATAAATATGAATTCAGTTCCTGGAATCTATGTGTAATATTGGAAAAAAACATGGAAATGGAAACATCTGTGCATCATCTGACCCTTGTAAATGTCAAGTGACAGATGAGGAAAATACATTAGTGCATTCTTAATAATTTTCTTTTAGCCATATCTATATTAATTATATTTTCAACCTCCAAGAAGTAAACATTATGTACTTCATCTTTTCATTGTATCAGATAGTTACAACTAGCCAAACAAGAGAACACTGTTTGAAAATCGATTTAGCTATGGCCTGTCTTACTATCAAAATGGACTAGTCCTAAATTACAGCAAACAGATGGGACAAGGGTAAAAAGTATAGTTAATTGAATTAGCCACTCCTCTTCTAGAGGTCAGGGAAAGATGATAAATACCTGGAACCTCTCCAATGCTTCTTATAAGTAAAGTAGCCTTCTCTGTATCATCCCAAACGTTCAAGCAGAGCTCTGTTCTCTCACTAGCTACACTGCCAGAATATCGAAAGCTAAAACTTTTAAGTACAGGATCTAAACATACATAGAACTATCCCAGACTATAAATCCAAGCTTTTATAGAACATACCATATAAAGGAGAGCATTGAGCATATGTAGTTTGTAGTCATTAAAAACGAAGACTCAGAGGATCTCAGGTTAAATATAGACCCCACCACATGGAATCTGTGAGACCTTGGAAAAACTAATGAATTAAAAGCCTGAGTTTCCACATCTAAAACAATGAGAATGATCACTGTACCTGCCTGTTAAGAATATTTGGTAGGATAATATTAAATAGTGAAGAACATACTCCCACCAAAGAGCCTGGCAAATTTCAAGTACTCTGTAAATGATACCCATTAATATAGGCAAATTAGAGTTAATATAGTCAACCAATATTTCATAATCTCCAAGATCAAAGGTCTAAAAGTCTAGAAGTTGTTGTCCTTGAGAGAAAGTAAAAAACACAAATGGGGTATAAGCAAATGTGGAATGGAAGGAAACAGAGATCATGATGGAAACTAGGATGTAGACAAGCTGGTTGTACTCTCTCTAGTGAGTTATTTTGCTGATGTGGGAGGTGGAACTCACCCCAGGTCTGTCTGCCCTGACCTGTCCCATACTCTTTACACCTATGTTAGCAGAATTTCAGACATGTGTTTGTATATACTGTTGTTGCAGAAATAAGAAAAGGAAGTTTTATCTGAGCAACTAAGAAGGGAACAACCTTTTCAGTGGGTCACTGTCTGAGGCAATGAGGCCTTAGTTGTTCAAAGCCTGTTTGAACTTTGCGTAACATGAATTCGATTTGCATCCCAGCTCTAGCAATTCATCTTGTGTAGCATTGTTCTGGGAGATTGCCTTGTGTAAATCTTGATTATCTTTTTTTTTTTTTTTTAAACAAAACAACAAAAAAAAGTAAGGTACCTTTTAGTACCGAATAAAATCATTTCTTTAAAATGTTTTACACAGATTCAAATAAGCAATGATGTGAGCTTATCATTGTTAATTGTTATGTTGTTTAAATAGAAAAGGTAGTCCATGACCTGAAGATGAAGCACACACTGGTAAAACTGAAGAATAAAATTAATTCATTTGTGAGCATAGATGTAATTTCCATGGGCAAATTAAGCTTTGGATATAAAACTTGCCACCAAAGGTCCTAAGTCCTGGGGTCAGATAGACCTAGATTTCAGTTCTAGTCTGCCACTTACAAGCTCTGTGATCCTGTCCAAGTTAATTACTCTCTTTAAGCCTGAGTTTCAACATCTATAAATAAAATTAATAATAGCAGTGTGAAATTATCTGATTCAGGATTAATTTAGATTATTATAATTCATAACAATCCGGTCTTCATGTCCTTCACAGATGTTCATGTCCTTCAGTTTATAAAAATGGATTTGTTCTTTATTAGATTATACAAATTTCAAGTAGTATTAGTTACTAATTAAAAGTATATTTCTCTGGTAAGCGCTTAATATATGTTACCTATTCTAAAAGCTATCCATTGAGAAAGTTGTACTTCTACTAATTTGATAAATGAAATTTAAAAAATAAAGGAATTCTGTTAGGAATGTTGTTTTCATGCCAATCAAACAGCTAATAACTTTAGTAATGTTTTTGTTTTGTCAATGCAAAGAACATAAAATCTTGCTTATTTAACTTTTTCAAAATCTCATACCACACTATCTTTTACAATGGGAAATACATAAGGTACAACTTTAAATACTAGTAGAATTTTAGTGCTGTATATGGAGGGAAAATACCAAAATTATTATACACTAGAGCATGCTGGAAATATTCCTTCCAGCTTTGGTCAAGACATTGTTTGGTGCTGGAGTAGTGAAGGTGGGATTTATTATAGGTATCAATTTTATTTTCTGATATGGCCTTTATTGAAATTTTCTCTGGTATTTCTCCCTTTATGGAAATTCACCTTCCTCTCAAGAAAGCTATGAAGGAATCACTGACTATTTGTCATGTAAAATACTGATATTATTTCATTCTATAGTCTGTGAAAAAATTCTGTATACAACCTAAAATTTAACCCTGAATTTTTACAGCAGAGAGCAGCCTTAGAAATGAAATAGAAATGAAAATATAGTATTTTCAATTATAATAGAAAAAAAATAAAGATCCAAGCCCGAAACACAGAGGTCTTTTACAGCCATATATAAACGGAGGGGAAAATAGAAAGAATATATTCAGTCCCCAAATAGAAGACAAGGATAAGGAAGTATTATGACTTTCAGCTCTCATTTGCAGTGCTTCTACCTCAAAGCATCATCACATATCATAAGTTCATGTTCTGCAACAGTAATGATGCAGTTTCAACTATAATGGTGATGGAAGGTGAGCCATATGAAAAAGCAGCAGGAAATTGTTGTGCCAAAATCTAACTTCTTTTAGAAGAAGGATTTAATAGGAATCTCACTGTGCATAAAAACAAGTTATTAGACATAGGTAAATTGACATTTCAGTCATTTCAGCTCTTTGTAGCTTGGGCATAGATATTATCTCACATATGAATTGAGTTCTTAGAGCTTCTTGCACAGTTATATGTTGAGACATGATTAAACTGAGTCCATGTTCTGAATTATGCAAACATCAACCCAACTGATATTTAGAAAAGTTTTTACCTATTCTAGCATGTATGTGGTCTGAATATAGGCAGGGAGACTATGATGCATGTACATTTGTCATTACAAAATATTTTAAAAGAAACTCGGCCGGGGGGTGGTGGGTGGCGAAACAATGTACACTCCTCTCACTTTTGCTGGGATGTGGGTTAAGCTCGACTTTCACTTCAATTCAGAACAAGCTAGAATGTATTCTAGGAAATTTTTAAACTCAATTTTATTGAGATAAAATAAGTTGCAAGTTATCTATTACTAGATATTTGATTTACTGCCAACTTTGAGTTATTGTGATTGCAGCAGCTATTCATCTGTTTATTCATCTACTCATCTTTGCATTAACATACATTTTTATTATCTTTGGTAAATACTTAAGTGAATGGCTGAGCCGTAAGTTAGGTATATGTTTAAGATTTTAAGGTGCTGCTAAATAAAATTCTAAAATTATTACACCATTTTTATATTGCCATGAACAGGATATGAAATTTCCATTTGCTCCAAATCCTTATCAGCACTTTGTGCTGTCAGACTCTCCACCTTCCTACATTCTCATGGGTGTGTAATGGTATCATTGTGCTTTTAATTTGCATGTCTCTGATGTATAATGATGTTAAACATTTTATTGGGTGCATATTGGGCAAATATATATACTTTGTCAACTATCTGTTAAATATTTTGCCTACTTTTAAATGTGATTGTTGGTTTTCTTACTGTCAATCTGTAAGATTTTCAATAATCTAGAAGCAAGTTCTTTATCAAATTTAACATTTCAAATATTTTCTCCCAATATGTGGTTTGTCTTTTCATTTCCATAATTGTGAAAGAGTAGATATTTTTATTTGAACAATGTCCAATTTCTTACACTCTGGGGTCATTTGTACATAGTGAAAAATCATTTCCCTTAAAGCTGTCTAAATCAGTTTATAGATATTCTGGTTTCTCATTCAAAAACGAGCTTATCCACTTCTCTTCCTCCAGCCATTTTCCACTTTGTTAGCCATTCTTTACCTCACTGAGTCAAGAGAACACAGGCCTCTGTCAGCTGCCAATACTCAAAGAACTAATGAATTTACATTCCTCCCATAAAAGTAAGAAGGGAAGAAAAAGTAAACATCCTATGCCATTTCTTTAGGCTCTTTACCCATTTGATTAGGCTCCCCAATTTTTGAATGAGTACAGATAATCGGACAGCTCTATAATACCAATATGTTTGGAGTAGCTACTTCTTATCACTTTCCAGACTCTTTCCCCAGTTATTCCTGTTATTGCCCAGTGGGCTTCCGAACATGGTAACAGATATAGAGGCAATGCATGGATTCAGTGACATGGAGTTTCACTCACCAAGGCCAACCTGGCAGCAGTCACTGCTAACTGACCAATCTACCAGCAGCAGAGACTAACACTGAGTTCTCAATATGGCACAATCCCTGGGGTGATCAACCAGTTACCTAGTGGTTGATTAATTGCATTAGGATCACTTTCATCAGAATGGTGCAATGCTTTGTTCTTACTGAAATACACACTTACTCTGTGCACAGATTTGCCATTCCTACATGAAGTACTTCTGTCAAAACTACTATCCATGGACCTCCAGAAAGTCTCATCCACCATCAAGATAATCCACAAACTGAAGTGATCTAGAAACTCACTTCACAGCAAATTAAGCGTGGCAGTGAACCAAGTGGTGTCCACATGAGCAGTCACACTTCATTTAAAACAAGGTATATATTCAAAAGAGTTAGTGGTGGAGGGTAGTTAACTGCTCACTGACTAGGAATTCCAGAGTTAACAGCAGGAGAATTCCAGATAAAGGGGACTATAGTAACTCAGGACAAAGGAACAGAATCAAACATTGTGAAGAACAGAGTGTGAGAGAACATGAATGATTCTAGAAGCTTGCTTATTTAGTGGAGAGGAAGAAAACAGGAACAAAAAGTAGGATATATTTACTTTGATAGCGTATTGAAGAGAGACCCTTAATTCTAACAGAATTTACCTGTTTTACAATAGTTCACATCCTTGACTGAAGCCTCAATAATTACCAATATTGAATAGCACCCCCACCACAAAACTTACTTATTCAAGAATTTGCTCCAGCAAAAATCTGATATAATATAAAAGATCCTCATGTGGTTTTAATGCACAGCTAGTGTTGACTACTAGTTGTTGATTACTGAGACATTATCTGGAAATAGTCCCCATGATAACAGATTGGGATTCATGTTTTTCCTGGTCATTTTGTTTGTAGACATCTGGTGTAGGAGAAGTATAAAATGAAAAGCAATACAAACAGTTAAGCACGGTCCCTGTATTTCTTCACCTGAGAGAAGAATGAAGATTCTGCAATTCTAAACAAGTTCAGTAGGTGTGGGAAATGAATAGTCAAAAAAACTACTATGATTGAGTTTTCTCACTTAAATGTCTCCAGGGTTCCTGTGTTTAATAACTCGTGGCTAATGCTCCCTTCTGAGACATAATCATGTGTGGTAAGTCCTTGGTGGAAGTTGCATCAATGAAAGAAGCTGGATAAGCTAATTAATAAAATTAGCTTGATGAGATTTTTATCTCATCTGTGGTGGCTCAGATGGTAAAAAAATCTTTCTGCAATGCAGGAGACCCTGGTTTGATCCCAGGGTCAGGAATGTCCCCTGGAAAAGGGAATGGCTACCCACTCCAGTATTCTTCCCTGGAGAATTCTCTGGACAGAGGAGCCTGGAAACCTATCCATGGGATAGGTCCATGGGATCACAAAGGGTAGGACATGACTAAACGACTAACACTGAGATGAGATTTTTGGTGTTCTATCAGATGTTGAGATTACCAAGTTAAATTAGAACAGAATCTAGATCATCATTAGAGAACATGTATTTGGGAATGGAGAAAAAAAAGATTGCAAAATATGAGGCATCACGGGAGTCTTTAGTGGTACTTATAGTATCACTAAGTGATTGGTAATATTTATGGTGCCAATGTAAAGAACGTATCACTATAGACAGGCATAATTAGATTTCTGTTGTCCTTATCAGTTGGGTGATATTAATGATCTAAGTAACATAATATCTTTAAAAAGTAAGACTATAACCTCCAGACACTTGGGAAAAAATATTACCTAGAATAAAATAATTTACAATGAAGCAAGTTTATGCTTACACTAGAAAAAAAATCTCTTTTGCAAATTATTCAGTGCTTTAAGAGGGACATGAATTCTCACATAAATATATGGAATGTCTAGACACAGATTTAGGATGTTGAATAAGTGGAGAATAAATAATGATACATATTTATGTATATCAAGGAAATAAGTTTCCATGATTTAAAAACATAATTTTATATACTGAGATGATGATGACATACCCTACTCAGTGAACATGTGTTTTAGCAAACTCTGGGAGATAGTGAAGGATAAGCAACTCTGGTATGTTGCAGTTAATTGGGTTGCAAAGAGTCAGACATGACTGAGTGACTGAACAATAACAACAAAATTATATAGTAAAGATAAATGAGTAGAAGAGAAAATTATGAAGTTACTTTTTTCTCAGCTTAATAGCTTAACTTTTTTAAGAAACACAAGTTTAAGTTCAAAATAATTGGTAACAATTTTGTGGATCCTCAATGAACTCTTCTCAGTAGTTAATGTCTTACTAGGAAACTTGTCCAAATTTGGACTTTTTAAGTAAGATAGTAATGACAACAACAAAAATTTAAAAATCAGATCAAGAACTTTTCAGAAATAAACCTAAGTGACAAGAGTCAGTCAGGCTGTATTGATTATATTCACACTAACTGTTTAACTACTTAAACTCAGGAAGACAGACTCCAGTTGCTAATCTTCTCATGTTACCTCGCTGCTTTGACCCTTGCACTAGCTCACTTCTACCATTTAGGTCTGCCATAAGGTCTTAAATGTTCCTTAGAGTACTTTAACACTATATTTCTAAATCATTAAAGCAGAGTAATATCATTTATTATAACTAATTATTATTTTTTATTTTTCTACATTTATTTTATATAAATAAATAAACACTAGAAATCTATCCAAATAAACTAAACCACCAAGTCAAAATTATCCAAAGACTATTAATAGATACTTCTTAAGAGTGGATGTTCAACACACTATTAAGCATATGAAAAGATGTTAAAATCATTAACTATCATAAAAAAGCAAACATACAAAAATGAGAGTATACTATACAACCTTTAGAGAAGGTAGAAATTAAGATAATTATGATATTAAATAATGGCATCATCAGGCACTCTATCGGATCTAGTCCCTTAAATCTATTTCTCACTTCCACTGTATAATCATAAGGGATTTGATTTAGGTCATACCTGAATGGTCTAGTAGTGGTTTTCTCTACTTTCTTCAATTTAAGTCTGAATTTGGCAATAAGGAGTTCATGATCTGAGCCACAGTCAGCTCCCAGTCTTGTTTTTGCTGACTGTATAGAGCTTCTCCATCTTTGGCTGCAAAGAATATAATCAATCTGATTTCGGTGTTGACCATCTGGTGATGTCCATGTGTAGAGTCTTGTCTTGTGTTGTTGGAAGAGGGTGTATGCTATGACAAGTGTGTTCTCTTGTCAAAACTCTATTAGCCTTTGCCCCGCTTCATTACATACTCCAAGGCCAAAATTGCCTGTTACTCCAGGTGTTTCTTGACTTCCTACTTTTGCATTCCAGTCCCCTATAATGAAAAGGACATCTTTTTTGGGTGTTAGTTCTAAAAGGTCTAGTAGATCTTCATAGAATCATTCAACTTCAGATTCTTCAGCCTTACTGGTTGGGGCATAGGCTTGGATTACCATGATAATGAATGATTTGCCTTGGAAACGAACAGAGATCATTCTGTCGTTTTTGAGATTGCATCCAAATACTGCATTTCGGACTCTTTTGTCGACCATGATGGCTACTCCATTTCTTCTAAGGGGTTCCTGCCCACAGTAGTAGGTATAATGGTCATCTGAGTTAAATTCACCCAATTTCAGTCCATTTTAGTTCGCTGATTCCTAGAATGTTGACATTCACTCTGGTCATCTCTTGTTTGACCACTTCCAATTTGCTTTGATTCATGGGCCTGACATTCCAGGTTCCTATGCAATATTGCTCTTTACAGCATTGGACCAGTCACATCCACAACTGGAAGTTGTTTTTGCTTTGACTCCATCCCTTCATTCTTTCTGGAGTTATTTCTCCACTGATCTCCAGTAGTATATTGGGCACCTACCGACCTGGGGAGGTCCTCTTTCAGAATCCTGTCATTTTGCTTTTTCATACTCTTCATGGGGTTCTCAAGGCAAGAATACTTAACTGGTTTGTCATTCCCTTCTCCAGTGGACCACATTCTGTCAGACCTCTCCACCATGACACGTCCGTCTTGGGTGGCCCCACACAGCATGGCTTAGTTTCATTGAGTTAGAAAAGGCTTGGTCTGTGTGATCAGATTGGCTGGTTTTCTGTGATTATGGTTTCAGTGCGTCTGCCCCTGATGCCCTCTCACAACACCTACTGTCTTACTTGGGTTTCTCTTGCCTTGATCGTGGGGTATCTCTTCACGGCTATTACAGCAAAGTGCAGCCGCTGCTCCTTACCTTGGAGGAGTCGCCCCTCCTGACCTTGAATGTGGAGTAGCTCCTCGCGCAGCCGCAGCTCCTTGGACGTGGGGTTGCTGCTCTCGTCCACCGCCCCTGACCTCGGACATGGGGTAGCTCCTAACAACCTGATGAACTGTGGACAGAGGTTCATGACATTGTACAAGAGACAGGGATGAAGACCATCCCCATGGAAAAGAATTGCAAAAAAGCAAAATGGCTGTCTGGGGAGGCCTTACAAATAGCTATGAAAAGAAGAGAAGCAAAAAGCAAAGGAGAAAAGGAAAGATATAAGCATCTAAATGCAGAGTTTCAAAGAATAGCAAGGAGAGATAAGAAAGCCTTCCTCAGCGATGGAAAGAAATAGAGGAAAACAACAGAATGAGGAAGACGAAAGATCACTTCAAGAAAATTAGAGATACCAGGGGAACATTTCATGCAAAGATGGGCTCGATAAAGGACAGAAATGGTATGGATCTAACAGAAGCAGAAGATATTAAGAAGAGGTGGCAAGAGTACACAGAAGAACTGTACAAAAAAGATCTTCATGACCTAGATAATCACTATGGTGTGAACACTCACCTAGAGCCAGACATTCTGGACTGTGAAGTCAAGTGGGCCTTAGAGCGCATCACGACGAACAAAGCTAGTGGAGGTGATGGAATTCCAGTTGAGCTATTCCAACTCCTGAAAGATGATGCTGTGAAAGTGCTGCACTCAATATGCCAACAAATTTGGAAAACTCAGCAGTGGCCATGGGACTGGAAAAGGTCAGTTTTCATTCCAATCCCAAAGAAAGGCAATGCCAAAGAATACTCAAACTACCGCACAATTGCACTCACCTCACATGCAAGTAAAGAATGCTCAAAATTCTCCAAGCCAGGCTTCAGTAATACGTGATCCATGAACTTCAGATGTTCAAGCTGGTTTTAGAAAAGACAGAGGAACCAGAGATCAAATTGCCAACATCCGCTGGATCATGGAAAAAGCAAGAGAGTTCCAGAAAAACATCTATTTCTGCTTTATTGACTATACAAAAGCCTTTGACTGTGTGACTCACAATAAACTGTGGAAAATTCTGAAAGAGATGGGAATACCAGACCACCTGATCTGCCTCCTGAGAAACCTGTATGCAGGTCAGAAAGCAACAGTTAGAACCGGACATGGAACATCAGACTGGTTCCAAATAGGAAAAGGAGTTCGTCAAGGCTGTATATTGTCACCTTGCTTATTCAACTTATGTGCAGAATACATCATGAGAAACACTGGGCTAGAAGAAGCACAAGCTGGAATCAAGATTGCCGGGAGAAATATCAATAACCTCAGATATGCAGATGACACTACGCTCATTGCAGAGAGTAAAGAGGAACTAAAAAGCCTCTTCATGAAAGTGAAAAAGGAGAGTGAAAAAGTTGGCTTAAAGCTCAACATTCAGAAAACAAAAATCATGGCATCTGGTCCCATCACTTCATGGGAAATAAATGGGGAAACAGGGAAACAGTGTCAGACTTTATTTTGCTATGCTATGCTAAGTCACTTCAGTCGTGTCCGATTCTGTGTGACCCCATAGACAGCAGCCCACCAGGCTCCCCCGTCCCTGGGATTCTCCAGGCAAGAACAGTGGAGTGGGTTGCCATTTCCTTCTCCAGACTTTATTTTGGGGGGGTCCAAAATCACTGCAGATGGTGATTGCAGCCATGAAATTAAAAGACGCTTACTCCATGGAAGGAAAATTATGACCAACCTAGTAGATAGCATATTCAAAAGCAAAGACATTACTTTGCCAACAAAGTTCCGTCTAGTCAAGGCTATGGTTTTTCCAGTGGTCATGTATGGATTGAGATTTGGACTATAAAGAAAGCTGAGCGCTGAAGAATTGATGCTTTTGAACTTTGGTGTTGGAGAAGACTCTTGAGAGTCCCTTGGAGTTCAAGGAGATCCAACCAGTCCATCCTAAAGGAGATCAATCCTGGGTGTTCATTGGAAGGATGATGCTGAAGCTGAAACTCCAATACTTTGGCCACCTCATGCGAAGAGTTGACTCATTGGAAAAGACCCTGATGCTGTGAGGGATTGAGGTCAGGAGGGGAAGGGAACAACAGGGGATGAGATGGCTGGATGTCATCACCGACTGAATGGACATGAGTTTGGGTAAACTCCTGGAGTTGATGATGGACACCGACGCCTGGTGTGCTGTGATTCATGGGGTCGCAAAGAGTCAGACACGAATGAGCAACTGAACTAAACTGATATAATTGCAAGGATGTGGAATAACTCTTAAATTACTGGTGAGCATGTAAATCATCAAAATAACTTTGGGAAAGTGTGTGTCAGTTTCAATACAACTGAATCTATAGCTCCCCATGTAGTAATTTCACTTTTAATTATAATCCCTGGTGAATAGAGTTCATATGTTCAACCCCACTAAAAGACATTATAGGAAACTAGATAACAACTTTACTCATAATAGCCATAGATAGAAAACTAAGTATTTCACAACAATAGAATGTATAAATACATAATTGTATATTCACACAGTGGAATGCTATACAGAAATTTAATTCTTTAAACAAAAATACAGGTACACTTAGACACAACAAGGGGAGGGTGATTCTAATAGATATAGCAACGAATGAAAGAAAGCAAATTTTTCCTCAAAGTAAACACACTGCATTATTCTTTTCGTTTAGGGTTCAGAACAGATAAAACTGGGTTATTCAAGAATTTGTTATCTTAGTTAAGATGATCATTTCACAGTGTATTCATATATCTAATCTAATCAAACTCTATAAATATATTCAGTTTAGTACACTAAAACCTCAGGAAAATTTAAAATACATAAAAAACAAGTACAGGCAAAAAGTAATAAAAGTCAAAATAATAATACTACTTTTTTTTCAGGAGGATATTGAATAGGAAAGAACCCAAAGACACTTTCCAGTGTGTTGATACTGTCCCATATATTTATCTGATACATATCATGTGTACATGCATTTCATTTGCAGGATGAATTTTAAAGAATGAGGTAACACAAGTTTCTAAGAGTTGATACATGATGCGAGGGAAAGACATTAATCAAGAAGAGTTTCTGAGGTTTTCCTCTGAATCAGTAGGTGAATTGGGATGTTATTTCCTGAAGCCTAGAGTAATAGATCAGGTGTGGGCATATGAGAAATGATGTGGGAGGGAGAGAGATGTTTTTTCTTATCTTTAACTTTTTTTGAATATACTCTTTTGAGAAGCCTGCCAAACATACCAGTGGATAAGATTAATAAAATTTTGCTTATTAATCTGGAGTTTAACAGAAGGATTAAGACTGGAGATAAAAATTCGAGAGTCAAAAACATACAGATGGTTAAAGTCTTAGATGAGATCACTTAGGGAATTTTTCTTCAAGGATTAAATACAGTGGCATTCCAGTAGTTGAAATTCAGAAAATATAGTAGACTTTTTAATACAACCAAGAGGTAATGGCTGAAGATATGGGACAATAAGGACATGATGTTTTAGAATCTAATTGATACACTGTTTAAAGAAAAATAAAGTCCAGCAATTCCAATTTGATACATGAACAATTAAGGTTTACTAGCTATTATAATAGAATCACCTTCAAATCTGGGTGGTTTTACATAGTAAAATTTTATTTCTAGTTCATATATATCCTATTATTGGTTGATAAAAAGGGAAAAGGTCTTCTGTCTCACTTGTCATTAAGGACCCAAAATTAAAAGGGTTCTGTTTTCTTGGATATTATCTTCCAAGATCACCTTATCCATCAATAACCAGCCGGCATATGGGAGGATCAGACATGGGGGAGTCTTGCATGCCAAACCTGAAAGTGATATGTATCACTTCCATCTACATACCTATGACCAGAACCTTGTTATCTGGCCCCAGACAATGTCAATCCCAAAGGAAATCAGTCCTGAATGTTCATTGGAAGGACTGATGCTGAAGCTGAAGCTCCAATACTTTGGCCACCTAATGTGAAGAACTGAATTATTAGAAAAGACTCTGATGCTGGGAAAGATTGAAGGCAGAAGAGAAGGGGATGACAGAGGATGAAATGGTTGGATGGCATCAGCAGTTTGGCAGACGTGAGTTTGAGCATGCTCTGAGAGTGGGTGATGGACAGAGAAGCCTTGAGTGCTGCAGTCCATGGGATTACAAAGAGTCAGGCACAACTAACTGAACCAAACTGATGTAGCAGATGAATTTCAGGTCATTATCTTCATGGATTCAAGTAATCAAATCAGCACAGAATAGGAAATTTTCTGATAATAATTTAATGATAATCTAAGTTACTACACAATTGGGCTAAGCACACCTGTTGAGATCTTGTAGTTCTGTCTCAGCAAACCAATTTAAGAAGAAATGCTGTGTTCAGTTCCATTTGATTTTGTTTTAGGCACTCACACAGAGGGAGTGAATTCACTAGTAAAGATTCTTTGAAAGAGACAACAAAGACTTTGAAAAGAGAAAGGATAGTGTCTAAACATTTAGACTCCTGACTTTTCAGTAAGCCTATTCACATTAATTTTATTCCTAAGAGTTGATTCCTGGCAGGGTGGGGGTGGGGGCTGGGGGGTTGTGGCTAATATGAAGGAAAGCCAAGTAAAAGTAGAACCCAGTTTCCATTAAAGCATAAGGCCAGAAAGAAAACTGCACTTAGGACCAGTGTAATACAGTTTTAAAGTTTATACTTCTCCAATTACTGGTCCAGTGAATTGAGAAAATGCATTTAACCTCTCTATGAAGTCAGATAATGCCATCTACTTCACAGGGCTGTTGAATGTAGTTTTGCAAATAAAATGATTTTCAAATTTAGAAAAACGAAATTTAAAAAGTATCATTTCTTTCATTCATGAACATTTTCATCAACAATTTCTTTTTCATGACCAGACATACATACTTTTATCTGTATAATTGCTCATATAAACTCCATCACCCCTTTTACCTTGGTTTATATCACAATAGTAATAATAACACATGTGCCTAAAAGGGACTTCCCTAGTGGTTCAGTGGTAAAGAATCTGCCTGTCAATACAAGAGATGCAAGGCGATCTGTGGGCTGGGAAGATCCCCTGGAGAAGAAAATGGCAACCCACTCCAGTATTCTTGCCTGGGAAGTCACATGGATAGAGGAGCCTGGTGGACTACAATCCATGGGTTCATAAAAATGTTGAACATGACTTAGCGACTGAAAAACAACAATTCAGTTTACCTCTCCAAAAAATATAAAATGCAACATTGTGGTTGCTTTCAGTCAGAAAAGGAAAAGTTTATTCTTGCTACAGAGCTTATAGTGAATTGCTAACATGATTCTGGCCCTGGAAAATTAGAATATTTGATTTTTACAGTCTCTACATTACTGAGAGAGTAGCAGAAAAATACTGTTAGTACTTACATAATTTAATTTCTATAATTGAAAATTATTAGGGAATATCATTTAGAAATTATTGCCATATATAGTTTTATAGACTTGTAGTTCATTAATAAAACTAATATATTTGTAAATTTATGAGTTTGCTTATATGAACATATGGCCTTTGGACTTAGTTATCTTGAAACTCATTATGTTAATAACACATGCATGTATGTAACGTATCTATGTATACACATATACACACATATATGTGATGTGTGTGTGTGTGTGTATATATATATATATATACACACATAAATGGGCTTCCCTGGTAGCACAGCTGGTAAAGAACCTGCCTGCAATACAGGAGACCCCGGTTCGATTCCTAGGTTGGGAAATTCCCCTGGAGACGGGATAGACTACCCACTCCAGTACATTAGGGCTTTCCTGGTGGCTCAGCTGGTAAAGAATCCACCTGCAAAGCGGGAGACCTGGGTTTGATCCCTGGGTTGGGAAGATCCCCTGGAGAAGGAAAAGGCTACCCATTCCAGTATTCTGGCCTGGAGAATTCCATGGACTGTATAGGCCTTGGGGTCGCAAAGAGTCAACAGTCCGGGGTAGCCTTTCCCTTTCCCAGGGGGTCTTCCCAACCAAGGGATCAAACCCAGGTATCCCGCATTGCAGACAAATTTTTTACCAGCTGAGCCATCAGGGAAACCAAAAATGTATGTATAATTGATATATAATAGTGAAATAAATACCTGATTTATTGATCAAATACCAAGCCATGATTTTGAAATGTTGCCAAATCGAATCGAATTTGACCTCAAAGGGAAATAGCAAGTTAAATTAAGCATCAAATGTAATACAAAGGGAAAAATAGATATATAGGGAATATGAATAGTTTCTTAGCCTCTTGAAAAATTTGTGCTTTTTTTTTGTATGCTGAAATGTGACCTTTTATAAACTCGGTTCTTTATAGTCACAGTCACAGGGACGTAGACATGTTAAGAATAGTAGCAGAGTAGTCTCAGGGGTCCTCAGGTTTGTCTGAATTGCCACTCAGTGTTTATATCTCTTGTCTTGAATAAAAAAATAATGTATAGAACTCCTACTGAAGTCTATAAACAATAAACAAAAACTGTTGAATAGAAATAAAATGGGTAGAGGCTAGCAGAAATTGAAATAATTTTAGAGAATAAATTTTGAAGTAATATAATTTTGCTACTTCTATGTTCTATCAATAAACAATACCTTATATAGCACATTAAATTATAGTGGTATAGTTCCTCTGTTATATTTTCAGTTTATTTAAAGACAGACAAATGGCAGAAGTAAAATGACCAAAGCACCTTGTTTTCCCCTCAAAGTTACAGCCATGTATACTGTTCCTTTGCTTTATATTTATTTCTATCACAGAGTTTTTCTGTAAGCTAGAAACACCTCCTCACAGCCTAGGTGAAGCCTAGGCTTGGTGAGACATTTCACAGTTCACCAGCGTTTTTTATCCAGGCAGTGTTTTCTTTAAGACTTTTGCACTGCCAATTGTTAAGTCATTTTTACAGCACATCCAGACTGAAATATACTAAAAGTTTCTGAAAGTCCCATAAAAAATTAAAGTCAATTAGTAACCCCAATAATTGTGCAATGACCTTTAGGATACAATAAACCTGTATTTAGCTTATCCATAAAAATATGAAATAATCCTTCCTACAGACCCATGCCCAGTAGCAGTAATGATGAAGAACCTGTGGTAGTTCTAGGAAAACAAGAAGTAGAAATTAGGAAAAGATTCAATTTCTCCAGAAAGGAAATGCTAATAATGTGCCACATCTTGACAATGAGGTCTACTCTACTCTATATGATAGAGTAGTAAGCAAATCCTTTATTTAAATGTTGCACAATTCAGGAGCACCTAGCCTAGTGTCTGCCTGCAAAGAGAGAGAGCCGGGTTCAATCCCTGGGCTCGGAAGATCCCCTGGAGAAAGAAATGGCAACCCACTCCAGTAATCTTGCCTAGAAAATCCCATGGACAGAGGAGCCAGGTGTTCTGCAGTCCATGGGGTCGATACAGGTTGGGCACTACTGAGCGACTTCACTTTCACTTTTCACTTTCCTGCATTGGAGAAGGAAATGGCAACCCACTCCAGTGCTCTTGCCTGGAGAATCCCAGGGACGGGGGAGCTTGGTGGGCTGCCGTCTATGGGGTCGCACAGAGTCGGACATAACTGAAGTGACTTAGCAGCAGTAGCAGCAGCAGTAGCCTTGGGAAGAAACCAAATAAACTTTGGAATTTAAGATGCACCACACATAGTAATGGCATCCGGTCCCATCACTTCATGGAAAATAGATGGGGAAACAGTGGAAACAGTGTCAGACTTTATTTTTCTGGGCTCCAAAATCACTGCAGATGGTGACTGTAGCCATGAAATTAAAAGACGCTTACTCCTTGGAAGGAAAGTTATGACCAACCTAGACAGCATATTCAAAAGCAGAGACATTACTTTGCCAACAAAGGTTCATCTAATCAAGGCTATGGTTTTTCCTGTGGTCATGTATGGATGTGAGAGCTGGACTGTGACGAAGGCTGAGCGCCAAAGAATTGATGCTTTTGAACTGTGGTGTTGGAGAAGACTCTTGAGAGTCCCTTGGACTGCAAGGAGATCCAACCAGTCCATTCTGAAGGAGATCAACCCTGGGATTTCTTTGGAAGGAATGATGCTAAAGCTGAAACTCCAGTATTTTGGCCACCTCATGTGAAGAGTTGACTCATTTGAGAAGACTCTGATGCTGAGAGGGATTAGGGGCAAGAGGAGAAGGGGACGACAGAGGATGAGATGGCTGGATGGCATCACTGACTAGATGGATGTGAGTCTGAGTGAACTCCGGGTGTTGGTGATGGACAGGGAGCCCTGATGTGCTGTGATTCATGGGGTCGCAGAGTCGGACACAACTGAGCGACTGATCTGATCTGATCTGACACATAGTAATGAATTTTTACTATTTTATAAAGACTCAAAATATTATGAGTATTCTACTGCTGTAACAAATTGCCACAAACTTAGTGGCTTCAGTTCACTTCAGACGCACAGTCATGGCCAGGTCTTTGCGACTCCATGGACTGCAACACACCAGGCTTCCCTGTCCATCACCAACTCCCAGAGCTTGCTCAAACTCATGTCCATTCAGTCGGTGATACCATCCAACCATCTCTTCCTCTAGCATCCTCTTCTTCACCTGTCTTCAATCTTTCCCAGCATCAGGATCTTTTCCAATGAGTCAGTTCTTCACATCAGGTGGCCAAAGTATCAGAGTTTCAGCTTCAGCATCAGTCCTTCCAATGAAAATTCAGAACTGATTTCCTTTAGGATGGACTGGTTGGATCTCCTTGCAGTCCAAGGGACTCTCAAGAGTCTTATCCAACACCACAGTTCAAAAGCATCGATTCTTCAGCGCTGAGGTTTCTTTATAGTCCAACTCTCACATCCATACATGACTACTAGAAAAACCATAGCTTTGACTAGATGGATCTTTGTTGGCAAAGTAATGTCTCTGCTTTTTAATATGCTGTCTAGGTTGGTCATAACTTTTCTTCCAAGGAGCAAGCATATTTTAATTTCATGGCTGCATTTACCTTCTGCAGTGATTTTGGAGCCCCCCAAAATTAAGTCATCACAATATCCTTAATTTACCCACATCTGTACAATCCTTTAAAGTTAACATATTCACAGGTTCCAAGAATTACAACATGGACATTTTAGAGGAGCCATGCTACTTTTAATTTAACTAAGAGAATGAACTTTCTTTACTTTCCAGCATATATTTCCTATAATAATTCTAAATTTTAGATCTGATACTGAAGCCTGTGAAAGTCTGGGGTCGACAAAGTGCTACAAATCATCCTACTTAATTTAATCTAAATTAGTGAAAAAAACTCTTTCAACAAGCAGAACTCATTTTTGTTGTTCTTAACAGTTGTATTATCTTCAGATAAAGATCATTAAATTTAATTACTACTAAAATAAAACTTCAAATTGCAAAATCAGTTTTCTTCAAATATGCCATTTATTAATAAATATGAGCTGAAGTTTACCTGTACTTTTGGCTCCTGCTGCCATTAGTAGATTTTCTCTTCCTCTCACTTAACTACTATGTGCAAAACTCCTTCAGCCAATTTTCCTTAGAGTTCCAGTCACAGCAAGTATTTCAAATCTCAAGTTGTAACTGAGAGGACCCAGTGCTCATCTCAAGGTATCAGTTATTCAGTGCCTCTCAAAATCTTTTATTTTCATTCTGTCCTCACTTGGCTCCGTGCACCCTCTCAGAAGCAGCACAAACCTCTCCCCTGACCTGCCTAGCAGTTTAGAGGCTATTTTTTCATCAAATCTAATAGAGGTTGTCAGAGTTGTTTTTTTTTAATTCTAAACAATTAGACATATTGACTAACTTTACTCCTACCATATTTCCCATAATATATTCATTTAGTAATGCAAAGAGCAGATGAAAAAATATAAAATAATGCCTATTTCCTCAATTCGTAGACTTTGAATGTAATGCCAAAAGTAGTAAATGCTAGCAGGGGGTTTACTAGCATTTGTGACCTATTTGTGACCTATTTGTGACCCAGGGTGTCTGAGAGAGATCTCAAAGACTTAGTAATCATTCTGAGTGATTGAAAGAGGGATTTGAAATTATTTGTTATTAGAGAGCTCCACAGGTAGGAGTTTTCAGCTATGAAAAGTATTGGAAACAATGGACCATCATTTAATATTTCTACACTATTAAATGTATATAGTTTTAATTACAATAAAGAATTAAGGTAATTCTTTACTTCCCTGGTGGCTCAGACGGTAAAGTGTCTGTCTACAATGTGAGAGACATGGGTTCGATCCCTGGGTTGGGAAGATTCCCTGGAGAAAGGTAATTCTTTGATGTTCAATGATAAGAGTTAAGAACTTTCTTTATAGAGTTACTGAAATAATCAAGAAAATAATTTTTTTTTAATTTTCAAAAAGTATATTACAATAATTTTTTGACAAATATTAAATGTTTCAAATTCCCTTGAAAATGAGAGGCTCTCTCTAAATACAAGGAAATGTCTTTGTTTTCTTCTTTTCATTTAATTTTATGTTCTTACTCAATGTCTGAATTGTAGTAGTCTTGGCTAAACTAATATAAAATAATTCATTCCAATTTTCAAGGAATAAGTAATTAAAAATTCTGTAATTTTGAAGCATCTAAATTAACATTTTACTGTGGCAGGTGTGATGATTAGTTATACAAAATCACCCACAGCCTAGGTCTCCCCTGTATTCCTCTATTTTAATGTTGTAAAATGCCAAAACATGAACCTACCTGTGATTTTGCAGCTGGCATAGTCAAGGCGGTGGTGATGGTTTAGTCACTAAGTCATGTCTGACTCTTGCGACTCCATGGACTGTAGCCTGCCAGGCTCCCCTGTCCATGGGATTCTCCAAGCAAGAATACTGGAGTGGGTTGCCACACAGTTCTAAAAGTAGCTATAAGCTGAAGTTTCTTGGTGTGATTTCAAAAACTCATTTTAAAGGTAGGTGGAATCAGCTGGAAAATTCCACCCAACCCCCAGCCCTCTACTCATTTATCTTTCCCAGTTCCTCTTGTCTGGATTAGAGAGCTGATCCCTGAAAGTTAGTGGCTAGCTTCAGACCATAAAAAAATTGAGAGTCACATGTCAAAGGTACCACAGTAGGAAAAGGAAAGGACCTGGATGCTAAGAATTTAATCCACTGTGCCAATGTTAGGTTTTCTCCATCTTGCTTCTTGTGTGAGATGAATGAATTCATTATTTATTTTAGTTGATTTTAAATTTAATTTTCCTTGCATTCAAATGGATTCTTGTTAGTTTTGACTTATTCTTTATTGACATTCTTCTTAATTTCCATATGTGTGTATATATGTGTACACGTACCTGCGTATTTACATAAAGTTTGCAATTGCTAAAAAAAAATAAATTATAATATTTTTGTGATAATTTCCTAAATAGAAAAGTCAGAGACAAATGATATATATAAAATCACAAAGAGAAATATGTTCACTCAAATTGAAGTTGCCTGTAAGGATAACATCCCCAAATGTTTACCTTATCCTCATTTCTGTGATTCTTGAGTTCTTTCATTCAAAACCTTGATGCTCTATAGAAACTGGAAACATTGCCCTGGATAAATTCATTGATGTATGAGGATGACACTTTTTTCTGACTTTCAGTTCATTACCCATAAGGACATATAGAAGTCTGCTGCTGCTGCTGCTGCTGCTGCTAAGTTGCTTCAGTCGTGTCCGACTCTATGCGACCCCATGGATTGCAGCCTACCAGGCTTCTCCGTCCATGGAATTCTCCAGGCAAGAACACTGGAGTGGGTTGCCATTTCCTTCTCCAATGCATAAAAGTGAAAAGTGAAAGTAAAGTCCCTCAGTCACGTCTGACTCTTAGCGACCCCATGGACTGAAGCCTACCAGGCTCCTCCATCCATGGGATTTTCCGGCAACAGTACTGGAGTGGGGTGCCATTGCCTTCTCCTATAGAAGTGTGAGTAGAGTTCAAATTTTAATAAATAATTTAAATTTCCATTTCATCTGCAGTTGCGTGTAGAACGAAACTTAAAGTCTCATAGCCATTTATGTTTATTCAGACCATTTAATAAGATATGTCTAGAGAGTACACTTTATGATTCAGCTACAGTGATTACTGAGGCAGTTGGCTTTTGAATTTTTAGGGAGTTCTGTGTGTGAAACCAAACAGCATCCTGAAATAAAGTGTGCCTTGTATCATTAGGTATTTTAAGTTCCTCGCTATTACTACTTCTTGAAGAATTTCTTTATTTCTTAGTAGACTTAACAGGAATGCTTTCATTCTACCACATTAAATTTTTCATTTTGATATCACTCTTCATTATGGGAGGTTCTTCTGCTACGTGTTGGTAACTCTGTTAAATATTTCACTTGCAGTTTGTTTTAATTCATAAAATTACCTAAATGATGCTTAGATTTTTGTAAGCAATTTGCTCAATTTCTCATGACCAAGATGAGACTAATCCAGGATTTTAGTGGGATCTGACCCCAGAGCCAACTCTTCGAATTCTGCACCCTATGTTGTTTGCAACATAACAGCCCTGTGTTGCAAAAATTGCTTTCCACCTTCCTTAGGAATTCACACATTTTACCATCACTGTATTTCATAGGGTTTTTGCTCTACTTTTTCAATGATTCAATAAAAACAGTTTCAGTGCTTTAAAGAAATATTGAACTCTTCTTCCCTCAAACTTCTCCATCCAATTTGAAGTTTTACAAAACAGGGTGCTTTCAGTAACTTTCTGTTTGACATAACCTATTCTTCATTGCTATTCTGATGCTAAAATAGGCTTGTCAAGTAATTCCTACCTACTCAAAACATTTGTGGCAACAGAGAGGTACACATTAAAATACATTAAAGTAGGATAGCAGTAGTAATTTTAAAACTTCCTCCTAACATGTTTTTTAAGCCAAAGACTTTGGCACTTTATAACAATACAGTGTATTTTCAGAAATGTTTTCAGTTTTTGCTGCTCTCCTGGTTTCACCTTATCTGCAAATTAAGTCATTGACAGGTTTTATAAAAAAGTTTCTTGAAATAGTTCATATTTTGAAACTGTTGGCAGTGATTATGCTGAGGGTACAGAAAGAAAGTGCAATGGACTTGGAATTCAGAGACCCTTATTTATCATTTAAGAAATCAAGATGCATGATTTATTCTAATTTGGAGGGGGGAGTTTAGAGGAAAACAGCTAAGTATTCTGGTAGTTTTTAAATCATTTAATGTAGGCTAAACCAAAAATACTCATTTAAGTATATAGATATATATTTAAATTTTCAAGTTTATCACTGATGCATAAGATATGCATGTATACATGTGTACCTACAAACATATGTATGTGTAAAAATACGCACCCACAAATACACATACAAAGGTATTTTTTAAGATAAATAATTCTGCAGACCTTACAACAGTCACCAATCCACAGAACAAGTCATCCATTGTCCATTTACCCCACCAATTTGACTTGTAATAAAATTGTATTTACTGCTTAAAACATATGCTAGAAATTTAAATCCCCAACTAATTTTAAGTGAACAATGCAAATAAATATATGAAAACAATGCAATGGGAAAGATTAGAGATCTCTAAGAAAATTAGAGATTCCAAGGGAATATTTCATGCAAAGGTAGGCACAATAAAGGACAGTATGGACCAAAGCAGAAGATATTAAGACAAGGTGGCAGAATACACAGAACTATACAAAAAAGGTCTTAAAGACCCAGACAACCACAATAGTGTGGTCACTCACTTGAAGCCAGACATCCTGGAGTCCAAAGTCAAGTGGTCCTTAGGAAACATCACTGCAAACAAATCTAATGGACATGATGGAATTCTAGCTGAGCTGTTTCAAATCCTAAAAGATGATGCTATGAAAGTGCTGCACTGAATACGCCACCAAACTTGGAACACTCAGCAGTGGCCACAGGACTGGAAAATGTTAGTTTTTATTCTAATCCCAAAGAAGGGCAATGTCAAATAATGTTCAAACTACTGCACAATTACACCCCTTTCACATGCTTAGGGACAGGGGAGCCTGGTGGGCTGCCGTCTATGGGGTCGCACAGAGTCAGACATGACTGAAGTGACTTAGCAGCAGCAGCACATGCTAGCATAATAATGCTCAAAATCCTCCAAGAGAGGCTTCAACAGTACATTGACCAAGAACTTTCAGACATACAAGCTGGATTTAGAAAAGGTAGAGGAACCAGAGATCAAATTTAAAGGCTTTGAATGTGTGTATCACAATAGACTGTGGCATATTCTTAAAGGGATGGGAATACCAGACCACCTTACTGGCTTCCTGTGAAACCTGAAGGCAGCTCAAGATGCACCAGTTAGAACCAGGCATGGAACAATGGACTGAATTGGAAAAGGAGTACATAAGGCTATATATTGTTACCTGGTTTATTTAACTTATATGCCGTACATCAAGTGAAATGCTGGGCTAGATGAAGCACAAGCTGGAATCAAGATTGTGGGGAGAAATATCAGTAACCACAAATATGCAGATAACACCACCCTTATGGCAGAAAGAAAGCAAAGAGGAACTAAAGAGCATGTTGATGAAGATGAAAGAGGAGAGTGAAAAAGCTGGCTTAAAACTCAACATTCATAAAACTAAGATTATGGCATCTGGTCCCATTACTTCATGGCAAATAAATGGGAAAACAATGGAAACAGTGACAGCCCTTATTTTCTTGGGCTCCAAAATCATTGCAGACAGTGACAGCAGCCATAATTTAATTTAATTAAAAAAGACACTTGCTCCTTGAAAGAAAAGCAATGACCAACCTAGACAACATATTATAAAACAGGTACATTACTTTGTCTACAATGGTCCATATAGTCAAAGCTTTGGTTTTTCCAGTATGGATATGAAAGCTGGACAATAAAAAAGGCTGAGCGCCTAAGGATCCATGCCTTCAAACTGTGATGCTGGAGAAGACTCTTGAGAGTTCCTTGGATTGCAAGGAAATCAAACCAGTCAATCCTGAAGGAAATCAACCCTGAATATTCATTGGAAGGACTGATGCTAAACTTGAAGCTCCAGTACTTTGGCCACCTGATGTGAAGAGCCAACTTATTGGAAAAGACCCTGATGCTGGGAAAGATTGAAGGCAGGAAGAGAAAGGGACAACAGAGGATGAGATGGTTGGATGGCATCACTGACTCAATGGATATGAGTTTGAGCAAACTCCAGGAGATGTTGAACGATAGGGAATCCTGGTGTGCTGCATTCCATGGAGTCACAAAGAGTTGGACACAACTGAGTGACAACAACAGAGATTCCACTTAAAAGTGTTTTTATTGTTCATCAACTGTATGACATTTGACAAACTACTTAAACTCAACAGTCTCCGTTTTCTCATCTGTAAAACAGCAACATAGTACACTTCTCCTGCTTTAAGATTATAATCTGAATGGTGTGTCCATTACTTTCATCCACAATCTATTAGCCAGAATTTACTCACGTAGGCATGGATTACCACAAGCATTGTTAGAAAATGTGTTTTGTTTTCCTGAAGTCCAATGTTCCTATCTAAAAATCAGAGGTTAATGATGCTAAGTGATAATCATCAGTGTGTTCTCCAAACAAAAGTAGATTTCTATCAAACTATTTGATCTTTTTAATCCCTTATTCCAAACTTTGCAAAAGCTCCCATTTCACCATGATAAAAACCAAAACTCAGCACAACATCACGTTATCTGTTATTAAGACTTGCTATTGAGCTTTTAAATGTTTCAAATTTGGATCTCTGGAAAAAAAATTTTGTGTACATACTTATATTTGTTTATTATAAAGTTTGTTAATATAATAAACATGAAATAATCTACAAATAACAGTAAAATATACAATTAAAAAAAATTCCCTACACTTATAACGTCAGATTGAATTGTTATTTCTTCCAAAATCTACTGTTTAATAATTCTTTTACCAATAGTAGTACCTCAAAATCAGGTTATATGTAAACATCCAATTACTGATAAATTCCACTCATATCATTGACAAACAAGCATAGTCCTGATATCATTACTTGTTGATATTTTCATAAAGACAAAAGTGAAACAGTGACAACACATCTGGTTAGAAAGTCTCTCATTGGTCAATAACATGAGTAATTTCTTTGTAAATCAGTCAATAATTTTGGAGTATTGGAAGAAAATATCTTCCAATTTTTGTGCTATTAACATGGCAACCATAAATACAATGCCATTTTGTTTTATTTTCATCACTTAATATTTTTCATCACCTTTTTAAAGCAAGTGATGATGGTCAGTTAACAAATCAACCACTCATTTATAGCACTTGACAATTTCTATGTTATAGACACTCCTGCCCTGACCGACTTCATGACACCAACATGATATCCCAGAATGTAAACATGAGAAGAGGTATACAGTGACAAACCATTGAATGGTATTTTCACCAGGCTGATGTGAGAGCTGTAACTCCAAGATCAAATATTATAGTAAAATGTAGTTAAATAATAGGAAATTATGGGTTTAAAATATTTTCTTTATTTTAATAGAATCTATTAATTATAAGAATATAAAATCAATTTTTTAATGGAAATGTAGAAATGATCACAGAATATCCAAGTCACTCCATTCTCATTTTGCATTGGAGCTTGATCATTCTTCATATAAAGAGGTGACAATTCTCATTATTAAAATACCCTACTGGAACAGTATGGAGATTTCTCAAAAAACTGGGAATAGAACTGCCTTATGATCCAGCAATCCCATTGTTTGGGCATACACACTGAGAAAACCAGAATTGAAAGAGACATGTGTACCCCAATGTTCATAGCAGCACTGTTTACAATAGCCAGGACTTGGAAGCAACCTAGATGTCCATCCACAGATGAATGGATAAGAAAGCAGTGGTACATATACACAATGGAGTATTACTCAGCTATTAAAAAGAATACATTTGAATCAGTTCTAATGAGGTGGATGGAACTGGAGCCTATTATACAGAGTGAGGTAAGCCAGAAACAAAAACACAAATACAGTATACTGACGCATATATATGGAATTTAGAAAGATGGTAACAATGACCCTGTTTATGGGACAGCAAAAGAGACACTGATGTATAGAACAGACTTTTGGTCTCTGGGAACGGGAGAGGGTGGGATGATTTGGGAGAATAGCATTGAAATATGTATAGTGTCATATCTGAAACAAGTCGCCAGTCCAGGTACAGTCCCTGATAGCGGATGCCTGGGGCTGGTGCACTGGGACGACCCAGGGGGATGGTATGGGGAGGGAGGAGGGAGGAGGGTTCAGGATGGGGAACACATGTATACTTGTGGCGGATCCATCTTGATGTATGGCAAAAGCAATACAATATTGTAAAGTTAAGCAAAATAAAATTTAATTGAAATGCTAAAAAAAAAAATAATAAAATCTTAAAAAATAAAATAAAATTAACTCAGAATGAAAAAAAAAATACCCTACTGGAAAATATGCAAAATAAATTTTATATTTCTAAAGAGTACCCCTCAGGAGTGATACAGTACTATCTTTGAGCATCATTCCTGAGTAACTTGTCAATGCCAAATGAAATTGTCTTTAATTATCCAAAATCCATTAAATTTGATGACTAGTTTGATGATCATTTCACACTTCCCAGCATCAAATATACTGTAAAGAATAAAAGTAAATACAAGTGGCCAAAAATTTCAAATCTATTTTGCAAAACAAGATCAAACTCATAGATGAACATTTATTCAATTTTAAAATGATATTTCTCACATTAGTTTTATTGGCCTATAATTCTTGTAAGTCAGAATGAAGCACTCTTTTATTTTTAGCCTTAAGCAGAGTCCCATGTTTTTCACTCTTCTGCCTCATAAACTCTAGCAGATTGGATTATAAATACTAAACTAGCAAGGTCCACTGGCAAATTCCAAAGTCTCTACCCATTTTTGGATTTTTAACCTTTTTTTTTTTTTTAAGGACTTCAAACCTCTTCCTATCCTTTTGTACCACAGTCTGCACACAGAATCTTCCAGCAGTCACAGTCACACACTTTTCTCTCTTTTTCTCAGTGGTACAGATCAAATACAAGGCTATACAATCGTCATGATTAATAGTAAAAACACAAGGACTACATTGAAATGTAGGTACTTCTATTGAAAGAAGATTCTGAACTTCAAAAAGTCTCAGTTACTAGAATTTTGCATAATATCCTTTTAATGACGGAATTTGTTTGCTTGTTTGTCTTAAATAGGAGTTGGAGAATGGAAAGAAATTAGACCTTGACAAATCAGTGATACGTGTACTGGTGCGCTAGAGGGAATGACAAGTTTTGATGTTTATTCTGATTAAGACTATTTATGAGACCCTCAAGAAAGCCACAGATTCCATCTATCTCAGTTATTTTATTAGTTTTACAAAAAACTTTGGAATTAAATGTTCTGTACTGTATAAGCTCTGTAATTTTGTTAAAATAGTTGCATGTTATAAAGTGGGTAGTGGGCTTCCCTGGTGGCTCAGATGGCAAAGAATCTGCCTGCAGTGCAGGAGATGCAGATTCAGTCCTGGGGTTGGGAAGATGCCCTGGAGAAGGGAATGGCCACCCACTGTGATATTCTTGCCTGGAGAACTCAGTAGATAGAGGAGCCTGGCGGGTTACAGTCTATGGGGTCACAGAGTTGGACAAAATGGAGCAACCTTCACTTTCATGATGAGAAATAACAGAAAGTCTCTTGCCTTCAAAAAGAGTGTCATCAGTCCCACTGTAAAATAATACAAGACTATACTATCATGATATTTTTGTAACAAGTCAGTTTTGTAATTTTTGTTATAAACTTGTTGTCAAGCAAGCCTTGTTTTTGTAATATTCATCTTCCTATTTTCAATGCTTCTTTCAAGATGACACTATTCTTTTATTGCATTTTAAATGTCTTCAACATAGCTAATAATTAGTCATTCTAATGTTTTCAGAAAATGAGTTCTCTGAACAATAACTTGCGTATATATAGCATGTAATTATTAATAAATTATGTGTTAAGTTTCTTAATATTGAATGATCACCATTTGCAGATAAAAAATATCCCAGGATCAGAAACATGAGGAGAATACACATACTTATAATAGCTTCTGAAGGTCAAAGCTAGAAATGAACTCAAGGTCTTACAACAACTGCAGCTGATGTTTCTCTTTCTTCTGCAGCATGCTGCCTCCAGATTCAAAGTGCCTTTGATGGCTTTGATGCAGAGCAAGATGGATCCATGAACCATATTACAAATGCAGGGTCTATACAGTGCTAAGTGGGAAGTGAGCTTCAGTGATTTTTATGATGAAGATTTGGGAAAATACAAGATGGTATTTACAGCTGCTCTAAGAATTCCTAAAGAACAAGACAAAATACTGGATCTAAGTTTAGGAATACAATAATTCATTCTGTTTTATTAGGGCTGATTACCTAGTTTCAACCAAAAATTAAAAACTCTGTCTACTTATAGGTAATTCCCCAGAAATCCTTAACCCTTGAGTCATGTAAGAAAAGAAATAGAAAAGGGATACATTTAGCTCCTATATCAGTGTGCTCTGATAACTGAAGAGAAAGAACCATTATGTTAGACCTATTTATTTTCAACTCCTTCCTCATCTGATAATTTAGAAGATATGTGTATGTATATAAGTGTGTGTTTGTGTGTAGGTGCAACTGTATATCTTCCTATGCCACCTTTTTAAATTAAACCATTAAACTGATAGGAACAAAAAGATTCAGATTAAAAGAAAACATTACAAAATTATTTTCCTATCAATGTATTTGGTTTGTTTCTGTTCATTACACATTTGTCAGATATTTACTATGTGCTGGGGATTACAGTACTTATTTGGCTACAGTGGAGAAGTACCTAGGTCAGGTCACTGCCCTAATGGGACTTGTTCATTTTATGTGAAAGACAGGTAGTAATGAAAAACCAGTTAGTTTTGTGCAGAAGAGAGGTAGTAATGAAACAATCTCACATTTAAAGGCAAAATTACAAATGGAGAGAAAGTTATATGAAAGCAGAAAGTAGCATGCACTTAGATAAAAATTATTCATAAAGACTATGCTGTTTGCTCACATATGTGACATCAGTGCAATATTGAATTTCTTAGTGATATATAATTGCAGTTCTTAAAAAAGATAATGTAAAGGAATACTTGAGCTTCTCCTTTAAAATAGACTATAGAAGACAGAGGAAAGATACACCAGGCTCTCAGATGATGCCATATAAGCATATCTTCTCCTAGAACTACATTATGATACATGAAAGGATTCAGACTTAGCTTGAAAAATTTTGTGTTTCTGATTGTGGCTTAAAGTTTCTTTTCACCTTGGCCTGAAAAAAAATGTGCCATATGAAACCCCAAACATGTATCAACCCATGACCCAAGACAAAGATGGTACAATTATCTAGGAAAATAAATTGAGACATAGTGGTTAGGCTTTTTAATAACTATTTTAGTCAGATCTTGAAATATCTGTAATAGCTTCACTTAGGCATAGCCAGAAATGGTCTTTGGATTAATGATGTTCCTGATGTTCCTTGATGTTTCTTACTTCTTGAATTAATGAGATGGAACAAAGTGCTGGAGTCAGCAACAGAAGTAAATATTGTACATCAATTCAAGAGAAAGCTCAACAAGTTTTCTTATAAAGAAGGAATGAAGCCAAGTTATTGTAACTTTCTTTTGTTTTTTTATGTTATTGTTGTTTCCTGGAGGCCTAGAAAATAGGATAATCTTATTTTAGCTGGTATTTCATTTCTTCATAAGCTTACCAAATAGGCTTGACTTGTTTAATGAGACATTAAGAAATTATAACTGAAAGCTTAATTGGATATAGATATAAATATAAGAAGCTCCCTTACATTTTGTATTTATATTTTCTTTTAAAATTCATATTTTCTTTATCTGTTGTTTTCTGAGCCTTCATGATTTGTCTACATATGGATTATTTTAATGCCTTGGGATTCGCTGAGATTCCTGAGATGAAAGAATAATGTCCTTTATTAATTAGTTCTGGAAACTTCTCTGTTAATATTTTCCTTTCCTAATGTCTCTCCTGTACCTTCTGCAGGACGCTCTTTGACTCCCAATCTTTTTACATAATGTTCATGTCTATCTTACTGTGCTGCTGGATGGGTTCTTTAGGATCCATGTCCCAGTTTTTAAGTTAGTATTGGAGCTATTTTTAAAATTATATCATCATTTTCATTTCTTGAAGTTCATTTTTTTCCAACTTTACTTTTTTTCCCTGTAGTTTCTTTTCTTTTGCATGACCAAGATGCATGACCCCAGTTGAGTTCCTAAACAGTGTGCTGAGGTTCATGGAGTTACAAAGACTTGGACAGGACTTAGTGACTGAACAAGAAAAATTTATTGGTACTTACCAGGTGTTTCTGTGGTAAAGAATCTGCCTACCAAGCAGAAGAGGCAAGGTTGATCTCTGGGTCAGGAAGGTTCACTGGAGAATGGAATGGCAACCCACTCTAGTATCCTTGCCTGGGAAACACATGGACAGAAGAGCATGGCGGGCTATAGCTGAACAATAACAAAGTTTATATGCTGAACAACAACAAAGTTTCTCTAATGTGTAATATACTACACAATTTTAAAACTACATAAAATATAAATGTAAAGATCAATAGTTACTATAAAGTGATCAAATCAGATCAGATCAGATCAGTCGCTCAGTCGTGTCTGACTCTTTGCGACCCCATGAATCGCAGCACACCAGGCCTCCCTGTCCATCACCAACTCCTGGAGGTCACTCAGACTCACATCCATCGAGTCAGTGATGCCATCCAGCCATCTCATCCTCTGTCGTCCCCTTCTCCTCCTGCCCTCAAACCCTCCTAGCATCAGAGTCTTCTCCAATGAGTCAACTCTTCGCATGAGGTGGCCAAAATACTGGAGTTTCAGCTTGAGCATCATTCCCTCCAAAGAAATCCCAGGTCTGATCTCCTTCAGAATGGACTGGTTGGATCTTCTTGCAGTCCAAGGGACTCTCAAGAGTCTTCTCCAACACCACAGTTCAAAAGCATCAATTCTTTGGTGCTCAGCCTTCTTCACAGTCCAGCTCTCACAGCCATACATGACCACAGGAAAGACCATAGCCTTGACTAGGCGAACCTTTATTGGCAAAGTAATGTCTCTGCTTTTGAATATGCTATCTAGGTTGGTCATAACTTTCCTTCCAAGGAGTAAGCGTCTTTTAATTTCATGGCTGCAGTCACCATCTGCAGTGATTTTGGAGCCCAGAAAAATAAAGTCTGACACTGTTTCCACTGTTTCCCCATCTATTTCCCATGAAGTGATGGGACCAGATGCCATGATCTTCGTTTTCTGAATGTGGAGCTTTAAGCCAACCTTTTCACTCTCCACTTACACTTTCATCAAGAGGCTTTTTAGCCCCTCTTCACTTTCTGCCATAAGGGTGGCATCATCTGCATATCTGAGGTTATTGATATTTCTCCCAGCAATCTTGATTCCAACTTGTGTTTCTTCCAGTCCAGCATTTCTCATGATGTACTCTGCATATAAGTTAAATAAACATAGTGACAATATACAGCCTTGACGTACTCCTTTTCCTATTTGGAACCAGTCTGTTGTTCCATGTCCAGTTCTAACTGTTGCTTCCTGACCTGCATACAGATTTCTCAAGAGGCAAATCAGGTGGTCTGGTATTCCCATCTCTTTCAGAATTGTCCACAGTTTATTGTGATCTACACAGTCAAAGGCTTTGGCATAATCAATAAAGCAGAAATAGATGTTTTTCTGGAACTCTCTTGCTCTCTCGATGATCCAGCGGATGTTGGCAATTTGATCTCTGGTTCCTCTGCCTTTTCTAAAACCAGCTTGAACATCAGGAAGTTCACGGTTCACATATTGCTGAAGCCTGGCTTGGAGAATTTTGAGCATTACTTTACTAGCGTGTGAGATGAGTGCAATTGTGCGGTAGTTTGAGCATTCTTTGGCATTGCCTTTCTTTGGGATTGGGATGAAAACTGACCTTTTCCAATCTTGTGGCCACTGCTGAGTTTTCCAAATTTGCTGGCATATTGAGTGCAGCACTTTCACAGCATCATCTTTCAGGATTTGGAATAGCTCCACTGGAATTCCATCACCTCCACTAGCTTTGTTCGTAGGGATGCTTTCTAAGGCCCACTTGACTTCACATTCCAGGATGTCTGGCTTAGCACTTGTATAATTTTTACTGAGGTCAAAAGATAGCATATTTCTAGCCATCCTTTGCTCCAGTTATTTTCAAATTAAGACTTCTTCCCTACCAAGAAAGGTAATCAGTATCTTGAATTTTATAGGCAAGTTTTTCCTTATTTTCTATGCTTTTACTCTTGAACACATGACCACAATGAGTACAAATCATATTGCTGGTTTTAAAACCTATATAAGTGAAATGTTATCTTTCACTTAAAAAGTGTTTTGTGACATTCATCCAAATCTTGCATGTAATGGTAATGTTTTCATTTTCATTATAACATTTTGTTTATACATTCTATTCCTGTTGGGCATTAGATTGTTTCCATTTTGAGTGCCAGTATAAAAAACAAATTATGAACATTTCTGTTGTGCCCATTAAAAAATATATCATAATTCTTTTGGTTAAATTCCAGGATTACAATAACTTTCTCAAAGAATATATGGAACTTCAGCTTTATTAGATGATTCTGATCCATTTTCCAAATTAGTTATTCTGCTTTTCACTTCCATCAGAAGTGCGTGTGCATGTCCAGTGTGCAACATTGCACCAACCCTTTAGCTATCAATATTTTTTTTAAGTTTAGCCATCTGTGTAGTAAATTATTTTTGGTTATAATTTATATATTTTAGATTAGGAACAATATGAGCAGATTTTCTTGTAATTATTTTACATGGAGCATATCCTTCCTCAAAGTGCCTTAGACACTGGATATCTGTTAAAATGAATATTCAAATTTTATTCTCATTTTTTTTTCACTTGTGACTTAAAGAATTTTTTTAAATAGTCTTTATTTTTTACATGTTTTGCATATATTTTCTCCCACTCTCTGGCTTGCCTTTTGTCTCTAATTGTGTTTCTGATGAGATGAATTCTGGGTTTTCATATCATCAAAATAAGTTACATTTTCTTTTATAGCAAGTACAATTGCTCTCATTTTTAAGAATTCTTTGTCATTCATAGTTAATGATGTTTTCTTGTTTTATCTTCTAGGAACTTTAATGTTTAAATTTTTGTACATGTCTACAATGTAATTAAAATTGGAATCTGGATGTTTTGTCTGTTAGAAATCACATTTTTCTACTATATGAATTTCCAATTTTCCTAACACCATTTATTAAAAGAATGGATCCTTTCTGTCTGTGCTGCAATGCTGATTTTGATACAAATCAGTTCTCATACACCATTGAGCTAGGTTCTCCTTTCAGTGACTAATTGCAATATGCTAAGCCTGGAAGGAAAGTTATGACCAACCTAGATAGCATATTAGAAAGCAGAGACATTACTTTGCCAACAAAGGTCCATCTAGTCAAGGCTATGGTTTTTCCAGTGGTCATGTATAGATGTGGAAGTTGGACTGTGAAGAAAGCTGAGTGCCAAAGAATTGATGCTTTTGAACTGTGCTGTTGGAGAAGACTCTTGAGAGTCCCTTGGACTGCAAGGAGATCCAACCAGTACATTCTGAAGGAAATCAGTCCTGGGTGTTCATTGGAAGGACTGATGCTAATGCTGACTCCAATATTTTGGCCACCTCATGTGAAGAGTTGATTCACTGGAAAAGACTATGATGTTGGGAGGGATTGGGGGCAGGAGGAGAAGGGGACGACAGAGGATGAGATGGCTGGATGGCATCACCGACTCGATGGACATGAGTTTGAGTGAACTCCGGGAGTTGGTGATGGACAGGGAGGCCTGGTGTGCTGTGATTCATGGGTTCGCAAAGAATGAGAAATGACTTAGCGACTGAACTGAACAGAACTGAAGTCAGAAAAACATCTATTTCTGCTTTATTGACTATGCCAAAGCCTTTGATTCTGTTGGTCACAATAAATTGTGGAAAATTCTGAAAGACATGGGAATACCAGACCACCTGACCCTCCTCTTGAGAAACCTATATGCAAGTCAGGAAACAACAGTTAGAACTGGACATGGAATGACAGACTGGTTCCAAATAGGAAAAGGAGTACGTCAAGGCTGTATACTGTAACCCTGCTTAGTTAATTTATATGCAGACTACATCATGAGAAAAACTGGGCTGGAAGAAGCACAAGCTGGAATCAAGATTGCCTGGAGAAATGTCAATAACCTCAGATACACAGATGCTTCTGCTATTGCTGCTAAGTCGCTTTAGTCGTGTCCAACTCTGTGCGACCCCATAGATGGCAGCCCACCAGGCTCTGCCATCCCTGGGATTCTCCAGGCAAGAACACTGGAGTGGATTGCCATTTCCTTCTCCAATGCAGGAAAGTGAAAATGAAGTTGCTCAGTTGTGTCTGACATTTCGCTACTCCATGGACTGCAGCCTACCAGGCTCCTCTGTCCATGGGATTTTCTAGGCAAGAGTACTGGAGTGGGTTGCCATTACACTACCCTTATAAAGCGAAGAACTAAAGAGCCTCTTGATGAAAGTGTAAGTGGAGAGTGAAAAGGTTGGCTTAAAGCTCAACATTAAGAAAACGAAGATCATGGCATCTGGTCCCATCCCTTCATGGGAAATAGATGGGCAAACAGTGGAAACAGTGTCAGACTTTATTTTGGGGGGCTCCAAAATCACTGCAGATGGTGACTGTAGCCATGAAATTAAAAGACTCTTACTCCTTGGAAGGAAAGTTATGACCAACCTAGACACCATATTCAAAAGCAGAGATATTACATTGCCAACAAGGTTCTGCCTAGTCAAGGCTATGGTTTTTCCTGTGGTCATGTATGGATATGAGAGTTGGACTGTGAAGAAAGCTGAGCACCTAAGAATTGATGCTTTTGAACTGTGGTGCTGGAGAAGACTCTTGAGAATCCCTTGGACTGCAAGGAGATCCAACCAGTCCATCCTAAAGCAGACCAGTCCTGAGTGTTCATTGGAAGGACTGATGCTGAGGCTGAAACTCCAGTATTTTGGCCACCTCATGCGAAGAGGTGACTCATTGGAAAATTCCTGATGCTGTGAGGGACTGGGCGCAGGAGGAGAAGGGGATGACAGAGGATGAGATGGCTGGATGGCATCACCAACTTGATAGACATGAGTTTGAGTCAACTCCGGGAATTAGTGATGGACAGGGAGGCCTGGCGTGCTGCGATTCATGGGGTTGCAAAGAGTCGGACATGACTGAGCCACTGAACTGAACTGAAGCTGTGTTTAGTAGGACAAATTCTCTTAACTACTTCTTCAAAATAGTCTTGACTATAATGGGCCCTTTGTTCCCCCTATAAATTTTAGAATTAATTTGTGACTTTTGTTAATGAAATCTGTTGGGATTTTTATCTATATAACAGTAAATGAATAGATGAAGGTGGAAATTGATATCTTTACAGTTCTATAGCCACATACTTAATAGGTTTTCTTTATTTTTATAATATTTTATGTTTTTTTGCATAAGAGTGTGCACATATTTTATTAAAATTAATTTTGGTTATTTGATATTAAGAGTTGACTCATGGGAAAAGATCCTGATATTGGGAGGGATTGGGGGCAGGAGGAGAAGAGGACGACAGAGGATGAGATGGCTGGATGGCATCACTGACTCGAAGGATGTGGGTCTGGGTGAACTCTGGGAGTTGGTGATGGACAGGGAGTCCTGGCGTGCTGTGATTCATGGGGCCGCGAAGAGTCTGATACGACTGAGTGAGTGAACTGAACTGAACTGAATGTTATTATAAGTGGTATTTTGTTTAAAATTTTATTTTCTAATATTATTTGTGTGCCATGACACAATTTGAATATATTGAACTTTTGCTGGAAAAGCTTGCTAATCTCATTTGAATAATTTATCAGATGCTTTTGATTTCTTCTGTATATAACCATGACACCTGCAAATAACTTATCTTGTATTTCTGGCTTTAAAATTCCTCAACCATTTATTTTTCTTGCCTTCTGTATTAATTGGTAATAACAGTTCAGTGTTGAATAAAAGTGGTAAAAGAGAGCAGGATTGTCTTTTTTTCAGTTCCAAAAAACCATTTTTAAATATTGTATCATTAAGTATTGCAGTTCATCATTAAATATTAAATATAACAGTATATCATTAAACATAACAGTAGATATCCTATGGAAATTTATCTCTTGTATTCCTTAATTTACAGTTTTTAAAAATCATGAATATGTTTATTTTATCAAATGTTTTTCTACATCTATTAAAAACATCAGATATAATTTCTGCTTCATTAAAAAAATGTGGTGAATTATGTTAAATCATTTTCTAATGTGATGGTAACCTTGCACTACTGAAATAAATTCAACTTGTGTATTATGTGTTAAACTTTATATTATCATTCCTGGATTTTGTTTCTTATTATTTATGATTCATTAATGATAGTGTTAAATAGATTTTCTTTCTTGGACTGTCTTCTTCAAGTATTTACATGAATATTTTTCTAGAAACAACTTCTAAATTCCTCTTATTTTATGTTCTAGAAGATTTTGATAAAATTTGCAATTTTTTGGAAGCAAATTTTGCTTGTATTTGCTAGGGAACCCATCTGAGCTAATAGATATAAGGATCAGATGGCTTTATTGATGTTTGTGCATGCTCAGTCATGTTCAACTCTTTATGAGTCCATGGACTATAGCCCACCAGGCTCTGCTATCCATGGGATTCTCCAGTCAAGAATACTGGAGTGGGTTGCCATTTCCTTCTTCAGGGGACCTTCCCAACCCTGGGATCAAACCTGCATCTTCTGCATTACCAGGCAGATTCTTTATTACTGAGCCACCTGGGAAGCTGGCTTTATTGATAACTGATTTGATTTTTTAAATAGTTATAGGCCCATAAAGATTTGTTATTCCTTCTTTTGCCAGTTTCCATAAAATATAGTAACTTTGATTTTACTCATTAAATGGGTGGTTTCTAATGTATTAACTCAAAACTGGTATTTTCATATACCTAAAACCAAATCTTGTAGAGTCTGTGGTAATGTTCCCCTTCTCACTTTAAATCTGTTTATTTATGCTGTCTCTCCTTTATCTTGATCTCTCTTTTCTTTCTGTTGTGTATTTATTACCTTATTAATTTTTACTTTTCATTATTTTCTTTCTCTTACATTCTTTGAATATTACTTTTACAATTTTTCTTAAGATATGCCATGTATTTTTATTCTTTATATTTATCCTTCAGTATCCAATTAGATCTATAAACTGTTTAGGATGGCTTTGATTAACTTCAGTGGTTAGATTTGCAGTATTTAAAAAGCTGCCTTAAAACTCAGCATTCAAAAAAAAAGAAGATCATGGCATCCAGTCCCATCATTTCATGGCATCCAGTCCCATCATTTCATGGCAAATAGATGGGGAAGCTATGGAAACAGCATCAGACTTTATTTTCTTGGGCTCCAAAATCACTGCAGATGGTGACTGCAGCCATGAAATTAAAAAAAAAAAAAAAAAGAAAATGCTTGCTCCTTGGAAGAAAAGCTATGACCAACCTAGACAACATATTAAAAAGCAGAGACATTACTTTGCCAACAGAGGTCCATCTAGTCAAAGCTATGGTTTTTCCTGTAGTCATAAATAGATGTGAGAGTTGGACTATAAAGAAAGCTGAGCACCAAAGAATTGGTGCTTTTGAAATGTGGTATTGGAAAAGATTCTTGAGAGTCCCTTGGACTGCAAGGAGGTCAAACTGGTCAATTCGAAAGGAAATCAGTCCTGAATATTCATTGGAAGGACTGATGCTGAAGATGAAACTCCAGTATTTTGGCCACCTGATACGAAGAACTAATTCAATGGAAAAGACCCTGATGCTGGAAAAGATTGAAGTCAGGAAGAGAATGGGACGACAGAGGATGAGATAATTGGATGGCATCACCAACTTAATGGACATGAATTCCAGAAAGTTCTGGGAGTTGGTGATAGACAGGGAAGCCTGGATGCTGCAATCCATGGGGTTGCAAAGAGTCAGACACGACTGAGCAACTGAATTGAACTGATTATCATTTAGCTGAAAACATTTTCTAATTGCCACTGTGACTTTTTTTTGACCCTTATGTTGTTTAAAAGTATATTTTTATATTTCTAAACATATGGGAAATTTGCATCTAGGCTATTGGCAATGCATTTAGAAAATATATTCTGTATGAATTAGTCTTTTAAATTTTGCTGAAATATACTAGCACATCAGATCAGATCAGTCGCTCAGTCATGTCCGACTCTTTGCGACCCCATGAATCACAGCACGCCAGGCCTCCCTGTCCATCACCAACTCCTGGAGGTCACTCAGACTCACATCCATCGAGTCAGTGACGCCATCCAGCCATCTCATCCTCTGTTGACCCCTTCTCCTCCTGCCCCCAATCCCTCCCAGCATCAGAGTCTTCTCCAATGAGTCAACTCTTCGCATGAGGTGGCCAAAATACTGGAGTTTCAGCTTTAGCATCATTCCTTCCAAAGAAATCCCAGGGCTGATCTCCTTCAGAATGGACTGGTTGGATCTCCTTGCAGTCCAAGGGACTCTCAAGAGTCTTCTCTAACACCACAGTTCAAAAGCATCAATTCTTCGGCGCACAGCCTTCTTCACAGTCCAGCTCTCACATCCATACATGACCACAGGAAAGACCATAGCCTTGACTAGACGAACCTTTGTTGGCAAAGTGATGTCTCTGCTTTTGAATATGCTATCTAGGTTGGTCATAACTTTCCTTCCAAGGAGTAAGCGTCTTTTAATTTCATGGCTGCAGTCACCATCTGCAGTGATTTTGGAGCCCAGAAAAATAAAGTCTGACACTGTTTCCACTGTTTCTCCATCTTTTTCCCATGAAGTGATGGGACTGGATGCCATGATCTTCGTTTTCTGAATGTTGAGCTTTAAGCCAACCTTTTCACTCTCCACTTACACTTTCATCAAGAGGCTTTTTAGCCCCTCTTCACTTTCTGCCATAAGGGTGGTGTCATCTGCATATCTGAGGTTATTGATATTTCTCCCAGCAATCTTAATTCCAACTTCTGTTTCTTCCAGTCCAGCATTTCTCATGATGTACTCTGCATATAAGTTAAATAAACATGGTGACAATATACAGCCTTGACGTACTCCTTTTCCTATTTGGAGCCAGTCTGTTGTTCCATGACCAGTTCTAACTGTTGCTTCCTGTCCTGCATACAGATTTCTCAAGAGGCAGATCAGGTGGTCTGGTATTCCCATCTCTTTCAGAACTTTCCACAGTTTATTGTGATCTACACAGTCAAAGGCTTTGGCATAGTCAAGAAAGCGGAAATAGATGTTTTTCTGGAACTCTCTTGCTTTTTGCATGATCCAGCAGATGCTGGCAATTTGATCTCTAGTTCTTTTGCCTTTTCGAAAACCAGCTTGAACATCAGGAAGTTCACGGTTCACATATTGCTAAAGCCTGGCTTGGAGAATTTTGAGCATTACTTTACTAGCGTGTGAGATGAGTGCAATTGTGCGGTAGTTTGAGCACTCTTTGGCATTGCCTTTCTTTGGGATTGGGATGAAAACTGACCTTTTCCAATCTTGTGGCCACTGCTGAGTTTTCCAAATTTGCTGGCATATTGAGTGCAGCACTTTCACAGCATCATCTTTCAGGATTTGGAATAGCTCCACTGGAATTCCATCACCTCCAATGGCACCCCACCCCAGTGCTTTTGCCTGGAAAATCCCATGGACGGAGGAGCCTGGTAGGCTCCAGTCCGTGGGGTCGCTGGGAGTCGGACACGACTGAGCGACTTCACTTTGACTTTTCACTTTCATGCATTGGAGAAGGAAATGGCAACCCACTCCAATCTTCTTGCCTGGAGAATCCCAGGGACAGGGGAGCCTGGTGAGCTTCCGTCTGTGGGGTCGCACAGAGTCGGACACGACTGAAGCGACTTAGCAGCAGTAGCAGCCACTAGCTTTGTTCGTAGTGATGCTTTCTAAGGGTCACTTGACTTCACATTCCAGGATGTCTGGCTCTAGGTCAGTGATCACACCATCATGATTATCTGGGTCGTGAAGCTCTTTTTTGTACAGTTCTTCTGTGTATTCTTGCCACCTCTTCTTAATATCTTCTGCTTCTGTTAGGTCCATAACATTTCTGTCCTTTATCGAGCCCATCTTTGCATGAAATGTTCTCTTTTCTATATTTCAAAAACATGTATGTTTTGCTGTTGGGCACAGAAGCAATGGCAGCCCACTCCAGTACTTTTGCCTGGAAAATCCCATGGATGGAGGAGCCTGGTAGGCTCCAGTCCATGGGGTCGCTATGAGTCGGACACGACTGAGCGGCTTCACTTTCACTTTTCACTTTCATGCATCGGAGAGGGAAATGGCAACCCACTCCAGTGTTCGTGCCTGGAGAATCCCAGGGACGGGGGAGCCTGTTAGGCTGCCGTCTATGGGGTCACACAGAGTCGGACCCGACTGAAATGACTTAGCAGTAGCAGAAATTAATATATATCATAATATGCAGATTGTTATATATTTTCATTTTAATATAATCATGTGTGAATTAAATAATTTATTAATATGGCTGTTCAAAGTTTATACCTCATTTCCAAATATGTCTACTAAAAATATATATACATTTTAAACTGTGTTTTGTTTCTCTGGATTTCATTCTTTTTTTAAACTAATTTTTATTATCATGTCGGAGAAGGCAATGGCACCCCACTCCAGGACTCTTGCCTGGAAAATCCCATGGACAGAGGAGCCTGGTAGGCTGCAGTCCATGGGGTCGCTAAGAGTCGGACACGACTGAGTGTCTTCACTTTCACTTTTCACTTTCATGCATTGGAGAAGAACATGGCAACCCACTCCAGTGTTCTTGCCTGGAGAATCCCAGGGACGGCGGAGCCTAGTGGGCTGCCGTCTATGGGGTCACACAGAGTCGGACATGACTGAAGTGTCTTAGCATAGCATAGCATAGCATATTATCATGTAGTTGCTTTACAATGTTGTATTAGTTTCTATTGTATAGCACAATGAATCTGCCATACATATGCATATATATTATATACTCCCTTTTGAACTTCATTCTTCTTTATCAATATCAAGTGTCCACTTTTAAATGTGATGTACTTTTATTAATTTTTAAGATTCTGTTTCGATAAAAACAATAGCTTCATCACCTTCTTTTGGTTAGTATGTGAGTAAACTCTTTACTGCCCTTCTACATTTTCTATAATATTGTTTTTTCTTTCTTATAAATAGCACATTGTTTGATTATAGTCTTACACAGAGCGTAGAGTCTTTGTTTCTTCACTGAATTCTTCACTCCATCTATATTTAAATATTATCATATAATTGAATTTAAAAACCATCTGGTTGAATGCTTATGTATAGTACATTGAATATTTTTGTTTAATTATTTTTTTAACAAATTTGGAAAGTTCATGTTATGGATTGTACTGTTCTCCATCAAAATTCATATGTAAATCTCAAACCCTACAGTGCGACAATATTTGGATACAAGGCCTCTGGAAGGCAATTAAGGCTAAAGGAAGTCATGAGGGTGGACCCTTAATTCAATAGATCTGGAGTCCTTAAAGAAGAGGAAAAGTCCCCAGGAATGCATGAACACGGGAAAGGCCATGTGAGGACAAGTGACAAGATGGCCATCTGCAAGCCAAGGTAAAGAAATCTCAGGAGAAACCAGCCTTGCTGGCAGTTTGATTTTCCACTGTAGCCTCCAAACTGTGAGAAATTTTTTGTTGTTTACACACAGTCTGTGGTATTTTGTTATGGCAAGCCTCACAGACATAGTTCTCATTTGTTATCCTGTCAGTTGGCCTGGCGTGTTATCTTTCCCTCTCTCTTTTCAAGTCTTTGAATTGTAGAGAGGGTGGGTTTTCCCACAGTCTTCTCTATGTCTATCTTAGTACGTGTTGGATATTTGTAAAGTTTTTATTCCCTTCAATCCTCATTCAGTATATTTCATACTGAGTTATCATTTATCTTCTTAATTTCCTTTTCAGCTATGTCTAATCTTGTTACAGCACTTGCTTAGCTCTATCTTTATTTATTTGTATAATTTTCATTTGATTTTTAAAAATATTTCTGGGTATCTAATTAAATTATCAATATATCTTTTATCTCCTTGAATTGACTAGAATAGTCATGGTAAGATCTGTGTCTGACTGCATATCATCTGTGGTCTCGTCGCATCATTTCAATTGCTTATTATTTATATTATTCTCAGATATTTTGCCTTTGAAATACGATATGATTGGCTATATAGAAATTCTATGATATGATTGGCTTTAAATTCTATGATATGATTGTCTTTAGAAAATTCTAAAGAATCAACAACATTAAAAACAAAAACCAAAAATTCCTGGAAATAATAAGTGACTACAGGAATAAAACAAAACCATAGGATAGATCAATATATAAAGGCTAATTGGTTTCCCGTAAAGGGAAGTTGTAAATTAAAATATGAAATTTAAAATTAACACAGCTATCACCAAAAATGAAATACTTCTGTATAAGTCTAGCAAAGTATTTACACAGTTTATATGTGTAACCTACAAAACTTGAATGAAAGAAATTAAAGGAGACCCAAATAAATGGACAGATGATCTGTGTTATTTGAGAGAAGACTCAATTTTCTTGTTTTTATTGTTTTCTGAAATTATCTTCAGGTCACTGAAATTCCAATCAAAATGTTGGTATAATATTTTATAGATATTGACAGTGCCACCAGATTTCATGACATAGTATAAAGCTACAGTAATCCTGACAGTATGGTATTGGTAAAACAATAGACACATGGATCAATGAAAGATAAAAGAGAACCCAGAAAAAGAAAAATGACATGTACTTAACTGATTTATTACAAAGGAGAAAAATAAGTTTATTGGAAAAGGGTAATTTTTCAACAAATGGTGGTAGAAAAAAATGTGTCTATATAAAAAACAAGCACACCTACACATAGAGCTGACTCTTTTATTAAAATTAACTCAAAATCTCTCCAAGGAGATCATAAATCTCAATGAAAAATATAAAATTATAAAATTCTAACTTCCAGAAGAAAATATGAGAAAACTAGGTGACCTTGGGTTTATTGTCAACTTTTTAGGCATAACATCAAAAACCTGACCCATCGAACAAAAATAAAAGTTGTGTTTTATTAAAATAAAAACTTATGTTCCATAAAATACCCTGTGAAGGGAATCAGTATATTAGTCAAATACGGAATAAAATATTTGCAAAACAAATGTAGAAGGCTAGTATTATGTATTTGAAAAAAAACTCAATAATAAGAAAACACCCCAATTTGAAAACAGTCAAAAGATCTGAATAAGCACCTTAACAAGAAAATATGTGGATGACAAGTCAGCATATGAAAAGTGATGCTCAACATCATATTTAAGAAACTGCAAATTAAAGATAAAATATTACTTTCTGACCATTAAAATGGTTAATATATTTTTAATATGAAAACATCAATAGCGAAAGAGGATGCAGAGCCCCACCACAGGAGTTCTCATTTCTTGCTGGTGGAAATAAAAATGGCATAACCACAGTGGAAGACAAAGTAGTAGTTTTTTACTAACTAAAGAGTTTTAGCATATGCTCCAATGATTGTACTCCTAGGTCAAAATGATTTGAGACTATTTCCATACAGAAAACTCTTTGTGAATGCGTTAGCAACTTTCTTTACAGTCACCAAAAATTGAAAGCCAAAGATGTCCTTCAACAAGCTTTTAAAAATTTGATTCATCCATGCAGATATATTGTATTCTGCGATAAAAATGAGTTGGTTGTCAAGCAGTGAAAATCATGGAAAATCATGAAGGCATCTTTAGTGCACATTGTTAAGTGAAATAATCTAGCCTAAAATGCTATATAATATATCATACTAATTACATTCTGGAAAATGGAAAGCATTAGTTACTGTAAAAATTCAAGCTAGAATCAAATTACCAGGAGAGTTGGACTATAAAGAAAGCTGAGTGCTGAAGAATTGATGCTTTCGAATTGCAGTGTTGGAGAAGACTCTTGAAAGTCCCTTGACTGCAAGGAGATCCAACCAGTCCATCCTAAAGGAAATCAGCCCTGAATATTCATTGGAAGGACTTAGGCTGAAGTTGAAACTCCAATACTTTAGACACCTGATGCAAAGAACTGACTGATTTGAAAAGACACTGATGCTGGGAAAGATTGAAGGTGGAAGGAGAAGGGAACGACATAAGATGAGATGGTTGGATGGCATCACTGACTTAATGGACATGAATTTGACCAAGCTCCAGGAGTTGGTAATGGGAACAGGGAAGCCTGGCTACTGCAGTCCATGGGGTCGCAAAGATTAGCACATGACTGAGTGACTGAACTGAACTGAATGTAGGAAGGTTGAATAGATAAATATGCAGTTTTTATGGTGGTGAAACTATTTTTCATGATCTTATAATACTGGATATAAGACCTTAAGCATAGTATTTTCCATCATAGAGCATTAACCATACTGCATGCAAAATTAAAAAATATTAATAGTTGAGGTGATTCAAGGATGGAATACTGAATGTGATGTAAGTACTTCACAAAATGAATGAAACAGGCTTAGTGAGTGGGGCCATTGATATTTCTCCTGGCAATCTTGATCCCAGCTTGTGATTCATCTAGCCGAGCATTTTGTATGATGTACTCTGCATATAAGTTAAATAAGCAGAGTGACATTATGCAGCCTTGATGTACTCCTTTCCTAATTTTGAATCAGTCTGTTGTTCCATTTTAGGTTCTAACTGGTGCTTCTTTTCCTGCACACAGGTTTCTCAGGAGACAGGTAAGGTGGTCTGTTTTCGGTAAGGAAAGGAAATGGTATTCCCATTTCTTTAAGAAGTTCCCATAGTTTGTTGTGATCCACACAGTCAAAGGCATTAGCCTAGTCAGTGAAGCATTTTCTTTGGAATTTCCTTGGTTTTTCTATGATCCAATGTATGTTGGCAATTGATCTCTGGTTCCTCTGAATTTTCTTTTTTTTTTTTTTTTTTTTGATCAAGAATCTCTTTTATTGATTATCAGAAACATTATGGCGGAGGATTAGGACGGGGAATACGCTTTCTCCTCCACAAATTCATCAATGGGACATCTGGGCGCCGAGTAAATACCACAAACAGCTTCGGAGTGCTGGCGGAGGACGTCGGACACCCAGAAAAGCAACTCACTGCCTTCTAAAGGAGGTAGGAAAGAATATAGAAGCCAGAGAGAGACAAAGAGGGAGGGGCGGACCTCTGTCCGGGGAAGGGAGTCTTAAAAAGAGAAGTTTCCAAACACCAGGAAACACTCTCCCTGTGGAATCTGCGCCGAACCTGGGAAACACGGAGACTATCATAACAGGGAGGAGAACAGTTGAGCAATTAGAACCCACAGACTGCGGGCCCTGCGGTAACTTCCGCAGCGGAAAAGCACCGCTGCAAACGCCCGCATCTGCCATTGGGGAGCCGGGGCTGGGCAGGGAGACGCCTTGGCCGTTCCCTCTGAATTTTCTGAATCAAGCTTCCACATGTGAAAATTCTCAGTCCAGGTACTGTGAAAACCTAGATTGAATATTTTGAGCATTTCCTTGCTATCATGTGAAATGAGTGCAGTTATGTGGTAGTTTGAACATTCTTTGGAATTGCCTTTCTTTGAGATTGGAGTATGACCTGACCTTTTCCAGTCCTGTGGCCACTGCTGAGTCTTCCAAATTTGGTGGCATATTGAGTGCAGCACTTTAACAGCATCATCTTTTAGGATTTTAAATAGCTCAGCTGGAATTCCTTCACTAACTTTGTTTGTAGTAATGCTTCCTAAGGCCCAGTTCACTTCCCACTGAAGGATGTCTGGCTCTAGTTGAGTGCCCACGCCATCATGGTTATCCAGATCATTAAGGTTTTCTTTTGTACAGTTATGTGTATTCTTGCCACCACTTAATATCTTCTATTTCTGTTAGGTCCTTGCCTTTTCTTTCCTTTATTGTGCACATCTTTGCATGAAATGTTCCCTTGAAATCTCAAATTTTCTTGAACACATATGTGCTCTTTCCCATTCTGTTTTTCCAACAACAGACAAAAACAATGTATCAATTATGAATCACTAATTGTAATAAATGTATCATACTGTAACTGTAAGTCACTTCAGTAGTGTCCGACTCTGTGTGACCCCATAGACGGCAGCTCACCAGGTTCCCCCATCCCTGGGATTCTCAAGGCAAGAACACTGGAGTGGGTTGCCATTTCCTTCTCCAATGCATGAAAGCGAAAAGTGAAAGTGAAGTCGCTCAGTGCGTCCAACTCAGTGACCCCATGGACTGCAGCCCACCAGGCCCCTCCGTCCATGGGATTCTCCAGGCAAGAGTACTGGAGTGGGGTGCCATACCAGTATGTTAATAGGAAGGTAAACTGAGTGCAAAACACATAGGAAACCTCTATACTATCTTCTCAATGTTTTGTAAATTTAAAACAGTTTTAAGTTTAAAAAGTGTTTTCACAAACAGCTCACAATTTAGAAAGTCAAGATACTGTTAATATTATTTATATTGTGCAAAGTTAAGAGATATACTCTGGGTCATATTTAAAAATCAGAGGAAGGTCATATACTTAAATCTGTAGAATCCTTAAAAATATTCAATATTTTTGATAATTATAATGATAGTGCAAATCCTTAGACAAACTTGTTGTATAGGGGTTACTTTTTTCCTTTTGCAGATGAAAAAAATGAATTGAACTTTTGATAGTGATGTGACCCGTCTACTCAAGGCAAGCTGTCCAATCCCTTAAATCTGTCTGACACTGAAATATGATCTATTTAACTACTATGACATTTATTCTCTGTTATAATTGTGTATCAGAAACATTTTTAGAATATTTCTTAATAATGAAGTGATTTCCTGTGCATAAAACAATTGAGTGAAAAACTGCAGGACTTAGGCCTTGGCTCAAGTTTATTAAAACAAACCACCCACTCCAAAAAAGAAATAGATTCTGATGTACATCCTAGATTAAGAATGTGAGGCCTGAAAATTAGTTAGTGAGCTGAGTCATGTGTGAGCTTATAGAGTTTCAAATACAGGGGGCATTTTGAATAAAAATGAAAGGGATGTGAGAGCTGGACTGTGAAGAAGGCTGAGCGCCAAAGAATTGATGCTTTTGAACTGTGGTATTGGAGAAGACTCTTGAGAGTCCCTTGGACTGCAAGGAGATCCAACCAGTCCATTCTGAAGGAGATCAGCCCTGGGATTTCTTTGGAAGGAATGATGCTAAAGCTGAAACTCCAGTATTTTGGCCACCTCATGCGAAGAGTTGACTCATTGGAGAAGACTCTGATGCTGGGAGGGATTGGGGGCAGGAGGAGAAGGGGACAACAGAGGATGAGATGGCTGGATGGCATCACTGACTCGATGAATATGAGTCTGAGTGACCTCCGGGATTTGGTGATGGACAGGGAGGCCTGGGGTGCTGCAGTTCATGGGGTCACAAAGAGTCGGACACGACTGAGCGACTGATCTGATCTGATCTGATCTGATCTTACAAAAGGAGGGAACAAAGTAGTTTCAGGAACATGGTAGTTTAAAGTGGCTTGAGCAGGGGCTGCATTTGGAACCATGATGAAAAATAGAAGTCAGGAAAAGTTAAACAGTAAGTTACAGGTGGATAAGTTAGATATCAGATCAGTCGCTCAGTCCTGTCCGACTCTTTGTGACCCCATGAACCGCAGCACGCCAGGCCTCCCTGTCCATCACCAGCTCCCGGAGGTCACTCAGACTCACATCCATCGAGTCAGTGATGCCATCCAGCCATCTCATCCTCTGTCGTCCCCTTCTCCTCCTGCCCTCAAACCCTCCTAGCATCAGAGTCTTCTCCAATGAGTCAACTCTTCGCATGAGGTGGCCAAAATACTGGAGTTTCAGCTTTAGCATCATTCCTTCTAAAGAAATTCCAGGATTGATCTCCTTCAGAATGGACTGGTTGGATCTTCTTGCAGTCCAAGGGACTCTCAAGAGTCTTCTCCAACACCACAGTTCAAAAGCATCAATTCTTCGGTGCTCAGCCTTCTTCACAGTCCAGCTCTCACATCCATACATGACCACAGGAAAGACCATAGCCTTGACTAGGCGAACCTTTGTTGGTAAAGTAATGTCTCTGCTTTTGAATATGCTATCTAGGTTGGTCATAACTTTCCTTCCAAGGAGCAAGCGTCTTTTAATTTCATGGCTGCAGTCACCATCTGCAGTGATTTTGGAGCCCAGAAAAACAAAGTCTGACACTGTTTCCACTCTTTCCCCATCTATTTCCCATGCAGTGATGGGACCAGATGCCATGATCTTCGTTTTCTGAATGTTGAGCTTTAAGCCAACCTTTTCACTCTCCACTTTCACTTTCATCAAGAGGCTTTTTAGCCCCTCTTCACTTTCTGCCATAAGAGTGGTGTCATCTGCATATCTGAGGTTATTGATATTTCTCCCAGCAATCTTGATTCCAACTTGTGTTTCTTCCAGTCCAGCATTTCTCATGATGTACTCTGCATATAAGTTAAATAAACATGGTGACAATATGCAGCCTTGACGTACTCCTTTTCCTATTTGGAACCAGTCTGTTGTTCCATGACCAGTTCTAACTGTTGCTTCCTGACCTGCATACAGATTTCTTAAGAGGCAGATCAGGTGGTCTGGTATTCCCATCTCTTTCAGAATTTTCCATAGTTTATTGTGATCCACACAGTCAAAGGCTTTGGCATAGTCAATAAAGCAGAAATAGATGTATAGACACCCAGAATTAATGCTTTTAGAAGATTCTAACCAAGAAGCCATATAATCTAATACACACTTCAGAAAGAGCCTTTTGTGGGAGCCCTGAAGAAAACATAGGGGGAAAAGCTCCTTGACAATTATTCCTTGGAAGAAATGACACACAATGCAAAGACAAATAAAGCAAACATCAAAAAAAGGGACTGTATCGATCTAAAAAGCATCTGTACAGCAAAGAAAACCATCAACAAAATTAAAAGGCAACTTGTGGGATGACAGAAAATATTTGAAAATCATATATCTAAAGAGGTAAATATCCAAAATATGTAGGGAACTTATACAGCTCAATAGCAAAAAAAAAAAAAAAAAAATCTGATTACAAACTGGAGAAAATACTTGGAAAGACAGTCTTCCAAAGAAGACAAGTACATGAAATGTACAAATGGCCAAGTACCTGAAAAGATGTTCAACATAGCTAATCATCAGGGAATTGCAAATCAAAACCACAATGAAATATTACCTGACACCTGATAGAGTGGCTGTTATCAAAAAGTCAAGAGATAAAAAATGCTGCAGAAGGTGTAACCTATTAGCAGGAATGTAGACTGGAAGGCAATGGCACCCCACCCCAGTACTTTTGCCTGGAGAATCCCATGGGCAGAGGATCCTGGTAGGCTCCCGTCCATGGGGTCGCTGAGAGTCGGACACGACTGAGCGACTTCACTTTCACTTTTCACTTTCATGCATTGGAGAAGGAAATGGCAACGCACTCCAGTGTTCTTGCCTGGAGAATCCCAGGGACAGGGGGGCCTGGTGAGCTTCCGTCTATGGGGTCGCACAGAGTCGGACACGACTGAAGCGACTTAGCAGCAGCAGCAGCAGACTGGTATAGTATGGAATTTCCTCAAACAATTAAAAGTATAATTACTGTATGATCCATCAGTCTCACTTCTAAGTATATCCAAAATAAATATCTTAATAAGAATGAAAAGGTTATCTACAACCTCATGTTCATCACAGGATTATTTGCAATGGCCAAATCATGTAAACAACCTAAGTGTCCTTCAGCAGATGAATAAAGAAAATTGTGTGTATGTGCATATCCAGTTGTATTTAAAAAAGGAAATCCTGCCACTTGTGACAACATGGATGGACCTTGAGGACATTATGCTAAATGAAATTTAAAAGGATAGATAAAGAGTGTATGATCTTCCGTGTATGTAGAACATAAAACATCCAACTCATAGAAACAGAGTAGATCAGTAGATCAGTGGTTGCAAAGAGCAGATTGGAGATTTTGTGCTGTGCTTAGTCACTCAGTTGTGTTCCATGCTTTGGGACCTCATGGACTGTAGCCTTCCAGGCTCTTCCGTCCATGGAGATTCTCCAGGCAAGCATACTGGAGTGACTTGCCATGCCTTCCTCCAGGGAATCTTCCCAGCCCAGGGATTGAACCCAGGTTTCCCACATTGCAGGCAGATTCTTTACCGTCTGAGCCACCAGGAAAGTGAGGAAAATGGGTAAAGTGGATTACAAACTTCCAATCATAAGATGAGTAAGTTCTGGGGACGTAATGAACAGCATGGTAACTATAGTTGATAATATTGTATTAATTATTTGAAAATTGCTATACATAACTGTGAGGTAATAGATTGATGCATGTGTTACCTAATCTTATTGTGGTAATAATTTTACCACTGAAATCAAATCATCACATTGTAATACATCTTAAACTGACAGTGTTATAGGTCAATTATAACTTAATCAAGTTGGGAAAAAAGGAGCCTATAGTGATTGAGAGATTGGTTAACATGTTTATAGTGATCTAGTTAAGAGCTGATGAAACATGAACAGTAAGAATAAACAGGCAGGTATGCATTTGAGAGATATGGAGAAAAGGGTTCAATACTATTTGAATCTTAAATGAATATGAGAGATTTTTAAAAAGTAGTTTATTCTTGGGTGATTCCCAAGGTTTCAACTGAGAACTCAAATCAAATCTTTAACTGTTATAGGGAACAAGAAATGGGTCTGAATGCTGCGGTTCATGGGGTCACGAAGAGTCAGACACGACTAAGCGACTGATCTGATCTGATCTGATCTGATGATGATTTTTGAAATCCTTGAGAATTTCACAAGAGTAGTTATCCAACAGGTAAGTGGACATTTGATGATTTTCAGTAAGTTCTCTGTAATATAGATGTGGAAGTTAAACTAACCAGGGTTCAGTTTCAGATAATATAATACAACCTTGCAGATTTTTGTAGAAAAATATTTATTACAAGTTATTTTAGATTTCATATCTACTGACAAACTGTCTAAAGGAACAGACTCAGGCCTGGACTTCTAGGGGGAAATGACTCAGCCATAATCAAGCATCTGCTGAGTCAAGAAGTGATTTTTGCTATGGCTAATAAAAAAAAAAATTACTACCTATGCCATGATTAAAGGGCTGCCTCTAAGATACTGACTATGAAACTATGAAGGGAAAATACCACTCATGGCAGCAAAAACACATGCTTATTACATAGTCTGCCTCCTAACTTACTGTGAAGCTGAATGGTAACCGAGGAAGCTCGGCCAGTTACCTAACATGGCAAAAAGGGCTTTTCAGATTGTAATTAAGGGTATGGACCTTGAGATGGATAGATTGTCCTGATTATCCAGGTGGGCCCAATTGTTAGAGGAGGTCACCTACATGACTGCTAACTGATCTGAGAGCTGGGCCCTGGCAATCAGAACTTCCTCACCCCATCTCCTATTCTTGGAGTGTACGTTTTGCTCATCATTTTCACTCCAGGAGCTGTTTCAGGAACATAGACTTAAGAGGGTAAAGAGTTGTTGAGATCATATGATACTGAACCATTCCCTGATGTGAAGCAAGATAAAAGGCTGAGATGCCAAGGTTTGCAGCAAATACAGGGTTATTTTCAAGGCAGCTAAGCAGGGAAATGGGAGAAGAATTCTTAAATCTCCCTGAATGCAAGGGGCTTCTGAGATAAAGCCACTGTGCAGTACGAGGCATAGGGGGCTTGGGGAAATGTGATTGGAAAAAGGTGCAGCAATGAGCATTTCTCCTTCTGCGCAGGCGTAAGGAGGCTACAGGCCTCGGCACTTTTCAAGTTTAGCAGAAGGTGCTTAGCACGGTCTGAGGTTGGCGTTTTCAACCCTCTGGCATCCAAAGGTTCAGGACTGGGTCTCTTCATGCTCTTCCAGCTCAGCTAGAACTAGACAGAGCTGACTTCAAGTTCCTGGAAAACAGCTCTGGCAAACATCTTACTGTTTGGACTATGTGCCACTTGGAGGACGCACAAGTCTTAAAAATCACTTTTTTTGGTGAAGCAGGTATAGGTGAAATGGATTCAACTAATGATAACCCACAGTTTCACATCTGGACTGAATTCATGACTGAACCCCCTTAAGGCCTTTAAATAAACCTTTCAGAGTCTAGCAGGCGGAATCGGACATTTCTTCTTGCAGCCATCCAAGACAAGCCTCCTATGTAAGTTGTCTTGCTTATTAAACTGCCACCCCTCAGTCTGCAGTGATCTGCTGCTTTCTTCAGTCTCTTGTCCTCGATGTTCAGCAACTGGTTTTAGATTTTCCCAGGGAACTCCCCAGTTTGTGAACCAACAGCAATCTAATCTCATGAGTTGTTACAAGCAGAGAGAACCCTTTCCAGCTGCAGTGAATCAGAGATCCAGTATGAGGAGGATTCAGTCCACCTGTTGCTGGCTTTAAGATGGAGGAAGGCAGCCAGAAACCAGGGAACAGAACTCTTTCTAGAAGAAATGTTCTCCAGCAGAAATACAGCCCCTACTGACACCTTGATTTGTTTCCATTGAGACCCGTGTTGGACTTCCAACTGATGGTACTCTAAGGTAAAAAAAATAAAACTGGGTGTTTGTGTATGTTTTAAATATATTTATTTTTTTAAGTTTCTAATTGTGTTAAATATACAAAACATGAAGTTCACCATTTTAACTGTTACTAATTGTACATACAGTTCATTAAGTATATTCACAGTATAGTTTTCATCCAATCTTCAGAACTAATTTTGTCTTACAAATTGAAGTTTTATACCTGTTAAAAAATGATTCCCCTGTTCCCTCGCTCCCTCCAACCCCTGATAACTACCATTCTATTTTGTCTCTATGAATTTAACTGCTTTGGTTATCTCATGTAAGTGGAATTATATATAGTATTTGTCTTTCATGACTGGCTTATTTCACGTGGCATAACGTCTTTAAGGTTTATGCCTATTGTGGTGTCTGAAATTCTTTAATTTTTTAGACTGAATAATATTTCACTGTACAAATATACTATATCTCATTTACACATTCATTCTTTGATGGAAGCATGAGTTGTTTCTATCTTTTGACTATGAGTATTTTGCATAATGCTGCTGTGAAATGAGTGTACAAATTAGTGTTAAGCCACTAAGTTTGTTGGAATTAGTTTACTGACATTTTGTTAAGGCTGTTTGTGTCTGTGTTTATCAGGGATATTGGCATGTAATTTTCTTGTGCCTCCCTTGTTTGGTTTTGGTATTAACATGAGTTGCTGTCCTAATATGAGTTGAGTGCTCCCCTTCATTTCTGTTTTTTGGGAGAGGAGGGAAGAATTTGAGAAGGGTGGAGATTAATTCTTTGAATGTTAGATGAAATCCACCAACAAAGCCGTCTTGTCCTGGTGTTTTATTTGTTGGGAGGTTTTTGATTATTGATTCAGTCCCCTTACTCATGATTGGTATGTTCATAATTTTCTATTTCTTCATGACTCAGTCATAGTGGATTGTATATTTTTAGGAATTTATCCATCTCTTTGAGGTTTAAGCCACTAAGCTTAATTAATTTATTAAAGAAGAGAAACTAACACACCTGCTTTCAGTCTTTTGAGATCCTAAGTGTATTCATCCATTCAATAAACCCTGCTGCTGCTGCTGCTAAGTCATTTCAGTCGTGTCCGATTCTGTGTGACCCATAGACGGAGGACCATCAGGCTCCCCCGTCCCTGGGATTCTCCAGGCAAGAACACCGGAGTCGGTTGCCATTTCCTTCTCCAATGCATGAAAGTGAAAAGTGAAAGTGAAGACGTTCAGTCGTATCTGACTCTTGGCGGACCCCACGGACTGCAGCCTACCAGGCTTCTCCGTCCATGGGATTTTCCAGGCAAGAGTACTGGAGTGGGTTGCCATTGCCTTCTCCCAATAAACCCTAAGTCATATCCATGTATCTAGCTGCAAGGGGCTCTGAGAAATGTAGCATTTACTTTTTTCATCTCTATAGTCAAGAAAGCTTACTAAATTAGAATTTGGAAATACCACTCCACAGAGCACCACAGGAGTTAATTGCTGTAAATGTGTTAATTGATGCAATGGGTATGGATGAAGAATACATAGGACTTTTATTTATTACTTTCCATGGATTAAAGAGAAAAAGCAATATTGCAAGGTGAACAGAGGGGAAGTACCTAGTTCATATGACTAAAGAGAACTGCCAGAAATTTGTGTGTGTATGTGCTTGTGTATGGTATGTATGTTAGAGAATATGAAAGAATATATGAATATGGTGTGGAACCAAAAGAATGGTTTTGAGGATGAGTCAAATGGCCAAAAGGGTCAACTGGCATACTGGAGACAAGAAGGATAAGATTTAGAAAGGTCAAGGTGGTGATGTTGGTGAGAGCAGTTTCTGTAATTTGTATCAACAGAACATAAATTGCAGTGAAGTGAGGAATGACTGAAGGATCAGGATATTTCTCTTTTTTTCCCATAAATTACATAGATTGATAATTTGGTACTTCTTCTGAGTCAATATTTCTCTATATCTTAGAGAATTTGAAAACAAGTTATGTATTCTGCACATACCTGAAGGGAAACCTTAAAAGCAATCATAATAAAAGAGGAGCAAAGCCTAAGCAACGCAGGGAGGAAAAATGTTAGTCTCAACTTTTTCAAAAAGGTGGTATCTGGTAGAAGAAGATAAGAAACAACTTAACACACTAGTTGGGGGAATCTCCCAGGTAATAATCGGCTTGAAAGATTTTGTTTGTATGTTTCCCTCTAAGTTAAGGAAGGTCTCAAAAGCCACTCTGACCTCAGCTGTAGAAAGTATTTTCATAAAAGTCTTATGAGTGGTTTGCTGCAGGCATTTTGCAGAACAGAGAAGGAACTTGAATTCATCAGTGCAGTATTGGGACAGATAATAAAAACTGAAATATCTAAAAGGAAATAAATATAAGTGATGTTCCTATGTAGTCGAAGTATATGTATTTTAAGAAGGATCTTTAAACAAAATCAGATGAGAAGGTGATGAGTGTTTTGTTGGTAATGAGCAGTTTGTTTCAGTGTATGCCAAGAGGACCTCAGGCTTTTCCCTTTTCTAATTTGTGCTAATCTTCCTCATCTGCCTGCTTTCTTGATTTTAAACATTGACTTCTCATGTGAACACCCTCTTCCAATTGTTCTGATCTTTTGCTGGTTGAGTTAGGTTCTTGATGAGCATAACTCTTCAGTTAAAACTATGTGCAATTGCAGAAGAGATGTGCTGAGTCATCATCTGAGCTAACTAGCTCCCTTCTCTGTGAGTGCAGTATCCCACACAGACTATTACTGAGGTGCATACATCTGATGCCAGACATCAGTTTAAGGAAACTAATCTGCTTAGCAATAAAAGCTATGCATTAAGCCAATAAATGATTTGTATTTTCTCACTTCACCTGTTTGCTGACCTCTTTACTGTAGAACCAAAGGGACGAGCTGCTCATGATCCATGGTTAATTTTCTGTTTTATTGCATCTTATTTTTTTCTGACTTAGAAGAGTAATAAGACTTTTCTGATTATGACATTGTAAGTCACATGAAGATGATATTTTTTCCAATAGAAGAAATGTGTGCTTTAAGTGTTTTGTAACATGCAGCATTAAATTGTCAAGGTTCTCTCACCTAAGTATATTTTGTTCAGTTCACCATTTCCATCTGTATTGGGAGTGCATTCAATAGTATCGCCAGCCAGGGAGCACAAACACAAAAGTGATGGTGTCACTTTGGAAATTGAAATGTCTATTAATTTGCTGTAGAATTTTTACATTCTATGCAACAAGCCATAATTACTGTCCTGATCTTACATTTGAAATACTGAACTGGTATTTAGGCAGCTTCACTGCACATTAATACATTTTTAAAGAGTTAGGGAAGGCACTATCTCCTGTAAGATATAAATGTGAAAAGCTGATTTCAGCTTGTGGTGGGCAATTTTTACACATTGTCAAATCACAGTGGAACTGGAACCTTTACCCTTTTGTTGGTTGACAGGGGACTTCAGTTTCCAAATCGCATGGCAAGCTATCTGCAGAGAACAGTTCTTTTTACTGCTGAAGATCAAAGGTTTGGATTGAATTAAACTCATTCCAAAAATCAGGTGCCGCAAACCAAATGTTGAGATGCCAAAGTTTACAACAGTTTATTCTAAATGCAGCCAAGTAAGGAGATAGGAGGACACATTTCTGTTGGTTACAAGTTTCTGTTAATACCAGGCATGGTTTTGGGATGAGTTTTTCATTGCTGTTTGGCATGGCTCCAAAGCCACGTATCTCTTGAGAAAATTTCCCCTCTTGGATTGTTATCCACTTGCACTCTTCATCTTCCATGAGAGGAAGGGAAGACCACATTAAAAAGGAAAAAGGAAGGGAGCCAACTAGACGGTAGGGGAGATGCTTTTGCTTTCCCTCCCACTAAGAGCCCAGTGCTGTTAACAAAAGTGAACTACACTACTGTCTACTACCCATGCCACTTTTTCTCAAATGTATATTTCACTGCCCCTCAAGTTTTTTTTTTCTCCTTTCTAACATGCCATGACCTCCACTGTTACATCCACTTCCAGAGTAAGTCCTCACCTTCTGAGTTTTCTCTAGAGTGAGATCAACCTCCATCTGGTGAAACTTCATTATGGCTTCCATTACCATAAACAGTGGAGTTTGTTTTAAAGACTGTGCATAAAAGTACATAAAGTGAAAATGACACTTGATAATTTCTTAAATCTTAAAAATCATCTCTGAAGTTGGTAATTAATACACTGTCTTCCAGGAAACGTTTTCTTAACTAACATGACAAACTTTCCCTAAAGTTAGAATGCATTGTTCATTCTTAATTGTGTATTTGATATGATAGAGGCTCATGCTTTGGAAAACAATGCTATGTCTAAACAACTGAAGCACCTCACCATTGCAAAATGCTCATGGTGGACTCAAAATGCTCAAGGGGACTGAGACAGGCTGAGAAGACTATAGTCTCAATTCCCCATTCACACTTCCCTGCAAAAGGCTCTTGAATTTCATGGAAGGAAAAATTATCTGCATTTTTTTGAATTGTTTTTCTCCATCAGCTTCATTAGGTCTAAATTTATTTTCTTCCTCCTCTGCCTTTTTGTCTGTAAGTCTAAAATTCCCTCTGCTGAAATTTAAGTACAACTCTCTCCTCTTACTGCCCTTTGGTCTCAAGGTCAAGGTAGACTTCTGACCTACCTAAATGCTTAGCAAAGAATAGATTCTCAAAAATTAGCTATAGGGTAAATGTTAAAACTTCTGGGTTAATAGTACAATGCTGCTGCTGCTGCTAAGTCACTTTAGTCGTGTCTGACTCTGTACGAACCCATAGACAGCAGCCCACCAGGCTCCCCCGTCCCTGGGATTCTCCAGGCAAGAACACTGGGGTGGGTTGCCATTTCCTTCTCCAATGCATGAAAGTGAAAAGTGAAAGTGAAGTCGCTCAGTCGTGTCCAACTCCTAGCGACCCAATGGACTGCAGCCCACCAGGCTCCTCAGTCCATGGGATTTTCCAGGCAAGAGTACTGGAGTGGGGTGCCATTGCCTTCTCCACAACAGTACAATAGTTCTGAAGTAATCTGTGTAAAAATTTTACCGAGTGTGACTTTTAACAACAGAACCCTCATTAAAATGAACTCAAAGAAATGCATAAAATGTTGGTGAAAGCACCAAAGCAAAGATTGATACAGGAGTAGGTGGAGTTAAGATTGGAAAGCATTGTGGTTATTTCTGCTCTTCATTTGGAAGTCCTTAAAGGGGCCATGCAGAACCCTAAAATGGTTGAAACATTAGTCCGAGAATCACTATTTTATGGTAGTTAAGATAGTTTAGAGTAAGTTCTGCCATGTGAGAGTGCAGAAAAACATGAAGCTTTAAATGCCATATTAGGGGTGCTGCTGCTAAGTCGCTTCAGTCATGTCCGACTCTGCGTGACCCCATAGACGGCAGCCCACTCTCCCCCTCTGTCCCCAGGATTCTCCAGGCAAGAACACTGGAGTGGGTTGCCGTTTCTTTCTCCAATATTAGGGATAAATACGTTGGACAGGAGAGCATTAAAATAAAATACAAGATGTAAATGGAATAAAAATTTCAAATGGAGTGTTAGAGTTTTTTTGATCTAAATTCTAGAGAACATATTCATGCCATATCTTTTGTACATAACCTATGTAGAAATGGCATGTAACTTAAGACATTCAACTAATTTGGAAATGTATCATCAATAGGATAAAATGTTTTAAGAACAGAAAATATGAAATTTTTCTACTACATTGTCTATCAGATCAGATCAGTCGCTCAGTCGTGTTCGACTCTTTGCGACCCCATGAACTGCAGCACGCCAGGCCTCCCTATCCATCACCAGCTCTCGGAGGTCACTCAGACTCACATTCATCGAGTCAGTGATGCCATCCAGCCATCTCATCCTCTGTCATCCCCTTCTCCTCCTGCCCTCAATCCCTCCCAGCATCAGAGTCTTCTCCAATGAGTCAACTCTTCGCATGAGGTGGCCAAAATACTGGAGTTTCAGCTTGAGCATCATTCCCTCCAAAGAAATCCCAGGTCTGATCTCCTTCAGAATGGACCGGTTGGATCTTCTTGCAGTCCAAGGGACTCTCAAGAGTCTTCTCCAACACCACAGTTCAAAAGCATCTATTCTTTGGTGCTCAGCTTTCTTCACAGTCCAGCTCTCACATCCATACATGACCACAGGAAAGACCATAGCCTTGACTAGGCGAACCTTTGTTGGCAAAGTGATGTCTCTGCTTTTGAATATGCCATCTAGGTTGGTCATAACCTTCCTTCCAAGGAGTAAGCGTCTTTTAATTTCATGGCTGCAGTCACCATCTGTAGTGATTTTGGAGCCCAGAAAAAAGTCTATACATCATGATATATAAAAGTTATAACAAGTAATAAAATTGTGTGACAAGTTACAATAATACATCTCCTATAGGAAATATTAGTGCCTCCAAGTTTGTTATGATTGGTCCCTATTCTGCAATGTGTTCCCAGAAACATCAATAAAATGCAAAGTAGCTGATCTACCATATAATACTTTAAAAAGATAAACTGAAGCAGAGGCATATATTAAACATTTAGAGTTTATTTAAGCAAAAGCCATTTCAAATGGGGCAGCATTCAATCTAGCAGAAAGAAAGAAGCTCTGAGGAACTGTACAAAAGGAGCAGGAACAAGCAAGTTATACTACACAAAATAAGAAAAGGTTAGTTATTGCAAAGTTATTTTTCTTTAGAGGATGGTGAGGATCTTTCAGGCAGATTATATAACTAGAGCTGATGAGGTGATTCTTTTTTATTTTATTCATTTATTTTTGGCTGTATTGGGTCTGCATTGCCTGGCTGCTTTTATTTATTTGCAACAACTGGAGCCTACACTCTCGTTGCGTTGTGTGGCCTTCTCATTGCAGTGGCTTCTCCTGTTGTGGAGCACAGGCTGTAAGGCACCCACGCATCAGTAGTTGCAGGATGTGGGTCCAGTGGTTGCACTCCCTGGCTCTAGAGCACAGAATCAAAAGTTGTGGTGCACTGGCTTAGTTGCTCTGTGGTGTGTGGACTATTCCTGTACCAGGGATGGAACACGGGTCTCCTGCATCCGCAGGAGGCTTCTTTACCACTGAGCCACAGGGGAACCCCTGGTCAGGTGATTCTTGATTGTTTTTTTTGAAAGTTGAAACTGTAATTAAGTCTCAGTTTGGTGATGTGGAATTTGGCATGAGCATAATCCACTTTGGGCCTGTTAACTTATATAGGTGAATTGTATTTTGTCAAAAAGAAGGGGAAGTTTTAAAAATCCATTAATTTTATCAGTGTTAATATTAACAGCTAAAACTTAGATCAATAAGCAGATCTACTTGAAAGGTATAAATCAAGCTTCATTTGTTTTCATGTGATTTGTTTTCAGGGAATACATATATATATGTGTGTGTGAGTATGAAATTCTGTTGTAAAAATCAAGTGTGTCTATAACTATGTACCTCACATATGACAGTGTAGATATACTGGTGATTCATTAATAATCAGTTAGAATAACATGGGGAAATTCTGTTCATTGTGAAGCATATCCAAAAATAAAAGTGGGACTAATATAGACATTAAGAGAGGGCTGTCCATATTTGTTTTCATATGTTTATAACCCTTTGTCTTCATTAGACTTGGCAGAAAGTATATATTGGGCCCACATGGTTTGTTTCTGTTTCCCAGAGTAACCTGTCCATGGTCAGTGGTCTGCCTCCACTTCCTGCATCATGGCTTTCTTTGCAGAATAATCTTTCTTTGGCATGTTTCAAAACCATTTCTTCATGGAGCTAGAACCCAGTGCTTTCTCATGTGATTATTTTTGCTTTTTAAACAGAAGCATATTCTGTTGTTTGTTGGCTCTATTGTTTCCAAATAGTCACTGGCCTGAAATGATAGCATATAGTGGCCCTGTTTTTGTTATATATATTTGAACACTTTTGTAATAAAGTAGAAATGGTCACATATTAAAAATGAGATGACCAGGATAATAAACTAATCATAAATTAAACACGCAGCTTCAATATGTCAGTGTTGACTAGTCTTTTATCTATTTCCTGTATTTTTTGCTTCAGTATTTTTAAACAACAACTGACATACCATTTCTCCCTTAAATATATCACTGTGTGGTATCTCTAAAACTTAAAGATTTCTTTAAACAACACATTATCACATTTATCCAAATTAATATTAATAGTAATTCTTCAATGTTGATACATAGCCTGTCAAAATATTCCTGGTTGTCTCTAAAAATTTGTAAGTTTGGTTTGATCAAAACAGGATCTACATCATGTCCACATATTGCATTTTGTTCATGTGTCCCTTAAATTTCTTTTAATCTGTGATGTCTTTATGCTCAATTATATTTCATAGCATTATTTGTTGAAGACTTGCTCTGTAGACTTCCCCACATTCTGGGTTGACCAGTTCCTTTCTAATGGGATCATTTAACACGTTTCTTTAGCTCCCTGGGTTGCCTCTAAATTGTATATTAGTCTGACGGCACCATAAAATTCAAGTTGAATTTTTAGCAAGCATAGTAATTAATAATATATCTTAACTGGTTATGCATACTTAATGTTATCATATAAGTGTAAAAAAATAATGTTATATCAGTGTAGAAAATAACCAAACAGAAACCTCAATAAATAGTGCTCAGAGATCAGAAAGGGGACCTGCTATGTACTATGAGGATATCAAAGCCCAGCAGAAGAAAAGACTTCTCTTTCCTGGCAAGGACTTAGCCAGTGAAAAGCCATGGCCTCTTTGTTGACTGTAACCCTCCCAATCGGAGAAGACAATGGCAGCCCAGTCCAGTACGCTTGCCTAGAAAATCCCATGGACTGAGGAGCCTAGTAGGTTGCAGTCCATGGGGTCACTAAGAGTCAGACACAACTGAGCGACTTCACTTTCACTTTTCACTTTCATGTACTGGAGAAGGAAATGGCAACCCACCCCAGTGTTGTTGCCTGGAGAATCCCAGGAACTGCGGAGCCTGGTGGGCTGCCGTCTCTGGGGTTGCACAGAGTCGGATACGACTGAAGTGACTTAGCAGCAGCAGCAGCATTTTTGTTACCATTTTGTTACTTGTCCTTGTTCCCATGAATGATGCAAAAATGAATAGCCACGTGCATACAACATTTCATATTTTTGCCATGGTATATTAGATTCCCAGAAGTGAGGCTCATATATAATTTAGCTAGGTATTGCCAACACAATGGTGATTTCAAAATATTGCATTTCTACCAACTATTTGAAAGAGTTTGTTTCCTTATAAAACAGCCGTAGAAGCTTATTATGTTATCAAAATTTAAAATGTTCTGAATTTGACGGGTGAGAAGTGGCATATCAATGCATGTTTCACTTATATATGTATAATACATATGAACTAGATTGAGTATCTTTTCATATTCTTGGGGATATTTGTGTTTCTTATTCTGTTCACTGAATTTATGTTTTGCTCATTTTTTATTGGTGGTTTATTTCAATGTTTTGAAACATTTTGTATAATAAGGCTATTAATCCTTTCTAGTATAAGTGCAAGTGCATTTTTTGGTCATTTTTCATTCTACTTTTTTTAATGAGTGAGTTTGTATTTTGATTATGTAGCTAAATCTAACTAGCTTTTTTTAATAGACTCTGAACTTTAGGTCATAGAAAAGTTTCTTTTGCTTCTCCAATAGACCAGTATATGGTACTTAGCTAGTTTTGTTTTGATTTAATATGCATCATATATTGATACTATCTGGGTCGTGAAGCTCTTTTTTGTACAGTTCTGTGTATTCTTGCCACCACCTCTTAATATCTTCGGCTTCTGTAGGTCCATACCATTTCTGTTCTTTATCGAGCCCATCTTTGCATGAAATGTTCCTTTGGTATCTCTGATTTTCTTGAATAGATCCCTAGTCTTTCCCATTCTGTTGTTTTCCTCTATTTCTTTGCATTGATCGCTGAAGAAGGCTTTCTTATCTCTCCTTGCTATTCTTTGGAACTCTGCATTCAGATGTTTATATCTTTCCTTTTCTCCTTTGCTTTTCGCTTCTCTTCTTTTCACAGTTATTTGTAAGGCCTCCCAGACAGCCATTTTGCTTTTTTGCATTTCTTTTCCATGGGGATGGTCTTGATCCCTGTCTCCTGTACAATGTCATGAACCTCATTCCATAGTCCATCAGGCACTCTATCTATCAGATCTAGGCCCTTAAATCTATTTCTCACTTCTACTATATAATCATAAGGGATTTGATTTAGGTCATACCTGAATGGTCTAGTGGTTTTCCCTACCTTCTTCAATTTCAGTCTGAATTTGGCAATAAGGAGTTCATGGTCTGAGCCACAGTCAGCTCCTGGTCTTGTTTTTGCTGATTGTATAGAGCTTCTACATCTTTGGCCGCAAAGAATATAATCGATCTGATTTCGGTGTTGACCATCTGGTGATGTCCATGTATAGAGTCTTCTCTTGTGTTGTTGGAAGAGGGTATTTGCTATGACCAGTGCATTTTCTTGGCAAAACTCTGTTAGTCTTTGCCCTGCTTCATTCCGTATTCCAAGGCCAAATTTGCCTGTTACTCCAGGTGTTTCTTGACTTCCTACTTTGGCATTCCAGTCCCCTATAAAGAAAAGGACATCTTTTTTGGGTGTTAGTTCTAAAAGGTCTTGTAGGTCTTCATAGAACCGTTCAACTTCAGCTTCTTCAGCCTTACTGGTTGGGGCATAGACTTGGATTACTGTGACATTGAATGGTTTGCCTTGGAAACGAACAGAGATCATTCTGTCGTTTTTGAGACTGCATCCAAGTACTGCATTTCGGACTCTTTTGTTGACCATGATGGCCACTCCATTTCTTCTGAGGGATTCCTGCCCGCAGTAGTAGATATAATGGTCCTCTGAGTTAAATTCACCCATTCCAGTCCATTTTAGTTCGCTAATTCCTAGAATGTCAACATTCACTCTGGCCATCTCTTGTTTGACCACTTCCAATTTGCCTTGATTCATGGACCTGACATTCCAGGTTCCTATGCAATATTGCTCTTTACAGCATCGGACTTTGCTTCTATCACCAGACACATCCACAGCTGGGTATTCTTTTTGTTTTGGCTCCATCCCTTCATTCTTTCTGGAGTTATTTCTCCACTGATCTCCAGTAGCATATTAGGCCCCTACTGACCTGGGGAGTTTCTCTTTCAGTTTCCTACCATTTTGCCTTTTCATACTGTTCATGGGGTTCTCAAGGCAAGAATACTGAAGTGGTTTGCCATTCCCTTCTCCAGCGGACCACACCTTGTCAGATCTCTCCACCATGATCCGCCCATCCTGGGTTGCCCCACGGGCATGGCTTAATTTCATTGAGTTAGACAAGGCTGTGGTCCTGGTGTGATTAGATTGACTAGTTTTCTGTGAGTATGCTTTCAGTGTATTTGCCCTCTGATGCCCTCTTGCAAGACCTACCGTCTTACTTGGGTTTCTCTTACCTTGGGCGTGGGGTATCTCTTCCCGGCTGCTCCAGCAAAGCACAGCCATCGCACCTTACCTTGGACGAGGGGTCTCTCCTCACCGCCGCCCTTCCTGACCTTGGAGGAGGGGTATCTCTTCACCGCCACCCTTCCTGACCTTGGTCGTGGGGTAGCTCCTCTTGGCCGTGCTTAGTGCACCGGTCCTCACCCCCCGTCATTCCTCGGTCGTGGGGTACTTCCTCTTGGCCGCACTCTTAGTGTGCCACGCAGCCAGCGAGGCGCTCTTAGTGCGCCGGTCGCGGCCGGCGAGGCGCTCTTAAAGAACTGTACAAAAAAGAGCTTCATGACCCAGATAATCATGATGGTATGATCACTGACCTAGAGCTAGACATCCTGGAATGTGAAGTCAAGTGGGCCTTAGTAAGCATCACTACGAACAAAGCTAGTGAAGGTGATGGAATTCCAGTGGAGCTATTCCAAATCCTGAAAGATGATGCTGTGAAAGTGCTACACTCAATATGCCAGCAAATTTGGAAAACTCAGCAGTGGCCACAAGATTGGAAAAGGTCAGTTTTCATCCCAATCCCAAAGAAAGGCAATGCCAAAGAGTGCTCAAACTACCGCACAATTGCACTCATCTCACACGCTAGTAAAGTAACGCTCAAAATTCTCCAAGCCAGGCTTGAGCAATATGTGAACCATGAACTTCCTGATGTTCAAGCTGGTTTTAGAAAAGTCAGAGGAACCAGAGATCAAATTGCCAACATCCGTTGGATCATGGAAAAAGCAAGAGAGTTCCAGAAAAACATCTATTTCTGCTTTATTGACTATGCCAAAGCCTTTGACTGTGTAGATCACAATAAACTCTGGAAAATTCTGAAAGAGATGGGAATACCAGACCACCTGATCTGCCTCTTAAGAAATCTGTATGCAGGTCAGGAAGCAACAGTTAGAACTGGTCATGGAACAACAGACTGGCTCCAAATAGGAAAAGGAGTACGTCAAGGCTGTATATTGTCACCATATTTATTCAACTTATATGCAGAGTACATCATGAGAAATGCTGGACTGGAAGAAACACAAGTTGGAATCAAGATTACTGGGAGAAATATCAATAACCTCAGATATGCAGATGACACCACCCTTATGGCAGAAAGTGAAGAGGAACTCCAAAGCCTCTTGATGAAAGTGAAAGTGGAGAGTGAAAAGGTTGGCTTAAAGCTCAACATTCAGAAAACGAAGATCATGGCATCTGGCCCCATCACTACATGGGAAATAGATGGAGAAACAGTGGAAACAGTGTCAGACTTTATTTTTCTGGGCTCCAAAATCACTGCAGATGGTGACTGCAGCCATGAAATTAAAAGACGCTTACTCCTTGGAAGGAAAGTTATGACCAACCTAGATAGCATATTCAAAAGCAGAGACATCACTTTGCCAACAAAGGTTCGCCTAGTCAAGGCTATGGTCTTTCCTGTGGTCATATATGGATGTGAGAGCTGGACTGTGAAGAAGGCTGAGAGCCGAAGAATTGATGCTTTTGAAGTGTGGTGTTGGAGAAGACTCTTGAGAGTCCCTTGGACTGCAAGGAGATCAGCCCTGGGATTTCTTTGGAAGGAATGATGCTAAAGCTGAAACTCGAGTATTTTGGCCACCTCATGTGAAGAGTTGACTCATTGGAGAAGACTCTGATGCTGGGAGAGATTGGGGGCAGGAGGAGAAGGGGATGACAGAGGATGAGATGGCTGGATGGCATCACTGACTCGATGGATGTGAGTCTGAGTGACCTCCGGGATTTGGTGATGGACAGGGAGGCCTGGGGTGTTGTAGTTCATGGGGTAGCAAAGAGTTGGACACAACTGAGCGACTGATCTGATCTGATCTTATTGATACTATTGGATCACAGGATTTAACACAATCATATTTTTCCATCTGGATGTACAGTTGTCTCTGCACTTTATTAAAATTACCTTTTCTTCACCTTTATCATAAATTTCCTTATACATTTAGATCTATTTTTGAATATTTTTAGTGTAACATTTCTCTGTGTATTTTTTAATTTATAAGAATACCTTTTTAATTTATAGAGCCATAAAATGTACTTTGGACTTTCCTTGTGTCTCAGCCGGAAAGAATCCACCTGCTATGCAGTAGATGTGGGTTCCATCCCTGGGTCATAAAGGTCTGGAGAGGGAAATGGCAACCCTCTCCAGTATTCATGCCTGGAGAATGCCCATGGACAGAGGAGCCTGACAGGCTTCAGTCCATGAGGTCACAAAAAAGTCAGACACAACTTAGCAACTAAACAGCAACAACAAATAATATACTTTAATGTATTTTAAAATACTGTAATATGACATCGTTCAACCTGCTTCCACTGATATTCTTTAGTGTTTTCATGGCATATTTATTCTTACAAGGGATTTTTAAAATAAAATTACCTAGCATCAAGGAAGAAATGCAATTCTTATTGAATCATTCTTTCCAAGAACATTTTCTTTCTTGGAAATACTTACCTTTTATTCAACTATACTCTTGTTTCTTTCAGGAGTATTATACTGAATTCTTTGTTTTCCCCTTTCAAACCTCCAGATATTTTCTGTTGTATGTTTATCTAGCTGACTTTTTTTTCCTATATGTAGAATCTTGTGTTATATCATCTAACTGCTTATTGTCTGTGTACATAAAAAGCCCTGCAATTTAAAGAAGCCAAATTATCTCTACTCACAAGCTGCTGCTGCTGCTAAGTCGCTTCAGTCGTGTCCGACTCTGTGCGACCCCTAAGACGGAAGCTCGCCAGGCTCCCCTGTCCCTGGGATTCTCCAGGCAAGAACACTGAAGTGGGTTGCCATTTCCTTCTCCAATGCATGAAAGCGAAAAGTGAAAGTGAAGCCGCTCAGTCGTGTCCGACTCTTAGCGACCCCATGGACTCACAAGCAGTTCATATCTGATACATGTTTCTACAGTTACAGATAATCCTAGTCCTTCCATATGATTGGATTTATTTTTCTTCAGAATGCATAATTTTTTAAAATACCTTTGTAAGAATTGTTTGTTTCTCTCCTATCTTAGTATATATAAGAATGTATGCCATTGAATTTGTTAGAAGACTTTAAAGTCTAGAGGCTCAACAAATTCCCTGTTGATACCTAATGAAGTTCTAAAATTGATCTAATATATTGAACTGAATATCTGGCTTGAATTTATTTTGTTAAATAAGGAAATGTAAATATGTTAAAAACAGAAGGTAAAATTCTATACTGTCACAATTTTCACCCAGCTAGACAGTACTGATATTTTCTGATGCCTGGAATATATTGTCTAAACTTGGACCATGAATCAGGAAAAACAAAGTTAACCAGAATTGAACAAAAAATGATTTATTGAGCTTATTGGCTCTCCAGGCAAATCATTGACAAAATTAGAGTAAATCTTTGGAGAAAGTGAAGTTTTTTTTTTTTTAATTTTGTTATTTTTTTCTTGTCTTCCAATTAATATATAAATTAACATTTATAGAGGTAATTTTCGTACAGAAAATATACTTTTACATTTAATCTTTTCCTTTCCCTTAGTATTCTACTTTGCCCCCATTTATTCAAAAATTCTGTGTAAATTCATACAGGTAGCTTCAAAGAAGCCTCCTGTCCTTGTAGGAATACTGCCTGTATTAGTCACTCAGTCATGTCTGACTCCATGGATTATAGTCCACCAAGCTCCTCTGGAGCTTGCCTGGAATCTGGAGTGGGTAGCCATTCCCTTCTGCAAGGGATCTTCTCAGCCCAGGGATTGAACTCAAGGTTGTCCAGGTGTCCTGCATTTGAGGCAGATTCTTTACCATCTGAGTCACCAGGGTGTGGGTAATTGCTAATATCACATGGCATCTGTAGACAAAGTTCACTGTGTTTTTTTGCTTATTTGGCTTGATTAGTGTATCTGTCCCTAGTCATGTTCACAGCTAAATTCCATGGCTAAAATTGAATTCTGTTTTGTACTAGGGATTTAACAGAAAGGAGGTACCTGTGTTACTGTGTTGTTTAGTTGCTAAGTCTTATCCAACTCTTTGTAACTCCATGGTCTGTAGCCCACCAGGCTCCTCTGTCCTTGGGATTTCCCAGCCAAGAATACTGGAATGAATTGCCATTTCCTTCTCCAGGGGATCTTCCCAACCCAGGGGTTAAACTCAGGTCTCCTACATTGCAGGCGGATAGATTCTTTACCATCTGAACGGCCAGGAAAGCCCACTTGTTGCAAACAAATTAAATACTGCAGTTCTTATCTGCAACAATACCCTTAACTATGGATAATGATAAAAATATGTACACAGACAATGTATTTTTGAAATACAGTATACATGTGAAATGAAGTACAGCTGTAAAATAAATTACTATTAATAAAAATAACTGATAACATTAACAAAATGAGAAAATAATGCTTTTGAGCACTCAAAGGTTATATCTGACAAATTTAAGAAATTTTGAAGTGTGACTATGAAGAACATCCAAAGTCAATACCTAAATCATATATAAAATATGCCTTAACTGTATGTGGGAACTGGGCACAGACAATTTAGAATGGAAAGAAGTAGATATTTATGGATGAGTTGAAGTAGGAAATGGTACTGTCTCCCCATAGGCTCCAAGTATTCCCTGGTGGTCCCCACTTTGAACCTTTGGAAGCTTTGGAAATCACTCTTAACTGAAGGGCATGGACTTCATTACTACATTAAATTATCCCTTTCATCCCATTCGTATTCTGTAGGTAGAGAAGGGAAGACAATTTAGCTGAAGGGTGTCTCTGCTTATTTATTCCGCAAGAATCTCTGCTTGATAAATTAAGCTAATCCTCTACAGAAATGTTCCAATCACCTCTGTAATTACTTACTATATGGAAACACAATGGATGTGGCCTTAATTACTTTGCTATAAGATACAAAGTCTTCAACACATTGTTATCTACATAAAATGGAAAGGCGCTGTGTATTCATGAAATCTTAGATTATGTTTAGTGTGAAATGGTTTTGAAGGTCATAAGCAAACTGGCAAATTAAAAGTTGCTGATAAGACTTACTCTCACACTGTCTTTACCATATAATGGCATAAATAAGTTAGATAAAAAAGCCACATTTCCATGGTGAGAATTTGAAATCTGTTCAGTTTGTGCTGAAATTCCTGGTCACATAAAATTTAAAAACTAAGTTGTTATCACTAGCATTTCTCCCTTGAACAGTCTGCATGATACAGTCTATCAAAGAAAATAGAGAGGCTCTAAATTAAGGCCAGTGGATTAATAATTCTGATTTAGAGCAGAGGCAATTTTAGCCTGGCTAATTTTTCATATCTGCTCAATTAACCTCATAGTGCTTTAGAACAAAAGGCAGCATGACGAGTGTCATTTAAATTAAACAAATGCCATTTATCTGTCAAGGTGCTGACTTATATCAGCCACTCCAAGCCAAGACCACAGTATCAAATGGGGTGGACGAGCAGTGAGCCACCAGGATTTAATTTTCCAGCATTTCAGAAGTCATGCATAGCATAATATGTGAAGCTTTATTTAATGAGCTCTTCCAGATGATCCAGAAAAGCAAAACTGGGTTAGCTACCCAGCCAGCATTTGTAAAATACCTAGTTTATATTCTATTATGACCCCTCTCATTGAGGAGAAGCGCCTTCTTTTGGGAGTGATGTCAATGATTTCTAATTAAACACAATGCCCCACATTTTACATTCAAGTCAGTTCTTTTCAGAGATTGGAAAACAGATATCATTATCCTGGCCTTCTGAATAACTTCTGTTTAGCAGCTGCAGCCTCTAATGCTTTTCCAATAAGGCATTTCAGATCTAAATAGATACAAATTTTGAAAAGAAATTAACTGAATATCATTATCATTTACTAGAGGAAGGAACTGTTCCTACTTAGCATTTACACTCCTTAAGTAGACAAGCATTATACATTTTCAAATCACCTATGCTTCTGTAGTCAATAATTTATCTGTTTAAGTTTGATCTCTCAGTAATTGAAAGAAAGTTTACCTAAACATTAGCTCAATAGTCACTATGTAGAAACCAACTGTATTTTGAATTTTAACATGAAAGAGCAAAATGCCCCTTTGAGACAAAGCCATTTTTCCCTTTGTTCAATAATATGAAATTGTCTTCAGTCATCTCTATTAAACTTATGAGGCTACATAGCCAGTCTTTGTGGTCCCAGCTTTAGACTTTGATATGTATAGTAAGCATTCCTTAATGAACCATTGATAACAATAATGGGAGTTTATATAGAAGAGGGACTTAGCAGCTGAAGTTTGATTTAAGCTAGTGAAGGAGCATTTGAAAAGATTGTTTATCTACTTCAGCAGTGTTCCCAAATAGATCTAATAGAATCAAGTCAAACCCAGTAATCAGGGTTCTTTGAACCAAAAGATCTCTCTATGTAAAATTTCAATAAATACTGAATACCAAAAGGCATCACAGCTTGGTGGTGACAATTATTCTGTTGCTGATAAACACAGTATTAATGATGGAGTTTTCAACTTGTTTCAACTTTGATGTTTGCAGCCATGGGTACTGGCAAGCTCAGTAGTACCAGCCATCATGTCCTTCTAGTATCAGGGGGGAAAATAGAAAATTTAAAGAACTTTGTGAACAGACTTTCCACTTTGGGCATCAGCAGTAATTTAAAGATAAAACCAGATTAAGAAGGAGGAAATGGATATTTATAAGTTAGAATGAAAGCTCATCGCCTATCCCAGAATCACTCAGATGTGATTCTAAGAACTATTTGGGGCAAACTGGCATGGCACTAATTGTTTCTAAAGGGTCTGCAGGAAAAAGACCAGAGAACTTCAATGATGGTACTTAAAGTTTTCATCCCAGTTTAGGGTGGGCTACCCTTGTGGCTCAGCTGGTAAAGAATCTGCTTGCAATGCAGGAGACTTGAGTTTGATTCCTGGGTTGGGAAGATCCACTGGAGACCGGAAAGGCTACCTACTCCAGTATTCTGACCTAGAGAATTCCATGGACTGTCACACCACTGAGCAACTTTCACTTAGGGCGGGTTAGGAAGTACAGCTAGTCCAAAATATTCATATTTTCATTTATTTAGGACAAGAAGTAAAGGCTGATGAATTATGTTGTAAGACTGTTCAGTATCTTGTTGAAATGACAAGTGCTGAATCTAACTTCCTAGAATCAATAGTAAGGTTTTGAACAACCTTGAATATATCTGGTGGATAGTCATGTGTTTTTACTTCAGATTTATACTCATAAATACTAGTAGCAAGTTCATACTCAATATTGGCAATAAACGGCGAAGTTCAGAAATTTATTTCTGTAATTTTGTGGGGATTCTTTATTTCACTAAAGGCATCAGTAATTAGAATTCTTGGACCAAGGACTTTGAGTTCAACTGAATACAGCAATGATCAGATTAATTCCTCTTTCTCATCATATTGGATCTCCCTCTCTCATAGTAGGAGCTCCTGCTTAGACTGAACGGAAAGAAAAGATTGCACACTGAGGTAGTTGAACTTCTACTTGCCTCTTGAGGTCAAAGGCCAGGCTGCTCTGACTCCATCTGGGGCCAGCTGCACCTTGACTCAGCCTCGTCAACTGTGGCCATGACTTCAGCCCTGGCTCTCCAACTTGTGATATATCTACATTTTAGCAGTAACAATTCTAAAAGTCATTTCTCTTCCTCCACAGTAATAGGTGTGTACAAGTCCTCCTAATTCTTCATTCATCCAATATTTTGTATCCTACCCTACCCCTTTTAAAAGAAATTCCAGTTGGAATTTTGATGACCTTATAAACAACATTAGGTGGATCATATGCTAGCTTTAGCTTATCAAAGTTACATATTTTCTTGGTACTAGTGAAATATTCTAGACAAAATGGCCCTGCATAAATATGGATTAAAGTCTATAACTTTTTGTTAGCAATTTGCAAAGTACAAACAAGAAGAATTTCATGTACCATTTTGTAAAGTCAAAGTCACATTCAAGAGAAAGCTGCTTTAATGAAAGCAGAACGTCTATCCATCTACCACTAATTAACATGGAACATCAATTGAAATGCTTTATGTAGAAATATCACTTAACAATAGTGTTTTATTTTTCTTTGAAACAATATTTCATGTTGATAATATATGCCTAAACTAAATTGAATAATATTTTATTTCCCAGGCTGGAAGATGTATTGAAAAATGTTCAATCAATTTCACCTTGTTCTTTTAGAAATTATGTTCTGTGTTAAGGACAAAAATGTTCAGATTTGACACACAAAAGGACATTTCACTTAGCTAGATGCCCTTCCAGATCTTTACTGAGCCCTCTCTTACTACTCTTCACTTTGGATGGCATCTCTCTTCTTCTGAAGACTCTGACTGTCTTGAGTACAGGGATTGATATTTTGTTAATTGTGGTAATGCCTGGTACAAAATATAAGTTTTAAAAAAATAAACTGATAGTGTTGAACTTGGTTTTAATTGTAACAAAATACAAATGATACTAGGTTTCTCTCCTTATAGAGGATGAAAAAATAAAGGTTTGTTGTACTTGTAAGTAAATTTTAAAATGAATATCAAATATTTCTTATTTGCAAGATAATCTGTGTTTAGTATGGGTGTGTGTTTGTATGTATGGGTGTTCTCCTAAGTGTTTGTGAAATGAAGAAGACATTTTTTCAAAAGCAATTACAGTGCTTGTTCAAGCTACATAATTATCAAAGAGGAACAAGAACCCCTCTTTTTTACGTAAGCATGAAAGTGTGTTAGTCACAACTTGAAATTTTTCAGTCACAGTCTGAAAGTTGCTGAGTAATGTTGAACTCTTTGTGACCCCACAGACTGTAGCCTGCCAGGATGCTCTGCCTATGGAGTTCTCCAGGCAAGAATACTTGAGTGGGCTGCCATTCCCTTCTCCATGGGATCTTCCCGACTCAGGAATTGAACCTGGGTCTCCTGCACTGCAAGCATCTGAGCCACCCAGTAATGTGTGCTATGGACACACTGATATAGCGATCTGTTATTCCAGAGCATTCTTCCCATGCCAACTGCTTCCTGTAATGCAAGAATCAGAAACTGTTAATGGAAGTGGATGTGTATAGTTCTTAAAATCTAGTTCTTAGTCTTTGTATTGCAACCTATATAAGCCAGTTGTGCAATATTCTGGAAACCACAATTTAAACTGTAGCCATTTTATTTGATCATTTTTTGAATTTAAAGCCTGCTTACTTACAAAAATGCCAGACTACTCTCACAATGAGCAGTCTAAGTATGAAACTGCCAAATATATATATATGTGTGTGTATATGTATACACCCCATAGACAATTGGCTCTGTGCTAATAGAAAATATTTTCTATTTTTTGTGGTATCTGTGCTAATGAAATAGCATTGCAAACTGCATAAAGTGTTAGCGACAGTAATGCCAACATCCTTTAATTTTGGCATTGCAAATTATTTGTTTACCTTTGAATATGGACTTATCTGATATTCTGTGAATTTGTGCTACTTCACACAAAATAATGAGGGTATTCAATCAATCTCCAATATCACAGTCTCATCATTAGCTATAAGCTCTAACCAACCTCCATTATTTGGTATTCTTCAAACATACCTTAAACTAATTTCTTGTGTCCTCTTTCACTCAGCAATTTCAGTCCTGTATTTCTTATTATCCAATGTCTGAAAATGGTTACCTAAAAGTATATTTTATGCAGTTTTGTAGTTATTTATGGTGGAAAGGCAAGTCCAATTATAATCACTACATCATGGTCAGAAGGAAGTGTCTCGATGAAATATTCAAATATATAATCTAAATTTCTTTCCAAGAAAGTAGAACTAGTATGTGGCAGGTCTGTGAAAACTATGAAGTCATTATACTTATATTAGATGGTATGTTGAATTTAATGGGTGAATAATTGAATGATTCAGGATTAATACATAGCCTATTTAATTTTCTCTCCAGCCCTCTTTTCTAATTTCTGAACTGTTCTCTGTCCTGTGATGGTATTCATTACATCTTTGGCTCATAACAAGTTTCTGTTAATGTTTTACTACCAAGTTGTCTTGTTGCAAATACTCTCTGAGTGGAAACAATACAAGTTAATTTACTATTTCTTAAAATCTTCTCATGATTTTGGCTATGTAAAGAAAACAAATATTTTGTACTGATTAGAATGAGTTCCTAAAACTTTTTAATAATTAGATTTACCCCACACATCTTTTCTTTTTCTAACAAGATGACTTAAATTTACTCTTAAATCTATAGCCTTATATGAAGATTTATTTTCATGTTATAAAACAGACTTTCACTTTGAGCACTAAATTAATATAACAGTATTTGCATATTCAGGGTGTTTCCAGAAAGTAGATTTTCTATATATGTTCAAATGTACCATATAAAACCAGGTTCAATTTGTGCAACTTAAATTTGAAAATATATCCAATATAGAGTACATAGGCTCTCAAAAGCATTCTTATTGATGGCTTTTTAGAAAGCATTTGCACTGTAAATGATACATCAAAATGCATAACAGAGATTTTGCAGGCATTGTCTCTGTTTTTATGGGTGATTTCCTTTCTGAAACTTTTCTATCAGTCCTATTTCTTTCATTTCTTAGAAGAGGTTTTTTGTTTCAGCCTACAGTCTTATGGCAACCCACTCCAGTGTTCTTGCCTGGAGAATCCCAGGGGCAGGGGAGCCTGGTGAGCTTCCGTCTATGGGGTCGCACAGAGTCGGACACGACTGAAGTGACTTAGCAGCAGCAGCAGCAGCAGCACAGTCTAATGTGAAATTGTAAAATTCTGGCTAATTGCCCCTCATAATAAACCACCACATTGTAGCTTTTATTCACAACACAGTTTGGCATTTGTACTATTGAGGTCCGTGGTTTAACACAAGGCAGATATGCTTAGAAAACTGAGTAAGTCTTAGGGTTATTTAAAAAGTGATAGCAAATCTATCCATATTTCATGGAAAATTCATAGGAATCATTTTAATTTAAGAACATTTCTTAACAAAAAATGTAAGTTAAAGAAGACTCAGATTGAAGCTAAAATTTTGACTTGTCATATAAATCAGTAGAAGGACCATTTTATGTTGCAGTGATTATATTAGAAATAACGCTAAATGAGGACACATCAAGATAGCAGAATGGGACATGGAACTCATCTCCTCCTACAGATACATCTAAAATAAATCTGCATGTAGAGTAATCCTCAGAATAATAGCTGAATGCTTGCCATATCACAAACAACCAAAATTGCTAGAAAGGTCATCATGTAACTGGGTAGGATGAAAGAATTATATTAAATAGGATTGGGACTAGACCTGTGTCCCTGGGAGGGAGTTGTGAAAGTGAAAATATTCCCTCTCCTTGCGGAACTCTTTCACTGATGGGGAGATTAGCTGAGACAGAAAGGGAACTTCAGAGGATCAGAGAAAAGTTTGGAAGCTGGCTTGTGTCAGGGAGAGCAGAGAGAGATCAGCCAGAGGGTCCTAGCCAACTCCCTGCACGCCCTAGGCCTGAGATGCACATCTTCTGGTACACTTGGGGACTACGTGCTGAAATTCAGACCTTTATTACAGACTTGAGGGGAGGCCTGGCTTGGCTGCACAAAGAGAGCCTCAAGGCTTGAGTCGCAACAGGAGATGTGCACAAATACAAATTTCTATATATTAAATAAACAAGGACAGGAAACTACATCCAATATCTTGTAATAACCCATAATGGAAAATAATATATATATGTATATTAATATATATATGAAACTGAATCACTTTGCTATATACCAGAAACTAAAATTATACATCAACCGCGCTTCAGTAAAAAAAAAAATAAACTGAAATAATACTAAGAATGAACCCCAGAATCTTGATTTTATGAATCAAGGTAGATTTTTTTCAAAGATCTTTCATAGATTTAGATGATTTGCTTTTCAAATAGAATACCCAACAAGCATTTTGACTGGGACTTTCAAGTATGTGGCTGCCTGTATTGTATGTGTTATTTCTGTTGCAAGTAGAAAACATCCTCTGTCCCCAAATTACTTCCCTTTAAGGCAGTCCCTTGGACTGCAAGAAGATCCAACCAGTCCATTCTGAAGGAGATCAATCCTGGAATTTCTTTAGAAGGAATGATGCTAAAGCTGAAACTCCGGTATTTTGGCCACCTCATGCGAAGAGTTGACTCATTGGAGAAGACTCTGATGCTGGGAGGGATTGAGGGCAGGAGGAGAAGGGGACGACAGAGGATGAGATGGCTGGATGGCATCACTGACTTGATGGGTGTGAGTCTGGGTGACCTCCAGGAGCTGGTGATGGACAGGGAGGCCTGGCGTGCTGCGGTTCATGGGGTCGCAAAGAGTCGGACACGACTGAGCGACTGATCTGATCTGATCTGAAGGCTTCCCTGGTGGCTCAGAGGCTAAAGGGAATCCCATGGACAGAAAAGCCTGGTAGGCTACAGTCCACGACGTCACAAAGAGTCAGACACGACTGAGCGAATTCACAATCTTGTAAAGGAATTTGAAATACAAACATTTGAAATTCATTCCCTTTGTTCTTAAAATTATAACCTTTTTTGTACCTTTGTTTTGGAATTGTTTATCAATTAACCAGATGTTTACTAAACATCAACCTCGTACCAAACTATGCTTCAGTTCAGTTCAGTTGCTCAGTCATGTCCAATTCTTTGAGACCCCATGAATTGCAGCATGCCAGGCCTCCCTGTCCATGACCAGCTTCCGGAGTTCACTCAAATTCATGTCCATCGAATCGATGATGCCATCCGGCCATCTCATCCTCTGTCATCCCCTTCTCCTCCTGCCCCCAATCCCTCCCAGCATCAGAGTCTTTTCCAATGAGTCAACTCTTCGCATGAGGTGGCCCAAGTACTGGAGTTTCAGCTTTAGCATCAGTCCTTCCAAAGAAATCCCAGGGCTGATCTCCTTCAGAATGGACTGGTTAGATCTCCTTGCAGTCCAAGGGACTCTCAAGAGTCTTCTCCAACACCACAGTTTAAAAGCTTAGGGATACACAGAAAAGTAAGACAGAGCACTGTGAGAGAGGCATGTGAAAGTGAAAAGTGAAAGTGAAGTCGCTCAGTCATGTCTGACTCTTTGCGAACCCTTGGACTTGTAACCCACCAGGCTCCTCCATCCATGGGATTTTCCTGGCAAGAATACTGGAGTGGGTTGCCATTTCCTTCTCCAGGAGATCTTCCCGACCCAAGGATTGAATCCAGGTCTTCCGCATTGTAGGCAGATGCTTTACCGTCTGAGCCACCAAGGAAGTCATGGAGGTGCTATTTTATGTGACATTGTGACAGAGGTCTCAGATAAAGTGACATAGAAGCAGACACCTGAATGATACTGAGGAATGTGTACTAGGTAACTGAGGAAAGAGAATTCCAAACAACAGTTCCTAAATGGAAGTATGTTTGTGAAACAGTGGGACAGCACTGCCAGAATGGAACAAGTAGGGAAAATGTTAAAAAATAAGTTCAGAGACCCTTTCAGGAATATCAGTGGCTTAGACCTTCTAGAAGAATTCACAACTTGTATTCTTGTTTTTCTTATCACATGTATCTAATCAATTCCATCAAATCAGTTGTCAGTTTTTAAATTATATCTCAGAACCATTTGACAGTACCCCCCTACTGTATGTTCACTTTCACTGTTTTAGTTTAATTTGCTAATATTCTTACCTTGGTATTAAAAATACCTCCTAACTTAGTCTTTTCCAGAAGTACATGGCCTTAAAGAAACTGTTAAACTCCCTAAGGCCCTAGGTAACATATTCAAAGGCAGGACTCTGAGTAGACAGTCCTTAAACATGTGCCTTATTTGAATCTGCATGTTTTTGTTTCATAACTTCAGTTTTCTATATTCCTATCAGAATTTTCATCCCATCCTCCTACCAAAAATTCAAATCTTTCAACTTTATACTTCTTTGCTTGCTTAAATACCTCAATAAATAATATGGTATACTTTGAAATTCTTAATTTGTGTAATCTTTTTCAATTTAATAGTAATCTGCATTCCCTACCATCATCTCCTGACTTCTGAATCATATACATACACATATCTCTCATGCACTGATAATCAACCAAACTCTAGTATGTTATTAGAGTTCAGGCATTTTTATAGATCTGCTTCTTTGCCTTTCTCTTTTATGTAAATGCATATGTCTACGTCCCCTGCTTTGATAGCTGTTTGGCCTTTTAATGGGTTAGAATAAAGCTAATTTTCCATCAAGAACTATGTCATTTTTTTTTTTCTGTTAGCAATTGGCAAATGTGGTTGACCTCCAATGTGCTCCACATCTGTTGTAGCACTTGAGACATTGACACAAGTAAATTATATAAAGTTGATATGTAATATTAAATATGCAATGTTAAACATTTAACTTCTTGGTTCTCCATTAGAGTGTGAACTTATTGAAAGCAAGACTATATTGCATTAATTTTTGATTTGCAATTATAAAATTCATGGACCAGCTATACTCTGATGAAATGTTTGCTAAATGATTGAATAAGTTTACTATGTTAAATTGACACAAATCTGGGTCTTTTAAATTTAGACCCTATTCTCAAGAGTCCATAAGCATGTTAAATTAATGATGTTCTAGACTCATTAATTTAAAAATTCCAATTTTTAAAGTTTAACTTTTTGGAAAGATATACTAAATCTCTTTCACAGGAGAGTTAAATATTTTTTTATCAGTTTATAATAATGTTTTGAACTCATTTATTTCATTTCATGTTCTTTATTATCTGTTTTAAAAAGACCTCTGTTGAGGAGAGGAGCTAAGATGGCGGACGTTAGGACGGGGAGAATACTTTCTCCTCCACAAATCCATTAAAAGAACATTTGAATGCTGAATAAATTCTACAAAACAACTTCTGAATGCCGGCAGAGGACATCAGGCACTTAGAAAGACAATTCATTGTCTTCAAAAGGAGATTAAGAGCCCTGTGGTAACTCCTTTTGTGGAGAAGCAGTGCGGGCACCAGCATTTGCTATTGGCAAGCGGGGGCTGGGCTAGGAGGAGTGGCGCGGCCTGCATTGCTTTGAGAAAGGATTTGGCCTGGCTATCCCGAGCGCTATCTGAGCGAAATAACCAGACTGTCGGTTATCTACTACATCAAAAGCCAGCCCTAACTTAAGACACCACCAGGACTACATACGGAACAAAGGACTCCACAGAGATAGCCGGTTGCAGGCCGTCCCACTCCAGTGACAGGCAGCTAGAGCTGGAGGCGGGCAATCACAGCCCTAGAGAGACACTGTCTATAGAACTGTAAGCAGGTTTCTGTGCTGACTCACACTTCTTCGGGCTCTGGATGGTCAACATCTGCCTGAGAAAGTGTGCTGTTTGTATACCCAGAAATCTGAGTGGCAGGGAGGTGATAAGTCACAGCAGCTGCGCTCGCTAAACACTTCATCACCTGCGCTACTCGGATCTGGGAAGGGCATAAAACACAGACTCAACTGAGTCTGTGCTTCTGAGGATTATCCGAGTGCCTGAACCTGGCCGGCTTGGATTTGGGTGTTCATCTCCGCCCCCTCTATAACAGTGCAGAGATCAGATATTGAAAAGACCAGTAAACCACCTCAATAAAGAGAATTCAACAAACTACCAGAATATAGTAAGAACACTCTAAACTTGGCAATTTTAACAAGATGAAGAGACAAAAGAATACCCAGCAGCTAAAGGAACAGGATAGATGCCCACCAAACCAAACCAAAGAGCAAGAGATAGGGAATCTACCTGATAAAGAATTCCAAATAATGATAGTGAAATTAATCCAAAATCTTGAAATCAAAATGGAATCACAGTTAAAAGAGTCTGGAGATAAGGATTGAGAAGATGCAAGAAAGGTTTAACAAGGACCTAGAAGAAATAAAAGAGTCAACACATAATGAATAATGCAATAAATGAGATCCATAACACCCTGGAGGCAACAAATAGTAGAATAACAGAGGCAGAAGATAGGATTAATGAATTAGAAGATAGAATCCTAGAAATAAATGAATCAGAGGAGAAAAAAGAAAAATGAATCAAAAGAAATGAGGACAATCTCAGAGACCTCCAGGATAACATTAAACACTACAACATTCGAATCATAGGAGTTTCAGAAGAAGAAGATAAAAAGAAAGACCATGAGAAAATACTTGAGGAGATAATAGTTGAAAACTTCCCTAAAATGGAGAAGGAAATAACCACTCAAGTTCAAGAAATCCAGAGAGTCCCTAACAGGATAAACCCAAGGCAAAACACCACAAGACACATATTAATCAAATTAACAAAGATTAAATATAAAGAACAAATATTAAAAGCAGCAAGGGAAAAATATCAAATAACTCACAAGGGAATTCCCATAAGGATAACAGCTGATCTTTCAATAGAAACTCTCCAAGCCGGGAGGGAATGGCAAGACATAATTAAAGTGACGAAAGAAAATAACTCACAGCCTAGATTATTGTATCCAGCAAGGATCTCATTCAAATATGAAGGAGAAATCAAAAGCTTCACAGATAAGCAAAAGTTGAGAGAATTTAGCACCATTAAACCATTTCTCCAACAAAAACTAAAGGACATTCTCTAGATAAGAATCACTAAAAAGATGTATAAATTCGAACCCAAAACAATAAAGTAAATCCTATTTATCAATAATTGCTTTAAACGTTAATGGGCTGAATGCCCTAATCAACAGACAAAGACTGGCCGAATCGATACAAAAACAATACCCCTACATACCTTGTCTACAAGAGACAACCAAAAGACTAAAACGGGTCAAATGGATACAAAAACTAGACCCCTATATATGTTGTCTACAAGAGAATCACCTTAAAATAGGGGATATATACTGACTGAAAATGAAGGGCTGGAAAAAGATTTTCTATGCAAATATAGACCAAAAGAAAACAGGAGTAGCAATACTCATATCAGATAAAATTGACTTTAAAGATCCTGAAAAGGAGACAATCAAGGTTATACATAACGACTTAAAGGAACAATCCAAAAAGAAGTTATAACAATTATAAATATATATGCACCCAATATTGGAGCATTGATATATCTAAGACAAACATTAATTAGTATGATAGAAGAAATATGCAGCAATACAATAATAGTGGGAGACTTTAATACCCCACTCATACAATCTGTCTGTAATAGACAAAGTAAAGAAGAAAACATATTCACTTATGAGCCTCAAAAAAATTCAGTTCACTCAGGAGAGTTAAAAAAAAATAGACTTATTTGTTCAGTCTGTAAATGTTTATTGACTATTTTATGGGTCTGGTACCACTTTGGGTATTAGGGAGGAAGGAGTGACAAATGTGATCCTGTCCTAAATAATATATTGTGGTAAAGATAGACCTACTAATACAAAATACCAAGATGTGCCTAAGATGAGGACACCCAAACTGGACTTTTAGTTTCCTGAACTTTTCATTTCCAGATCAAACCTCCTAATATAGGATGAATTCAACATGATTTTTTTTAATTGTTCTTTGTGATTAAAAACAGAAATCCATTAGTTAAGAAATTGCATATACTCCTCCCCACTATCACTCCCCTTCTTTGAGAAAAAAATAAATAAAAAGACCTCTGTTATTTATTGATATGTTTCAACTACTACTTTAAATCCAGGCATAAAGTTTTCCAAATCACTCATTCACTGCCTGTTCAGAACCAATTTCATGTATTTTTATTTCTAAAGCACTTGATTTAATAGAAAATCAAGTAATTGGGGGTGCAGGGCGAGAAGCTGAGGAGGAACAAAAAGAGAAATAAGGAAACCTAGAATAAAGTAGAATCAATTAGCCAAAGGAAGAGAGAGACGTTGGACATTGTATCAGAATAAGATGAGGACTTATACTTAAGTACACAGTTCAGTCGCTCAGTCGTGTCCAACTCTTTGCAATACCATGACTGCAGCATGCCAGGCTTCCCTGCCCATCACCAACTCCCGGAGTTTACCCAAACTCATGTCCATTGAGTCAGTGATGCCATCCAGCCATCTCATCCTCTGTTGTACCCTTCGCCTCCTACCCTCAATCTTTCCCAGCACCAGGGTCTTTTCCAATGAGTCAGCTCTTCGCATCAGATCAGATAAGATCAGTCGCTCAGTCGTGTCTGACTCTTTGCGACCCCATGAATCCCAGCACACCAGGACTCCCTACCCATCACCAACTCCCAGATTTCACTGAGACTCACATCCCTCGAGTCAGTGATGCCATCCAGCCATCTCATCCTCTGTCGTCCTCTTCTCCTCTTGCCCCCAATTCCTCCCAGCATTAGTTTTTTCCAGTGAGTCAACTCTTCGCATGAGGTGGCCAAAGTACTGGAGTTTCAGCTTTAGCATCATTCCTTCCAAAGAAATCCCAGGGCTGATCCCCTTCAGAATGGACTGGTTGGATCTCCTTGCAGTCCAAGGGACTCCCAAGAGTCTTCTCCAACACCACAGATCAAAAGCATCAATTCTTCAGCGCACAGCCTTCTTCACAGTCCAACTCTCACATCCATACATAACCACAGGAAAAAGTTCACATCAGGTAGCCAAAATATTGGAGTTTCAGCTTCAACATCAGTCCTTCCAATGAACCCTCAGGACTTACCTCCTTTAGGATGGAGTCCAAGGGACTCTCAAGATTCTTCTTCAACACCACAGTTCAAAAGCATCAATTCTTCATTGCTCAGGTTTCTTTATAGTCCAACTCTCACATCCATACATGACTACTGGAAAAACCGTAGCTTTGACTAGATGGACCTTTGTTGGCAAAGTAATGTTTCTGCTTTTTAATATGTTGTCTAGGTTGGTCATAACTTTCTTGTCAAGGAGAAAGCATCTTTTAATTTCATGGCTGCAGTTACCATCTGCAGTTATTTTGGGGCCCAAAAATATAATCTGCCTGTTTCCTCATCTCCTTGCCATGAAGTGATGGGGCCAGATGCCATGATCTTAGCTTTCTGAATGTTGAGCTTTAAGCCAACTTTTTCACTCTCCACTTTCACTTTCATCAAGAGCCTCTTTAGTTCTTCACTTTCTGCCATAAGGGTGGTGTCATCTGCATATCTGAGTTTCTTGATATTTCTCCTGGCAATCTTGATTCCAGCTTGTGCTTCCTCGAGCCCAGTGTTTCTCATGATGTACTCTGCATATAAGTTAAATAAACAGGGTGACAATATACAGCCTTGACATACTCCTTTCCCTATTAGGAACCAGTCTGTTGTTCCATGTCCAGTTCTAACTGTTGCTTCCTGACCTGCATACAGATTTCTCAAGAGGCAGGTCAGGTGATCTGGTATTCCCATCTCTTTCAGAATTTCCCGCAGTTTATTGTGATCCACACAGTCAAAGGCTTTGGCACAGTCAATAAAGCAGAAATAGATGTTTTTCTGGTACTCTTCTGCTTTTTTCATGACCCAGCAAATGTTGGCAATTTGATCTCTGGTCCTCTGCCTTTTCTAAATCCAGCTTGAACATCTGGAATTTCACAGTTCATGTACCATTGAAGCCTCGTTTGGAGAATTTTGAGCATTACTTTACTAGCCTGTGAAATGAGTCAATTGTGTGGTAGTTAGCGCATTCTTTGGCATTGCCTTTCTTTGGGATTGGAATGAAAACTGACCTTTTCCAGTTCTGTGGCCACTGCTGTATTTTCCAAATTTTCTGGCATATTGAGTGCAGCACTTTCACAGCATCATCTTTCAGGATTTGAAATATCTCAACTTGAATCCCATCACCTCCACTAGCTACTGGAGACTACACAAAGAATGAAGAGACAGAGCCAAGGCAAAAACAGTAACCAGTTGTGGATGTGACTGGTGATGGAAGCGAAGTCCAATGCTGTAAATAGCAATATTGCATAAGAACCTGGAATGTTATGTCCACGCTATATGCTAAGTCGCTTCAGTCGTGTCTGACTCTGTGTGACCCCATAGACAGCAGCCCACCAGGCTCCACCGTCCCTGGGATTCTCCAGGTAAGAACACTGGAGTGGGTTGCCATTTCCTTCTCCAATGCATGAAAGTGAAAAGAGAAAGTGAAGTCGCTCAGTCGTGTCCGACTCTTAGTGACCCCATGGACTGCAGCCTACCAGGCTCCTCCGTCCGTGGGATTTTCCAGGCAAGAGTACTGGAGTGGGGTGCCATGAATCAAGGCAAATTGGAACTGGTCGAACAGGAGATGCCAAGACTAAAGTTACTGTTTTAGAAATCAGCAAACAAAAATGGACTGGAATGGGTAATTTAACTCAGGTAACCATTATATCTACTACTGTGGGCAAGAATCCTTTAGAAGAAATGGAGTAGCCATCATAGTCAACAAAGAGTATCAAACGCAGTACTTGGATGCAATCTCCTAAAGGACAGAATGACCTCTGTTTGTTTCCAAGGCAAACCATTCAGTATGACAGTCATCCAAGTATATGCCACGGCCAGTCATGCTGAAGAAGCTGAAGTTGAACGGTTTTATGAAGACCTACAAGACCTTTTAGAACTAACACCCAAAAAAGATGTCCTTTTCATTATTGGGGACTGGAATGCAAAAGTATGAAGTCAAGAAACACCTGGAGTAACAGGCAAATTTGGCCTTAGAATACGGAATGGAGCAGGGCAAAGGCTAATAGAGTTTTGCCAAGAGAACACACTGGTCATAGCACACACCCTCTTCCAACAACCCAAGATTAGACTCTATACATGGACATCACCAGATGCTCAACACCAAAATTGGATTGATCATATTCTTTGCAGCCAAAGATGGAGAAGCTCTATACAGTCAACAAAAACAAGACTGGGAGCCGACTGTGGCTCAGATCATGAACTCCTTATTGCCAAATTCAGACTTAAATTGAAGAAAGTGGGGAAAACCACTAGACCATTCAGGTATGGCCTAAATCAAATCCCTTACGATTTTACAGTGTAAGTGGGAAATAGATTTAAGGGACTAGATCTGATAGAGTACCTGATGAACTATGGACGGAAGTTCGTGACATTGTATAGGAGACAGGGAGCAAGAACACCCCCAAGAAAGAGAAATGAAAAAAAGCAAAATGTCTGTCTGGGGAGGCCTTACAAATAGCTGTGAAAAGAAGAGAAGCCAAAAGCAAAGGAGAAAAGGAAAGATATAAGCATCTGAATGCAGAGTTTCAAAGAATAGCAAGGAGAGATAAGAAAACCTTCCTCAGTGATCAGTGCAAAGAAAGAGAGGAAAAGAATAGAATGGGAAAGACTAGAGATCTCTTCAAGAAAATTAGAGATACCAAGGGAACATTTCATGCAAAGATGGGCTCGATAAAGGACAGAAATGGTATGGACCTAACAGAAGCAGAAGACATTAAGAAGAGGTGGCAAGAATACACAGAAGAACTGTACAAAAAAGATCTTCAAGACCCAGATAATCACGATGGTGTGATCACTCACCTAGAGCCAGACATCCTGGAATGTGAATTCAAATGGGCCTTATGTAGATGATATGAATATAAGTTGATGTTTCAAAAAACACAAGTGTGAGGAGGGAAGAGATAAGATAGCATAGTGAGGACAGAAGTGTTTGGGGCTTTTATTAAGAGTTAGATTTTATCATTTTTTTAAAGCATGAATATTTAAACATATTTCAATTTAAGAATAAGAAACAGATATTGAGGTGGGCGGGAAGTTAAATTTGTGAGGAAGGAAAAAATGTAGTAGTTTTGGAAAAAGTTAGATATGTGAATAAAGGACTGAGAGCCAGGAAAGGGAATCGTTTTAGCATTCAGAATGACAGAATTACCTCTGGTGGTATTGTTTTTAAAAGAACATCTTTCTTCATCTTACATCATTATTACTTTTGCTGTGATTAACTGAAGCAGCCTCTGCTTGGATCTATTATAATTACTCAAACTGTTATTTTTCACTGAACCATGCATAATTCTAATGTGCTTATCTGGCAGTTCATATCTTTGGAGATATTTCTTTCTTATGAAAATTTAAAATCCTCTTCTATAGTCAGCTTTTCAACAATAACCACCAAAAATAATCTTAAGAGAAGTTGTGATCTATACATGGTGCCAGTGGATTTGGAACTAGTAAATTTGGGTGTGTATATTTATTAGTTGGAAGATGCAGTATCTGATTTTAAGACCTATTATAAAGCTACAAAAATCAAGGGAATGTGAAATTAGTGTAAGATTACATATTAAGACCAAGGTAACAAAACAGATCATGTGGAAGTAGATTTAACATTCAGTAAGTTGATTTTCTTTCCCAACACATGCACTAAATCAAAAATTAAGAATTTTTGTTTTCATTTTCACAGCTGGACATCCCTAAAGGAATAAAATGAATCTTAATTTCTGCCTCACACCATACATTTTTAATTTGAGATGTATCATAAACACAAATGTGAAGAATAAATTGTACAGTTTCTAAAAGAAACAGCATGCTTTCGCAACCTTAGAGTTAGAAAAGGTTTAAGAAAAGAAACATAGAAGAAAAACAAAAGGCTAATTATACTTAATTTAAAAACCTCTGTTCATAAAGATACACTACCGAGGAAAATGAAAATGCAAACCATAAAGGGAAGAAAATAACCATTGTGATTTGACATGATAGCAGTTGCATTGGGATATATAAAGAATGCTTATAACTCAATAATAAAATGATCAACAACTCCAACAGCTCCCCTGTCCCCCTAAAAGCCAAAGACATAAACAGATATTTTTTAAAAGACACATACAAATGAAGGCATGTAACCGTATGAAAAAGTTTTTAGCAGCATTAATTATCAGGAAGATGGAAATTAAAACCATGGGATACCACAGTATAACATTTTCTTTAAGGTGTCAACATACAGTTATGACTTAGCAATTATGTTCATTAATTTTCAATGAGTGATGAAAAAATATTACAAAAGAAGGTTCATAGTGGCTTTATAGCTAAAAACAGAAAACAATCCAAATGTTCCATAACAGGAAAAGGATCAGTCAATTTGTAATTTTGTCATGCAGTTGAATACTTCTTAACAGTAAATGGGAATAAACAACTGACACGTAAAACATAGATGGATATTAAAACCATCGTGTTGACAAAGTCAGTACAGTGTGCAGTTCTATTTATATGAAGTTCTAAATGAAGCAAAACTAAAAACTAATACATGATGATAGAAAACAAGACAGTGATTATCTAGAGAGTGGAGGCTGTGGAGATTGAAAAAGAGCATGTAAGGATTTTCTGATTATGGAAATAGTCTATAACCTGAGTGGGAAATTGAGGCATAAACTTTTAAAAATGGCATATAGGTCTGCTGAAATGAGAACTTAGATTAAGGGATACCTTATCTCTTTTTCCATCAATAAGATGCATTACTCTACCCTTTGAGAGAAAAGCCTTATCTAATCTTTCTACAAAACCCATGTAGTTTCATATGGGTTCATAATAAACTTTTGCAGAAAAAGTTATTTTTATAACTTTAGACTCTTTTTTGAGAACAAAATTATACTGTTGAGTATAATTGTATTTATATACTGTTTCATACATGAGGCTTCATATAAGTACACATACATATACACACACACATATATATACATGTGTGTGTATACATGAAATTATGTTGAACTGGGGAACCATTTCTTATTTGAGTCTGAAATGTGATAATAATGTGAAAACATAACCAAAAATATATCTGGGATATCAATATAATAAGTCAGTCAAATACTAAAACTGAATTAAAAATAGATATAATATTTCTTTTACTCATTTATGTGAATACATGTGCAAATATACTGAAGAGCTTCATAGAGGTTTCAGGCATTAAATTCAAAAATAATTTGTGTAACTTAAGGTGTAGGAGTGTCTTGAAGTGATCTTCCCCTTTTATCTGAATGGAGTTGCCCATTAGCTTTTTTACTTATCTGCATGTTTCTTAAAATCAAGAACTTTGTTGTTTATAATTCAAACTAAGCAATATTCATCTGCCTAATTCAAACAGATATTTCACTTAATTATTTTACATTAATGAACTATTATGGAATGATAGCCAAAAAAAAAAAAAAATTACCTCTTTTTACTGCTGTAAACTGAGATGATCAAACCCCAGAATTAAACAGCTTCCTCTCAGCGTTCCATTAGCAAGCAATGTATAATGCTTTGTAGAACTAGTGTTTTACACAAAAGACATTTCCACTTAGTGAAGAAAGTAAAGACAGCAATACATCATCTTTTGAATTAATTTTTGTGTTAATCTTAAATTGTATCTTTGAGCAGTACAAAGTTTATCAACAAAAAGAATAAAGTCATGAGACAAGATGACCCAATATGCAACAAGTCCCATACTTAATTGTTTAAATCACAAGATTTTTAGTATTAAAGGAATAATCCTTGATATAAGAAAAGGTGGAATGGAATCTTTTCTAATTGTTTTAACTCAAAATTAAGGATGTTCAATTCTATCATAAAACTTGTGTCTTTCTAACATAAACCCAAAACACAATCCAAAATTTGACTTGTCAATTGAAGTATATTGATAAGCATTTATAAAGCATTCATTTAAAGAATTGTACAGATCTAACTTGAATGGTCTTTTAAATGACTCAGAAGTATCAGCATGTTCAAATAATATTTAAATGGTTTAAATTATTTTAATTCCCCAGGTACAAATCTCACTTTCTTAAGAAACTGTGCGGTGCCTTTTGGGGAGGTTTTCTCTTGCATTCATTTTTTTAAGTTCTACTTTGCATTGTTGATGTGCTGTTATGTTTATCAGACTCCCTTTTCATTTATGGCATCTTAAATGTTAGGCTCCGTTTCTGTTTCAGTTACTTGTATCCTTCAATCTTCACATAACATTCACATACTAAGTGTTTAATAAACTTTAAGCAAGAATGGCAACATAAACAGAACTTACTACATTCCCAGGGTCACAAACACATATATTATTGGGGTAATACAACTGGCTACCTAAAAATGAACAGAATTTAAAGTTAAGGGAGGAATTACCTCATGGTTTATATCCTATGGGGATTAACTAGTTTTTGTTTTATGGAAGTTAGCTAGTGAACTTTTGGCATTAGATAGATATGCAGACACATGAACATACAAAGTACTTGATGTAGTCTGTGTAAATGAATATTTATAAAGAAAGCCTTGAAGATTTATTCTACTTCTTCACAGATCTGACTAAATTTCACCACTTTATTCATTGCTAGGGCTTGTCTGAATATTACTCAATTACCCAAATGTTTTGTTTTTATATGCCTTAGGTCCTCCCAACCTTAACTTAGATTAAAACCACACACACACAAAAATCCATTTTTAAAGCCACACAAAGAAAACACTACATCAAAACTGTTAATATGCACCTCAAACAGAAAACATGCATGTCTTCATTTGTCTTTCATCTCATTTATGCCAGCCTATATCTTACTGGCAAAAATTGCTTTCCAGCTCTAGACAATCTAATTTGACTGTGATGCTTTCTGGCACTTGGGTATAACGTGTTTCTTTGGTTCAAGTAAAAGATTTGCAAAACCAGTCCAAAAGCTTTATTATCAGGGCAGAGCATCAGTGCATTTCTTGGACATTCATCACAAACAGAATGTGTGAAAGCTGGAGGAGAATGAATCATCCTAGATTACCCATCTAGGATTTGAGAGGCCCACCACAAAACAGCAACAGCAGAGATTAACTTGCTGGAGTCCCCAGGAAATTTACAGAGGCTGTTCTGTGGAGAAATAGAAACCCCATTTGCAAGATCTTTACCTGTGAAAGGTGTCTTAAATCAGAGGAAGCCTGGACACGAAAATTCTGTGAGGGTGCCCCACAGTTCAAGGTAATCTTGATAATCTTTCCAACAATCTCCTTTTTCACTGGATGTTTTTAATCTTTAAAAACATATGTATATTTACATGCAGAATAGCTTGACTCAGAAATAGAAATTTAAAATTGATGTTACCATGGGAAGTTTTATATCGTTCTGGAAAGATATTCAGATAGGGACCCTAAATCTCATGCTTTTGCTCAGGGATTGAACTGTGGTTGGATACATACATGTATCCCCTTTCTAGCCACCAATTTTCTGTCACCAGTCCCAGTAAGCTGGTCTTTCTAGACATTTAATCAATTAGTATGGCCTAGTAAGGTTATACACAGGCATTCTCAACTGGTTAAAATGCCAACCTTTCTCTATGCTGATCAGCTTTCCAATTTCTAATTCAGTGATTTCCTCGTAAGCATAATGCATTGACCTTGAAAGAATCCAAAATAGCTAGCTACTTTTCAAAGATTTTGGGATTCCTGTCTCTTTGTAAGCAGAGTATGTTTGAAAAAAATTGCCTTCCTACTCTACAAAGATATGCCTGTGCATTTGACATTCTTGTTTGAGATGCTCATTTGGACTTAGGCACTGAGGACTCTGGATAAAATAATATTCAAAATAATCTTAAAATCCACATTTAATGTATTAAGCTAAGATTAAAAGGTCATTGCTTGCTGGTAGAACATAGTTAGGAAACCAATTATTTTCTTTCTCATCACTTGCACTCTGCATATTGAGACAGAACAGGGCATCCCAGTCAAAATGTATAATTTAATATGAAAATGTGTCTGTACATAAGAAAAAATATATATATCCTTGATCATCAAAAGGCATCTCTGCTGCTGCTGCTGCTAAGTCGCTTCAGTCGTGTCCGACTCTGTGCGACCCCATAGACAGAAGCCCACCAGGCTCCCCCGTCCCTGGGATTCTCCAGGCAAGAACACTGGAGTGGGTTGCCATTTCTTTCTCCAATGCATGAAAGTGAAAAGTGAAAGTGAAGTCGCTCAGTCGTGTCCGACTCTTAGCGATCCCATGGACTGGAGCCTACCAGGATCCTCCATCCGTGGGATTTTCCAGGCAAAAGTACTGGGGTAGGGTGCCATTGCCTTCCCCGAGGCATCTCTGGAGAGTACCATTTATAAATAGAATATTTAAAGGAAATAATTCTTCTTTTTACTTATTTGTTTTGGACACTAAATATAAGGGCTTAAAAAGACCTCAAGTCAATCACTGTATTAGTCATGATGGAAGAATTTGGTGAATTCTGGTACTCTGGCTACCAGAACTAATTTAAGAATCCCTCCTATTCCTTTCAGTTGTGTGTGTCCTTTTATTATTCTCCATAGTGGTTCTGGACCTTTTGCTTATTCTGGGTCTTACTTTGTTCACTTTCCTTTGTCATTAATACTAAGCTTTCCACTCAGAATGAAAAATCCAATATATTTATCTGGATTTGCACACTTCATAGCTTGTTGCCATTTCCCTAAAGTGTGTTCAAACTTCTGTATCTACTATCTAAAAAGTATATTTTTGGTTAGAAATGTATATATTATTGCAATATCTTGCTCCACTTGGTTGACTATATTTTTGCCATATTAATTACATTTTAAACATTTAGAACAATAAAACTGGTCATCAGTTTGTCCTGAAGAAAAACGTTGAGTAATTTCATTCTTTTTTCCACTTGTAAATGCTTTTTCCTTGGTGTGTTTTAAAGGACAAGAGTTTCCTAACCATTTCAGAATGAGACTTATTCCAAGTTGGATAGATGCTGCTGAGCTAAGTATTGGAGTTTTGGGCTTGTCAAGCAATTCTAATTTACAAGTTTAAACTTCTGAAATTACCAGCAAAAGCAATTAGAGACAAAGTATTGTAAAACTGAGATTTCCAAGGAATATGACATTGCTTACACCATCTTGAATTAAAGATTGATTGTGTTTCTTTGTTATAATAGCTTTAATATTACTTCTAATTCTATTTGTGAAAAAATACATTTTTGTAAAAATAAGAACTTCACAATGAAACAAATAAACATAACATTGTAGTCTTTGTTCGGTCTATAACGGGAGAGATTAGAAGTTAATTTATGCCAGAAACCAAAGTCTAGACATGGTTATACAATAAACATTACCAGCAGCAGTAATCAGGCCATGGATTAACTTGATCCCAAGCACTCACTTGTTTTGTAATCCAGGTTTCTGAATCCTAGCTTCAAGGACATGTTTTATAAATTAAAACATGTGAATCCTGCCACAACAAAGAATATATCAAATAAACCAGTGAAGGATTATGCTTTTTGAGGAGGTAAGGATTCTGCTTTTTAAATCTAAAAATATATTCATATCTAGACCTCTGTTCAAACCCATTATTTCTGAGAGCTGCCAAAAAAAAAGAAAGAAAAAAATGTGCAAATGTTTCCTTTGTTAGTCATGACAGTTACCTCTGACTGCTTTGGTGTTTATTGGAGAAGGAAATGGCAACCCACCCTCGTGTTCTTGCCTGGAGAATCCCAGGGACGGGACGGGGGAGCCTGGTGGCTCCATCTGTGGGATCACACAGAGTCAGACATGACTGAAGTGACTTAGCAGCAGTAGCAGCAGCAGCTTTGGAGTTTAGAGCCAATAGTTTCTCCTTTGTCTATTGTGGTGCCAGAAAACAATGTATCTAATGCAGCCATAGCTATTATCTGTCTTATTCTCCAGAATATGTTTACTCTAGGGTTATATAAAAATTACATAACTTGGTTTGTATGTTTAATTTGTAACATATAAATTGAATCCCCATTGTATGAGGAATTGGACAGATATATTGGAGATTTATCTCCAGTATATAACCAGGGGATTCCTGGTGGCTAAGACGGTAAGGAATCTGGCTACAGTGTGGGAGACTGAGGATCCATACCTGGGTTGGGAAGATACCCTGGGGAAGGGACTGGAAACCCACTCCAGTATTCTTCCATGGAAAGAAAAGCCTGGCAGTCTCTGGGGTTGTAAAGAGTTGGACACAACTGAGCAACTAACATATATATTGGGGATAAAGATACATATTTAATGTCATAGTCATATTTAACTATGATTTTTTAAGAACTGAAATACTTTCTCAAATTGCCTATAAATTGAAATTATCTACATTTTTTCACATAAAATAATATATTAAAGAAACTATGGTAACTATGAAAAAATTTAAAAGAAATAATGTCAAAATACCCAAGTAGACAAACTTTTCATGCTTTGATATAGTGGGACAAAAGGTATCACTTTGTTTCAAGTCACAAATATATACCTATGTGTTATCACCATCATTCCAAAGGAATTTCAAACAAGAATCAGTAATGTGGATTAATCTCAGTAATACAGAACAATATCAAGACACACTTCATTTCTGATGACTGATAATAATTCCTATATTAGTAGTGACACACTTGCTCTTATGTTTTTAGCCATGGTTTTCAGAGTAAAGAAATTTAAAACTCCCTAGTGAATGATGTGGAGAAGGCAATGGCACCCCACTCCAGTACTCTTGCCTGGAAAATCCCATGGACAGAGGAGCCTGATGGGCTGCAGTCCATGGGGTCGCTTAGAAGTCGGACAAGACTGAGCGACTTCACTTTCACTTTTCACTTTCATGCATTGGAGAAGGAAATGGCGGCCCACTCCAGTGTTCTTGCCTGGAGAATCCCAGGGACGGGGGAACGTGGTGGGCTGCCGTCTCTGGGGTCGCACAGAGTCGGACACGACTGAAGCGTAGCAGCAGCAGTGAATGATGTACTTTCATCACTTTTCTTGCTGCAATATTGCATTCACATTATTTTTATTTCTGCAATTCAGATACAGTTTTCTACATTTATATAGAGTTCAGATGGGTTTGAAACATATCCTACTCCTTCTCAAAGAAAAGTAGTGCTGTTTTTGCTGGTACACCTAATACTTTGACATCATTTTGAAAAATATACTTTCTAGAGCAGTTTTAGGTTCACAGCAAAATTCACCAAACGATACACAGACTTCCCATATCTACCCTGCCTACACACATGTGTTTGTTGTTTAGTCACTAAGTCCTATCCAACTCTCTTGCAACCTTGTGGACTGCCAGGCTTCTCTATCCATGGGATTTTCCAGGCAAGAACACTGAAATTGGTTGTCCTTTCCTTCTCCAGAGGATCTTCCTGACACAGGGATCGAACCCATATCTCTGGCATTGACAGGTGGTTTCTTTACCACTGAGCCACCTGGGAAGCCCTTCACACGTGCCCATCCTCCCTCTTTTCAATATCCACCCCCCAAAACTCCAACAGTTTGGCTACCTGATGCAAAGAGCTGACTCATTGGAAAAGACCCTGATGCTGGGAAAGATTGAGGGCAGGAGGAAAAGGGGACGACAGAGGATGAGATGGTTGGATGGCATCACACAACTCAATGGACATGGGTTTGGGTGGACTCCAGGAGTTGGTGATGGACAGGGAGGCCTGGCGTGCTGCAGTTCATGGGGTCGCAAAGAGTCAGACACGATTGAGCAACTGAATTGAACTGAAAGGTACATTTGTTACAGCTGATAAACCTACATTAAACACATCATGATCACGCAGTGCCCACAGTTAAAGTTCACTCTTGATGTTGCATATTCTGTGGGCTTGGACAAACAATAGCATGTAGCCACCTTTATGTTATCAGAGTAGTTTTACTGCCCCCAAAATTCTCTGTACTACTCTTATTCCTTTCTCTCTCCCCACTAACCTGGTAGCTCAGCTGGTAAAGAGTTCACCTGCGAGGCTGGAGAGCTGGGTTCAATCCTGGGTTGGGAGGATCCCCTGGAGAACGGAAAGGCTACCCACTCCAGTATTCTGGCCGACAGAATTCCATGGACCGTATAGTCCATGAAGTCATAAAGAGTTGGATAGGACTCAACGACTTTGACTTCTGCTTTTTCCCCGACCTCTAGCAACTGCTGATTGTTCTTTTCATTGTTTTCATAGTTTTTCTTTTTCCAGAATATCATATAGTTGGAATCATACAATGTGTAGCCTTTTTATATTGACTTATTTCACTTAGTAATATCCATTTAAGGTTTTTTCATGTTTTTTCCTGCTTGATAATTCTTTATTGTTGTTTTGTTTTTAGTGCTGAATTGCACCATTAGGCTGTATCACAGTTATGTGTTCACCTACTAATGGACATCTTGTTTGTTTCCAAGTTTTGCAATACTGAATAAAGTTGTTATACATAACCATGTGCAGGTTTTTATGTGGACATACGTTGTCAACTCCTTTGGGTAAATACCAAGAGGCACAATTACTGGAACATATACGACTGAGCGACTGATCTGATCTGATCTGATGGAATGAGTATGCTTAATATTGTAGGAAATGGTCAAACTGTCTTCCAAAGAGGATGTACTATTTTCCATTCCCACAAGCAGTGAATGATAGTTTGTTGTTCTACATCCTCACCAGCATTTGGTGTTATCAGTGTTCCAGATTATGGCCATTCTAATGGGTTTGGAGAGGCAATTCATTGTTTGCATTTCATTTCCCTGATAACATGTGTAACATTTTCATATGCTTAATTGCCTTGTGTATATCTTTGAAGTGTCATTTAAAGTCTTTGGCCTATTATTTAATCAGGTTGTTTTTCTTACTGTTGTTTTTTAAGGGTTCTAAGTATATTTTGGATAGTGACCCTCTATCATATATCATTACAAATACTTTCTCCCAGTCTGTGGCTTATCCATTTATTCTCTTGACAGTCTCTTTTCTAGAGCAGAGAATTTTAGTTCTAACAGTCTAACATATCAGTATTTTCTTTCATTGATTGTGCATTTATGTTGTGTCTAAAAAGTTATCACCAAACCCAAAATTAACTAAATTTTCTCCTATATTATCTTCTAGGAGCTTTATAGATTTGCATTTTATATTTAGATCTGTGATCCATGTGTAGTTTATTTTGTTTGGAGTATAAGTTCTGCATTTAGATTTATCTTTTCACATGTGGATGATCAGTTTTCCAGCACCATTTGTTGAAAAGATTATCTTTGCTCCATTTTATTGACTTTTCTTCTTAGTCAAATATCAAATGAGTGTATGTGTGTGAGTTGACTTCTGGGCTATCTATTCTGTTTTACTGATTGATCTATGTGTTCCTTGACTGCTTTCACACAGTCTTGATTACTATAGTCTGATACTAAACCATAAAGTCAGGGAGATGCATTCCTCCAACTTTGTTCTTTTCCTTCAATATCATAGTGGCTCTTTTGGGTCTTTGGCTCTTTCATATAGACTTCAGATTCACTTTGATGTCCATGAATTAACTTGGAATTTTGATAGGGATTGAATTGAATCTGTAGATAATATTTATAAAAGCTGACATACTAACTGCACTGAGTCTTCGTATCTGTGAATATGGAATATGTCTCTGTTTCTTCAATTATTCATTTACTTGATTCATCAGAGTTTTTACCTTTTCTTATGTAGCAATTGTACATATTTATTAGATTTATATATACTTATTTGGGGCTGTGCTAATGTAAATGGTAAACATCTTCATGACCCAGATAATCACAAATATGTGATCATTTACCTAGAGCCAGACATCCTGGAATGTGAAGTCAAGTAGGCCTTAGGAAACATCACCACGAACAAAGCTAGTGGAGGTGATGGAATTCAGTTGAGCTATTTCAAATCCTAAAAGATGATGCTGTGAAAGTGCTGCACTTAATATGCCAGCAAATTTGGAAAACTCTTCAGTGGCCACAGGTCTGGAAAAAGTCAGTTTCATCCCAATCCCAAAGAAATTGCACTCATCTCACACGCTAGTAACTGTTACTGTTAAGTCGCTTCAGTCGTGTCCGACTCTGTGCGACCCCATAGACGGAAGCTCACCAGGCTCCCCCATCCCTGGGATTCTCCAGGCAAGAACACTGAGTAATGCTCAAAATTCTCCAAGCCAGGCTTCAACAATATGTGAACCATGAACTTCCAGATGTTCAAGCTAGTTTTAGAAAAGGCAGAGGAACCAGAGATCAAATTGCCAATATCCGCTTGATCATGGAAAAAGCAAGAGAGTTCCAGAAAAACATCTATTTCTGCTTTATTGACTATGCCAAAGCCTTTGACTGTGTGGATCACAACAAACTGGAAAATTCTGGAAGAAATGGGAATACCAGACCATCTGATCTGCCTCTTGAGAAACCTGTATGCAGGTCAGAAAGCAACAGTTAGAACTGGCCATGGAACAACAGACTGGTTCCAAATAGGAAAAGGAGTACGTCAAGGCTGTATATTGTCACCCTGCTTATTCAACTTATATGCAGAGTACATCATGAGAAACACTGGACTGGATGAAACACAAGCTGGAATCAAGATTGCTGGGAAAAATATCAATAACCTCAGATATGCAGATGACAAGACCTTTTTGACAGAAAGTGAAGAACTAAAGAGCCTCTTGATGAAAGTGAAAGAGGAGAGTGAAAAGGTTGGCTTAAAGCCCAACATTCAGAAAACTAAAATCATGGCCTCCAGTTCCATCAGTTCAGTTCAGTTCAGTCACTCAGTCGTGTCTGACTTTTTGTGACCCCATGAATCACAGCACACCAAGCCTCCCTGTACATCACCAACTCCCGGAGTTCACTCAGACTCACATCCATCGAGTCAGTGATGCCATCCAACCATCTCATCCTCTGTCATCCCCTTCTCCTCTTGCCCCTAATCCCTCCCAGCATCAGAGTCTTTTCCAATGAGTCAGCATGAGGTGACCAAAGTACTGAAGTTTCAGCCTTAGCATCATTCCTTCCAAAGAAACCCCAGTCCCATCACTTCATGGCAAATAGATGGGGAAACAGTGGAAACAGTGGCTGATTTTATTTTTCTGGACCCCAAATCACTACAGATGGTGACTGCAGCCATGAAATTAAAAGATGCTTTCTCCTTGGCAGGAAAGTTATGACCAACCTAGACAGCACATTAAAAAGCAGAGACATTACTTTGCCAGCAGAGGCATAGTCAACAAAGTCTGTCTAGTCAAGACTTGTTTTTCCAGTAGTCATGTATGGACGTGAGAGTTGGAATATAAACAAAGCTGAGTGCCGAAGAATTGATGCTTTTGAACTGTGGTGTTGGAGAAGACTCTTGAGAGTCTCTTGGACTACAAGGAGATCCTACCAGTCCATCCTAAAGGAAATCGGTCCTGAATATTCATTGGAAGGACTGATGTTGAAGCTGAAACTCCAATACTTTCGCCACTTGATGCAAAGAGCTGACTCATTTGAAAAGACCCTGATTCTGGGAAAGATTGAGGGCAGGAGAAGAAGGGGATGACAGAGGATGAGATGGTTGGATGGCATCACCGACTCAATGGACATGAGTTTCAGTGAACTCTAGGAATTTGTGATGGATAGGGAGGCCTGGCATCCTGCAGTCCATGGAGTCTCCAAGAGTCAGACAAGACTGAGCAGCTGAACTGAATGTAAATAGTAGGACTTCACAGGTGGCATAGTGGTAAAGAATCCACCTGCCAATGCAGAAGACTCAAGGAGGTGTAGGTTTAATCCCTGGGTCAGCAAGATCCCCTAGAATAGGAAATGGCAACACACTCCAATATTCCTGACTGGAAAATTCCATGGACAGAGGAGCATGGCAGGCTATAGGTGACGGGGTCACAGAGTCAGACATAACTTAGTGATTAAGTACATAGCACAATGTAAGTAGTATTGTATTTTTAATTTCAAATCCCACTTGTTCATTGCAGGTACACAGAAAGGAGATGACCTTTTACATACTGATCTTGAATCTTATACCTCGCTATAACCACTTCTTCCAGGAGGTTTTGTGTTTTCTTTCAGATATAGTCTAAATATAGTCAGTCATGTCATCTGTGAATAAAGACAGTTTTATTTATTTCTGTCCATGCTCTGTACCTTTATCCTGAACCCTTTTCCTGTGTAATCACATGGGACTTAAAGTACTATATTGAAAATTAATTAGGAGAGGGAAGATGCTTTTTTCTAATCTTATTGGAAAGCTTTTTAGTTTTTCATCAATGAATATGTTTAGCTGCATGTTTTGTAGATAGTCACTGTAAAGTTAAAATGTCTCCTCTCTATCTGTTTTTCTGAGAATTTCTAGCATGAATGGATGTTGAATTTTGTCAAAAGTTTTCTATAGTACTATTGATATAATCATGTGATTTCCTCCTTTGCTTGTTGTTGTGATGAATATCTTTGACTTTTCAATGTTGAAGCAAACTTGCATACATGGATAAATCCCTCTTTGTTGTTGTGTTTAATTTTTTTCTTGCTGAATTCAATTTGCTAAAATTTTATTGATGGTTTTTGTATCTATGTTCATGAGAGAAATTGGTCTATAGTTTTCTTTTCTTATATTTTATTATTTTTGGTATTAGGACACTGCAGTCCTCATAGAATGAATCTGAAAGTATTTTCTCTTTCTGTCCTGTTAAAGTAGTTGTAGAGTGTTAGTAGAATGTTTTCCTTAAATATTTCTTAAAATTTACCTGTGAACCCATCAGATACTTTCTGAATTTGAAGGTTATTAATTATTGATTTAATGTCTTTAATGGATATAGGGCTATTAAGAGTTTATTCTTGTGTGAGTTTTTGCCAATTATGTACCTTAAGGAATTTGTCTATTTATGTATCAAATTTGTGTGCATAGGATTGCTGTATAGTATTCCTTTTCTATTCCCTTAATGTGGGCTTCCCTAATAGCTCAGCTGGTAAAGAATCTGCCTTCAATGCAGGAGACTTGGATTCCATCCCTGGATTGGGAAGATCCTCTGAAGAGGGGAAAGGCTGCCTACTCTAGTATTCTGGCCTAGAGAATTCCATGGACTGTATAACCCATGGTATTGCAAAGAGTTGGACAGGACTGAGTTACTTTCACCTTCAATGTCCATAGGTTCTATAGTTTTGTCTGCTTATTTCTGATAGTAATTTTTCTGACTTCTGTTTACTTTTTAGCATGGGTAGAGGCACATCATCTTTATTGATGATTTCAAAGTATCGATTTTAGCTTTTGTTGATATTTTTTCTTTTAAATTTCAGTGATTTCTGCTTTGTTTTTAATCTTCCTTACTCTGTTTTTTCTAGTTTTCTAAGGTAGAAAGTTTGATTTTTTTAGACCTTTCTTCTTTCCTAAGATAAGTATTTAATATCATAAATTCCCCAGTAAGCACTGCTTTTTAATGCATCCCACAAATCAATTAACTTTTTAATTTTATTTAGTTAAAAATATTTTGAAATTTCTTATATTGATCCATGTGCTAAATAGAAGTTGTTTATTTCATCTCAAAAAATAGGATTTTCTAGCTATTTTTCTGTTATTGTTTTCTAGTTTACGATTAACCCTTAAACAAAATAGGAGTTAGAAGTCTCAACTCTCTTGAAAGTTAAGTGCATGTAAAACTTTATAGTTCACTTTCTGCATTCTCAAATTCAACCAATGGCAGATGGTATAGTGCTGAAGGTGGTATGAGGGTCTATGCAATTCAAACCCACGTTGTTAAAGGGTCAATTATAATTTCCTTGTGTTTTGAGAGCAGGCATTGTATGATTCATACTCTTAAAATTAAAAAAAAAAAAATTATGGCCTGGAATGTAGTCTGTCTTGGTGAATGTTCCAAATGAGTTTAAGAAGAATGTGTGTATTCTGCTGTTATTGGATCAGGTATTCTATACATGTCTGTTATATGCAGTTGACTGATGTTGAGTTCAACTGTGCTCTTACTGACTTTATGTCTACTAGATGGATTAGTTTCTGATGGACAGATATTGAAGTCTCTTACTGTAGTAGTGGACTCATCTATTTCTTATTGCAGTTCATTTTTTGCCCCAATTTGTTTTATAGTTATATGCATACTATAATGCATGTAAGAATTATTCTGTTTTAGGGAGCTGATCCTATTGCATTAATGTATTGCCTTTATATATCCCTGATAACTTACTCTGAAGGTTGCTGCATCTGAAATTAATTCGGTGTTCTCTTCCTGCATTCATTTGATTAGTATTAGCATGGAATATCTTTCTCTATCCTTTTATTTCTTTTTATTCTTTTGGCCATTCCACTCAGCATGTGCGATCTTATTTCCCAACCAGGGATTGAACCCATTCCCCATGCATTGAAAACAGAGTCTTAACTGCTGAATCACCAGGGAATTCTCTATCCCTTTACTTTAAATCAATATGTCTTTATATTTAAAGTGAGTTTCTTGTAGACAACATATAGCTGGAATTTTGGGGTTTTGATCCACTCTTAAAAATCTGTCTTTTAACTGATGCATTTAGACCATTATATTCAGTCACTGTTAGCACAGTTGGATTACAATCTGCTGTGTTTGTTACTGTTTTGTTTTCCACTGTTTTCTGTCCATTCTTTATCTTTTGTAAGTTTTTGGTGTTTTTTGATTGAACATTTGATAATTCCATTTTTCTCTTGTCTTAGAATAGCAATTATACTTTTTTTATTTGTTGACCTAGAGTTTGCTCTATACATACAACTACTTGAAGTTAACTTCTAAATGACACTACACTGCTTCATCGGTAGAACAAGTACCTTATACAAACAAAACAGCCCCAATTCTCCCGCCTGGCTCTTGTGCCACTGCCGCAGTTCATTTCACTTATGCATAAGGATACAGGAGTGAATAAATCACTAAGTGTTTTACAGTCAAATATATTATGGCTATTATTGTTTCAAATGAACCTTTAACTCTTAAACCAATTAAGAAAAATAAATTTTTCTTTTGCCTTCATTTATTGCTTCTTCATTGTTTTTCCTTGCTTTACATAGTTCTCACTTTCCAACCTATAGTTTGCTTTTTTCTTCAGAACTTCTTTTAACAATTCTTTTAAGACAAGTCTACTAGCAAAACATTTTCTTCTAAAATAGTCTTTGTTTTTACTTCACTTTCAAAGAATGTTTTCATAGGGTACATAATTCTAGGTTAGCAGGTTTTTCCTCTAAATCATAATATTTCATCCCACTCTCCGAGCTTGTGTGGTTTCTAAGGAGAAGTTGAATGCAATTTTTATCTTTATTCCTCTACATGAAGGAGGGTTTTTGTTTTTTTTTTTTTTTTTTTTTGCCTCCAAGAATTTTTCATCTTTGATTCTGTGTTGTTGTAAAATAATATGCCTAAGTGGCTGTCTCTGGCATTTATGCTTGATGTTCTCTGAGCTTTCTGGCTCTGTATTTTGATGTCTTACATTAATTTGAGGAAAATTATCAGTCATTATTGTTTGGAATATGTATTTTGTTTCTTTCTCTTTCTTATCATTCTTGTATTACCATTATGCATTAGGCTTCAATCTTTTGGTCAACCTATGCCTCTGGACTGTGAACTTTACAAGCATTCTCAATTCACCCCCTCCTCTGTCCCGTTAGATGGGACAAGAGAGCTAGAGTGGGCTGGAGTTGAGCATTTCCCATCCCTTAAGATAATTAGGCTCTGATAAAATCCCAGCAAGTTAGGCTTTGGTTAAATAGTTTCTCCTGAGGGAAAGCCTTGGTAAGAACAGAGAACTCTGATGTTTTCCAAAACATTTACTTTTCCTCTCCTCTGCTGGTGAATTTTTCTCTGATACTCATTGTGAGAACTTGGGTCAAGTTTATAGATGTAAAACTCAAAAAACTGTGTTGTCCTCCCAGTGACTGGATCCTCCTGGAATTTTTATTTTTTTACTCTCAGTGCTGCCCACACACATTGAGCATCTAACAATTAGTCAGTCACAGTTTAATTTTCCTACCTGGTGCTGACTTCCAGAGAGGTTTCTACTCCGATGTTTCTGCTTTGGTAAGTTGTGATCTCTGTGTCTGCCTGTCTGTCTCTCCAATTTGGGGGGTTGGGGAGGTGCAGTGAGTATGCTATGACCTCACTTTTCTTAAGAGATCTAAAAAGAGTTGTTGATTTTTCAGTTTATTCAACGTTTTACTTGTTAATACAGAGTAACAACTTCTAAGCTTCTTACATGCCAGACAGGAAACCAGAAGTCCTCTGATATCTTTTTAATGTCTGCTTTACTTTGAGGACAATTGCAATGATAAACTATAGTTTTAAAAAATTACTTGAAATCCTTCCTCTATGTGTTTATAGGTAATAGTACAAAGCCTGATAAGTGACAAAGCATTTATCATTACTCTGAATTTGAATATTGTTTTTACAAAATGATGACTATGGAGCTGTATAAGATCAAACAAAAAGCATCGTCACTGATAGGTTTTATTTTCAACCCAAATATGGGTATATAGAATCTTGGTTGTATGAAACATTTTGTTTGTCATTAACTGACTTTCAAATAATGCATAATACTTAGATGCAGAGTTAAATATCAATGAACAATTAAATGCTTTTAACCAGTAATTTGGGTCTGGAGAAATGCTTATTATAAAGGAATCTGGTTTGATAGGACTTTTAATAATAAAAGGAAATGATGAAATAATAACAATTTATTTATATACTTGAAAAAGTAGAAATATCTTCCTGCAGCTTACCTCTACTAACTTTTTTTGTTAAAAACTAACTTATGCCTATATATTTGCAGCTTCCTTTCTAATGTTTCCATCCTATATTTCTCATTTTTGTTTTCTGAATTAGTTTTTAAGATTACCTAGTTTTAAATAACACTAAGTTTTGCAATAAATGGTTCTAATCAGTTTCATAAGTGGCATACTGATGTATTCCAGAATTTTTAATTCTTGTGTTTCTTAAAAGTTCCCTATTGTAATATCTTTCTATTCTTAGTGTTCAATGCATAAATACATTTCTTACATGTTCTTTTCTTCTATGCTGCCAATGTAGCATGCAGCATGAAAGAAAGAAATAAGCCTTGTTACATTACTCTATTCATGCACTCTGTGAAATAAAATAGTCAGGTAGGATCCACCCAATTCATCTATTTATGAATAACATATCTAGATATGTATTTATGTATCTGTGGCTTTTAAAAAAATTTTCCCAATTTAGCATTGAATGAGTAAAAACATGGTAAAATGAGTTTCCTACACATTCTGCAGATGACACACCATGATTTTCAGTATCAGTAGCTAGTTTTTCTCAAGTGAACTACTGATGAACTGAAGCGAGGAAATTCAAGAGAGGGTAGTCTAACTGGTTTCCTTCCAGAGTCTAGGGATCAATAAGCCTGTCCTCCTTGGAAGTCATGTCCTGGATATCTGCCTCTTGCCTTAGAATATTGACCACCTACCTCTTGCACTTCATTTATACAATTTCTTAAAGTTCTGCTGTTGAAAATATAATCATTAATTTCTCTGAAAATACTGCTTTCTTTAAAAGTAATGTTGCTAATATAAGCTGCTTTATTTACCTGCTATTCCTAGAATGGTTGAAGAGTGTGTTAGTCATTCAGTCGTGTCCTTCTCTTTGTGACCCCTGGGAGTGTAGCCCACCAGGTTCCTCTGTCCATGGAATTCTCCAGGCAAAAATATTGGAGTTGGTAACCAATCCCTTCTCCAGGGGATCAAACCCTGGTTTCCTGCATTGCAGGCAGATTCTTTACTGTCTGAACCACCGGGGAAGTCCCAGAATGGTTGAAGAGCACTGGTCCTCTTTTTATATTTAAGCTCTCCAAGCCTCTGCTTTCCTTTTGCTTTCACTCTCCCACATTTTGGTTTTTGGTGATATGAGGGTCAATGTAAATACATTTTGAATCACCTAAAGGGTTAGTTATTGCTGTTAACAGGAAGGTACTTAATATCTTAAAAAAATATCAACTCACAATTTTACTTCAACATCAGTCAAATTCATTCACTTCAGTTCTATCACTTTTTCTTTAATTTTTTTTTTTCTTTAATTTCTTTTTTTCTTTAATCTGAATGAGTCTGGAGAAGATTCTGCAGTGGTTCTGGAGCAGTGGTTGTCAAACTTGAGAATTTGCTTTTCTAACAAAATCTCACATAATGTTCATGATGCCCTATCTGGGGACCCCATTTGGGAATCCACATTTCTGGAAGAAGAGGCACAGCAGATCTTTTTTCTTTTTTTTTTTTTTTTTGAAGAGAAAAATCTCTGCCAATATGTATGTCAGTAATGTCAGTAGTGTTTCTTCTTTACAGTTACTTGTTAAACTTGCTAACCATAAACTATAAAACATTCATAGACTTAATAGTGCTTTAAAAAATCTTAAATTTCATGTTTTCTTATTTGTTTTGCCTTAGAAAACCAGAACATTTAAGTAGCTGGCTATAAATCTGAAATTAAATCAAGGTTTCTTGACTCTCCAGTTCACTGGCCTTTCCCCCCATAATTCTTTTTTGTTTTATGTGGTGAATACTGTGTAACACCAATAATAGATGAAATGCTAATTTTAATTAGCATAATACTTTGATTTTTACAGAGTCATAAAATGCAGTTTCTTGTCGACTTTTAGACAGTCACTGTGAGGTTTATTGTGGTTCTCATCTCATGCTTTCTGTGAGTGATAAAATTAGGAAGGTTTACTAAAATATCTTTATATAAGCTTTACACAGGAGTTAAAAGGTCACGGTATTAAAAAAAAAAAAAGTTACTGCCCAGGTAAACTATAATACTAATTGGCTGTGAGAAATTAAATCCCTTTCCTGAGAAGTTTTACTTTTAGATCCTGCTTGGTCTACTATATCAGAGGTATTTAAATGCCTCCGAGAAACCCAGAAACATCTCACTGCATCTCCTCTCCTGTGTCTTTAATTACAAGTCAAACATATTCAAATGAGGTGAAGATGTACCAGTTGTGCCTCTGCGAAATTGGAGGTGGACACTGGTTCAGGGCCTAGGGAGAACTTGAATGGGCTAAGTGCATAGATAACTGCTGCTGCTGCTAAGTCACTTCAGTCATGTCTGACTCTGTGCGACCTCATAGACGCCAGCCCACTAGGCTCCAAAGACAGACTAAATTGTCATGGCAAGGAGAGATAAGAAAGCCTTTCTTGGTGATCAGTACAGAGGAAAATAATAGAATGGGAACAAATGGAGATATCTTCAAGAAAATTAGAGACACCAATGGAACATTTCATGCAAAGATGGGCACAATAAAGGACAGACATGGCATGGACCTAACAGAAGCAGAATATATTAAGAAGAGGTGGCAAGACTACACAGAACAACTATATGGAAAAGATCATCATGACCCAGATAACCATGATGATATGATCACTCACCTAGAGCCAGACCTCCTGGAATGCGAAGTCAAGTGGGCCTTAAGAAGCATCACTATAAACAAAGCTAGTGGAGGTGATGGAATTCCAGTTAAGCTATTTGAAATCTTAAAAGATGATGCTGTGAAAGTACTGCACTCAATATGCCAGCAAATTTGGAAAACTCAGCAGTGGCCACAGGACTGGAAAAGGTCAGTTTTCATCCCAAACCCAAAGAAGGGCATTGCCAATGAATGTCCAAACTACAGCACAATTGCACTTATCTCACACTCCAGCAAAGTAATGCTCAGATCAGATCAGTCGCTCAGTCGTGTCTGACTCTTTGCGACCCCATGAACTGCAGCATGCCAGGCCTCCCTATCCATCACCAGCTAATTCCCCAAACCAGGCTTCAACAGTATATGAACCGTGAACTTCCAGATGTTCAAGTTGGTTTTAGAAAAGGCAGAGGAACCAAGGATCTAATTGCCAACATCTGTTGGATCATTAAAAAAGCAAGAGCGTTCCAGAAAAACACCTACTTCTGTGTTGTTGACTGGCCAAAGCCTTTGACTGGATCACAACAAACTGTGGAAAATTCTTAAAGAGATAGGAATACCAGATCACCTGATCTGCCGCTTGAGAAATCTGTATGCAGGTCAGGAAGCAACAGTTAGAACTGGACATGGAACAACAGACTGGTTCCAAATCAGGAAAGGAGTACGTCAAGGCTGTATATTGTCACCCTGCTTATTTAACTTATATGCAGAATACATCATGAGAAATGCTGGGCTGGATTAAGCACAAGCTGGAATGAAGACTGCTGGGAGAAATATCAATAACCTCAGATACGCAGATGATACCACCTTTATAAAGCAAAGAACTAAAGAGCCTCTTGATTAAAGTGAAAGAGGAGAGTGAAAAAGTTGGCTTAAAACTCAACATTCAGAAAACTGAGATCATGGCATCTGGCCCCATCACTTCACTGCAAATAGCAACAGTAAGAGACTTTATTTTTTGGAGCTCCAAATTCACTGCAGATGGTGACTGCAGCCATGAAATTAAAAGACACTTGCTCCTTGCAAGAAAAGTTATGTCCAACCTAGACAGCAGATTAAAAAGCAGAGACTTTACTTTGCCAGCAAAGATACATCTAGTCAAAGCTATGGTTTTTCCTGTGGTCATGTATGGATGTGAGGGTGGAACTATAAAGAAAGCTGAGTGCCAAAGAATTGATGCTTTTGAACTGTGGTGTTGGAAAAGACTCTTGAAAGTCCCTTGGGCCACACAGAGATCCAACCAGTACATCCGAAAGGAAATCAGTCCTGAATATTCACTGGGAGGACTGATGTTGAAGCTGAAACGCCAATACTTTGGCCACCTGATGTGAAGAACTGACTCACTGGAAAAGACCCTGATGCTGGGAAACATTGAAGGGGGGAGGGGAAGGAGATGACAGAGGATGATATGGTTGGATAACATCACCGACTCTATGGACATCAGTTTGAGTAAGCTCTGGTAGTTGGTATGGACAGGGAAGCCTGCTGTGCTGTAGTCCATGGGGTCTCAAAGAGTCGGACACAACTGAACAACTGAACTGAACTTGTCATATTCCTTCTTTCACAGAGTATGATTGCAGTATCCTCTTCCACAAGGAAGTGTCATTTTCTACTAGTATTAAGAGTCCATTTTTCTAGGCTTTCTTTCATTATTTTAAAGGTGTTCAATACAACAAATGAATGTACATTCTCAATAGTAGCACATGATGGCTAAGGAATGTTTGATATTAATTTATATTATTCTTAAATTTGTATTTATGTAGGTCTCGATGTAACATGTTTAAAAAATGATGCCAGTCTCTACATTGGTCACTAGATGAATATTAAACAATGGAACTGAAAGCTAATTTGTATCTAATACAATTAAATTTAGTTAAAAAGTAACTTTAAAACCCAATTATTTTAAATAATTACAAATATTATTTGCTACAAATTTATAACAATGGCATTGGCTTTCTTGGGACTCTGTCTGCAAATGCAGACGTATACTCTATATGTGTAAATGTGCCATATATTGCATTTAGTTTAAATTGTTTATGGGAGTCATGACCTCAATTGTGCCTATAATGATGACATGTTTTGGAACAATTTATAGATTTAGTATAACATATTCTGAATTAAAGATGAAATATCTTGACAAAGGAAAGCATATATCAAATTTGATCTTACATGCACTCACAGACACAAAATATGTCAATGAAATAATATTAAGACAATTTGATTACTTTTATCAAGATGCATGTGAAAATTTGTAGAAATGATTGTTAACAGCAAATTGTAGTTTATGTAAACTAAATTATGCTCATTTTTTCATACTTAATATTTGTTTTCTTTAATAATGAATTTACGATGCAAAAGCTTACTGTGTTACTTACACTTTATAATGTCCAGTAATCTTATAGAATTGAGCCCTTAACATTCATTGTAAAGTGTATTTTCTTTCCAAATCTAGGTATAACTATGTTAATTTTAGGTACTTCAAGTTACTGTTTTCAGAGTGTTTTATCATACTGAAACATTAAAAATCTGATATCTATATAATCAAAAATTTTCTAATTGTCATTATTCTCAACCAAGTACAAGTTACACAGAAATCTTAATTAAAGCAGGAATTACATATTTTCTGAAATTAAAATATCCCAGTTTAGTAGACCTATGAAACAAAAATATGAATTGTTTTCATTACTCATCAGACAGTAGCAGAATACCTACACATGTGTAATCATTAAATTCACTTATTTAGAATATTTTACCAAAGTTAATTCATCTTAAAACTATAGGTGTTAAAAGATTATTTTGACAGTTACATCTTGTCCAGAAAGAAAGATAAAACATGCTTTACTTAAAATCTGTGGCTTCATTCAATTAGGTATATAAGCTTCTATATTTAGGTTTTTGTCCAAGGCTCTGCAAATGCTAAAGGGAAATTTGCCTTATATCTTAGTTTCCTCAGTAAAAGTGATGTGTTTGATATTCTCTGTCTGCATCACACATGTTTTTTGTGTTCATAAAAAGAAAAATGTTATCCTTGGCCTTTCCTGAAGGAGCCCGCTGACTCAGGGCCTCAAACTTGTCATAGATTTAGTAGCATTTTAATTATTGCCAACTATGTAATTATGCCATTACAACTATGTAATGATGCCATTACCTTGCCAACAAAGGTTCACCTAGTCAAGGCTATGGTCTTTCCTGTGGTCATGTATGGATGTGAGAGTTGGACTGTGAAGAGGGCTGAGCACTGAAGAATTGATGCTTTTGAACTGTGGTGTTGGAGAAGACTCTTTAGAGTCCCTTGGACTGCAAGGAGATCCAACCAGTCCATTCTGAAGGAGATCAGCCCTGGGATTTCTTTGGAAGGAATGATGCTAAAAGCTGAAACTCCAGTATTTTGGCCACCTCATGCGAAGAGTTGACTCATTGAAAAAGACTATGATGCTGGGAGGGATTGGGGGCAGGAGGAGAAGGGGACGACAGAGGATGAGATGGCTGGATGGCATCACTGACTCGATGGATATGAGTCTGAGTGACCTCCAGGAGTTGGTGATGGACAGGGAGGCCTGGTGTGCTGCGATTCATGGGGTCGCAAAGAGTCGGACACGACTGAGCGACTGATCTGATCTGATGTAATGATGATTAAGTTATTTTTTTTTTTTTTAATTGGAGGCTAGTTACTTTACAATGTTCTGCCGGTCTCTATCTCTATTGTACAGCAATGTCAATCAGTCTATATATATATATATATGTGTGTGTGTGTGTGCGTGTGCGTGTGTGTATGTACACACATATAGACCCTCCCTCTTGGACCCCACCCCCCGCCCCGTCCTTCTAGATCATCACAGAGCACCGGGCTGGGCTCCCTGTAATATACAGCCCCTTCCAGCCAGTTACCTGTTTTACACGTGATAGTATATATATCTCAATGCTGCTGTCTCAATTTGTCCTACCCTCTCCTTCTCCCATTATTAAGCTCTCTCAATCTTGCACATTTCTGGTTCTGTGAAACCCAACCATGCAGTTAATGGAAAAGATAAGATTTCCGCTAACATTTATTTTCTCATGGAGATATCATGAGAAACACTCAGATTTTTTTGACTTGATATTTTTATCTACTGTGGAATAATCTCATATTTCCTTAAGTTGTGTAAGTAGTCTCAGATCATTTGCTTTTGGGTTCTTGCAGGGACAGTGAAACACCACAGCTTCAGATCTCTGTCCCATCTGATGCCTGCTAAGAGTGACTACATGTAGAACATAGCATGAGTTCACTTTAGATGCTTTACTTCAAAGGGTAATGACAAGTAAGGACTTTTGTACCTCAGGAATAAGTAAAAGAAAGATTTAAATGGGGTGTTTTCTATCAAAGACTGAGTCTCATTCTCCATCTTCCAATTCTGGAAACAAGCAAATAATCAACGAGATTCCTTTCTTTATTCGAAATTACTGTATCCTCCTGGGATATATTTGCATAGTCTTACTATCAAGCAAATTGCAGAACTAAGCCATTTTCTTAAAGCCCGTCAATAGAGAAATAACTAACTTGTTGTGGAATAGCTTCAGGACTCTTGACACAAATGGAATTTTCTGATTTGCGGCCAAGAACAGCATCCCCAAATTAATACCCACTGAATGGATCCACTAGTTGCACACGATTCCATTTTTATTATTTGAATTTTTAATATCATTAAGAGACTACAAGCATTTTTTTGTTTGAGATTATCACACTGCTTTGATGATTGAAATCACTTGTACTTCAGCCTTTACTCCTGTAAATATTCTATGGAGACAGAGGAAGGCACTTACTGTCAATGTCTTACTGCTCAATTATGAAGCACAGAAATTGCTCCTGTGTGGGTAGTACAAGAACAAAATGGGCTCATACATAATAAATCAGGGAACAGGTCCTACCCATGTTGGTAAAATTCACATACAAAAGAGAAATTATACATTTATTTTTTTAGTTAGAGAATCTGTGTAAAATCAACTTTGAAAATGAAAAAAAATGTATATTGGTACTGAAACACTGGTAGATGTATTACTTTGTGCAATAAAATTTAAATTAACAATTGTGTTCACTGCAGAATCACTAAGAAAGTGATGAGATAAAAATAAAAATGAATTTGTATCTTACTTTAATTTTAATAAGCTGCATTACTAATACCACTGGACGCAATTTCAGAATGATAATCTCTTAAAATCCAGACTTCTGCTTTGCAGACTACCTAGGAAACAAGTTCTAGAGTGGAATGTAGTCATCTTTCAATGAGTTTGTTTCATAAACTCATGTAAAGTCTTATTTATTACCTATTAGTGCCTGTTTGGCCTGAAGCAACTTCAAAGAAAACAGTTTCAGCTGATGTTTTTCCCCTGTCATGCTAAAAGAGATAATGAAAGTCTTTTCTCAGTCATGCAAGTTACCGGTGACCTGCAGGTAACAAAATTAGGCTTAACGTAAAATGAATTAAAAGCTAGAAACTTGGGAATCTTTATTCAAGTGACCAGTTAACACTTCCACAGATATTTGAATATATGTTCTGTACTATGCTATGCTAAGTCACTTCAGTCGTGTCCGACTCTGTGGGACCCCATAGACAGCAGCCCACCAGGCTCCCCCGTCCCTGGGATTCTCCAGGCAAGAACACTGGAGTGGGTTGCCATTTCCTTCTCCAATGCATGAAAGTGAAAAGAGAAAGTGAAGTCGCTCAGTCGTGTCCGACTCTTAGCGACCCCATGGACTGCAGCCTACCAGGCTCCTCTGTCCGTGGGATTTTCCAGGCAAGAGTACTGGAGTGGGGTGCCATTGCCTTCTCCGGAATATATGTTCTACTTGCTGTAATTTTAGTCAGCATTTCTCCCATGGTCATCATGAAGATCACGTTTATTCTTGTTGATTTGTTTAGTATTGACTGTCACCCAATACAGTGTGAGCTCAATGTCTTCCTGTTTGTACCAAAATTCATGGCACTTGGCACAATGCTTGGCAGTGATACACTGATTAAAGTGAGTAAACAGATAGGCTTGTTAAAGCTACAATAATATTTTCCTTGCTTTTCAACACTTACATTATACTAAGATTTATAGCTATATTTCACTTAGAATGAATTCAGAGTTGATTTTTTGACACTGTTCATTGGTCTTAGGCATTTCTGTCTGTGCACTACCAAAAGGATCTTTTAAAGGCTTAGGAATTTTATGAGGGGGAGCCCTCCCTGACACTGCACTATAATGAGACTGCATGGGGAGCATAGGTTTTTCCTAACCAAGATAGTATTTTTTAATATATATTATTGAAAGCAGACAAAATGCTAGACATGTTTATATTTCCTAGAGTATGGTTAAGTGGGAACTTAGGAGATAAGAGTTTTACTTATAAACTGAAGCTTTCATGTTCCACACAGACAAAGCATAGATGATGTTAATCAGTGATGACAATACATCCCCTACCGCTGGGAGGATGTTCCGCATGAGATAGAATTTGCTCTAACTCTTGTGATATACAACAATACTCAGTTAGCTCATCTGTCCCATTTAATAAACTCCTCTTTATCCTTGGATCAGGCTAGACCATTGAAAAGCCTTGAATTTGTGTTACACCATTTGACTGTTTCGTATAATTGCTTTTATCAAATTGAGTTCTGGTTTTATGCTACCAGCTAACACTGAAGGGCATGAAAAAAAAAAAAAAAAGTGAATACTGTAAACTAGTAATTAGGTCTGTTGCAGAGATGCTGCTGAGAGTACCCTGCAGTGTATTTTTGCTCTGTCCTGAGGAAGATACTGCAGGGTCTTTTTACCTCCCATCCCTCCATTGAATATTGCTGGTACCCCCTTTGTTCTTCTACTGTGTGATGGATTAATTCCCACCATATAATTAATAAAAACACTTTCATCAAACCTTTCTACCAAGTATCTCTTTCTCTGTCATTAGACTATAAACTCTTTGAAGGCAGGGGTTAAATTATTGTGTATGTCTTAAAATCAAGAAACTTGCATAACTCCTGGCATATTATGAGTATTCAGTATACTTGTCATAGGAATACTGGATTTATGAATGAATATATAAATGTATTATTAAATACTACAGAGTCTGTGTTAAGCATTGTTGTTGTTCAGTTGCTAAGTTTTGTCCAACTCTTTGTGACCACATGGACTGCAGCATGCCATGCTTGCCTGTCTTTCTCTATCTCCCGGAGTTTGCTCAGATAACGTCCAATGAGTCAGTGATACTGTCTAATGATCTTATCCTCTGTTAAGCATTAAACTTTTACTAAAATGAAACTAGAGAGTAGATAACTGATCGCTCATGCTGTACTCCACTTTCATTCTGTGGAGTATACTATATGAAAATCATAAGAACAATGATTACTGTTAAAATATACTATGATACATATTGAAAGAACAAATTTATCTGCCTAATTCCAAGTTTAAATATGAAATGAATAATATATTTGTGAATATATACTGCTACTGCTGCTAAGTCGCTTCAGTCGTGTCCCCTGTGCGCCCCCGCCCCCCCCCCCCCCCCCCCCCCGCCCGCGGGGGGGTCCCCCTGCACATAGGAATATTCAGTTATTGTATAAATGTCCAAATTCATGTAAATTTAGACAGGATCCACCTATTACTAACATTTGATTTCTTGGGGCCTCACCACCATCATATTTGTTTTTAATTTCAAGTCATCATTAGGACTGATGCTTTGACATATGTTACTGAACAAAAATTTAGGGCTATGAAACCCAAATTAAATATCTGGGGTAAGGTCAGTCCTCGGTAGAAAGAAATGATGCATGTAAGTATATCTAAAATTTTTCATTTTGTAGAAAATTGATCTGAATTTCATTATTTTTGTTTTCAGCTGTTTTCAGATCTGTATAAGTAAATGAAACCATCAGTAAATATATTTCCAGGAAATCTTAATTTGGGGACTTTCCTGGTGGTCCAGTGGTGAAGACTCCACACTTCCATTTCATGAGGCACTGGTTTGGTCCCTGGCTGGGAAACTAAGATCTTTCATGCCATGCCACTGGTGCAGCTTAAAAAAAAAAAAAAAAAAAACAAAGAAAATTATATTTTAAAGGCATTCCAGGAATACATTGGTATGAATCATAATACTACTGTATGCTAGAAAACATACAGTGACCTTTTATTGGAATTTATGCTTTGTTCTAATAAATGTGATTTTTAAAGCTTTCAACATATGTCTTTAAAAAATATATTTATGACTGCATTGCATCTTCATTGCTGCTCACAGTCTTTCTTTAGCTGTGGTACACGGGCTTTTCATTGTGATGGCTTCTCTTACTGCAGAGCACAGGCTCGAGGGCGCTCATACTTCAGTAGTTTTGGCACACGGACTCAGTAGCCATAGCTCACAGGTTCTTGAGCAAGGGCCCAGTAGCTGTGGCCCGTGGGCTTAGCTGTCATGCAGCATGTGGGATCTTCTCAGACCAGGGATTGAACCCGTGTCCCCTTCATTGGCAGGTAGATTCTTAACCACTAGACCACCAGGGAACTCCAACATACATAGTTTTCAGACTCAAGTAGTATCACCAACACTCTGAATATAATAGCTCTTCAATCATGGATTGTGAAGATTGTTTGTGTATGTTTGCTCAGTCACTCAGTCACGACCAACTCTTTGCGATCACGTGGATTAATACCTTGCCAGTCTCCTCTGTCCATGAGATTTCCCAGGCAAGAATTATAAGTGAGATTGTATAATCTTATATTATTCTGTAGTGAAGGAATCTTATCACTCTTGCCCAACCTCCATTAATATTGATTTAATTATAACCTAGATAATCAAAACAACTGTTCAAATCTTTCAAAAATTGTATGGTTTGGAAAAGAAAAGTAAATTCCTAGCCATAGATAAATGCCTTAATTTTGTTTCATATGATAGTATATTAATCCATTCTTCATTCATGTAGTAGTATATCAATAAAGTTGTATCACATATACAAGTCAAATATTCAATATGTAATTTAGACGATAGGAGTAGGGATAATAAAGGACTATTCTCACTAGTACAGGGTTTACAGAATTGACAATTTATATTAATATATGAAAGGTACATATATAGCCACTCTCCACTTTGTCAAGATTAATGTTGTTCAAACTTTCTTTTTACTTCTTCTCTGAAAATTGAGAACTTCAGGAATTTTGATTAAAACTGTCAGTAACTATTAAGCACACACTAAAATATTATTTTGCATACTAGATTAAGCAATTAGTCCCTTGGACTGCAAGGTGATACAACCAGTCCATTCTGAAGGAGATCAGCCCTGGGATTTCTTTGGAGGGAATGATGCTGAAGCTGAAGCTCCAGTACTTTGGCCACCTCATGCGAAGAGTTGACTCATTGGAGAAGACTCTGATGCTGGGACGGATTGAGGGCAAGAGGAGAAGGCGACGATGGAGGATGAGATGGCTGGATGGCATCACTGACTCGATGGATGTGGGTCTCAGTGACTGCTCTGGGAGTTGGTGATGGAAGGGCAGCAAAGTGCTGCGATTTCATATGGTTGTCGAAAAGGCAGAGGAACCAGAGATCAAAGAGTCTGAGCAACTGATCTGATCTGATGAATAAAGTAGTTAATAGATTAGGAGATTAAAGCCGGACTGGTATGAATAAAAGACTGGTTCCAAATAGGAAAAGGAGACGTAAGGCTGAATATTGACCATGTTTAATTATATAGATTAGTTACCCAGTATTAGTGATGGTCTTATATTTCCAAGTATATTTTTCTTTTATTTCTTAGACCTTTTAGGGCCATCTCAATTATGTTAAAGAAGGCAATGAGTGTAAAATTCATATAATTTTGAACTTTGTTTTAACAAATACTGTTTTTAAGAAGTAAAATTATTTTTTCATAGATAGCTTGATCTTACATGTAGGAATCCCTAATAAGCTGGCAAAAAAAAAAAAAAAAAAAAAAACTACTAGAAATAATAAATTCAACAAAGTTGCAGGATGTAAAATTAACACACAAATCAGTTAAACTGCTATACACTAATAACAGTCTGAAAGGAAAATTAAGAAAATAATTTTATTTACAATAATAAGAGAAAGAATAAAATACTTAGGAATAAATATGACCAAGGAGGTAAAAGACTTGTATACTGAAGTGAAAAAATTACTGAAAGAAGACATTGCTTTTGCATAAATTGGAAGATGTAATATGGTTGATAGTACCCAAAGTGATCTACAGATTGAATTCAACCCCTATCAAATTCCCAGTGGCAATTTTTGCAGAAATGGAAATAGTAAATCTCATCCTGAAATTCATATGGAATCTCAAGAGACCAAAATAGCCAAAATAATTTTAAAAAAGAAAAAAAAAATGAAGGACTCATGCTTCCTGATTTTAAAAGAAGCCTACAAAACAACAGTAATCAAAATAGTATGGTACTGGCAAAAAGACAGGTAAGCAGATCAAAATAATATAATAGAGAGCTCAGAAATAAACTCATATGTTATATTATCTCCTGGAAAAGGTCATGGCAACCCACTCCAGTATTCTTGCCTGAGAATCCCATGGACAGAGGAGCCTGGTGGGCTACAGTCCATGGGGTTGCAAAGAGTCAGCTATGACTGAGCGACTAACACAGAACAGCAACAATATATTATACCTTAAACACCGGTGTGAAGATCACATCATAGGGAAAGGACAGTCTCTTCAAAAAACTCTTGTATAAAACTGGACCTCCAAATGCAAAAGAATGAAGATGGATCCATCTCTTATATACAAAAGATAATTGAAAATGAAATGAGAAAGTGAAACCTAAATGTTACAGCTAAAACTATAAAACGCCTAGGAGAAAGAATATAGGACAAGCTTTGTAACATGGGACTTGTAGATGATTTTCTTGGATATGACACCAAGAACAAACATAGACAAGTGGGACTATATGAAATTCAAAAACATTCATGCTTCATAGGATACAATAGGTTGGAAAAGCTACCAATGGAATGAGATAAAATATTTGAGAATTGTATATTTGATAGGCACTAAATATCCAGAATATATAAGAACTACAACCCAAGAAAAAATTTTGTATTAAATATGATTAAAGTGTCTGCACAGACATTTCTCCAAAGATGATACACTAATGGTCAGCAAAGATATGAAAATATGCTTAACATCAGCAGTCATCAGAGAGATGCAGATCAAAACCATAATAAGATCCCACTTCATACACATTAGGATGATTAACTGCTATCAATAAGCAAAGAATAACAATTGATGATAAGGATGTGGAGAAATTGGAACCTTTTGTGCTATCAGTAATAATTGTAAAATAGTGCAACTTCTGTGAAAACAGTATAGGGGTTCTTCAAAAACTTAAATTGAGAGCTACATATGATGTGGCGATCACACTCCTGGGCAGATAGCCAAAATCTTTTTTGATACTGGGTCTTGAAGACATACTTGTATTTCCATGTTTCAGATCAGATCAGTTGCTCAGTTGTGTCCAACTCTTTGCGACCCCATGAACCGCAGCACGCCAGGACTCCCTGTCCATCACCAACTCCTGGAGCTCACTGAGACTCAGTTCATCAAGTTAGTGATGCTCTCCAGCCATGTCATCCTCTGTCATCCCCTTCTCCTCTTGCCCCCATTCCCTCCCAGCATCAGAGTCTTTTCCAATGAGTCAACTCTTTGCATCAGGTGGCCAAAGTACTGGAGTTTCAGCGTTAGCATCATTCCTTCCAAAGAAATCACAGGGCTGATCTCCTTCAGAATGGACTGGTTGGATCTCCTTGCAGTCCAAGGGACTCTCAAGAGTCTTCTCCAACACCACAGTTCAAAACCATCAATTCTTCAGCCCTCAGTTTTCTCTATAGTCCAACTCTCACATCCATACATGACCACAGGAAAAATCATAGCCTTGACTAGGTGAACCTTTGTTGGCAAAGTAATGTCTCTGCTTTTGAATATGCTATCTAGGTTGGTCATAACTTTCCTTCCAAGGAGTAAGCGTCTTTTAATTTCATGGCTGCAGTCACCATCTCCAGTGATTTTGGAACCCCTAAAAATAAAGTCTGACACTGTTTCCACTGTTTCCCCATCTATTTCCCATGAAGTGATGGGAACAGATGTCATGATCTTCGTTTTCTGAATGTTGAGGTTTAAGCCAACTTTTTCACTCTCCTCTTTCACTTTCATCAAGAGGCTTTTGAGTTCCTCTTCACTTTCTGCCATAAGGGTGGTGTCATCTGCATATCTGAGGTTCTTGATATTTCTCCCAGCAATCTTGATATCAGCTTGTGCTTCTTCCAGCCCAGCGTTTCTCATGATGTAGTCTGCATATAAGTTAAATAAACAGGGTGACAATATACAGCCTTGACGTACCCCTTTTCCTATTTGGAACCAATCTGTTGTTCCATGGCCAGTTCTAACTGTTGCTTCCTGACCTGCATACAAATTTCTCAAGAGGCAGTTCAGGTGGTCTGGTATTGCCATCTCTTTCAGAATTTTCCACAGTTTATTGTGATCCACACAATCAAAGGCTTTGGCATAGTCAATAAAGCAGAAATAGATGTTTTTCTGGAACTCTCTTGCTTTTTCCATGATCCAGCGGATGTTGGCAATTTGATCTCTGGTTCCTCTGCCTTTTCTAAAACCAGCTTGAACATCAGGAAGTTCACAGTTCACATATTGCTGAAGCTTGGCTTGGAGAATTTTGAGCATTACTTTACTAGCGTGTGAGATGAGTGCAATTGTGCAGTAGTTTGAGCGTTCTTTGGCTTTGCCTTTCTTTGGGATTGGAATGAAAACTGACCTTTTCCATTCCTGTGGCCACTGCTGAGTTTTCCAAATTTGCTGGCATATTGAGTGCAGCACTTTCACAGCATCATCTTCAGGATTTGGAATAGCTCAACAGAAATTCTATCACCTCCACTAACTTTGTTCTTAGTGGTGCTTTTTAAGTCCCACTTGACTTCACAGTCCAGGATGTCTGGCTCTAGGTTAGTGATCACACCATCGTGATTATGTGGGTTGTGAAGATCTTTTTTGTACAGTTCTTCTGTATATACTTGCAACCTCTTCTAAATATCTTCTGCTTCTGTTAGGTCCATAAAATTTCTGTCCTTTATCGAGCCCATCTTAACATGAAATGTTCCTTTGGTATCTCTGATTTTCTTGAAGAGGTAACTAGTCTTTCCCATCCTATTGTTTTCCTCTATTTCTTTGCATTGATTGCTGAAGAAGGCTTTCTTATCTCTTCTTGCTGTTCTTTGGAACTCTGCTTTCAGATGATTAGATCTTTCCTTTTCTCCTTTGCTTTTTGCTTCTCTTCTTTTCAAAGCTATTTGTAAGGCCTCCTCAGACAGCCATTTTGCTTTTTTGCATTACTTTTCCATGGGGATGGTCTTGATCCCTGTCTCCTGTACAATGTCACGAACCTCATTCCATAGTTCATCAGGCACTCTATCTATCAGATCTAGTCCTTTAAATCTATTTCTCACTTCCACTGTATAATCATAAAGGATTTCATTTAGGTCATACCTGAATGGTCTAGTGGTTTTCCCTACTTTCTTCAATTTAAGTCTGATTTTGGCAAAATGGAATTCACAGTCAGCTCCTGGTCTTGTTTTTGCTGACTGTATAGAGCTTCTCCATCTTTGGCTGCAAAGAATATAATCAATCTGATTTCAGTGTTGACCTTCTGGTGATGTCCATATGTAGAGTCTACTCTTGTGTTTTTGGAAGAGTGTGTTTGTTATGACCAGTGCATTTTCTTGGCAAAACTCTATTAGTCTTTGCCCTGATTCTTTCCGTATTCCAAGGCCAAATTTGCCTGTTACTCCAGGTGTTTCTTGACTTTCTACTTTTGTATTCCAGTCCCCTATAATGAAAAGGACATCGTTTTGGGGTTTTAGTTTTAAAAGGTCTTGTAGGTCTTCATAGAACTGTTCAAATTCAGCTTCTTCATTACTGGGTGGGGCATAGACAATGTGATATTGAATGGTTTGCCTTGGAAACGAAGAGATCATTCTGTCGTTTTTGAGATTGCATCCAAATACTGCGTTTCGGACTGTTTTGTTGATCATGATGGCTACTCCATTTCTTCTAAGGGATTCCTCCCTGCGGTAGCGTATATAATGGTCATCTGAGTTAAATTCACCCATTCCAGTCCCTTTTAGTTTGCTGATTCCTAGAATGTCGACATTCACTCTGGCCATCTCTTGTTTGACCACTTCCAATTTGCCTTGATTCATCGACCTGACATTCCAGGTTCCTACACAATATTGCTCTTTACAGCATGAGACCTTGCTTCTATCACCAGTCACATCCACAGCTAGGTATTCTTTTTGCTTTGGCTCCATCCCTTCATTTTTTCTGGAGTTATTTCTCCTCTAATCTCCAGTAGCATATTGGGCCCCTACTGACCTGGGGAGTTCTTCTTTCAGTATCCTATCATTTTGCCTTTTCATACTGTTCATGGGGTTCTCAAGGCAAGAGTACTGAAGTGGTTTGCCCTTCCCTTCTCCAGTGGACCACATTCTGTCAGATCACGCCACCATGACCCACCCGTCTCGGGTTGCCCCACGGGCATGGCTTAGTTTCATTGAGTTAGACAAGACTGTGGTCGTAGTGTGATTAAATTGACTAGTTTTCTGTGAGTATGGTTTCAGTATGTCTGGCCTCTGATGCCCTTTTGCAACACCTATGGTCTTGCATAAACTCTTCCATGTTTACAGTAGCACTATTCATAATCACTAAGCTGCTACTGCTGCTAAGTCACTTCAGTCGTGTCCGACTCTGTGTGACCCCCATTGATGGCAGCCCACCAGGCTCCCCCATCCCTGGTATTCTCCAGGCAAGAATACTGGAGTGGGTTGCCATTTCCTTCTCCAGTGCATGAAAGTGAAAAGTGAAGTCGCTCAGTTGTGTCCAAATCTTAGCAACCACATGGACTGCCGCCTACCAGGCTCCTCTGCCCATAGGATTTTCCAGCAAGAGTACTGGAGTGGGGTGCCATTGCCTTCACCAATATAATCACTAGGCAATTCAAATGTTGACTGATAAATGAATAAACAATGTGGTATTTCAGTTCAGTTCAGTTGCCCAGTTGTATCCGACTCTTTGCAACCCCATGAACCACAGCATGCCAGGCCTCTTTGTCTGTCACTAACTTCCAGAGTTCACTCAAACTCATGTGCATTGAGTTGGTGATGCCATCCACCAATTTCATCCTCTGTTGTCCAATTTTCTTCCTGCCCCCAATCCCTCCCAGCATCAGGGTCTTTTCCAATGAGTCAGTTCTTCGCATGAGGTGGCCAAGGTATTAGAGTTTCAGCTTTAGTATCAGTCCTTCCAAGGAACACCCAGGACTGATCTCCTTTAGGATGGACTGGTTGGATCACCTTGCAGTCCAAGGGACTCTCAAGAGTCTTCTCCAACACCACAGTTCAAAAGCATCAATTCTTCAGTGCTCAGCTTTCTTCACAGTCCAACTCTCACATCCATACATGACCACAGGAAAAACCATAGCCTTGACTAGACGGACCTTTGTTGGCAAAGTAATGTCTCTGCTTTTTAATATGCTATCTAGGTTTGTCATAACTTTTCTTCCAAGAAGTAAGCGTCTTTTAATTTCATGGCTTCAGTCACCATATGCAGTGATTTTGGAGACCAAAAAAGTCTGACATTGTTTCCACTGTTTCCCCATCTAATGTGGTATATACACACAATGAAATATTATTCAGGCAAAAAGGAGGAAAAACCTGTCACATGCTGCAACAGGTTGAACCTTGAAACATTATTTTAAGTGAAATAAGCCAGTCACAAAATGACAGTGTGTGATTCCATTTACCTGAGGTATTAAAGTGGTCAACTTCATAGAAGCAGGAAATAGAATGGTGGTTACTAGAGGCTAAGGTGAAGAATAAAGGTAGGGAGACTTGTTTATTGGATATAGTTTCAGATTTATAAAGTTCTGGAGCTCTGTTTCATAACAATGTGAATATACATAACACTACTGAACTGTACCCTAAAAAGGAATAAGGTGGGAAATTACTTTTTTACTATACTTTAAAAAATTATTTTTATATGTAAACCCTGTCCATATTTCCCCTTAATTCAGTATTATTGATTTCTTGAAATATCCAGTAATGAATATAAACTGAAAATAATAATATACTCATCTCACTGTAAAATATATGATACAAAGATTAACATCTAAAGGAAACTCATATAAGAAAGATGTAAGTTTATCCTAAGTTTTGTATCATGTACATTGAGGTTTCAAGTTCCTCATTACAGCATATTCAGTTGCTTAGAAAAATCACTGAAACAGACCTTAGTCATTTTGTTTCACATGCAAAATAGGAATGGCTAATAATCTGGAAATACGAAACTATATATAAAAGCAAAATGAAAAACATAGACAAGTAACTTAATTTTACACATACATGCACTCAAAATTTTTTAAAAATCAGTGTCAGATACATAAAATAAAACTGTAATTCAACAAATAAGTAGCAAATTTGTTAAAATGAAGTATATCAAATTTACCAAAAAAATAATTATAAATTCATTATTTCTGACTGCAAATTGTATATATTAGCTTTCCAAAAAGTAATTTGAAATTTGTAATTTAAAAGTTGACAGAGTTTTAGAAATCTTTAATTTTCTTCTTGAGAAAAATTTTGTAAATATTAACACTTAAAAACAATTCTGAAAACATAGACAATGAGAAAATTTTAAATGTATTTAAAAATCATACTTTCTATGACCTCCTACCTTTCTAAGGCTTATCGACAACAATAAATATAATTTATTAGCATTTGAAGCTTCCTCTCACATTCTGGGCATTAAAAAATTCCATTTGCAAATAGATTTCATATACAATCTGTGCTGTGAAACTTTTTAACATAAAAGTGAAATCTCTAAAGCTCATATTGGGAGTCAATGCTTCTGAGAAAATCGTTCTTATTTTCTCCCAGCATCAGTTCCCTCTTCAGTTCAGTTCAGTCACACAGTTGTGTCCAACTCTTTGCGACCCCATAAACTGCAGCACACCACACCTCCCTGTCCATCACCAACTCCCGGAATTCACCCAAACTCTTGTCCATTGAGCCTGTGATGACATCCAGCCACCTCATCCTCTGTTGTCCCCTTCTCCTCCTGCCTCCAATCCATCTCAGCATCAGAGTCTTTTCCAATGAGTCAACTCTTCACATGAGATGGCCAAAGTACTGGAGTTTCAGCTTTAGCATCATTCCTTCCAAAGAAATCCCAGGGCTGATCCCCTTGAGAATGGACTGGTTGGATATCCGTGCAGTCCAAGGGACTCCCAAGAGTCTTCTCCAACACCACAGTTCAAAAGCATCAATTCATCAGCACTCAGTTTTCTCTATAGTCCAACTTTCACATCCATACATGACCACTGGAAAAACCATAGTCTTGACTAGATGGTCCTTTGTTGGCAAAGTAATGTCTCTGCTTTTCAATATGCTATCTAGGTTGGTCATAACTTTCCTTCCAAGGAGTAAGCATCTTTCAATTTCATGGCTGCAGTCACCATCTGCAGTGATTTTGGAGCCCAGAAAAATAAAATCTGACACTGTTTCCACTATTTCCCCCATCTATTTCTCATGAAGTGATGGGACCAGATGCCATGATCTTCATTTTCTGAATGTTGAGCTTTAAGCCAACTTTTTCACTCTCCTCTTTCACTTTCATCAAGAGGCTTTTGAGTTCCTCTTCACTTTCTGCCATAAGGATGATGTCATCTGCATATCTGAGGTTCTTGATATTTCTCCCAGCAATCTTGATTCCAGCTTATGTTCTTCCAGCCCAGCGTTTCTCATGATGTACTCTGCATATAAGTTAAATAAACAGGGTGATAATATACAGCCTTGACGTACCCCTTTTCCTATTTGGAACCAGTATGTTGTTCCATGGCCAGTTATAACTGTTGCTTTCTGACCTGCATGTAGGTTTCTCAAGAGGCAGTTCAGGTGGTCTGGTATTCCCATCTCTTTCAGAATTTTCCACAGTTTATTGTGATCCACACAGTCAAAGGCTTTGGCATAGTCAGTAAAACAGAAATGTTTTTCTGGAACTCTCTTGCTTTTTCCATGATCCAGCGGATGTTGGCAATTTGATCTCTGGTTCCTCTGCCTTTTCTAAAACCAGTTTGAACATCTGGAAATCACAATTCACATATTGCTGAAGCCTGGCTTGGAGAATTTTGAACATTACTTTACTGGCATGTGAGAGGAGTGCAATTGTGCAGTAGTTTGAGCATTCTTTGGCCTTGACTTTCTTTGGGATTAGAATGAAAACTGACCTTTTCCATTCCTGTGGCCACTGCTGAGTTTTCCAAATTTGCTGGCATATTGAGTGCAGCCTTTCACCGCTTCATCTTCAAGGATTTGGAACAGCTCAACTGGAATTCCATCACTTCCACTAGCTTTGTTCGTAGTGATGCTTTCTAAGGCCCACTTGACTTCACATTCCAGGATGTCTGGCTCTAGGTCAGTGATCACACCATCATGATTATCTGGGTGTGAATCTCTTGTTTGTACAGTTCTTCTGTGTATTCTTGCCACCTCTTCTTAGTATCTTCTGCTTCTGTTAGGTCCATACCATTTCTGTCCTTTATCGAGCCCATCTTTGCATGAAATGTTCCCTTGGCATCTCTAATTTTCTTGAAGAGATCCCTAGTCTTTCCCATTCTGTTGCTTTCCTCTATTTCTTTGCCTTGATTGCTGAGGAAGGCTTTCTTATCTCTACTTGCTATTCTTTGGAACTCCTCATTGAGATGCATATATTTCTTTTTTCTCCTTTGCTTTTCACTTCTCTTCTTTCACAGCTATTTGTAAGCCCTCTCAGACAGCCATTTTGCTTTTTTTATTTTTATTTTTTTCATTTCTCTTTCTTGGGAATGGTCTTGCTTTCTGTCTCCTGTACAATGTCATGAACCTCTGTCCATAGTTCATCAGGCAATCTATCAGATTTAGTCCCTTAAATCTATTTCCCACTTCCACTGTATAAAAATACAGGATTTGATTTAGGTCATACCTGAATGGTCTAGTGATTTTCCCTACTTTGTTCAATTTAAGTCTGAATTTGGCAATAAGGAGTTCATGATCTGAGCCACAGTCAGCTCCTGGTCTTAGTTTTGCTGACTGTATAGAGCTTCCCCATCTTTGGCTGCGAAGAATATAATCAGTCTGATTTTGGTGTTGATCATCTGGTGATTTCCATTTTATATGACTCAATTAGTGTTAATACTTATTAATAAATTGAATAGCATGATTTTAAATCAATTTCATTGTGTCTTTGTCTATTTATTTATATAGAACAAAAACAAACTTTTGAAATTGGTGGAAGTCCACAATGTATTGTTTGTAATCTTTAATTTGTTTATTGGGGTATAGTTGATTTACAGTAATGTTAGTTTCTGCTGTATAGCAAAGTGAGTCACCCAAACATACATACATACATACATACATATATATATATCCACTCTTTTTTAGATTCTATTCGTATATAGGTCATTACAGAGTATTGAATAAAGTGCCCTGTGCTATACAGTAGAATCTTATTAGTTTTCTATTTTGTATATAGCATAGTGTACGTGTCAATGTCAATCTCCCAAAGTTATCCTTCCCCAAACTTGGAAAGCGTAAGTTTGCCTTCTACATTTGTGATTCAGTTTCTGTTTTGTAAATAGGTTCATTTGTACCATTTTTTTTTTTAGATACCACACATCAGTGATATCATATGATATTTGTCTTTCTATGTCTGATTTATTATACTTCAATATTATACTATACTATGGAATTTTTTTTTCTAGCTGAATAATATTCCATTGTATAAAGGAACCAGATCTTCTGTATCAATTCCTCTGTTGATGGACATTTAGGTTGCTTCCATTCCCTGACTATTGTAATCAGTGTTGTAGTGAACATTGGATTGGAGTGCTTGTATCTTTTCAAATTGTGGTTTCCTCTGGATCTATGCCCAGGACCTAGATTGCAAGGTCATACGGTAGCTCTAGTATTGGATTTTTAAGGAACCTCCATACTGTTCTCCATGGTGGCTGTTGTTATTGTTCAGTCACTAATTCATGACCCCATGAACTGCAGCTTGCCAGGCTTCCCTGTCCTTCTCTATGTCTCTCAGTTTGCTCAAACTCATGTCCATTGAGTCAGTAATGCCATCCAATCATCTCATTCTCTGTCATCCTGTTGTCTTCCTGCCCTTGATCTTTGTCAGCATCAGGGTCTTTTCCAATGAGTTAGCTCTTTGCATCAAGTGGCCAACATATTGGAGCTTCAGCATCAATCCTTTCAATGAATAGTCAGTGATGATTTTCTTTAGGATTGACTGGTTTGATCTTGCTGTCCAAGGGACTCTCAAGTTTCTTACCAGCACCGTGGTTTGAAAGCATCAATTCTTTGGTTCTCAGCCTTCTTTATGGTCCAATTCTCATATCCATACAAGACTATGGGAAAAACCATAGCTTTGACTTGTTGGCAAAGTGATGTCTCTGCTTTTTAATTCCTGTCTAGGTTTGTCATAGCTTTTCTTCCAAGGAACAAGCTTTTTTTTTTTTTTTTTTTTTAATTTCGTGGCTACAGTCATCTGCAGTGACAGATGGCTCCATCTGCAGTGATTTTGGAGCCCAAGAAAATAAAATCTGTCACTGTTTCTACTTTTTCCCCATCTATTTGCCTGAAGTGTTGGGACCAGATGCCATGATCTTTGTTTTTTGAATATTGAGTTTTAAGCCAGCTTTTTCTACTCTCCTCTTTACCTTCATCAAGAGGCTCTTTAGTTCCTCTTTGCTTTCTGCCATTAAAATGGTATTATTTGTGTATCTAAGGTTGTTGATATTTCTCCAGGCAATCTCGATTCCAACTTGTGAGTCATCCAGCCCAGCATTTTGCATGATGTACTCTACATAGCACTTAAATAAGCAAGGTGACAATATATAGTCTCAGTGAACTACTTTCTCAATTTTGAACCAGACTTGTTCCATGTCAAGTTCTAACTATTGTTTCTTGTTCTACATACAGGTTTCTCAGGAGACAGGTAAGGTGAACTGGTATTCCCATCTCTTTAAGAATTTTCCACAGTTTGTTGTGTACCAGTTGACTTTCACACCAACAGTGTAGGAGAGTTCCCTTTTCTCCAATGCTTTCCAGCATTTGTTTGTAGATTTTTTGGTGATGGCCATTCTGACTGGTGTGTGGTGATACCTCACTGTAGTTTTGATTTGCATTTCACTAATAATTAGTGATGTTGACCATCTTTTCATATGCCTGTTGGCCATCTATATTGTCATTTTTGGGGAAATGTCTACTTAGATCTTCTGCTCACTTTTTGATTGGGGTGTATATGTGTGTGTGTTTTAACTTTTGCTGCATGAGCTGTTTGTATATTTTGGAGATGAATCCTTTGTAGATTGCTTTGTGAATATTTTCTCCCTTTCTGTGAGTTTTCTTTTTATTTTGTTGGTTTCCTTTGTACTTCAAAAGCTTTTAATTTTAATTAGGTCTCATTTGTTTATTTTTGTTTTTATTTTCATTACTCTCATCAAAAACTGTGTTGCTGCAATTTATGTCTCTTTGATTTCTACTTTTAGAGTAAAATTTATCCTCAGGACTCAGTTGCTTATCAAGGTGTTTAGAAAAAGAAATTAGTATTATAAGAAGAAAATAGACCAGGGCACCTGAATAAAGGTTGCAAAAGGACTCTCACATTCTAGAGCTCTTTCCTTCCCATATTCTCAGAATGAAAATTTGAGGAATGCAAACTTTCCTCTTGATTAATCAGTGATTCCCTCAAGAGGTATTTAAAGCAATATTTTACCTCCATTACCAAGCCATTAAACAAAATTTATAATTCCCAGACCTTTAGGTAATAAGCTACAGGCCACTTAAAGGTACTACTGAGATTAGAAGTTTGGCATCAGAATATTCAGTCACAGATGGTAAATGGGATTTCCACTGTCTACTGCATACCAGGTACAGAGATTAAATCTCTAACTTGTCTCCACATCTCTTAAACTATTTTTTGTCCTATGAAGTTTATTTTGTTGTGCAGTATTTGAAGCTTCTGGAGAAATTGGTATCATTGCATTTTCTGGAGGGAAAAAAGTGATAAATTGCATTGTAAATGAAGGCTCATGCTGTTATTGTCTACAGTACGTAGTAGTCATGTTAGATTGAACAGCATTGTGTTGTAGGCTTCTTATTAATTATGATGCTTCCTGCTGCCATGCTGATTCTTTTTTTCTGATGACTTGACTATGGAAAGCACAGTTTCTTTCAGAGAAGCCCATCACAGTGCACGCAGCTCATTAACTTCAGCCTTCCCCCCGTTTCCTATGACAAGCTGAAAAACCTTCCCTAACTAACTTTAGAAAGAGATAATAAAGTTTTATTTCCCTTTCACAGAATTTCAAGGGCAGTTTATCATGTTCTTTCTTTCCAGACAGAATTTTGAACAGAAGTACAGGGACTCAGAACTTTATTTTTTAATGTTCTGGATGTTAATAAATTAGAAGTAACTATAAATGACTGCTCCTTACATTTGGTAGCTTCAATATTTTAATTTCAAAATAGTAGGCATGTCTCCATGTGTTATTTGCTTCAGAGAAAAATAAATGAAATTCCTAGGTCTCTCTTTCCAGATTCAAGTTCTATGACTATTTTTCTTTAGTTTTCTTTTGTTTGCTAGCAAGGAGGAGAGTATTTACCTAATGTGAAAACCTTCAAATATGAATATTTTTTAGTCCTCTCAAATTCCAAAAATTCACAATTAATGTTCTTTTTTTTTTTTTTATTGTCTCTCCAGGCATTTTCTAACACTGTAAACATCTTGGGTACAGGTACATACCTGGGTGATTTAATGAATGCACTTGATTCAGTCGTGTCATCTGCATATCTGAGGTTATTGATATTTCTCCCAGCAATCTTGATTCCAACTTGTGTTTCTTCCAGTCCAGCATTTCTCATGATGTACTCTGCATATAAGTTAAATAAACAGGGTGACAATATGCAGCCTTGACGTACTCCTTTTCCTATTTGGAACCAGTCTGTTGTTCCATGACCAGTTCTAACTGTTGCTTCCTGACCTGCATACAGATTTCTTAAGAGGCAGATCAGGTGGTCTGGTATTCCCATCTCTTTCAGAATTTTCCATAGTTTGTTGTGATCTACACAGTCAAAGGCTTTGGCATAGTCAATAAAGCAGAAATAGATGTTTTTCTGGAACTCTCTTGCTTTTTTCCATGATCCAGCGGATGTTGGCAATTTGATCTCTGGTTCCTCTGCCTTTTCTAAAACCAGCTTGAACATCAGGAAGTTCACGGTTCACATATTGCTCAAGCCTGGCTTGGAGAATTTTGAGCATTACTTTACTAGCGTGTGAGATGAGTGCAATTGTTCGGTAGTTTGAGCATTCTTTGGCATTGCCTTTCTTTGGGATTGGGATGAAAACTGACCTTTTCCAATCTTGTGGCCACTGCTGAGTTTTCCAAATTTGCTGGCATATTGAGTGTAGCACTTTCACAGCATCATCTTTCAGGACTTGGAATAGCTCAACTGGAATTCCATCACCTCCACTAGCTTTGTTTGTAGTGATGCTTTCTAAGGCCCATTTGACTTCACATTCCAAGATGTCTGGCTCTAGGTCAGTGATCACATCATCATGATTATCTGGGTCTCGAAGCTCTTTTTTGTACAGTTCTTCTGTGTATTCTTGCCACGTCTTCTTAATATCTTCTGCTTCTGTTAGGTCCACACCATCTCTGTCCTTTATCGTGCCCATCTTTGCATGAAATGTTCCTTTGGTATCTCTGATTTTCTTGAAGAGATCCCTAGTCTTTCCCATTCTGTTGTTTTCCTCTATTTCTTTGCATTGATCTCTGAAGAAGGCTTTCTTATCTCTTCTTGCTATTCTTTGGAACTCTGCACTTAGATGTTTATATCTTTCCTTTTCTCCTTTGTTTTTCACTTCTCTTCTTTGCCACGACTCTTTTGGCAGGGAAAGTGAAGAAGGCTAAAAACTATCTTGATGAAAGTGAAAGTGGAGATTGAAAAAGTTGGGTTAAAACCCAAATTTAAAAAAAAAGTATAATAACATGGCGCCCCCTCTCTACAGGAGAAAAAGAAAAGAAAGAAAAGAGAGGAATATAATTTTTTTTTTTTGTCATAACACAAAACAGAGACTGCAGAGAGGGTAGCAACAAAAATAAAATTAAAGGAAACAAAGAAAGAGAAAAGAAATAAAAACCAGATAGCATATTCAAAAGCAGAGACATTACTTTACCAACAAAGGTTCGCCTAGTCAAGGCTATGGTCTTTCCTGTGGTCATGTATGGATGTGAGAGCTGGACTGTAAAAAAGGCTGGGCCCCGAAATATTTATTCTTTTTAACTGTGGTTTTGGAAAAAGCTCTTTTATGTTCCTTTGTACTGAGAGGAAACAAACACTTCTTTCTTAAGTATATTTTTCTTTTTATTTATTTTTTCTTAATAATGATGATACTTAAATTTTATTATTTTTTTCTCCTCTTATTCAATTATTTGATCCATTGATGACAATCGGGTTGGGGGGGGGGGGGGGGGGGGGGGGAGGAGGAGGAGAGGAGGGTGTGTGGTATGTGTGGTTGCTTTCTTTGTTTGGGTGTGTGTGGGTGTGGGTGGCGGGGGGGGGGGGGTGATGGAGTTGGGGTGTTTATGGGTTTGTTGGGGGGCGGAAAAAGGATCAGAACAGAGCGCCTCTTCTGATCTGTTCTGTTGTGTTTCATCTGGTATAGTATGGTTTGTTATATAGTATTAAAAGACAACACAAACCCCACTGCCTCAACACACCCCACCCCACACCACCCCCCCCTCCCCCAACACACACTCGCACACGTTTCCCTTGCTACAAGTCTGATGTGGGTTGGCAGTCAGCTTTAGCCATTATATTCATTTAAGGATGGAGGTTGAAGGAAACTCCATCTCCTCATGTGTTTTTCCATGACTACTGGAGCAGGAAAAGCAAAGACACTGGGCTGAACACTGGCTTTCAAAATGCCTTCAAGGAGTGGTTGATGCCTCCAACTCACAGTTGGTCAGCCAGAGTGAGTCCCATGACCATGTATCACTTTAAAATGTTTGGAAAGTGTGCATCTACCCAGAAGGAGAAGGAACAGCCCATTTGTGAACAACCCCAGCGATCAACAGTGCACTGTTGTAAATTAGTTCATTATACCACATTCTGGCTGATGGCTAGTGGGGTGAGAACTAAACATTTTTATGCTTCTGGAACATAAAAAGCAAACCTGGGAGGCACAGCAGAAACGAGGGTAGGCACCTATCTCATATGAAGAAGCAATGTCCCCATTGACCAGCCTTTGGTCTTCTTCACTAAATAGGGCAATCTTCAACCAAGGTAAATCTTCTGAGTAATAAAATGTAATGCGCTATTTCAGTAAGACATATATGCAAGCAGTGCAAAATAAATGCCATTTATAAGGCTTTTTAAACTGGACCTTTCTTAGGAAGTAACACTGTAAATTATTGATGAAATGGTTACAAACTTCTGACCTATGGTATAAGATTTACTATTCGCTAGAAAGAGGGACTGTGTCTTACATTTCTGTGTCTTACATTTCTCTGTCTCCAGTTGCTAAGTTACAGCTGACAATATTCATTGTAGTGCATTAAAAAAAAAATTACTGTGGGAACTAAGTAGCCGAAGTTTCCATCCTTGCCTGGCTACTTATTTGCTGAGTAACTATGAGCAAGTAATTGCTTTTGCTTGCTGCTGCTGCTAAGTCGCTTCAGTTGTGTCCGACTATGTGTGACCCCATAGACAGCAGCCCACTAGGCTCTCCTGTCCCTGGAATTCTCCAGGCAAGAACACTGGAGTGGATTGCCATTTCCTTCTCCAATTGCTTTTGCCTATTTCACATCAATCTCTCCATCTGTGAGTGATATCATCATTCCCCATTCCTGTTTCTTAGATGACTCCAAACACTTCTTCAGCTTCTGGTTCCACTGGAGTTCCATCTTATAGCTCATGGAATAGCGCATATCTCACCAGAACCCATCCCTGTGCTCACAGTGATTTGTTTCAGAAAGGAGTACGCATTCAACATTCTCCATGGGAGATTGTTTTTAACCATTAGGAAAGAAAAACTCTATTTTTATCTCATGGCTGCTGAAACTATTGGGAGAAGGCAATGGCACCCCACTCCAGTACTCTTGCCTGGAAAATCCCATGGACGGAGGAGCCTGGTGGGCTGCAGTCCATGGGGTCGCTAAGAGTCAGATATGACTGAAGTGACTTAGCAGCTGAAACTATATGATGCAAATCTAAAATGTTTGGCTGTCATATTACCCCCAAAAGGAAAATCCTATGTGGGAAAGGAGGCAACACAGAAAAAACTCTAAACTGAAATGTAGAAACCAAGAGATGGAGAAAATAGGACTAATAGACTGAAGTGATGGTTTGAGCCCTGCATGATTTGACTGTGCTTTCGACTACAGGACATAATTCATGCCCTTTTTATTAAATCTAGTTAGAGTGTAGGCTGTTTGAAATACTAGGCATCATGACAAATTAAACTTCCTGAGCCTGCTTCTACATGTATACGATGAAGTATTGCCATAATATGTCGATTTCCCTAAAATAACTACACTTTCTTAAAAGTGCGATATGCAGTGAATTGTGGATGAAGACTATAAATCCAGTTTGTTGGAAATGTTGGGTTTGAGATGTCTGTGGTACACTTTAGAAGAAATAAACATTTGAGTTGGATATCCTTGTCTGTAGCCCAGGAAATAAGTATCAGAGGGAGATAGAGATTTGGGAGTCGTCAGCAGACAAATGATAATCCAACCCAAGGTGATAAATAAAAGTGCCCTGTCAGAGTGTGTGTACCCTGAAAGGCAAAGAAGGGAATGGTGTATATTTTAAGTTTGATAGAGTATGAACTGCAGTGGGGCCCAGGGCAAAGATACATTTTGATCTAATATTGGCAAGGAAATACAAGGGCCAGTTTATATATGACCTGGACCTGGTGTGAGTTGCTAAGAAACTTACTTATCACTAAGCAAATAAGTGAGAGTCAATCCAGGATTTCAAGCCAGAGACAGAATAGCCCATCAAATTTTATTAAGATCAACCTCATGGAAGAAGAGGCAGTGGATTATAAGTGAAAATGATGTCGAGTAATACTAATTCATTATTCCAATTCTTTAAATGAAAGATTATGATGACCTAAATTAAAGCAATGGCAGTGAGAATCAAGATGAGGATAAATTTGGAAGGAGATTTAGGAGGGAGAATCTTACACTTATCCAAGGGCCGATTTTTGCTAGAATAATTGAGAGAAAAGTAACAATTCAATTAAGAGACACAATACAAAATGAGTAAGTTTGGAAACAAATTGCAGTTTTCAGCAGGGTGATATAAAGATCTGAAACAAATACATAATAAACCCCCTGACAGACCTGAAAAAAAGGCCTAACAGGTGCTATCATAAAATGATGAACTCCAAGTTGTAGAAACAGCCAGGCTCTGAGAAGACTTAATAATAAAAGAACATGAAAACAGAAGGTGAAACCAAAGATTTGGATGCCCCCGCCCCCCAAAAAAGAGAGAGTATCAAGTATAACATAATGGCAGATTTGGCTGCTCTTTAAGTCCTGAGTAAGATTTAAACTGGGGGGAAAAATTGAGGAACCAAACATTAATAATACAGGTCATCTTTAGGGTAGCTATCATTCTCAAGTTTTTTCTTATTTACTCACTGTTTGCATAAACTTCTTTAAATGTTAATTAAATCTGCCTATCTTTGAGAAAAGGCTATACTTCTATAAATTAGGAGATTTTATATCACATTTTCTAAGATATTGCTCAAGTTTTCAATCCTTGTGAAACTCCCTGCTCATTCATCTGCCTGTTGAATGTCAAACGTCTCATTACCTGGGTTATTATAACCTTCATGAGTGTCTTCTTCACACTTAAACTTTTGATTTTAATCATTGGCTATGTTATTTTACTTTTCTAACAAACTACTAAGCCATTGAGTATTTATTTTCTTCATGAATTCATAGCACTAAGCTCCTGGCTCAGAAGAATGTTCATTGAATTTGTCACCCTAATATCTATAGTTTTTTTTTCTTTTTTTTTAATTTAATTTTATTTTATTTTTTTAACTTTACAATATTGTATTGATTTTGCCATATATCAAAATGAATCCGCCACAGGTATACATGTGTTCCCCATCCTGAACCCTCCTCCCTCTTCCTTCCCCCTGCCATTCCTCTGGGTCGTCCCAGTGCACCAGCCCCAAGCATCCAGTATCGTGCATCGAACCTGGACTGGCGACTCGTTTCATATATGATATTATACATGTTTCAATGCCATTCTCCCAAATCATCCCACACTCTGCCTCTCCCACAGAGTCCAAAAGACTATTCTATACATCAGTGTCTCTTTTGCTGTCTCGCATACAGGGTTATCGTTATCATCTTTCTAAATTCCATATATATGTGTCAGTATACTGTATTGGTGTTTTTCTTTCTGGCTTACTTCACTCTGTATAATAGGCTCCAGTTTCATCCACCTCATTAGAATGGACTCAAATGCATTCTTTTTAATGGCTGAGTAATCCTCCATTGTGTATATGTACCACAGCTTTCTTATCCATTAATCTGCTGATGGACATCTATGTTGCTTCCATGTCCTGGCTATTATAAACAGTGCTGCGATGAACATTGGGGTACACGTGTCTATTTCAATTCTGGTTTCCTCAGTGTGTATGCCCAGCAGTGGGATTGCTGGATCATAAGACAGTTCTATTCCCAGTTTTTAAAGGAATCTCCACACTGTTCTCCATAGTGGCTGTACTAGTTTGCATTCCCACCAACAGTGTAAGAGGGTTCCCTTTTCTCCACACCCTCTCCAGCATTTATTGTTTGTAGACTTTTGGATCGCAGCCATTCTGACTCACGTGAAATGGTACCTCATTGTGGTTTTGATTTGCATTTCTCTGATAATGAGTGATGTTGAGCATCTTTTCATGTGTTTGTTAGCCATCTGTATGTCTTCTTTGGAGAAATGTCTATTTAGTTCTTTAGCCCATTTTTTGATTGGGTCATTTATTTTTCTGAAATTGAGCTGTAGGAGTTGCTTGTATATTTTTGACATTAGTTGTTTGTCTGTTGCTTCATTTGCTATTATTTTCTCCCATTCTGAAGGCTGTCTTTTCACCTTGCCTATAGTTTCCTTTGTTGTGCAGAAGCTTTTAAGTTTAATTAGGTCCCATTTGTTTATTTTTGCTTTTATTTCCAATATTCTGGGAGGTAGGTCATAGAGGATCCTGCTGTGATGTATGTCCGAGAGTGTTTTACCTATGTTCTCCTCTAGGAGTTTTATAGTTTCTGGTCTTACGTTTACATCTTTAATTCATTTTGAGTTTATTTTTGTGTATGGTGTTAGAAAATGCTCTAGTTTCATTCTTTTGAAGTGGTTGACCAGTTTTCCCAGCACCACTTGTAAAAGAGATTGTCTTTAATCCATTGTATATTTCTGCCTCCTTTGTCAAAGATAAGGTGTCCATATGTGCATGGATTTATCTCTGGGCTTTCTATTTTGTTCCATTCATCTATATTTCTGTCTTTGTACCAGTACCATACTGTCTTGATGACTATGGCTTTGTAGTAGAGCCTGAGGTCAGGCAGGTTGATTCCTCCAGTTCCATTTTTATTTCTCAAGATTGCTTTGGCTATTCGAGGTTTTTTGTATTTCCATACAAACTGTGAAATTATTTGTTCTAGCTCTGTGAAGAATACCGTTGGTAGCTTGATAGGTTGCATTGAATCTATAAATTGTTTTGGGTAGTATACTCATTGTCACTATATTGATTCTTCCAATCCATGAACATGGTATATTTCTCCATCTATTAGTGTCCCCTTTGATTTCTTTCACCAGTGTTTTATAGTTCTCTATATATAGGTCTTTAGTTTCTTTAGGTAGATATATTCCTAAGTATTTTATTGTTTTCATTGCAATGGTGAATGGAATTGTTTCCTTAATTTCTCTTTCTATTTTCTCATTATTAGTGTATAAGAATGCAAGGGATTTCTGTGTGTTGATTTTATATCCTGCAATTTTACTATATTCATTGATTAGTTCTAGTAATTTTCTGGTGGAGTCTTTAGGGTTTTCTATGTAGAGGATCATGTCATCTGCAAACAGTGAGAGTTTTACTTCCTCTTTTCCAATTTGGATTCCTTTTATTTCTTTTTCTGCTCTGATTGCTGTGGCCAAAACTTCCAAAACTATGTTGAATAGTAGTGGTGAAAGTGGGCACCCTTGTCTTGTTCCTGACTTTAGAGGAAATGCTTTCAATTTTTCACCATTGAGGATAATGTTTGCTGTGGGTTTGTCATATATAGCTTTTATTATGTTGAGGTATGTTCCTTCTCTTCCTGCTTTCTGGAGAGTTTTTATCATAAATGGATGTTGAATTATGTCAAAGGCTTTCTCTGCATCTACTGAGATCATCATATGGTTTTTATTTTTCAATTTGTTAATGTGATGTATTACATTGATTGATTTGCGGATATTGAAGAATCCTTGCATCCCTGGGATAAAGCCTACTTGGTCATGGTGTATGATCTTTTTAATGTGTTGTTGGATTCTGATTGCTAAAATTTTGTTAAGGATTTTTGTATCTATGTTCATCAGTGATATTGGCCTGTAGTTTTCTTTTTTTGTGGCATCTTTGTCATGTTTTGGTATTAGGGTGATGGTGGCCTCATAGAATGAGTTTGGAAGTTTACCTTCCTCTACAATTTTCTGGAAGAGTTTGAGTAGGATAGGTGTTAGCTCTTCTCTAAATTTTTGGTAGAATTCAGCTGTGAAGCCGTCTGGGCCTGGGCTTTTGTTTGCTGGAAGATTTCTGATTACAGTTTCAAGTTCCGTGTTTGTGATGGGTCTGTTAAGATTTTCTATTTCTTCCTGGTCCAGTTTTGGAAAGTTGTACTTTTCTAAGAATTTGTCCATTTCTTCCACGTTGTCCATTTTATTGCCATATAATTGCTGATAGTAGTCTCTTATGATCCTTTGTATTTCTGTGTTGTCTGTTGTGATCTCTCCATTTTCATTCCTAATTTTACGGATTTGATTTTTCTCCCTTTGTTTGTTGATGAGTCTGTCTAATGGTTTGTCAATTTTATTTATGCTTTCAAAGAACCAGCTTTTGGCTTTGTTGATTTTTGTTATGGTCTCTTTTGTTTCTTTTGCATTTATTTCTGCCCTAATTTTTAAGATTTCTTTCCTTCTACTAACCCTGAAGTTCTTCATTTCTTCCTTTTCTAGTAGCTTTAGGTGTAGAGTTAGGTTATTTAATTGACTTTTTTCTTGTTTCTTGAGGTATGCCTGTATTGCTATGCACTTTCCCCTTAGGACTGCTTTTACAGTGTCCCACAGGTTTTGGGTTGTTGTGTTTTCATTTTCATTAGTTTCTATGCAAATTTTGATTTTTTTTTAATTTCTTCTGTGAGTTGATGGTTCTTCAGCAGCGTGTTGTTCAGCCTCCATATGTTGGAATTTTTAATAGTTTTTCTCCTGTTATTGAGATCTAATCTTACTGCATTGTGGTCAGAAAAGATGCTTGGAATGATTTCATTTTTTTCTGATTTTACCAAGGCTAGATTTATGGACCAGGATGTAATCTATCCTGGAGAAGGTTCCGTGTGCGCTTGAGAAAAAGGTGAGAATCATTGTTTTGAGATGAAATGTCCTATAGATATCAATTAGGTCTAGCTGGTCTATTATATCATTTAAGGTTTGTGTTTCCTTGTTAATTTTCTGTTTAGTTGATCTATCCATAGATGTGAGTGGGGTATTAAAGTCTCCCACTATTATTGAGTTATTGTTAATTTCTCCTTTCATACTTGTTAGTATTTGTCTTACATATTGCGGTGATCCTATGTTGGGTGCATATATATTTATAATTGTTATATCTTCTTCTTGGATTGATCCTTTGATCATTGTGTAGTGACTTTCTTTGTCTATTTTCACAGCCTTTGTTTTAAAGTCTATTTTATCTGATATGAGTATTGCTACTCCTGCTTTCTTTTGGTCTCTATTTGCATGGAAAATCTTTTTCCAGCCCTTCACTTTCAGTCTGTATGTGTCCCCCATTTTGAGGTTGGTCTCTTGTAGACAACATATGTAGGGGTCTTGTTTTTGTATCCATTCGGCCAGTCTTTGTATTTCGGTTTCAGCATTCAACCCATTTTTGTTTAAGGTAATTATTGATAAGTATGATCCCGTTCCCATTTACTTTGTTGTTTTGGGTTCGAATTTATACACCCTTTTTGTGTTTCCTGTCTAGAGAATGTCCTTTAGTATTTGTTGGAGAGCTGGTTTGGCGGTGCTGAATTCTCTCAGCTTTTGCTTGTCTGTAAAGCTTTTGATTTCTCCTTCATATTTGAAGGAGAACCTTGCTGGGTAGAATAATCTGGGCTGTAGGTTATTTTCTTTCATCACTTTAAGTATGTCTTGCCATTCCCTCCTGGCTTGAAGAGTTTCTATGGAAAGATCAGCTGTTATCTTTATGGGAATTCCCTTGTGTATTATTTGTTGTTTTTATCTTGCTGCTTTTAATTTTTGTTCTTTGTGTTTGATCTTTGTTAATTTGATTAATATGGTCTTGAGGTGTTTCACCTTGGGTTTATCCTGTTTGAGACTCTCTGGATTTGAGTGATTATTTGCTTCCCCATTTTAGGGAAGTTTTCAACTATTATCTCCTCAAGTATTTTCTCATGGTCTTTCTTTTTGTCTTCTTCTTCTGAGGCTCCTATGATTCGAATATTGGGCCATTTAATATTGTCCTGGAGGTCCCTGAGATTGTCCTCATTTCTTTTAATTCGTTTTTCTTTTTCTCTGATTCATTTATTTCTACAATTCTATCTTCTAATTCACTAATCCTATCTTCTGCCTCTGTTATTCTACTATTTGTTGCCTCCAGAGATTTTTTTATCTCATTTATTGTATTATTCATTATATATTGACTCTTTTTTATTTCTTCTAGGTCCTTGTTAAACCTTTCTTGCATCTTCTTAATCCTTGTCTCCAGGATATTTATCTGTGATTCCATTTTGATTTCAAGATTTTGGATCAATTTCAGTGTCATTATTTGAAATTCTTTATCAGGTAGCTTCCCTATCTCTTCCTCTTTGGTTTGGTTTGGTGGGCATTTATCCTGTCCCTTTACCTGCTGGGTATTCCTCTCTCTCTTCATCTTGTTTCTATTGCTGAGTTTGGGTTGTCCTTTCTGTATTCTGGCAGTTTGTTTAGTTCTTTTTATTGTGGAGTTTCCTCACTGTGTGTGGGTTTTTACAGGTGGCTTGTCAAGTTTTCTTGGTTAGGGAAGCTTGTGTCAGTGTTCTGGTGGGTAGAGCTGGATTTCTTCTCTCTGGAGTGCAATGAAGTGTCCAGTAATGAGTTATGAGATGTATGTGGTTTTGTAGTAACTTTGGGCAGCCTGTATATTGGAGCTCAAGGCTGTGTTCCTGTGTTGCTGGAGAATTTGCTTGGTATGTCTTGCCCTGGAGCTTGTTGGCCCTTGTGTGGTGCGTGGTTTCAGTGTAGGTATGGAAGCATTTGATGAGCTCCTGTCAACTAATGTTCCCTGGAGTCAGGAGTTCCCTGGAGTCAGGGTTTGGACTTAAGCCTCCTGCTTCCAGTTATCGGTCTTATTTTTACAGTTGTCTCAAAACTTTTACTTCTGTCAGCACCATTGATAAAACATCTAGGTTAAAGATGAAAAGTTTCTCCACCATGAGGGTCACCTAGAGAGGTTCACAGCGTTACATGGAGAAGAGAAGAGGGAGAAGGGATTTAGAGGTGACCCGAATGAGATGAGGTGGAATCAATAGAGGAGAGAGTGGGCTAGCCAGTAATCACTTCCTTACGTGCACTCCACAACTGGACCGCTCAGAGATGTTCATGGAGTTATACAGAGAAGAGAAGAGGGAGGAAGGAGACAGAGGTGGCCAGGAGGATAAGAGGGGGGAATGAAAAGGAGACAGATCCAGCCAGTAATCAGTTCCCTAAGTGTTCTCCACCATCTGGAGCACACAGAAATTCACAGAGTTGGGTAGAGTAGAGAGGGATTAGGGAGGAGACACAGGTGTCCTGGTGGAGAAAAAGGAGAGTCCAGAGGGGGAGACAGCAGTCAAGCCAGTATTCTCGCTCCCAAGTAAAAAATGGGTACTGAAGATAGGGTTCTTAAAGGTACAAAATTGGTAACATACCTAAAAGCAAAACTTAAAAATCTAGAGTTTGAAATTTCAAAAATACAATGTTAAAGAAAAGAAGAAGGAAAAGAAAGAGAGTGAAAAAAAAATCAAAAATCGTAAAAAGTCACAAAAATTATAAAGAAAATATAGGTACAAAATTAATTACAAATACCAAAAAGCAAAAGTTAAAAATCTAGAGTAGAGTTTGGAATTTCAAAAATACAATGTTAAAGAAAAGAAGAAGAAAAAGAAAGAGAAAAAAAAAGAAAAACAAAGTCACAAAAATTATAAAGAAAATATAGGTACAAAATTAATAACAAATACCAAAAAGCATACATTAAAAATCTAGAGTAGAGTTTGGAATTTCAGAAATACAATGTTAAAGAAAAGAAGAAGAGAAAGAAAGAGATAGGGAAAAAAAGTCACAAAAATTACAAAAACAAAAAAAGGTACAAAATTGATCAGATCAGATCAGTTGCTCAGTCGTGTCCGACTCTTTGCGACCCCATGAATCACAGCACGCCAGGCCTCCCTGTCCATCACTAACACCCAGAGTTCACTCAGACTCACGTCCATCAAGTCAGTGATGCCATCCAGCCATCTCATCCTCTGTCTTCCCCTTGTCCTCCTGCCCCCAATCCCTCCCAGCATCAGAGTCTTTTCCAATGAGTCAACTCTTCGCATGAGGTGGCCAAATTACTGGAGTTTCAGCTTTAGCATCATTCCATCCAAATAAATCCCAGGGCTGATCTCCTTCAGAATGGACTGGTTGGATCTCCTTTCAGTCCAAGGGACTCTCAAGAGTCTTTCTCCAACACAACAGTTCAAAAGCATCAATTCTTTGGCACTCAGCCTTCTTCACAGTCCAACTCTCACATCCATACATGACCACAGGAAAAACCATAGCCTTGACTAGATGAACCTTTGTTGGCAAAGTAATTTCTCTGCTTTTGAATATGCTATCTAGGTTGGTTATAACTTCTCTTCCAAGGAGTAAGCATCTTTTAATTTCATGGCTGAAGTCACGATCTACAGTGATTTTGGAGCCCAGAAAAATAAAGTCTGACACTGTTTCCACTGTTTCTCCATCTATTTCCCATGAGGTGATGGGACCAGATGCCATGATCTTCGTTTACTGAATGTTGAGCTTTACGCCAACTTTTTGATTCTCTACTTTCACTTTCATCAAGAGGCTTTTGAGTTCCTCTTCACTTTCTGCCATAAGAGTGGTGTCATCTGCATATCTGAGGTTGTTGACATTTCTCCTAGCAATCTTGATTCCAACTTGTGTTTCTTCCAGTCCAGCATTTCTCATAATGTAATCTGCATATAAGTTAAATAAACATGGTGACAATATACAGCCTTGACGAACTCCTTTTCCTATTTGGAACCAGTCTGTTGTTCAATGTCCAGTTCTAACTATTGCTTCCTGACCTGCATACAAATTTCCCAAGAGGCAGATCAGGTGGTCTGGTATTCCCATCTCTTTCAGAATTTCCCAGTTTATTGTGATCCACAAATACCAAAAGTTAAAATTAAAAATCTAGAGTAGAGTTTGCAATTTGAAAAAAAAAAAAAATATTAAAGAAAAGAAGAAGAAAAACAAAGAGGAAAAAAAAGTTTCAAAAATTGTAAAGAAAATACAGGTACAAAATTGTAAACAAATACCAAAAAGCATAAATTAAAAATCTAGAGTAGAGTTTGGAATTTCAGAAATACAGCATTAAAGAAAATAAGAAGAGAACGAGAGAGAAAATAAGTCATAAAAATTATTTTTAAAAAAGGTAAAAATATTGATAACTAATACCAAAAAGCTAAAATTAAAAATCTAGAGTAGAGTTTTGAATTTCAAAAATACAATGTTAATGAAAAGAAGAAGAAAAAGAAAGAGGAAAAAAAAGAGGAAAAATAAAAAAGAACAAAGTCACAAAAATGATAAAGAAAATATAGGTATAAAATTGATAACAAATACCAAAAAGCATAAATTAAAAATCTAGAGTAGAGTTTGGAATTTCAGAAATACAATGTTGAAGGGAAAAAAAAAGAGAGAAAAAAAAAAAGGTCACAAAAATTATAAAATATATATATGAAGTTTGCTTTAAAAAAAATAGGGTCTTTTTTTTTTTCAAAGTAATAGTAGTTTATAAAAGTGAAAATTAAAGGAGTAATAGAAGTCTTAAAAATTTTTTTTAATTTAAAAAAAAGAATGATCATAAAATAGTAAAAATATATCTAGGAGTTTCTCTGGTGTTATTATGGGGTCAGTTCATTTTTGGCTAGTTCCTTGGTCTGGCTTATATTTCTCAAGATCTATAGGCCCCTTCCTATGTAGTTGGTACTAATGACAGGGTTTTAATCTATTCCCTGTCACTTCAAAGGCAGTTCCCTCTGCTATAGCTTCTTCTGTTTGCTGGTCTCTTCAGTGTCTGATTTCTGCCCTGATACAAAGAGGGTGGTGGTGGACACTTTTTTTTTTTTTTTTTTTAAGGCTCACTTGTTCAGTCGCGCTGTGGGGAGGGAGGGATGCTGCAAACAAATAACACTGGCATTTGTTCGCAGTGCTTCAGCCACACTGGGCCTGCCATTGCTCGTGGCACATGTAGCCTCCCTGCCCACACTGCTCAGGCTCTAGGTTACTCTGCCGGGATCCATCTGCAGCCGGCCCTGGGCTGCTTGCACCTCCTAGGTCTAAACCGCTCAGGTTCAGGCACTTGGGTAGTCCTCAGAGGCACAGACTAGGTTGGGCCTGCGTTTTGTGCCTTTCCCAGGTCCTAGCAGCTCAGGTGATGAGGTGTTTGGTGAGCGCAGCTGCTGCAACTTATCGCCTCCCCGCCGTTCGCTGCTCGGTTATCTGGGTGTACAACTGGTGCACCTTCTCAGGCGGATGTTGACCGTCCAGAGCCCCAAGAAGTCTTATTTAGCAAAGAAGCCTGCTTACAGTTTTGTAGATAATGTCTCTCTGGGGCTGTGATTGCCCCCTTTCAGCTCTGGCTGCCTGTCCCGGAGGGGGATGGTCTGCAGCCGGCTATCTCTGTTCAGTCCTTTGGTCTGTGCGCAGGCCTGGTGGTGTCTTAGGTTAGGGCTGGCTTTCCGCGTGGTAGCTATCCCACAGTCTGGTTTGCTAGCCCAAATTAGTTTGCTCAGATAGAGTAAGGATCGGGCCTGAATGCCCCGAGCACTAAGTGATGCAGCCTGCACCTCCCTGCCCAGCCCCTGCTTGCTAGTGGCAGGTGCCGGTGTCTGCTCTGCTTCTCTGCTGGGGGAGTTACCGTTGGGCTCATAATCTGTGGGTTTTAATTGTTTATTTATTTTTCCTCTCTGTTATGTTGCCCTCTGTGCTTCAAAGGCAGTAAGAGTGTTTCCTGGAGTTTGGAAACTTCTCTTGTTTTAAGACTCCCTTCCCAGGACGAGCTCTGTCCCTCTCTCTTTTGTCTCTTTTTTTGTCTTTTATATTTTTTCCTACTTTCTTTCGAAGACAACGGGTTGCTTTTCTGGGTGCCTGATGTCCTCTGCTGCCATTCAGAGTTTGTTCTGTGGAATTTACTCAAAGTTTAAATGTTCTTTTGATGAATTTGTTGGGGAAAAAGTGGTCTCCCCGTCCTATTCCTCTGCCATCTTAGCTCTTCATCCTATAGTTTCTTTTCTAAATCCAGTGTCCCCTAACTTACAAGACAATATGTTGTTGTTGTTCAGTTGCTAAGTCATGTCCAACTCTTTGCTGCTTCATGGACTGTAGCTTGCCAGGCTCCTCTGTCCTCCACTATGTCCTGGAGTTCACTAAAATTCATGTCCATTGAGTTAGTGATGGTGCCTAACCAACTCATCCTCAGGCACCCCCTTCTTCTTTGCCTCTAGTCTTTTCCAGCATCAGGAACTTTTCCAGTGAGTCGTCTTTTTGCATCAGGTAGCCAAAGTATTAGAGCTTCAGCATCAGTCTTTCCAATGAATATTCACTGTTGATTTCCTTTAGAATTGATTTGTTTGATCTCCTTGCAGTCTAAGGGACTCTTAGAGGGATTAATTTTCCTCTTTCCTAAGTATTAGCCCTCTTTTTTTGTATAAATCATTGCTACCACTAATGATGGCCACTCATCTTCATGGTGTAATCCACTGTGTAGCTCAACATACTTTATTCTGTTGAGCCCTGAAGAAAACTTGATGGAGCAGAAACAAGCCATTTTATCCTGTCAAATTTCAAAAGACCAGTGATTGAACTGTAATTCAAATGTATTATTATTCATTAATAATCCATAGAACTACAATATAAGAGGAACTAGGTAGAAATTCTAGTTAACTTCAGCTTTTTCTAGTATTTGATAAAGGTAGAAAGATTTTTTCTTTTATTGGACTACAGTTGATTTACAATGGTGTATTAGTTTCAGGTGTACAGCAGAGTGATTCAATTGAACATGTATATTGTTTTTCAGATTATTTTCCATTATAGGTTATTACAAGATGTTGAATATTGTTCTCTGTGCTAGATAGTAAGCCCTAGTTTTTATATATTCTAAACATAATGGTATTTATCTTTTAAATCCATATTCCTAATTTATTCTTCTCCCACTCATTTCTACTTTGCTAAACATAAGTTTGTTTTCTATGTCTATGAGTCTGTCTCAGTTTTGTAAATAAGTTCATTCATATTATTTTTAGATTTATGTAAGTTATAGCATGTGATATTTATCTTTCTCTGTCTGACAGTATGATAGTGTCTAGGTCCATCCATGTTGCTACAGATAGCAATAATTTATCCATTTTATGGCTGAGTAATGTCCCATTGCATATGTGTACCACATTTTCTGATTTATTCCTCTGTCGATGGACATTTAGGTTGCTTCTGTGTCTTGGCTATTGTAAATAGTGCTGCTATGAATATTGAAATGAAAGCATATTTTCAAATTAGAGTTTTCTCCAGTTATGTACCCAGAAGTGGAATTGCTGGATAATACATAACTATTTGTGTTACCTCCATAGTGTCCCCCATAGTGGCTGTACCAATTTACATTTCCATCAGTGGTATAGGAGATTTCCCTTTTTTCCACAGCCTCTCCAGCATTTATTATTTGTAGAAAGACTTTTTTTCTGATGGCAATTCTGACCAGCATGAGGTAATACCCCATTGTAGTTTTGATGTACATTTCTCTACTAATCAGAGATGCTGAGCATCTTTTCATGTGCTTCTTGGTCATCTGTGTGTCGTCTTTGGAGAAATGTCTGTTTAGATCTTCTCAATTTTGTGTTGTTTGGGGTGTTTTTGTATTGTCATTGTTGTTATTGTTATTGAATTATATGAGCTGATGTTTGGAGATTAAGCCCTTGACAGTTATGTTGTTTGCTAATATTTTCTTCTAACCCATAGGTTGTCTTTTCATTTTGCTTATGGTTTCCTTTGCTGTGCAAAAGCTTATGTTTGATTATGTCCCATTTATTTATTTTTACTTTTATTTATATTGCCTTTGGAGAGTGACCTAAGAAAACACTGGTATGATTGATGTCAGAGAATGTTTTCCCTGTGTTCTCGTCTAGAAGTTTTATGGTGTCATGTCTTATGTTTAAGTCTTTAAGCCATTTTGAGTTTAACATCTCCAAAACATTGAATTATTTTCTTCTGAAACATCATTATCTAGAAAAAGGAGTATAAATGTCTTCTTGTTTACTCTACCTGGGACTTTTAAGAGGTAAAGCCTACTCTATTTATTGGTCATTTTCTCATCAGAATCTATTTTGATTAAATTATTTGATTCAGAATCTTGCAATAATGTGAAGAACATTTACCAAATATGAACCCTGAGAATGAATGGATATGTGAATGGATCTTCTTGTGTCAGATGTATCTTACCACATTAAATAATTGTTATATACTTACATCTGCTGTTCTTTTAGTGGTTGCATGTGATATTGGCACACCAATAACTCATTTAGCTGCAAATACTCTGTCTCTAATAAAACTGGAGTAGGCTCCTTATAGAAAACGATTTGATGGGAGGGGACATTTATTATACATGCAAACACACTTGCCTGCTGGGATTAAGTATTTAAAAAGATGAGGCAGCTGTAATTGTTTGCATGCTAATTTACCATGAAATGTTTTCCCAGCCCTAAGGACACAAAATCTTTATGTTTAATGTTTTAGTCCAGTGTAACGGATAATTTCAAAATTCATTAAGACCAAAAGTTTTTTTTTTTTTTTTTGCTTTAATAACTTCATATTTATTACTACTATCTTTGCATTGACTCTTAACTACAAGACAGAAATCTAGGATTTATCCTTGGCTCTTTGTTTTCTTTTCCACCCTTGTATATCATTATGCCCAATCTACTATTTTCTTAATATCCTCGAATTGGTAACCACCTTCATCATCAGTGGCCTACTTAATTTCATACCCTTATTATTGACACTTGAGTTATTATAATATATTATTTACTGGCCTCATTGTTTCTCATCTTATACATTTCAAGGCATTTTTTTCATATAACAGCCTAATCACCCTCATATAAATTCTTGATTGTTTACTATTGCATTATGAATAAAATCCTAAGTCTTTCATTGTCTGATTCCTTCTATATTCTCCAGGTTCCTCTGTAGCAACCCATTAGTCCTTGCCTTTGACCTTCTTCTCCAGCCATACCAACCATGTGCAGTTGTCAAATACTGTTCTGTCTGGTTGACAGAGAGTGACAGAGAGCGGTCTCCTCCCCTGCTCTATACTTGGGTGACTTTCTCAGTCTTCAAGATATTTCAGCATCATCCTCATTAAGAGCTGTATCATACCTTCTCCTTGGTTTTCCTCCCATATTCTGCATTGACCTGTGTCTTAGTTGTTGCCTCAGTATTAAAATTGCCTATTTACTCCTGTATGTCAGCAGTAGAACCTATCGACACTAGAGTTCTGTCCTTTTCCACTATATATTCACAGAGTTAGCAGAGAAATGGATATCCAGAAATGCTTATGTGTGAATCCATGAGTTAAAGAATGAATACTTACCTCTTATATATTTATATTTGTTTGTTTGATCAATGCTAAGACAATAGGACTGGAGCAGGGAATGGCAACACACTCCAGTGTTCTCACCCGGAGAATCACACGGACAGAGGAGCCTGGTGGCCTACAGTCCATGGGGTCGCAAAGAGTTGGACACAACTGAGCAACTAACACACACCAGACAATAGGAAATTTGTTTTAACCGGTTTAAATGCTATTTCTCACTGGAAGATTTTTATGAAGATCTTTATCTAAGGGACAGAGAGCAGAAGAATTTAGAGTAGATAAAAGTTTCCAAACATGTATATGTATCATTCTGAATTCATCTTTCCATGCCCTATAGAAGTTTAAACTTTGGCCAAGATTTCTGTAAATTACTAGAGGGGGCTATATTCTCTTAATCACTTCAAGTTCAAAGGCCTCCTTCTGCATCAGAAAAGTTATGTATTACATCTCCATCTTGAAAGTTCTTTGTTCCATTCTGTATCAACAAGGTGTAAATTTTAAGTTTTATCTCAATTTCTTAAGTTGAGGTTCACAGGGCTTTTGTGAATAAAATAGACTTCAGTGAAGTTATTTTTTATTTTCAAGAGAGGGGATAAATAACAGTGGTCATAAGAATGCTTTTTTAAAAAGTTATTGCAGACGATAAACAAGCCTCTTGTTCCTTCAGTCATCCCTCCACTATAAATATTTATTTTTTTAGCTAATTTCACTCTAAATTGTTGCTGTATCTTTGTGCCATTTCACTAATTCATTTCTTCTGTCACCTCTATTCTGTAAATTACCTAGGAATTCAAATTATTTTCTTAGCATTTTGCAGAGTAAATAATATTTCTCTAGTTCCTACTACTAAACTATTTTCAAAACATATTTTTTTATATTAAAATCTATTTAGGAGTTCTATAGAAAAATAGGGATTTTCATTAAATAAAGTCTACCTCTGCATTAACTAAGTTTCAAGAAAATCGCCCTACTTGTTCTAGGCAGAGAGAGATTTCATGCAGGAAATTATGTACTTACACATCCAATGGAAAGAATGAAAAAATGAGCCCTAAACTAATCCTTAGGAATTATTGCAAATTCTACAGAATTAATACACCAGGGAGATTACATTAACTTAAGCTTCCAAACTACAACCATAGCAATAACCACATATTCTAACCTAAAGCAAGAAATTATTCATCACCAGATAAAAATATAATCTATTTCTCCAAAATGGTGTACACAAATTTCCAGTAACAAATTTATTCTTTTCTGGCTGATGTTCATCCTCTTCTATTCAGACGCATTGTTGTTCATTGTTCTGGTTCACTCACTAAGACATGTCTGACTGTTTCCAACCCCATGGACTGCAGCCCAACAGGCTTCCCTGTCCTTCATGATCTCCTAGAGTTGGCTCAAACTCAATGTCCATGGAGTGAGTGAGGCCATCCAACCATCTCATCCTCCATCACTCCGTTTTCATCCTGCACTCAATCTTTCCCAGCATCAAGGTTTTTCCAATGATTCCACTCTGCATCAGATGGCCAAAGTATTGGAGCTTCAGAATCGGTCCATCCAATGAATTTTCAGAGTTGATTTCCTTTAGGATTGACTGGTCTGATCTCCTTGCTGTCCAAGAGATTCTCAAAAGTCTTCTGCAACACCACAATTTGAAAGCATCTTCAGCACTCAACCTTCTTTATGGTCCAACTTTCGCATCCATACATGACTACTGATAAAACCATAGCATTGACTATATAGTTGTTTGCTGGTAAAGTTATATCTCTGATTTTTAATATGCTGACTAAGTTTGTCATAGCTTTTATTCCAAGGAGCAAGTGTCTTTTAATTTCATGGCTACAGTCACCATCCACAGTGATTTTGGAGCCCAATAAAGTAAAGTCTGGATAGGGAGGCCTGGCGTGCTGCAGTTCATGGGGTCGCAAAGAGTCGGACACGACTGAGCAACTGATCTGATCTGATCTGATCACTGTTTCTGCTTTTTCCCTATATATTTGCCATGAAGTGATGGGACCAGATGCCACGATCTTAGTTTTCTGAATGTTGAGTTTTAATCCAACTTTTTCACTCCCCTCTTTCACTTTCATCAAGAGGTTTTTTAGTTCCTCTTCATTTTCTGCCATAAGGATGGTATCATCTGCATATCTGAGGTTATTGATATTTCTCCTGGCAGTCTTGATTCCAGCTTGTGCTTCTCCCAGATCATCATTTCTCATGATGTACTCTGCATATAAGTTAAATAAGCACGGTGAAAATATATAGCCTTGATGTACTCCTTTTCCTACTTGGAACCAGTCTGTTGTTCCATGTCCAGTTCTAACTGTTGCTTCTTGACCTGCATACAGATTTCTAAAGACGCAGGTCAGATGGTCTGATATTCCCATCTCTCTAAGAATGTTCTACAGTTTGTTGTGATCCACACAGTCAAGGGCTTTGGCATAGTCAATAAAGCAGGAGTAGACATTTTCTGGAAATCTTTTGCGGTTTTGTTGATTCAACAAATAATGGCAATTTGATCTGGTTCCTTTGCCTTTTCTAAATCCAGCTTGAGCATCTATAAAATTAACAAATTGGAAAGATATCAAGCACTCATACTTCTTAAGAATGAACATATTGGTAGACTATGATGTATAGAAATTTGATCAGTTGAGGTTCCAGATGCAGATGAAGGGAACAAAAAAGGGGTAGAAGATGAATGTTACATATGGCAATTCTGGATATGCTTTCAAGCCATTTTGAAACATGAGGACTTTTATAACAATGTTTTGTTTCTTGCTGTTTTCTCCTTTGATTTTTTTTTTCTTTCCTTCCTTGTTTCTGCCAATTTAATATATTTAACAATTTTATTCCCCTCTACCTCTACTGGCTTTATATACTGTATGGACACTGTCTTTAATTATTTCCTCTTTAAGCAATAGGATACAAAGAACATTAATGGGTCTGAGTTCAGGAAAGCATCTATTTTTGCTTCATTGACTACGCTAAAGCCTTTGACTGTATGAATTACCACAAACTGTGGAAAATTCTTAAAGAGATGGGAATACCAAACTACCTTACCTGTCTCCTGAGAAACATATATGCAGGTCAAGAAGCAACAGTTGAAACCAGACATAGAACAACAGACTGGTTCAAAACTGGGAAAGGAGTACCTGCTTATTTAACTTTTATTCAGGGTATATCATGCAAAATGGCAGGCGGGAGGAGAAGGGGACGACAGAGGATGAAATGGTTGGATGGCATCACCGACTCAATGGACTTGAGTTTGAGTAGGCTCTGGGAGTTGGTGACAGACAGGGAGGTCTGGTGTGCTGCAGTCTATAGTGTCGTGAAGAGTCTCACACAACTGAAAGACTGAAGTGAACTGAACTGATAGATGTATTGAAAGATTATTGCTAAGCCATGAAAGATGTTGGGATTCTTGGCTTCCAGAGTAGAGGAATTCAGTCAGGGGCCAGTGACCAGGCTTGATCACTCAGAACTTTTGTGTAAAAAAGTTTTATTAAAGTAGAAAAGAGATATAGAAAGCTTCTGACATAGACATCAGAAGGGGTCACAAAGAATACCCCCCTGCTAGCCTTTAGCAGTATGTTATATACCTATCAGCAAGCTGTTAATTAGAGAAAGGAAATGTCTCAAAATTCGGAGTGGCCAAAGGCCCCTCACGGCGTACGTTTTGAGATAACATTGGCACCAGGTGAGTCATCTCAGGCCATATAATGATTGAGATGAATCTTGAAGAAAGGCAGCTTTCCAAGTAAATATATAGATTCATTAACATAGATTAGGAGAACAATGTATGAGTAAAACAGCTGGTTTGTTGAGCCTTCATCTGTTCTGAGTCTTAAGCTGAAAGACTTGAAGAAATACAGTTCAGTTTAGTAGCTCAGTTGTGTCCAACTCTTTGCAACCCCATGGACTGCGGCACACCAGGCCTCTTTGTCCATCACCAACTCCCAGAGTTTACTCAAACTCATGTCTATTGCGTCGATGGTGCCATCCAATCATCTCATCCTCTGTCATCCCCTTCTCCTCCCGCCTTCAGTCGTTTCCAGCATCAGGGTCTTTTCCAATGAGTCACTTCTTCACATTAGGTGGCCAAAGTATTGGCATTTCAGCTTCAACATCAGTCCTCCTGAAGAATATTAGGACTGATTTCCTTTAGAATGGACTAGGTTGGATCTCCTTGCAGTCCAAGGGACTCTCAAGAGGCTTCTCCAACACCACAGTTCAAAAGCATCAATTCTTAGGTGCTCAGCTTTCTTCACAGTCCAACTCTCACATCCATACATGACTCCTGGAAAAACCATATCCTTGACTAGACGGGCCTTTGTTGGCAAAGTAACATATCTTTTTTTTTTTTAATACACTGCCTGGGTTGGTCATAACTTTTCCCCTAAGGAGTAAGCATCTTTTAATTTCATAGTTGCAGTCACCATCTGCATTGATTTTGGATACCAAATAAATAAAGTCCGCCAGTTTCCACTGTTTTTCCATCTATTTGCCATGAAGTGATGGGACCAGATGCCATGATCTTAGTTTTCTGAATGTTGAGCTTTAAGCCAAATTTTTCACTCTCCTCTTTCACTTTCATCAAGAGGCTCTTTAGTTCTTCTTCGCTTTCTGCCATAAGGGTGGTGTCATCTGCATATCTAAGGTTATTGATATTTCTCTTAGCAATCTTGATTCCAGCTTGTGCTTCCTCCAGCCCAGCATTTCTCATGATGTACTCTGCATGTAAGTTAAATAAACAGGGTGACAATATACAGCCTTGACATACTCCTTTCCCTATTTGGAAGCAGTCTGTTGTTCCATGTCCAGTTCTAACTGTTGCTTCCTGACCTGCATAAAAATTTCTCAAGAGGCAGATCAGATGGTCTGGTATTCCCATCTCTTTCAGAATTTTCCACAGTTTATTGTGATCCACACAGTCAAAGGCTTTGGCATAGTCGATAAAGCAGAAGTAGATGTTTTTCTGGAACTCTCTTGCTTTTTCCATGATCCAGCAGATGTTGGCAATTTGATCTCTGGTTCCTATGCCTTTTCTAAAACCAGCTTGAACATCAGGAAGTTCATGGTTCACATATTGCTGAAGCCTGGCTTGGAGAATTTTAAGCATTACTTTACTAGCGTGTGAGATGAGTGCAATCGTGCAGTAGTTTGAGCATTCTTTGACATTGCCTTTCTTTGGGATTGGAATGATAACTAACCTTTTCCAGTCCTGTGGCCACTGCTGAGTTTTCCAAATTGCTGGTATATTGAGTGTAGCACTTTCACAGCATCATGTTTCTGGATTTGGAATAGCTCAACTGGAGTAGCTTTGTTCATAGTGATGCTTTCTAAGGCCCACTTGACTTCACATTCCAGGATGTCTGGCTCTAGGTCAGTGATCACACCATCGTGATTATCTGGGTTGTGAAGATCTTTTTGTACAGTTCTTCTGTGTATTCTTGCCACCTCTTCTTAATATCTTCTGCTTCTGTTAGGTCCATACCATTTCTGTCCTTTATTGAGCCCATCTTCGCATGAAATGTTCCTTTGGTATCTCTGATTTTCTTGAAGAGATCTATAGTCTTTCCCATTCTGTTGTTTTCCTCTGTTTCTTTACATTGATCGCTGAAGAAGGCTTTCTTATCTCTTCTTGCTATTCTTTGGAACTTTGCATTCAGATGTTTATATCTTTCCTTTTCTCCTTTGCTTTTCACTTCTCTTCTTTTCACAGCTAATTGTACATAGGGAAGTCCAAAAAGACCAGTTAGAATAATTGTTGTTATCTTGTTGGACTCACTCTTGAGTACTAACACCCCTAATGCAGAAAACCCTTAAATCAGAAAGAAAGCAACAATTTTGTGAATAAATTATTAAGTGTAGCTGTATGAGGAAACATAGTTACATTCCCTTAAAAATTTCAGATTACTTATCTACCTCAACTATACTTATTGATATCGCCATTTTAATTTTGTTTCCTGTTGTAATACCTATTATAAAAATAATATGCACATTTGTGCTGGAATTTAAACTGCCATTTGTCTTCTGACATTCTAGAGTCTCTCATGCACAATCAAATAGAGATGCCTACTAGAGGACCAACACTATGGTGCTAGTCAAGGATGCTAGTGAACCCATTACTGGTGATTTTTTTTTTTTTAAGTGCTTTGGCAAAATCAATGTCCTTTTAACCTTCTCAGGAAATAAATAGATGATGGGAAGGTGGATTGCATTCCTGCTACCTAAACTTTTGACCTCTTCATTCACAGTAAACATGAATTTTTAGATTTCAGATCCATTTATTATAGCCACAGTTAGGTTTTTTCAATTGTTTTTTTCTATTATAGAAGTATATTGCTATGCAACAGTATGAACTTTGGGTATATGAGATAATGATTCACACTTTTAAAATGTATTCCATTTCCAGTTATTATAAAGTATTGGCTGTATTTCCCATTTTGTACAACATATCCTTGTACCTTATTTTATAATGAATAGTTTGTACCTTTTGATTCCCTTCTGCTATGTTGTTCCTTCCTCCTTCCCTCTCCCCATTGGTACTACTAGTTCTCTTTATCTGTGAGACTGCTTGTTTTTGTTGTTGTTGTTACATTTACTGGTTTGTTGTATTTTTTGACTCCTTATATAAGTGATATCATACAGTGTTTATCTTTCTCTGTGTGACTTACTTCACACAGCATGGCCTCTAAGTCCATCAATCCTGCTGTAAATGGAAAAATTTCATCCTTTTTCTGGCTCAGTAGTATTCTATTGTGTATGTGTATGCATGTGTGTATTTGTATGTGTGCACTTCTTTATTCATTCATCTGTTGTTGGACACTTAGGCTGCTTCCATATCCTGGCAATGGTAAATAATGCTGCAGTGAACTTTGAGGTACGTGTATCTTTTTGAGTTCGTGTTTCTACCCCCCACCACCCCGCCCAGACATACATCCAGAAGTGGGATCACTGGGTCCTAAAGTAGTACTATCTTTAGTTTTTTCAGAAACTTTCATACTGTTTTCCACAGTGGTTATACCAATTTACATTTCCCATCAACAGCGTACAAGGGTTCCCCTTTCTCCACATTCTCACCAACATTAGTTACCTATGCTCTTTCTGATGATAGTTATCCTGACAAGCCATAGTTAGATTTAAATTTCAGTTAACTTACCAACTAAAGTCACGACTACTACAACCTGCTGTGGCTGCATCTCCTAGTGCACCATTTTTAGGATGCACATGTGTCCTCCAGCATTCTACTAATATATCTGTCACAGCCGAAAACAACTCTTTGGGTGTTTAAGCCTTTGCTTTTTTAATCATGCTAGTATCTGATTTTAGTTTAAAATGTGGAAGAAATGAGATACAGTACAGAATAAGCATTAAGGAAAACAGAATTTGTTTACAACCTAGTTGTTGGGTATAATGATTTTGGAACCTTAAGACAAGTCAGATCAGCCTTAGAAGATTGTAGACCTGAGGGATAGAGAGTGAGAGACTGCTTCTGCTGCCAGATAATTCGCTGGTTTTGAAATATCTTCTGTATATATTCATCTTAATTAACCCAGTGTTTCATTCATTTCATTTCTGAGAGCTTCAGTCACTCCCAGTTAATACATTAAATTTCACATAGGAAACCTTGGAAGAGTATGAATGAAATTGGTGTCTGATTTCCAGCTACATCAGTTTCTCTGATTACAAAGATAAGAGATTATGTCCATATAGTCACAGTAGCTCCTTGGACCTCTGTGTATTTCTCAAGCCAAGAATTTAAACCCCAATCAGGACATTTTCTTTCTGTACATTTCTAGTGCAGTCAAAAATTTCTGGGCCATACCACAGCACTTGTAACCACCATTCCTACTCTAACGATCTGTTGTTGCAACAGCCACTTGGTTCACGACTATTTTGTCTGTAATAGGCACTTCATTGCAGGTAACTATGTAAGATAATCTAAGAAATTCATTAGCCATCTTATGCTTTGGAATTCTGGTATAGTATATCATTTTTTCATGTAAAGCAACTGAATTCTCCTTGTCCCTAAAAAACATGTTAAGCATCAAGCACTACATCAATCAGGTTTAGTAAAGAAAATATGAATCACTTTATGTATCTTAAAGGGGAGACAGAGTTAATGTAGGAGTTGGGTGTTTACAAATGTATTAAAAGGGCCAGGAAAAAAGAGTTTTAACCTGAGTTTCACACTATCTACCATGATCCTTTTTAAGACAGGTATATATTTTAAAAATAGCACTTCTATCCACTCCACCACTGAGTTGCCTATTTTAACATTTTCACAGTTGTGACACATCACGTATGAAAGGTTGTTATTAAATGGCGATTTCTTAGAATCATAGAAATGTGACATTTATCATCTAGTCATCACTTAGTTCCCATTCTTTTCTGTAGGAGGCTGTCTTAAGTGGTGGCATTCACTTGGGTTTCTTGAGTAGCCATTTTGATTAACTTCTCTATCCAAGGCACAACCTTAGCCTTCTTAGTCTTCAAATATCCTGTTTCCTTGGGCTTTTACCCTTCAGCCTCTTATCAGAGTCTACTCTGAATTTATATTAATGTAAAAATTAAAAATTCTTGCCAAGTACAGGGAGAGTTTCATTTTGATGTTTATGAAAGTATAAAGTTAAATTTTAATTATGAAATATCAGATGACCTTTGTTTACTTCTAAAGTCATACCCTATGAAAGATTCGCTTCTCTGTTGCTTCGGCTAAGTCACTTCAGTCGTGTCCGACTCTGTGCAACCCCACAGACGGCAGCCCACCAGGCTCCCCCGTCCCTGGGATTCTCCAGGCAAGAACACTGGAGTGGGTTGCCATTTCCTTCTCCAATGCATGAAAGTGAAAAGTGAAAGTGAAGTCGCTCAGTCATGTCTGACACTTTGCGACCCCATGGACTGCAGCCTACCAGGCTCCTCCATCCATGGGATTTTCCAGGCAAGAGTACTGGAGTGGGGTGCCGTTGCCATGTAAATCTCATTATATTAGGCTTTAGGGTTTTCAATTGCATTGTGAATGTCTGATGTAGATGTTATTTTGTCAACTGTTTCCAAGTAGAAAGGCATGTCAATATAGAGTAAAAATCTAAAATTCTATTAAGATAATTAGACAAAGGATATGAATGGGCAAATGCCTGTAGTGAGGAAGGGTTATAAGGAAACTGATTTTTTGATAATAATGTTCCTTATTTTGAAATCTTCAATAAATCCAATTGTTTTGATGTTTTGGAAGGAACTTAATTCTGTAGGCAGAAGAATGAATCTCAGATCCTGAACAGCTGCCTCAGGAGGGTCATAAAATTTCTCCAACTATCACATTCCTCTTCATTAAATAGGCAATAGACTCAACTCTGAGTCATGTTATGAGATATAATAAAAAGGTTGTAGAAGCTGACAGCATGGCATCTAGTAAGCTTATAAATACAGAATAACTCTCTTCTCCTAACCACTCTATGCTACTAGTTCAGTTTAGTTCAGTTCAGTTCAGTCCTTCAGTCATGTCCGACTCATTGCAACCCCATGATCACCAACTCCCAGAGTTCACTCAGACTCAGGTCCATCGAGTCGGTGATGCCATCCAGCCAACTCATCCTCTGTCATCCCCTTCTCCTCCTGCCCCCAATCCCTCCCAGCATCAGAGTCTTTTCCAATGAGTCAGCTCTTCGCATGAGGTGGCCAAAATACTGGAGTTTCAGCTTTAGCATCATTCCCTCTAAAGAAATCCCAGGATTGATCTCCTTCAAAATGGACTGGTTGGTTGTTACTAGTACACTTCCCTAAATGTAAGGAAGTTATCAAATAAGTATTTCTGGCTGATATGAGCAAGATACTTAATGTTGGTGAATTCTAAAAGTAGTGTATGTATTTACTGAAAAACCTCATTTCCCTATGATATACTTTTTCTTTCAGCTTACATAGTATGCATTTAAAATTCTACAAACAACAACAAGGGACAAAAGGACAGAGATAATACTGCTTTAAAATTTATTTCTTGACATTGTTCCATTAATAAACAGGGTGAAGCCCACAACCTTCAAAAGACTGACATGGACATCTCCTTTCTATGCAAATTTATATCATAAAAGAATGATTGGTATAGGTTTCCTAGTGTGCAACAAATTCATTAAGTGGAACAAATTGAAATATCATGGCATTTTCTACAGACGTGGGCCTTGTAAATCAGGTTGCAAGTAGAATGGGATCACAAAGAATCATTTGAAAATAACTCTGAGACTGAAGATTAGAGGACTGAGTACGAAGGGATAGGCAGAAAATAAATGCCAGCTGTGGCTCAAGTAAATGATACAGAGACCCTAACAAATACTTTTTAATATTATCCTTTTTCTATGTTATCCTGAGAAAGGATCTGCGACATGCACTGTTTTAACAGTTTATATATATTAGCTCATTTAATCCTTACAATTACACTGTGAGATGGGTACTATTGCTCCCTGTTTTTGACATGAAGATTTGACCATAGATCTGTGGTGATTTCATGTCTTTACTCATCTATCAAACCAAATTTAGGGAAATATAATGGAAATATAATTCATGAATGATTATAAACAAATTAGGAAAAAAAAACCCTAAGAGGTATTTTAATAATAAGCTGAAGACATAAAACAACAAATTGCTATAATAGACAATTAAATTATTTGCATTTCAAAAAATGTAGAAACTTCACAGAGTAATCTTCTTTTCAGAGTTTAATTATCAGTATCATTCCTGTCTACAATAGAGGGCAGTTGGTGCTTTCTTTCAATAGGTTTTGAACAGAGGGTTGGCTGGTTGGGCAGAAAGAACATGAGACAGTCATTAGAATAGTCTAGAAATAATTGGAGTGGGTTAACCCCATTGAGAATAGTGATGAGAGGGCACTGATGAGAGTTACCAGTGTAAGCATAACTGCAAAAGGCTTGGCGAGGAACTCCGTGTCAGACACTGTGGTTAGAAATAACAAGGGAAAGAGAATAAGCAAAGATGGTTCCAGTGTTTGGAACCAGTGGGTGATTTTAGAATGTTGATGTTACTGATGGAATTAGGATAGGAGATAAGGAAGATAATGAAAAATTTTTTAAATGCAGTATTTTTGGCTGATAGAATTACCAGGTGGGATCCTCATGTAGTAAGCTGTTAACTTCCTCTTAATTATCAGTGATATGACCACATGAAAATTCTAATGCAGCTTCTAGAGACATTAATTTTATACATTGAGAAAGATTTAGTCACCAGGAGAAGTGCTACGAACATTATTAGTGATTGACTGTCAAGAAATAATAGCTAAGATTATTTATCAGGGGAAAAATCTGGCATATACTCTATTCTTGTTATTTTAAAAACCCAGTCTTAAGCTATCGCCTAGGTTTGTGGTTTGGCATAAGCACTGTTTTACATATATTTCACGGACCCAGAGACCATTCATTGTATAGGGGGATAATTATACAAAATGTTATTTTACAAGACTTTCAGAAAAGTGAAAGCATAATAGAAAAAAAAAATAATAATAACATTTCATCTTCCCAGACAAAAACTGCTGTTAGGTTGACACCTAGTTTAATTTTATTGTTAACCCTTAAAGTGAAAATGTTAACTCATCTGCATATAGCAAAGATGATCTCAAAGAGTATCTATTAAGAATATCCTAGTTTCTTCTAGTGGCAGTTTCAGAAGACACTGGTCTCATTACACAGTATATAATGAATTCTAAGTTGAGAAAATGACCCATGTTCTGTGATTCAGATGAGGAATCCTGCTGAGAAGGTTACTAAGGCTTAAAGTCAATAGCTAATTAAGCTAATCTCATTTGTCAAATCTATGTAATTTTTGTTTCAATTTTGGTAGATTTCTACATAAACTGATTGATGTTTGTGTATATTTTGCTTCTGGAGGTGAAATTGATTCAGAAGCTACTGAGTTTATTAAGAATACGTTAAAAAGTAGTGATGAGAGTTTTTAATTCTTAACACTAATTTATCTATACAAATGTCTTTTGTGCATTTATTTGGATATAACACAGGACATAAGATTTAGCAATAGCAGTGACAAGGGTACTGGTGATCATTCTACTCAATGATGGGGCAGCTGGTCTGACCAAGTTGTTGGAGTGAAATATTCAAGACTGGAATTTCTTCTTGCCTTTTACAGAATACTTTCACATATTCCTGGAGACAGCATTTGAGTAGAAACTGGATAATGTTCACTGCTGAAATTCCACAATGCTTTCCTTTAAAGGAAAGTCAAGGGTCATGAACACTGTTTTCACCTCAGTGCTGTCCAGTGCTGAGGAAGAAAATGTAGTTTTCAAATAGTGAGGAGTCAAATTATTGAATTAAATCTCTTTTAAATAAGTAAAAATTGGGATGTATTATCTTTTTCCTTTCACTTTGATAAATGACATAAAGATGACTTGTTGCTAAGTTAATATTTCTGGAAATGTCACCACAATGGAGTTCTGTTTTGTTTTGTTTTTAATTGGTCAAAACAGTAGCTTTATAGTGAAACATTGATTAGACACAATGATTTCGTATAAGTCGCTTATCAGTGGTCAGAATATATTGGGTTTCCCTGGTGGCTCAGCTGGTAAAGAATCTGCCTACAATGCAGGAGACCTGGGTTCCATCCCTGGGTTGGGAAGATCCCCTGGAGAAGGAAAGGCTACCCACTCCAGTATTCTGGCCTAGAGAATTCCATGGAGTTTATAGTCCATAGCGTCACAAAGAGCCGGACACAACTGTGTGGCTTTCACTTTCAAGAAATATGTATGTATCAGAATTGAATTTTAACCAGTGTCCCAATATAAGGAAGTTACTGTTTTAAGATAATGCAACATTTTCTTTTCCTTGTGGGAAAAAAAGGTGGTAACTTACACTTTGGCTAGATTGATTGTTACCCAAATTTCATTCTGCTCTTTTTGAGTTTAACATATTTGGGGGAAGAGGCTTCCCTGGTGGCTGGCTTAGTGATAAAGAATCTGCTTGCCAGTACAGGAGATGCTGGTTTGATCACTGGGTCTGAATGATCCCCAGGAGAAGGAAATGGTAACCCACTCCGGTATTCTTACCTGGGAAATTCCCTGGACAGAAGAGCCTGGCAGGCTACAGCCTATGGTGTTGTAAAAACTTGGACAGGAAATAGCAATTAAACAACAATATTTCATTAATATTCCATTGTGGAGTAGCATGTGTTTCGATTGATTTTAAATATGCTAGTTATATTTCCCTAGTCATTTATTATGGACTCTTATTTTTCATTTTTATTTTAATTTTCTTTTCCCAATTTTTGAATTTTGAGTTAATTTTCCAGGAAATAAAATTCTTAATTAAAAAAAAATTATTTATATATATATATATTTGTCAGCAAGATGAAGTAGTTGAGAGTATTTGCCATGGAGATAGAATGAGTGAGTGAAGTCACTCAGTCATGTCCGATTCTTTGTGACCCCATGGACTGTAGCCTACCAGGCTCCTCAGTCCGTGGACTTTTTCAGGCAAGAGTACTGGAGTGGGTTGCCATTTCCTTCTTCAGGGGATCTTCCCAACCCAAGGATTGAACCCGGGTCTCCCGCACTACAGGCAGACGCTTTACTGTCTGAGCCACCAGAGAAGAATGCTATGCTATGCTAAGTCACTTCAGTCGTGTCCGACTCTGTGCAACCACATAGATGGCAGCCCACCAGGCTTCCCCGTCCCTGGGATTCTCCAGGCAAGAACACTGGAGTGGGTTGCCATTTCCTTCTCCAATGCATGAAAGTGAAAAGTGAAAGTGAAATCGCTCAGTCATGTCAGACCCTCAGTGACCCCATGGACTGCAGCCTTCCAGGCTCCTCCATCCGTGGGATTCTCCAGGCAAGAGTACTGGAGTGGGGTGCCATTGCCTTCTCCCCAGAAAAGAATACCTGGAATTAAATCTTGAAACCAACATTGAATTGTGTTATGTGTGATCCTGAGCAGGTTGTTGGCTTCTCTGTACTTTAGTTTCTTTAACTGGTAAAATGAGATTTTAGGTATTATATGTAACAAGCCAGGGTTTCCCTGATAGCCCACCTGGTAAAGTATCAGCCTGTAATGCGGGAGACCCCGATTTGATTCCTGGGTTGAGAAGATCCCCTGGAGAAGGAGATAGGCTATCCACTCTAGTATTCTTGGGCTTCCCTGATGACACAGATGGTAAAGAATCCACCTGCAATGCTGAAGACCTGGGTTCGGTCCCTGGGTTGGGAAGAACCCTTGGAGGAGGGCATGGCAACCCACTCCAGTATTTTTGCCTGGAGAATTTCCATGGACAGATGAGCCTGGTGGGCTATAGTCCATGGGGTCGAAAAGAGTCGGATAGGCTGAGTGACTAAGCACAGCACACAGCAGGTAACAAGTCATGCACAGTGCCAATTGCTGGCCATATTTTATTTTGCCATTGCTGCCATTGCTTGGAAAGATAGTCATTTTACTAATGCAGAGAGTGACTTGGTTAATTACAAAGACCATAACAACCTTTTGAAGGTCTACAAGTAAGCGTGAGTGTGTGAGGGGCAGGGAGAGAGAGAGAACTGAGTAAAAGTTACACTGAAGTAGACTGATCTTATATAAAGGATTCTGAATAGTTAGAAAGCTTTAATTATTGAACAAGCTTCCCCACAAATGTAGTTATATTAGCAGAGTTAGTCAAGCAGGATCAAATTACCACTGTCTAGTAATTTTGTTACAAGGAGTCATGCACTTAAAAGGGTTGGACTCAATGACCTCCAAGATCCATTTGAATTAAAAATTCTGTGGATTAAATACACATAGTAACATCTGTCCTACAATAAAATTTAGTATCTCCAACTCTTCTCTCTTTTATCGCCCATTAAATTAGAAATGCAAGCTCCCTCAAGGCAGACTCTTACTCTTAACTTTTATGAATCAAGTCAGGACATGAACACTCAGCTCTTGAGAGCTGGAGTCCAGAGTCAGAGCTCCTCTACTATGAGGGCCAGTCTGCCACTTGTGAATCTGGCTTTTACAGAAAAACCCTGTGGATATGTATTTCTTTAGCTGGTGATAAAATTAGAAATTTTTGTAATTATTGTTTGTCAATTATATCTCAGTGAATAAGTAAAAACATCTTGGAACAGGAAAAACAGATTATGGGAATCATTATACCTTGTTTTGGTTTAATCCCTAAGTCTTATCCTATTATTTTAGGACCCTATCAACTGTAGCCCATTAGGCTCCTCTCTCCATGGGAATTCCCAGGCAAGACTATTGCAGTGGGTTGCCATTTTCTTCTCCAGAGGATCTTCCTGACCCAAGGTTCAAACCCAGATCTCCTGCTTTGACAGGCAGATATGTTGTTAAAATGTAGTAAATGGTCCCTGGGGGTGTAGAAATACTTTCTGTGTTTTTCTCTGAATAGACCATTATTTGTGCTTCTTTAAGTGTGAGCTTATCAAGCATAGTGTATTGTCATGAGCATTAAAATGCCTAAGTCCATGCCAGGAGCAGAGGGTCTGAGATTTCATGGTAGGTGGGGCAACACTGAGTGGTATAATGGAGAATTTGGTGTTTGGACAAAGAGAAGGGAGTAAGATTGCTCATAGCGCTTATCTGAGCATCTAAAAAGCAGCATTAAGGAAGGGGACAACTGAGGAATGAATAACACATGGCACAGTCTGGGCATGAAAGATAAGCAAGAAGAGGAAGAAAAGGGGGGAAACTAACTATACAAAAAATCCACAGCAATTCCAAATTTACATCTCTATCTTTTGTCCTGGATCACCCTGATAATGGGAGATAATATCCTTCATGCTTTCTGAAATGGCTCCTGGAACAGAGGCTTGTTATTACTGGAACTGTGCTTGCTTGCATAATCCATCTAAAGATGGAGTACACTTTTGAGTGAAAAGCTGGAGAAATTTTATTCTGTAAATGTCATAATCTATTTTTATCACCATGCTATGGCTCAGTGTTTAGATTTATGTTGTTGTATCTGTAGTAACTCCTTATAAAAGTATTGACTTTCAACATAAAAGAGAAGAATAAAATTATAACATTTGAAACTCATATGGGAGCAGCCATATTGTTCAGTTTATTCAGTTCAATAGTGTCAAGTTATTTTCTTTAACTAGGAGACAGACTTGCCCTAAGTTATGTCTTAGTAAAATGTGTTAGTGGCCACTTCTTTAAAAATACAGCACGTATTAAGCAGCATAAACATTAAAAAGTCAGGAAACTGAGATTCTATTCAAATAGAGAAACTAAGTTCAGTATCAAGCAAGATGTTTATAATACTCATACTGCTAAAATATGGCCATGGACGCCCCCTTTATGGTAGATGTTCCAATGCCATTCCTCAGGTAAGCTACTTCTATGGGCCCATCAAATTCCTGTGGTCTTGATTTGTGAAATTTCCTAACCTCTTTCAACCTCCTTCCTGTCCTGCTCTCAGCAATGTACCCAGAGCCTCCTACTGTAGAAGTTCCTTTACTCTAAAAAAAAAAAAGAAAAGAAAAAATTACTCTTTTGAGTGGGGTAGTTTTAAGTTGGCTCAATCTTGGTTTCCTTTCAAACCATCCGCCTAGCCCAAGGGGAAATCACATAGTGGGAGTGCAGGCTATTCCACTTTTGCTACTTTTTCCCTTTCCCTTCCCTTTAACCTCAGATATGCAGATGACACCACCCTTATGGCAGAAAGTGAAGAGCAACTAAAAAGCCTCTTGATGAAAGTGAAAGTGGAGAGTGAAAAGGTTGGCTTAAAGCTCAACATTCAGAAAACGAAGATCATGGCATCTGGTCCCATCACTACATGGGAAATAGATGGAGAAATAGTGGAAACAGTGTCAGACTTTATTTTTCTGGGCTCCAAAATCACTGCAGATGGTGACTGCAGCCATGAAATTAAAAGACGCTTACTCCTTGGAAGGAAAGTTATGACCAACCTAGATAGCATATTGAAAAGCAGAGACATCACTTTGCCAACAAAGGTCGCTTAGTCAAGGCTATGGTCTTTACTGTGGGAAAGCTGGACTGTGAAGAAGGCTGAGCACCGAAGAATTGATGCTTTTGAACTGTGGTGTTGGAGAAGACTCTTGAGAGTCCCTTGGACTACAAGGAGATCCAACCAGTCCATTCTGAAGGAGATCAGCCCTGGGATTTCTTTGGAAGGAATGATGCTAAAGCTGAAACTCCAGTATTTTGGCCACCTCATGCGAAGAGTTGACTCATTGGAGAAGACTCAGATGGTGGGAGGGATTGGGGGCAGGAGGAGAAGGGGACGACAGAGGATGAGATGGCTGGATGGCATCACTGACTCAATGGATGTGAGTCTGAGTGACCTCCAGGAGTTGGTGATGGACAGGGAGGCCTGACGTGCTGCAGTTCATGGGGTCGCAAAGAGTCGGACACGACTGATCTGATCTGATCCCTTTGATAACCACACCAGGGAACCCTGGACTTCCAGAATTTTTTAGGTGAGAAGGTGTCAGTCTTAGCACTCACATACACTCCAAGTTCTCAATAATTCTTCCACTGAGCTCCCATCCAGTGGGAGCCCAGAAATATGCCTCTGCTTGTCAACTCTATGGAAAGCTCAAAGTGCCCAGGCAATCTCTTCTAGCTGGCACTGGCAGCCTCACTTTTTCTTTCTTTTAGAGCCTCCTTCTTACCTGCCCCCTATGCTCTGCTAAATGTACTTTCCTGATACACAGCACTAGCTACCTGGTCCACAAAACAGTGCTCCCAAGTACCTCCACTTTAGTGAACGGCTGCCTTAGGTTTCTTTTATAGACTGGCTTGGTCACTGAGTATGAGGGGAACAGGATTGGCAATGTCCTAGTATTAATAAATTTACAAGAATCATCTGGCAATCCCTCGGAGCTGTCTTTAGAATAATAGGTCCTGTTTTCTTTACTTTTGGTTCTTAGGGCAAATCAAGAGACAAAAAGGAGGGAAAAAAAAAAAAACCCTATTGGAATCCTATTCCAAGTGTTTTATGCTATTATTTTTATTTTTTTTTCATTTTCTCATAATCATATGAGACAGTGTTTAGAAATACATTGTTTTACTCATTGAAAATGCTTGTAACTGTTTTGACATAGCTTCATTTTTCTATGTGTAGTAGAATAACCAGACTTACGAAAGTAGCAGAATGTGACTTGGTCATGACAAATTATTCTTGGAAGTCAATAAGGGAAACTTCATGGGGAAAAGTAAGCACAATGACAGCAAATGATAGGGTTTTACTCTCTGCATGAGTAGTAGCCAAACTTAAGAGAAGGAATGTGACCTCAGGTATCGGAAACCACTAAGTGAGTAATAGAATCCTGTAGTGGACGGAAAACATAGCCACATTTTATGGCTTCTCTCATAAAGACATGATATCTGTTATCTCCACCCTTTAAATCTAGGCTTGGATTGGGAATTTCTCTGACCAGCTGCACGGGGTATAGGGACAACACTGAGTTCCTATAGTGCTGTGCTGAGACCTCTATGTAAGAAAAACAGCTGAGCCTATAGGACCTAAGAGACCCTAGTTAATACTCCCTAGCCAGCAGGCAGTATTAACTCTCAGACATGTTCACCTGAGAGAATCTAGACAAAACCAAAGGATAAAACTTCCCAGCCAACACATAGAATTATGGGGCCACATATTTCCATATATATAAATCATACATACCACTGTACATTAGGGCTTCCCTCATAGCTCAGTCAGTAAAGAGTCGGCCTGCAATGCAGGAGACCCAGGTTTGATTCCTAGTTTGGGAAGATCTCCTGGAAAAAGAAATGGCAATCCACTCCAGTATTCTTGCCTGGAAAATCCAAAGGACAGAGGAGCCTGGCAGGCTACAGTCCATGGGGTCACAAGAGTCGGACACGACTTCGTGGCTAAACCACCACAACTGTACATTAGAAGATGTAGGTAAATACTGGCTCAAAACATTAGGCGATCAGAACTAGCCTCTATGTATTTAAATTAGTGGTGGTTCAGAGGCACAAACTTTGATCTCTTAGGACGAACATCACAATTATTGACTTTCTTATGTGACTCAGAACTCTGAGGGAGACGATTTTCAGAAGACAGAATGAATGGTTATCCTAATGTCATGACATATTATTTCATTTGATCATCCATTTATACATTTGCTAAGTTTGTGTATTAGTTTATTTTCCTATCAGTGGGCTTAACTGTCAAGTGAGGAGACAGATACTAAAGTCAAACAAATTAAATTATTGTGCAAATGTTATGTAGAAGGAGGACAGAGTGCCAAGAAAGCCCAGAAAATGTGTTTAATAAACTTTGGGCCATTAAATAATGCTTGTGGGAATGTAATATTTAAGATTAGTTTCAAAAGGTGATTATGACCTTGGTTAAGTGGAGAAAAGAGATATGTAGCGTCCAGGCCGTTGGTCTGTGCACATGGTGGGTTTTAATTAGGTTAGGTGTATTTGATATAGAATCCGCACATCTAGCTTTATTATATATCTTTTTCACTGTCAAACGAAATACGTGTTTAAGTAACAGAGATTTCTGGCCAGAATCCTATTAAGATATCTTGGTCTAAGACTTAGTAAATCCTGTGAACTTTGGATAACACAGAAAACTACTGTAGCACTAAATCTGAAAACTTAATTATATTAGAGTATTGATGTATTGTTATGCTTTCAGTTGAAAGAGATCAAATATCTGTATCTTTTTATCATGAGAGATTATTCATGATTGCTTAACATGCTCAAGATATAATCTGTAGGTTGACTTTTAAAGTATTTAAAGTAACAAATTTATTATGTTCTCAAAATAGCTAAATTGATTTTACTTTTTTTGCTAATTGCTCTTACATCACATATATTTGTCTAGATTTTTAAGTCAGCTAGAAGTAACCAGAAAAGCATTTTTAAAAGATATATTTATATACATATAAATTATTCAGTTATGAGAAGTCATTTGTTATTTATAGCTTAAAGTATCTGGGGACATTTTGTATTCATTTACATTTTAAATGAACTCAACTTTACCAAAAGTGATTTGTGTTAGGTTTTAATTAAAATTTTCCATTATAAAATCCTCTAAAATATTCTAAAGCTTCTCTTTACTAGGAATCAGTGAACAAAACCAGTACATATTTTCAGATTCTCAACCATGTTTTGTCATGGCCTATTAACAACTTCAGAGAGCTCATTGAACTTTTTAAAATTAAGTTTCAGAACACTTTCTCTCTATTAGTCAAACTGTCCCTCAAGCAGATCATTCAAATTACTCATGCAAGTCAAAAATTGATCTTATGTGTTAGAGATAATAAGCACATAAGAAACATTTGTCATACCTTAAAACAAACTGTTTTTAAGTTTAAAAAAATTGATTATGATTCTTCTCACAGTAATAGGTTTTATAAGCTGAATTGTTTTCCCTCTTCACCCACTTGTACTTTCTTTTAGCCTTTTTCTGTATTCCATCCTTCTCTCTCAGTACATGCATGCATGTGCTCAAAATTAATTTAAATTTTAAAATTATCTTTATTTTATTATTTTATAAAGTTGTAATATATTTTAAATAGACTTAGAAGAATGTTTGTATACTTAAGAAATCACATTAAGAAACAAATTTGACTTGGAATCCAGTATTCTGACTAAATTTCATGTTAGAAAACATTGTTAAATGTCAACAACATTAAATCATTTTATATAGAAATTTAACACTATTAACATTGAAAATACTCTAAAACAAATACAAGCTGAAATACTCCATGTATAATAAAAATTTGAAGCTATGTTAATCTTAATATATATTGCATATATAGTGCATATATAAGTATATGTAAGGGCATATGTATTTCATTAACATATAATATTAATGTATATATTATACATGACTACAATATATAGTATATACATTACATCAATGATGCAATATATATATATATATATAACTTGTATAACCATATATCCTTACATATGTATTAAGATGGGAGGAAATCAGGCCATGAGAGGAGAGTGTCTAAAAATTCAGAAAATGCTAAAAATTATTAGCAGTGCATAGTTAAGCTGGCTGTATTTCAAAGCTCTTATTTAGTTTCAGCTCCAGTAAATGAAGTGCTATCTCTCCACACCTGTGCTCCTGCCAAATGACCATGGATGATTTTGTATTTTTAAAAAGGCAGCTAAATTAATATATATATATATATATATACAAAGTGAGATGATGATGGCCTATTTGGAATACTTTAGAACTAGATATCTCCTAAGATTGTCCTTTCATCTTCCATCTTTCATCCTTAATATTTTTGGTCAAACCAGGCCCGTCATTTCTTTTATCTCTCTATTTCTCTTCAGGGAGTTATTCTTCTTCTAACTACAGGCCAAAGTCCAATTGTGCTTACTTTGAATATTCACTTTATGAAGCTTCTGAATCATCACATACACTAGTGGCTTCACCAGTGACTCAAATGATACAATTAGTAGGGAAAGGTTAAAAAAAATACAGTAGGAAGAAATTTTGTTTTTGTTAAAATTGAAACTTTTAAAAAGCCACTTTCCTTTATAATCTTTTTAAACCATTTTTTCATGTTTATTTAATTTGCAAATGTATTGGGCATAAAATGTCTCATATTCTAGCAAACCACTTGTTTTAGCCGACAAAATACTGAAATCAGGTATTTCCTGATTCCAACATTATTAATTATGGCTAGGAGAGGTGGGAGGAAAGCAGCGATTTTCATCCTCCAAACATATGTTATTTAACTCATAGGAACGAAGCACGAGATTCCTAAATTTTCAGATCAAACGATCTGAAGATCTTTTGATCAAAAGATCTCCTGTACATACATTTATTCATACATACATACATAATCGCTTTAGTCATGTGCAATTCTTTGCAACCTTATGGACTATAGCCTACCAGGCTTCTCTGTCTGTGGGATTCTCCAGGTAAGAATACTGGTGTGGGTTGCCATGCCCTCCTGCCTGGGACCTTCCTGATCCAGGGATTGAACCTGGGTCTCTTAAGTCTCCTGCTTATTAGCAGGCGGGTTCTTTACCACTCGCACCACTTGGGAAGACCTAGGTCTCCTATAGACAATTTGTTTTAAAGGGAATTCTTTTTTCTTTTAAGATATAAACACTTACTACTATAATATCATGGGGTGGCTCAAACATTCCATTATTTATCTTTGAACAAGAAGTAAAAAACTCTGGGTGGAGTAGGGAAGGGAAAGGATATTTTTTTTTTCTCTCTTTAGCTCTAAATTATAGAAATAAGCTCACTACATAACTAGGAATGCCATATAATTCCTCTAAACATTTAATGTTTTTCAAAGAACATAGGTAAAAAGAAAATCAGAGATTACACTCTTAACTACATTGCCTGGAACTCTAATGCAAACTGTAACCAGGAAGAGGAGCATTAAAATTACTGTCACTTGCAGATTATCTTGATGGCAGTAGCCATTATTATTCTCAACAGTTTAAATACAAAGTGAGCTATAATCTAAAACCTAATAATGGAAGCTATATTGCCCCCAAACAAAAAACACTCAGCAGAGCTTCACCAGCTAAACACATGTTCTCAGCACAACTCTGTGAAAAGTCAGAATAACTGCATTTGATTCCTATTTATTATGCTTAGAAATGTAGCTCTCTACACATTGCACTCATTAGAGCCACGTGCTGTAGCTTAAATAATAGGTAAGGAACATAGTAAGAAGCTTAATTTTCATATATCATAATAATTACACACTTCCTGTTGTTACCCAATCCACTAATTAACCGTCAGAATAGCAGATCAGTGTCTGCTCCCTAGATTATTTTGATACCTTCTCTTGGCATGTTCCTGTCAGCAAGGGAAAAAAAAAAAAAAAAAATCAACAAACCTCAATGGAAACAACTTCTCAGCTGTTTTGAGTTGCCATTTAATAGCTCCCTATTGCTTCTGTGAAAGGAAATTACAGTACACTGTGACATTGTTTTTGCAGAAAAACAAAGGAGGGCTTCCCTGGTGGCTCAGATGGTAAAGAATCCACCTGCAATACGGGAGACCCAGATTTGATCCCTGGGTTGGGAAGAGCCCCTGGAGAAGGGAAAGGCTACCCCCTCCAGGTTTCTTGCCTGGAGAATTCCATGGTCAGAGGAGCCTAGTAGACTACAGTCCACTGGGTCTAAAAGAATTGGACAAGACTGAGTGACTCTGTACACAAAGGAGAAGACGGAAAGTGAGAGATAATGGGAGGGAGGAAGAAAAGAGGAAAGAAGGGGGAAAAGCAGATTATTACAATGCTGTGTTGTAAATATTTGCAAGATTTTTAAATGTCTTATATTTTAAAAATGTTCTCCTTTCATTCAAAGACGTATTTTTCTCCTTTGTTGACTTTGATCAGCCACTCAACATTAGGCCAATGATAAATTCTAATCGTTTCCAATTTATACATTTCCACACATCAATCTAGTAACTGGGTTACTGCCTGTAGAAGAGTAGAATTTCAAACCAGTGTTCTCAGCTGGCTGTCAAGGTTGTACTAAAGGTCTGATCAAGGAAAAGGAAGCCTAAAGGGATTTATCATTTAAAAAGTCAAGTTATTTAACAACTGCAGAAGATCAACCAGTTGTCCTAAACTCAAAGCACAGTAAAAGAAAAAGAAATAGCGGAGTCTCATCTGCTTACCGTATTTTTCATATTTTAAAGACATAGATTGATTTCAATCTTTTTATTCCTTTTTACCCTCTCTTCTTTAATATTGCAAAATTGGTGTCATTTGGCTTTCCTTGTCTCTTTTCCCATGATTTCACATACTAACATTTAATATAAATTGAGAAGAAATGTGTTACCAGAGATGTTTCAATTTTAAAGCTTTTCAAATGTACATGATTAATAGGAATGGTCTTGTTCTGCAATTTCACAATTTAAGCAAGAGAAATGGGTATATTTTAGTTAGGTGTGTGGCTTCCCTGTGATTCTCAGATTCATATCATAAAGGCCACTGGTTTCTAATGGAAGGTCAGTCAGTCATCAGCAATAATATAGACCCCAATGCTGGGAAAGATAGAGGGCAAGAGAAGAAGGAGGTGACAGAGGTTGAGATGGTTGGATGACATGAATGACTCAAAGGGCATGAGTTTGAGCAAATTCCAGGAGATAATGAAGGACAGGGAAGCCTGCTGTACTGCAGTTCATGGGGTCACAAAGAGTTGGGCATGACTTTGCAACTGAACAACAACTCTCCATATCAGGATTTATTCCTCAAGCATTAAAACAATCATTACTAACCCAGTATCCACAAAAGCTCACTAATATTATATGGAGATGGGTATTAGAACCCCAAAGAATATGGGGGGAGTATTTGTTATAACAGTGCTATGCCAACAGGCAGAAAAATAAAAGGATAGGAAAGAGTGAGTCATCTTTTCTCATTAAGAAAGTTGTAACCTAACCAAAGGAGACCCTTTGCGGCTAGCATCAAGGACGTACCTCCTGAAATTATCTTACGTATGCTTTCTCACCTGTGCCCTAAAATGGCAGGACCAATAGCCTTACTGATGAAATAAATGCCAACTTCAGTATCACATACACACACACAAAAAAAATCATTTGGGAAAAAAAAATGACAAGGAAGTAGTATTTGCCTTATCTGCTTCAGCAACGTTCATATTAAAAGTTCAGAAATCAATATAATCTGTACATTGAATCAATGAATTCACAGAATATGTTACTGAATTTACAGAATAGATTTGTTTATTTACTGAAAGTGTTTATAAAAGACCTATTAATACTAGAATGCTTAGATAACCTGATTACTTCCATTACACTTTCTTCCCACTTGGGAACTGCAGGAATCGCACTTCCCTCTGTCCAGTTGGGCGGTGATAAAGTGTTCAGTGCAATTAAGTTCGTGAAAAAGTAATTGTGATTTTGGACCATGAATTTTAAATCATTATAACTAGGCTCAAAGACATCTTCGTTAATCAAAATAGAAATTATTATAATCAATACGTTTTTGCTAATGTGGAAAAAGTTTATTCCCGTAGCATAAAAATCCATGCTTCAGGATTCTGTGAACACTTGGAAGGCATTTTCTTCTTCTTGCTGGTTGTGAAACCATTTTGCCTGCAAAAAATTATGAAGATTATTGAAGAAGTGGTAGTTGGTTGGCAAGAGGTCAGGTGAATATGGTGGATGAAGCAAAACTTCATAGCCCAATTTGAAGTTTTAAAAAAATCAAACATTTTTAATTGAAGGAAAATTGCTTTACAATATTGTGTTGGTTTCTGCCATACATCAACATGAGTCAGCCATAGGTATGCATATGCCCCCTCCCTCTTGAACCACCCCCACCTCCCACACCATCCCACCACTCTAGGTTTTCACAGAGCCCCAGTTTGAGTTCCCTGAGTCATACAGCAAATTCCCACTGACTGTCTATTTTACCATCCCCATGGAAAAGAAATACAAAAAAGCAAAATGGCTGTCTGGGGAGGCCTTACAAATAGCTATGAAAAGAAGAGAAGCGAAAAGCAAAGGAGAAAAAGAAAGATATAAACATCTGAATGCAGAGTTCCAAAGAATAGCAAGAAGAGATAAGAAAGCCTTCTTCAACCATCAATGCAAAGAAATAGAGGAAAACAACAGAATGGGAAAGACTAGGGATCTCTTCAAGAAAATCAGAGATACCAAAGGAACATTTCATGCAAAGATGGTCTCGATAAAGGACAGAAATGGTATGGACCTAAGAAGCAGAATATATTAAGAAGAGGTGGCAAGAATACACAGAAGAACTGTACAAAAAAGAGCTTCACGACCCAGAGAATCATGATGGTGTGATCACTGACCTAGAGCCAGACATCCTGGAATGTGAAGTCAAGTGGGCCTTAGAAAGCATCACTAGGAACAAAGCTAGTGGAGGTGATGGAATTCCAGTTGAGCTATTCCAAATCCTGAAAGATGATGCTGTGAAAGTGCTACACTCAATATGCCAGCAAATTTGGAAAACTCAGCAGTGGCCACAAGATTGGAAAAGGTCAGTTTTCATCCCAATCCCAAAGAAAGGCAATGCCAAAGAATGCTCAAACTACCGCACAATTGCACTCATCTCACACGCTAGTAAAGTAATGCTCACACTTCTCCAAGCCAGGCTTGAGCAATATGTGAACCGTGAACTTCTGATGTTCAAGCTGGTTTTAGAAAAGGCAGAGGAACCAGAGACAAAATTGCCAACATCCCATGGATCATGGAAAAAGCAAGAGAGTTCCATAAAAACATCTATTTCTGCTTTCTTGACTATGCCAAAGCCTTTGACTGTGTAGATCACAATAAACTGTGGAAAATTCTGAGAGAGATGGGAATACCAGACCACCTGATGTGCCTCTTGAGAAATCTGTATGCAGGTCAGGAAGCAACAGTTAGAACTGGTCATGGAACAACAGACTGGTTCCAAATAGGAAAAGGAGTATGTCAAGGCTGTATATTGTCACCATGTTTATTTAATTTATATGCAGAGTACATCATGAGAAATGCTGGACTGAAAGAAACACAAGTTGGAATCAAGATTGCTGGGAGAAATATCAATAACCTCAGATATGCAGATGATACCACCCTTATGGCAGAAAGTGAAGAGGAACTCAAAAGCCTCTTGATGAAAGTGAAAGTGGAGAGTGAAAATGTTGGCTTAAAGCTCAACATTCAGAAAACGAAGATCATGGCATCTGGTCCCATCACTACCTGGGAAATAGATGGAGAAACAGTGGAAACAGTGTCAGACTTTATTTTTCTGGGCTCCAAAATCACTGCAGATGGTGACTGCAGCCATGAAATTAAAAGATGCTTACTCCTTGGAAGGAAAGTTATGACCAACCTAGATAGCATATTCAAAAGCAGAGACATCACTTTGCCAACAAAGGTTCGCCTAGTCAAGTCTATGGTCTTTCCTGTGGTCATGTATGGATGTGAGAGCTGGACTGTGAAGAAGGCTGAGTGCTGAAGAATTGATGCTTTTGAACCGTGGTGTTGGAGAAGACTCTTGAGAGTCCCTTGGACTGCAAGGAGATCCAACCAGTCCATTCTAAAGGAGATCAGCCCTGGGATTTCTTTGGAAGGAATGATGCTGAAGCTGAAACTCCAGTATTTTGGCCACCTCATGCGAAGAGTTGACTCATTGGAGAAGACTCTGATGCTGGGAGGGATTGGGGGCAGGAGGAGAAGGGGACGACAGAGGATGAGATGGCTGGATGGCATCACTGACTCGATGGATGTGAGTCTGAGTGACCTCCGGGAGTTGGTGATGGACAGGGAGGCCTGGCGTGCTGCAGTTCATGGGGTCACAAAGAGTCGGACACGACTGAGCAACTGATCTGATCTGATCTGAGTGTATGTGTTTTCATCGTGCTCTCTCCATTCATCCCACCCTCTCCTCCCTCCACCCTCTCTTGTGTCCATGAGCCTATTCTCTATGACTGAATCTCCATTTCTGCTCTGCAAATAGGTTCATCAGTATCATCTTTCTAGGTTCTATATATTTGTGTTAATATACAATATTTTTCTCTTTCTGACTTACTTCACTCTGTATAATAGGCTCTAGGTTCATTCACATCATTTGAGCTGACTCAAATGTGTTCCTTTTATGGCTTAATAATATTCCATTGTATGTATGTGTGTGTGTGTGTGTGTGTGTGATATGTATACCACAGTTTCTTTATCCTGTTGATAGATATTTAGGTTGCTTCCACTTCTTAGCTATTGAAAATAGAACTGCAGTGAACATTAGGGTACATGTGTCTTTTTCTATTTTGCTTATCTCAGTGTATACTCCTAGAAGTGGGATTGCTGCTTCACATGGTGGTTTTATTCCTAATCTTTTAAGAAACCTCCATACTATCTTCTATCATGTCTGTATCAATTTACATACCCAACTGTGCAAGAGGGTTCCCTTTTCTCCACACTGCCTCTAGTATTTATTGTTTGTAATTTTTTTAAAAACAGATTATTTAGTTTTTTTAATTAATCTACAGATTCATGAAAAATTAACTGGCTCTTCTGGCATTTTAATATTCCATTCCTTAAAAAAATAAACCAGAATAAATTTATTCTTAAGCATCAGAAACCCATTTGGTAATACTCATTTCCTCCTAATAAGCTGAATGTCCTTTTCTGTTTTTATTTTTATTTTTTAATATAAATTTATTTATTTTAATTGGAGGCTAATTAATTTACAATATTGTACTGGTTTTGCCATACATCAACATGAATCCACCACAGGTGTACACGTGTTTCCCATCCTGAACCCCCCCCCCCCACCTCCCTCCCCATTACCATCCCTCTGGGTCATCCTAGTGCACTAGCCCCAAGCATCCTGTATCATGCATTGAACCTGGACTGGCAATTTGTTTCACATATGATATCATACATGTTTCAATGACAATCTCCCAAATCATCCCACCTTCTCCCTCTCCCACAGAGTCCAAAAGACTGTTCTATACATCTGTGTCTCTTTTGCTGTCTCACATACAGGGTTGTCGTTACCAATTTTCTAAATTCCATATATATGCATTAATATACTGTATTGGTGTTTTTCTTTCTGGCTTACTTCACTCTGTATCATAGGCTCCAGTTTCATCCACCTCATTAGAACTTATTCAAATGTATTCTTTTTAATGGCTGAGTAATATTCCATTGTGTATATGTACAACAGCTTTCTTATCCATTCATCTGCTGATGGACATCTATGTTGCTTCCATGTCCTGGCTCTTATAAACAGTGCTGCGATGAACATTGGGGTACACGTGTCTCTTTCAATTCTGGTTTCCTCAGTATGTGTGCCCAGCAGTGGAACTGCTAGGCCAAATGGCAGTTCTATTTCCACTTTTTTAAGGAATCTCCACACTGTTCTCCATAGTGGCTGTACTAGTTTGCATTCCCACCAACAGTGTAAGAGGGTTCCCTTTTCTCCACATCCTCTCCAGCATTTATTGCTTGTAGACTTTTGGATAGCAGCCATTCTGACTGGCGTGAAATGGTACCTCATTGTGGTTTTGATTTGCATTTCTCTGATAATGAGTGATGTTGAGCATCTTTTCATGTGTTTGTTAGCCATCTGTATGTCTTCTTTGGAGAAATGTCTATTTAGTTCTTTGGCCCATTTTTTGATTGGGTCATTTATTTTTCTGGAATTGAGCTGCAAGAGTTGCTTGTATATTTTTGAGAATAATTCTTTATTGCTTCATTTGCTATTATTTTCTCCCATTCTGAAGGCTGTCTTTTCACCTTGATTATAATTTCCTTTGTTGTGCAAAAGCTTTTAAATTTAACTAAGTCCCATTTGTTTATTTTTGTTTTTATTTCCAATATTCTGGGAGGTGGGTCATAGAGGATCCTGCTGTGATGTTATGTTAAAGAGTGTTTTGCCTATATTCTCCTCTAGGAGTTTTATAGTTTTTGGTCTTACGTTTAGATCTTTAATCCATTTTGAGTTTATTTTTGTGTATGGTGTTAGAAAGTGTTCTAGTTTCATTCTTTTGCAAGTGGTTGACCAGTTTTCCCAGCAGCACTTGTTAAAGAGATTGTCTTTTCTCCACTGTATATTCTTGCCTCCTTTGTCAAAGATAAGGTGTTCATAGGTGTGTGGATTTATATCTGGGCTTTCTATTTTGTTCCATTGTGTTTATAATTTTTTTGATGATGGCTATTGTGACTGATGTGAGGTGATATTTTAATCACACTTTTTATTTCCTTTACATACTTTGTTTAACTTTTGAAATGTTGGTTATGCAATGTGTGTTTGGTGGTGTAGTGGAAATGCATTAGGCCCATCCTGTTGATCAATGCTGACTACAGACATTGCGGTTTTTGGTGCATCTCATCAATTTGCCTAGCATCCTTGTTGTGTGTAATGGTTTCACCAAAATTCAGAAAGCTCTAGCAGATCAGACCAGCAGCAGACCACCTAACAGTAACCATGACCCTTATTGGTACAAGTTTGGCTTTGGGAAATGCTCTGGAGCTTCTTCTCTGTCCAAACACTGAGCTGGTCATCACTGGTTGTTTTATAAAACCCACTTGTCATTGCACATCACAACCTGATTGAAAAATGATTCGTAGTTGTTGCATAGAATAAGAGAGGATGACACTTCGAAATGAAAATTTTTTTGATGTTTGATCAGCTCATGAGGCACCCACTTACAGAACTTTTTCATCTTCCCAATTTGCTTCAAATGCTGAGTGAGCATAGAATAGTCAATGTTGAGTTCTTCAGCATCTTCTTGTGTAAGAGGATCAGCTTTGATGACGCTCTCAGTCATCATCAATTTCCAATGGCCAGCCACTGTGATCCTCATCCTCAAGGCTCTCATTGCCTTTGAAAAATTTCTTGAACCCACTGCATTGTATTTTGATTATTAGTTCCTGGGCCAAACGTGTTGTTGATGTTGCGAGCCAACTCTGCTGCTTTACAACCCATTTGAACTCAAAATTAGAAAATTGCTTGCATTTGCTTTTTATCTAACATTATTTCCCTAGTCTAACATAAATATAAAATAAACAGCAAGTAATGTCATTAGCAAAAAAAAAATGAGAAATTTGTATTAAAATGATATATACCATAACCACATTTATTTAAGAATGTATCCCAGTATCATATAGCAAAGTGCAATGCAAAATCTTTTTTAGTTTTGCAATGCAAAATTGCATTTTCAATGCAATTACTTTTGCACCATCCTAATATAATGCCTGTAGAATGTCATGGGCTATCATCATCATTATCTAAATATTTTAGTCTCGATAACACATTGTGAAAACCTCTGATAAATAAGTGAACCAGAAAGACTTTATTATATACCAAAAGCTAAAGCATGTCAAATATTTTAAACTGTGGAAATAAAATAAATTTGACAAGTTTAAAAAAAGCATAATCTCAACAAGCTCAAAATAACCAGATACTATATAGTACACCTTATAAAATGCCAGTGTTCTTTAGACTGCAGGATAAGTAAATAGATAAATAAAAGTCACTTCCTTTTTAAGGAATATGTTTATGGCAATTATATTGATAAGATTTTAATGTCGATTAAGGTGCCATTATCCAAGCCATAGGAAATGATATTTCTTCTTAAGTATTATTATTATTATTATTATCTGTTTTTTGACATTTTAAAAAGGTCTCCACTCAGGAAATTGCATAAGAACAGATCAGTTTAGAATTATTCCACAGGAAAAAACAGTTCCCCAAATATTAAACTCTAATTCAATTACAAATTAATAAAACTGAATTACTGAAAGCAATTAAATTTGACATACATTTTATTCTACTACAATTAGTTGCCAGTTTTCATTATATTTGAATGCAGCTCACTGTAAGAATTTCATTAAAATTAACTTTAAAAAAAGAAAAATATGCATCTGAGTTTGTGAGTTCTATTATTTACTTCTTAAGGGAATCTTTCATGTACATCTAGGCCAAAACTTTGCTAAAAGGGTTTTTCTTTTTAATTAGCTTAGGTTTAAATAAAGAATTTATTGAATAGTTTAAAGACAATCTCATTAGATATTAAAACTATTCACCATGACTTTTTCTTGTCATAACATATTATTTTTGTGATTCTTGATTCTTAAACATGGAATCCCTATATACTTTTGAAAAAGTGCAACTAGGGTTGTAAATACTGAATGTAATTCAGAGAATCCAATTTCATATTTTTGTCCTAGACGGTTGTAGCAAGACCATATTTAGATTAAAGCAATTTCTTTTTCTACCTTGATGCACACAACCTTTTAAAATGCCTGCAATAGAGCTATAGGCTTCAATGTGAATTGCAAATGATCTTTTAAAGCTTTAAACTTTTACTTATATGTCTTAAGACATTGCAAAGTTTCACAATAGGAAAATTTTTGCTTTCCAATATTCTTTACATTTATATTCATGCATTACCTTGCATATCTAATGTTCACTTATCCACATGTTCCTTACAGTTTTAAAATGTAAGCATGAAAACAAACTACAAAAGTATTCTTCTTAAGTGATTTGGGTGCCCAATAGAATCACCTAACTCTGAAAATCATCCCTATGATGTCTCCTGAGAACATCATAGCCAGATACCAGCACCAAATGCAAGATACAGAGCCTAGTTGCCATATACCCGGTTGGAATTAACAGACAAGCTCATGTGCTTCGATCAGAATTCAAGAAATAATGTGTCTTATCATAGGCAGAAGAGAGGAATATAAAATTTGAACAACTAACAGGAATACTTTTTCTGTTTCTAAAAACCAAAAATGAAAGACATTTTTCAAAGTCTCATTGAAATATTTATAGATATGGTAAATACATGTGAACGCTCTTTAATGGTATTTTAATATCAAAGCATCAAAAGGAAGACTACAACATATTTCTACTCATTATAACTATTAATGCTTAGATTAAATAAAGCAGTCATGTCATTATTTAATAATACTTTTAAAATACTGTAATTTCCATATATTGATCTAGAAAATTGTATATTTGTGGTGAATCCAGAAAATGAAATACACCAATCTTGTTAAATATTTTATGACAAGTCATTTTATTTCAAGTAAATTTGCCAGTTACAGAGAATTCTATTTTAAAATATGTGATTTATCTATTTTAGTAGGTTGTAGTAAAGAAGCTGGAAGAGTACAATAATTGAAAGTGCTGGAATTAAGAAAAATATTTTTATAGCAGTAGAAAACAGTTTGGTCACCACTGATAGAAACATCTAAGATATATTATCTCATTTATTACAGCAACTCTATAAGAGAAGTATTGTTATTATCCCTTCCCTTTTACAGATGAGGATCCCAATGCTAATAAAGGTTTTATAACTGTTCTCATGGTTAATACATTGCAGCATGAGTATTTGAATTCAGGTAGTCTGGTGCCAGAGCCCATGTTCTTAACCTCTACAGTACATTCATCTTGAAAATGGTCACATAAAAACATATAGGGGAAAAAAGAAGATGTGGGGCAAGGCATACAACTGAGACTATAATAGGCAGGAGTGCCCACTTCGCTTTGGAGAAGAGATAAGAAATGATTCAGTGATGATACACAGATATTGTAAGACACTGTGGAGGGGTTTCTGATTGCTGGAATTAATGAAAGCATGCCCTCAATTATCTATGAGGAAATAACTGTCTGTGAAAAAAGAGTAAGAAAGATAGAGAACACATGGACCCTGATTCCACACCTAAGTACTGTCAGAAAAGATTTCAAGCAGTCACTTGTGGAGAATACAGTTGGGAGAAAATAAGAAATAAAGAATAGCTGAGACGTAGTGAGGATCTGGACTTCCCTGGTGGCTCAGACCAGGTAGCTCCCTGGTGAGGATTTAGTCATGGCTGGTTAGCAAAATATAATAGTAAAAGTGCAATAAGGAAACATGTATGACTTCCCAGCACTGAAGTGTTGGGGGTGGTCAGCCCTGGAAAAGGCTGATATTTGACAGATAAGGAATGTTCTAAATATTTTTTGAACAATAATTTTAATAGTTCAAATCTATTTTTATCAGTATGTGGTAATGGGGAACATAAACTGAGATCTTAGATTCTGAGTCTTTTTGAAAGAATGGGGAGAATTTTAGTCAAATAACTTGACCGTCAAGTTATGTGCATAACTTGCATCAGTGTGAATGATCTACCAATACTGCGACAGTACCCAAGAAAGAGAAAAGGGAAACCCAAGTGCTATAGGGACTGGGAGGGATTGGGGGCAGGAGGAGAAGGGGACGACAGAGGATGAGATGGCTGGATGGCATCACTGACTCGATGGACGTGAGTCTGAGTGAACTCCGGGAGTTGGTGATGGACAGGGAGGCCTGGCATGCTGTGATTCATGGGGTCGCAAAGAGTCGGACATGACTGAGCTTCTGATCTGATCTGATCTGATCTGATCAGATCAGATATATATAGGGAGGCAGGTAGAGGAACACTGGAGAAATGTTAAAAAATGGTGATGCATATGGGAAGAAACCTCTGATGTTTTTGCTCTAAAATGTATATTCTTACTGTGTGATAGCACCTAGTACCTCAAAAACATGCCTCCTTGAGTAACTAAGAAAACAGACCAGGGAACTAGAACTGGTGAGGAGGGAAGAGGCTCCTTTGCTTTCTCTTTACAAAACTCACGCCATAAGAGATTAACCCTCTCTTGGGAAATTTCTTGGGGATCAAGATCATCCTCATGGAAAAGAAATGCAAAAAAGCAAAATGGCTATCTAAGGGGGCCTTACAAATAGCTGTGAAAAGAAGAGAAGCGAAAAGCAAAGGAGAAAAGGAAAGATATAAGCATCTGAATGCAGAGTTCCAAAGAATGTCAAGAAGAAATAAGAAAGCCTTCCTCAGCGATCAATGCAAAGAAATAGAGGAAAACAACAGAATGGAAAAGACTAGAGATCTCTTCAAGAAAATTAGAGATACCAAGGGAACATTTCATGCAAAGATGGGCTCGATAAAGGACAGAAATGGTATGGACTTAACAGATGCAGAAGATATTAAGAAGTGGCAAGAATACAGAGAAGAACTGTACAAAATGATCTTCACAACACAGATAATCACAATGGTGTGATCACTCAACTAGAGCCGGATATTCTGGACTGTGAAGTCAAATGGGCCTTAGAATGCATCTCTACGAACAAAGCTAGTGAAGGTGATAGAATTCCAGTTGAGCTATTTCAAATTCTAAAAGATGATTTTGTGAAAGTGCTGCACTCAATATGCCAGCAAATTTGGAAAACTCAGCAGTGGCCACAAGATTGGAAAAGGTCAGTTTTCATCTCAATCCCAAAGAAAGGCAATGCCAAAGAATGCTCAAACTGCCGCACAATTATACTCATCTCATACGCTAGTAAAGTAATGCTCAAAATTCTCCAAGCCAGGCTTCAGCAATATGTGAACCATGAACTTCCAGATGTTCAAGCTGGTTGTAGAAAAGACAGAGGAACCAGAGATCAAATTGCCAACATCTGCTGGATCATGGAAAAAGCAAGAGAGTTCCAGAAAAACATCTATTTCTGCTTTCTTGACTATGCCAAAGCCTTTGACTGTGTAGATCACAATAAACTGTGGAAAATTCTGAAAGAGATGGGAATACCAGACCACCTGACCTGCCTCTTGAGAAACCTATATGCAGGTCAGGAAGCAACAGTTAGAACTGGACATGGAACAACAGACTGGTTCCAAATAGGAAAAGGAAGTACGTCAAGGCTGTATATTGTCACCCTGTTTATTTAACTTATATGCAGAGTACAGTATGAGAAACACTGGACTGAAAGAAACACAAACTGGAATCAAGATTGCCAGGAGAAATATCAATAACCTCAGGTATGCAGATGACACCACCCTTATGGCAGAAAGTGAAGAGGAACTAAAAAGCCTCTTGATGAAAGTAAAAGTGGAGAGTGAAAAAGTTGGCTTAAAGCTCACCATTTAGAAAACGAAGATCATGGCATCTGGTCCCATCACTTCATGGGAAATAGATGGGGAAACCGTGGAAACAGTGTCAGACTTTATTTTGGGGGCTCCAAAATCACTGCAGATGGTGACTGCAGCCATGAAATTAAAAGACGCTTACTCCTTGGAAGAGAAGTTATGACCAACCTAGATAGCATATTCAAAAGCAGAAACATTACTTTGCCAACAAAGGTCCGTCTAGTCAAGGCTATGGTCTTTCCTGTGGTCATGCATGGATGTGAGAGTTGGACTGTGAAGAAAGCTGAGCACCGAAGAATTGATGCTTTTGAACTGTGGTGTTGGAGAAGACTCTTGAGAGTCCCTTGGACTACAAGGGGACCCAACCAGTCCATTCTGAAGGAGATCAGCCCTGGGATTTCTTTGGAGGGAATGATGCTGAAGCTGAAAGTCCAGTACTTTGGCCACCTCATGCAAAGAGTGGAGGTGAAGGGGACAACAGAGGATGAGATGGCTGGATGAGATGGCTGACTCGATGGACATGAGTCTGAGTGAACTCCGGGAGTTGGTGACGGACCGGGAGGGATGGCGTGCTGGGATTCATGGGGTCGCCAAGAGTCGGACATGACTGAGCGACTGAACTGGGAAATTTCTACAGGGAAGTGTCATTTTGGAAGACATATATTTCAGACAAGGAAATATGAAATAAATAATGGAAAGAATATTTCTGGTAAAGAAATGTCATTCTCCGAGTGTAGGAGGTGAAGTAGGGAGTGTTTGCTCATTTGTAATAGGTTCCCTGGTTTACAGCAGAAAAAGGGGGTAGAAAGACTCATCACAGAAGAAATGGCTATGTAGGGGAAGGAGCAAAGGACCAGAATATTGCCAAAGGGCAAGTTTAGCCACTAGTGAACTAGTACAACTAGAAGTTTGGAGTTAACTAGAGGACAGATAGGAAAAAACTGGTCTGGTCAAAAATGTGTTCATGGTAAGAACTGAGTGAGTGGTTTGTGTTTAATTGAATATTTGGATGCCAAAATGTTGGAGAGAGAGAGAAAGCAATGAGTACCACTTTGTAAGGCTAAATTATGGTAGCCCTGGTACATGGAACAACTTCCTTGGTGGCTCAGATGGTAAAGAATCTGGTTGCAATGTGGGAGACCCAGGTTTTTGATCCTTGCATAGGGAAGATCCCCTGGAGAAGGGCATGACAACCCATTCCAATATTCTTCCCTGGAGAATTCCATGGACAGAGGAGTCTGGTGGATTACAGTCATGGGGTCACAAAGTGCAATGACTGGGCAAATAACAGTAACACTTGAGACATGGAAGTTTACCTCAAAATATTTGAAGAGGAAGAGAAAGATTGGCTAGTGACTCTAGCGACATTATAGTGAGCTATAGAAGATGGACCTTGCTGTGAATCCAAGGCACCAAAGAAAGGCACTGGCCCGTAGTAACTTTAGAAGTCTATAAAATCATCTTTATATTCATTATGATTTTAAATATTTTAGGTTTAGGCGACTTTCTGATGTTTATGATCTAAAAACTTCATTTGTCCCCAAAATAGTGGCACTGTGTCTTATATGTGATATCAGAAAATCTGACTCCATGGTAAAACATTTGCTATAGATTCTTTTTGACTTTTCACCTCACACAGTATGTGATCCTATATAGAAGTAGTTTCATACAACTACAAAAGAAATTTTATTTTGAGCAACATTATTTCCACATTTCATTCAAAAGAGGCATTTTTCATCATTGGTTCAATTTTTCCATGTGGGTTGTTTCTATGTTTGCCCCTAAGGCTCTTTAAAGTGTTTTTTTTTTTTTTTTTTTTCCTCTGCCTCTGCTAATCTTTTGAAAGTCTGTGATTTTTGTCACCTAACCCATGTCTACATGACAGCAAACAAATGTTTGAGGCAGAATAATTGATTCCTAGAGGAATGTAGCATCTGATGTCCAAACAAAATCATTAAAAGAGTTCTTTGCATTTGGAAAAATGGAATGAAACATTTCTGAACCAAATATTTTTATAGCATTTCAATAGTCAAAAATTATTGTATAATTTAACCATGAAGCTAAAAAAAGAATTACATACAATACCATGAGCTCTTTGGGTCTGCCCACACCTACTTCTCCTTCATCATGACCTCTAGAACTTTTCTAGAAGCACCTACCCTTCTCTCTCCCAGTCTGCATCTTTCTTTAGAATCCCCAAGGTTAAGTTCTGCCTCAGAGCCTGATTTAAGATTTTAAATGTAGTTAGTAAGAACAAATAGTGTGAATTCTTCATTATTTTGACAAGATTGAAATTGCTCTGGTGATTCATTAATCAACTTATCAAATATGGAGTGGGATAGTGAATACACTAATTGAAAGTCAAGAAATAGAGCTTAATTGTTTAATGTCAAAAGCTCAGGGGCAGATTGTAGGTAATTGCTATGAAACCTATTCACATGAGTTTTAAAAGACCAGCACTTGATCTAGGTTAAACTAAAGACACGTTCCCATTATTTGAAAAGGGCTTCTCGGGCACACACTTCAATTTGGATTAAATAAGTAACTTAAATAAAATGATGAGCCCTATTGTGAGTAAAATTTTAACTGAAGTCTAGTACAGAAGTACAAAAGTGAACACAAATTATGTGTATGCAAAAAAGAAAATTGCTCAGTTAAAAATAAATTACATTCTCAAAAGAAAGCTATGTCTTTCCTAATTTGAAGACATAATTTGTTTTTAATAATATACTTTAGAGTGACTATTTATTGTTATATTGGTAGCATATATATAGATGATAACATCTCTAAAGTTAAAAACTGAACAGAAGAATTTAAATAATAGTCTTAATTACGAAAGACCCTAATTTCTATTAAAACACATAAAAATTGCCTACAGAATTTAATATACTTCAATTTTTCTCCCCCCATGAGTCATAAATCTAGAAAATGAAAGTCCTAGAGAACTTTGAAGGTTAGGGAAGTAGTTTTAAAATACAAAATCCTAAATGACTTCAGTAGTCATCACTTCTGCTGAGAATAACTTCCATAAAGTTCTGATACACTTCTAACAATCGAGCTTCACATTTCAACCTGCCTTATATGCCGTTCTACCAGGATATCTTGCCAGCACGTATTTTAACAGGTTCCAAAGTGAACTTTCAACACAGCTCCTCATTCACACCCACCTCTCTACTCTTTTTTTCTTTTTTAATCCATGTTTCTAATTGTACTACCTCCTTGGAATGGAAACTCAAAGACATGGATGTAGAGAATAGACTTTGGCACAGCAGGGGAAGGAGAAGGTAGACCAAACTGAGAGTAGCATTGACCTGTATACATTACCATATGTGGAGTAGATAGCCAGTGCCAAGCTGCTGTCGGCACAGGTAGTTCAACCGATGCTCTGTGACAACCTAGAGGGGTGGAGGGGCGGGGTGGGGAGAGGGTTCAGGAGGGAGGAGACATGTATACTTGTGGAGGAGATATATATATGCATTGTTGTATGACAGAAGCCAACACAACATTGTGAAGCAGTCATCCTCCAATGAAAAAGGAACAAAAAAACTTCAATAGAAAAAGAAGAATTTTTTAAAAACTAAAAAAATTAAAATACAAAGCTACTGCCCATTGCTACTCAGATCCATTCTATGTTTTCTATTTTCTATCTTGTCAGTTATCTATGGTTTTTGATCATAAATGCCTTGTCCTATGTCTTTGTATCATGAGACTCTATCCACCTTTTACATTTTATGGTTTAAAGTTCTGGTCAGTTGGCATCTCATCTTTGAATCTTTCTTCAAAATCTTTCTCAATTTCAAGTAATAGAAGTCAAACCTATCTTCTGCTTGTATAAACTTAGTAAGTTTAGTGTGTATCAGTGTTAGCTTCATAATATAATTGTTAACATGTGTAGCTTACTGTTTTTTCCTAGCATGTGAGTTCTTGGAACATAGTTTGTTTATAGATACATACAGTTGACCCTCCCTAGTGGCAGGTGTACAGCACAGGGATAGCAAGGACCAACTGTACTATATCATTTTATATAAGGAAGTTGAGCATCTGCAGATTTTGCTATCCATTGGAAATATTGGAACCAATCCCCCAGATATACTAAGGGACAGCTGAACTTATGTATAATTCATAATACATAGTGAAGTATGTTGGAGTTGTTAAATAATCAAAAATATGTTTATTACTCATAGTTTTCAGGAAATATTTTGGGAGTTAACCAAATGTCATGCTTACCATAATGCCCTTTCCCATGACAGTCAAGCACATATTGAGCTCTGGTCATCAACAAAGTCCATTCATAGTCTTTCACATTTGTTGTTGTTCATTCACTCAATTGTATCTGACTCTTTGTGACCCCATGGATTGCAGCACACCAAGCTTCCCAGTCCAGCACCAACTCCCGGAGCTTGCTCAAATGCATGTCCATCGAGCCAGTGATGCCATCCAACCGTCTCACCCTCTGTCGTCCCCTTCTCCTGCCTTCAGTCTTTCTCAGCATCAGCATCTTTTCCAATGAGTCAGTTCTTTGCATCAGGGGGCCAAAGTATTGGAGCTTCGGCCTCAGCATCGGTCCTTCCAGTCTTTCACATAGTGGAAATTTTGTACCCTTTTCTGCTCATCAGTGTCAGTAAAAACCTTCCTTGACAGTCACTAGAAATATATCAATGACCATGAAACTGAAGAAAGAAAGTGAGAATCTATCCACCCTTTTCTTTCAGGAAGCTTTAGTGTCCCTAAAGACCATGAGTTGTGGTGTGGTACAACTTTTCCCAAGCCAAAAAAAAGAAAAACTACCTAGTCACATGTGGTTTTAGAGAGTAGACACATTGTTTTCCCAGGAATTATGTGGATTATTTGTCTTCTCCAGTTTCCTTTGTAGTTAAAAAAAAATCAAGACAGCTTTGGAAATTAGACTTTCAGTCTTTGAATAGAGAAGAGTGAGACTACCCACCAGTCCTCTATTATCCTTTCCACATATATTTATAAGGTTATTTCAAAAGAGTAATTTTAACACAGGTTCACTATCTGAGACACAAAGCAACACTTAAATCACTTCTCAGCCAGAAGAGTGTTAGTAATGCATCCACTTAATACATTTGTGTGTGTGTGTGAAGCACTACTTTGTATGTGACTGAGTTTTATCTGGCAACAGCTTGACTTAGGTAGGACAGTAATGACATTGACAAATGAGGAAGATTACATAGAGTTTAACTGACTTCCCTCTGTTCGTTAGTTGTAGCAGGCTTAAGAGAAAATACTGCCGTGCATTTCAACAAATCTGCTCAGTCTTTTGCTCTGTCTCCTCTTTGGTATGTTGTCTTGTCACTGAATATAAACTCTTTAAGAGCACGGACCATTTTTATCTTTCCTGAAGCACTATGCACATGGGCTAATTCATTGATTTATTATATTAAATATAGTAAATATATTAAGTATATATATTTCTACTGTACTGTCTTTAGCTGACTAGGGAAGATAAGTGCTTTTTAAAACTTATATAATTATAGTTTGCTTTTTCACAAGTAAAAATACATGTTATTTATAAATTTATATAAAATAGAATCACCTTTACACTGAAATGTATTTTTGATACACTTAAGATAGTAATTTTCTCTATATATATACAGACATATTTATGCACTAATTTTCAATTACAATCTGCATGTCACTTTTCAACCTACCTTTTTAATTGTTCACCTAATAATTTATAATCATTCTAACACACTATTAATTATGCGGCTACTGCTAAGTCGCTTCAGTCATGTCTGACTCTGTATGACTCCAAAGACAGCAGCCCACCAGGCTCCCCCGTCCCTGGGATTCTAGGCAAGAACACAGGAGTGGGTTGCCATTTCCTTCTCCAATGCATGAAAGTGAAAAGTGAAAGGGAAGTCACTCAGTTGTGTCTGACTCTTCACAACCCCGTGGACTGCAGCTCACCAGGCTCTTCTGTCCATGGGATTTTCCAGGCAAGAGTACTAGAGTGGGGTGCCATTGCCTTCTCCTACTATTAGTCATAGCAGCATACTAAAAATGAAAACTTTTAAGAGTACCTATTGGAATACAGTTTCAATTTGTACTTTTATTACTAGTATTAAAACAATTAATTCTATTTGTTTATTAATTTTTCTACTTTGTAGTTGGATGATACAACATTTTGGCAAGAATTAGTATGAATTGAAAGTCTGGGATACACAGTGCAAAATAAATTTACCAGTATTTTAAAATAATTAGAAAATGTGACCAGGATAAGAAAGATTTAAAATTATGAAATCAATCACTGATTTGAAAACATGTATATAATTATTTAAATTAGAAATTATGAATACATTTTATTTACATCTAATGACCAACCTAGATAGCATATTCAAAAGCAGAGACATTACTTTGCCAACAAAGGTTCGTCTAGTCAAGGCTATGGTTTTTCCTGTGGTCATGTATGGATGTGAGAGTTGGACTGTGAAGAAGGCTGAGTGCTGAAGAATTGATGCTTTTGAACTGTGGTGTTGGAGAAGACTCTTGAGAGTCCCTTCGACTGCAAGGAGACCCAACCAGTCCATTCTGAAGGAGATCAGCCCTGGAATTTCTTTGGAGGGAATGATGCTGAACCTGAAAGTCCAGTACTTTGGCCACCTCATGCGAAGAGTTGACTCATTGGAGAAGACTCTGATGCTGGGAGGGATTGGGGGCAGGAGGAGAAGGGGACAACAGAGGATGAGATGGCTGGATGGCATCACTGACTCAATGGACATGAGAGTCTGAGTGACCTCCGGGAGTTGGTGATGGACAGGGAGGCTTGGCGTGCTGTGATTCATGGGGTTGCAAAGAGTCGGACATGACTGAGCGACTGATCTGATCTGATGAGAAAATTAATGAACTACTGTAAGAACTGAAGAAATTATCTAGAATACATGTCCAAAATCAGTGTCCAAAGATAGAGGACTTACAAAACTTGAAAGATAGATGAGATACAACAAATGAGGGAAAGCAAATATTTTCGAAGTAATGTCTTAACATTTTCTGTTGAGAGACATGCACTCAAAATCAGCAAATACAATGAATGCAAAAAGAATCAGTAAAAATACATATTCACATTTATATATGATTTTTAAACTAGCCATCAAAAACAAAGAAAAGTTGTTAAAACTGGCTAGAGGCAAATGATAAATCTATTAAGAGTTAGTTGTTCACAAGAGCAAAAACAGAAATAAGATGACAATAGAATAAGTTTTCAAAATCCCAAAACTAAATGTCCACTGTAAAAAATTTCAAAAAAATCTTTAAGCATTTTTGAGTGAAATAGAAATCATTTAAGTAATCCCAGAAGGTAGAAAGTTTTAACAGCAATGAATCTCATTTAAAAACTTCAAAAGTGTGCTTTGCAAGGAGTCGGAAAGTAATATAAAAGGAAGTTCTGCTGTGCAAGAAAAATATCGCAAGTAAAGAAAGCAGTAAATGCTTGGATAAATCTAACTATATGTGGACTACAAAATATAGCAATTATAATGGCTAATATCTTAAGATAAAATGATAGAACTATGGTATTGATTAAAAGGACATGTTAATCAGGAAAAGGAGCATGTCAGAGACAGAGCTTTCTATAGTTTTTGAATTATCTAAAAATATATAAAACTTTAATAAATTTAACTGAATGAGTTAAAATATATAAAAGCATCCATGAATTTACACTGTATTAAATAATGTATGGAATTAAAAGACCAAAGAGGAGTGCAATTTTTCTTCAAAATATTTGTCAACTTCTAAAATGATAACTTTAAAGAAAAAAAGTAAAGGAAATCCTAAAGGAAATCAGTCCTGAATATTCATTGGAAGGACTGACGCTAAAGCTGAAACTCCACTACTTGGGCCACCTGACGTGAAGAACTGACTCATTGGAAAAGATCCTGATGGTGGGAAAGATTGAAGGCAGGAGAGAAGGGGATGACAGAGGATGAGATGGTTGGATGGCCTCACTGACTTGATGGACATGAATTTGCGCAATCTCCGCTAGTTGGTGATGGACAGGGAGGCCAGGTGTCCTGCAGTCCATGGGGTCACAAAGAGTCAGACACGACTGAGTGACTGAACTGAAGATTTTTAGAGCAGTAAAACAGTTCTGTGTGATACTATAGTAGTTGCTGCTGCTACTAAGTCGTGTCCGACTCTGTGCGACCCCATAGACGGAAGCTCACCAGGCTCCCCTGTCCCTGGGATTCTCCAGGCAAGAACACTGGAGTGGGTTGCCATTTTCTTCTCCAATGCATGAAAGTGAAAAGTCAAAGTGAAGTCGCTCAGTCGTGTCCGACTCTTAGCGACCCCACGGACTGGAGCCTACCAGGCTCCTCCGTCCATGGGATTTTCCAGGCAAAAGTACTGGGGTGGGGTAGATACATATAATTTTAAATGTATTCAAACCCTTAGTAATGTATTATACAGCACAAGTGAACCTTAATGTAGACTATATCGACTCTGGGTGATGATGTGTAAATGTAACAAATATTGTAACAAATATACCACATTGGTGCTGGATGTTGATAGAAAGGTTGTGTGTGTGTGTGTGTGTGTGTGTGTGTGTGCGTGAGAGAGAGAGAGAGAGAGAGGGAAACAGGCAGGAAAGGATATATGGGAACATTGTACTTTGCACTCAATTTTGGTATACAACTAGAACTGCTCTAAAAATAAATTCCATTTAAAAATATTATAAAATGTGAAGGGGATGACAGAGGATGAGATGATTGGATGGAATCATTGACTCAATGGACATGAGTTTGAGCAAACTATGGGAAATAGTGAAGGACAGAGAAGTCTGGTATGCTGCAGTCCATGGGATTGCAAAGAGTCAGATAGGGCTGAAAGACTGAACAACAATGAAATGTGACAAATAATATTATATCAGTTAGAAGAAAAAACAATGTTGCCAATAAACTAAGATATAAGTGCTTTAATAGCACTTAGTTGTATTTTATATATATTTATATATATACACACATATGTGTGTGTGTGTGTGTGTGTATGTATGAAGTCAGAAGATCTTGTGATATGTCACTCTACTACCTTGCTGTCAAAAATATACAATAACATTTCATAGTCAAGGTTTTCTGTCAGCTCCTCAGAACCTGCCTCTGTTGCAGAGACTCAGCAGGCTGAATGCTATGCCCTCTCCAGATGTGTGGGTGAGGCAGTGGTATGAAGACACAGCCAACATGAGTTTACACTGGCACACCCCCTCCAGAGCCCCCACTGGGGTGGCTGAGACCTTGAGAGTATTGCCATTCCATTTCCGCTTTGGTCCAGTCCTTTTTTTTTTTTTTTTTTTATTGTCACCATTGTTGAACTCCGGTCACAGTTGTAGATATCTTGTCACCCAAACTCTCTCACTGTCTGCTTCCCTAATCAATGTGCCATTTAAAGTCAAGGCTATGTCATTTCTGTTTAATATAAATCTCTCTTAATACCTCATATAATGCAATTTAAATGTTTCCTATTCAAGACTAAAGGCCCTATAATGTATATTAGAGCATCTTATTCAGGCTTCCACTGGCTACTGGCATTTAGGGTAGGGTATAGCAAAAGGGTCTCACGTTTGTTAGGTGTATATGGGGAAAGAGCAAAGAGTTAATTGTGAGGGAAAACACAGGCCAGGAGGCAGGAAGTTGCAATCAATGTCCGGCAGTAGAAAGGAAGATGGTTTTTCTAGAGAAGGGTGCCACTGGAAAGGGAAATTGGGGCAAGAATAGATTGAGGGTAGGGGAAAGCCCATCAGGGTCAAGATTTTTTCTGTGTTTAGCTTCACACTCAGATACATGTTAAAGAGATTTAGCTTGTATTGGACCAAGCAATGTTACCTTCCATTTAAAGTGGTGGGGTGTGTAAAATGTTTATTAATACTAGTTACCACTTGGGTAAACTAATTGCCCCTAATCCATTTAAGTTTAATCTTTTGCTTATATAATGGAATTATTCTTATCTACCTTTTTCCTTACCTTATTTGCCAAAATATACACTAATCATCTATAGATCCTAATTCTGGAAAAGATTGAAGGCAAAAAGAGAAGGGGGCAGTAGAGGATGAGATGGTCATATAGCATCACCAGCTCAATGGACATGAATGTGAGCAAACTCCGGGAGATAGTGGAGGCCAGAGGAGCCTGGCGTGCTACAGTTCATGGTGTCACAAAGAGTTGGACATGACTTAGCGACTTGAACAGCAGCATAGATATATTGCAAAGATTGCGAAAGTACTTTAAAAAGACAGGATGTAAGAGTTAAGTCATTTACATTCTCCACTTGATGGTCTTTGAAGTTCACAAAATATGTTTTTAAAGTTATCTTGTAGATAGGAAGCAATAAATGTGAAATTACCTTTAGACAACTGAGCCACCTGGTGGATCTTGTACCCAGGAATTTGGCTTCCCTTTTTCAAGTTATGTTTTCTTAAGGACCACAAAATTTTCAAAACCACCAGCAGATTTCTTAAAATTTACTTGACCATGAAACCAAATCAAATTAAAGGATATTCATGAAGCCAGGGAATCAAAGATAGCAACGCCTTCCCTTTGTTTCCCTTGGGCAAACATGCCATGAAATGAAAGATCCAGTGTCTTTCTACACATTAACGCACACAGCGCCACTGCCTTGAAGGCAGGCACACAACATTCAGAACTGTTGAGGATACTTTGCCAAAAGTACAGACGGCTTTGGAAGCAAAGAGCAACGTTTTGCGTATTTGTACTGTGCCCGTCGTGGTGACAGCTGCTGAGACAGATTTCAAAGTCCTCTACACTGCCAGTTACCCACGTATTTCTATCCTTGGCATCTCTTTCAAGAATAGCAAATGCCAGCTGTTCCTTCTGGCCATGGAGGCAGTGCATAGAAATGCTTCTGCCCCCAAAATAAATAAGAAATAAATAACAGGGACAGTAAGTAAAATCTAAGCTGAGATAGGGGATAACCAACCCAAAAAAGTTTCCATTTGCACTTCCAACTAACACATCAATTCTTTGGCTCACACTTTTTCCAAAATATCATGCTGCTACTAATGTTTCCTGAAAATACAAACAAAACTGAAAAAAAAAAAAAAAATCTGCTAATAGCCTGGATGATGTGTTATTTGAGGGCTTGGAGGAATTTCAATATGTTCTTTAAAGAGTGCCAGAAAATATCAATATCCTATAAATCTCAGTAGTCAGTGCAGTGTTTCCTAGCCAAACCTTGTTGATTTGATAAAAGTTTTTAAAATACTCTGACAATTATATAATAATTAAAATCAATTTAATGGGGAAAAGGAGACTTCTTAAAATATTGGGAACCTGTGGGAAATACCTAGATAAAGAAGTCTGTCTATATATAGGTTCTTATTCAATATAAACAAAGGACTGATAAAAATAGAGATTGGCATCATATTTAGTTAAACCTTAAAATAAATATCTATTATAAGACCTTCATAAATATTTAATAAGCTTCCTAGTTCCCCTTTTATAAATGTCTTTCATACTTTTTATTTTTTTATTTAAAATATACTCATAAATATATTAGCATAACATTGAAAAAATCTGTTTTTACCAAAGTCCTACAATCCATCAGGAAAAGAAGAAAATAAGTTAAACTTTCCTATTGGTTTTAAGTTCTGCATTGGAAGCACATATGTTTTTAATTATTTTGATAATATTTCATAAAGCACATTGCAATATTTGTTCAAATTTAACATTTGCACTGATAAACATTTTGAAGCTTTTCTATTTCTGATTATATAAAATTTTGGTATGATGCCTGTCATTAAATATTAAATGCCAGTCTTAAATTGAGAGGAAAATGAGGACATAATTGATTTTTTCTAATTCTTAGTTATAGTAAAGGAATATGTAAAATATAGAAATTCAACTGATGAGCTAGTGTTGCAATAATATGAACAACCCCTTACAGAATGATTGTGCTACTGATTTAATATATTTTAAACTTCATTCTAATTTAAGATGTATTCTGGAAAATAGGAGAATGTGTCATAATTCTTGTACACATGGGATGAAAATTAGATGGTATATTAAAATATCTACATAATATTTGAGTCATGACAAATACGGTCATTTCATTCCAGCTACTTTCTACCAGCTTGTTATGCTTTCGTTTTATTTTATTTTCTTAGAAATTAACCAGTTCTTTCAAAGGAGCCAAACATTTATTCATCCAACACCAAGTTTATTCTTTCTTCTTTTTAGAACATTAATTCATCTCATACCCTCTGGTCTTCTTCCTTCCCTTTGGAATTGAAAGCTTGCCTGGTTCTCAGTTTGGTTTTATAAAGTCTATCATGTTACATTTAAAAGGCAAAGGATTCTCTACCTAAATCCTTTTATTCTCATCAATGATTTTTTACAAACTTTGAAATGATTCCTCTTCTCTTTCAAGTTCCCCCTATCCAGCCTCCTCTCAGAATAAGTAATGTTTCTAAAGCTTATACACTCTACATTTGCAAGCATACAGGCTTCAGAGTTGAAGCAGTTGCTTCAAAATGTTCCTAATATTACAAATGTTGAAGGACTGCTCACAGGTTTGGTACTGTCAGAAATGCCAGCTCTCAGATGCTGCTCTCACAGGATATCATACATACCTGGGCCATAGATACATTCATGATTTTGACACTTGAGCCATAAGCTTAGCACCAGACATTCAAGGAGGTTTATGTTACCTTTAAACATATTGGGATGATGTGTTTTTATTATCAAATTCATTTTAGCAAAAAATATTTTTAAAATATAGCAGTCAGTATAGGGTTGACTTGAGTTTACTAAATCCATATAGTTTTGAATTTTTTTATAATTTGAGAGTTTATAGTTTGATTCCTTTTTTTTCTGAAATGATAGATTAAGACTGCTGCTGCTGCTGCTGCTGTCACTTCAGTCGTGTCCAACTCTGTGCGACCCCTTAGACGGCAGCCCACCAGGCTCCCCGTCCCTGGGATTCTCCAGGCAAGAACACTGGAGTGGGTTGCCATTGCCTTCTCCAATGCATGAAAGTGGAAAGTGAAAGTGAAGTCGCTCAGTCGTGTCCGACTCTTAACGACCCCATGGACTGCAGCCTACCAGGCTCTTCCGTCCATGGGATTTTCCAGGCAAAAGTACTGCCTTCTCCAGGATCAAGACTAGAAGTTCTATTTTAGAAGTTCTATTTTGGTACTGACTTAAAGTTTGCACTTTGAGAATTGGAAGTGAAATTTTATTTTCTTTGGCTTTCGCTTTGTTTGGGGTATGAAGTCTTTTGTTTTATTCACATTGTTCCTGGCTTTTGCTCCAGAGGTTCTTTGTCAGAGTGAGCACACATGTATCTTGGAGGTATTTGATCTACCACCTTTGGAATTTATTCTGTAGATATGGCATCAGGAAAACTCATCTCTACTTTTTTGGTTGAAAATGTCTAAATAATCTTACTAAGCTTGTGTTTCTTTGCTTTCAGTTTAGAATCTGATTTTTCACTATGTCTTTAAATTTTTAATACTTTTGTGTTTGTGGTGTCTTATTTAACAATTTATTTAGCACCTAGTACATAGCAGATAGCTAACACATTGTCTCTAAAAATCTGTACCTACCCTGCATTTTATATTTAAGGGCACTGAAACTCAGACAACCCAAGATATTTGCCCTAGAAAACATAGCTTAGAGATATAAAAACAGGCTTTAAATTCACACTTGCCTAGTTGCACAAAGCATATTTTTTTCCTCAAACTTACCACCATGCTTTCTGGTTTATTATTAAATTTTTTTAATCTAAATTTAATATGGAGAGGGGGACTGGATTTAGGGGTAAATGATCATAGAATACTTCAGCTGTACTGATACTAAAATTTTACAAGATATGCAATTCATGTGTTATTAAAAATAAAATATGGAGAACAAGATGGTAGAGGAGTAGGTGAACATGGAGTACATCTCTCTCCACGGATACATCAGCAATACACCTGCAGACACAGAAGTGCATGGAGAACACCAGCTGAGAGTAGACAGGAGTACCTGACCAGTGGGAAAGAATATACAGAACCAACCAAAATCGGTAGGACGAAGGAACTAGGGAGAAAAACAGGAGTGTTAGTAGGCCTGGATCTACCCTCAGTGAGTGGGGGAACTGAAGCAGGGGTCTGATCCCCACATCGGGGCAACTGTCTGAGTCAGAGGAGAAACATTTAAGGCTGAGAGTGAAACAGCTGATCTGTGGAAACCTAAATGGAATGAGAACCAGGCAGTCCTTGTGGCAACCATACATATCCCGGACAGGGACAAGGGTCCCCTAGAAGGCGCAGTGGCTGGGAGCTGGAGTTTAGGGATTGTGGAGCAATCCTAGGGCAAGGGCTGCTATTGACTGTGGAGAGACTGACTGAGGGGATGTGAGGGAGGAGATTTTGGTGGGAAAGCCTGTGGAGGAGAGCCAGGCAACCAAGGAAGCAAGACGATACTGCTGAGTCATGCGTAAAGGTTGGACCCAACACCATAGCCTCTCTCTCCCCAAACACCTGCATCAACAGCTGAACAATAGAGAGGCTGGCCCATCAAACCTCTGACACACTGAACTACGGAGTAGGACCCCACCCAGGATACTCCTTTAAGAGGCTGATGCGTGGAACTATAGAGTAGGACCCCACCCAGGGTGCCCCTGTAAGTGGCTGACGTGCTGATTTATAAGTAGGACTCCAGTCAGGTGGGGGGCCCTCTGTGTGCCTGACATGTGGAACAACAGAGAAGCACCCCAGGCAAGGGAGCCCTCTAAGTGCCTGAATGGATGCAGCTATGGAAAAAGACTGGCCAAAGGGGCCTCTGAATGCCAGCTACAAGAGGCCTGAAAAAAGATTCTGATAGGACCGTAACTCCTGCGGTGGAGGCAGTCTGTGTCCCTGCACACTTGGTGCCGCCAGGGTCCCCATAAGCCAAGCAGTTGTGCCACTTTCACGCTCAACCCTCACTGGGGCAGAGCCACCACAGGGAAAACAAGTCTTGTATCTATGCGCGCAGGGTCGCTTTGGTCATATCCAACTCTTTGCAACCCTGTAGACTGTGGCCTACTAGGCTTCTCTGTCAGAGGGTGTTCTCCAGGCAAGAATACTGGAGCTTATTGGCCAATATTGGTTGTCATGCCCTTCTAGAGCACTATATTTCTTGCTGCCCTAGCTTCCAACTCCCCTGAGTACCTAGTGCTGCCAGAACCCCCTGCAACCCAAGCAACTGCACCACCTCCACGCCTGGCCCTCACAGAGACAAACCCAAGTCCTCCAGTTCACCCTCAGGAGAAAACCCCAGTGGACAACCCACAGGCAGGGGTGGAAATAAAACAACAGTTGAAACCCAGAGGCAGTGTGACTAAGGAAGAAGACCCAAAACCTTCCCACCAGCTGTACATGCTGCAGATTAAATCCATACGATCAACTAGGCAGACTCCATGTGGAATATATAAAAAGACACTGAAAACTCCCACAAAAGAAAACATACTAGTTCTGATAGCTGTGGACACAGGAGGCAAGAACACACAAGAGTGGAAACAGATTAGAATCTGAGCTGCCCCCACAACAGGTCAGGGGTCAGTCAGAGAGGTGAGAGGTGAGGAGGACTCTGACTCCCAGGGAGGGAAAGGACACTGACAGCAGTGACTCAAGAAAAACATTTATTATTCTTATGTTTTGACTTGTTCTGTAGATTCTTTTGGATTTTCCTTTCTTTTTTTCCCCCTCTGTTGTAGTTGTCAATTTTATTGGCACTATGAAATCAAACTAACCTTTTGAGCTTTTTTTTTTTTTCCTCAGTCAGATTTTTTATTGTTATTATAAACCTCTGCCTCTATGTTGGGCTTTTGCAGTTGTGTGGAGCTTTCTTTTTCTCTCTCTCTCTCTTTTTTAATTTTAATTTTTAGTTTTTTAAACCTATTATTTTTTGTACATTTGTTCCTTTGTTTGCTTTTCCTACTTTTCTTTTCCCTTTGCAGTTAATCTCTACTGTATATAAATCTTCTTTATCTACCTCTTTAACTTTGCATATCTATTCCCTTTCTTTCTTTTCTTTCTTTCCTTTGCTCTCAACATATTTGTTAGTTTCATTTTCATTGCTTTATTCCCCAATTGTCACCTTGCTTTAGTTTTCCAGTTTGTGCTCTAGTTAGTTTTAGTTCTTAACTGCTAAATATAATTTTTTATTTCCTTTGTTTGCCAGATACTACTGTATTTTAGTTGGAATGTTTTGACTTTGCTTATGGGTGTTATGCTTATGGCTAACAAACACAAGAAAAGATGCTCAACATCACTCATTATTAGAGAAATGCAAATCAAAACTACAGTGAGATATCACCTCACACTGGTCAGAATGGCCATCATCAAAAAGTCCACAAACAATAAATTTTGGAGAAGGTGTGGAGAAAAGGGAATGCTCTTGGACTGTTGGTGGGAATGTAAGTTGATACAGCCACTATGGAAGACAGCATGGAGATTCCTTAAAAAACTAGGAATAAAACCACCATATGACACAGCAATCCCACTCCTAGACATATACCCTGAGGAAACCAAAATTGAAAAAGAAATGTGTATCCCAGTGTTCATTGCAGCCCTATTTACAATAGCTAGAACATGGAAGCAACCTAGATGTCCACTGACAGATGAATGGGTAAAGAAGTTGTGGTACATATACACAATGGAATATTACTCAGCCATAAAAGGAATGCCTTTGAGTCAGTCCTAATCAGGTGGATGAACCTAGAACCTATTATACAGAGTGAAGTAAGTCAGAAAGAGAAAGATAAATATCATATTCTAACTCATATATATGGAATCTAGAAGAATGGTACTGAAGAATTTACTTACAGGGCAGCAGTGGAGAAACAGACATAGAGAATAGACTTACGGACATGCGGAGAGGGGAGGAGAGGGTGAGATACATGGAAAGAGTAACATGGAAACTTACATTACCGTATGTAAAATAGACAGCCAGTGGGAATTTGCTGTGTGGCTCAGGAAACTCAGACAGGGGCTCTGGATCAACCTACAGGGGTGGAGTGGGGCGAGAAATGGAAGGGAGCTTCAGAAGGGAGGGGATATATGTATACCTATGGCTGATTCATGTTGAGGTTTGACAGAAAACAACATTCTATAAAGCAATTATCCTTCCAAAAATAATAATAATAATCCTAAAAAAAAGGTAGATAAAATTGTTCTAAAGTCTACCTAGCAGAGTAAAGATTATTTAATAAATTGCGAAAAAGAAAAAAACTTAAAATATGCACTTTGAAATGCAGTTGGACTTCAAGTTTATAAAGTTTCTACTTTAATAGCTGAGTTAGAAAAAAGTACCATTAAACTCTGTAAGTAGAATTAAGTGTTTTGTGGTAAATCATGGACTAGTTTAATATCTGTTCAATTGTGGCAAAGCTGAGGTCTGACTTTAGTTTTTTTATAAATATAGATTCTGCCTTAAAAGGAAATTTTAAGGAGTGGTTTTTGTTTCCTTCAAAAAAATAGATGTGAAGGATAATAAATTCCTAGCATTTATTCCCTAGGAAAGAAACAACTTGAGACCTAAGTTTTTGATGCAGTTTTTTTCCTGTGTTGGTCATCTAAGACATACATAACCCCCTAAGCATGTCATGTATTTCTCCACTCAGAAGTATCTTACATGTCATTCCATCAATGTTATTTCCCAAGTCCTTGAGCCACTCTACCCAAGAAGTTTGTGCCTGTGCGTGTGTGTGTGAGAGAGAGACAGAGGAGAGAGAAAGAAACAGCACACGCTTTGGAAGGAACTTTCGATTTGTTTGGTATGTCTTAGAATTGCACTTAAAGACAAAATTTTTCACACAAGAAACATACTATGCTAAGTAATGAACAATGAATGCTTAACTAAAGTGAAAATTATCTACCAGCATTCTTGGCAATCACTGCTAGGTCCCAGCAATATTCAGTCTCTCATTATCAGAGGTATTCAATAGCAAAGATATGTGTACAAAAAGATTTGTAATGCACATTTTTGAAGGCAGGAAGGGTAATAAAAGCCTGTTCCCATCATATTGACACCTGAATTTGTATCAGTTCCCTTATGGGAAAATTAAGACTGTATCAGAACATGAAATGCTTCCAGGAAAAAGCAAATTACCAAATATGATTATTTTTCATTATGGCAGATCAGCCTGTGATAGACACAATAAGCCCAGCACGAGGATGGGGGCATACTGTAAACTCCTAACCCTGCTCTAAGCTTCCTCTACTGATCATTAGCCCTCAATTTTCTGACATGTTCCTTTGAACTGGAACACATAGCCACATTCCTATAGGAATTTTGGCTACAGTTAATAGAGTCAAGAAAAATAACAAAAGGGAGCCTGATAGGCTGCAGTCCCTGGGGTCGCTAAGGGTCAAACACGACTGAGCGACTTCACTTTCACATTCCACTTTCATGCATTGGAGAAGGAAATAGCGACTCACTCCAGTGTTCTTGCCTGGAGAATCCCAGGGACAGGGAGCCTGGTGGGCTACCGTCTATGGAGTAGCACAGACTCGGACACGACTGATGTGACTTAGCAAAAGCAGCAGCAATTCAAATCAAGAGTAAAGAACATCAAGACAATAGCAACTCCATTTCCAAGTTAAAATTTTAAGCAGGATCTGAGACTTTTTCTTACTCTTAATATTATTCAAAAAAATTTTCTGAGGCATTTAGTCTTTTGTGTGAAAAACATTAAGTTCTTTTCCTCAGCTATATGCTTTACAATCACACAATGACTTTAATAGGAATATGTGAAAACATAGATTATCCCATATCTGAGTAAAAACAAATTTGTCATTTAGTGCATTAGAAAATAAACCTCAAATTTGAAATGCTTGGAACACGTCTTTGTTTTTTAGTCTCATATGCTAAGTATATCTTGTAAATGCTTTATTTGTAACTTTTACTTTAGAAATGTGACTTACATTTCAAAAATCATAAAGTTTTGCTTGAAATGTCATCACCACCACAAGGATTACTGAAATTCAGCTGACAAGCCATGATAGTTCCATTTGTTCAGGGTGTAGAAAGAAGACAGTTTGATTTTGTAAAACTGGACCGCTGAGCAGCAAAATAGCCATGGTTTATTTCATGATTGTATCTAAATGGAATCAGCAGTTACAGAATAAGCAAATCAGACTATTTCTAAAAGGATGGCCTCAAAAAATATTCACTTCTAGGCACCCTTAGGACATCATGTGAACTCATTCATGTAAAACACCAGATTTACATCCTTAGGAACAAGCTATTGTTGATTGTCTCTTCCAATTGCATACTATGACATAAAAAACATGTAATATGTTCATTAATTGTACGTGTGGTGTATCTCAAGAGTTAATGTAATAAGATTAAAGGCAGCCTGAGAATAAAATGAAATCAAAGTTTCAAGATCTTTGACTTTACAGTCTCACAGTACAAGAGTGGAAAATTAAAATGATTCATACATGTATACTTAATAGGAACATTTTCCCCCATGTTAACATCAAGGTGTTAACAATTTTTATTCATTAGCCAGTCTCATTTAGTGGTACCCTACTTCAGTTCAGTTCAGTCACTCAGTCATGTCCGACTCTTTGCAACCCCGTAAACCACAGTACATAAGGCCTCCCTGTCCATCACCAACTCCTGGAGTTCATCCAAACCCATGTCGATTGAGTCGGTGATGCCATCCAACCATATCATCCTCTGTTGTCCCCTTCTCCTCCTGCCCTCAATATTTCCCAACATCAGGATCTTTTCAAATGAGTCAGCTCTTCACATCAGGTGGCCAAAGTATTGGAGTATTCACCTTGAATATTGGAGTATTCAGTTGAAGTATTCAGCTTCAACATCAGTCATTCCAATGAACACCCAGGACTGATAAATCTCCTTTAGGATGGACTTGTTGGATCTCCTTGTAGTCCAAGGGACTCTCAAGAGTCTTCTCCAACACCACAATTCAAACGCATCAATTCTTCAGCACTCAGTTTCTGTATAGTTGAACTCTCACATCCATTCATGACCACTGGAAAAACCATAGCCTTGACTAGATGGACTTTTGTTGACAAAGTAATGTCTCTGCTTTTGAATATGCTATCTAGGTTGGTCATAACTTTCCTTCCAAGGAGTAAGCGTCTTTTAATTTCAAGGCTGCAGTCACCATCTGCAGTGATTTTGGAGTCCCAAAAAATAAAGTCTGACACTGTTTACACTGTTTCCCCATCTATTTCCCATGAAGTGTTGGGACCAGATGCCATGATTTTAGTTTTCTGAATGTTGAGCTTTAAGCCAACTTTTTCATTCTCCTCTTTCACTTTCATCAAGAGGCTCTTTAGTTTTTCTTCACTTTCTGCCCTAAGGGTGGTGTCACCTGCGTATCTGAGGTTATTGATATTTCTCCCGGCAATCTTCATTCCAGCTTGTGCTTCTTCCAGCCCAGCATTCTCAATGTACTCTGCATATAAGTTTAATAAGCAGGGTGACAATATACAGCCTTGTTGTACTCCTTTTCCTATTTTGGAACCAGTCTGTTGTTCCATGTCCAGGTCTAACTGTTGCTTCCTGACCTGCATACAGGTTTCTCAAGAGGCAGGTCAGGTGGTCTGGTATTCCCATCTCTTTCAGAATTTTCCACAGTTTATTGTGATCCACACAGACAAAGGCTTTGACATAGTCAATAAAGCAGAAATAGATGTTTTTTCTGGAACTCTCTTGCTTTTTTAATGATCCAGCGGATGTTGGCAATTTGATCTCTGGTTCCTCTGCCTTTTCTAAAACCAGCTTGAACATTTGGAAGTTCACGGTTCACATATTGCTAAAGCCTGGCTTGGAGAATTTTAAGTATTACTTTACTAGCGTGTGAGATGAGTACAGTTGTGTGGTAGTTTGAGCATTCTTTGGCATTGCCTTTCTTTGGGATTGGAATGAAAACTGACCTTTTCCAGTCCTGTGGCCACTGCTGAGTTTTCCAAATTTGCTGGCATATTGAGTGCAGCACTTTCACAGCATCATCTTTCAGGATTTGAAATAGCTCAACTGGTATTCCATCACCTCCACTAGCTTTCTTCATAGTGATGCTTACTAAGCCCACTTGACTTCACATTCTAGGATGTCTGGCTCTAGGTCAGTGATCACACCATCATGATTATCTGGGTCGTGAAGATCTTTTTTGTACAGTTCTTCTATGTATTCTTGCCACCTCTTCTTAGTATCTTCTGCTTCTGTTAGGTCCCTATCATTTCTGTCCTTTATTGACCCCATCTTTGCATGAAATGTTCCCTTGGTATCTCTAATTTTCTTGAAGAGATCTCTAGTCTTTCCTATGCTGTTGTTTTCCTCTACTTCTTTGCATTGATCACTGTCAAAGTCTTTCTTATCTCTCTGTGCTATTCTTTGTAACTCTGCATTCAAATGGCTATATCTTCCCTTTTCTCCTTTGCTTTTTGTTTCCCTTCTTTCCACATCTATTTGTAAAGCTTCCTCAGGCAGCCATTTTGCTCTTTTGCATTCCTTTTTCTTCGGGATGGTCTTGATTCCTGTCTCCTGTACAATGTCACGAACCTCTATCCATAGTTCATCAGGCACTCTGTCTATCAGATCTAGGCCCTTAAATCTAATTGTCACTTCCACTGTATAGTCATAAGGGATTTGATTTAGGTCATACCTGAATGGTCTAGTGGTTTTCTCCAGTTTCTTCAATTCCGGTCTGAATTTGGCAATAAGGAATTCATGATCTGAGCCACAGTCAGCTCCCAGTCTTGTTTTTGCTGACTGTATAAAGCTTCTCCATCTTTGGCTGCAAAGAATATAATCAATGATTTCGGTTTTGACTGTCTGGTGATGTCCATGTGTAGAGGTTTTGACTATCTGGTGATGTCCATGTGTAGAGTCTTCTCTTGTGTTGTTGGGAGATCGTGTTTGCTATGACTAGTGCATTCTCTTTGCAGAACTCTATTAGCCTTTACCCGCTTCATTCTGTACTCCAAGGCTAAATTTGCCTGTTTCCAGGTGTTTCTTGACTTTCTACTTTTGCATTCCAGTCCCCGATAATGAAAAGGACATCTTTTTTGGGTGTTAGTTCTAGAAGGTCTTGTAGGTCTTCGTAGAACTGTTCAGCTTCTTCAGCATTACTTGTTGGTGCATAGACTTGGATTACCATGATATCGAATGGTTTGCCTTGGAAACGAACAGAGATCATTCTTTATTAAGTACAGAAAAAAATTGATACACCTTAATGTTTTAAGCAACTTTGATTTTCAAGTTAACTGAAATCTCAGTGACTTTGATTACATCTTACCTACTCTAAGTAACTATGCTGCTGCTGCTAAGTCACTTCAGTCGTGTCCGACTCTGCGTGACCCCATAGACGTCAGCCCACCAGGCTCTCCTACCCCTGGGATTCTCCAGGCAAGAAAACTGGAGTGGGTTGCCATTTCCTTCTCCAATACATGAAAGCGAAAAAGTGAAAGTGAAGTCGCTCAGTCATGTCCTACTCTTAGCGACCCCACGGACTGCAGCCCACCAGGCTCCTCCATCCATGGGATTCTCCAGGCAAGAGTACTGGAGTGGGGTGCCATTGCCTTCTCCGAAGTAACTATACATGAAAAGTAAGAATGGATCCAGCGAAATTGAGAGTGAAGTTTACTGTTTATAGAAATAAAGGTTTTCAATAGAGTATAGAATTGAAACCATAGATTAAACACCACAGCTTCCAGTAACAGAAACTGAGAATCCTTTCAGTATTAAAAAAAAAAAAAAAAAAAAAACTACTTGAATATATGATTAGGATATGAAAAAATTAGCTAGAGAAAAAATTTACCTGACCAGCATTTAGTATTGTCAGTTCACCCCACCCCAGTACTCTTGCCTTGAAAATCCCATGGATGGAGGACCCTGGTGGGCCGCAGTCCATGGGGTCGCTGGGAGTCGGACACGACTGAGCAACTTCACTTTCACTTTTCACTTTCATGCATTGGAGAAGGAAATGGCAACCCACTCCAGTGTTCTTGCCTGGAGAATCCCAGGGATGGGGGAGCCTGGTGGGCTGCCGTCTATGGGATCGCACAGAGTCGGACACGACTGAAGCGACTTAGCAGCAGCAGCAATATGTATGTAGTAGTATGTCTTTTTAATATGAAATATTATAGTAACATGATATGGACTATTGCTTCACATAATTTTTTGCCAACCATATGCCTTCTTTTCTATGCAATCTTAAGGAAATCAATAACCTTCTCTGGATCACAAAAGATTTGATGACAAATTACTCCCTATACTGGAGAAATAAGATGACTAGAAATTCATAATAATAAATAATTCAGAATATATAAACATAATGAATGTATAAACATAATTGTTTATGAATTCATAAACAATCATGAATGTATAAAGTCATTTTCAAATATAAAAGCCTAAACCCAGAATATGGGAATGTTGATTGTATTCACTAATTTTTACTTCTGTAGTAGACCAATTATTTCAAAAATTGGAACCCAGTGTTCTTTATGTGTTTTGACAGTGTGATGTTACTTCCCTTGCTCATTTGTATAACTGGATGGTCCTGCTGACGTATCACCATTTTTTCATAAATATCCATTTAGAACCTCATATCCTTATATTCCATTGTATTTTCTCATGGTCTTAAAATTCTTGGTTACTAGAAAAATACATGTATTATGATCATACAGTTTACCATTCAGAATATAAGAAGAAAGGTAAACATTTCTGCACTCTACAGTAAAAATAATCCAGTGGAGCAGTGATGATGCTGCCACATGCTGGGGAAAGTTTTTCACTGACAGACTCTGTATCTAGATTACTAAAATGACAATGAGGCTATTGAGTTGCTACATTTCCAGATGCATTTCTGACAAAGCCAATCATGTGAATATGTCAAATCAGTTGTGCAACTTTTTAACTTTGATCCAATCCTAAAATAGATTTCTACCATTAGCGTTTTGTAGTGTGTATAAATGAAGTGAATAAAGATTCTGTATAAAGATTCATGGACCTGCTGGGAAAGTTAATTCACAATAATGCACTATTACTTACTGATGAACTTCTGTCAACCTCCTGACAACTACTTGTGAAGTCGTTCTTTGGTGAAAAGTATTTCTCAAATCACATTTTCTGTTTCAGTTTAATTTCTGTGTCAGAATATTAATGTTTGGTCTGTTTGAGTGATGTTTTCTGTATTCTATATCCTGATTTATTGCCAATGAAGTTAGGTATGTTCTCCCCTACCCCCATACTCTTTCTCAAAACAATACAGACATGGGAGTTGTTGACAAGATAACTCTGTGTTCATTGTGGTAAATAGTACCTTTAGGACTCTGCAGTGGGAACAGAGCCACTGATTTATCCTTGCACCTATAAAACGTCAATTAAGATACCTGGTGCAGTAAAGAAAATCACACTTGACAGAAATAAATTTGAAGTTCAGGGAATCACAGAGCTGAACACTGGAAAAATAGAGAGGCCTGTGAAGCTGTTGAAAGAAAGCTAAAGACCTGTTCTTTAAAAAATAAGACGTTGAAATTTTAATACATATGACACAAATCAAGAAAATCATTGGACTCAAATTTCAAACTGAATATGAGGTCAGTTTGTCCTGTGGTTATGTATCCATATTCTACAACCCAATTTCAACCGCTTACCCTTAGAAAATAGATTTGTTTTCTATTCAGCATTTTTTTTTCTTTTATAATGAGATAATTCCTCTCCTCTTCCTTCTCTGATAGCTTTGTTCTTGCATTAATGTTCTTGTATTAATATGTAATTCTTGGTTTTTCCTTCTTCCACAGAATGTTCTGTTCTCTATTTGAACTCCTCTCATAGTATACCATGCTGTGTATCTTTCTCCCTCATTTGGCTGTTAATTTTTCAAAAGCCAGTCCATATCCTATTTATATTTACATTCAGTTCTCTCCTCTACCATTTTATTACAAAGTCTCACACAAAAGATTCCTCCAATAACAGTTCTTTTCTCTCTAAAATGAAGAAAATTGTGAACCTTTACCTTCCAGGGATATAGCTTATAAAGTTGTTATTGTAATTATGTATCAGGTATAAATATACAGAGAAAGAAATGAGTAGTTAGAGTCTGAGGTTGGTAACAGGCTGTCTCTTGCTTCTTGGCCTCAGCCTCCACAAATGTTCTGCCTGTGTTATATAATATACAGTGGAAGCATTTAGAAACATCCATGGAATGATTTCCAACCACAACCTTCAAGTCAAGGCAACATGCCCAGGACCTGCTTTGAATTAACAGTGGGTCAACTCAGTACTGTACTATTAGGGAAGATTTTTCAGGAGCTTAGAAGAAAGACTTCTCAGAAATTCTAATTCCTGACTAAGGGGAAAAATAAGTAGGAAAAATAACTAAATTAAAACCTTATGAGTTGAGATGAATAAAGTATTGACTAATGTTCTGAGTCTCCCTGCAAGATTTCTGTGAATCCCAGTTAAATTAAATCCCAGGCAAATTTAAAATTTTCTAGTGACTTAACATAAAAATGATAAACAGTATAATGTGTTTTGGTTTACACAGCAACCTTATTAATTTGATACTATTTAAGAATAACATATACTATAATGCCAATAGGGACTTTTGGGGGGAAATTTCAAGTGGATACTGAAAGATGAACTATCGAAAGAGAATAAAAATATACAAAGGTTCCGACCTTTCTTTTGCTAACTTCAAATTTGAAATGATCTAACCAAATAATCAAATATGGCAGTGTACATGCTCAACACCCCAAGTTTTATTGGAAATAAATTCTGTGTGACTACGTTTTGTATCTTTTTTGATTCCCATAGGTCACTCCCATTATCTAGAGTGATGCTTGTTAAAAACAGGTGGTAATAACATTATCAAAGAAAACAGTAATTTTGATCACTGAAATCATTTGTATATTTAGCATTATAGTCTTTGTTATTTTCTAGAAAACAGCATAAATGATGAAACATTTCCTCATTTTTTCCATATTTCTTCTGAATAGAAATATTAATATCACTTATTAAACCACTAGTTGATAAATTTGAATCTCAAAAAAGGGCTTCTAACTTTTGCCAAGCTGCTACTGAAAGACATGACAGAAACCCCTAGGATTGATAATTGGGTGAAATGAAAATATTTACAGCTCTAATTTGTCTGCCCAAGAGACTGCTCCTATAACCATCAGAAGGATCAGGTGCTGGCTGACATTTCCTGCATGCAGACTGACTCCAGAAAAGGACTAAGTTCCTCAAATCCCTCCCAGTCTTCCATGTATTCTAAGAGGACCCAGCAGGGAGAGAAGTAAGGTCCAAAACAATTAACATGCCTTGCCACCTAAACCATGGAATCTTTTGCTATTGAGCATTTTCAATTTTCCTATTAATACATCTTTTGGTGAGGAGCAGAAAGATCTAAAGCTTACTGGAATCATAGGATTATTCAACCATGGCATAAAACAGATAAAAGAGAATTGCAGGCTGATTTGTTAGAGCAATAGCAAATGACGGTCTCATCATCTATTCTTGTGCAACAAACTACTCTAAAACCTAGTGGCTTAAAACAACTATAATCATTTGCTTTTCTCATGAAATCTGCAATTTAAGCAGGGCTCGGTTGGGATGGCACATCTCTGTTCAATTCAGCCTTATCTAGGGTTGCTCAACTGAAAACTGAAGGATGTACTTCCAAGATGAGTTGCTAACATGGTTGGCAATTTGGTGCAGAATAGGACTGAAAATACAACTTGGACTGAAGTACAGAGGTCTTGATTCTTCTCGTATGGTTTTCTCTCTGTCACCTAGACTTGCTCACAACAGGTTGCCTGGATTCCAAGGTCAGGCATCCTAAGAGAGTCAGCAGAAGCTCTTATCACTTTTTCTGATCAAGTTTCAGGGGTCCCTGCCATCCTATTTTACTGGTTGAGGCAGTAGCCAAGACCTCTTCCAGTTTGAAGAAGAGGCAGAAATATAATCCAGTAACAAGATTCTCAAAGGGCATCTGTGATGGGGAATATTGTTAAGAGTCATTTTTAGAAGATGATATCTGACAAAGAGCCATTAGGAGTCATAAAATGTATTTGTTATGTAGATTAGAACTTAAGTAAATAGGAGGTGACGTAAGTCTGGATGCCTGTGTCCAGTGGTGGGTCTAAAGTCCAAAAGGGAACATGGAATTGCAGTAGGCGAGTGTCAGTGACACTGAAATTCATGAGGATGAATTAGAAACTTAAGGATGAACTAGAACTTACTCTGTATGCTGAACCAACATGTCTGTCCCTGCTTCCAGGCCTCTAACTTTGAAGATGCAGGTCAACTATGGAGATGGTGATACACTTTACCAAAGATCTGGTCCAGGTACTGGTCCAGGAATCAGCAAAACTCACTGGTCCAGGAATTAGCAAAACTAAAGGAAGTAGCATAACCAGTGTGAATCAGAAGAGTTAATGACCCAGCCCCTAGCTACCCCAATAAGAGGAAAGGAGCCAGCACATCCCAACCAGTTCTTGAGCAATGCTGATCTGAGAGAAAGCATGGCTGCAATTTCAATTCCTTATTCCACCTCTAGGAAAAGTTTTCTTGTGGCTAATCCTAACCTGGGAGAGTCCCAGGTGGTTCACAACAGGTTGTGTGGTAAAGAATCTGCCTACCAATGCAGGAGATGCGGGTTCCATCCCTGGGTCAGGAAGATCCCCTGGAGAAGGAAATGGCAACTGATTCCCGTAATCTTGCCTGGAAAATCCCATGGACAGAAGAGCATGGTGGACTACAGTCCATTCGGTCATGAAAGAGTTGAACAAGACTTAACAACTACACAACAAATCCTAACCTAGAACCATCAAGGAAAGGGCACTGTAGTTCCAGCTTAGCTAAACTTACACAGGACAAAGCTGTTATTATAGCTTAAAATATCCATTTTTTAAAATGTGCCATATATACTTAAAAATAGGTGTTATGTTTCATTTTCAAAATCAGCTACGTGTCTGTAAATCTACTTCACTAATTTTGTTTTTAGGTGTTATGCAAGCTTACTATAAAATTCTTTCACTTACTTGATCCTAGGTTGAGAGAATGCATCCTGTCGTTGCTGCTGCTACTGCTAAGTCGCTTCAGTCATGTCCGACTCTGAGCGACCCCATAGACGGCAGCCCACCAGGTTCCCCTATCCCTGGGATTCTCCAGGCAAGAACACTGGAGTGGGTTGCCATTTCCTTCTTCAATGCATGAAAGTGAAAAGTGAAAGTGAAGTCGCTCAGTTGTGTCCGACCCTCAGTGACCCCATTGACTGCAGCCCTCCAGGCTCCTCTGTCCATGGGATATTCCAGGCAAGAGTACTGGAGAGGGGTGCCATTGCCTTCTCCTATCGTTAATATGTTCCTATTATTCTTAAGTTAGTTTTTATCATTTTGAAATTTTAAGTTATTGTTTTCATCTAATCTAAGAACAAGTTTTCTGATATATTTTTATTGCTCATTGGGATGCTATTCTACTCCTTGTCATCTTTCTTCTTGTCATAAATTATACATGGAATCTTACTGAAGCTTTTCCATTGCTTATTCGTTAAGTGAAATTACCATTTCTATATTTTAGGGCATTTGGGTAGCTCAGGACAGCTTCACTTTTTGTAGGTGGAGAAATAATGATTAAATACAATGCAGAATGCTCAGGATGATCTGGGAATAATAAGGACAGTATTGTAGATGAAAAATTCATGATATTGAAATATGGTCTATGGTTTATTTACTAATCATGAATGAATAAAAATTTCCTGTTCTTAATAATTACAGTTATGTAAGCTGGTAAAACTAAACAGGGTAAGGAATATAGTAAACTCTGGTAATTTTAAAAAACTGTAAAATATGGGATAAAATGGACATGATATTCATTGTATTCATTTTAGGTGTACAACATAGTTATTTGATATATGTATATGTAGGAAGATGATTAAGTTTGGTTAACATTCGTCATTACACACAGTTACAAAAATTTGTGCATGTGTATGATGTGAACTTTTAATATTTTTTGTTGCTGTAGTTCAGCCACTAAGTCATGTCTCACTTTTTGAGACCTCATGGACTCTAGCACACCAGGCTCCCATGTCTTTCACTAGCTCCTGGAGTTTGCTTAAACTCATGTCCATTGAGTCGGATATGTTATCTAACCAAGCATTTCATTCTCTGCTGCCCTCTTCTCCTTTGGTGTTTAGTCTTTCCCAGCAACAGGAAAACTCAGTTTCCAATGAGTTGACACTTTGCATCAGGTAGCCAAAGTATTGGAGCTTTAGCATCAGTCATCCCAATGATTATTCAGGGTTGATTTCCTTTAGGATTGACTGGTTTGATCTCCTTGTAATCCAAGGGACTCTCAAGAGTCTTCTCCAGCACCACAATCCACAAAAACAATTCTTTGGTACTCAGGCTTCTTTTGGAGAAGGCAATGGCAACCCACTCCAGTACTCTTGCCTGGAAAATCCCATGGATGGAGGAGTCTGGTAGGCTGCAGTCCATGGGGTTGCTGAGAGTTGGACACGACTCAGTGACTTCACTTTCACTTTTCACTTTCATGCATTGGAGAAGGAAATGGCAACCCACTCCAGTGTTCTTGCCTGGAGAATCCCAGGGACAGCGGAGCCTGGTGGGCTGCCATCTATGGGGTCGCACAGAGTCAGACACAACTGAAGCGACTTAGCAGCAGCAGCAGCAACAGCAGCAGCAGCCTTCTTTATGGCCCAACTCTCACATCCATACATGACTACTGGAAAAACCACAACTTTGACTATATGGATCTTTGTCAGCAAAGTGATATCTCTGCTCTTTAATATGTGTTCTAGGTTTATTATAGTTTATCTTCCAAGGAGCAAGCATCTTTTGATATCATGGCTGCAGTCACCATCATCTGCAGTGATATTGGAGCCCAAGAAAGTAAAATCTGTCGCTGCTTCCACTTTTTCCCCATCTATTTGCAATGAAGTGATGGGACTGGATACCATGATCTTAGTTTTTTGAATGCTGAGTTTTAAGCCAGCTTTTTCACTTTCTTATTTCACCGTAATCAAGAGGATCTTTAGTTCTTCTTTGCTTTCTGCCATTAGAGTGGTATCATCTGCAAATGTGAGGCTGTTGATTTTTTCCTGGCAGTCTTGATTCCAGCTTGTGATTCATCAGCCCAGCAATCCACATGATGTACATTGCATAAAAGTTAAATAAGCAAGGTGAAAATATACAGCTTTTTCATACTCCTTTCCCAATTTTGAACCAGTCTGTTATTCCATGTCCAGTTCTAACTTTTGCTTCCTGACCTGCATACAGATTTCTCAAGAGGCTGGTCAGGCAGTCTGGTATTCCCATCTCCCTAAGAATTTTCCACAGTTTATTGTGATCCACACAGTCAAAAGCATTGGCATAGTCAATAAATCAGAAATAGATGTTTTTCTGGAGCTCGCTTGATTTTTCAATGATCCAGCATGTGTTGGCAGTTTGATCTCTGGTTTCTCTGCCTTTTCTAAAACCAGCTTGTACATCTTATTGAAGCCTGGCTTGGAGAATTTTGAGCATTACTTTACTAGCATGTGAGATGAGTGCAATTGTGCAGTAGTTGGAGCATTCTTTGGCATTGCCTTTCTTTGGGATTGGAATGAAAATTGATATTTTCCAATCCTATGGCCACTGCTGAGTTTTCCAGATTTGCTGGCATATTGAGTGCAGCACTTTCACAGCATCATCTTTCAGGATTTGAAATAGCTCAACTGGAATTCCATCCTCTCCACTAGCTTTGTTCATAGTGGTGCTTTCTAAGGCCCACTTGACTTCACATTCCAGGATGTCTGGCTCTAGGTCAGTGATCACACCATCGTGATTATCTGGGTCTTGAATCTCTTTTTTGTACAGTTCTTCTGTGTATTCTTGCCACGACTTCTTAATATCTTCTGCTTCTGTTAGGTCCATACCATTTCTGTCCTTTATTGACCACATCTTTGCATGAAATGTTCCCTTGGTATCTCTAATTTTCTTGAAGAGATCTCTGGTCTTTCCCATTCTGTTGTTTTCCTCTATTTCTTTGCAATGATCGCTGAAGAAGGCTTTCTTATCTCTCCTTGCTTTTCTTTGCAATTTTGCATTCAAATGGATATATCTTTCCTTTTCTCCTTTGCTTTTTGCTTCTCTTCTTTTCATAGCTATTTGTAAGGCCCCCTTAGATAGCCATTTTGCTTTTTTGCATGTCTTTTTCTTGTGGATGGGCTTGATCCCACTCTCCTATACAATGTCATGAACCTCCGCCCAAAGTTAATCAGGCCCTCTGTCTATCATATCTAGTCCCTTAAATCTATCTCTCACTTCCACTGTATAGTCATAAGGGATTTGATTTAGGTCGTACCTGAATGGTCTAGTGGTTTCCCCTACTTTCTTCAATTTAAGTGTGAATTTGGCAATAAGGAGTTCATGATCTGAGCCACAGTCAGCTCCCAGTCTTGTTTTTGCTGACTGTATAGGACTTCTCCATCTTTGGCTGCAAATAATATAATCAATCTGATTTCGGTGTTGACCGTCTGGTGATGTTGATGTGTAGTCTTTTCTTGTGTTGTTGGAAGAGGGTGTTTGCTATGACCAGTACATTCTCTTGGCAGAATTCTATTAGCCTTTGCCCTTCTTCATTCTGTACTCCAAGGCTAAATTTGCCTGTTACTCCAAGTGTTTCTTGACTTCCCACTTTTTCATTCCAGTCCCTATATGAAAAGGACATCTTAGTAACTTTCAAATATACATACAGTACTGTCAACTGTAGAGATCATCTCCAGTGTTTGTTTGTCTTATAAGTAGAAATTTGTGTCATTTGACCCAACTTCACCTGTTTTTCTCACTCCCACCCCTTGTCTCTGGAAACTACCAATCTGTTTTTTGTATCTGTGAATTCTATTTTGGTTTTGTTGTTTTTATTGTTGTTTTTGTTTTAGATTTCTCATGATATCATATAGTATTTGTTTTTTTCTGTCTGAATGATTTCAGTAAATATTAAACTCCTAATACCTATCCATGTTGTTACAAATGGCAAGATTCCCTACTTGATTTTTTTTTTCTTTTTTATTTTTTAAGATTCCTAATTTTTAATGGCTGGATATTATTCTGTTTTATGTATATACCCTATTTTCTTTATCCATTCATCTGTCAATGGATACTTTAATTGTTTCCATATCTTGATATTTTAAATAATGATATACTTTACATTGGGGTACAGATTTCTTCAAGACCATGGTTTCATTTCTTTTGGATAAATACCCAAAAGTGGAATTGCTCAGTAGTATGGTAGTTTAAAGTTGTTGTTGTTTTGAGAAACCTTCACATTGTTTACATAATGGCTATACCCATTTATCGAAGAAGGCAATGGCACCCCACTCCAGTACTCTTGCCTGGAAAATCCCATGGATGGAGGAGCCTGGTAGGCTGCAGTCCATGGGGTCGCAAAGAGTCGGACATGACTGAGCGACTTCACTTTCTCTTTTCACTTTCATGCATTGGAGAAGGAAATGGCAAAACACTCAAGTGTTCTTGCCTGGAGAATCCTAGGGACGGGGGACCTAGTGGGCTGCCATCTATGGGGTCTCACAGAGTCTTACAAGACTGAAGCAACTTAGCAGCATCTCATTTATATTCCCACTTACATTCGCACTTGTGTAACACAGTGCACAAGGGTTGACTTGTTCTCCATATCATCACCATGACTTATTTATTTCGTGATAATAGTCATTCTTCAAGGTGTGATGTGACGTCTCACTGTGGTTTTAATTTACATTTCCACAATATTTTGTGATATTGAGCATCTTCTCATGTATCTTTTGGTCATTCATATCTTCAGAAAATGTATATTCATTTCCATTGCCCATTTTTAATTGGATTGTTTGGTTTTTTTAATCTACTGAGTTGTAGGAGTCCATCTAATTTAGAAATTAACTGCTTATCAGATATATGATTCTCAAATATTGTCTCATTCCACAGGTTGCCCTTTCACTGTGTTCATGGTTTCATTTGCCATACAGAAACTTTTTAATTGGATGCAGTTCCACTTGTTTGTGTTTGATTGTGTTGCCTTAGCCTTTGATGTCAAAGACCAGTCTCAGTGGGTATGCTACCTATGTTTCCTTCTAGTTCTTTGATTTCCGGTCTTACATTCAAATCTTTAAACCATTTGTGAGTTTATTATTGTGTATGGTGCGAGCTAGGAGTTTAGTTTCACTACCTTACATATGTCTGACCAGTTTTTCCAACACCATTTTTTAAGAGGCTATCTCTCCCTTGCTGAGTGCTTATTTCTTTGCATAGACTAGTGGGCCCTGTAAGTATGGGTTTAATTATGGACTTTCAGCTCTGTTTGTTTTTTCTATGCATATATTTTTATGCCAGTATCATACTCTTTTGATTATTAAAGCTTTGTAAAATAGTTTTAATGTTGGATAGACCTAGTGATTTTCTTCTTGATAAGTAGAATACTGCAAAAGTAATGGAATGTCATATCTAATATTCAGTTATAAAATACTTTGACTTTCATTTTCCTGGTATTCTTTCTTTCATTTTTCTCAAATGTTTGCTGTGATAAAGAAGTACACTGGCTAGTTTCTGCAAACAACTGAGGATTTCAGTCAGCAGCCTGCAAACAATGAAATCCTGCCCACTAACACTAAGTAAGCTTGAAAACGGATTCTCAAGGTTCTACTGAACCTTGAGGTAAATTTGTCTCAAGGCAAAAATTTGATTGCAACTTCCTCAGACCTGGAATTAGAGGATTCGTGCCAAATTCCTGACACATAGAAAGTGTGAGATTATAAATGTATGCTGTTTGAAGCTGCTAAATTTGGGTGTAATTTGTAATGCAGCATAGATAATTAATACTGTAGGAATCAGATAACAATTTGAAGACTAGGACACACATAAAAAGAACTCACAATTGAAGGATGAAAATCAATAGAAGACTCACAGGGGAAAAAAAAAGGTTGTGCTACCTTGGGTGCAATTTTAGGAGAACCTGGAGGAAACTCTGAGAAGACAAAGCGCTAATCTTTACACATACCCATAGTTTAAAATTGACTCAGTCAGATGTCAAATAAATTACTATATGCAGTGTATGCTCTGGTACTTAAAATATAATTTTTGTGTCATATTTAAGTGTGAAATCATATTTTGTTTTTATTGTAATTAAAATAAATGTATTGAGATTATACAGGTTTAGGTATAAATAGCAGTTCTACAATATACAGCTTTTAACTTGACCCTCAAACCTGGAAGAAAGAATGAAAAAAAAAAATTTTTTTAACTCTTTTTTTTTTTTTTTTCAAGTTATTATGCTTTCCAAATTCCCTTTATTTTTGAAAGTTGTCTTCATTTGTTTTTCAATTTGGGGCTATCTTGACTATGTCTGGAATGTTAGGATTTTTCTCCTATCTCAAAAAAAAAATAATAATTGTAGCTAGGTTAATTAAATCTGTACACTATTACTAAATTTCATTACATACTGAATAAAGTTAGCCATTGTCAGGGAAGAAAGACATCAGGAAAATACTAAACCAATAAACAATCTGGGTCAATTTTTAGTTTCCTATATAATAATGAACTTTGCTAATCACCTTTTTTTTAAATCTTGGTGGTCAAATATAATCCTTACCTAGACTAACAATTTTATACTCTTTTAGATACTAGGGAACTATTGGGAGAGTACATGACTGTATTGACACCCAACTCACACCACTTTAAAGTCTTGAGGACAGAAATTTATGTAAGTGGCTATAAAATATGCTTTACTCACCTCTTACTATAATCCTTCCTGAACTTTCTACCAAGTCATAGATTTACACTAAATCCTTGCACAGGTGCTCTACTCAGCATCAAATGTAACCCTCAAGAATGTTTAGCATTACACAGAATTCTGCTCTCCAACCCTAAAACGTAATTTAAAATTGATCCATAGCACAAAACATCTCCTGATTTTCAAATATTCATTTTAAAATATTGTAAAATTAAAATTACTATCGTTGAATTTTTTGTATAAGAGCATATTTCTTTTTAAAAAAGACTCAGTGCTCTTTTGTTTACTAATTCTCATTGAAAACCAAAAAAGGTGCCTTCATTGAGTCTTCCAAATCAAGCAAAAATTTGGTATTTGGTCATATTTTCTCGTTTGTTTAGTATGCTAGTCCATACACTACCACACTTATTATATTTCTAGCAAAGGCTTCTACTCCTCCCCTTATCCTTTTTGTTTAAAGAGGAAATGCAATTTTAGCACAATGTGGTCCAATCCTCCAGGTATAGTGGACTGGATTAGATGTGGGGATAGGATCCACACTGAGGCAAACAGTACATTCCTTATGAATATGAACTTGGTACTCAGAAAATCAAGTCAGTAAATATGTAACTACTGATTTAGTAGTTATTCATTGGGGCACTTTTTTCAAATGTGTTAGTACATGCTCAGTTGTGTCCAACTCATTGTGACCCTGTAGACTGTAGCCCACCAGGCTCCTCTGTCCATAGGAATGTCCAGGCAAGAAGAGTGGAGTGAATTGTCATTTCCTCCTCTCTGGGCTCCTGTGAGGATTACAAAGGATAAGGTAGAAGGCGTGGCACTTAGTATATACTCAATAACTGGTTACCGAGTTAATTTTTTTTTGTTGTTATTTTTGGTTTACTATTGCTTAGAAGGGTTATAGATCAAAAGTAGAGCAAGTCTACCTACATTTAGAAAACAAAGTCAAGAAATTAAAAACTGATATTACTGGAGCCCTTGTCTTCTGATGTCTTCCATCCATGTCTAGTGAGTTATTCTTCCATTTCCAGAAGCTTCTCCAATAATCTCGCAATGAAATTCCTTTGAATTTAATATTATTTGCAATGGATCTACTTTCAAGCAGAGGAGCCACACATAATGGGAGAAATTGACATATATCCAGAATATTATTTACATTATTAATTTATCTTTTATTACTCTTGGTAGAAAAATAAGAAATCGTGTGACTACTTGGAAAGTTTTATCATATGTGAGATAAAACTAAAACTTTAGCAGTTGATCATGGCATTGTTTGCGGCCCCTTTAATAGTAGATGTATACTTTCTGTTTAGACACTGGAGTTACTAATTCTATCTATCCATCTTAAAATTTCATTGACCCTGTCTCAGTGGAGTAGCTAATGAATGGACACTTGTGATGGAGATAAATTATTTGTCAGCCTACATAATTTTAAAAAAATACATCCTTTTAAACCTTTACCATCTGTCCTTTGCTCTAATTATAGTTGCTAGATGACTGTAATTATGAATTATGTCACAGAATAAGGCACAAGTGATTTAAATGTTTTATATTTTCAATCACTAGTTATTTATCAACTAGCATATTCATTTTTTATAAGTATACAAGAGCCTAAAAATGAGAAACATCTTCAATTTCTCATAAAAAAGAACATACTTAAAACATGTGAAATTTAGGTGGAACACTATGGAGTGACTAATAATAATGAAATATACATAGATATTTTTGAAATAACTCAAAACATGGTAGTGAAAAATAAACTCTTGATACTAAGTGGTTTATTTATTTGAGAAACCCACATACACCTGTGTATGTGAGTGTGTGTATACATGTGTATATTCCTCCAGAAATGAATCTTGAGATAAGGATTTGAATATATGTATTAAATTTAAGTGAGTATTACTTATCTGTTATGTAACAAGTTACCTTAAAACATAGCATCTTAAACAACAAACATTTATTATCTCACAGGATTCCTGAGAGTCAAGAGTACAGAGATGGCTTAGTTGAGGAGTTCTGACTCAGAATCTTTCCTGAGGTTGCAATCAGGATATCAGCCCTGTCTTCTGAGGACTTAACTGAGAGAACCACTTCTAGAAGGGCTCAAATACATAGCTCTTGGCAGGAGACCTTAGTTTCTTTCTGGCTGTTAGCAGATCAGACCATCATTTCTGATACATTCTCTTCATCAGACCTGTGTTATTAATTCCAGCTTACCCCCAAGGGGAGAAGACTTGGGCTTAACCACTTGACAGGAGTATTGGACACTGTAGATTTACTTTAAAACCATCTCATTAATTTAATTTTGAGAAAGACTGATTGAGGAAGAAGGATATTAAACAGTGAATGGAAAGAATTCAGAACAGGTTATGTTAATGTGTAAGTCAATATTATTTTGGACAACTAAGCTCGCTTCCTCCTGGGACCATCTAGGAGAGTATGGGGCAAATTCGTGGTTTTTCTGAGAAGTTGAGATCAAAATGGGCAGTGAATTTATTGGAGAAATCCCCATGAAGGATAAAAGTGAAGGAGAAAGAATAGGCAGGGAGAACATTTGGAATACAGTGATGGTAAGATACCTATGAAAGGAAAAGGAAAACAAAGATAATTTGAACAGAAAAAGTCTCAAACAGCAGTAAAAATCTGAGTTTCAGTACACTGAAAGTACTACTCATGAGAAGTGTCATCAGTGATTTCAAAAGGGCTGACATTACATGCTCAGTCAAGTGCTTAGAGCAGCCCTAGGGAAGTATGGCTGCAGTATAAAAGCAGTGGTGGATTCAGGAAGCTAGCAGTCAGAACTGTTGGTCAGCTCTCATCCTTGGAGCATAAGATCTGAGAAATGTATTTTCTGCAGTCCGTTCATTGCCCATTGCCCTGCACAGAGCCAGTTCTCAATGTAAGTTCAAAGAATAACTTCATCACGGTTGCTTCTCTTCTTGAAGAGAAGCTTAGAAGAGAAGGATTGATGATGCCAGCTCTAGCAGTCTGTCTGGGGTTCATAAGTCATACTCATCCTCACCTCTACTTTCCACTCTAAGACACCCCCACTCTCAGTTATTACCTTGAAAGATTTGGTTGACTAACCTTGTGTTGTTACCCAAAACTTCACTCCTGAGGGCCTAAGCCCTTAGCAATCATGACTTCTTGAGCCACAATTGTTGCAAATGTTCATTCATAGTTAAAATAGGCCTGAGGGTACCGAGAAGCACATATGGATCACCCAGGATTCATAAATATTTCTACCTGCTCCAGCTGTATGAAAGCAGCTCTGCCACCTCATGCTTAGGAGCATCTATTACTCTGGCCGAGATGGTGGCTCCTTTTTTCACCAGGAGTCCAGAGTGCCCTGCTGGCATCTATAGTTTGGCTTAATGGTGTTTTTGCCAGGCCAGTGGCCTCCTCTTTGCCAATAGGGTGATTGGTTGGCCAATCTCCAAACTCTATCTTACCTCTTATTTCCTCTAACTACCGCTGACATTACCTATGTTTTAGGTTGTTTAAGGCATCCATGATAGGATTTTATATAAAAGAGATTTAATCAGAGAAACATCTATGAGGAATAAAGGGGAGTAGGAGGAATTAGAAGGAAGAGCACTCGGATCACAGTGCAGAGGAGGAAAGAAGATTGGGTGAGAAGAAACTCATTGAGCTCTGTCAGACTAATGGCAAATTCTCCAGGCTTTGTTCTTTAGAAGAGTTCTGCATCTCACAGGAGTGAGCCACTGCAATATCTTAAAGATACTGCACCTGAATTTCAAGAAAGCTGAGCTCTTCATTTTTTAATTCCCCTTATTTTTAGCTAAGAACTGTTCCCTGGGGAAGAAAAAAGCTCTCAGGCAGAGCATCATGGGTGCTTTCAAAAGGATACCATGAACATGAATCAGTGAGAGTCCAGGGAGTATTTTAGGGAAACTAGTGAATTTTTTTTTACAAGTATGCATATAATACACATGGGCTTCCCAGTTGGCTCAGTGGTAAAGAATTCACCTCAGGAGACACAGGTTCAATCCCTGGGTTGGGAAGATTCCCTGGAGAATGAAATGACAACCTACTCTGATATTCTTGCCTAGGAAATCCCATGGACAGAGGATCCTGGTGGGCTACAGTCCATGGAGTTGCAAAAGAGTCAAACATGACTTAGTGACTAAACAACAATAGATACATACACATATCTTTAGGAAAATGAAATTCTTAAAAGCATAAGTAACAATGTTGACAATAATGGTATCTGAGTGGTTATATATTGTGTTTGTTTTGCTCTTCAATATTTCATGGTTTCTCTTTTAATCTAATTTTTTATAGTGAAATTCAGTGGTAAGTTAGTTGTAGTTATGGTTGATATACTATAGAATGAAATGAAAGCTACTGGTGATATATTTTTCATGGGAATCAGGAAAATTCAAAGGACATAGATTACATCTATGTTAAATATATTAAAGCAAACACATAGGGAGGAAGCACAAATATGATAATTACATCCTATTATTTTGGCTTTTAGTTTCATAAACAGGAAATTTATTGAAACACATAAATAAAGAATCTATTTTTAGAAGTTTGCACATAACAAATATAAGACAGATAAATATTTCACAAGTTTTTATTATTACTTTACATTTTACTTCAATTTAAATGCAGTTTGGGAATAGAGTTGTCCAGTGAAATGTTTGACAATTGAATTTGTTTTAAATTGTAATATCAATTGAAATGTCAACCTAATATTCACATTTGGAGAAGTCATAAAAAGATTTCAGTTGAAATATATGCTGATGTTACTACAAACCTTTTGTGTTAAACCACAATTGAGTTAGCATTTCAGTAGCCACAGAAGAAAAGCACCAACGTGGGCTGCACAGACGTAACTCTCCTGCAGAACACTAGGAAGGCTCTGTTTCTGCTATAGTCCTACTTCTTTGCAGTAAGATCATACAGTTAAGGTCCTTCCTTCTCTCCTGCAGGGCAGCTCTTTTTCTGTTGGCAAAAATAGGGAAATTCTGCTTTGTGGTACTAAAAATAGGAAAATAAAGGAGAATGAAAATCATCCCAAGATTAGATAGAAGTCAATTCACATCAAAGACAAAGACTTGGCTGGCAAAAAACACTGAATCTCCCGAAAATAATTTTGAACATTTTGAACATTTTCTTCCCACTTTGTCTTAAGCTCTGAATTGACTAGAGCACTCTTCTTTGAGTTCTAGTCACTCTGCATTAGGTCCAAACCATAGCCCACCTTCAATTTGACTCCATCTTCCTTCCCGCTTTATCCCTGAAATGAACACTGCCTTTTATTCCCTTTCTCCAAGGGAAGAAAATAAAAGGATCTGTGTTGTATCTGCAGTTTCATAGTTTTCATTTTTATGCATTCTGATTTCTCATTCTTTCAAACTCTACCCCCGCCACTACATTTCTTCTTTGTATGGAGAATTTGGTTTGTTTTTATAGTTTGTTTTATTTTTTGTGACATTGTCTATTTTCTGTGATGCATATTTAGTCCGATAGGTGGTAATTTCTTAAAATATGTTTTTCAATAACTTGTTTATAACTGATTTGATAGTCTTCCACTGAGTTCTGAGGCTCTCTGAAGTTTTCCAAGCATATTTTGGATATCTTGAGTATTCAATTTTTTAAAAATCCCTAAAAAATAGATTTTTAGTATATATTGGATCATCTACATGCCTAATACCAAATATCACTGTATTTAAGAGACTACATTTGTATTTATTATGTGATTGAGTTGGCATTAGTAGCACTATGGCACAAGCTTATGAGGGGGGACAAAAGAGTGGACACAATAACACAATTCACACCAAGAGAACAATAAATAGTGTCACTGCTCTACATATAAAAATCTTAGTATAGTTTGAAGTTGAAAATTTTAGTACAATTTGGATGAGCCAGTGCCTAAAAGCTACTATTCACATCTTGAAAGGCAATTTTAGTAAAACATTTATTTGTCAAATAAAATTTACATTGTTAATTTGAATTCTATTGTTTTTATAGTTAATCTTTAATTTATAAAATGGTTTGCCTTTATAATTTGTAAGAGCTATAAACATAAAGGTCTTACATTTTATTTTATTTTTCTACCATTTTAAATACTATTGTAAGTACCATTGTAATTTAAGTATTTTATGTCAATACTATGGATTCATGATATTATTCCTTTAAAAGTGATATTTTTTTCAAATATAAGAAACAGTGAATTAGAATGTAATGATAAGTGAAAAATTCTGAAAACCCAGGGTGGAAATAAAATAACAAATCCAATAATGCACACATACAAATTTTAAATGTTTCTTTGTACCCTCTTGAACAGGGGTCCTCAAATCCTGTGGCCTGTTAGGAACTGGGCCACACAGCAGGAAGTGAGCAGAGGGCAAAGGAAGGTTTCTATTCATTTACAGCTTCCCACTGTTCAGCTGAATCATCCTGAAACAACACCCCCCTGTTTCCCACCCCCCCCACCCCATCCGTGGAAAACTTTTCTTCCCCGAAACTGGTCCCTGGTGTTAAAAAGGTTGGGAATCACTTCCTTAGAGAATCTATGGACAGAGAATTCTTGCTCCTAATGCTTTCCTCTGATCCATCTCAGATTCTGAAGAGCATAAATTAGCTAGCTAGCTACTCTTATAATATTGTCAATATTTTTCTTCCAATTAAAAACAGACTTATACTTTCATCTCTACACCTCTGTTTCTAACATATTTGCAGAGTATTTCTCAGAAACCATTTTCACACTTTGTTTTTATACACTTGTTTACCCATCACTGTTGCTTTTGATAAATAATGGTTGGTGATGAAGAGGTCATACCTTAAAGATACTTTAAAGACATTATATTCATTTTATTCATACTCTGTTAAGGCTTCAGTGTTATCATGTTGTTTCATGACTCATAGAAATATTTTAGAATGCAATTAACCTCTGCATTTTCTCTGGAAAACAAATAAGAGAGGATTATACAGAATGAAGTAAGCCAGAAAGAAAAACACAAATACAGTATACTAACGCATATATATGGAATTTAGAAAGATGGTAACAATAACCCTGTATACGAGACAGCAAAAGAGACACTGATGTATAGAACAGTCTTTTGGACTCTGGGAGAGGGAGAGGGTGGGACAATTTGGGAGAATGGCATTGAAATATGTATAATATCATGTTTGAAACGAGTCGCCAGTCCAGGTTCGATGCCTGATACCGAATGCCTGGGGCTGGTGCGCTGGGATGACCTAGAGGGATGGTATGGGGAGGGAGGAGGGAGGACGGTTCAGGATGGGGAACACATGTATACCTATGGCAGATTCATTTTGATGTATGACAAAACCAATACAATACTGTAAAGTTAAGTAAAATAAAATTTAAAAAAAGAGAGGATTATTCATCTTCAAAAAATATTTATTGATATGTTAAAGAATTATGTTGTTTTCCAGACATTATAAACTAAAATGTAAAAGATTTGTATGGAGGAAGTGATATTAAAAATGGTGGCACTTTTATGTTGGCAAAATAGAGTAAGAATGACTTGGAGAGAATATATTAATACAGAAGAGTGTGTTCACTGTAAACCCATTAGGTACAGTCAGGGCAAGATAACACTGTTACTTTTCTCAAAATATTTTCATCTTACAAGCCCACCTCTTTGAATTTTTCTTCATTAGGCACAAAGCATACTTGTCTCCTAAATCTTCAGCATTGTTTGCTCTACAAATCATGGCTAAAGAACCTAAAATAGAAAGAGAAAAGCAGAATCATTACTTATATCATTGGTGAATTGTTTCTGTTCAGTTGCTAAGTTTGTCTGACTCTGCAAACCCATGGACTGCCGCATGCCAGGCTTCCCTGCCCTCCACTACCTCCCAGAGTTTGCTCAAATTCATGTCCATTGAGTAGGGAATGCCATCCAACCATCTCATCCTCTGCTGTGTTCTTCTCCTCCTGCTTTCAATCATTCCTAGCATCAGGGTCTTTCCAATGAGTTGGTTCTTCACATCCGGTGGGCAAAATATGGGAGCTTCAGTATGAGTCCTTCCCGTGAATATTCAGGGTTGGTGAATAGTGGTTTTATTTTCATAACCAGTTTGGGGTCTGAGGCAAAATTTGAATCAGTGGAAAAAAGATCAGTAACAAGAATCTCATCCATTTGAAAGCATGATGTAGAAAATAATGGACATATCTGAATACAAATCTTCCAAATATATAAGAAAAACAAAATCATTTGTTTTAAGAAATGAAGAATAGAGATATACAAAAGAACTATACAAAAAATATTTTCATGACCCAGATAATCACAATGGTGTGACCACTCACTTAGAGCCAGACATCCTGAAATGTGAAGTAAAGTGGGCCTTAGGAAGCATCACTATGAACAAAGCTAGTGGAGGTGATGGAATTCCAGTTGAGCTATTTCAAATCCTAAAAGATAATGCTGCACTCACTATGTCAGCAACTTTAGAAAACTCAGTAGTGGCCACAGGACTGGAAAAGGTCAATTTTCATTCCAATCCCAAAGAAAGGCAATGTCAAGGAATGCTCAAACTACCACACAATTGCACTCATCTCACACACTAGTAAAGTAATGTTCAAAATTCTCCAAGTCAGGCTTCAACAATATGTGAGCCATGAACTTCCAGATGTTCAAGCTGATTTTACAAAAGGCAGAGAACCAGAGATCAAATTGTCAACATCCGCTGGATCATGGAAAAAGCAAGAGAGTTCCAGAAAAACATCTATTTCTGCTTTATTGACTATGCCAAAGACTTGGACTGTGTGGATCACAATAAACTGTGGGAAATTCTGAAAAAGATGGGAATACCAGACCACCTGACCTGCCTCTTGAGAAATCTGTAAGGAAGCAACAGTTAGATCTGGATGTGAAACAACAGACTGGTTCCAAATAGGAAAAGGAGTATGTCAAGGATGTATATTGTCACCCTGTTTATTTAACTTCTATGCAGAGTACATCATGAGAAATGCTGGGCTGGAAGAAGGACAAGCTGGAACAAGATTGCTGGGAGAAATATCAATAACCTCAGATATGCAGATGACACCACCCTTATGGCAAAAAGTAAAGAACAAAAGATTCTCTTGATGAAAATGAAAGAGGAGAGTGAAAAAGTTGACTTAAAGCTCAACATTAATAAAACTAAGATCATGGCATCTGATCCCATCACTTCATGGCAAATAGATGGGGAATCAGTGTAAACAGTGTCAGACTTTATTTTTGGGTGCTCCAGAATCATTTCAGATGGTGATTGCAGCCATGAAATTAAAAGACGCTTACTCCTTGGACGGGGAAGGCAATGGCACCCCACCCCAGTACTTTTGCCTGGAAAATCCCATGGATAGAGGAGCCTGGTAGGCTCCAGTCCACGGGGTCGCTAAGAGTCAGACAAGACTGAGCGACTTCACTTTCACTTTTCACTTTCATGCATTGAAGAAGGAAATGGCAACCCACTCCAGTGTTCTTGCCTGGAGAATCCCAGGGACGGGGGAGCCTGGTGAGCTTCCGTCTATGGGGACGCACAGAGTCGGACACGACTGAAGCGACTTAACAGTAACAGTAACAGTACTCCTTGGAAGGAAAGTTATGAGCAACCTAGACACCATATTAAAAAGCAGAGACATTACTTTGTCCACAAAAGTCTGTCTAGTCAAGGCTATGGTTTTTCCAGTAGTCATGTGTGGATGTGAGAGTTGGACTATACAAAGGGCTGAGCACTGAAGAATTGATGCTTTTGAACTGTGGTGTTGGAGAAGACTCTTGAGAGTCCCTTGGACTGCAAGGAGATCCAACCAGTCCATCCTAAAGGAGATCAGTCATGGGTGTTCATTGGAAGGACTAATCTTGAAGCTGATACTCCAATACTTTGGCCACCTGATGCGAAGAGCTGACTCATTTGAAAAGACCCTGATGCTGGGAAAGATTGAGGACTGGAGGAGAAGGGGACAACAGAGGATGAGATGGTTGGATGGCATCATCGACTCAGCGGACATGAATTTTGGTAAACTCTGGGAGTTGGTGATGAACAGGGAGGCCTGGCATGCTGAAGTTCATGGGTCGCAAAGAGTTGGACACAACTGAGCGACTGAACTGAACTGAGGTAGAGTCGAGATGTCAGATAAGAGAGACCCTGAACTCACCTCCCCCCAAGAATACATCAAAATCAAAGCTGTGTATAGAGAGCAACTCTTTCAGAGAATGACTAGAAAACTAGCAAAATGTCTCATCTACAAGCAAACCTGTAAAGAAAGAACCACATAGAATCTGGTAGGGGTGGGAGAATGAGAAGCAATTCTAGTCAGGACCCACAGCCCTAACAAGTGACTCAGAAGAAGAAGGCTTTATCACAGAATCCTCCCTAACAAATAAAGGGTCCACACCTCATATTAGGTGCAGCAACCCTGGACCCTGACACCAGGACATTGGGCCCCTTAGTTGGTTTGAAATCCAGTATGTCATACTGGAGGACCGTAGGAAACTGAGACTGCACTTTGAGAAGTTTGTACACACACTTACTTGCCTCCAGTCCCAGCTCAGGGACAGGTGATTGAAAATGGCCTTGTACTTGGCCAGCTTGCCAGGACCACCCCAGTGCATTCCCCTGCCCACACTGGACTCCCACTCCAGCCCCTCATGCTCTGCACTGCTCCCCCCAAGTTGGAGACCACCAGTTCTCTGGTGTCCAGGCACTTGAAAAAAGTATAGCTCCAAGGGCTCCAAGCCCACCTGTAACTAAGGGGGCATACATACCAGAGGAGGAAGTAGAGTCACCTCAGAAGTATTGCTCCAAGCCCACATGCTGGGCCATGCTCCCAACCAGGGAGGAGACTTCCTTCATGCTGGGAGAAGCCCAGCGCCCTCATGGCTCTTGCTCCACCCCCTCAAGCCAGCCTCCACTTCCTATAGAGCTCCGACCACCTTGAGCCTAAGAGAAATCCCAGCTCACAGCTGGCTCTGGGGCTCACTCTTGTGACTCCAGCTGTGGCTTCCATCAGTGGTGGCTGATAGCAGTCCCTAGAAGTCAGCCTGTGCTCACTGAAGACCCAGCTCTCCACCAAAGTCACTAGGCATACATCAACTTCATAGGAGCACTCCCACATAAGGACTTGGGGATACATAACTGTTTTCCCTAATTTCACTGAAGTAAACAGAGTCAAATGATTTGAGATGACAGAGGAGTATGTTTCTAATAAAGATAAAGCCACATTCAAAACCCCTGATGAAACTGAGGTCGATAATTTACCTGATAAAGAGTTCAAAGCTATAGTAATAAAAATGCTAACAGAACTTGAGAAAGTAATGGAAGAGCACAGAAATAGAAATAAAGCATACAATTCAATTAAAAGATATTTTTTTCAAAAATGGGCAGAGGACCTGAACAGACATTTTTCTAAAGAAGCACGCAGATGGCTATCAAGCACATGATAAGATGCTCAATGTTGCTGAATCATCAGGGAAATGCAAAACAAAACCAGAGTGAGATTTTCACCTCCCAGTTGTCAGAATGGCTAGTGTCAAAAAGAAAAGAACCAACAAGTGTTGGTGAGGATCTGGAGAAAAGGGACTCTAGTTTACATTTGGTGGAAGTGTAAACTGGTTTAAATAGAACTGTTTTATAAGCCAGCACTTTAAATCCTGAGTACATATCTTAAGTTGAAAATATATATGCACCCCAGTGTTCATAGCAACATTGTTTATAATAACCAAGGTATAGAAGCAATCTAAGTGTCCATCAATAGATAAGTGAATAAGAAGGTGTTCTGTATATATATATACACACTGGCTATGTCTTTGCGGTCCCTCTCTGCCCCCCCACAGCGGCCCCCCCCCCCCCCCCCCCCCCCCCCAAAGGGGGGGGCCCCCCCAAAACACAGTAGAATGTTATTCTGTCACAAGAAAGGAATGAAGTTTTGCCATTTGCAACAATGTGGATGGACCTGGAGGGTATTATGCTCCATGAAATAAGTTAGAGAAAGAGAGACACTGTATATTTTAACTTCTATATGGAATCTAAAAAATAAAGTAATGAATGTAACAAGACAGAAACAGACTCAGAGATACAAAAAGCAAACTAGTGGTTATCAGTGGGAAGAAAAGTGAGGAGAGGAGCAAGTTTGGTGCAGGGGACTAATAGATGCAAACTATTAGGTATAAAATAAGCTATGAGAATGCAGTATACAGCACAGGGAATATGGTAAATATTTTATAATAACTTTATATGAATTATAATCCATAAAAAGATTGAATCACTATGTTGTAAAACTAATACTATATTGTAAGTCAAATATACTTCAATAACAAAAGATAATTGCAAAAATGAAAAAATATTAAACTTCTTAATATTAGAGAAAGTCAATACTAGTATAGTACTTAGTCGCTCAGTCATGTCCAACTCTATGTGACCCCATGGACTGAAGCCCTCCAGGCTCCTCTGTCCACGGGATTCTTCAGGCCAGAATACTGTAAATAGGTTGCCGTGTCCTTCTCCAGGGTATCTTCCCAACCCCGGGATCAAACCCAGGTCTCCTGCACTGCATGCAGATTCTTTACCCTCTGAGCCACCAGAGAAGTCCCAATACTAGTATATCCAAAAACATTTATATATTCCTTTGAAAAAATGTTATTTTTTGTTGTTTAATTCTACAGACATAATGTGAAGTGAAAGTTGCTCACTCGTGTCTGACTCTTTGTGACTCTATGGACTGTACAGTCCATGGAATTCTCCAGGCCAGAATACTGGAGTGGGTAGCCTTTCCCTTCTCCTAGGAATCTTCCCAACCCAGGGATTGAACCCAGGTCTTCCACATTGCAGGCAGATTCTTTACCAGCTGAGAGCCACAAGAAAAGCCCACAGACATAATAACAACAGTAAATTACTGATCACCTTAGTTCTACTAAAGTTAATCTTTACATGCTGTGTCTCATATAATAGCTGAGTAAACATTCTCATGTTCTTCAGCTTTTTAAATTACAACAGGATAATTATTGTTTACAATGATTACCCATCAAACTCTCCCATAGCTTAAAGTATAATTTTTTGATGCAAGTTTTACCTTTCATACTATAATTTTAATACTGACTTCTGTTGTATATCTAATATGTGAAAAATCATTTAACATGTAGCAAGTTTATTCGCTAAAATAATAAACCAAAAATGCCCTATTTTTTATTTTTTCTGATAAATTTAGCTTAGAATGATATAACTATATTTGTAGATCTGGAAGGGTAGATAGTAAATACATTGCTTTACTGAGAACACTAAAGTTATAGAAAATCTTTCCTAACAGGACTTTTCTCAAAACTTATACAAAACTAAGATTTCTCTATTCTGTCAACATATCTCTAGCTCTCACTCCTTACAGTGCATTATTTTGTATGTACAAACATAGAGCACATGCCCTATTATTTGTATATTGAAAATCAGATAAGATCAGATCAGATCAGTCGCTCAGTCGTGTCCGACTCTTTGCGACCCCATGAATCGCAGCACACCAGGCCTCCCTTTCCATCACCAACTCCCAGAGTTCACTCAGACTCATGTCCATCGAGTCAGTGATTCCATCCAGCCATCTTATCCTCTGTCGTCCCCTTCTCTTCCTGCCCCCAATCCCTCCCAGCATCCAGAGTCTTTTCCAATGAGTCAACTCTTCACATGAGGTGGCCAAAATACTGGAGTTTCAGCTTTAGCATCATTCCTTCCAAAGAAATCCCAGGGCTGATCTCCTTCAGAATGGACTGGTTGGGTCTCCTTGCAGTCCAGGGGACTCTCAAGAGTCTTCTCCAACACCACAGTTCAAAAGCATCAATTCTTCGGTGCTCAGCCTTCTTCACAGTCCAACTCTCACATCCATACATGACCATAGGAAAAACCATAGCCTTGACTAGAGGAACCTTTGTTGGCAAAGTAATGTCTCTGCTTTTGAATATGCTATCTAGGTTGGTCATAACTTTCCTTCCAAGGAGTAAGTGTCTTTTAATTTCATGGCTGCAGTCACCATCTGCAGTGATTTTGGAGCCCAGAAAAATAAAGTCTGACACTGTTTCCACTGTTTCCCATCTAAATACTTTCACTTAAAACAGATATTGAAAGTGAAAGTGACGTCGCTCAGTCGTGTCCGACTCTGCGACCCCATACACCGTAGCCAGGCTCCTCTGTCCATGGGATTTTCCAAGCAATAGTACTGGAGTGGATTGCCATTTCCTTCTCCAGGGGATCTTCCCGACCCAGGCATTGAACCCGGGTCTCCCACATTGTAGACAGACGCTTTACCAACTGAGCCACCAAAAAACAGATTTTACTTCCAAATAAACATGAACACAGAATATTGTCATGTTACAAAATAAATCCTAGGACTAAGAAATTCTGATACACAATGATATGCTATGCTATGCTAAGTCACTTCAGTCGTGTCCGACTCTGTGCGACCCCACAGACGGCAGCCCACCAGGCTTCCCCGTCCCTGGGATTCTCCAGGTAAGAACACTGGAGTGAGTTGCCATTTCCTTCTCCAATGCATGAAAGTGAAAAGAGAAAGTGAAGTCGTTCAGTCATGTCCAACTCTTAGCGACCCCGTGGACTGCAGCCTACCAGGCTCCTCCGTCCGTGGAATTTTCCAGGCAAGAGTACTGAAGTGGGGTGCCATTGCCTTCTCTGACACAATGATAAGTTGGTAGCTAAACATTAAAAATGTAAGACTTTATTTCTTAATTTTGGTAGGATATTTAAAAAAACCATTACATTTAGTAAATAAGATGACATCTGTAGGTTAGATAACTTAATTATATTTTGTCTTCATGTTAGTGCAAGGAATATTGTTGCTTTACATATTCACTGGCAGAACTGATAGTAAAATATAAGGAATTTCCGGTATCAGATTTTCTTTAAGAAAGCAAAAAAAGAAAAAGAGCAACAGTCAGATTCTGTGATGCCACGCTGTTTCAGAGAACTGAAGACACTTGCCATTACTGTGTGCTTCTGCAGATTTTCTCGTATTTATTAATAATAGGACCTTTGGCAACAAGTCACATTTTTCTGTCTCTAGGAAGCTGAACCACATTTTAAAAGAAATGTTGCTCTGCCAATATAAATTTTCTGCAAGTATCCATTTTTCTCTTTCACAATATTTTTAAGATAGTTATTTGCCAGTTTTATGCCTCAATTTTCTCAAATGTACTCTTTTCTTCTCCATTACCACTATGTTCTAAGTAACATTTTTGAATTATACTACAAAGGGATACAATGGGTGCTAAATGAGACAGATGGAGTGAATGAGATTCTTTTCCCATTTATTTTCCACTATCTCAGAGAGAAATAGAGCCAACCGCCTAGTGTTTTGAATAGTTACTATAAAATAATATCATCTTTCCAATAATGAATACTTGATCAATTTGTAATATTTTCATGAATCCTCTTATATCCAGTGGAGTTATAGTCCTATCCTTTTCTAGCATTAACTGTTCAGCATACACTTCTGTTTACCACCCAAGGCATTTAAGAGAAAGAGATAGACTGCTGAACATGGAAAAAGGCTGTCTATTAGAGTCAGAAAAGGCTGTGAAGCACAAGGGGCACAGAAGCATAATGCCTTGGATCACCGCTGGAAATATGCAATTACCATCAGAAGTGTAATTCCCAAAGAACAGTACAAAGCATGCAATGCGTGTGTGGTTATTTTTCAGTGTATGTTCTCTATCTAACCACAAAAATAGGGGCACAGGCAATTAGAGTTAGGCAGTCCACAGTCATTTTGTAATAAAAGATTCAGTCTTTTCTATTTGAACTTAATTTACTGTAGATATTAAACATGGGTAGTCAAATCATCTTGGGAAAAAGTTGTCGGTAATGAAAAATAACTTTTTCAGACATTTATTCCTTTTAAGAAAACAGTATAAATAGGAAATACTGTTTATCCCTCTTTGGAAATAAGCAAAAAAAAAAAAAAAAAAAAGAGGGTGAGGGGGAGAGAGAGGGGAAGGTAACAAGGAAAGGAGAAGAGAAGGAAGGTTAGAAACGAGAGAGAGAAGAAACAAAAGCTCAGATGAACCACATAAATGCTTTGTTTTTCCTGAGCCTGTAAGTCTCACATATAATCCAATTATATTTCAGAAGCCAAGTAAAATGAGTATAGATTCCTAACAAACTGAACCCAATTCAAACATTCAGTTTTCAGTCACCAAAATTAATACTAAAAATGGTAATTTTCAAGAAATTAACAGTCTCCTATCAAGTCTCCTACACCTGGGAAAACTAATACCAGCGATATCTATTTGTATTTACTGCCACTAAAAAGCAAACTAAATTCTTTTATTGAACAGAACCTATTTAAAGCACAATATAAAAATAGTGTGTGCTCTATTTTCATCCCAAGTGCTCTATAATGATTTTCCTTTGTTTTTACTTGGAGAAAAGAAGGATTTGAACTTTTTCTTCAAGTTGGAAAGTCTGATACAAAATAGAAATTAAAAAAAAAAAAAACCTCACATTATTTTTTATTCCTGTGTTTTTCATATTCTTCCTATCAAAGGCTTTTTTTTTTTTTTTTTTGGTCTGAAACTCAAATCTATAAAACAGCTTCAAATATTTAAAATAGTACCAAATGTAATTTTTTTTTATCCACTGCATACTTTCTACAATTTGACCTCTTACCCTCTTATTCTGCTGTTTGTTTAACCATATGTTCACATAACCTTCAAGGGAACAATCTAACTTCACTATATGAATCATAAGCTTAACCCTGCTTTTTATTCCCTCTCTGCAAAAGAATCATACTTTTCCTGTGGCATTAATTACCCATTATGAGGGTTTTTTTTTTAAATCTAGTTTTACCCATCTATAAAGATGATAGATATTAAGTCATGGAGAAATAGAAAAAACTTTTTTTCTTATCAGTAGAATTTGCTTTTCTGTGATTTTCTAGAATGTGCTAGACATTCTGTTCTCACATTACTACCTGAGCGAGGTACTAGGCTGCTCTGCCTTTATCGATGAGAAAACTAAGGCTAAACATGATGACATAAATATTGTTTGCTTGTTTCCTGAGGTATGGAGCTGGTTTTAGGGCCTGTGTAACACCAGGGTTTGAGCTCAGCAGCATGTCCATCCCTCCTAAAGCATTAGTGTTATGGATCCAAGGTGTTCAATCATGTGTCGTGTGCAGGAATCACGTCTTCTTTCTCTTTGTGCATTTCCATGGCTGTTTCCATGTTGTGTGCAATATGATTCATCTGAAGCAATGATTATACGAGTAATTCTAATGTACCTAATTTTCATGCTTAGAAGTTTTCTTAAACTTGGTTAAGACTCTCAAATGCTTTTAGAAAACTGCCTTTTCAGATTTTTATAAAGCATGTTTTAATTATCTCTTTGCAGGGGAAGTCCCTTGAAAGGAGGACTTGTTTAAACACAAGTTTTACAGATAAACCTCTGAGCCTCAAACAATAATAGCAAATGACTCAGAATAATACTTGATATGTTACATTTCTTTACTTAGGAAGTGATCATAGATTTTTACTTCACAGATTTAAATTTAAATTATAATCTAAATGATTTTAAAGATATTATTAAGGCCACATCTTCACAAACTAGGTGTTTATGCATAGCCATAAGGGGTTAATCGAGCATAGACAGCACACACTTGAGACTCCAAATTGAATAATTTGATTTGTAAACAGGTACTTAGTGTACAAGAAGCCATTACACATGCAATTATCTGTCTTCAATTAATTGTGTGCATCTCTAAGGAGCGACTTAAGAATGTTTGTTTCAATTTCACTAGCTGTAAGGTCTGATATCTATAAACATTTATTTTACTTATGCTATAGCTTTAAACTTTAGAAAAGTACATTGCTAACAGCAATTATTATGTGCCTGTGAGGAAACATTGGGCCTGAAATAATCATACCCTGAGTTTAAGTCTTTTTTTCTCTAATTAGTCTACACTCTCCCCACACAAGACATATACCCAGAAAGAAAATCAAGCTCACTTCTCACTAGGATAGCAAACCATGTATTAAGACATCTATATTTGTAAGTATAGAATTGCCCTTAGTTTAAAAAGTTCCTTTTCTATTATGTGTACTCCTTCCAACTGTAGGAATACCATAAACTTACTATGGTTGCTTTTCCCTGTGCTATTTTTCTTATAATAAACTGAATATTCATCATGCAAAGCTAGAACAAAGGTAAGACACAATATAGGCCTTTGAATAAAGATTCAAAGCATCATATTAGGACTGTTCTCTTTCATCTCTCCTTGATTCAGTTCAGTTCAGTGGATCAGTCATGTTCAACTTTTTGTGACCCCATGGACCGCAGCATGCCAGGCCTCCCTATGCATCACAAACTCCTGGAGTTTACTCAAACTCATGTCCATTGAGTCTGTGATGCGATCCAGTCATCTTATCCTCTATTGTCCCTTTCTCCTCCCACCTTTAATCTTTCCCAGCATCAGGGTCTTTACATGAGTCAGCTCTTCAAATCAGGTGGTCAAAGTATTGGAGTTTCAGCTTCAGTATCAGTCCTTCCAATGAACACCCAGGACTGATCTCCTTTAGGATGGACTGGTTGGATCTCCTTGCAGTCCAAGGGACTCTCAAGAGTCTTCTCCAACACCACAGTTCAAAACCATCAATTCTTCAGTGCTCAGCTCTCTTTATAGTCTAACTCTCACATCCATACATGACCACTGGAAAAACCATAGCCTTGACTAGATGGCCCTTTGTTGGCAAAGTAATGTCTCTGCTTTTCAATATGCTATCTAGGTTGGTCATAACTTTCCTTCCAAGGAGTAAGCGTCTTTAAATTTCATGGCTGCAATCACCATGCAGTCACCATGCAATCATCTACAGTGATCTTGAAGCCCCCCCAAATAAAGTTAGCCACTGTTTCCATTGTTTCCCCATCTATTTGCCATGAAGTGATGGGACCAGATGCCATGATCTTAGTTTTTGAATGTTGAGCTTTAAGTCAACATTTTCACTTTTCCTCTTTCACTTTCATCAAGAGGCTCATTAGTTCTTCACTTTCTAAAGCCATATGGGTGGTGTCATCTGCATATCTGAGGTTATTGATATTTCTCCCGGCAATCTTGATTCCAGCTTGTGCTTCTTTCAGCCCAGCATTTCTTGTGATGTACTCTTCATATAAGTTAAATAAGCAGGGTAACAATATACAGCCTTGACGTACTCCTTGTCCTATTTGGAACCAGTCTGTTGTTCCATGTCCAGTTCGAACTGTTACTTCCTGACCTACATACAGATTTCTCAAGAGGCAGGTCAGGTGGTCTGGTATTCCCATCTCTTGAAGAATTTCCCACAGTTTGTTGTGATCCACACAGTCAAAGACTTTGGCATAGTTAATAATGCAGAAACAGATGTTTTTCTGGAACTTTCTTGCTTTTTCAGATCAGATCAGATCAGATCAGTTGCTCAGTCGTGTCCGACTCTTTGCGACCCCATGAACCGCAGCACGCCAGGCCTCCCTGCCCATCACCAGCTCCTGGAGGTCACTCAGACTCGCATCCATCGAGTCAGTGATGCCATCCAGCCATCTCATCCTGTGTCGTCCCCTTCTCCTCCTGCCCTCAATCCCTCCCAGCATCAGAGTCTTCTCCAATGAGTCAACTCTTCGCATGAGGTGGCCAAAATACTGGAGTTTCAGCTTTAGCATCATTCTTTCTAAAGAAATTCCAGGATTGATCTCCTTCAGAATGGACTGGTTGGATCTTCTTGCAGTCCAAGGGACTCTCAAGAGTCTTCTCCAACACCACAGTTCAAAAGCATCAATTCTTCGGCAATGATCCAGCAAATGTTGGCAATTTGATCTCTGGTTCCTCTGCCTTTTCTAAATCCAGCTTAAACATCTGGAAGTTCACGGTTTATGAATTGTTGAAGCCTAGCTTGGAGAATTTTGAGCATTACTTTACTAGCCTGTGAGATGAGTGCATTTCATTGTTTAGCCCCTAATAAATCCATTACTTTCTATGTTACTATTTGCTTAAAAATTTAGTTCTACTAATGTGTGAGTGATTGATCCTCCTGTTCCTTCCTGTTCTCATCTTCTTCCTCCTAAACCTCATCCTCAGCCTTCTCCTCCTTCTTCACAACCATGCAAAGCTGAGAATTACTACTTCAAAACAATTGTATGTTTGTTGTAATTTATGTAATTTTATTTAGGAAAATTATGGACCATACAACCTTCCTAAGCAAGGCCAGAGTCTTCTGTGTCTTCCTACCCAAGCTTTTCTATGAGGTTGCAAAGAGTCAGACACGACTGAGTGACTGAACTGAACCCAAGCTTTTAATGAGTCACTGGTACATTAATAACAATCATTAAATCATTGTTGAATGAATGAATATCTTTTACTCTTAAGCATCAATATGGTGATATCACTCTGGGAACCTTTCTGAAGTGCCCAGTCTCAGTGTGCTGCCCTTCAATTTGCTGTTTTATTTTCTGCTATTTTAGTCTATTATATATAAGAGCCATGGCAAAGACAGGCATGAAAGGCTATGAGACTCTCATACAAATACGTATCATATTGAATTCTTATAACAGTAATTACTTTACTACTACACTAGGAACCCATTCTTTCATGCGGCAAATACTTTTTGAACACCTATGTTGCAGGCATGGCTCTAGGTGTTGAAGTATCAAGACTGAATTAAAAAATATTCCAGCCCTCAAGAAGCTTTATAACTTAATGAGAGAGACAGAAAATAAAGCAGTTAAATATGTAAAATATATAATATTCCAGAAGATAAGTGCTAACGATAATGAAAACCAGAAAGTATTACAGAGGGATTGAGATCTTTCGTATCATAACCAGGACATGCCTCCTTAAGATGAGATTTGAATAAAGACCTGCAAGGAGGAATTTATATAGCCATACATATATTGCAGGAATATAGTTTTAGGTAAAGGGAATAACATGGAAAGGCCCTAAGATGGGAATAGCCAAGATTGCTCAAGTAACAACAAGGAGGTCAGTGTTCTGGATGAGTGTTGGAATGCAGACTGGAATAATAGAGTGTGATGTCAGGAGATGAAAGAACCTGGGCCAGTGTAGATTTTGCTGGTCATAGAATTTTATTCTAGGTCAGATGGAAAGCCGGTAGACAGTTCTGAGTAGAGTGCTAATGGGAAAATTCTGGCTGTCGTGTTGAGAACTGACCGTAAGAAAGGGCAGAAGTAGGGCAGACAGTTAAGAGGAGATTGCTTTTCTAGGCAGAAAAAGATGATGTCTTCAGCAAAATTGGGTCACTGTTTCAGGCTGAATTGAGTCCCTCTAAAATTCATATGTTGAAAATCTGCTCCCCAGTACCTCACAACATGATTCTGTTGGGAGATAAGACTTCCCAAGAGACAGTTAAGTTAAAATGAGACAGTTAGGGTGGACCCTAAACCAGTGTGACTGGTGTCCTTGTAAGAAGAAATAAGGACACACAAAAAGCCACAGTGATGTGAGTTCATAGAGAAGAGGACACAGTAAAAAGGCAAGCCAAAGAGAGAAGCCTCAAAAAAAATGTCCCTAGCTGCATCTTGATCTCAGTCTTCCAACTTCCACAACTGTAAGAAAATAAATATCTGCTGTTTAAACCACTCAGTCTGTGGTACTTTTGTAGGCAGTGCAAGCAGGCTGATAGTCACTAAGGGTAGAGATGATTGGACAAATTCTAGATACGTTTAAAACAGATCCTACAAGATTTTCTGATTAAGCCAACTTGAGGTATGAAGAAAGGAGAATTAATGACACCTTGGTCTTTGACCCAGCAACTAGTGGAATTGGAGTTGTCACTGTCTGACACAGGAAAGACTCCAAGAATAGTGGATTTGTAGGGAAACATCTCCGTAGGCGCTCCCTTGATTTGTGATCATTTGAATGCAAATCGTCTATTTGGGAAATTTCAAGAACAAAAATAGGGACATATGGAGGTGAAATAAGAAAAGGAAGGCTGCCACTGTGGATGCTCTGTTAAGCCAGATGATGACAAAGAATGTCTGAAGTTTAGCTTGATTTTGTTGTTGTTTAGTCACTAAGTCATGTCCCACTCGTTTGCAGCCTCATAGACTGTAACTCTCCAGGCTCCTCTGTTGATGGAATTTCCCAGGCAAGAATTTTTGAGTGCGTTGCCAATTCCTTCTCCAAGATATCTTCCCAACCCAGGGATTTAATCTGCATCTCTTGTGTCTCCTGCACTGTCAGGACAGTGCACTACAGGTAACTCTGAAATATCCTGCCTTGACAGTGAGAAAGTGGAGGCATTTATCCACACCTAGTCCCTGATTGGATGGTGATTCTGCAGCAGTCTTGGCTTCATAGTGAGTTTCTTCAGTTGGAGGAAACAGTCTTCAAGCCCAGAATTGCAGATACTGACGGTTAGAAATGAGAAGTCAGCCAGGGCTTTTCAGTGAGTGAGTTTAAGCAAGTTTCAGTAAATGAATGGAGGCACCTATGGAGGAGAAAATGATGGTAGTAACTACAAGGAGTAAACAGGAGCTTGTGTGGCCCAAGGGAAGAAGCTTGAGCATCCAACTGGAAATGTCAGTAGCATGTCTGGATTTCATACCTGGCTGCTGAGAAGGGAGTCAAAGCACTGTCAAACTGACACATAATGTAGCAACTTTAACCCAAGGAGTAGAGAAAAGAAAAAACTGAAAAAGGTATTCTCCTATGAGGTAACTGAATTTGAGCCATAATGCATACTGTTGAAGTGATGGTATATCAAGGTATGTATTCCACATTTATTGTAAGAAAAAAAAATAAAAGGCCAAATTCTATCATCTTTATCCAAGATTCTGAATTCTAGCTGTTTGTACTCTTTCATTATCAAGATTTTAAAATTACAGCCTATAACATCTACAGGATTTTGTTAAGAATTTATTACAGAAAGTCAATGGCTTAAAATGGATTAGTGATAATGACTCAAGGTATATATAAATCCTTACCATCAATGCTCATAAAAGCTCAATACGAAAAAAGTCTGAAGGACTAGATGGATAATTCTAATTAAATATGAATCTTTCTCAGTATAGGTTCAAAAACTCCGTAAAAGTTTATTATGTCCACAGAGTTGTTTCATAAACATCATCAGGGTAAAAATATTGCTTTTAGAGCTAATTTCCCTAATTTTTCTTTGAAAACAAAGCTTCCCTAGAATTAGAATTAGATTTCCCAAACTAGACATTCACAGATATCTAAAACAGAACATGTTTAAATAAAAACACAATCTGCCCCATAGAAAACCTGTCCTTCCTTATGGGTTACTTATCTAAGTCATGCTTATTGAGTTCAGTTCAGTTCAGTTGCTCAGTCACTCAGTCGTGTCCGACTCTTTGTGATCCCATGAATCACAGCACCCCACGCCTCCCTGTCTATTACCAAGTCCCGGACTTCACTCAGGCTCATGTCCATCGAGTCAGTGATGCCATCCAGCCATCTTATCCTCTGTCGTCCCCTTCTCCTCCTGCCCCCAATCCCTCCCAGCATCAGAGTCTTCTCCAGTGAGTCAACTCTTCACAGGAGGTGGCCAAAGTACTGGAGTTTCAGCTTCAGCATCATTTCTTCCAAAGAAATCCCAGGGCTGATCTCCTTCAGAATGGACTGGTTGGATCTCCTTGCAGTCCAAGGGACTCTCAACAGTCTTCTCCAACACCACAGTTCAAAAGCATCAATTCTTCGGTGCTCAGCCTTCTTCACAGTCCAACTCTCACATCCATACATGACCACAGGAAAAACCATAGCCTTGACTAGACAGAACTTTTTTGGCAAAGTAATGTCTCTGCTTTTCAGTATGCCATCTAGGTTGGTCATAACTTTCCTTCCAAGGAGTAAGCGTCTTTTAATTTCATGGCTACAGTCACCATCTGCAGTGATTTTGGAACCCCCAAAATAAAGTCTGACACTGTTTCCTCTGTTTCCCCATCTATTTCCCATGAAGTGATGGGACCAGATGCCATGATCTTCATTTTCTGAATGTTGAGCTTTAAGCCAACTTTTTCACTCTCCTCTTTCACTTTCATCAAGAGGCTTTTGAGTTCCTCTTCACTTTCTGCCATGAGGGTGGTGTCATCTACATATCTGAGGTTTTTCATATTTCTGCCGGCAATCTTCATTCCAGCTTGTGCTTCTTCTCATGATATACTCTGCATTTCTCATGATATACTCTGCATAGAAGTTAAATAAGCAGGGTGACAATATACAGCCTTGACGTACTCCTTTTCCTATTTGGAACCAGTCTGTTGTTCCATGTACAGTTCTAACTGTTGCTTCCTGACCTGCATATAGGTTTCTCAATAGGCAGATCAGGTGGTCTGGTATTCCCATCTCTTTGAGAATTTCCCACAGTTTATTGTGATCCACACAGTCAAAGGCTTTGGCATAGTCAATAAAGCAGAAATAGATGTTTTTCTGGAACTTTCTTGCTTTTTCCATGGTACAGCGGATGTTGGCAATTTGATCTCTGGTTCCTCTGCCTTTTCTAAAACTAGCTTAAACATCTGAAAGTTCATGGATTACATATTGCTGAAGCCTGACTTGGAGAATTTTGAGCATTACTTTACTAGAGTGTGAGATGAGTGCAATTGTGCAATAATTTGAGCATTCTTCGGCATTGCCTTTCCTTGGGATTGGAATGAAAATGGAGCTTTTCCAGTCCTGTGGCCACTGCTGAGTTTTCCAAATTTGCTGGCATATTGAATGCAGCACATTCACAGCATCATCTTTCAGGATTTGGAATAGCTCCACTGGAATTCCATCACCTCCACTAGCTTTGTTCGTAGTGATGCTTTCTAAGTCCCACTTGACTTCACAGTCCAGGATGTCTGGCTCTAGGTCAGTGATCACACCATCGTGATTATCTGGGTTGTGAAGATCTTTTTTGTACAGTTCTTCTGTGTATTCTTGCCACCTCTTCTTAATATCTTCTGCTTCTGTTAGGTCCATACCATTTCTGTCCTTTATTGAGCCCATCTTTGCATGAAATGTTCCCTTGGTATCTCTTATTTTCTTGAAGAAATCTCTAGTCTTTCCCATTCTGTTGTTTTCCTCGATTTCTTTGCATTGATTGCTGAGGAAGGCTTTCTTATCTCTTCTTGCTATTCTTTGGAACTCTGCATTCAGATGTTTATATCTTTCTTTTTCTCCTTTGCTTTTCGCTTCTCTTCTTTTCACAGCTCTTTGTAAGGCCTCCTCAGACAGCCATTTTGCTTTTTTGCATTTCTTTTCCATGGGGATGGTCTTGATCCCTGTCTCCTGTACAATGTCACGAACCTCATTCCATAGTTCATCAGGCACTCTATCTATCAGATCTAGGCCCTTAAATCTATTTCTCACTTCCACTGTATAATCATAAGGGATTTGATTTAGGTCATACCTGAATGGTCTAGTGGTTTCCCTACTTTCTTCAATTTAAGTCTGAATTTGGCAATAAGGAGTTCATGCTCTGAGACATAGTCAGCTCCTGGTCTTGTTTTTGCTGACTGTATAGAGCTTCTCCATCTTTGGGTGCAAAGAATATAATCGATCTGATTTCGGTGTTGACCATCTGGTGATGTCCATGTGTAGAGTCTTCTCTTGTGTTGTTGGAAGAGGGTGTTTGCTATGACCAATGCATTTTCTTGGCAGAACTCTCTTAGTCTTCGCCCTGCTTCATTTCGTATTCCAAGGCCAAATTTGCCTGTTACTCCAGGTGTTTCTTGACTTCCTACTTTTGCATTCCAGTCCCCTATAATGAAAAGGACATCTTTTTTGGGTGTTAGTTCTAAAAGGTCTTGTAGGTCTTCATAGAACCATTCAACTTCAGCTTCTTCAGCATTATTGTTTGGGGCATAGACTTGGATTTCTGTGATATTGAATGATTTGCCTTGGAAACGAACAGAGATCATTCTGTCGTTTTTGAGATTGCATCCAAGTACTGCATTTCGGACTCTCTTGTTGACCATGATGGCTACTCCATTTCTTCTAAGGGATATCTGCCCACAGTAGTAGATATAATGGTCATCTGAGTTAAATTCACCCATTCCAGTCCCTTTTAGTTCACTGATTCCTAGAATGTCGACATTCACTCTTGTCATCTCGTTTGACCACTTCCAATTTGCCTTGATTCATGGACCTGACACTCCAGGTTCCTATGCAGTACTGCTCTTTACAACGTTAGACCCATCTTCTATCACCAGTCACATCCACAACTGGGTATTGTTTTTGCTTTGGCTCCATCCCTTCATTCTTTCTGGACTTATTTCTCCACTGATCTCCAGTAGCATATTGGGCACCTACTGACCTGGGGAGTTCCTCTTTCAGTATCCTATCATTTTGCCTTTTCATACTGTTCATGGGGTTCTCAAGGCAAGAATACTGAAGTGGTTTGCCATTCCCTTCTCCAGTGGACCACATTCTGTCAGACCTCTCTACCATGACCCACCCGTCTTGTGTGGCCCAATGGGCATGGCTTAGTTTCATGGAGTTAGACAAGGCTATGGTCCATGTGATCAGATTAGCTAGTTTTCTGTGATTATGTTTTCAGTGCTTCTGCCCTCTGGTGCCCTCTCACAACACCTACCGTCTTACTTGGGTTTCTCTTACCATGGTTGTGGGGATCTCTTCATGGCTGCTCTAGCAAAGCACAGCCGCTGCTCCTTACCTTGGACAAGGGGTAGCTCCTCACTGCCGCCCCTCCTGGCCTTGACATGGAATAGCTCCTCTAGGCCCTCCTGGGCCCACACAGCCACCACTCCTTGGATGTAGGGTTGCTCCTCCAGGCCATATGCTTATTTTATCCACTAAATAGTCCAGGCAAGAATATTGGGAGTTGTTTCCTTTCTCTTTTGTCCCCTAATAAATGGTACAATCCTCCATCCAATTACTAGAGTCAAAAATCTAAGAGTCTTTCCATTTTCCCACATATAGTATGCCCTGTTCATCAGTATCCCTTGTCAACTTGACCTCCAAAACATACCCCATTCTAAATTTAGAAAGCTACTTCTTTCCATCTTTTTGCTGCTACCATCCTTGCTAAATTACCATCACTTTGAATGGATTTTTACAATATTCTCCTAGTCTATCTTGTTACTTCAGCCCATCACTTTACCTACAGTCTCTTCTCTATACATCAGAATGATGTTCTCAAACTTTGGAATCAGTTCACCTTGGACTCCCTTATTATAACTCTCTAATGGTTTTCCATCACACAGGAATAAAACCCAAACTCTCCAGACCAGTTTACAAAACTCCACATAATCTGGCTTCTCAGTACTTCTGGCATTCTTACATTGTTTTCTACCACTGCATCCTCTCCCACTCTGCTCAGATACACTGATTTTTTATTACTTATTTTAGCCCATCTAATCTACTTTCAAATTTTAAATAGGGGTGTCCTTAAGAATGAAGAGGACATAACCAAGTAATTTGTAGTAATGTGCAATCAAAAATCATTCCAATGTGGTTATCATGAGCACAGCCATGGTATGTGCTGGGGACCACAAACAAGTTTACTGCTGCTGCAACATAAACAAGGCATGATGAGAGACAAGTCTAAACAGGTAGCAGGAATGAGGTTATGAAAGTCATTCTAGACTTTGTTAAGAGTGTTGGGATATTATATTTTTGGTAATAATATGTGATCAGACCACTTGCATATATAATAAAAAGCAATATGTCTTCTCCAGTTGGGGCGGGAGACACTTAGAAGAGTTTTAGCATTTTGCATACAGTTTCACAGGCTCCTGGTCTCCTGAACATCATTTTTGGACTGAGGTTAAGAATCCTCATGCGTTCCTTGGAGTCACTGAATGATGTTAACCAGGGTGGCAGTTTTAAGTAGTGCATCATGATAACCTTTGTCACTAGAATGAATGTGAGGAAGACACTATTGTAGATGAGAATAATGTTTAGGAAATTATTCAGGAAGTCCAGAAGTGATGATAGAGGAAATGATGGATTGTGGAGACATTATTTGTCTGATGATGTCCAGAGAAAATAGTGATGGGATTGTATATGGACAGTGATGGGGAAAGAGTAGTAATGTCTATCCCATTTTCTGGCCTGGGATCCTCATACACCCCAAGCCATTTTGACTTTCCTCTGTGCCTTTAACTCGTATTAGTGATGTCAACAATACCATAATAAACTGTGTGCTAGTTTATATTTTCTGTTGACTCCTTGGAGAGTTCAAAAATTTTTGAGTGAGTAAGTAACCTAAACACTTAATATATACAGTCAATCCTTACTCGAGGTAGTTATGTTCTATAAATTCACCACAAACACTAAATTAGTGAGTAGTAAACAATTGTTCCTAGGGTAAATTAGGATTAGGGCCATGTAAGCCTTACATTTGTTTCCTCAGTACAACAATACATAACCATGTTTTATATGTTTAAAGAAAGCTTTTCTAATATGTATTGTTACTTAACATTGAATTACAGACTAACAACACTAACTTATGACTAAACAAAGTTTGTCTGTTTAGCATATATATATATATATATATATATATATATATATATATATATATATATTTTTTTTTTTTTTTTTTTTCTGTAATGCACCTCACAACCTTCTTGTACTTAGGAATACTAGCCAGCACTTTAGCAATATGCTTAGGGAATATTTTCAACAGCAAAATCATCAACAAAAAGCACAAAAATGTGGTAAACATGGCACTAAATAGCATAAAAACCATTGATATGAGAGCTGAATCAAGATAGCAGAGCATCATCTTGTTTATGCCCAGCTGAGAAAGTGTGCTGTTGAAGAACTCAAATTTTTCAACAATGTGCAAATCTGTAAATGATAGCAAAGTCCCAGGAGAATTGCTTTTGGTGTTACAAGTATATTGTGGTAAGTGAGCAAATATTGAATCCACAAATAATGAGAATCAACAATATACTTTTTATATTTAGATATGCTAAAATACACAGAAACAACAATATAATCTCTCAGTCTAATATGCCAAACACCTAGATTCACCAAGAACAAAGATTTTTAAATGTTTCCTTTATTGATCACCTTTTTTCTCTGTTATTCTTTGCTAAAATGTTTTAGGAATTAATTCCAGACAGTGACACTATGTCATTTCACTCTTGTGCATTTCTGAAAGAAATAAGGACATTTTCTTTTACAATTGCAATGCTATTATTACACCTTACAAACTTAATACTACAAACTTACATGCTTAATAATTCTTACATAGTAATACTAACTCCTTGGAATTATCTAATAAAGATGATCAAATATTTCTAAACAAAAGTTATCATCATAGGCTTGCTGCTGCTAAGTCGCTTCAGTCGTGTCCAACTCTGCGCAACCCCATAGATGGCAGCCCACCAGGTGCCTCCGTCCCTGGGATTCTCCAGGCAAGAATACTGGAATGGGTTGCCATTTCATCCCCAAGCACATGTCACACCTTCTCAGATCTGACGCAGTTGGTCCAAGGCATGGACTGAGCACATTTTTTTTCATTTTTTCACCAAAGCTCTTTAGGAAGTTCTAACTGACAGCCAAATATAAGAACTGTTATACAAGGAGACGATGTCAGTTTGCCCCACAGCTAGTGTTGCTAAGGGTTATCAGTAAAGTCTGATGAGAACAGTGAACCTCTCCTTGTTAAAGCTCACCAACCACTTTTGATGGACTAAGTCTCCTCTGAATTTAATTTATTTTAGGATGTTAGGTTAGAAATCTATGTAGCCACTAACCAAACTAATTTATCAGCAGCTCTGTTAGAGCCTGAAAGGGCTGAATTTTTTTTCTTCTGAAAAATGCTTGCATTAATCTCCAATGTATTTGCAAAATAAAATTGAATATTTAGAGAAAAGCTTCAAAAATATGCATAACTTACATTTTTAAAATAGTTTAAATTATTGTTAATTCCAGTTGAATTTTATGAGTCAAAATACCCACAAATTAATATAAAAATGTTTAAGCAACTTAACAGAATGATTTTAAAATAACATAATTTCTGATACTTGAGCAATAGGACTTGAAATAGATGAGATTCTTGTGGCCCTAATAATACTAAAGCCATCAAACAAATATTAATGCTAAATGCATGAAAGCCAGCTTAGAGAAGAGTTCAGAGACTTAAAATAGCATAGATGAAAATTGACCTGAGAAAATTAAAATGCAGTACCTGTTTTAAGTTACATGTTAAAATTTTGCATTGTTTATAACAATCTGACTTTTTAAAATTATAGTTTAATTATAATTTACTTAAGTTAGAAATTCAAAACCTTTACCTTCAACTGTGAGCTCTATACTGGCATTTCCTTGAATAGAAGAGATGCTGAGGAAGACTTTGCAAAACCACTAAAATCCTTTGGAGATTTACCACTAGAGAACAGTTGCATATCTGTATTTCTATCTATAATATAGTGAATAACAACATAATAATAGCAAAATAGCAGAATTTCATTATATCTCTATTAAAAATTACTTCTACTAAAAATGTATTTGAGCTTCACAATAATGTATGGATTAGATAGGACCAGTATTGTTATTCCCTAAAGAAAGTGAGGTTTAAATGTTGACTTGCCCAAGGTAACAAGGCTTGAACATTTTGAGATTCATACCACTTACAGATCAAGAGATTTATAATATGATAGGCATGTACATGAAAGAAGCCAGACTTACTGTAGTGAGAACTGTATTTTCACCTTTTTTTACATTCAGAGACAAGAGCTATAAATAGCTCGTGCTAATGCTCTCACAGATCTCTGTATAAAGGTTCCACAGAGTAGAAAGAATTATAAACTAAAAGGGAAAGACATATAAAACAGCCAATGAATGAGAAGTTAGAATTGGATGTAGAGGTATATTATTCTTTAGGAACAAAGAAAAATAAAGAAAACAGAATGAGTGTGGATTATAGACTTCTGCATGATAATAAGCACTACAATTTAATAAAACCATAAATAAAAGCAGCATGATCTGTGGATGCAATTATCTCTACCTTGGAACTCTATCTACAACATTACCTATTCTGATGAAATACAGCTCACTTTATTTTAATTGAATGAACCTGCCTAGTTGGAAACATTCTCTGACAGTTGTTCTGTTGAAGTCTCAACATCTTTGTGAGTTAACTGAAAGATGTGTCTTGGAAAGAAGAAACAGTGAGACAAGGACAGGAGACATTTTGGAAAATGTAGTGATAAGGAAACAGGCCAAATGACACTTACTGTCTGGATGTATTAACCACTACTGGACTGCAGAAGGATGCCTATTTGAACACAATTTAGAAAGAAATGTGATCAAAACAAATTCTTCTTATTTTATGACATTGGGTAACAGAGGTTCAACTTATACTTCTTGTCTGCTTCTATTCCCCCTATAAATCCCCCTTCTGGAGGTCTTGGGGATGCAGTCAAGTTGACAGATCTGATCTTATCTCCAGAGCCTTCAATCAAGAACTAAATGCAGTTTAACTAAATTTAAAGTCATAGCTAGAGAGGGCTTAAATATCAGTGTGCGTGTGAGTAAACATGTATCAATTGTATAGGAAACCTCTGTGTGGAGTACTAACAAAGAGAACTGAATAATACAGATAATAATAATAATAATACAGGCACACTGAAAACCAATTACAGAAAAGCAACACTGTGTTCCACGGAGCTGAAAAGTGTTATTTAGATACCATTAGAACATATGAACCACAGTAACTCAATACCTTAGGACCTTATTAAAATCCTCTGTCATCGTACTTTAAATAAGTATCTAGGTAAAACCTAAATGTTTGGAAGATTTTTACATTATAGTTTATTAAAAAGGAAGATTTACAGTTTATATTCAGATCCTGTTAGCAGTTCTGCCACTTACTTAGTTGCATGGCTTTTGGAGAGTCACTTAAATTCCATGGCTGTTGGTTTCTACCTTTGTATAGTAAAGTTGGTTTAGAACCATATTAAAAATGGCAACCCACTCCAGCACTCTTGCCTTAAAAATCCTGTGGACGGAGGAGCCTGGTGTCCATGGAGTCGCAAAGAGTCGGACACGACTAAGCGACTTCACTTTCTTTCTTTCTTTGAAGAATATATAAATTGATGATTGCACGATATCTGTGTTGAAAAAGTTAAAAAAACTTAGTTCATTTTATTAGACTTAAATCATATATTGATCAGATCAGATCAGATCAGATCAGTCGCTCAGTCGTGTCCGACTCTTTGCCACCCCATGAACTGCAGCACGCCAGGCCTCCCTATCCATCACCAGCTCTCGGAGTTCACTCAGACTCACATTCATCGAGTCAGTGATGCCACCCAGCCATCTCATCCTCTGTCGTCCCCTTCTCCTCCTGCCCTCAATCCCTCCCAGCATCAGAGTCTTCTCCAGTGAGTCAACTCTTCGCATGAGGTGGCCAAAATACTGGAGTTTCAGCTTTAGCATCATTCCTTCCAAAGAAATCCCAGGGCTGATCTCCTTCAGAATGGACTGGTTGGATCTCCTTGCAGTCCAAGGGACTCTCAAAAGTCTTCTCCAACACCACAGTTCAAAAGCATCAATTCTTCGGTGCTCAGCCTTCTTCACAGTCCAGCTCTCACAGCCATACATGACCACAGGAAAGACCATAGCCTTGACTAGGCGAACCTTTGTTGGCACAGTGATGTCTCTGCTTTTCAGTATGCTATCTATTTTGGTCATAACTTTCCTTCCAAGGAGTAAGCGTCTTTTAATTTCATGGCTGCAGTCACCATCTGCAGTGATTTTGGAGCCCCCCAAAATAAAGTCTGACACTGTTTCCACTGTTTCCCCATCTATTTCCCATGTAGTGATGGGACCAGATGCCATGATCTTCGTTTTCTGAATGTTGAGCTTTAAGCCAACCTTTTCACTCTCCACTTTCACTTTCATCAAGAGGCTTTTGAGTTCCTCTTCACTTTCTGCCATGAGGGTGGTATCATCTGCATATCTGAGGTTATTGATATTTCTCCCGGCAATCTTGATTCCAGCTTGTGTTTCCTCCAGTCCAGCATTTCTCATGATGTATTCTGCATATAAGTTAAATAAACATGGTGACAATATACAGCCTTGACGTACTCCTTTTCCTATTTGGAACCAGTCTGTTGTTCCATGACCAGTTCTAACTGTTGCTTCCTGACCTGCATACAGATTTCTCAAGAGGCAGATCAGGTGGTCTGGTATTCCCAACTCTCTCAGAATTTTCCACAGTTTATTGTGATCTACACAGTCAAAGGCTTTGGCATAGATAGAACTTCTAAAAAACATGTTAATCCATTGGTAATTTTAGAAATCCTAATGGATTTTTTCTCAGCTATGTACCAGTATTGAAAATGTGGTGTTCTCAAATTGCTATATTTGTCAACCAACAGCACACTTCATTCACAGTTTCAGGTTTTCATTCATTTAACCAATCCTTATGAGGTAATGTCTGTGTTCCAGATATTCTGCTATACAGTGGGCATATGGTAAGGTGTCCTGCTGGCTGGATCACAGATTTTACTGAGAGATGCACAGAGTAAGCAAAGGAAAATGCAAAACTGTAGCTACACATGGTGAAGAATGATTAGAAGAAAAGATGCTTTGAGAGATAGTCCTGGAGAATCTATCTCAGATTTGGAGACTAGGGAAGGCCTACCTGAAAATGAGAGGCGGCTGTCCAGCAGTCTAACTGCAGAAATGAGTAAGGCCCCAAGTGAGAAGATTTAAGGAAGTGAAAGGATATATGAAGTAAGTGTGCTGAAGAAAAAGACAGCCTAAGAGAAGAAGAAAAGACAGACGAAAGAGCTGTGTACTGTAGAGTACTTAAATTCCCTTAAAGGATTTAGGACACTACTTAAGGGCAACAGACAACTCTTATAGCCTTTTAACCTTGGGAGTGGTAGAAAGTGATTTTACATTTTACAGAACACATTGTGAAAACTGGCCAAAGATTAAGCAGGGCCAAAACAAATCATGGAGCTAGACATTAGGGAAAGAGAAGTTGGTGGCAATGGTAGAGAGGAGAAAACTTGAGTAGTATTAAGGAGATGAAGGTATATTTATACTGAAACCAGCCTCCCCAGTTGTGGGGGTTTGTTTTGTTTAGTCTAGGACTGGTTGGTTTTCACCAGATATTCAGTTCATGGGTCCAGGCAAGAAGAAAGCAGAGGGCAGAAGGTATTTGCAAGAGTGTGGTTATATAGATCAAGAAACTTAGGTAGGGTAGGGAGGCAATAGTGGAGAAGGCGATGGCACCCCACTCCAGTACTCTTGCCTGAAAAATCCCATGGACAGATGAACCTGGTAAGCTGCAGTCCATGGAGTCGCTAATAGTCGGACACGACTGAGCGACTTCACTTTCACTTTTCACTTTCATGCATTGGAGAAGGAAATGGCAACCCACTCCAGTGTTCTTGCCTGGAGAATCCCAGGGATGGGGGAACCTGGTGGGCTGCTGTCTATGGGGTCGCACAGAGCTGGACACGACTGAAGTGACTTAGCAGCAGCAGCAGCAACAGGGAGGCAATAGAAGAAGAAGCAAATTGACAGTAGGTGGTGGGATTCATGGACTTGCAGCCTCTAAGATGCTGTAGAATTTTAACATGGGAAAAGAGCATGCTTTACAGAAAGTGAACTGAAAAGATGAAATAATGTGTTCGGAAAGTAGAGTGTTTCAGAGAGAAATTTTAGGGGAGGGAGTATTCTATGTGAAAGTCACCAAATGGTGAAAGGCATTAAACGAAACTAGAAGACCGAGACATGACTGTATCGGTGAATGAGCGAATGTAACTTGAGACTTACATCACACTTTTATCATAGTCTGTGTAGCTTAGCTCTGTGCCTTAATGATACATGAGCAATTTATAGAAATGTCTGTTATTCAAAAGATAGGATTAGGGCTTTTTAAAATAACATTAAGGTGTGATTTATATTAATTTTACTGCCATATCACATTACTGAAAAGCTGTCAAAATCAGTATAAATTAGAGTTAATACAGAATTATCTCAGATTTTTAATAATAAATTTCTAACAACCTTTTAAATTGAACAAGTTGTTAGCAATATACTGTCATGTCAATTTAAAAAAATCATTTGGCTAATTATTTAAAAGATATAACATATGAAGTTTTAAAATATGATGAGATGACAATATATGTGATGAATTTATCTGTAATTTATATAATTAACTCCAAAAGAAAATGAAGCCCCATTCCATAATCAAAACATGCTGTAGCTTATACATTTATATACACAAAATTATTGTATTCAAAATTAATTTTTGCCCATAATTTATCAACTCATTATGTAAGGATCATCATCCAAAATGTAAAAAAGAAAAAACCTATGCCAACATCCGTTGGATCATCGAAAAAGTGAAAGAGTTCCAGAAAAACAACTACTACTGCTTTATTGACTATGCCAAAGCCTTTGACTGTGTGGATCACAACAAACTGTGGAAAATTCTGAAAGAGATGGGAATACCAGACCACCTGATCTGCCTACTGAGAAATCTGTATGCAGGTCAAGAAGCAACAGAACTGGACATGGAACAACAGACTGGTTCCAAATCACTGGGAAAGGAGTAGGTCAAGGCTGTATATTGTCACTGTGCTTCTTAACTTATATGCAAAGTACATCATGAGAAATGCTAGACTGGATGAAGCACAAAGTGGAATCAAGAATGCTGGGAGAAATATGAATAATCTCAGATATGCAGATGACACCACCCTTGTGGAAAAAAGTGAAGAAGAACTAAAGAGCCTCTTGATGAATGAAAGTAGAGTGTGAAAAAATTGGCTTAAAACTCAACATTCAGAAAAGTAAAATCACGGCATCCAGTCCCATCACTTCATGGCAAATAGATGGGGAAACAATGGAAACAGTGACAGACATTATTTTGTTGGGCTCCAAAACCACTGCAGATGGTGACTGCAGTGAAATTAAAAGATGTTTGCTCCTTTGAATAAAAGTTATGACCAACCTAGATAGCATATTAAAAAGCAGAGACATTACTTTGCCAACAAAGGTCCGTCTAGTCAAAGCTATGGTTTTTCCAGTAGTCATGCATGGATGTTAGAGTTGGACTATAAAAAGAGCTGCTGCTGCTGCTAAGTCACATCAGTCGTGTCTGACTCTGTGTGATCCATAGATGGCAGCCCACCACGCTCCCGTCCCTGGAATTCTCTAGGCAAGACTACTGGAGTGGGTTGTCATTTCCTTCTCCAGTGCATGAAAGTGAAAAGTGAAAGTGAAATCACTCAGTAGTGTGTGACTCTTTGCAACCCCATGGACTGCAGCCTACCAGGCTCCTCCATCCATGGGATTTTCCAGGCAAGAGTACTGGAATGGGTTGCCATTGCCTTCTCCATAAAGAGAGCTGAGCACTGACGAATTGGTGCTTTTGAACTGTGGTGTTGGAGAAGACTCTTGAGAGTCCCTTGGACAGCAAGGAGATCCAACCAGTCCATCCTAAAAGAAATCAGTCCTGAATATTCTTTGCAAGGACTGATGCTGAAGCTGAAACTCCCATACTTTAGCCACCTGATGTGAAGAAGTGACTTATTTGAAAAGACCCTGATGCTGGGAAAGATTGAAGGCGGGAGAAGGGGATGACAGACGAATGAGATGGTTGGATGGCATCACTGACTCAATGGACATGAATTTCAGTAAACTCTGGCTTCCCTGATGGACAAGGAAGACTGGTGTGCTGCAGTACTATGGGTTGCAAAGAGTCAGACATGCCTGAGCAACTGAACTGAACTCATGCTTAATGTGAGATGAGACTTAAATTAGTTGAATTGTTTTTAAAGCTAGAAAAAGATTTTTACGTGTCCTCTATGTACTAGGTTTTCTATAAACATTAATAAGTAAAACCAGGTAGTTTCAAGAAATTGCCATCTGTTACAAATATTTTTGCTTATTTTTTTTGTTTCCTTTATATGATATTTTTGAATTTCAAGAAAATAATATTATGATGTTTACATTAAATCAATGTCCTGTCTTTTCTTGTTGAACTAAAATGGAGTAGGCAAACTACAATATATAACTTCCTTTATAATGATGTTTTATCATGAAATCAACAAAGTATTCATCAAATTTATTTTTAAACATAACACTGTCTTATAAAGATTGTCCACAGTAGGTTAAAAAAATATTTCACCAGTCATTTTAAGAACAGCAAACTCATATATTAATCCCAGAACAGGAAGGTCAGGGACACTACTTTAAAGAATAATATGTCATTTATAACCTAATCTCTAATCCAGGCTCTTCATCATTCTCCTTTTTCTTTAACCAAGCTATCCTTCAAGAATCGACTTCAATCTCTTCTTTTCCATTGAATCTTCCTGAGCAAATCCATCTCATACAGAAATTTCCTTGTTCTGAACTCACAACTCTTTCTGGACCCATTAAGCATAAAATATCATACATCACATTTTCTATATTTGTTATTTAACGTCTCATGGTTCACAATATATTTCTACAGTTAGATCACAAATTTTTGTAAGCACACATACCATGTATTATTTTCCTTGAATATAATTTTTCTTTCTTAAGGCCTTAGTTTTTGAGCAATTTAGGGTTTACAACAAAACTGAGGAAAATATACAGGGATTTCCTATATATCCCATGTGCCCATGCATGCACAGCCTCCCCAGTTATCAACATCCCCCAGGGTGGTACATTAATCCCAGCTGAAGTACCTACATTGACATATCATAAGCACCCAAAGTTCATAGTTTATCTCAGCTTTAGCTCATGGTACTGTGCATTCTGTCAGTTTGGGAAGATGGTAATAATTGTGTGTCTATCATTATAATATTGTAAAGAGTATTTTCACCACCCTAAAACCGTATGTGCTCTAGTCAGTTCCTTCCCCGGCCTACAACCACTGATCTTTCTATGCCTCTATAGTTTTGCCTTTTCCAGGATGTCAGATCATAATCATACAGTATGCAGCCTTTCAGGTTAGCTTCTTTCACTTACTAATATGCATTTAAGTTTCCTTTGTGTCTTTCATACCACACTTCATTTATCCACTTGCCTACTGAAGGACATCTTGGTTGCTTCCAAGTATTGGCGTTTATGAATAGAGTTCCTGTAAACATCCATGTGCAGATTTTTGAGAAGATAAATTTTTCAACTTTTGGGGGTAAATACCAGAGTGAAATTAATGGATTGTATGGTAAAGGGTGTATTTACTTTTATAGGAAACTACAAAAGTGTCCTCCAAAGTAGCTATACGATTTTGCATCTCCACCAACGATGAATCAAAGTTCCTTTTGATCCATATCTTCACCAGCATTTTGTGACACCAATGTTCCAGAAGTTGGCCATTATAATAGGTATGTGGAAGTATTTTTTTTTTTTTTTTAATGAGCTTAATGACATATGATGTGTAGTTCCTTTTCATGTACTTATTTGTCATTCATGCATCTTTTTTGGTGAGATGTCTGTTTAGGGTTTGCCCATGTTTAAGCCAAGTTGTTTATGTTCTTATTAAAGAGTTTTAAAAGTTACTTGTGCATTTTGAGTAATATTCTTTATCATATGTGTCTTTATCAATATTATTTCATAGTCTGGCTTGTCTTTTTATTCTTTCAAAATTGTCTTTTGCAAACCAAAAGTGTTAATTTTAATGAAGTCTAGATTATGAATTATTTATTTCACAGGTTATACCTTTGATGTATTTTAAAAGTTATGCCCATTCTCAAGGTCATCTAGAATTTCTCCTGTATTATCTTTAGTTCCACATTTTACATTTTGGTCTGTGATCCATTTAGAGCTAGTTTTTGTGAAAGGTATAAGCTCTGTGTCTGGATTCATTTTCTAATTATTTTGGCACCATTTGTGGAAAACACAGTCTTTGCTCCGTTATATTGTCTTTGCTTCTTTGTCAAAGATCAGTTGACTATATTTATGGGAATCTATTGCTGGGCTCTGTATTCTGTTCCATCAACCCATTTGTTCTTTTACCAATATCACACTGTGTTAATTACCATAGCTTAATAGTAAGTCTTGAAGTCAAGTAGTGGTAGTATTCCAGTTTTGTTCTTTCAATATTGTGTTGGCTATTCAAGGTCTTTTGCCTCTTCATATAAACTCTAGAAATCAGTTTGTCATTATCCATAAAGTAACTTGCAGGAATTTTGATTGGGATTGGATTGAATCTATAGATCACTTTGAGAATAACTAATATTTTGACATTATTGAGCCTTCCTATTCATGAACATAGAATAGTTCTCCATTCATTTAGATTTTTAAAAAATTTCCTTCTTCAGGGTTTTGTAGTTTTCCTCATATAGATTTTACACATACCTTGTTAGATTTAAACCTAAGTATTTCATATCGGGGGCTGCTAATGTAAATGACATGTTTTTAAATTCAGATTCCACTTGTTCATTGCTGACATATAGAAAAATGAAAATGATTAACCTTTGTTTGGGGTTTTCTTCCATAACATTTTATTAAATGTGTATGCTCAAGAGGAATGAATCAGGGAATAAAAATATTCCCTGTCCATTAAACCACTGATGGCTCTTTTGCTGACTCTAGGCTCTTTCTTCAGTCTTGAAGCAGGACAAGCACAGACTTTTAGTCCAATGGGGTACAGCCCAACAACCCTATATATTCCTTTACTACACTGTAGAAGAACTCAACAAAATGTTTCATCAAGCTATACTTTAACTTTTAATAAAATTCCTCTGCTGCTAGGTTGCTTCAGTCGTGTTCGACTCTGTGTGACCCCATAGACGGCAGCCCACCAGGCTCCCCCGTCCCTGGGATTCTCCAGGCAAGAACACTGGAGTGGGTTGCCATTTCCTTCTCCAATGCATGAAAGTGAAAGTGAAGTCATTCAGTCGTGTCCAACTCTTAGCGACCCCATGGACTGCAGCCTACCAAGCTCCTCCATCCCTGGGATTCTCCAGGCAAGAACACTGGAGTGGGTTGCCATTGCCTTCTCCGAAAATGCCTCTAGGCAAGTTCATTTCTTTCTAAGTTTTAATTCTTTTGTGTACTCATTGAGGTTGGTGATATTTGCCTCTGTCTGAACTTAGTGTCTCTCTTCCTATGATACCTAAAATCTAAAGTTCTTGATCAAGAACTTTCCAAACAGCAGGGTACCACTGAGAAAAGTTCCAAATAATTGTGGATTCACTCATGTTGTAGGACACTCTCCATCCAGCCAAAGCTACTTTGAATTTTAAAGGTTTGTTGTAAAAAGTTGGCCAATTGATCTCTGAACAGGTGGATTGTTGGGTTCTATGAGGCTGTTTTGAAGGGTTGAACCTCATTATCTATCTGCCTTTGGCAGGAGTATGCTAGGTTTACATAGAATTTACAGGAACCTATTAATTAGGCTCCAGGCTTTTCTATATTACAAAAATATAAAATAAAATAAAAATGCTAAAAAGTAGTATTTTGACTATTAGATTGAAAAAATTTTAAAGAAGGTGAAAATTAATTTAAAGTAAAGACACATTAACTTTTCTTTTATACATGAAATTCTAACTGGTAAGTATAGAAGCAAGTGCCTTCACTGCAAGACCATTCTATGTGCCTTTAAATTTGAGACTCCCTATGAATTGAAGACAAATGTCAGAAGACTGCATCTGTTGAGCAATTTAAATATTCTTTAGGAACTAAACTACATTAGCATCAAAATGGCAACCTGCGGAATGAAAGGATATTGTAATTGCTTGAAAAGTCTCACCCTCCTTCACTAAAGAATACGAAGGCAGCATCAGAAGCCATCTGGGTTGAGGGCTGTTGATTGTCTATGGTCAGGTATTACTGCTGCTAATTGCAAAGCAGAAAGGCCAAAGAAAAATCTTGTATTGATACATGCCATCCAGCCAAAGGATTAGTACTTTTTTTTTTTTTGACAACAGAAATGATTCTTGTATTTAAAGCCATTAGGTTTTGGGGTGCTTTGCTAAATACACAATGATAGAGGCTCAGGACACACCCTCAATCTGTTTCTATGGCATTAACTACTCTTGATTTTTATTTTATTTTTTAATTTTATTTTAATTTTACAATATTGTATTGGTTTGGCCATGTATCAAAATGAATCTGCCACAGGTATATATGTGTTCCCCATCCTGAACCCTCCTCCCTCCTCCCTCCTCATACCATCCCTCCAGGTCGTCCCAGTGCACCAGCCCCAGGCATCCAGTATCAGGCATTGAACCTGGACTGGCGACTCATTTCATATATGATATTATACTTATTTCAATGCCATTCTCCCAAATCATCCCACCCTCTTCCTCTCCCAGAGTCCAAAAGACTGTTATATACTTCAGTGTCTCTTTTGCTGTCTTATATACAGGGTTATTGTTACCATCTTTCTAAATTCCATATATATGTGTTAGTATACTGTATTGGTGTTTTTCTTTCTGGCTTACTTCACTCTGTATAATAGGCTCCTCTAATGCACCTCATTAGAACTGATTCAAATGTATTCTTTTTAATGGCTGAGTAATACTCCATTGTGTATATGTACCACAGCTTTCTTATCCGTTCATCTGCTGATGGACATCTAGGTTGCTTCCATGTCCTGGCTATTATAAACAGTGCTGCAATGAACATTGGGGTACACGTGTCTCTTTCAATTCTGGTTTTCTCAGTGTGTATGCCCAGCAGTGGGTTTGCTGGATCATAGGCAGTTCTATTCCCAGTTTTTTGAAGAATCAACCTGCCTGACTTCAGGCTCTACTACAAAGCCACAGTCATCAAGACAGTATGGTACTGGCACAAAGACAGAAATATAGATCAATGGATTAATACTTTTGAACTGTGGGGTTGGAGAAGACTCTTGAGAGTCCCTTGGACAGCAAGGAGATCCAACCAGTCCATCCTAAAGGAAATCAGTCCTGAATATTCACTGGAAGGACTGATGTTGAAGCTGAAACTCCAACACTTTGGCCACCTGATGGGAAGAACTGACTCATTTGAAAAGACCCTGATACTGGGAAAGATTGAAGGCAGGAGGAGAAGGGGACAACAGAAAATGAGATGGTTGGATTGCATCACCAACTCAATGGACATGAGTTTGAGTAAACTCCAGGTGTTGGTGATGGACAGGGAGGCCTGGCATACTGCAGTTCATGGGGTTGCAAAGAGTTGGAGATGACTGAGTGACTGAACTGACTGACTGACTGACTCCAGCTAAAGGCAATACCAAACTTGACAAATCAAAGAGATAGCACTGAATTATATGTAATCAAAATCCACTTAATAAGTAACTTGGATTAGTGCCTTGAATTCAGGGCTCTATTTGTGGAAGAGAAATGCACAATAACAAAAGCTGCTCAGTAAATGATAAAGAAATTGAAAATAAGGGAAAAAAAAAAAAAGCCTAGAGCCCAAGGAAGGGAGATTGACTTAAGGCTAAATCACAATTTTCCTTTCATAACTGGGAAATGTATAAAAGCCATTTCTCAATGTCTTTATAAAATGTGCCAATATTATGCCAAGCTCTGCATTTATAATCAGAGGCATGTGTGGTAATAACATGATGGTTTGGGGGTCTATAACACTTTGCACAGAAGTTCAGTTCAGTTGCTCGGTCATGTCCAACTCTGTGATGCCCCCTGGTGGTTCAGCTGGTAAAGAATAAACCTGCAGTGCAGGAGACCTGGGTTCGATCCTTGGATTGGGAAGATCCCCTGGAGAAGGGAAAGTCTACCCAACCTGATATTCTGGCCTGGGATTTCCATGAACTGTGTAATCCATGCAGTCACAAAGAGTCGGACACAACTGAGCATAGAAGAAAAACATCTCTAATTTAGAGCCCTGGTTAATAAATTAGGTTCATCTGGAATATTGGGCATCCACAAATGCCCTCTCTTCTCCCCAAGTCAGTCCATGTATTTAGTGAGGAGCCAAGACTCTCGATCTTACTACTTATATGTAGTGAAAATAATGGAGTTTTGGAACCACCTCCCTAAGAATCTGACTTGCTCTCTGTTAACTAATTTTCTGGTTCTGTTGAGATATAATTCACATCCACCAGTGTACAATTTGAGGATGCACAACATAATGGTTTGATTTATATATGTTGTGAAATGATTATTGCAATACATTTAGTTAGTGCCCATCACCATTAACCTTTTGACCGCATTCCCAGTATGCTTGATTTTAAGCATAATGTACTTCAATCCAGATAACTCTGGGTCAATCCCAACAGAATAGATAAAAGCACTGTCTTGCCATTTTGGGGGCCCAGCTGTAAAACAATGTAAAAATAATTTATACTATTTTAAATAGTCATAACTCACATTTTAATGGAGATGCAATGTATAGTGTGCTATCATTTACATCATCTCATTTGATTATAGGTGATTTTGTCCCTGGGTGCCTTGCATTTAATAAGGACTCAGGAAAGTATGTGGGTTGATTAACTATATAATCTTCTTGCTAATGCATGCAGTGAATTATTCAGTAACCCTGGTTACATCATTACCTCAGCTGTCTGGTCCATTGTGATAATTCTCCCAAATACTAGCACTATAGTTTTACTCCAAAGTGGGGGAAGCTTTAGCCTGGTGATTAGATAAAGGTGTAGCTTTCTGTGTTATCCAAAGGCAAATGCTGCTCCTTTGTTTACCTGGTGTACCAAAATCTATACCTGCAGCCACTTTGAAGCTATGGCCTGCTCCATTAATATCCTAGTCACAACGATTTGTTCCTACAGCATTTTTCATCATGCTAAGCAATACTTAAGAGTGCTTTGGCATCAGATTGCTTTTGGGTTTTCCATAATGTTTTTATTAAATGTGTATGCTAAAAGAGGAATGAGTCAGAGAATAAAAATTACCACTGGAAAATTGTAGCCAGGCAGGCCTCATAAATAATGCTTTGTTTTTGCTACTGATGTCAATCCAGCCCAGCCTCTCAATGCCTGTCTTTGTTATTCTGAATGCCGCAGTCACTAGCACTAGCTGGCTCCCTCTCTCTCCCTTTTTGTAAGGAAACACACATACAAGGATTGTAGATGAAACCATCCCTGAAGATCAAAAATACATTTTGTGACAAAAAGAGAAGACCTCAGGATATGAATAAATGCAAAATGGAGAACATTATGAGTTAATTTACTGAGCCAATAAGAGTGAAAAAAGAAAAACAGAAGAGAAGAAAAAGAATTGTAAGCTAACTGGAATATTATTTGTATGAAATGCAGTAAGTGAATTAGAAATACTTGTATTCAAATAGCTAAAAATATCAATATTAGTGAGGACAGACATTCTTTAATATCTCTTAAACCATTTGGGGTTGTATACTTTAATATAAAAATATCTCACAAGATACATTAATATATGCTTAGTTTTCAAGTGATTACACCAGCATATTTAATCATGAGATAGGAAAGAGATGACAGCTACCCCAAGATGACCCCACATGAGTCATACCCTTGTATGGTCCCTTCATCCTGAGTGCAGGAGAACTTGAGACTTGATTCCAGACAATAGAATATGGTAAAAAAATATATTTTTTTTACATAAAATACTGTTTTAGCATACTAGAGCCAGAGATTCCCCTCTTGGCCTTGATGAAGCAGGAAGCCACATTGGAAACTGCCCAGAAATAAAATTCTGTGGCAGGAGGGCAACCTCCAGGACCCGAGAGGGCCGGAAAGAAGCCAGAGCCCTCAGTCATACAGCTGCCATTAAATTAATTCTACTACAAACCTGAAAGAGCCTAAAAACAGATACTTTCCTATTTTTACCTCTAGATGACCATGTAGCAATTTGCTAAGTGGCAACAGAAAATTGATACACTCAATGTCACCAAATTGAACAGAACTGCAACATTTTCCATTTTTTTTATTTTTTATTTTTGGTGAGGACATTTAAGTTCTACTCTTAGCAGTGTTCTAATTTACAGTAAATATTATTAATTATAATCACCATGTTTTACGTTAGATCCTCAGACCTTATTCATCTTATAACTGAAAGTGTATACCGTTTTACCAACACTTGTCCTACTTCTCACCCCCCTCAGCTCTTCTAACCACTTTTCTACTCTTTGTTTCAATGAGTTTGACTTTGTATTAGATTCCACATGTAAGTGACACCAGGCAGCATGTGCCTTTCTCTGACTGGCTATATCATTTAGCATAATACCCTCAAGATCCACCTACAGTGGCTCAAATGGCAGGATTTCTTTCTTTCTCATAGCTGAATAATATTTCTGTGTGTTGTGTGTGTGTGTGCGCACGCATGAGAAGCGTGTGTTACATCTTCATTATTCATTCTTCCATTGATGGCACTTATGCTATTTCCATATCTTGATACTTATAAGTAATACCACAATGAACATGGGAGGGCAGACATCTTTTCTATGTCCTGTTTTCATTTCCTTTGGATATATGCTGAGAAGTAAAATTTCTGGATCATATGGTAGTTCTGTTTGTAATTTTTTAAGAAACTTCCATACTGCTTTCCATAGTAGCTATACCAGGTTACAGTCCTGCCCGCAATGCACAGGGCTTCCTATTTCTCCACATCATCATCAACACATGCTGTCTCTTGTGTTTTTGATGACAGTTATTTCACCAGGTGGGAGACAAGGTGTCCACAAGGATTTGACTTGCATTTCCCTGATGGTTAGTGATGTTGAGCACTTTTTTGTGTCCCATTTGGTCATTTGGATTTCTTCTTTGGAAAAATATCTATTCTGTTTCTCTACTCATTCATTAATCAGATTGTTTTTTTTATATTCAGTTATATGAGTTCTTTATATATTTTAGAAACCTCGTTTCACATATAAGATTTGCAAATACTTTATCTCTTTCTGTAGGTTGCCTTTTCATTTTGTTGATTGTTTCCTTTGCTCTGCAGAAGCTTTTTAGTTTGATATAGTCTCACATGTATACTTTTTGTTTTTGGTGTCAAATCTAAAAAATTATCACTGAGTCCAGTGTCAAAGATCTCACTGTCTATGCTTTCTTCAAAAAGTTTTATGGTTTTAGGTCCTACATTTTAGTCTTTACTCCATTTTAAGTTGATTGTTGTATGTGAAATAACATAGTGATCCAGTTTGCATGTGGCATTCTGTTTTCCCAGCATTATTTATTAAAGAGACTGTCCCTTTCCTGTTTTATATCCACAACTCCTTTGTCATAATTTAATTGATTTTTCATATGTTTTTTCCTGGACTCTCTATTTCTGTTCTGTTGATTTATGCATCTGTTTTTATGCCAATATCATACTGTTTGTTTGTTTACTATAACTTATAATATAGTTTGAAATTAAGATGTGTGGTTCCTCTTATTTTGTTCTTTTCCCATATCACTCTGACTAGTTGAGGTCTTTTGTGATTCTATAGAATTTTCAATTTTGTAGTACATGAAGCCTTGCTACAGCAGAGGAGTAGCTGAAGCTGCTGAACTTGGTTAATATTTTTTCCTTCCAGAGCAGGTTGACTTTCCTGCAAAGTAAAGTGAATGCTAGTACTCTTTTGAGGTTAGAGAAAATGAATTCTAAAAATTGGCATTATTTATAAGTTTTTAGCAAAATGAGCCTGACTCATCAGGAGTTAAGCATATATTAAATGATCATGATAGAATATTACGACTTTGAAAGGTAAGTCAATATATATTATAAAATATATTATTGAAAAGAAAGAAATCATGTGAACTACTGTTTGAAAAACTTCATTGACTAAAATTAAAAGCTGTGGAATCTTAAGACTAAATACAGATGCACAAAAGCTAAAAAAATAAAAATGAATTGTTTTATCAGTATACATCATCATATATGGAAAGATTGGGATTATTTATGTTTAGTGAGTTTTTCCAGTCTTTATGAAAGATAGACATTAAGGATTTCACTTTAAATTTTCATGAAATAGAATGTGGTTGGACACGGGGAGGAAAGCCTACTGACAACAATATTTGCTAAAAATTGTAGAACAGCTGCAGAGAGTGAAGAATTGCTATCTGCTGAACGTAAGAATGAGTCAGTTACCATATATCTTGGATTATACATAAATCTCCTTCAACTGCTCTGGGATTTGGGAGCCCTATGGTTGTTTCACTAGAAGTGCTGCCTTCAGACGCTGAAGCAGCAGCAGGGGTGGGTATAGAGCATAAATGGTGGTGCTTCAGGTCATGGGAGTGTGTGAAGGTCCTTGCTGCTGTCCCCACAGCAGCGCTCATGCCACAACGGCCTCTGCTGAGCTGTCAAGGTCGAGAGCAGGTTCTCCTAGTCTGGAGACGGGAACTGGCAGGCGCCTTAGGGAGAGCAGTTAGGAGTGGGGTGCTGAGCCTGGAAGCAGGGGATTCTCCTTGGAGGCACCTGTGTTGGATGACCTGGGACAGTAGGCCAGGGGCTATGGTGCAAATGCCTGAAGGGTTCTGGGTCCCCATGTGCTTCCCATCTGTTGGACATAAAGCTTGGGTTGACATCTTACAGCTATTGCCCCTCACAAAGAAACATATATAATTTTTGCTTTCAAAAGTTGTGGGTGTCTAATTTTAAAATATACTTAGACAAAATAGTCTGTCTCAAAGACTTGAATTTTTCCATTGCATTGTTGATGAAAATTTTTCTTTGGTGGAACGTGTGTGCTTATCCATTGAGAACACTCTCGGCTTTGAATGACCTTAATGAGTGTCTCTTTCACAGACTCCTATCCTCATTTCCCATCTTGATTTCAGACTCTGTCATGTTTTCTTAGCTCTGTATTTTGGACAAAATGTACCCCATTTCTCTCTTCTCATATGAAAATGGTAATAATATCTCACACAAATGTCAATATAAAACAGGATCATAAATGTATAGTACTCAACTTTTGCAGCTTTTTTTCCTCCCATAAATATATAATTTTCCATTACGATGGTGTTCAAACTTTAATCCCTAAATTTTTTAATGAGAGGGACTCCAGTCTTCTTTCAGGAACCCCCAGAAATGCAAGTTTTACTGAACCACAGTAAACTCAGTGAAATAGGAACTCACATATTTTCCATCCTGACATCTTTTGAACTTTTCAAGAATTTTCTGTAAGCCTAAAGAAACTGCTATTGACCTTTGCTTATACTTCAAATTTATAGTTAAAGGTTTGGAGGGTCAATGGTCTATTATTTTTCACCTTTTATATTTGGCCAAGTGTACAATTGTAGAGATCTAAAAGCGGTAAAAATAACAGAACAGGTTAAAGTGTCTGATTCTGCTCTGATGTGCTAACCCTGACAATGTCAGTGTATGAAGCACTGTATTTAGTTGAAAGGCTAACTACATCCTCTCTTCAAAGCACTCACTGTCCTCCCCACGGCCTTTAATTCTCTTAAACAGATATTTACACAATTGTATCATTTCATAATATTTGAATTATTGTTCTGTATGTTTTACCGTTTTCCACTTTTATCATGAGGCTAATAATGAGATACACAATAAAAAAATTTATTCAAAAAGTATAAGGATAAGTAGAGTGTCAGCAACCAACCATTATAGTAAATATAGGAGAAGTTAATATTCTGTGTCCTGGAAAGATTTTATAGTATGACTTTGGATAGTGGAGATCAGCAAAGCACTTTTCCAAGATGGAATTCTGATTAGTTAAAATGAATATAATTAGTGTTCTAATCTCACTGGAGTTTCCTGAGAATAGCCATCCCAAAAGTCTAATAACATTCAGTTGACACAGTGGTTCTGGAACTTTTCCATAACCTCACCCAATAGAGTTTGATTGCCTTCCTGAGGGTTTAATCCAGTTAGGAAGACATGCCAATATAACTACTGTAATATAGAAGAAAGCTGCAATTTCTAAGGATCCTGCTTTCATGTAATTTTGAAATACATACTTTGTTTCTTACGCTTAAATATGGCCTCTCTAATGTTGGATCTAACCATGGACCAGAAGCACAGATAGGGAATGACAGATTGAGAATAAATTGCTCTCTGAATTGGACATGGCAGTATTTGGATAAGAAGAAAAACAAACACTCTGGAAGTACTTCCAGACTAGCATGACAAGGCTGAAGTTCTGTTTTGTGATACTGCTTTTCCCAAATAAAAGCTTTATTCCTTGTTGGATTCTTCACTATATGAATTCATGTTTTATATTGACTCCACCTATTTCTTTGGCATTGGTTTGGCCATTTTTTCTGCAATATAAACGTTAAAATTTGAAGATAGTTCTTGATTTACTTAAATATTTAGTTCAAAAATTTTGTTAAATCTTTGAATCCTTTATCCATTTACCTATATGCATTGTTTATTCTTTAGCATCTTCCTTAATTTTACATTTGTTACTTCATACATTCATCTTGTTTCCTAATTAAAGTTGCTTGTAAAAGGCAAAGAGGAGGGAAAGACAGAGATCTTGCAATTAGGGAGATGAACAAAGAAAGAGAAAATCAGGCCTTTGTTTTTCATTTCAATTTTGTATCTTATTTGAAATAAGCATTTAACTTCAATTTATTTTTGGAGGGGAGTGGCAATGCATAATAGGATCACCATCAAACCCAAGGAAGTATTCAGAAAGAAAACATGAAAAGTAAGAATTAAATTGGAAGCAGAATTGGCAAAACAGAAGAGAGGAAGAGGGGGGAAAAAGAAAGCTAGCTGGTAAAGTAGTAATAACATCCAGCATTATGTTCTGATCCTTTAGTATCAGCAAACATTTTGTCTTTAACTTTGTAGATCAAGATACTGAATCACAGAGGGTTAACTGCTGCTGCTGCTGCTGCTGCTAAGTCGCTTCAGTCGTGTCCGACTCTGTGCGACCCCATAGACGGCAGCCCACCAGGCTCCCCTGTCCCTGGGATTCTCCAGGCAAGAACACTGGAGAGGGTTGTCATTTCCTTCTCCAATGCATAAAAGTGAAAAGTGAAAGTGAAGTCACTTAGTCATGTCCAACTCCTAGTGACCTCATGGACTGCAGCCTACCAGGCTTCTCCGCCCATGGGATTTTCCAGGTGGTGGCAAAAACCAGGATCTACAAATATGGCTGCCTGATCCTGATGTATAGAAATGCAATCATCAGTTACAATATAGTGGCTACTCTGATTTCCTGAAGAATATTTTTATTTTGCTTTTCCTTTCATGATAAATAAAATTTCTTCAGGGTAAAGAATCACATTGATTCCAGGAATAAGCGCCAAGGCACATAAATGCATAATTGACCTTTCAGGTAACGCTGGTTATAAATTTACACAGAGTAATAGCTTAGTTTTAAATTCTTAGGCTTTTAGTTGATAAACATTAATATTCTTTCTCACATGAATGCATGCCAGTCATTTTATAAAAGATAATTCAAGAACTAAAATTATATTTTCTAAAATGTAAAGAGTTCATTATAATTAACATTAAGACAATTTAAGTATGATGGGCCTTTTCTAGCCATTCTAAAAATATTCTTGTTAATTCCTTAAACCACTTGGCAAAATTAAAGTATGTAATCAGAAATAGGCATTTCAGAAGTCGATGATAAATTCACCTTTTTAGGATTTACACAGCTATTTCTATGTGTGTTAAACAATGAAGAACAGAGTGTGGAAGATTTTAAATTTATCAATTAAGTGATAAGTGAACCTCTAAAGATTTCATGGAGTTTTGATAAGCATCCTTGATAAGCATCCAAGGTTTCTGGAAGTTATTAAAATTTTATCTCAAACCACCTATATTTTTGGTTAAAAAATAAATTAGAATGTCCTGTAAGACTAAGCTTTTACACATAAACTTGTAGGTCTTACCCAAAGTTGGGATGACAGATGCTTTTTTGTACTGGTAATCATTCATTTACTGCTTAACTGCTAAATATCTGCAATATGACTAGCATAACTCAGGCAATGAGGACAGAGATATAAATAAAATAAAGTCACTTCCTCTCAAATACATACACAATCGTGTAAGAGATATGGTCATGTGAAAACTAATTACACTTCTGAGAAAGTGCTAAAAGAGAATATGAGTAAGACCAGATTTCGGTGATGGAAATTTCTGCCAGGAGTTGTGGTTGAGAAAAGAGCATCAGCTGGAAAAAAACTCTTCAGAAGAAAAAGTGTTTTAGCAGAAAGTTTGAGTAAATTAATTAGGTAAAATAAATGCTATCCAAGAATCATTAGTTGTTTGGTGGTATCCTCAAAACCCATCTCTTCAGAGTCCGATCTCCTGTTTCCCCCATGCACTGTAGCCTGGCATTCTGGGAAACAATTTAAAAGCTTGTTGTTGTTGCTATTATTGCTTTGTTTTCTTTTTTAATGAGATGATGTAATGCTTGTATTACTTCCCATGGAAAGCCCACTGTTTTCCTCAAATAGGAAAATTTCATTAATCAAAAACTTTAAAATGTGGGATTATTTATCTACTATAAATTGAGCTTCTGAAACAAGAGGTACTTTCAAAAGCCAGTGGGGAACACACAAGAAATTTCTGATCTTAAGGTTTGTCTGAAAGGAGCCTATGAGCACTTTTTTACTTTCCCAAGAAAAAAGCATTATGACCTGTCCACATATCTATTCAGCCTCTCTTATTTTCTCAAATGCCACCATACTGCTTTCCACAAAGAATACACCTTTACTCATTCAACCTCGCTTCCTGGTCCATATTATATTTTTGTCTCGTGGCTTGTTTCAGCTAAAGGACTCATAGAGTTTACCCTGTAATGATTCTTATAACTCTATGCAGTTTCTGCTTCATATAAATTCAGCCAGACTGTCTGAGCACGATTCTGGAGCCTTGAACTTCTGGAGATACTTTTCTTCTTTGTTGGTTCTAGGTACATTCAGAAGTCTTTAGTATAGCTACAAAGACATCTCAAAGTTTGTTCTTTTGCCTTCTGACTTCATTTTCATTTATTTTTATTTCACTTTTACTATTTCAGGGATACAATAACAAAGATGCCTCGAAGAATGTCTTTAAGCTATAAAAAAAAAATGAGTTAAAGAAGTTCACTTTTTCAATGTATTAAAATGTCAGAAGGATAAACTGATTAGACAAGTCATAGGGTTTCAGTTCAGTTCAGTCTCTCAGTCGTGTCCGACTCTTTGCAACCCCATGAATCGCAGCACACAGGCCTCCCTGTCCATCACCAACTCCCGGAGTTCACTCAGTCTCACATCTGTCGAGTCAGTGATGCCATCCAGCCATCTCATCCTCTGTCATCCCCTTCTCCTCCTGCCCCCAATCCCTCCCAGCATCAGAGTCTTCTCCAATGAGTCAACTCTTCCCACGAGGTGGCCAAAGTACTGGAGCTTCAGCTTTGGCATCATTCCTTCCAAAGAACACCCAGGGCTGATCTCCTTTAGAATGCCATAAAACTCAATATCATTTTTCCAACCTTTATCTATTGATCAAGAAAGTGAGACAGTGCCTCAATTCCCCAAATTTTAGCTTCTTTCCATTTTTAAACTTGTTAACTGGTTAGAGCATGGTTTTCACACTTTCTTTGAATGCATTTAATTTTTTAATATAAATTTTAAAAATAGTTGGTAGATCTCCTCCTGTCATATTCTAGGTTTTTAAATTATTGGCCCAAAGCAGAAACACATAAAAGTACCCCCCCAAAATCCAACTTTAAAGAGCAAGTAGAAAGTTCTCTTTTATAGTAAATTGCTGAGTATTTTAAATCTGTCTTAAGATGGATAGCTTAACAGCAGCAACCCATGGAGGGAAAAAAATCATAAGCAAAATGTTTAAACTTTGTCATATGTTTAGTCTGATAATTGAGATAGCTCATTAGTTTCATTGCTTGCCTAGCAGGAGTAAAGATGGTGTTTCCTTTTCCCATTCTAATCAAAGGATTTGAGTTAATTTGCTAAAAGACATGGAGAAAGAACACGTTGAAAGAGAAGAAAGTGTTTTTCCAGGGAAAATGAAGGAGTGAAAAATATATTGAAGTCAGGCATAGAGCAAGTCCCCATAATGCATGTTTTAACATAAATTATTGCTCTAGTTGGGCTTCCCTGATAGATCAGTTGGTAAAGAATTCGTGCTGGAGAAGATTCTTGAGAGTCCCTTGAAAGTAAGGAGATCCAACCAGTCCATCCTAAAGGAAATCAGTCCTGAATATTCATTGGAAGGACTGATACTGAAGCTGAAACTCCAATACTTTGGCCACCTAATGTGAAGAACTGACTTATTTGAAAAGACCCTGATGCTCGGAAAGATTGAAGGCAGGAGGAAAAGGAGACAGCAGTGGATGAGATGGTTGTATGGCATCACCTACTTGATGGACATGAGTTTGAGCAAGCTCCGGGAGTTGGTGATGGACAGGAAAGCCTGGTGTGCTGCAGTCTGGGGTAGCAAAGAGTTGAATATGACTGAGCAACTGAACTGAACTGGTTGCTCTAGTTGAGAGCAAAATCTATGACCTTCCATTTTTCTACTTTTTATAACATTTACTCATAGGCAAAATCACATAAGGTTTTAGTGCAATTGAGCAAATAGTCTTTTTAGAATTAAGTTTTCTGCTACTTTTATTTTTTAATCAACACTAAGGAAAAAATCGCTGGCTCCTTTTAGTTTCATGTTCTGCAGGTTTACTACATTTTTAATATGAAAAAAGGGAATACGTGTTTCATAGTTACCTACTGAGTAGTAATATTTATCCAGAGATAGCCATTTACATTATTCTCATATGTAGTCAAGAGAAAACTGAACAACAGTTTATAAGAAATGTTGCTGCTGCTGCTGCTGCTAAGTCGCTTCAGTCGTGCCCGACTATGTGCGACCCCATAGACGGAAGCTCACCAGGCTCCCCCGTCCCTGGGATTCTCCAGGCAAGAGCACTGGAGTGGGTTGCCATTTCCTTCCCCAATGCATGAAAGTGAAAAGTGAAAGTGAAGTTGCTCAGTCGTGTCCGACTCTTAGTGACCCCATGGACTGGAGACCACCAGGATCCTCCATCCATGGGACTTTCCAGGCAAAAGCACTGGGGTGGGGTGCCATTGCCCTCCCTGATAAGAAATGTTAATGAACTAAAACAGCGCTATCAATTTATTTAAGGAATAAAATCCACATTGCCTCTGTCTCAGCATGGTGTCTCCAGCATGAACCTTTTTATTTTTAAATTCCTAGCATCATTATATTTTTGTCTACTAACAGATGACAACCAGAAGAGAAACTAAACAAATGACAATATATTTTTCACTCTCTAGAAAATAATGAAAAAAATTCAGCTACCTACTATCACATTTTATCTTAACTTTTACATATGATATGAATATTTAAGTCTATTCTCTAGTTGATCTTTTTATTTACCCGTTAATGTGAAACATTTCTAAAACTATGTATTAAGTCAAAATTTTTTAATGAAAATTAAAAACATAAAAGAGTGATGGTTTTCATATCAAATTAACATCAAGCAGTAAGATATCACTTAGTCTTTATTATAGGGTATGCAGATGGGAAGACGATCTAATCTATTTTTCAATAGAAAAGAGAAAAGCTTGTGTCAGAAAGTGTGATTAAAATGTAACACTTGCCTGTTAGTGAGACTGTGCAAAATAGATGGGAATTTGAAATGTAAGTGCTAGGTGAAAACCTATTATGCATATGCTCTCTAATTTGCCATGCTCAATCATTTTCAAATTGTGATCACCCAAAGTAAAAATGGAACAGCTGGCAGTATCCAGCGGTGTGAAGGGGAGAAAAAAAATACATTTGACCTCAGAACTGTAAAAAGAATAAAATCTAAGCCCATCTTTACAGATTAAATTTCAAGATTTAAACACATAACTAACAAAAACTTTAATGAAAGTATAACCATAATTTAATCCTAAAAGTCCAAGATAACATAGTACTGAGTAGATCTCTAATTTTACCAAGTAATCATTTTTTTAATGTTGTGAAACTATAATACTACACATTTGATCTGAAACAAAGAGATGTTTCAGAAAGTAGAGAAATTATTTATATAATATAAAATCAGTATTCCTGGCACAATACCAATTATTTGAAAGACATATACTGATAAAATGTAATGTTATTTATTCGGCACATATTTATTGAGTGCTGTATTAGTTTACTACTGCAGCTTAACAAATTACCATAAACATAGTGACTTAAAGTAACTATTAGCTCATAGTTCTCCAGATGAGAAGTCCAGGCATGGTGTGCCTGAGTTTTCTGCATTGGTTCTCAAAGCTGAAATAAGGTGTGTATGATTACACACACACATATAAAGGAGATTTTTTTTATGGGAATTGGCTCAAATGATCATGGAGGCTGAGACATCTCGGTTTGCTGATTGGAGCCAGAGAACCAGCAAAGTCTATGGTATAATTCAGTTCAACTTCAAAGGCCTGAGAACGCAGGGAACTGATGGTGTAGGTCTGATAATAGTTTGAAGGCCAAGGACAAAGAGCACTGATGTCTGAGGGCAAGAGAAGATGGACGTCTCAGCTCAGAGAAAAGGAACTGGCCCTTCCTCTGCCTTCTTTCCATGGAGGCCCTCAGTGAATTGGATGGTGCCCACTCAAGTAGGTGAGAAAGGTCTGCTTTACTCAGCTCATCAATTCAAATATGAATCTCTGCCAGAAACACCTTCACAGGCACACCCAGAAATGTTTTACCAGCTACCTGGGCACCCCCTAGTCCAATCAAGTTAATACACAAAATTAACCTTAACAGTGGGTTTGGGTGGACTCCAGGACTTGGTTATGGACAAGGAGGCCTGGCATGCTGTGGTTCATGGGGTCACAAAGAGTTGAACAGGACTGAGCGACTGAACTGAACCTTCACAAAGTATCAACTTAGCTGAATTCTTCTCTTATGGCTCTGTAGAAGAATCTGCTTACAAACCTTGTAAGATCATTGGCAGAATTCGGTTTCTTGCTACAGTAGGTTTGAAGTGTCTATTTGGTTGCTATCAGTTGAGGGTGATTTTCAGCTCTAGAAAACTGCTGTCATTCCTTGTCACATGTTCCCCTCCACCTCCAGACTTTGGGACAACAGTAATCAGAGTTTGGAGTACAAGCAGAAGATGGCAAAGGATTCTGTAGAATAGATAAAAGAGATAGAAAACCATTAGAATATGGTATCCTTGGTGCAAGTGGAACAGACATTTCAAAGAGAAGGTGTGATAGATAATCAAATGCTGGTACCTCAGACAAGTAGATGACACCACCCTTATGGCAGAAAGTGAAGAGGAACTAAAAAGCCTCTTGATGAAAGTGAAAGAGGAGAGTGAAAAAGTTAGCTTAAAGCTCAACATTCAGAAAACGAAGATCATGGCATCTGGTCCCATCACTTCATGGGAAATAGATGGGGAAACAGTGAAAAAGGTGTCAGATTTTATTTTGGGGGCTCCAAAATCACTGCAGATGGTGATTGCAGCCATGAAATTAAAAGACGCTTACTCCTTGGAAGAAAGGTTATGACCAACCTAGATAGCATATTGAAAAGCAGAGATATTACTTTGCCAACAAAGGTCTGTCTAGTCAAGGCTATGGTTTTTCCTGTGGTCATGTATGGATGTGAGAGTTGGACTGTGAAGAAGGCTGAGCACCGAAGAATTAATGCTTTTGAACTGTGGTGTTGGAGAAGATTCTTGAGAGTCCCTTGGACTGCAAGGAGATCCAACCAGTCCATTCTGAAGGAGATCAGCCCTGGGATTTCTTTAGAAGAAATGATGCTAAAGCTGAGACTCCAGTACTTTGGCCACCTCATGCAAAGAGTTGACTCATTGGAGAAGACTCTGATGCTGGGAGGGATTGGGGGCAGGAGGAGAAGGGGATGACAGAGGATGAGATGGCTGGATGGCATCACCGACTCGACAGATGTGAGACTGAGTGAACCCCGGGAGTTGGTGATGGACAGGGAGGCCTGGCGTGCTGTGATTCATGGGGCTGCAAAGAGTTGGACATGACTGAGCAACTGAACTGAACTGGACAAGTAAGATGAGAAGTGAGAACTGACTGTTGGATTTGACCATGTTTAGAACAGCATTTGGAAAAGGAAATGGCAACCCACTCCATTATTCTTGCCTGGAGAATCCCAGGGACAGAGGACCCTGGTGGGTTGCTGTCTATGGAGTCATACAGAGTTGGACACACCTGACGTGACTTAGCAGCAGCATAGAACAGCATTTACATTAGCAACAGCTTCAGCTGGGATGGAGTAAATTTCAAAGAGCAAGGGTGAAGAGAAGTTGAAGGAAAGCAGCTGTGGAGACAACTTTAGGAAGTTTCGCTGTAAAAGGAATGAGAGAGAGAGATCAGAGAGGGCAGAGAAACTGTGATCAAACATACATTTTTTTCCAACATGAGAAAAATAACAGCATATTTGTATGCTAATAGAAAGGATCTTTTACAAATTGATGCTTTCAAATAACATCTTTGAGTAGGCCAGAGGGAAAGGGATCTTAGGCACAATTAGAGGAATTGTGTTTAGCAACTCCCTAGTTGAACAAAGAGAATCCTCCCATGGTGATAGAAGTGAAGTCAGAACATGTATTATCCAGGAACAGATGCTGGTACCACATCTAGGTGGATGTCATAGGTGCTTGTAAGTGTCTGTATCTGCTTCTATTTTCTTGGTGAAATTATTATTAATTAGTACTTCAAAGATAGTAAAACCTCAGGTAGAAGAAAAAGCACCTGTTAAAGAATTAGGAGGGCTGAATTTCTCATACTTTGCTGCCCTGAAATAACCCCATGGTCACTTGGGACAGCCATATATAGCCTTTGTGTCTCCATTTTTCAATCTGTAAAGGGTTAGGATTTAACTGATTACCTCTGTATCTTTCCCAGTGATGAAACATTAATATTTTATAATAATATAATTTTTGACATATTTAGTTTTAATACCTTAAGAATACTGTATATTTTTGAAGACATAACAGGGAAATCGGCAAAATTCCATCATTTCAGATGAAAACGTCTTCTCTCTAATTAGGACACAGTATTGCAAATTGTCAAAGCAAAGCGGGATTTATTTTTAATACAAGGGCTATATATAGGTCAATTCCCCTCACTTATATCTTCATGAAAAATGCTATGGAGTCATAGATTTATCTAGATAAGGCTTGATATTTAAAAATTAAAGAATTTCAGCATAGAAGAGGCCATAGAGGTAGATAATAATCCAAAACCTTCACTTCTCAAAGGAGGAGACTGAGACCTAAAGAAAATGTAAGACTCAGTCCCAAGTGCATAGGTATGTGACCACTCTGAGAGACAGGAGCCAGATCTCCTGGATGCCAAGAGAGTGTCTTTACATTATGCCAAGTAACAGACATTATTCCCCAACAGAGCTCTACAGTTTTCTTTCTGTATCTGGAATACACATGCTTACAGTTTAGAGTAAGAGTGAAATGTTCTGATAAAAACCTTTCCTTTTTTGCTAATTTAAATGAATTGGTTCTCTTATCATTCAACAATCAAGTATTTATTGAGCATTAACTGTATGTCCATCTCTGCTTTAAACTTGAGAATACAACAGTAAACTCAATATATGATGTCAGGACTTCCATGGGACTTAGTTCTAGTAATATAAATGTACATTCTTTCAAGGGATAGATAAATCACTACTTTCAAGAAACAGTCTCATCTTTTCACCTACTGCAAGAAAACGGAGCACTAGGCTAGGTACTTGTGGATAGACACAGCATGAGATGTGGTCCCTGCTTTCAAGAGCTGATAGCACATTGAAGCAGACAGAAATGGTTGAAGCAGACAGAAATGGAGAAGGACAACTGCTGTTGACATTGATAAATGCTGTGACAGGAGTATGCCCAAAGGAGAAACTCTCATTAAGACTGAGGAGTCAGACTCAGCTTCCTGGTAGAGCTGATACCTGTGTCCAATAGGATTAAAGAGTGTTAAGAAATTGACCCAATAAAGATGGGAAGTTAAGCAGCTTTGCAAGTCAAGTGAAAAGGTCAAGAAGCTTGGGAGCAGATTGTACAAAGTTGAAAATGGAAAACATTCCACTGAATGAGCACACCAGGCAAAGAGAAAGAAGAGATTGGCATGAAATGTTTGTTTTGTTCATGAATAACTATTTAAGTGTTCTAAGGATCCCAACTGACTCGATGGATGTGAGTCTGAGTGAACTCCGAGAGTTGGTGATGGACAGGGAGGCCTGGCGTGCTGTGATTCATAGGGTCGCAAAGAGTCGGACACGACTGAGCGACTGAACTGAACTGAACTGAAGGATCCCAAAGTCCATTTAAAAATCAAAATTGCAGAGCACTTCAATGAAAGCATGTAAAACCCTCATAATTAGTATCAGTTTATGATACAGCTCCTACTCTGAGAAAGTTTATCTTACCCTTTATTACAAAGTCGCAGAAGTCACCTGAGACCTCACATATTAACCTCACTGTATACTAGGTTTGGAGAAGGACCTGGAGAAGTAGTGGATGGTAGTTCTGTATCCTAGGCTTTCATGGTGTGCCAGGAATTGGAGTAAGCCCCTGTTCTTCATTACAGTTTTATAATTCTGCTTAGCCAATTATTTTAGCTCCTAACAAGTGAGAAAAATGGGATTCAGATAGTCAGTAGCCACCCAAACTGCAGTGTGCATAAGACGTAATGAATGAAGGTCTTACTAAACTCAAAGGCAAAATTTAATTATTACCCTAAAAACATATTTAAAAATTATTTTTATGATTTGTGTGTGTGTGTGTGTTTTTTGGTTATGCACACACAAGTGCATTTTTTTTAATAATGGCAAAGGGAAGACTTTAATGTTTTTTAACAGGAGATTGACATGATTCAACTAAGTTAGACTTTTTTGGATTTTAAAACAGTCTGGCTGTAGAATGAATTTAGAAAGACTGGATGAGGGAGAGAAGAAGATATTAGTGGCAGAGAGGTGTTTTGAAATGCTATTTTGGAAGGCTTTAAAAATAATGAAGATTCAAGTTAAAGTGATATAAGGTGCAGTTAGAATTAGACATATTCAGTAAATATTGAAAAAAACACTTGAGAATGTTTGGTGACTAAATGTGGAGAGCAATGGACTAAGGTATTCTATGACTAATACTGGGGATACAGGATGGCAAGTATGGTGGGTTGAACTATGTTACCCCAAAAGGTATATTCAAGTCCTGACCTCTGAAATCTGTGAATGTGATATCATTTGGAAGTAGAGTCTTTGCAGATATCAAGTTAAGATAAGCCCCATGGTATATTGGCTGCTGCTGCTAAGTCACTTCAGTCGTGTCTGACTCTGTGCAACCCCATAAACGGCAGCCCACCAGGCTCCCCCATCCCTGGGATTCTCCAGGCAAGAACACTGGAGTGGGTTGCCATTTCCTTCTCCTAAATCCAATGACTGATATCCTCAAAAATGATAGGACACACAGAGACACGCACAGGAAAGCAGGCCATGTGCACACGGAACACCAAGGATTGGTGGCAACGGCCAAAATGTGGAAAGAAGCATGGAAGGAATTCTTTCTTTCTCAGAGCTTCCCAAAGGAGCCAAACCTGGCGACAATTTGATTTTGGAGCTCTAACCTCTGGAACCATGAAGAATACATTTTGATTGTTTTAAGCCAGCGTTTGTGGTAATTATCTAGGAACATATTACAGCAAGCAAGATTATTGGTAGGGGAGGCGGTATTATTGATTCAGATTTTTGTTAGTTATATTTGAGTTCACTGTGAAAAACTCCAGAAGGCATTGAAAATATAAAATTTGAAGGTAAGGAAAGACACATGAGCTGAATCTACAGATTAGGAATTTTCTTAAAACTTTTTCATTAATTTTAAAATATTGCCTCCTTTATTTCATTCAATGCTCAGATTAAGTTCATCTCAGAGAATTTATCTGATCATCCAATCTGAAGTAGCTCTTCAACTACACCTATATGTAACATATTTTAATTCAACTTATTGTTCTTATTACTCAATATTATTTTCTTTTCTTTCTCACATATTTTAACTTCCTCATCAGGAGGCTTCGGGATATGAAGACGTTAGAATGGAGTCTATTGTTTCACTCTGTTTCTTAGGAGTTGCCAGAGGATACTGCCTTCACTAAGAGAAGAGGAAATGTAGGAAGTGAGAAATGTACTAGGGGTATGGTGGTCCCAGCATCTCTGAGATGCTCAGTAGAAGGTGACCTCCAGGGGCTGGCAGTGATGGCAGCGTTGCTCCTATTATTTATGAATATCCAAGTCTAAAGGAAAAGCAGGATGGGAGAGGCTAGTTTTGAACTCACACCTATATGCTACAAGATGGATGCAGTTTCACTATTAAACAGTGAGATTAAAGTGACAGCATGTGTTGACCCACAAGCATCTATAGCAATGGGTCAAGTAGATCCTAAGGGTTAAACAGATGAATAGCCACTTTGTGTGATACTTTATATAATCAGTGACTGATACCAATCACAGAAGTAGACTATTATAGCCCATCTTTCTATGTCTAAACCAGTTTTCATTGTCAAATGGGCTTCCCTCACCAGTACTCTCACATGAGTGTGCAAGTGCGGCACATGTGTGTGCATGCATGCACACACACACACAATGAGGATGTGAGTGATCTTGAGACAAACTGGAGAAACAATTAGAAAATACATATAATGTAAACACTCATAAGCTAAGAAAAAAGTAAAAGTAATATAAGAGCAGGGGCACAAACTATGTCCTAAGATGTAGATATGAATTTGACAAAACCAAGACCAAGAGAGACTATGATTTATGCTTTAAGTCACATTTTAGCCTAGAGTAACCTACTTTTTTTTTTTTTTTTCCTCAGTAAACAGTAATTGAATAACCAACTCAAGTTTCAAGTATACTACATATTGGAGTGTGGTTTCAGTTTGTGCAGTACTTTGCTGAAAGATCAAGTTAATCAAGATAGTCATATATAAGAATTTTTCTACTCAAGATTCATTAAGTACATTCAGGTCCAGGTCAAATAATGGAAAAATTGAATGTAAGCTAAAGTGGGATACATTTCAGTACAACCTTTTATAAGAAGAAAATTGTTTCAGTTCTCAAGAAAGCTTGACATCAAGTGGAAGAAACTTTAGATGAATACTATAAATTAATTCTAGGAAGAATGATTGTTCAGGATGAACTAAAGATAAGGACAGAGAGCCATATAATTATTTGTTGGAACTCACTGCCACTACTTTAGACCTTACATTTATGCTGTTTTAAAATATATCTTACCTCACAAAGATATATAAGAACTAGCTTTATATGGGCTTCCCTGATAGCTCTGGAGAAGGCAATGGCACCCCACTCCAGTACTCTTGCCTGGAAAATCCCATGGACGGAGGAGCCTGGTAGGCTGCAGTCCATAGGGTCGCTAAGAGTCGGACACGACTGAGCCACTTCACTTTCACTTTTCACTTTCATGCATTGGAGAAGAAAATGGCAACCCACTCCAGTGTTCTTGCCTGGAGAATCCCAGGGATAGGGGAGCCTGGTGGGCTGCTGTCTATGGGGTTGCACAGAGTCGGACAGGACTCTAGCGACTTAGCAGCAGCAGCAGCTGATAGCTCAGTTGGTAAAGAATACGCCTGCAATGGAGGAGACCCTAGTTAGATCCTGGGTTGGGAAGATCCACTAACAAAGTGATAGGCTACCCACGCCAGTATTGTTGGGCTTCCTTTGTGGCTCAGCTGGTAAAGAATCCACCGGCAATGCGGGAGACTTGGGTTCGATCCCTCAGTTGGGAAGATCCCCTGGAGAAGTGAAAGGTTACCCACTCCAGTATTCTGGCCTGGAAAATTCCATGGACTGTATAGCCCATAGGGTTGCAAAGAGTCGGACATGACTGACTCTTCACTTCACTTCAGCTTTAGATACAGTGAAATAGTGAGCAAGTGTCAGATTATAACTTAAGATGTGCTAGTATTTTCTTCTGTTAACAACTGAAGTAAAATTGTCTTGGTTTCTGAATAATCTGGACAAAAAATGTATTGGTTTCATGATTTGGATATGACTTTAGGGGAAAAAATAAATATTGCAAAATGTGTTAGACATGTGTTGCATGCATCCTCAGTCACATCCAACTCTTTGTGACCCTGTGGACTGTAGCCCACCAGGCTTCTCTGTCCAAGGGTTTTCTTAGCAGGAATACTGGAGTGGGTTGCCATTTTCTCTTTCAGGGGCTCTTTCTGACCCAGTGATCAAACTTGCATCTCTTGTGTCTCCTGTATCGACAGGAGGCTTCTTTACCACTAGTACCACCTGGAAAGTGGATAATAAATATGGTGTTAGCCTTTTTTATCCCTAGCATTACAAGACTGGAGTCACCTTAGAATTAAGAATGAGTATTTCTAACTGGCATTGAATCCTGTACATATAATGCCCCTGCAAAAAATCATAAAAGGCTTTAATAGTTTTTAGGATTTAATAGTTTTCTAGCAACAAAATTCTGCCCCATATCCCTAGCATATATGTGTGCTTAGTCGCTCAGTTGTGTCTGACTCTTTGTGACCCCATGAACTGTAGCCCTCCAGGCTCCTCTGTCCATGGGATTCTCCAGACAAGAATACGGGAGTGGATTGCCATGCCCTCCTCAGCATATATATGACACTTCAATTATACTGCCATTTGGAAATAAATATACCTTGCATGAAGGCCAAAGGTGTAACTTCATCTGGAGTTTATTTATTTACAGTTTTCTTACTGCCAAAAGATTGGAACATGGTTGCTGGTATAAACACAAATCCCTATTTTAAGCCTGAATCTACTACTAATTAGTTATCTGATGTTAGTCCGAGTGCACCCACCTAAGCTTCAGAGTCCTCATCTGAAACATGAAAGAGTAAGTTTAGATAATATAATTACTGCGGAAATCTTTTAAAAAATTATCAGTGACTATTCACTGTTCAATAACATCATGGAAGTGCCATATAAATAATGGTGTATCATTGAAATAAGAACATTCTAAAGACCATTAATTTGCCTTAAAGATAGTTCTTTATATTTTGTTTACTTCCATACTATCAGACTTCTGTGTCTCCTTTACAGAATATGCCAAATTCCATGGCCAAGCTCTCCCCATAACTGTTACATCTAATGACTCATAAACAGCTATCTTCAGTCTGTGCTAGATCCAAGCAAAATTGAAACCTTAGATGAGACTTTGTATTTCACATTGAAGTCGTGTCAATTCATGATCTTGCTACTACTGCTTCTCCATAACTTTAAACCATTTATGATCTAACCTGCCATCTTGGTTGAGCCTCTGTCATCTCTGGACGTCATGATTTGTGCTTTTTGTGTGTGTATGTATGTGACTGATCGTATCTACATCCAATTTTTTACATACACACATTATTACAAACAATTACAAACATTATTATTTTTATGCTTATATGCTGAATTTAATCCTTTCATCATACCAGTGTTACCCCTGAATTTTCTACTGTTTCATGCAACAATTTAAGAATTACATAAATGAAAATAACTTTAGCTCTCTATTAGTCATTCCCTTATAAGAAGCTGTAAGTATATAGTCCTAGAAACAATCTTCAATCACAGAATCATTTCTGTAAATTCCTGGTTCATCACTAGTGTTTTCAGATCTTCATTTACTGTTAATGGTAATGTTCTATAATAATTGTTCAGATAAGAGATCAATTTTCTTATTCAAAAAAAAGGAAGATTAGTGAATGAGCCGACCTTTCCCTTGCAACATAGCCAGATAATGACATTGGGTTCTTGTAAACTGACACTGACCTGTATATATCACTTGACAACATAGGGTATATTTGTTTAAAATGTTTCCCTTTGAGATGTATTTCAGAAAACCAAGTCTGTCCTTCATATACATGCTATTGTTTTAGAATTATGCTAAAAGTAAATAAAAATAGGTAAGTGAAAATAAACTAAGAGAATCTTATTATAGAAAGGACTACTTTAAAGTCCCATAAAGTTCACTGTTGGTTCAGAAATTACCACTTTTTGACCAAATGAGCAATATGGTGCCATGAACCAGAGTTGATAAAGTTTCCTGTTTGGCCTTTCTTCCAAGCCTGTATTTCTTTTTTTTCTTTCTGTTTCTCCATATTTCTCTTTCCAAGTTTAGCTTTTATTGTCCCTCTATATTCCCTTGTGTGTCTCTTTACACTTTCTGTGCTTTAGTCTTCTCTTCTTTGTCATTGACTGGACTTGATTATAATATAAAAAGCATTTAGAATGTTTTATTTTTCTAAAGTAAAATTACATTAATTAAAAAAAATTAATTGGTTTGGTAGGCAAATATTCTTGTACTACTTTTAGGCTTCTAAAATTGTCCCATTGGGATTCCTAATCTTAGACTGATTTCCTAATGTAGCACCCTATACGTCAAATCCTTCTTCTTTGTTAAGTCATTCTAATAATGTTTACATCCTTATAAGACACTGGAGTGTCAGTCTTTTCTTCAGATTAATCTCCACTTTCATAACCTATTAAAAAAAAACTTTACTGGGATTAAATAACATGCCTCAAATTTCATATATTTATAGTATCCCATATGGGAAATTTAAACATATGAATAAAACTGTAAAACCATTAAGTTAATGAGCAATCAAGATAGTAAACATATTCACTCCCATTAAGTTTCCTGTCTTCTTTTGCCATCTCAAGGCAATCACTGGTCTGCTTAATATCACTGGACTAGTTTGTATTTTCTAGGAATTTTGGGCTGCTGTCTATGGGGTCGCACAGAGCCAGACACTACTGAAGCAACTTAGCAGCAGCAGCAGCATTTCTATTCTTTTTGGTCTGACTTCATTCACTCAGCAAGATATTTTAACTTCGATTTACGCTATTGTCTGCACAGTCTATTTATAAGTGATTTGTTAAATGGGAATTGTCATGTTGGTTCATGTATCTATTCACCCTGGATGAGTGATTCAGCATAAAAAGGCTGAGAATGATGACTGATCTCCCTAGACATTCATGTTTGGGATGTTTGAACTTGAGATACAGGCGAGATGCACAGTTAATAGCAGGTGCAGAATCTAAAACCAATGCAGAAAAGGAGACGGGTTTCATATGACAAAACCAGTGATCTCCCACATTACATAAGATGGCATTTAAGTCCTCATGGATCCTAGGGGTGATTCACAGAGCATATTTTGAAAAACCAGTCCTTTAGCTGAAAACAAGTATGTGTTTATCTACATATTTAAACATAAATATATGCATTTAATTCTCTCCTAGGGTACATATCAAATTAGTAACCAAATGAAGCCATCTATACATTCTCTTTACCTATTTTGTATTTTAGGCAGAGAATCAATCATCCTACCTTCCTTGAAGTACTTTATTTCAAGGTGATAAATTAGTTGATGAAGGAAACTATAAAAATAATATAGAAGAACTCCATATATTAAAGATAAAAAGAATGACAGAAAAATCACCTTCTCTAACCCTTATTGAAATAATCAATCTATTCAATAATTATTAACAAAAGCTTATCTTAGTTTTCTGAATGTTGAGCTTTAAGCCAACTTTTTCACTTTCCACTTTCACTTTCATCAAGAGGCTTTTTAGTTCCTCTTCACTTTCTGCCATAATGGTGATGTCATCTGCATATCTGAGGTTATTGATATTTCTCCTGGCAATCTTGATTCCAGCTTGTGCTTCTTCCAGCCCAGCGTTTCTCATGATGTACTCTGCATATAAGTTTAATAAGCAGGGTGACAGTATACAGCCTTGACGTACTCCTTTTCCTATTTGGAACCAGTTTGTTGTTCCATGTTCAATTCTAACTGTTGCTTCCTGAGCTGCATATAGGTTTCTCAAGAGGCAGGTCAGGTGATCTGGTATTCCCATCTCTTTCAGAATTTCCCACAGTTTATTGTGATCCACACAGACAAAGGCTTTGGCATAGTCAATAAAGCAGAAAAAGATGTTTTTCTGGAACTCTCTTCCTTTTTTGATGATCCAGCGGATGGTGGCAATTTGATCTCTGGTTCCTCTGCCTTTTCTAAAACCAGCTTGAACATCTGGAAGTTCGTGGTTATAATGCATTAAAAATTATTATAACTGTATTATGCAAAATATCCTTGTTGCTTCTCTGTTTTATAGATGGTAGTTTGTATCTCTTAATCCCATACCCCGAATCTGCCCTTCTATTTCTTCCTTCTCCCTTTAGTAGCTACCAGTTTGTTTTCTATATCTGTGAGACTGTATATGTTTTTCATATATATTCACTTGTACTACTTTTTAGATTCCATATAAAAGTGATATCATAACAGTATTTGACTTACTTCTCTAGGTCCATCCACAATGACGCAAACAGCAGAATTTTCTTGTTTATAGCTGAGTAATATTTCAGTGTGTGTGAATATGTACGTTTTACTTTTGTTGCCCTTACTTGAGGAGACCTGTTCAAAACAGTATTGCTAAGAACATGCACTGTTGGTGGGAATATAAATTGGTGCAACCAACATGGAAAACAGTACGGAGGCTCTTAAAAAAATTAGAAGAAAAGATCCTTTGAAATTTTACTTCACTTTGGGTAGAGGAATAGCTGTGTAACTGAAGTGCTTGTTATTTTATTTTGGCTACAGTAATTTTCATCCAAGACAATTTCATATATTTTATTATCAATAAGATATTTACCTTTTACTAGTGTGGAAAATCAGAGTGGATATTTGTATATTCCTTGGTTAAAAATGCTATTAAATCTTTAGAAGATGCATGCTAAATCAGTAGCTATTTTGCTACTTTAAATCACTGTGTATGTGAATACATCTCTTTAGTGTAATTGAAAATATAAGCATTCCTTTTCTGAAAGTAGTTCTTAAAATGACTTTCATTTTCACAAAGCTGCTTATTTCATTAGCAAGAGTAAAGGCAAATCAAACGAATTAAAGAAATATCAAGTTCCTGATGTTGGCACACTGACAATATTAAATAACATTCAAAGGCTCTTTTTAAGTGACAAGGCAAATATCATTTCAAGGTTATAAATAACTTTGGAGAGTTCAATAATATTTTTCTTTATTAAAGAAAAGTATAATGTAGCTCAGTTGGTAAAGGATCTGCCTGCAATGCAGGAGACCTGGGTTTGATTCCTGGGTCAGGAAGATCCCCTGGAGAAGGAAATGGCAACCCACTCCAGTATTCTTGCCTGGAGAATCCCTTGGACGGAGGAACCTGGCAGGCTACAGTCCATGGGGTTGCAAGAGTCAGACATGAATTAAGTGACTAAACCACCACCATAATGGATAAAGTTCTGAAAGGAATGCTATGCTAAGTCACTTCAGTCGTGTCCGACTCTGTGCGACCCCATAGACAGCAGCCCACCAGGCTCCACCATCCCTGGGATTCTCCAGGCAAGAACACTGGAGTGGGTTGCCATTTCCTTCTCCAATGCATGAAAGTGAAAAGAGAAAGTGAAGTCGCTTAGTCATGTCTGACTCTTAGTGACCCCATGGACTGCAGCCTACCAGGCTCCTCCGTCCATGGGATTTTCCAGGCAAGAGTACTAGAGTGGGATAGAGGGTATTGTCAGGCATGCCTCAGGAGTTAGCAGTGAACTGGTTGTTTAGGGAAGCCCAATGCTTGATTCTTTTGTATGCATGAAATATCATTACTTGTCCAAGCACCAGCACATAGCCATTTCATAATAAATTCAAATCATGGAGGAACTTTAAGTATTCTTCTGGGAAGAGCTATTAGAAATACCTCTGCTTTGAAAGGTTAATGATTCCAGAGAAGTCAAAAATATTGATGTAATATTAGACTAAATCATGTACTGCATTGATATGCAGGCATGTTTGAATCATTAAATATTTTTAAATGAATTATTATTCACAGGTGGTCCAAATTCAAGCCTTAGCTTTGCTGTGACATTTGCAGTTTACTGAAAAAGAATATGTGGCTTTTACCACCACAAATTCAAGTCACATAGAATTAGTCTACGATGCCAAAGTCTATCTGAAATACAATTTTAGTTCAATATCAATTTTTTTCTGTTATTTTACAGCATTTGCTGAGTTTTTAGAGAAATCATAAATAGTATATTCCCAAGCATGCTGTTTTATTTTAAATAACTTTTGGTATGATTAGAAGTCTCCAAAATATATTATTATTTTATTATTTTATAGTATTTATGATATATACATTCAAACTTCAGTGATATTTATTATTAGAAATAATTGAGATATAGAACAAAAAGCAGGAAAATAGTTTCCTGAAGCTTACAAAAGAATTCTAAAAATAAATTAGTATTAAAGTTATTAAATAAAATTAGTAAATTACATTAAATGTTAAGCTTAAACTTTATCTAAAGTTTCAGCAAACCTAAAAACAATAAAAATTCAATGAAGATGTACAAACATTAGAGAAAAAAAGCTATGCTTTGAGCAGTTGTTCAGCTGCACAGTCATGTCCAACTCTTTGCAACCCCATGGACTGCAGCATGCCAGGCCTCCCTGTCCCTCGCCATCTCCCAAAGTTTGCCCAAGTTCATGTCCATGGTCAGTGATGCCATCCAACCATCTCATCCTCTGATGCCCTCTTATCCTTCTGCCCTCGATTATTCCCAGCATCAAGGATATTTTCAATGAGTTGGCTATTAACATTATATGACTGAAATACTGTAGCTTCAACTTCAGCATCAGTCCTTCCATTGAGTATTAATGTTTATTCCCTTAAGATCGACTGGTTTGAACTCCTTCCTGTCCAAGGGACTCTCAGGAGTCTCCTCCAGAAGCACAGTTCAAAGGCATCAATTCTTTGACGCTCTGCCTTCTTTATGGTTCAGTTCTCACATCTGTAAGTGACCGTATGGGAAGACCATAGCCTTGACTATACAGACCTTTGTCGGCAGAGTAATGTCTCTGCTTTTCAACACATTGTCTTGGTTTGTCATCACATTCCTGACAGAAAGCAGTCGCCTTCTGATTTCATGGCTGCAGTCACCATCCACAGTGATTTTAGAGCCCAAGAAGAGGAAATCTGACACTGTTTCTACCTTTTCCCTTTCTATTAGCTGTGAAGTAGTGGGGCCAAATGCCGTGATCTTATTTTTTTTTTTTTTTTTTAATATGTAGTTTTAGGCTGGCATTTTCACTCTCCTCCTTCACCTTCATCTAGAGGCTCTTTAGTTCCTCTTTGCTCTCAGGCAAAATGTTATCATCTGCATATTTGAGGTTGTTGATGTTTCTTCAGCCTATTTTGATTCCATGCTTTGTGTACCAATATTTTATACTAGTATTTTATGCCAGTATTGTCCAGGCAAGTATCCTGGAGTGAGTAGCCCTTCCCTTTTCCAGGGAATCTTTCCAACACAGGGATCGAACCCAGGTCTCCTGCATTGCAGGCAGAGTCTTTATCACCTAAGCCACCTGGTCTTTACCATCTAAGCCCATTTTATACCAATGTAGGGAAATACTAGAGAAGCAGAAAGAGTAACACAGAAATATTTCATAAAGCTCCAAAAAGTAATGCAGTTTATTGGGAATTAAGAAATAATCCTTTTAATATTTTTCTCTACTATATCATGTTTATTATTATTTATCCCTCCATATCTGATCCCTCCATATAGTCATAGAAAGCTTCATAAGAACTTTCTTTTCTCCAATTCCAAATTTACAGAAGTAGAAACTAAGGTTCAGGAAATTACATAATTTATTCAAGATCTCTAAATTTAATGTGGTATCATGGGTCTTCTTTCATCCCAATTCTAGTGCTCTTAATCACTCTACTAGCATACCATTGTTTATGAACATGAGCTGTACACTCTCTCTCTGACTACACAAAACTCCTTAGCAAGTTGTAGTGTCATATATCTTTGCTTTACATTCCTTGTCTTTTACATGAAAGATTTGGATTAGTTAAGCCGTACGTTTCTCAATGTTAAAAACATGGTAACATTGTGGCTCTCCATTATTAACATACAAGATGGTTTAAATTAAGTATTAATACCTTCAGTGGTGATTAAATTGTGCATATAATTGTGCATAGGTTTTCTGATCATTGTTACAGCAGACTGTAAGTTTTGGAACGGACTTTCAAGGCCTTCACACTTTTTTCATATGTTTACTCTCAACTCTCTCACAAATCCGATGCTTACATTCTCAAAGAAATTCAATTTATCTTTAAATTAGACCAAGAATAAATTTTCCTATGCTGTTTCTTAGCCGTATGCTTTGGTTTATTTTGTTGGGTTGGCCAAAAAGTTTGTTCACGTTTTTCCATATAATGTAGTGGAAAAAGGTGAAGAAACAAACTTTTGGTCAACCCAATATATTTTATCTAATGGTGCTATTTAGAAGGGTTATAATTCCTCTTCCATATGATAGCCCTGAAGATTTCTTTTCCTTGCTAAGCAGCCCTGATTATGAGTCTTAGTATAACAGAGGTTCCAGACTTTCATCCTTCCAATATTTTTCCTTACTTGAAGTGTTTTAGATTACCTGAAACCCTTTTGATTTATGGCTCCCAGTACTAAATACGATGTGCTCAGTCAAGTTCAATAGTTCATTTATTTTAATGCAAATAAAATGTTATAGATCATACTACATTAAAGGAAAAAAATCAAATGTTACTTTGAGTTTAATGGCGTTGACCTGCATTTCAATTTAAAAATTAAAATATAGTCTAAAGTACAATATGCACAGTAAATGAGTCATAGCATCAATGTTAGTATGTTAAAAAACCCAAAGATTTATATTATGCATCATAAAAGTAGTTTATTAATAGCATGCTCTCACTTGTCATCACATTAATACTTAGAAAGATAATATATATCATAGATTTTTTTTTACTATAAAATTAAAATCTTTAGGCAGATGATTATATATCACTGTCATATTTTGTTAGAAAAATATTTTTGAAAGAAATTGCTGAGTTTCAATTTCACTTTGTTCAATGTCAGAAATGCTTATGATAATACATTTAGGAAACAGAATCAAGAAAAGTTTGTCAAATCTGAATGAATTGAATTTATTAATATAATTTGCTAATAGCAAATTGCGAACTAGGTAAGGATTCAAAGGAGGATTTATATACAAGTGATTAAATTATTTCTGTATCATCTCAAGCATATATTTGATGCTTCAAATACACGCTTGTTTATAACACAATACATTTTCTGATGTTGCTCCATTTGTCAGCGTTTTTAAGTCACTGAAGAATATATTACATACTGTTGTTTTAGTTGAGCTATATAACAGCCACACTACCCAGGAAATAAATGCATCAAATCAAAAAATCATTAGTCTCTTTAAGTATCTTAAAACTATAACTCAATTTGTTGTAAAACATTTCATCACATTTAAAATTCATCTTTTTAAATCAATGAAACTATCTGAAAACTGTCTGAAAAAATATTCTGTATCATATGGCCAGTTTAGAAATAATACAACATCATCAAGAATGTTTATTACTTATCTACTTTTTCTATAAAATTGAAAAGTATTATAACTTTTAAAAATGTAAGGAAATTTAGTAATTGAGATCCTAAAATGCTTACATGTAAGTAATCCTTGGAAATTTGTATTTATGGGTTGGTTAGACAATTCTAATGAACTATCTAGATAGTCACCTTGCTCCTTGACTGGCGGCTGGTTAGCTTAAAATGGTCTCAACTGACATGGTAAACTCTGTTCTGGGAGCCCATGCTGGCTGATGGTATCAGAGTTTGAATAGAAAAAGCAGATGTATGCAAGGGTCTTATCAAGTTTAGTCTCACAACTAGCTACATACTATTTCCATTCACTTTATTGGCACAAACAAGTCACAAGTTCAGCACAGTGCAAATGATAGAAGAAGACATTCTACCTAATGAAATGAGCTACAAATTCAGATCACAGGGTAAGAAAACAGGAGGGGTAGAAAATAGAGGGCATTTGGAATTCGTCCAGCACATGTCTGTGAGTCTTCACTTATATTCTTGTTCCAAGTCTACATGTATTAGAGTTAGTCTGCCTATAACTAATGGAAGATCCTCCCAAAGTTAGCCAAAAGGTTGACTGTCAGCCCTAGCTTTGTGCTTTTACTACTAAGGATTCCTCTGTTCTATATCTTTATGATTATTTTAATAAAATTCAAGTGTATTTACCATAAGCAGTGATTAAGAGTTTATTAAAATAGGTAACTCGTAAAAGATGATGCTGTGAAAGCGCTGCAATCAATATGCCAGCAAATTTGGAAAACTCAGCAGTGGCCACAGGACTGGAAAAGCTCAGTTTTCATTCCAATCCCAAAGAAAGGCAATGCCAAAGAATGCTCAAACTGCCGCACAATTGTACTCATCTCATACGCTAGTAAAGTAATGCTCAAAATTCTCCAAGCCAGGCTTCAACAATATGTGGACCATGAACTTCCAGATGTTCAAGCTGGTTGTAGAAAAGGCAGAGGAACCAGAGATCAAATTGGCAACATCTGCTGGATCATGGAAAAAGCAAGAGAGTTCCAGAAAAACATCTATTTCTGCTTTATTGACTATGCCAAAGCCTTTGACTGTGTGGATCACAATAAACTGTGGAAAATTCTGAAAGAGATGGGAATACCAGACCACCTGACCTGCCTCTTGAGAAACCTATATGCAGGTCAGGAAGCAACAGTTAGAACTGGCCATGGAACAACTAACTGGTTCCAAATAGGAAAAGGAGTATGTCAAAGCTGTATATTGTCACCCTGCTTATTTAACTTCTATGCAGACTACTGCTGCTGCTGCTAAGTCGCCTCAGTCGTGTCTGACTCTGTGAGACCCCATAGACGGCAGCCCACCAGGCTCCCCCGTCCCTGGGATTCTCCAGGCAAGAACACTGGAGTGGGTGCAGACTACATCATGAGAAATGCTGGGCTGGAAGAAGCACAAGCTGGAATCAAGATTGCCAGGAGAAATATGAATAACCTCAGATATGCAGATGACATCACCCTTATGGCAGAAAGTGAAGAGGAACTAAAGAGCCTCTTGATGAAAGTGAAAGTGGAGAGTGAAAAAGTTGACTTAAAGCTCAACATTCAGAAAACAAAGATCATGGCATCTGGTCCCATCACTTCATGGGAAATAGATGGGGAAACAGTGGAAATGGTGTCAGACTGGTTTTTGGGGCTCCAAAATCACTGCAGATTGTGATTGTAGCCATGAAATTAAAAGACACTTACTCCTTGGAAGGAAAGTTATGACCAACCTAGATAGCATATTCAAAAGCAGAGACATTACTTTGCCAACAAAGGTCCGTCTAGTCAAGGCTATGGTTTTTCCTGTGGTCATGTATGGATGTGAGAGTTGGACTGTGAAGAATGCTGAGTGCCAAAGAATTGATGTTTTTGATCTGTGGTGTTGGAGAAAACTCTTGAGAATCCCCTGGACTGCAAGGAGATCCAGCCAGTCCATTCTAAAGGAAATCAGTCCTGGGTGTTCGTTGGAAGGACTGATGCTAAAGCTGATACTCCAATACTTTGGCCACCTCATGCGAAGAGTTGACTCATTGGAAAAGACCCTGATGCTGGGAGGGATTAGGGGCAGGAGGAGAAGGGGGCGACAGAGGATGAGATGGCTGGATGGCATCACTGACTCAATGGACATGAGTCTGAGTGAACTCCGGGAGTTGGTGATGGACAGGGAGGCCTGGCGTGCTGCGATTCATGGGGTCGCAAAGAGTCCGACACGAATGAGCGACTGAACTGAACTTCATTTATTGAACATGAAAATATAGGTCAATAAATACTGGAGCAACTTATTTTACATTATGGTAATGATTTTTAAACATCGCCTCATTATTAAAGTGATGTAGTGACTGCTATTTTATGGTTTAAATGTGTATTTAGAGTATACATAAATTTACTTTGAAATGTTAGCCATTCTCCCTATATTCTTACCGAACAATTCTGATCTTATGCTTTGAGAAATTCATTCTTTGTATCCATAATAGACATAATAAAGGTCAGCACAGATCCTTTGCTGAAAGGGAATGTAGCCCAGGGGGTCAGAGAGATAATTGAGTCTGAAAGCATAAGTCAGTGTCATCCCAGAATTTATTCCCAAGTTGATAGTGTTATTACAAGGGCACTACCATCTAATAATCCTTTATTCTCTAATGTTAGTCAAGTCTGAAATTAGATAAAAATTAAAATAGAATAAAATACTGTGAGATGCAAGGAGGAAAAGAATATAATCAATATTTCCTACAACTTCAGAAAATAAATCTTCAGGAAGTACTTAGAGTTCATTTAAACAAACAAAATCTCCCAAGCTATTATTTGAAAGTATTTTACTTAGCATTAAAAAGTTGTTACCTGTTAAAATTTTTTTAAACTCTCTTAAATAATATATACCACCAAGTTTTTTATTATCTAGAGAGAAAATTCTCATACAATAGACTTCTAAAAACAGGTGTTTTTTCATTAACTTCCCAAACAGCATGAGCTTAATCTTACCTCTTTTTTATGAAGATGTTTTACTAGGTATATATTTTTCACAGTAAGTTGTTTTTGTGTTCAGGTATAATAAACAGACCATTTGAATTTTGTTTTTAAAATCCACCTTTCTAATTTCCTTCAAATGTCAAATGACCATAGAATGGTCAACATTGATAAATATTTAGTCAGAGTTCAGACTGAGGCTCAACTGGTGTTCAGAGTGTGCTTGTGTATCAAGTACTCTAATAGAGGCGTCCCTGCCAAAGATTAAAGTTGTAGTTTTTCTTCTTTATAGTGAAAGAATTGTCAGAAAACTATCTTGGAGAGGAAATGGCAACCCATTCCAGTGTTCTTGCCTGGAGAATCCCAAGGATGAGGGAGCCTGGTGGGCTGCCGTCTATGGGGTCGCATAGAGTCAGACATGACTGAGGCAATGCAGCAGCAGGCTTCCTTAGAAAGCTTGACAAGAAAGAGACGTAAATTAAACTCTTTGTATTCTGAGAGTTGACCGTAAAATTAAGGCCACTGGATAGAGTGAGGGGTGAGGGATGAAGAGGTAGGATAATCAGGGGAGTTAATTTGTGTTCTGGATCTTTCCTGAGGTGTTTCTGGAGCCAGTCAATGTCCTTATAGAAGACTGGGGAAACAGAGAGAGAGAGACTGTTTGTGGGAACTAAGCAGTCTGTATGTTGAGAGCTACACCTTTGTTTGAGGCTGAGGAGGTGCCTTGACCAGAGAAGAATTGTGTGCAGTGTTCAGGATCTATCCTATATGCTGAGCCCAAAGGTCAATGTATTTTGACACCCAAATAAGAAGACTAGGAGCTGATTAGATGTCAGATCTTTCTGTATCTTTAAGAGTTAAAATAATCACTTATGAATTATTCAAGTCTTAATTAGAATACTTGACAATTCATGGGGCTCTGAAAAAAGAATTGATGGGTTTGTAAGTGATGGGTTAGAAAAATACAAGGAAGGTGATCCTCTCTACCTGAAATTTAACAACCAGATAATAGCCCTAAGAAGTTAATCTGAGAAAGTGCTGTGCTCAAAATATCTTTATTTGTGGTAGACAACATAGATGTTGGGAATAGAGCTTTCAACATTTTTGTGATGTTGGTAATAGGTCACAGAAGAAGGAAAATGATAAATAATAGAAAGCCTTCCTTCAGCCAGACTCCCAGGGACCAAGTCTGGACACAGAGGGGAGGAGTAAGGCAGAAATTAAACCAGTTTTCAGAACAGACAACAGAGTTTTGACACAAAAGTGCCAATTCTGAGCCTAGATGCTGACATATATAATCCAGAATTGAGAAATGTTCCTTTTCTCCCTATATATTATGTAGTTTTGTATTTTTTTTTCTCTATGCTATGACGTTTTGACATCATAAAACAAAAACTAACTTTTCTTGCTGAGCAGAGACTGTCCCTGCTGGCTAGGCAATTCTTAGATTTAGCAAAGGACCCAGTAGGGAACATACCTTTGATATGCAAACTAACCCATCTAGCACCGTATCTCCTTGCTCCAGCATGTGCAGCCTAGGAGGTGATGTTCTTGTCTTCATCAGCCCGAGGCCAGTTTCCAGGCAACTAAAGACCCATCTGCTACTGCTAAGTTGCTGCAGTCGTGCCCGACTCTGTGCGACCCCATAGACGGAAGCCCACCAGGCTCCCCCGTCCCTGGGATTCTCCAGGCAAGAATACTGGAGCGGGTTGCCATTTCCTTCTCCAATGCATGAAAGTGAAAAGTGAAAGTGAAGTCGCTCAGTCGTGTCCGACTCTTAGCGACCCCATGGACTGGAGCCCACCAGGATCCTCCGTCCATGGGATTCTCCAGGCAAAAGTACTGGGGTGGGGTGCCATTGCCTTCCCCAAAAGACCCATCTAACCCAAGTTATCTGAAATTATTCAAATTAGCCTGTGCTACACTGTTGACCCTGCCTTGCCGTACTCTGCCTATGGAACCCTCAATACAGGCCATGGGCTGGGCTCCTCCTGCTCTTTCCCTGCTGCCTCCTGTCCTATGCTAGTGCCGTCCCCCATGGCCCTAAGTAGCAGGCATTGACTCCCTTCTCTGGGACCTGTGACTATAATCAACTTTTTCCTTGTAGGCTTGTTCTCGTTTTGTCCTGTGGTTGCACCAGCTTTAGCATACCATGTCCAACATACACAACTTGAAAACAACCCCACTCAGCCCCAGGGATCTGCATAGCTTTGTCAGCTCAGGGGTCAGAGTATCTGCCATGGGGGAAGAGGTACTGCCACTGAAGGGACAGCAGTGCCCATCACCAGCCACTGGCACGCCCAGCAGAGCACTTCTGCAAAAGAACAGAAAACCGGCGCAGAGGTCTTTCTGATTCCCCTTAGACATATTCTAGAGACTCCCAGAAACAACTGGGAGAGATGTTGAAGTAGACATTGATTTCCTCAAATTATGCAGAGAACAAGCCAGCAGTATTTGGGAATTTATATTAGTGTGACCTGATTGGACCTATAGGCTAGAGAGGCATGAGGACATTCTGATTTCAAATTAGTTATTGAATATGTATGCATAGTTCAAGGTGTACTTGGCTCTTGCACTTACCAAGGGTGAATGAGTGTTTTGTTTGGCTTTGACTTTTTAAACATAATTATTAAAAATTGATTTAAGGGAGGTCACATGAGGGTGAACAGTTTGCTATCTGCTGTACTCAGTGTCATAAACTCTATAACTGAGTATTCCCAATGCTGTTCAAATAAATGTTTATTAAGCTGAAGTGAAATAAACAGGAAAATCCAAAATAGTATAGGGAAAGTACTCATGGAGGAAAACAAACATAGTGAGCAAGGAAGGGACTTTTCTTTTTCATTTTGACCAGAATAAGTTGTTGTCAGTTACACATCCCTAATTACTTTAAGCATTATCAGCTCATGATGTATAAGTATTCCTAGAGGAGGAAATGGCAGTCCACTCCAGTATTCTTGCCTGGAAAATCCCATGGACAGAAAAACCTAGTGGGTTATAGTCCATGGGATTGCAAAGAGTCGGACACAACAGAGCACACAGCACACATGTTTAAGTATTAGGTAATACTAGCGAATCTTTGTTGAGTGTTACTATGTGGTACACCCTAGACCAGGCCATTTAAATTTATCATCTCAGCTTCCCTTGTGGATCAGCTGGTAAAGAATCTGCCTGCAAGGTGGGAGACCTGGGTTTAATCCCTGGGTTGGGAAGATCCCATGGAGAAAGGAATGGCTACCCACTCCAGTATTCTTGCCTGGACTGTATAGTCCATGGGGTTGCAAAGAGTCGAACACTTCCTTCACTTCATTTTAATCCTCTCAACAATCCTGAGTAGGACTACTCTGAATTCCTTTTGATTTTTCAATTAGAATATAGAGAAATAGTCTAATAATTTTAGTGAGGGTCCAGGAAATAACTGTGAAGGCCCTAAAATTTTACCCTGCTTACAAACAAATGAGTTAGTCTTCTACAGCTTCACTGATGCTGGCAAGACACAAGTTTTCTGGGTCAGAGACAAAAAACTTTGTTATGTATTACGTGGCAAATAGTGTGACTTTCACATTTATGTCGATTCCTTTGCCCCTAAGTCCCACATGGGTAACATACAGGGATCCAGTTGGGTACCCTGCACACCCAACTGTGTTACAGCTGAGGAAACCTTGACCTAGAAAATCTGCTGTTTTATGAGGAATGATAAGATAACCTGCTTGGACTTAACTCTGGAAAGGGACTTTGATTTTATTTTGCTGACTTCCTTTTCTTTCACTCTTGTCCAGAGGGAGGCACTGTAAATTCTAGTATTGTTCATTATAAACAAGCACACTTGAAAAGATACTGTGGAACATAAGGGCAGTTAGTCTCCACTTAAGAGACATGCAGAAGAAGAAAGAACCACTGAAATATGTCTCCCCAAAATGTCCACCTCTCATATAGGTATATACCATCTTGCCTTCCAGTGAATTTTCCCATGAGTGTACTACTCTGCCCTTAGTCTGATAAATACCCAGTTCTCAATAGTAGAGCTAGGATTAAACCCAGGAATTCTGATTGTTATATATCTAAAATAATATCTAAAGGTGTTGCATAAAGTAAGGATCAATAATAGTTTAGGTACTGAGCACTAACTAACCAATAGAGAAAGAACTTAAACTTCTAGTTTAAAGTGTTGGGCAAAATTAAGTAAAAAAAAAATAATAATAAATATATGAACAAGAGATGAGAAAATTAGAGCTTTACTCTTTGCTATCTTCATTTTCTTCTTTTAAAAATTTTTATAGAAGTATAGCTGATTTACAATGTTGTGTCAGTGTCTGCTGTATAGCAAAGTGAGTCGGCTATACATATACATATATCCCCCTTTTTGGATTTCCTTCCCATTTATGTCACCACAGGACTTCTCTATAGCTCAAAAGGACTTCCTAATTTGCCTGCAATGCAGGAGACTTGGGTTCAATCCCTGGGTCGGGAAGATCCTCTGGAGAAGGGAATGGCAATCCACTCCAGTATTCTTGCCTAGAGAATCCCATGGACAGAAGAACCTGGTGAGCTCCAGTCCATAGAGTCATAAAGAGTCAGACACAATTGAGCAATTAACTACTACTACTGTGTCACCACAGAGCACTGAGTAGAGTTCCTTATGCTATAGTAGGTTCTCATTAGTTATCTATTTTATCCATAATATCATTGGTGTATATATGGAATCCCAATCTCCTAATTCATCCTCTCACGGAACCCTTTATTTGGTGTCCATATGTTTGTTTTCCAAGTCTGTGTTTCTATTTCTGCTTTGTAAATAAGTTAGATGATCTATACCAGTTTTATTCATATTCCACATATATGAGTTGCTACCTTCAATTTTCTTAAGAGTTCTTTAATATCTGTGTAAAAAATCAAATTATACCCTAGTATTGATGATATTTTTGCTTGCTAGCTATAAATTATATTTTATTTCAGAAGGTATATTTATCCATGCAGCAAACATATTTGATACTAATGTGGTCCAGGCCTTCTTCTTCTAGGTGCTGTTGTTCAGCCATATTAAACTATTTGCTCAAATATGCACTGAAAGGATTAAAACTACTGGTTGCTGCTAAGTCGCTTCAGTAGTGTCCGACTCTGTACGACCCCATAGACGGAAGCTCACCAGGCTCCCCTGTCCCTGGGATTCTCCAAGCAAGAACACTGAAGTGGGTTGCCATTTCCTTCTCCATTGCATGAAAGTGAAAAGTGAAAGTGAAGTCGCTCAGTCGTGTCCTACTCTTAGCGACCCCATGGACTGGAGCCTACCAGGATCTTCCGTCCGTGGGATTTTCCAGGCAAAAGTACTGGGTTGGAGTGCCATTGCCTTCCCCGAAACTACTGGTTAGTGGGCATCAACTTCACAAATTATTCTAGATATTGACTCAATAGTCTCACACATCATTTGAAAGCAACATCAGAGCATAGTGATTACAAGTGTGGATTATGGAGTGCGAATGTACTGGTTAAAATCTTAGGTTACCACTGAGTAACTGGGATAAGCATTGTCATAGCCCATATCATGCTATAAAAGATCAATGAGCCCCAGAAAGATGACTTCAAGAGAAAAAGAAAAATAGAGATGACTATTTTTTGTGATGCTGCTTCACTCACTAGGCTCTGCTTACCTCTTTAAGTCTCACCGCTCCTCTTCCCTGGCTCCAGTACCACCACAAGGGAGCCAGGAGCAGATTCATTCTAGTACCTCCCTGTTCCCAACTCCTCCTCCTCCTCCCCACCTACTGCCAATGTCATGTGTATTTCATTGCATTGGAATATCCTGCTAGTTGTCCAGCTCCCCCTACCAAAATGTATACCCAAGAGAGTAGCTTCCTTTCCTCCCTGGTGTATCTTATACAGCAGAGCACTAGTTTGGCATCATTTTCCCTTGACAGGGATATTGCCTGTGTGTTAGTCTGCACTTACCTCTCTGGTAACTCTGCAAGAGCTTTGATTCTCCTTCCTCCCATTCATTTCAAACTTGTGATGTTTGATCTAGTGTAAATATAAAGCAAACTAATAAGGCTTATCAGTTCCAGCAGTCAAATGTAACCTGGTGGCTCAGTGGTAAAGAATCTGCCAGCCAGCGCAAGAGACACAGGCTCAATCCTTGATCCAGCAAGATCCCCTGGAGAAGGAAATGGCAACCCACTCCAGTATTCTTGCTTGGAAAATTCCATGAACAGAGGGCCTGGTGGTCTATAGCCCATGGAGTTATAAAAGTGTTGGAAACAACTTAATAACAATGATCTCTGTTTTTTTAGCAAAATCTTTACATCTCTTACTGTATTACCTTTGATATTTTGAATTTTATGTTGTGATTTTTGGTTTCTTAAATGTATTTTCCAATGATTTCACCATTTTATTAGTTTTCCTGAAAGAACCAATTCATAACTTTTCAGTTCTGTTTGATTTTTGTGTTTTTTGTTTGTTTGTTTGTTTGTTTTTTTCCCCTGAATCACTGAAGAGATTCATTCATCTCTTCTTGCAGTTCCCCCTGATCCCCCGCCTTCCAGAGATACTTTATTTTAATCTAACCATTCTAAAATAGAATTCTAGTAGTTATATCAAGATGTATGGTTCTCAGAGCACTTGAAATGATAGCAATTTAAATAGATATAGTTTCTAAGCCCTACTAGAGATAAAGATTTTCATGTCCTTAATGTGTTAATGGGCTTCCCTTGTGGCTCAGCTGGTAAAGGATCTGCCCGCAATGAGGGAGACCTGGGTTCAATCCCTGCTTTGGGAAGATCCCCTGGAGAAGGGAAAGACTACCCACTCCAGTATTCTGGCCTGGAGAATTCCATGGACACGGACAGAACTGAGCGACTTTCACTTTCAACGCGTTAATCCTAGTCTTAGTAGGGCTTGAACAAGTAGTTTGTACAGGAGAAAACGTGCTTAAAGTGGCAGTGAGCACTAAAATTTGGGAGACTGCAAAGAAAAATGAGAACAAAACATTCTAAGGAGGTGATTTAGAAGAGAAACATTTCCTCTACTTCAAGGAGACTGTTGCAGCTTTCAAAAGTGTTGCTTCTCTACAGCCAACTCGTTGGAGTTTTATAATGTGGATAGATGCCTGGGGCTTTGGGTCTGGACAAGACTTTGATTCCCACAGGACAACCATTTATGTAGAATCAAACAGTTCTTATCTTTGTGTCTTGGACTTTTATAAAGCTTTTTATAAAGAAGGAAAGGTACTCTGAACGCAGCAGGTGTTCCTTAATTCTGTGGGGGTTAAAAAAAGAAGAGAAATACTATAGGTTTTCAGTCTTTTGAGTATCTTGACTTATTCTGAAGTTTGGATATAGATGTGTTTTTCATTTAGTATATGTTTTAGATCAATGAATGCACTCATTATATTTTTACATGTTTTCTGAAGTTTTTTCTATATAATCACATATATGTGTATGTATGTGTAAAGGAAGCATGCATATAAAATGTTTATATTAAGATATAGGTGAAAATAAAGTCTAAAACTATGACTCGTAACATGTAAGAGAATAAAGGGTGCTCCTCTCAATGTTTTAAACACAACAGAAGGGGCCAATCAGTTTCTGAAATGATGTATATCCAGTGACATAGATCAATATATTTTATAACACTGGTCCATATGGCAAGGATGAATTCTGAATACCATAATTTAAGTTTGGTGAAGTAATTCTAACTCATACAAAAGATCTTTCAATAATGTATAACAGCTTCCTACCAGACCAGAGAGACAGTTTGCAAAGATCCCAAACTAGAAACACATGGAAAAGATTTCCAACTCTGAAGCTTATTATCAACACAGAAGCATGACGAGAAGAGGAATATACCTCATCAGCCCCACAGAAAAGAAACCCCATTTCTCCTAACTGTGGAACAAAATGGGCTTAATTAAAGCAACTGAAAATTTTGTTCAGCTGTCCTCAAGACAGCAACTTCAGATGAGTAAAGTCTACAAATAAGATTTTGAGTACTTTCATTTGATCCTAAAGGAGCATTTTGGTAAGAAAGAATTCAAGTCACCTTCAGCAAATGACATACTCTTTAGCCCACTTTCCCTGGACTAGGGAAGAGGAGGGCAGTGACTTCCTTAAAGGGAACTCCACAAGAGCAGTTTATAGAAAAATGTCAAGAGAGGAAGCTGTGATGGATGGCAATGTGGGTTTTAAAACCCCTTTGCTCAAAAATTAGCTACAAATTGTCAGGCATCAGTGATTCCTGGACTCGTCTTTTATTACCTTCTGTACACACACACTGGGAAAGAGGGACTAACCTCCACTTACTGCTGCCTTTCTATAGCCATATTTACATCTGCTTTTCCCTCTTGAGCCATGGAAAATCAGACTATTCAAAGTAAAGTGGTATAGATAGCTTCCCCCAAATGTTAAGAAAATATTTTTAAAGGATCCTTGGTTCGGTAAGCTGCTGAAAGATGATTTCTCTCTGGTAAATTTGAATTTCCAAATCCTAAATTTGAGATCTACTCAGAGATATATTGAGATATATTCTTTTCAAAAGAACTTCAGTAACCTAAAGAAGAATGATGGACATAAAATTTGATAGTTAATCAAATCCTAAAGACTTTTATAGAGCTAGGAGAATAATTTACAGTCTTTGAAGGATACAGAATTCCAGAGTATGCACGGTAATTAGGAAATACAAAAATAAATAAATAAATTTTTCTTTGCAAGATTTAAAAAGCATACAATAAAAAGACTTGTTTTTAACTTAGAAAAGGAAAATAGACTTCATAACAAGTGAAAGCTCCTATTTGGAAATCTCTCATATTTTGGCAGGAACTCAAATCTTCACTCCTAAATCATTAGGGAATATAGGATCTCTCATGTAAGAATAGCAGCTTCCATTATGACTATTTTTTTTTAAATGGGTGAAGGTATGTCATCACATTTTCAGAAGATTCTAATTAGCTTTTATTATTTTGTGTTTATTTTTCTCTTGCAATTTTTTCTTATCAACTGCATCTCAGATATCATCCAGTGTCCTGCTCACTACTGTAATTTGACTAACTGATCTCAAGGTCCCTTCCAGTTGACTAGAATCTGTCAAATGATAGTGACATTTGAATTTGTGCATCTACTGTTTTCTCCTACTAACTCTTACCTTTACATGCAATCATAATTCCTAATGAGAGAACAGAGAAAATTTAATGACATCCTGGGTCCCTCAACAAGGCACCTCTGTGGGCATCAGGCCCTTTAGTATATACTCTCATAAAAATTGCCACCACTGTGCTTATTCAGCATAATTTTTAAGTCACTACTAAATGATAAAAGCACATTTTTTAGAGAGAGAAAAGAAATATGATAAGTAATTTGATAGCTCAGAAGACACAGATGTGTCTTGGCTACTTAAAGATAGAGACATATGTGTTTCATTTCATCTTGTGAGTAAAGATCCTCCTAGAGTAGAATGCCTAAAAGTCACTCCAGGCTGAATGTTTTCATGTTAGTATTCTATGACTGGCTTGGCTAATCCTTGTTTCTCTCATGTAGTTGACTGAGAAACACACTGGCTTAATTATTTTTCTTTTAATTTACTGTATAGTGCCTGGCATACAGCATGTTACAAATAATGTTCCATTAATGTTTACTGATGACATTTTAGCCAGTCATGTAGAATAACATGCACTTTCAGCCACTTATATTGTAATTTATAATTTCACCAGATGAAATTTTATTAGCTAATAAAGTTTTAGCATCCATACAATAAGTTTTCTGCAATCTCTAGGGAAAACAATTCAGTTGTTCATGATCATGAAAGACAAATAGATTCTGAAATGAAGTGACAAGGCAAAGTTTTTAGCAGTTTTGTCCTTTCCTGACTTTCACACACTTCAGATATACCAAATCTAGCAGCTACTGACCTAGACTGATACACAGCTGGAATTTTAACAAAGATTCTCTTTCAAATTTTCTGAATGAGTATGAAGAAATCACTTCCTTTCAAGTTTATTGTCTATATCTGGGAACTAAAAAGTGTTAATGTCACAAAAAAGTGGAAATTATTATACTGCAGCTGTGGGACTTTCAAAAATGCTTATATATATAAACAGTGTGAAGGATTCCATACACACACTGATAGTTTCTCCTATGTAGCACATAGGTGAAATCCTCTATGTGCTACAGTCCTTGGGGTCACAAAGAATCGGACACAGCTGAATGACTGAACTGAACTGATGTACCATAGTAAGTATCTGAATATTATTTTGTTAAAAAGGCAGAGCTCAGGGAACATAACTGAAGTGACATAATGGAAGGAGAATGAAAGCAAGGGCCTTTATTTTATTTCTTGGCCACTCTACGTGGTTTGGGGGATCTTAGTTCCCAGACCAGGCATTGAACCAGTGCCCTCAGCAGTGAACCTGTGGTGCCCTAACCACTGGACCACCAAGGAATTCCCCAAAGTGAAGGCCTTTAAGAAATATATTTAAATAAATATCCTCCCAAAGGGGAAAATGTAAAGAATGTTAAGAATAAACGAGAAACCTATCTTTAAAACTTGTTTTGTGGAGAAAATAAATGTCTAATTCACTTGGACAGACCCAAAGGGGCCTTTGCAACAGTCAGTTGACATTATATGAGAAACTTTAATGTCAAGAACGGTGAGAAGTCTGACATCTTACTCTACGTGCAAGCTAAAATGTCTGTTTCTTAAATATTGGTAGAAGACACGAGATTCCTAGATCAAAGGACAGAAGAAATTTTTTTTCTCTCAACACAGCATGAAACTTTGAGCATGAGTGCATTTGATGTCCATTTTTCAAGTGCAAATTCCCAGTTGTGTTTAGTTTCTAAATGTGCCCAATTCTTTTGCAACCCTATGGACTGTAGCCCTCTACTAGGCTCCTCTGTCCCTGGGACTTTCCAGGCACGAATACTATAGTGGGTTGCCATTTCCTTTTTGAGATCTTCCTGACCCGGGGATTGAGCCACGTCTCCTTTGTTGACATACATATTCTTTACCACTGAGCCACCTGGAAGCCAGAGGTATAGACAAGAAGTCAAGTGACACTTGCATATACAGTGGATTGTATTACAGGAGAGGAAATCTCAGTTTAAAGAACATGAATATTATACTGGAGGGAGGTACTATCTACCTTTCTCTTCAATGCTTTGTGCTATAGAATGTTGCCTTGAAAAAGTATTCTAGAATAATGGCACTCAGTGCTGTTTGTAAAATATTCAGAAATTCATAAGCTCCATAGAGGATTCTCTTCCAGCCTTCAGTATTAGTGATTGACTAATGTAGAATATATGGAAAAGGAAATGACAACCCACTCCCGTATTCTTGCCTGGAAAATCCCATGGAAAATCCCAGAGGAGCCTGGTGAGTTACAGTCCTTGGGGTTGGAGAGAGTCAGACATGACTGAGCACGCATGCAGGCACAAATGTAGACTATAGATTATAGAACATTTAATACTAAACTCATATATTACATCTTTGTCAAATAATGCTATGCCATATTTGCCTTTTGTTAAAACATTATTTTTAAAATGCATTTAACCTGTTGTATAGAAGAAACCACCCTTTTCCAATTGTGTATCTATACCATTTCTTGGTTTTTGTTTTGTTTGGCTCTGCTTAATTTTTCTTCCTCTTATTCTTAATTAAAGAATATGGACTTCTTCCTCCTGGATACTATCCCAGATTTATTTATTTAGGTCAATTTTTCTTTTTTTTTCTTGTTTTGAAGATATTAACTTGAAGGTCATCTGAACATTTTCTGAATCCTTCCCCTAAATCATATAATTTCTCATATTATGAACCATTACTACAAGTGAACATTGTAAGATTTTAAAAAATTAAAATGTATACTCTTTAAACCTAAGGAAGAAGGGTGAAAAAAAGCAATGAAAATCTATAAAAATCACCACATATGTGTTTTTAACTCATGCATTTCATCTGTATAATTAAACACACACACACATACAGACAGACATAGGTACAAATTCATACACATGGCAAAGTGGTCATATATTTGGGTACTAGAGTTTGGTTAAATATGTTCATACCCAGGATTCACTGCCCACAGCAGAGAAGCCATAGTTTCTCCATGGATAGAAATAGAGATAATGGCAGTTAACATATAGGCATCATAAGATTGCTATGAAATGAATAATAAATGTAACAATATTGGTACTTTTAGTGCATTCCTTAAACCTAATAAATGTTCAGTCACTTTTTAGTTATAACTGTAATGCAGAATAATGCAGAAAAAGAGCTAGACTCCCCACCCCTAACAAGCAAGTTGCATGGCCTTTCTGGACATCAGTATCCTCACCTGTGAAGCTAGTAGTATTGCAGTGTTTGATCTCATATGTCCAAGCAAACACCAAGATTCTGTTATCCTGTGGCTATAATTACATGTGATATTTGTTCTGAAGTGTTAGCATTGCAGTGAAACTCAGTCATGAACAACAAACAAATACTATTATTGTAATTTTATTGTTGCGATTATTATTCAGACAACCATAATTATTATTCTGATTCCTAGTGCTTAGCTTTTTGTCTCTATCAGATAGTAATGATTTTTAGTCATCATATTTTCCCTCAGAAAATTTCTTAAGGTAACAACTACTTTAATATTTGTTCTACAAACAAGGAAACTGAAGCTTAAATGGATTAGTGAACTGACTAGGGTCATACAACTGGAAAGGCCTAAAAATAAAGCCTGAAGACTGAAGGAACAGAATGCAATTTAAACAAAAATGGATAATTTGGATGGAGGGTACTGATTTTAAATTAGTGTTTTCTGTAGACTCTAGATTATAAATTTCTGAATAGAATTTTAGGTTTTTCAAAGTTTAAGTTTTCAAAGTTTTTCAAAGATAAGCCCCATTTGTTTTCAGGTCCCTTGAAAACATCTGTAAACAAAGTAGACTTTCAATGAAAACATAGTGACCAAGTCAACAATTCAACTAGCCCACTCTCCTAGCATTATCTCAGTAAGGTATTTTGTTTCTTTTGGTTGACGTGAGCAGTCTCAAGGTATAAAGGAGTAGTATTTTTTTTTTATTGTTTCACTGTAAATATGAAATAGTTAGCTGTAGTGATGACCAGAACATAGTATATTCATTTCAGAAACTCTAGTTATGAGTGTTTTTGCATAAAGGAAATTTTGGCACAAAAATGACAGTGATCATTGACTTCTGTGTGAACATCAAGTGCTTGGCAGGAGTTACACAAAGCAGAGATCAGCATTTAGTGCAGAAGGTCGGGCAGACATCTGTCTTTGCTAAAGACACACCATGTTCTGATGAACTATGGCAGACTGAGAATGTCAACAACATCCCCAGGAGTTACAATCTGGCAAAATCGATATAATCTCTTTACTGGATACAGGAATTTTTTTTTTTTTTTTTTTTGAAGTAATGACATAAATTGTATCAACTCTTCAACTACATGCACCACAATTTTTGTTTAGGGTTTTTATTATTTTTCCTCACACTTAAGAGGAAAAGACAGATACTACCAAAATAAAATGGTCTGAAATTGGGAATAGGTTATGTTGACATAATGTAATTTTTCTTCCAGTTCTTAACACAAAGCCCTGAATGATGCCCATTTTCCCAAATCACAGAAACAGTGTAGAATATGGTCAGTATGGGGCTGATATGCAGATGGTCAAACAAACACAGTCCTTTCATTTGTTTAGCCAGTATTGCATTACGCAAGAGCATGAATTCTTGCACTGTTTTGCTTAAACCACTGTTACATTCTTTTCCAATGCTTCATAAAGCAAGAGCAAAAATTGGAGCCAAACATTCACTTTGATTATCAGAACATATAGGATGGTCATATTCTAATAATAGCAGTATTAACTGCTACTTCCTCAGATCATAATTTGTCTCAGACATTATGTTAACCATTTTTCATTGATTATTTCTATATGTCTGACTTTAGAGCTGAAGAAATTGGCTTCAGAGAGATTAAATTATAGGCCAAGGTCACTGGCTCGACAATGAGCCACAAAGATCACCTTTAATTTTGTCTGATTCCAATGCCTGAACTGAGACAGCATCAGGGCCTAAAATAAATTCATATGCATTTCAATAAATACTATCAAAAGGGGTCTTATGGAAGACCCCCTAAATAGGACTTGATCTGGTACAAGTCTCCTAGGGATGTTAGGAGTCACGACAACTACATAAATTACTGTAAAAGGAGATGACTAGATACTAGGAAAACTTTTTTTTCTAAAATTAATATTATATATTCTTAAGGAAAGACTCGACTTGTTTTTTTAATGCTTTGCTTGTTTTTATGTCTTTAAGAAGTGAGCTGCTAAGAAGTTATATATTCTGTGTAATACAACACATGAACAGAAAGCTCTGATGCTCTATTTGTGTATGGATGCCAGGGAACATTTCTAATTCTCAAGATTATATATATTATTGGCTTAATTTCTCAAGATTGTATATATTATTGGCTTGTTAGTTTCTTTCTGTATAATTCAATAGTTGTGAGATTTTTAGTGTTTATTTTTATTGAATGTACATTTTATAAAAATATGTTCTACATTGAGATCCAAGGCAGTAAGATGTTTTAAATGTAAAATTGTATTCAAATAAAAAATACAGACGTCAGAATATTTCAAATGAAAGGTGCAAAATTGCATACAATGATTTCTAGCAAACGGGAGGTAAGCTGCCTAAGATAAAGTGATAAATGACTTTGGGAACAGCCTAATTTGAGGGCATTGTACATGTCAGTTTTCTGTCTTCCTTCCTATTCTGAAAGCTTATCAGTGTGAAAGGGTTTTCCTAATATGCCACAATGAAGGCGAAATGTAGGAGCAGCCTTATTGCCAAATCTAATTCAGAAATTCAATTCACTAATAATGGGGCTAATTTAAAATAAGCATGTGATACAACACATAAATACCTTCTCATAAAATAGAATTTATGTTTTTATACCAAAAATATATGCACACTGTTTCAGTGCATTTTGAACTTTATAAAGGTATATGAAAAGTGATTAGTTTATATGTCTGTGAAAGTGAAAGGGAAGTCGTTCAGTCATGTCCGACTCTTTGCGACCCCGTGGACTGTAGCCCACCAGGCTCCTCCATCCATGGGATTTTCCAGGCAAGAGTACTGGAGTAGGGTTTAAGTTAATCAAAAAAGAGGTTATCCTGGTGGTCCTCTGTTGTTCCTATTCAGCTGTTGTCGTATAATAGTTACTCAGTCCAACTCTTATGACCCCATGGACTTTAGCCCACCAGGCTCCTCTGTCCATGGGGTTTCCCAGCTAAGAATACCCTACAAAAAATATCTCTAGAGGTCAACAATGGAAGAGATGTAAAATAAGTGTCCTTTTCCCCTTGGTCTTGAAGAAGTAAACTGCCAAGATGTGGAGACAAGGAACAGTCACAACTTGGGTAGGAGCTGAGGGCCTCAGTCCTGTAGCTTCAAGGAACTGCATTCTGCCAACAGCCAGTGAGCTTGAAAGAGCACCTGAAACTAGATGAGATCACAGGCCTGGCTGACAACTTGATTTCAGCCTGGTGAAACCCTGAGTAGTAGACCAAGAAATTCTGTGCTCAGACTGCAAAGCTTAGGAAGCTAAAATCAAAAATTTGTGTTTATTGTAACCAGTAAGTCTGTGGTCATCTGTTACATAGTAGTAGAAAACCAATAGACTTATCTACAGCTGTTATCTCTGGTACTAAAATAAACATTCATTTGTGTCCTCTTTGCATTTATATAGGGAGAAAACAATTGCAGATGAATTTTCATCTTCCCTGCATTGTCATTAAATAGACACTCCTTTCACCTTCAACACTGCTTACTCTTCCCAGTTCAAACAGTAAAATTAAATAATTAAGTTTTTAATACATAATTATGACCCAAATCAAAAAACAGATTTTTTTTTAAATGCAGGGATACACAGCCAATAATATATTGTAGTTCTCTATCCAATAGGTTCAAGTCACATCCTGATTTTCTTCTATGAGACTAAACCTGACTTTTCTTTCATTTCAAAATTCCTCAAACTGTGAAATATAATTTCTTCAAATACATTCATTTCAAACAATTCCATTTCAACTGGACCCACCACTTTAAATGTCCTGTGGGATTGATTACATTGAGATAACAGGCTAAGTATTTGATGTATATTTATATTGTACTGACTTGCTGAACTGAGAAAAATCACTTGTTCTTCAGTTTTTCCAGTTGTAATAATATCTGTGACTCACTCAACAACATAATGAGGTTATTTTATATATGACAATTTTGATGTTCCAAAGCCATCTTTTAAAGTATTTTTGAATTATGCAACAGGATATATTTCTAAAAAGATTCCTTTTGTGTAAGCTGGATGTTTTTAAGTCAAGTATTATTTCTTCATTGATATTTTACATGTGTTTTCAGAAGAAAAAATAGTTATAAAATAATCATACTTTCTGAAAAGTAAAATTAGTTTTGTTTTTTAAAGCCTTAATTTTAATATAAATCAAATATTTAAATATACCTTAAAATAACCCTAAGTCTAATGTTCTGCAGAAATGACTACTTTAAAGTCATATTAAATGATCTGATACAAAAATGTAATCTCAGACAGAATCAATACAATTAATTTAGCTGTTTATGATCATATCTCTATGTGTTAAAATATTCTGACCTCAGGAAAAGAATTTTCTGAACCCTGGTCTAAATCAGATCCTCTATTACAAGTTCCTGAATACCTCCCTCTGTTTTAGTCATTGAACAACTATATTTTAATTATTTTTTGATGCTTTCCTCCATTCCCTGCCACAAGCCTGTGAGCTTCACTAGGATAGAGACTGTCTGTCTTATTCGCCTCAGGATTCTCATGACCAGCACGCAGCACCAAAGAAACGCTTCATGGAGACATTATCTCACTGGAGAAGGGATAGAAGGAGACGGGGAGTGAGGGAGGGAAGGGAGGATAAGAGAAGGAAAGGAGAAAAGGAAATAACAAAAGAGAGTGAGTGGAAGGACTGAGAGAGGAAGGAAGGGAGATGAGACCAGAAGATGGAAGGAGGGAGGAAGGCCCAAAGGCAAGTAAGAGGAAAGGAAAGAAGCAAAGAGAGAAGGAAGAAAAACTATTTTCATGAATTTAAAGAATAATTCATTTCTCAACAGTAATAAAATTATACTTACATTACCCACCTAAAAATCTACTAATAGCAATTCATTATCTCTTGAAGTAACATCTCTATTTTATGTAGTTTATCTTTATATATTTTGTATTTCAAAAATATATTCATGAAGGTTTAATATACAACCTAGAACTCAGGTCAGTGTTCAGAAATAGGTACCTTAACTTCCCCGACTCCACATCCAGTTTGAGATACAATCAACATATAACATTATATTCATTTTATGCATAAAATATACTGATATACTCTATATGTATGCTGCTGCTGCTGCTGCTAAGTCACTTCAGTTGTGTCCGACTCTGTGTGACCCCATAGACGGAAGCTCACCAGGCTCCTCCGCCCCTGGGATTCTCCAGGCAAGAACACTGGAGTGGGTTGCCATTTCCTTCTCCAATGCATGAAAGTGAAAAGTGAAAGTGAAGTCGTTCAGTCGTGTCCGACCCCCAGCAACCCCATGGACTGGAGCCTACCAGGCTCCTTCGTCCATGGGACTTTCCAGGCAAAAGTACTGGGGTGGGGTGCCATTGTCTTCCCCGACTCTGTATATGTATAGCAAAATGATTACCATAATAAGTCTCATTAACAACCGTTAACTCATAGTTTTTTGCCCCCTAAGATGAGAAGTTTTAAGATCCACTCTGTTAGCAACTTTCAAAATAGTGTTGTTAACGATTGTCACCTTGCTGTACACCCACCAATCTGTTCTTTATGAGGATTTTTTAGATTCCACATATAAGTGAGATCATACAATATTTGTCTTTCTCTGACTTATTTCACTTAACAAAATACCCACAGAATCCATCCATGCTGTCTCATATGGCAGGATTTCATTCTTTTTTATGGCCGAATAACATTTGTGTGTTTGTGGCATTTGTTTCTTTATTCATTTATCCATCAGTGGACAGTTTGATTGTTTCCATTTTGGCTATTGCAAATAGCTGCTATGAACACAGGGGTGAGATATTTTTTCAGGTTAGTGGCTTTGTTTCTTTCAGTCAAATGCCCAGAAATGGATTGTATGAATCATATGGTAGTTTGATTGTGAATTTCTGGGGAACCTTTATGTTATTTTCATACTGACTGCACCAACTTATAGTCTCACCAGCAATGCACAAAGGCTCCCTTTTCTTCACATTCTCACCAACACTTTTTTCCTGAATTCTTGGTAAGAGCCACTCTGACAGGTGTGAAGTGCCTTCTCTTTGTAGTTTTGATTTTCATTTCCATGATGATTAGTTATAATGTATACCTTTAATGTACCTGTTGGCCATTTGTGTGTCTTCTTTGGAAAAATGTCTTTTCAGTCTCTGCACATTTTTAAATCATATGGTTTGGTTTTAATCTACTGAGTTGTTGAAATTTTTAATGTGTTTTGAATATTAACCCTTTATTGGGTATTATTTTCATGTTTTCTCCCATTTCTTAGGTTACCTTTTCATTTTGTCAGTGATTTCCTTTGCTGTGCAGAAGCCTTTTGGTTTGATGTAGTCCCACTTGTTGATTTTTTTTTCTTTTTCTTTTGTTGCCTTTGCTTTTGGTTTTAAGCACAAAAATTATTCACCAAGACAAATGTTAAGAGCTTACCCTCTATGTTATTGGTCAGGAGTTTTATGGTTTTAGGTCTTAGGTTAAAATCTTCAATCTATTTGAGTTGATTTTAGAAAAAATAATCATTCATTTTAATGAGATTGTATTATGATGCTTTCTAACCCAATTAAGACACCAAAATATTTTGAAAACATCAAGCAAAGAAGATGTGTATCTATGCATATTTAACAATTTAAGCATGCACACAGTGTTTCCAAAAATATCAAAGCATAAAGTGTCTTATCCTCTTTAAATATTTTGGTTTATGTATGAAAGGTGTTTTATTATCTCTAGCAATTGACTAACCTTGGGAGAAATAGTCCCTCCAGGGTCAACAAGGCCCCAAGAAGTCCAAGCATCAAATACAGAACCTTGAAAATGCTTGTCACATGTACTCAGTCCAAGAGAAAGATATGTTTCTATATGGTAAAGGAGAAGTAAAGAATATTTTCAGAAATTATTCTTTACTGTCCTCTTTTCTTGCTGCTGCTAAGTCACTTCAGTCGTGTCCAACTCTGTGCAACCCCATAGACAGCAGCCCAACCAGGCTTCCCTGTCCCTGGGATTCTCAAGGCAAGAACACCGGAGTGGGTTGCTATTTCCTTCTCCAATGCATCAAAATCAACTGGGGCTCCTGGTTACTGTACTTTCAAACTACATTTCAAACAGGGTTTTAGCATAGAAAAAGAAAAACTTTATGGCAAGATAAAACCAAATAAAAGCATAGGGATGTAACAGAAGTTACTACCTCTTAATTAATATTGCTTAGTTTAACTATACATAGCAAACCATTTGGGTTCATCCAAACATGGGACAGAGAAGGCAATGGCACCCCACTCCAGTACTCTTGCCTGGAAAATCCCATGGCTGGAGGAGCCCGGTGGGCTGCAGTCCATAGGGTGGCTAAGAGTCAGACACGACTGAGTGACTTCACTTTCAGTATTCACTTTCATGCTTTGGAGAAGGAAATGGCAACCCACTCCAGTGTTCTTGCCTGGAGAATCCCAGGGACGCGGGAGCCTGGTGGGCTGCCGCCTATGGGGTCGCACAGAGTCGGACATGACTGAAACGACTTAGCAGCAGCAAACATGGGACACAGCTTAAGTTTTGTTCCTTGTTAACTTTTCTGATTAGAAAAGTAGTATCAATTTAATTGGTACAAACTGTTTTGGCCTAAAAGCATAATACTGAATCATTAATTTTAAAGCATATTTATTTGATGTGTTCTGAAGTGAAAGAAATCTTATATAATTGACCCTTTAACAGCATGGGTTTGAACTCTTTGGGTCCATTGTATGTGCATTTTTTCCACTAGTAAATACATCAGCACTACATGATCTGTAGTTGGTTGAACCTCTGATCCTGAGGCACCATGTTCACAGGAAGGGCCAACTGGAAGAGATATCTGGATTTTTCAGTGCTGCAGAGTCAGCACCCATAACCCCTGTGTAGTTCAAGGGTCAGTTGTGCTACAAAGAAATTAGTTATCATTCAAAAATGGTATAACTTTTAAAGAATTGTTATAGCAAATTATGATGAATTGAACCATGATTTGAGACAAGTTTACGTAAACTATAATAGCAAAATCTACACTAGTCATAATATTTCAATTAAGTCTGCCTAGAAAATAAAGGTTATCAGTATTTACTTTACTCTGGCTTTCTCGCCATATATTACAAGACTTGCTTATAACTCAGTCTTGGATTGATCTCCTTCTAGATGCTTCTCAGTGCCTGAGAGTTCTCTAAGACAGAAATTTCTAAATGTTGATTCTTTTCTGAGGCAGAGGATGTCAAAATATGGTATGAAGTAGGCTGCTTTGATGTCAAAATCTTTTCATCGAATTGCTGCACTTAGTAGCTTACCTGTTTCAGAAATGTCTGTCTCCAGTCCCTGAGTGCTTCCACAGCCAGCACTGAATACCACATGCTCCTGGGGAGCCTGTGCGATGTCTTGTATTCCCTTCGGAAATCACCGCTCCATCACTGATTCATCTCCAGTGTGATCTGGGTCCCTGAAGTCTCTCAGTTGTGTCCAACTTTCAGCGACCCCATGGACTGCAGCCCACCAGGCTCCTCCATCCATGGGACTTTCTAGGCAAGAGTACTGGAGTGGGGTGCCATTGCCTTCTATGTACTTTTAACTAGTACTTGCTTTTAACTGGTAGCCATTATGATTTATTATATTATTTACTGCTATTCTACCAAACATCTAAAACTTTCACTTTTAGTCTTTATTTTCTTTAATAGCTTTCCATAAAGTAATCAAACCTTTTTTCTTTAATTTTCTGAATGCCTGGACAGTTCCAAACTGAGTCAATAGCTTTTAGTTAATGAGTTCTTGATAATAGTCATTGATACTTCCCAGAATTTTGCAGTGGTCCTTCTTTACTGCTTTTTTTTTTTTTTTTTTTTTGAGTTTTCTTTTTATTTAGCAAGAGCATAGTTTGATTGCCAAGGTTATCATATTATATTCTGATTAATTTTTCATTTCTTGGTGTTTCCATAAAAAACTTGAAGAAGCATTCATCTACAGATGTGAAAGCTACAATTAATAATTTTTTCCTATCTGCTGAGTAAAATGATCAACCATATTTTATCAAATATAAAGTTACAAGCTTTAAAAAGTATGTTTAATGGTTATACTGATCAGCTTCTGCAACACTCTCTGCTCCATTTCCTAACAGTAACCCTAGTTCATCCCTGAAGTAGACCTCACTAGGATGAATGAGGATGCTGATTCTCAGAAAGCTAATGATTTGTTTAGGTTAATTCACATGCTTATGAGTTATTTCTTTGTAAATTCTTTGGAGACAATGTACACATTATTTTCAGAGTCTTTACTCTGCAGGGCACTGTACTAGGCACTGTGAAAAAGGATTATATATTCTTGGTTGACTTAGTGGTTCTATGCAGATGTGCCAGATTTGTTATAGAGAATGAAAGAGTAGGGTTTGAAGAGGGCCTCAAGGATCAGTGAAGTTCTGAAACCTTCACTGAGAGCCCTATCCTAGCTTGTCTTCTTATTTTATCTTCACAGGGCAAAGAGAGGGAGTTCTGTTCTTTTCTTCCTTATAAAGCACACTAATCCTATCATAGGGGCCCAACCCTCATTGTCTCATCTAAAGCTAATTACCTTCCAAAGGCCCCGCCTCCTAATAGCATCTTCAGTTCAGTCATGTCTGACTCTTTGCTACCCCATAAACTGCAGCATGCCAGGCCTCCCTGTCCATCACCAACTTCTGGAGTTCACTCAAACTCATGTCAACTGAGTCGGTGATGCCATCCAACCATCTCAACCACTGTTGACCCCTTCTCCTCCTACCTTCAATCTTTCCCAACATCAGGGTCTTTTCAAAAGTATTGGAAAAGTATTGGAAAGTATTGGAGTTTCAGCTTTGACATCAGTCCTTCCAATGAATATTCAGGACTGATTCCCTTTAGGATTGACTGATTTCATCTCCTTGCAGTCCAAGAGATTCTCAACAGTCTTCTCCAACACTACAGTTCAATTCTTCAGCACTCAGCTTTCTTTATGGTCCAAATCTTACATCCATATATGATTAATGGAAAAACCATAGCCTTGACTAGACGAACCTTTGTTGACAAAGTAATGTCTCTGCTTTTTAAATGCTGACTAGGTTCAGTTTAGTTCAGTCACTCAGTCATGTCCAACTCTTTGCAACCCCATGAACTGCAGCACCCCATGCCTCCCTGTCCATCACCAACTCCCGGAGTTCACCAAAACCATGTCCGTTGCGTCGGTGATGCCATGCAACCATCTCATCCTCTATCGTCCCCTTCTCCTCCTGCCCTCAATCTTTCCCAGCATCAGGATCTTTTCAAATGAGTCAGCTCTTCACATCATGTGGCCAATGTATTGGAGTTTCAGCTTCAACATCAGTCCTACCAATGAATACCCAGGACTGATTTCCTTTAGAATGGACTGGTTGTATCTCCTTACAGTCCAAGGGACTCTCAAGAGTCTTTTCCAACACCACAGTTCAAAAGCATCAATTCTTCAGCACTCAGCTTTGTTTATAGTCCAACTCTCATATCCATACATGACCACTGGAAAAACCATAGCCTTGACTAGATGGACCTTTGTTGACAAAGTAATGTCTCTGCTTTTTAATATGCTGTCTAGGTTGGTCATAACTTTCCTTCCAAGGAGTAAGTGTCTTTTAGTTTCATGGCTTTGGTCACCATCTGCAGTGATTTTGGAGCCCAGAAAAATAAATAAATAAATTCTGCCACCTTCTCCACTATTTCTCCATCTATTTCCCTATTTGCCATGAAGTGATAGGACCAGATGCCATGATCTTAGTTTTCTGAATGTTGAGCTTTAAGCCAACTTTTCATTCTCCTCTTTAACTTTCGACAAGGGGCTTTTTAGTTCTTCTTCGCTTTCTGCCATAAGGGTGGTGTCATCTGCATATCTGAGGTTATTGATATTTCTCCCGGCAATCTTGATTCCGGCTTGTCTTCATCCAAGCCAGCATTTCTCATGATGTACTCTGCATATAAATTAAATAAGCAGGGTGACAATATGCAGCCTTGAGGTACTCCTTTTCCTACTTGGAACCAGTCTGTTGTTCCATGTCCAGTTCTAGCTGTTGCTTCCTGACCTGCATACAGATTTCTCAGGAGGCAAGTCTGGTGGTCTGGTATTCTAATCTGTTACAGAATTTCCCACAGTTTATTGTGATCCACACAGTCAAAGGCTTTGGCATAGTCAATAAAGCAGAAATAGATGCTTTTCTGGAACTCTCTTGCTTTTTCCATGATCCAGCAGATGTTGGCAATTTGATCTCTGGTTCCTCTGCCTTTTCTAAAACCAGCTTGAACATCAGGAAGTTCACGGTTCACATATTACTGAAGCCTGGCTTGGAGAATTTTGAGCATTACTTTACTAGCGTGTGAGATGAGTGCAATTGTGCAGTAGTTTGAACATTCTTTGGCATTGCCTGTCTTTGGGATTGGAATGAAAACTGACCTTTTCCAGTCCTGTGACCACTGCTGAGTTTTCCAAACTTGCTGGCATGTTGAGTGCAGCACTTTCCCAGCATCATCTTTCTGGATTTGAAATAGCTCAACTGGAATTCCATCACCTCCACTAGCTTTGTTCGTAGTGATGCTTTCTAAGGCCCACTTGACTTCACATTCCAGGGTGTCTGGCTCTAGGTCAGTGATCACACCATCGTGATTATCTTGGTCGTGAAGATCTTTTTGTACAGTTCTTCTGTGTATTCTTGCCACCTCTTCTTAATATCTTCTGCTTCTGTTAGGTCCATACCGTTTCTGTCCTTTATCAAGCCTATCTTTGCATGAAATGTTCCCTTGGTATCTCTGATTTTCTTGAAGAGATCCCTAGTCTTTCCCATTCTGTTTTTTCCTCTATTTCTTTGCATTGATCGCTGAAGAAGGCTTTCTTATCTCTTCTTGCTATTCTTTGGAACTCTGCATTCAGATGTTTATATCTTTCCTCTTACGTAAGGCCTCCTCAGATGGCCATTTCGCTTTTTGCATTTCTTGCAGATGGTCTTGATCCCTGTCTCCTGTACAATGTCACGAACCTCCATCCATAGTTTATCAGGCACTCTGTCTAACAGATCTAACCTCTTGAATCTATTTCTTACTTCCATTGTATAATTGTTCAGTGTTTGATTTAAGTCATACCTGAATGGTCTATAGGTTTTCCCAACTTTCTTCAATTTAAGTCTGAATTTGGCAATAAGGAGTTCATGATCTGAGCCACAGTCAGCTCCGGTCTTCTTTTTGCTGACTGTATAGAGCTGCTCCATCTTTGGTTGCAAAGAATATAATCCGTCTGATTTTGGTGTTGACCATCTAGTGATGGCCATGTGTAGAGTCTTCTCTTATGTTGTTGGAAGAGGGTGTGTGCTATGACCAGTGTGTTCTCTTGGCAAAACTCTATTAGCCTTTGCCCTATTTCATTCTGTACTCCAAGGCCAAATTTGCCTGTTACTCCAGGGTGTTTCTTGACTTCCCATTTTTGCATTTCAGTACCATATAATAACATGGACATCTTCTTTGGGTGTTAGTTCTAGAAGGTCTTGTAGGTCTTCATAGAACCATTCAACTTCAGCTTCTTCAGCATTACTGGTCAGGGCATAGACTTGGATTACCGTGATATTGAGTGGTTTGCCTTGGAGATGAACAGAGATCTGTCATTTTTGAGATTGCAGCCAAGTACTGCATTTCAGACTCTCTTGTTGACTATGAAGGCTACTCCATTTCTTCCAGGGATTCCTGACCACAGTAGTAGATATAATGGTCATCTGAGTTAAATTCACCCATTCCAGTCTATTTTAGTTCGCTGATTCCTAAATTGTTGACATTCACTCTTGCCATCTCCTGTTTGACCATTTCCAATTTGCTTTGATTCACGGACCTAGCATTCTAGGTTGCTATTCAGTATTGCTCTTTACAGCATCAGACCTATCTTCTATCACCAGTCACATCCACAACTGGGTATTGTTTTTGCTTTGGCTCCATCTCTTCATTCTTTCTGGAGTTATTTCTCCACTGATCTGGAGAAATTGGGCATATTGGTGCATTTGGGCACCTACTGGCCTGAGGAGTTCATCTTTCAGTGTCCTGTCTTTTTGCCTTTTCATGCAGTTCATGGGGTCTTAAGGCAGGAATACTGAAGTGGTTTGCCATTCTCTTCCCCAGTGGACCACATTTGTCAGAACTCTCCACCATGACCCGTCCGTCTGGGGTGGCCCTATATGGCATGGCTTATAGTTTCATTGAGTTAGACAAGGCTGTGGTCCATGTGATTAGACTGATTAGTTTTCTGTTATTGTGGTTTTCAGTCTGTTTGGCCTCTGATGGAGAAAGATAAGAGGCTTATAGAAGCTTCCTGATGGGAGAAACTGACTGAGGGGGAAAATGGGTCTTGTTCTGATGGGCAGGGCCATGCTCAATAAATCTTTAATCCAATTTTCTGTTGAGGGCTATGTTCCCTCCCTGCTATTTCAGTTCAGTTCAGTTGCTCAGTCCTCGGCCAAACTATGGTGGAGGTAATGAAGGTAATGGTGACCTCGCTTAACAGATCAGGTGCATGTACTTATCTTATCATCTTTTCAGGGATTAAGACTTCAATATATGATTTTGGGGGAGCACAATTCTTCTACAGTATATATCCTTCAGATTATTTATATCTACGATGTTTATATGGTGGAAAAACTAACAGTGTGCTCTTGTGCATTTCATTCCAATTCCATGTTTAGCGATAACTTGAAATCAACCAGAGTGAGAGCATTTATATCATGAATTTTGAAAAATGTTATAAGCTAGCGTCCTCTTCCCCATCCCCCTGGAAAACTGGCTATTAAATATTTTCTAGTGTATACTATTTATATATCCTGGACCAGTAGGGGTTTTGTTCATTTTTAGGATGGAAGATACTGATGGTTATTTATACAAAGATACTTATAGTTAAGTCATTTTACGTTTCTAAAATAATTCAAAATGTTACTGGTTTAACTCTGTTAAGATCAAATGTAAGTTCTTTAAGGATGAGGTTTTTGAGAGGAAAATTTCATACAGGAGAATATTATTGCAAAATCAATGTTTCTAAGAAGGCAAGAATGGATTGACTCCAGAACCCAAGAGAAAAATTAGTCTGAGATAGATAAGAGGCATCAATAGTAACTTTAGGAAGGACCAGTGCAAGTACCAGTATGGGAGATGATGAAGACATTGCTTCTTGTCCTGCCAGAGAGAGAAGATCCCCCTGACAAACCCACATTTGCAAAAGAAGTCCCATTTTGCCTAGTTACAGCCTCCACTTCTGCCCCAATTAGAATCAACATGTCCAACAGCTTACCATTTATTTTTGCATGATGCCGGGTCTGCAGAAATAAAGACTGTTCAATCAAGAGTTTTTCAGTTATTTATGAAAGGTTTGTAAGTTTTAGAAATGAAATACTAACCCAATTTTATTTATCTACCCTATTTGCTTATAAAAATTTATCTGTGAAATTATATGCAAGTTACAAGTTTCACAAATCCTCCAATCTTTCTTAAGAAATGAACTTAGGGCAAATTTTTCTGAAGTGTATGTAAATCCAAAAATAGCTTCAGTGTTTTGTGAGTGGAATGTTTAGCCCTCAGTGCAGTAGATGCTAAGAAGTTCCACTAGAATGTAGAGCACTTGGTAAAATACTCCATTTCTAATAGCTGAATATAAAAATTAGAACGTGTTATCTCTAAAATGGAGTAATCTTCAGCTACTCTGTGGCCACTGAGAGTGTAGGTAATCTCTAAAATAATAAATCTTCAAATTCCTTAGAGTTAAACCTCATAACTGGAACTTGCTGTCAGACGAGAATAACTCAATTCAGCCAAAAATCTTTTTATATGTCATTAAATTGCTTTCTCTTGCTGATGACTGTGGCCCACCTTGGATATTGTGGTTTTATGATGTTGATATACATTACTATCAGGAAATATTCTGATGTCTCCAGATCACACACAAGATAATCAACATAGCCTGAACTGATTTTGAATTACTAAGCTAGGATAGACTTTTTCACATAACTAGAATAATTTCATTTCTTACTGGTTTAATACTGTTAAGAAAATGATGCCAATTCTCTGAAGGGAGGATTTTTGAAAGTTAACCTGTGTCACAGATGTTGACACTGGTCTCTCAAGGAGCAATGCATGAATCAAGTAAGGTATATTGCAAGTAGATTGGTTAGAAGATTTTACTGAGAGAGAGACTTATCCAGGTTGCTAAAGATAATAAATTTAATGTAGAGATCTATATGAAGCAAGAAAGGCAGAATCTCACAGAAATTAAGTGTAGGATACCTAATCAGGTTGGGTCTTATGCATAAACTATTATGGGTTCAAAATGTTTACTTGGTAAAGATTATAATCTCCCTTCCCATTGCATTAACATTAACCAGATTAATCTATTCTCTATATGTCAGCTGAGTTCACTCACTACCTCCAGGCCTCTACACCATCTATTATGTGTATCTCTTAAATGTTTCATAGTTTGTTTCATTCATCATTTGCTGAGATTCTTTTGTATGTCAGGGAGTGTACTTGGCAACAGGGAACAGGAGAGATAAGGACCTTGACCTCATAGAGTTTACCTTCTCTTTGGGAGAGATGGAGATTAACTAAGTATTCAAGATAAAGATAGAGTCTGACAGGACTGAGCAATTGAACAAAAACAACAAAAAATTAGGATGGATTGTGAAAGTTTATATCCAGTAAAGGATGTAAACAGGGGCTTGTGATTAAAAGAGGACCTAGGTGGAGCAAGTGAAAGTGAAGTCGCTCAGTCGTGTCCGATACTTTGTGACCCCATGGACTGTAGCCTATCAGGCTCCTCCGTCCATGGGATTCTCCAGGCAAGAATACTGGAGTGGATTGCCATTTCCCTCTCCAGGGGATCTTCCTGACCCAGAAATCTAACCCAAGTCTCCCGCATGGCAGGCAGACACTTTACCGTCTGAGCCACCAGGGAAGCCCTATAAGTCAGATCAGATCAGATCAGTCGCTCAGCCGTGTCCGATTCTTTGCGACCCCATGAATGGCAGCACGCCAGGCCTCTCTCTCCATCACCAACTCCCGGAGGTCACTGAGACTCACATCCATCAAGTCAGTGATGCCATCCAGCCATCTCATCCTCTGTCGTCCCCTTCTCCTCTTGCCCTCAATCCCTCCCAGCGTCAGAGTCTTCTCCAATGAGTCAACACTTCGCAGGAGGTGACCAAAGTACTGGAGTTTCAGCTTCAGCATCATTCCTTCCAAAGAAATCCCAGGGCTGATCTCCTTCAGAATGGACTGGTTGGATCTCCCTGCAGTCCAAGGGACTCTCAAGAGTCTTCTCTAACACCACAGTTCAAAAGCATCAATTCTTTGGTGCTCAGCCTTCTTCACAGTCCAGCTCTCACATCCATACATGACCACAAGAAAAACCATAGCCTTGACTAGGCGAACCTTTGTTGGCAAAGTAATGTCTCTGCTTTTGAATATGCTATCTAGGTTGGTCATAACTTTCCTTCCAAGGAGTAAGCATCTTTTAATTTCATGGCTGCAGTCACCATCTGCAGTGATTTTGGAGCCCAGAAAAATAAAGTCTGACACTGTTTCCACTGTTTCCCCATCTATTTCCCATGAAGTGATGGGACTGGAAACCATGATCTTTGTTTTCTGAATGTTGAGCTTTAAGCCAACTTTTTCACTCTCCACTTTCACTTTCATCAAGAGGCTTTGTAGTTCCTCTTCACTTTCTGCCATAAGGGTGGTATCATCTGCATATCTGATATTTTTCCCAGCAATCTTGATTCCAACTTGTGTTTCTTCCAGTCCAGCGTTTCTCATGATGTACTCTGCATAAAAGTTAAATAAACAGGGTGACAATATACAGCCTTGACGAACTCCTTTTCCTATTTGGAACCAGTCTATTGTTCGATGTTCAGGTCTATCTGTTGCTTCCTGACCTGCATACAAATTTCTCAAGAGGCAGATCAGGTGGTCTGGTATTCCCATCTCTTTCAGAATTTTCCACAGCTTATTGTGATCCACACAGTCAAAGGCTTTGGCATAGTCAATAAAGCAGAAATAGATGCTTTTCTGGAACTCTCTTGCTTTTTCCATGATCCAGCGGATGTTGGCAATTTGATCTCTGGTTCCTCTGCCTTTTCTAAAACCAGCTTAAACATCAGGAAGTTCACGGTTCACATAATGCTGAAGCCTGGCTTGGAGAATTTTGAGCATTACTTTACTAGCGTGTGAGATGAGTGCAATTGTGTGGTAGTTTGAGCATTCTTTGGCATTGCCCTTCTTTGGGATTGGAATGAAAACTGACCTTTTCCAGGCCTGTGGCCACTGCTGAGTTTTCCAAATTTGCTGGCATATTGAGTGCAGCACTTTCAGAGCATCATCTTTCTTGGTTTGGAATAGCTCCACTGGAATTCCATCACCTCCACTAGCTTTGTTCGTAGTGATGCTTTCTAAGGCCCACTTGACTTCACATTCCAGAATGTCTGGCTCTAGGTCAGCGATCACACCATTGTGATTGTCTGGGTTGTGAAGCTCTTTTTGTACAGTTCTTCTGTGTATTCTTGCCACCTCTTCTTAATATCTTCTGCTTCTGTTAGGTCCATACCATTTCTGTCCTTTATCGAGCCCATCTTTGCATGAAATGTTCCTTTGGTATCTCTGATTTTCTTGAAGAGATCCCTAGTCTTTCCCATTCTGTTTTTTCCTCTATTTCTTTGCACTGATTGCTGAAGAAAGCTTTCTTATCTCTTCTTGCTGTTCTTTGGAACTCTGCATTCAGATGCTTATATCTTTCCTTTTCTCCTTTGCTTTTCACTTCTCTTCTTTTCACAGCTATTTGTACGACCTCCCCAGACAAGCCATTTTGCTTTTTTGCATTTCTTTTCCATGGGGATGGTCTTTATTCCTGTCTCCTGTACAATGTCACGAACCTCATTCCATAGTTCATCAGGCACTCTTATCTATCAGATCTAGGCCCTTAAATCTATTTCTCACTTCAACTATCAAAGCTGTGGTTTTTCCAGTCCTTATGTATGGTTGTGAGAGTTGGACCATAAAGAAGGTTGAGCACTGAAGAATTGATGCTTTTGAACTGTAGTGTTGAAAAGTCTTGAATTCCTTAGACTGCGAAGAGATCAAACCAGGCAATCCTAAAGGAGATCAATCTTAAATGTTCATTGAAAGGACTGATGATGAAGCTGAAGCTCCAATACTATGGCCACCTGATGGAAAGAACAGAATAATTAGCAAAGACTCTGATGCTGGGGAAGGTTGAAGGCAGGAGGAGAAGGGGATGACAGAGGATAAGATAGTTGGGTGGCATCGCTGACTTAATGGATATGAGTTTGAGCAAGCTCTGGGAGATGGTGAAAGACAGGGAAGCCTGGCATGCTGCAGTCCACTGGTTCTCAGAGTCAGACATGCCTGAGCGACTGAACAATGAGTGACGACAGGTGGGGCAAAGCAGGGATGAGTGTGGGGATGAACAGTGCTGCTTCAGATAAAGTGATTTGGAGAGTTGAGAATGAGTGAGCTGGCATTGGCATGGTTTTGGTGATCATGTTGTTTAGTCACTAAGTTCTGTCTGACTCTTGTGTGACCCCATGGACTGTAGCCTGCCAAGGTCCTCTGTCCATGAAATTCTCCAGGGAAGAACACCGGAGTCATTTGTCATTTCCTTCTCCACGGGACCTTCTCAACCCAGTGATCAAATCTGCATCTCCTGCTTGGTAGGCAGAGTCTTTACCAAGGACCTAGGCCCTTGATGATCATAGCAATTGCTTAATTGTAACCTGCAGCTTACTGATAGCCCAGACAAAGCACATTGGCCTTTTATTTATCCTCCTCTTAGTTCTGGGCAATGTGCAAGTTCACCCAGCCAAGGAAGCCCTATGTTTTCAATTTTATTCCTTTATTGACTCTATGTTTTGAAGTTTGATGGGAGATTAGATGAAGATGGCAACTTGTGTTCATTTTGCTTACTACTGTATGCCCAGTGTCTAAAACAGTTCTGAAATAAAGGTTTTAATGAATGACTTGCTAGAAAATAGGGAGACTAAGGAATGGATTTGAATTTTACCAGTCTAGTTAGCAATATATACAGTAGTGTGTGTTCAATAGTTTTTTCTTTCCTTGAGCAAATTTGTTGAATTATCTTGGATATGCAGTTTAGATTTGCATGATTTAAAAAAAAAAAAAAAACATTTTTAAAGCTAAAAATTTGGCCTATATTTATTTCAGTTCATATATATATATATAGATATATCAAGACTGAAGAAAAAGTTAATGTGTAATCCGTATTTTAAAATCTCACACACCGAATATAGTGCCTGTACTTAACTAAGGAGCTTTTGAATAAGTGAATGAATGTGCATGTACATTTTTAGTTCTTCTTCTATTTTAATGTCAGCTTGGGAAAGTTTGTAGTATGGATTTCTCCTCTACTGAGATATATAGAAAACTTGAGATAGTTTAAGACCAACTATACAAAACTTATTCAACCTTAGAATTAATGACATTTTTCAATTTCAAGGTTATTTCCCTGTAAAACTATAGCTTTTGAATGTAGCTTTCATAAATTTTTGCAAAATTACATGAAATGAAAAACTAATTATCACAAATGTCACCCACAGAAAAGCTGTTACAGAGCATATGAGCATTTAATTAGTTTTTAGATCTATTTCTTGAAATATATATATTTTTATTGATTAATCAGTTAAAATGGTAAATGTTTCTTAAACCTCCACACAATCAAATTCTGGTGGGGTATACGTTTTCAGTTTGAGTCAGAAACAGATGTCTATTATAAATATATAAGATAATGATTTCCAGCTCTAACAAACAAATCAGATTTTCTTTTGACAAATTGGTTTAGGTTTTCTCTTCAGAATCTGAAATTTTTCAGGTTGTAAATTGTAACAATATGAGTCAGCCTGTCCCTTATTCTCCGGAGATAAGGATGCTAATTGGAATAATAATGTCTAGAATCTAATCACAAATAAGTTCAGGACTAAATATGTATCGCCACAGCCACTGAGGGAGAGGAGATGAGACGTACAAATAACAGCTTCTGTCTAAGTGAGAACCTTACTTTCCTGACTGTTCAAACAGGGTGAGCACTTTGATATACTGCACTTCTAATGAGAGCACAGTTGTATATTAACAGCTTAACCAGCTTCAAAATCTACCTAAAGTGTCAGACTCCTGTGATTTTTTTCTAGTAATAATTGAGACAATTTCCATTCAGTCATTCACTCTATACACCTCTGTTTAGTGTCTGGAGTGGTAAAGAACCTACTTGCTAGTGCAGGAGACATAATTATTAGGTAAAATGTTATTGGACCTCAGATGAGAAAACTGAGGCCCATAAAGTGGTGATGTCATTTTAACTGCAGTTAAACCATCAGACAAACTGCAGAACAGAGTGAGGACTCAGTTCTCCAGCAGAGTTACAATTTTGTGTAATTTTCTCATTTTGCTGGAAGTTATTTATTTTTGTATTAATTTTTGAGTTAGCAACTAGACATAGTACTAGAGCAAAGAGTATAAAATTTTATAGTTAAAAATGTGCTCTTTCCATCTTTAGTCAACATGCACTCATATTTTTCCTCAGAGGTTACCAGTGTTACCAATATTTTAAAAATTATTTTGGAGATATTATAGAAATAAACAGAAATGTATATACATATGTATATAACACATGTGTGTATGCATATATATGTATGCATATTTGTCTTCATGCATATATGCAGATGTGACTGTGTATTTTTCTTGACATAATAGTGGCTAACTATACATACTGTTCTACACATTGCTGTTATCTCTTGAAAATGTTTTCTGAAGCTAATTCAGTATCAAGATGAGCTTCAGATATCTGAAGCCATTCTGATAATAATATTTCTTTGGAGATTTTTTTTAATTTATTTTTGCTCTCTGAAAATTTCATTTGACTCCAGTAATCTAAAAGTCACAGTTATTAGTGTCTTGGAAGGGTCTAATTTTAACCATTTTTCTGCACGTGATATTTTGCTTTTGCCATGTCTCAGTTCAGTTCAGTCGCCCAGTCGTGTCTCTTTGCAACCCCATGAACCACACAGCACACCAGGCCTCCCTGTCCATCGCCAACTCCTGGAGTCCACCCAAACCCATGTCCATCGAGTCAGTGATGCCATCCAACCATCTCACCCTCTGTCGTCCCCTTCTCCTCCTGCCCCCAATCTTTCCCAGCATGAGTCTTTTCCAATCAGTCAGTTCTTGTAATTATGATTAAATATTTATATCATAAAAGTAAAAAGAGGATTATGTAATAATATGATATTCCTTCCATTAGAACGTGGAAGAAGTGACCAGGCACCAGTTCTGACACCTTGTTCCTTTCTATTCTCTCTTGGAACCGTGACATCACCATGTGAACAAGGCCAGAATTAGCTTACTGGAGCATGTGAAATTCTCGCGCAGTTGTCCCCCTTACTTCAGTCAATAGCTAACCAAACAAGAACAGACAAAGTACATAAGGACTCTCATTTGGGAAGTGCAGTGGACAAAAGAACATTGCCCAACTTGCCTGAACCTGGGTTGGAAAATAAAAACTGATATTTCTTCAAATGATAAAATACTCTTCAGATAAACAAGATCTGGGGCAATAACTAAATCAGGGATATGCCTCTAAGATCCTTTTTTAAAAACATCTGAAAGAATTCAGTTAGTGTTTATTGACCTTCTCAAGTAGAAAAAAGTGTTTCTAAGAGTTTCTAAGACCTTTCCAGCAGCCTGACAATGCCTCATCAAAGTAGATGGGATTGAGAGTATTGCTTTTAGTGAACAAAATCTGTACAAAAATAATTATTGGAAATCACAAGTTTTTAACAGAGTTATACTAGCAAAAGCACTGCCTGCATAGAAGAAAGGGGACTGACTGAGGCAGTTAAAGGAGAAGAGACCTTTGGGCCCCTATTTCCCTTATCAAGAACTAGACTAGGAAAAATCCTCAGATCTAGTAGAAGTGAGAGGTTATCAAAAGGTAGAAATTTCAACCCGATGTTCTGTGACAACCTAGAGGAGTAGGATGGGTTTGGAGGGTGAAAGGGAGTTTCAAGAGGAAGCAGACATATGTATACTTATGGCTGATTCACGTTGTTTTATGGAAAAAAGCACAAAATTGTAAAGCAATTATCTGCCAGTTGGGGAGGGGGAGATTCTGGAGACAACAATAAAGAAATGTAAAAAAATAGAGCTGAAATCATTCAAAATATTGGACTAGAGAAGTGATTTCCAGGGATCAAAACTAGATCCTTACCAAAAAATATTTCTTATTCTTAGAATGGGTAGGGCTGATAACATTTGTCTCACTGGATTTGTGAATGGCATAGACCAGTGATGCAATATTCTTTTGTCCACCTCTCTCCCCAAATGGGAGTATTTTTGTAACTTGTTTATTCCTGCTTCTTAATTATCTGTTGGGGTCTAGAAGAAAGACAGCTCATCTTTCATACATCTCTGGAGCAAAATGAGGCATATTCAAATAGTTGGATCTAAAATGGATATAGATTGAAAATTTCAAGGTTTGAGCCTGAAGCCATAATTGGTTGAGATTTTCTGGGATACTGGAATGACAGTAGCATGTGTCAGTTTTGGAAAAGATGTGATTAGATCCAGAGTAGCCTATTTGGAAGATGAGAAGTATATATGACTCAGTCACCTCTGCCATTCCAGAAAAAGAGTTTCCTCTCTCACCTGTAGACCATCTTGATGGAATCAAGCTATATCCATCCAAACCTCTATGTCTAGCTTTGTGGATGAGGTACAGCTTCATCCACAATGCTAGACACAGTAATTTTCATTTGCCTAGTATAATGCCAGGTTGTCACATAAAACATTCCCATGTTTTATTCCCTCAATTAACATGTGAGCACTTTAACTCTGGATATCATTCTGGTTGTTAGTCTTTCAGATAATAAGGAGGAATGCTTTCAGATAATGAAGAACAGGAACTTGTCAGCTATCCCAAACCCAGGTTTCTTTTTGCCCTAATGAAATTTGGGTTACTTCCTAAGATTGAAAAATGGGAGCAGACATCCTGGGCTTTCTGATGCTCCATGGAGTCCCATAGCAAATGTTAGCCTCCACCCCTGAGTACTTGTTAGGATTTAGAGTAAAATACCACCCATCATTATCAGTCGTTACCTATGAGACAGAAGTCATTTTGAGTGTTGAGCTGTAACCTAAAGCTGCTCTACTGTGGGCTTTTGTAATCAAGGAAATGATCCTGATTCTATGTCTTAATGAGACAGTAGGGAAAAATCTTGCATATCATAAGGAAAATACTTATCATTTATCTGAACCACTGTTTCCTGATTGTAGATAAAGCCTCTATTTAATGCAGGAATGAGGAGAAGAAAGTATTTAGAATGCATCTTCTGAACCATTAATGATGCCCAGAAGGGAACAAGAATAAAGCTTAAGAGAGCAGGACTTTGGTCACGTCAATGTATGTTTTAGGTTTCCCTGGTGGCTCAGAGGGTAAAGAATCTGCCCTCAATGTGGTGGACCCAGCTTCATTCTCTGGGTCAGAAAGAATTCCTGGAGGAGGAAATGGCAACCCACTCCAGCATTCTTGCCTGGAGAATCCCATGCACAGAGGAGCCTGGCAGGCTATAGTCCATAGGGTCACAAAGAGTCAGACTCAACTGAGTAACACCCACAATGTATGTTTCACCAGAGCTAATCACCTATTTCATTTGTAATTATTGCTGTTATGTTGAGTAGTAAAACCTACACATGCATTGTCTCATTTAATCTTCACAGCTACACCACAAGTAAACCAGTATTTATGTTATTTTACAAATGAAGAATCTGAGTCTCCAGAACTGAATTATCCAATCTTTCAGTTAGTAACCGGCAGGCCTTTATTGTCACACACACACATGCATAACATAAAAGATAATGATGCTAAAATGATGTTTCACCTCTACTTTTTACTTTTTAGAAAAGAAGTATGCTGTTGAAATGTTTGAGAACCAACATGTAACACAACTTTCATTCTACATTACTTCAAGGGATAAAAATTGTTTTTAAAAGTAAAAAAGTTTTAGGAAAAAAACTTGGAAGTTTACCTACCTACTAGGTTCTAACATTTTTGGTCTTGTAGTGTGGCACATTTTAGCCTGTAGAACATACTACTAGATACCAACTTAGAGCAGAGAAAATGTATGTGTGTGTGTGTGTGTGTGTGTATATATATATATATCAGATCAGTCACTCAGTCGTGTCTGACTCTTTGCGACCCCATGAATTGCAGCACGCCAGGCCTCCCTGTCCATCACCAACTCCCGGAGGACACTCAGACTCACATCCATCGAGTCAGTGATGCCATCCAGCCATCTCATCCTCTGTCGTCCCCTTCTCCTCTTGCCCTCAATCTCTCCCAGCGTCAGAGTCTTCTCCAATGAGTCAACTCTTCACAGGAGGTGACCAAAGTACTGGAGTTTCAGCTTCAGCATCATTCCTTCCAAAGAAATCCCAGGGCTGATCTCCTTCAGAATGGACTGATTGGATCTCCTTGCAGTCCAAGGGACTCTCAAGAGTCTTCTCCAACACCACAGTTCAAAAGCGGCAATTCTTCGGCGCTCAGCCTTCTTCACAGTCCAGCTCTCACATCCATACATGACCACAGGAAAAACCATAGCCTTGACTAGGTGAGCCTTTGTTGGCAAAGTAATGTCTTCTGCTTTTGAATATGCTATCTAGGTTGGTCATAACTTTCCTTCCAAGGAGTAAGCGTCTTTTAATTTCATGGCTGCAGTCACCATCTGCAGTGATTTTGGAGCCCAGAAAATAAAGTCTGACACTGTTTCCAATGTTTCCCCATCTATTTCCCATGAAGTGATGGGACCGGATGCCATGATCTTTGTTTTCTGAATGTTGAGCTTTAAGCCAACTTTTTCACTCTCCACTTTCACTTTCATCAAGAGGCTTTTTAGTTCCTCTTCACTTTCTGCCATAAGGGTAGTGTCATCTGCATATCTGAGGTTATTGATATTTCTCCCAGCAATCTTGATTCCAACTTATGTTTCTTCCAGTCCAGCATTTCTCATGATGTACTCTGCATATAAGTTAAATAAACAGGGTGACAATATAAAGCCTTGACATACTCCTTTTCCTATTTGGAACATATATATAAATTCTTAGAGCTTTTAGTTTAAAAAAAGATGATGAAAATAGTGATAATGGTAATCATAATAAAGGTGTTAAATGCCAGAGATGTTTAGAGTATAAATAAATATTAGAAGTATCTTTCTTAATCCTTCTCAGTACATAATGGAATTGAGGCTAAGGAGGTTAATTTACTCTCTCGCTGACATAGAGTTTGAGATTGACACTTTCTTAGCTCTCTTTCTAAATTTCAGGATACTGTTACTTACAGTTATGGTAAAAATTGTGTAATCTTTTGTCATCACCTTAGTGACTACATTTTATTGTGTTGAGTTACAATGACCACATCATATGAGAAACAAAACCCCGTGAGGAATGTAATAGTGGTGAAATGTCAAAACACTAAAAGTATTATACTTCTTTGCTAAAATGATGATAAATACAAATCAAGCAAGATAATATGTCAGTTTATTTCATGTTTAAATTTTATGAGTTTAATAAGTTTTACTCTGTATTTGTATTGAGTTCTCATCACCAGGGATATGAGTCTTAAAAGCCCTAAATCTACTTATATTTTCCATTACTGCGTTACCTAATAAACACCTAGCCTATTTAGAAATTACTTTGGTTTATAGGAATTACTGCCCATCAGTGGGAAAACACCCACTCCACTGTTCTTGCCTGGAAATCCCAGGAACGGGCGAGCCTGGTGGGCTGCCATCTATGGGGTTGCACAAAGCTGGACATGACTGAAGCAACTTAGCAGCAGCAGCAGCAGTGGGAAAACAGGTCATTAACATAGTGTCTCCTAATGTATATGTAGGGATGACAATATGGCTGTCAAAACCTCTGGCTAGCTGTACATAGCAGGGATATATCATTATGTCTTGTCAAATTATGTTAGCTAAGTTATAGATATAAAAATGACCAAATTTATTATATAAAAGAATTTTCACAGTTCTAGTTTTATATCTAATGCATAATATGCCAAGGCATTTTACATAACTAATAAGATGAGAATATGAATTGTAAATACTTGAGGACATGTGCATCAAATCAGCTATTGATCTGATGAGCATTTACAGAGATCCTACTATGTGATAGACAAAGGATATATAGTCAAAAGACATAGTCTTTTAAAGCATTAGCATTCCTATTTAATATAAAATATTCACTACAATTTGTGAATAACAGGCTCAGGAACAATTTGAACAGCCAAATAAAGGTTTTCATAAGCATTGTTCTCAGCATGAACTTTGGGACCTCATGTGAGACCATTTTCTATGGCTTCTGAAATCAGATTTATGGCTATGAAATGAATGTGACAAAAAGATTCCTAACTTTTTCTAATAATATATGTATTAAAGACTCAATTGATGAGCTATGTTTTACATTTTGTGTTGTCTCCCAGTAATGAACATAACATAGCATGTTTCCATCACAAGGACTTTGTCCTTTCACTGAATATTTGTATATTTTTTTATAATTATTATAGTTTCATAAGTGAAAACTGGGATTATGAACCATAATACATTTTAGACTTTAATGATGTTAAAATTCCATGACTCAAATGCACTGATTTTCTTATTAAAATGGAAATATATTTCTCCGAAGAAATAATAAACTGGAATTCCATAATACACTGTATTTCAAATCTAATAATTTAGTTTCAAGTAAAATCAAGCATTACTCATGTCAAAAAATGTTTTTGCTTCAAATTTATTCCACTCTAATTTTTAAAACAACCACATTCAATTATTTAAACACATAAAAAGCAATGAGCTTTCATTTGAATCATAAGTTCTGTGTTTTCTGAATTCTTACTGTAAATAAGACCAAATAAGTTCATGTGCACATTTCACCATTCCCTGGCACTGTTTATGACTACATGCCCATACGGGCAAAAACAGTGTTCAGCAAAATGCCTAGAGCAGCAGAAAATAACCATACTACAGTGTCAAGGACATTCACATATTTACCAGGAACTCACTACTGAATGTAAAAATGAAAGTTACTGAATTTTTTTCAGAGTCTTGTGCATCTCATGTTTTGATGTTTAGTGGGCAATATCATAACCTTGAAAAATCCCTCAACTGAAACAAATATTTTTAATCTGGTCCTTTGGTAACCAGGAAATTGACAAGTATATGTTCTTTCTTATGCTAAAAGTATTTTAGAATGATTCTATCAAGTTTTTCCAGAAGACACTCATTTAAATGAATTTCACTCTTATAGTATTATTAGAGGGAGGTTAGCCTTGTTGACTGATACACTGAAATCATTATATTTTCTCATGGTAGTATTAAAATTGTTATCACCTATTCCTGGGGAAAATCTTAGTTTAACTGCTTTCAAACAGCTGTGGAATAACATGTTAAAACCAGTTTAGGGGAGAAAAAAAAAAAGCAATGTTGAATAAAATTATTACAAAGACAAAGTAATAACTGGCTAAAAAATCTAAAAAAAATTATGACCTACTTTATAAAATCAAGCTTTCCAGGAGAAACATTAAAAATCTCAGATATGCAGATGATATGCTCTAATGGCAGAAAGAGAAGAAGAACTAAAGAGCCTCTTGATGAGGGTAAAAGAGAAGAGTGAAAAGCTGACTGGAAACTCAACATTCAAAAAACTAAAATTGTGGCAGCTGGTCCCATTCAGTTCAGTTCAGTCGCTCAGTCGTGTCTGACTCTTTGTGACCCCATGAATTACAGCACACCAGGCCTCCCTGTCCATCACCAACTCCCAGAGTTCACTCAAACTCATGTCCATTGAGTTGGTGATGCCATCCAGCCATCTCATCCTCTGTTGTCCCCTTCTCCTCCTGCCCCCAATCCCTCCCAGCATCAGAGTCTTTTCCAATGAGTCAACTCTTCACATGAGGTGGCCAAAGTATTGGAGTTTCAGCTTTAGCATCATTCCTTCCAAAGAAATCCCAGGGCTGATCTCCTTCAGAATGGACTGGTTGGATCTCCCTGGTCCCATTACTTTGTGGCAAATAGAAAGGGAAAGTGGAAGCAGTGACAGGTTTTCTTTTCCTGGGCTCCAAAATCATCGTGGATGGTGACTTCTGCCATAAAATTAAAAGATGCTTGCTTCTTGGTAGAAAAGCTATGACAAACCTTGACAGCATATTAAAAAGCAAAGATATCACTTTGCTGACAAAAGTTCTTCTAGTCAAAACTATGGTTTTTACAGTAGTCATGTATGGATGTGAGAGTTGGACCATAAATAAGGTTGAGCACTGAAGAACTGATGCTTTCAAACAGTGGTGCTGGAGAAGACACTTGAGAGTTCTTGGACTGCAAGGATATCAACGTAGTCAATCCTAAAGGAAATCAACCCTGAATATTCTTTGAAAGGACTGATGCTGAAGTTGAAGCTCCAATACTTTGGCCACCTTACACAAAGGCCTGACTCACTGGAAAAGACCCTGATGTTAGGAAAGATTGAAGGCAGGAGGATAAGGGGGTGATGGAGGATGAGATAGTTGGATGGCATCACCAACTTCATAGACATGAATTTGAGCCAGTTCTGGGAGACAGTGAAGGACAAAGAAGCCTGGTGTGCTGCAGTACATGGGGTCATAAAGAATCAGACACAACTTAGCAACTGAACAACAACAACTTTACAAAAAATAACTAGAGGTTACATGTTTCTAGACTGAATTTCAAACATCATTCTGATATTCGTGACCAAGTACCAACTTGGAACATACTAAGAAGTTGAACCAGTCTTCCACTAAACTGCCTTGACAAGGTGTACTTGTGTAGATAGACCATGTTTCTAATTACTCAGTGGTGTTAAATCCTTTTAGATTAAGTAGTTTAATGATTTCCCGTGGGTGGCATTCATTCCTTTGAGATTTAAGTAGTATCCTAAGAATATTTAGCAAAATCAGCAGTGAATATAAAAAGCACTCTTTGTTGTAATTGATTAAACATAAAATGTCAGATATTCCCACTGCCAAAGTATAGTACTCTCTAAGTGCTTATGGAAGCACATCTTTTAGGTCACTTGGGTATCATCTAGTACATTGTAGTCATAATAATTTATGAAGAAATAAAATAACCTGAAAGTTTAAAAGGTCTTTGTTCCTAAGGTCTGCCTTTGTGCCAACCTATAGGTAATTCCTTTTAGTGAAAATAAACACTAAAAATCATGAGCATTATATATGTAACAGATCATAGTATAAATTACTTCTTAACATCTGTCCTGCAAGTATAATTCTAGAGTATAGTGTTATAAATGTATCTTAAGGAATTTTTAGTTTTTGGAGACCCAGAAATGTGAGAAATCTAAAAGTATTTTATTTTAGTGTTGGAAATTTTTTGTCATCAGATCTTTCTAGCATTATGTGATATAATATTTATAAATCTTTTAATATTATTGTAATAAAGGAAAAATGCACAAAAGTGTATATGTTTTCAGTTCAGTTCAGTCGCTCAGTCGTGTCCAACTCTTTGCGATCCCATGAACCACAGCATGCCAGGCCTCCCTGTCCATCACCAACTCCTGGAGTTTATCAAAACTCATGTACATCGAGTTGGTAATGCCATCCAGCTATCTCATCCTCTGTCTTCCCCTTCTCCTCCTGCTCCCCAAATCCCTCCCAGCATCAGGGTCTTTTCCAATGAGTCAACTCTTCACATGAGGTGGCCAAAGTATTGGAGTTTTAGCTTTAGCATCAGTCCTTCCAGTGAACACCCAGGACTGATCTCCTTTAGGATGGACTGGTTGGATCTCCTTACAGTCCAAAGTATGTTTTCAGGATCAGTTAATAGGACACAGGTCTTTCTTATTTTCATGTAGGCAGACTTTGAAATCCTTTTCATAGTCTAACAAACCATCAAGTCTTTGCTACTTGAAGATGAAATGAAGGTCATTACAAGGTAGCATTTTTTGTTAGATGACTTTTTTTCTTTTGCTTGGTTTTGTTTGGGTTGGGTTTTAGCACTGCATCTTGCTGATGAAGTAATGACCAAGTCTAAGAAGTATAAACTTTAATTTCAGAGTGAACATGAACCAGCTAGGCAGGTTGAGCTATCTATTTCATCCATTAATTCCATGGATTAAATGAATAACAGCTGACAAATCTTTAACTCATTAATAAGCTTAGGGATCCATGATAAATATTCTGAAACTTTTAAAATTACGTCTTAAAGGTTATCTGTGGGACAGAATGAAGAAATGCCTCAAAAATGAGTCTTATTCACTATTTTTTTCTCTACAAATGTTCAAGCTTATCCTATTTTCATTTACAAAGAAAATTTGAATAGATGAAATTCTAGTAAAATGCTATAGTATTCCACAGTGAAAATCAAAATAATAAATATGCTAATGTAGTTGAGAATGCACATTCTGTATTAAAATTCTTCAAAGATAATGAACACTTTCTGATGTCACTACATTAACATTCAGCATCTACTAATGGAAAATGAGTAAATTTGCCTACAAGTGCAGTGATCAGTAGAAAGATTCCCTCCTCTCTCCCTCTCATTTCCCCTTTCTTTTCCTGAATGTCATCTTTTTATTATTATTATTATCTAATTAAGTTGATACTATACCATCTAGCAGTCACTCAAATGAAAAACCCAAGAATAATTACACTTGATTCTTCTGTCTCTCTGCCCCACAGTCTGCTAGTACTGGCAGTTTGCCCCCTGTCTCTGCAGTTTTGTCTCCTAAATATGTCTTAAAAGTTTTCCTACCTCTTTTCCACTAGTATCACTGCCCTTGTTGATGTTCAAAACATCCCTCTCCTGCACCTTTCAACATTCTCTTAACTGTCTACTTTTCCTGTTTTTAATCTTAGACTATCAACTCCGTTCTCCACCCCCAGTGCCAGGGTGCATGCTTGCTAAGTCACTTCAGTGGTGTCTGACTCTTTGCCGCCCCATAGACTGTAGACTACCAGCCTCTTCTGTCCATGAGATTTTCCAGACAAGAATACTGCAGTAGTTTGCCATTCCTTTTCCAGGGGATTTTCCTGACCCAAGGATTGAACCTGGGTCTCCTGCATTGCAGGCAGACTCTTTCCTCTCTGAGCCACCAGGAGGTGGCTCTTTCCTCTCCACTGCCAGGAGCTTGTTTAAAACAGAAGCTCTCACTTAAACTCTTCAATGGATTTCTAATTTCTATAAGATGAAATTCAGACCACCTTGTGTGCCACAACTAACTTACCTTGACCTGTAACATTTCAGCTCTCCAGATATATCTTCAGTCTTCTTTGCTTGAACTTTATGATCCAGCTACATTGAGCTGCTTGTAGTTCTCTGCTGACATGACCTTGTTTTATGTCTTCATGGATCTAATGAATCTTATTATGAGAATCTTAAAATGAAATTTTTTTTTAGAGATTCGATTATTATGTCTATCCCTTCAGATCAGATCAGATCAGTCGCTCAGTCGTGTCCGATCTGCGACCCCATGAACCGCAGCCGCCAGGCCTCCCTGTCCATCACCTCTGTCGATATAGTTCCTCCAGCCACTCATCTCTGGTCCCTTCTCCTTGTTTTCCAGCATAGAGTCTTCCATGAGTTACTATATGTCTATCCCTTAGCTTTTTCATTAATTGATTCATACATATGTTTTCTCTGCACAGCATTTTCTCTGTTTTTAGCTCTTCTATACTCCCTCTTCTTTTGGTAAGAATGTCGCTTTTGACAATTTTTTAGCCCAGAATAAACACTCTACACTGTTTCCACTTTTCCCCATCTATTTCCCATCATAGTGATGTTGAGCTAGCCAACCTTTTCACTCTCCACTTTCACTCATCAGAGGCTTTTAGCCCCTCTTCACTTTCTGCCTGTGTGTCATCTGCATATCTGAGGTTGATTCTCCCGGACTTGATCCACTGTGCTCCAGTCCAGCATCCATAGATCCAATGTTAAACAGTCATTACAACAATAGACAATAAAAACTCAATACATTGTTATGAATGAATGGTAGAGTTCCAATTTTTATATCAATTTCAGGTGTCTATCCATGTTAATGAAAAATATAAATAACTCAAATTTTATAATTCAACCAGACCTTAGCCACCTGTTGAAATGCCAAAGTTGTGGCACACAAATTCTGCAGCCATGAAATTAAAAGATGCTTACTCCTTGGAAGGAAAGTTATGTCAAACCTAGATAGCATATTAAAAGCAGAGACAGTACTTTGCCAACAAAGGTCTGTCTAGTCAAGGCTATGGTCTTTCCTGTGGTCATGTATGGATGTGAGACCCCAGGACAGGGAGGCCTGGTGTTCTGTAATTCATGGGATTGCAAAGAGTTGAACACGACTGAGTGACTGATCTGATCTGAAAGCAATTTAAAATGTGGTCACCCTATCATGGGTGTTGCAAGTCTATCCACTTACACAGAGGAGCAAGCTATTCTGTGCATAAAAATGCAACTCTTAAAAACTGTGGATCCTTTCAGGATGAAAAGAAACACCTTCACCTCTTCTTAGTAGACAAATGATACATTGATAGGGTCCTTTCAAACTTGATAGCAAATTATGTATGGATTTCCTGTTTTAGAACTACAACTTTAATCACCTTTGAGCAAAATAATTGTTCATTGAATTTTAGCATTTTGGCCATTTCCTTTCAATCTTATTTTCTTTATTGAAATTTCAATTCTTTCCAAAATAAACTTTAACATGAAAAATATTTATATATTTCATGGTTAATTATGCATTCATTTAATAGTATTATTTTCAACTTGTACAGCCTGTTAACTCCCTATTCTCATCACTGCACTTCTTCTGTGGCCTGGTATCATGTAAAAAAGCCAATGCAGAATTTGCTAACTGCTTGTGAATATGTCTTTCATATAACTGTGAAATTTTTTTTAATGGCAGAGGTCGCCTTTTCAGATCTTAAAGGTAGTAGAGCTTTCATTAATAGAAAAATAACTGCTATATAAAATCTTTCTACCATTGTAACTGCTCAGATTCTATTCAAGTTAAATAATTCTCCAACGAGAAGCTAATATGCCTGCTGCAGTGTTAGCATGACACAGCTTTAGCACAGAGTCTTTCTTTTCACTTCACAGAATATCCTGTGGCGAAGGTGTTGATGTTGGAAAGAAAAACTATTTCAATTCGAAGAAGAATGTTTAAATCATATGGGATTTTTTTTTCCTGGTTGCTGAGTTATGCTTTGTAGGAAACATGAATTGAAAGTTGAAGAACTGAACTCTATTCTCAATATGTCACTGTCTTGTTGCTCTAGGTTATATGAAGTCACCAGAGCAATTATCTCTGTTTTTCCCTTTGAACAAATAGGGATATTAATTTTCCCCACAAATAACCTGAGAGAATCAGAGTCAGTGGGTTGAAATAAAAAATTGTAAGGAAGGAGAGGGTGGGATGTGTGGAGAGAGAAACATGGAAACTTACATTATCTTATGTAAAATGGAAAGCCAATGGGAATTTGCCATATGACTCAGGGAAATCAAACTGGGGCTCTGTAACAACCTAGAGGGGTGGGATGGGAAGGAAGGGTGGGAGGGAGAATGGAGGGGAGGGACAAAAACCTGGGAGGGAGAAGAAAGAAAAAGCAGAGACATCATGTATACCTGTATGTCTAGCCTATGGCTGTTCATGTTGATGTGTTGCAGAAAACCAACACATTACTGTTGGAAGGATGAAGCAAACTATCCTTCAATTAAAAATAAATAACATTTTTAAAAGGAAATTTTTAGCAGTGAGTAGTAATATAAAGAGGATTTAATGACTGACTATATAAGTCTGTAGAAGGACCTACTGATATTCAGTTCAGTTTAGTCACTCAGTCGTGTCCGACCTTTGTGACTTCGTGAACCGCAGTACGACAGGCCTCTCTGTCCATCACCAACTCCCGGAGTTCACCAAACCCATGTCCACTGAGTCAGTGATGCCATCCAACCATCTCATCCTCCGTCATCCCCTTCTTCTCCTGCCCTCAATCTTTCCCAGCATCAGGGTCTTTTGAAATGAGTCAGCTCTCCGCATCAGGTAGCCACAAGTATTGGAGTTTCAGCTTCAACATCAGTCCTTCCAATGAACACCCAGGACTGATCTCCTTTAGGATGGACTGGTTGGATCTCCTTGCAGTCCAAGGGACTCTCAAGAATTTTGTCCAACACCACAGTTCAAAAGCATCAGTTCTTTGGCACTCAGTTTTCTTTATAGTCCAACTCTCACATGACCACTGAAAAAACCATAGCCTTGACTAGACGGACCTTTGTTGGCATAGTAATATCTCTGCTTTTCAATATGCTGTCTAGTTTGGTCATAACTTTCCTTCCAAGAAGTAAGCGTCTTTTAATTTCATGGCTGCAGTCACCATCTGCAGCGATTTTGGAGCCCCCAAAATAAAGTCTGACACTGTTTCCCCATCTTGCCATGAAGTGATGGGACCATATGCCATGATTTTAATTTTCAGAATATTGAGCTATAAGCCAACTTTTTCACTCTCTTCTTTCACTTTCATCAAGAGGCTCTTTAGTTTTCTTCACTTTCTGCTACTGATAATAGTTTATTTATTTATTTTCTTTGAAACTAGGTAAATTTTCTAAAAGATGTAACTTAATATATGGCTTGAAATTGAATCTTGAGAACTGCCTATATTTAGGAGGTGCAGTAGAAGGATGTGGGGCTAAAGTGATAGAGAAAATTTAGAAGGTCAAAAGAGGAACCAGATGGCAAATATGGCAGAGACCAAGGAAACTCTCTTCCAGACAACCCATGCATTCCCCAGTAAGTATCTCTCCATCTCTCTGACCCATTTCAAGGATCATCTCCTTTGAGGAAGAATAATAGGGCCCTCATTCCCCACCCCACCCCCACCAAAAATTTCATGTCTTAATGCCCCAAATCTGTGAATACAGTTGATTGTATAAAAAAGGGGAATTAGTGTCTCAGATAGAATTAAGGTTACTACACACTTGACCTTAAAATAGGAAGATTTTCCTGGTTTATCTGGGTGGGCTCAATATAATCACAATAGTCTTTAAAATGGGAAGAGGATGAGGAGGAGATATAAGGATGAGTATGGAGACTAGAGTGTTTAGATGTAAAATAATTTAACCTGATATTGCTGGCTTTGAAGATGGAAGGGGCCTTCAGACATTGTGTGGGCAGCCTTTATAAGCTAGGAAAGGCAAGGAAATAAGCTCTTCTCTAGTGCCTCCATCAAGGAGCACAGCCCTGCTGACACCTTGATTTTAGTCCAGATCAGATCAGATCAGTCCTCAGTCGTGTCCGACTCTTTGCGACCCCATGAACCGCAGCACGCCAGGCCTCCCTGTCCATCACCAGCTCCCGGAGGTCACCCAGACTCACATCCATCGAGTCAGTGATGCCATCCAGCCATCTCATCCTCTGTCCTCCCCTTCTCCTCCTGCCCTCAATCCCTCCCCGCCTTTTCCAGGTTGATTTCCTTCTGAATGGACTGGTTGGATCTTCTTCGTCCGGGCTTTTTTTCTCCCCTTTTTTTTTTTCCCCTTTTTCCCTCCCCTTTTTTTTTTTTTTTTTTTTCTTTTAAAAAAAACTCTCTCTCCTCCCCCCCCCCCCCACTCATCTCCAAAACTGCAAGATAGTAAATTTGTGCTTTAAGTCACACATTTGTTGTACTTTGTTACAGTAACAATAGAAAACTAATGCAGTTGCTGAACTACAACAAAATTTCAATTTCCTTGGTACACTGGTCAAACTGAATTGCTAAAAAGGAAACATTTTGGTACAGTAGAAGTAATGTTGGACTTGGAGTTAATAAAACTAGACTATAGCCTCGACCTTTAAAAAATATCCAATCACATGATTTTGGGCAAGCTCTTAAACTTCTATACCTACTTCTCTTGCCTATAAGACAAGGAGTCAGATTAGATGATATCTCAGGTTCTTTGAAGTTATAACTATTACAAGCAGATGACTCAGTTCCTTCAAATTAACATATATTTTCAGTTCTGCTTTATCCATGTAATCTTTCCCTAAGATTTTTGAATTTCTAACAGACTATGCATTCCCAAAAAAGGAACTTATTTTTGCATAGGAATTCTGGGGAGTTCTATAGGAAACTGGAAAGGTATATGGGCTAAGGGACTTTCTGCTGCTGCTGCTGCTAAGTCGCTTCAGTCGTGTCCGACTCTGTGCGACCCCATAGACGGAAGCTCACCAGGCTCCCCTGTCCCTGGGATTCTCCAGGCAAGAACACTGGAGTGGGTTGCCATTTCCTTCTCCAATGCATGAAAGTGAAAAGTGAAAGTGAAGTTGCTCAGTCGTGTCCGACTCTTAGCGACCCCATGGACTGGAGCCCACCAGGCTCCTCTGTCCATGGGATTTTCCAGGCAAAAGTACTGGGGTGGGGTGCCATTTTTCCCCATTGCAAAATAGCAAATAGATGGAATTTTTAGTCTTTTATGCCACTGGCTTTGTGCCATTCTGAGAAAGTGTGCTTGCAATGTGACCTCCCATCTTCACTCCTCTGTGTACCTCCATCCATGTCTAGTTCATTGGTTCTGGGGTGCTCACCTGATCAAGCTGCTGAATTTGCAACTCAAGTATCTAGTTTGACTCTCTCCAGCCCTTGAACTAGAAGCTGTGTGAAAGACTCCACTAGGACAGCCATAAGTGGGGCCATTTGTGAGTAAAGCTAAAGGAGTTGGTCTAAGAGAGAGTAAAAGAAGTAGTTGTGTAAAGTTTAGCAGAGAGGAGAGACTATGTAGCCTGAGATTTGGTTGCAGAGGTGTACATGAGGGAAAGAGAAGATGTGACTGTATGGCAACCGCATAACTCTAGACCCTAGAGAGAACCAGCTTCTTTTTACACCTCTGGGTCATATGGTATGCACCTACCAGCATCTCTCCTTTTTTTTGCTTGAGCCCCCTTATTGTGCTGCTTCATTTTCTTGAAATCAGGTAATCTCTGCCTATAGCAATAGACCCTCACCTATTCAGCACTGATTTTCCATGTAAATGCCAAACCATTTATGAAAGATCAATTTAAATTGATCTTATGTCATTCACTGATCAGAACACTTAATTATGAGCTAATAGCTATTCAAGTATATAAAGTGATGAGAATTTCAATTCACAGCATTGAAGTTATAAAATTTAAATATGTATTTCATAATGTTTTTCTCTTGTCTATTTCTTGTTAATAGTTTCCCTTTGAAAAATCAAAGCAAGTATGGGAGAAACATATTAGTATTATTTGCTAGGAGTTTAATTGTGTTTGGTGGGGGGTAGGAGTGGGAGGTAGGGGGTGGGAGAGAACGCCTGCCTGTTGAAATCCTTTTGCTTTGCAAGTATTTTTAGAGAAAACCTTTGTTACAGACTTCTGAAGGTTATTTTGTTTATACCCCAAAATAATAAATGAGGTTTTTTTTTTTTTTTTTTTTTTTAACCACAGGATACAGCTAAATGTTTTTATTAAAAGATATCTACAGCCCTGCATTTTGCATTATATTCAAATACATGAATGTTTCAAAGATTAATATTCTCTCTTGGGTCTGTAAGAAATTGTGTCAATTTCTATTCTACCCAGGGATTTTTCTATTGCTTTAAGTATAAATATATAAAAACTCAGAAAGGTGGAATTTATTGATGTATTACTAGAGTTATGGCAGTGACAGCTTGTCATATGCTTTGCAGAGAAAGTCATTAGCCAAATGGAAATTTAGGTCGGCTAACATTTCAGAATGATATTTAGGGGATCACTGAAATTATTAAAAATATGCTTCATATTTCATCATGCAAATGTCAAACTCGATTCCTCATTCATTTATTTACAGTCATGTTCCCAAACTTACCTGAATATGCAACCTATGAAGATCTATCATTTAAAGTTTTCCTCCCCCACAGTTCTGATTCTCAACAATTGAGGTAAATCACTGCATCTCATGTCTTTAAATAAGCTCTCACTCTCTGACACATACAAATAAATATTTATGCATATTAGGTGTACATAAAGATATTTGATAGAGACTAAATAAATGAAAGTATAAGAGCTTATAACTTTTTCCTCTCATGCCTTTTAAATAAAATGTATAATCTGCACTACATAAAGTGGGAAAGATGCAAATGGCAGAAATACCAGGAACTCCTGATTGCCTTATAGCTTCATCAAGGTGACCACACAGTGAAGAGCGTTAAGACGGTTAAAACAGAGAAGCATATTAGCATAGATGGGAAAATAAGTTAGGGAAAATTGAATGGACAAAAAATAACTTAATAGAAGTTTTAGGAAGTTTTGATGAGGGTGTGTGCTGTACTTTCTTCTATATAATAATCTTCAAGAAAATCCAGAATAAAGAATTACTTTGATATAATCTATTATATTCCCTGGTTGTTGTTTAGTTGGTAAGTCATATCTGGCTCTTATATGACGCTCAGCCAGTAAAGAACCTGCTTGCAATGCTGGAGACCTGGGTTTGATCCCTGGGTTGGAAAGATCCTCTTGAGAAGGGAATGTCTACCCACTATGGTGTCCTTGCCTGGAGCATTCCATGGACAGATGAGCCTAATGGGCTACAGTCTATAGGGTTGCAAAGAGTCAGACATGACTGAGTGACTAACACTTTCACTTTCATAATCTATTCCGATCAGATCAGAGCAGTCACTCAGTCCTGTCCAACTCTTCGCGACCCCATGAATCGCAGCACGCCAGGCCTCCCTGTCCATCACCAACTCCCGGAGTTCACTCAGACTCACGTCCATTGAGTCAGTGATGCCATCCAGCCATGTCATCCTCTGTCATCCCCTTTTCCTCTTGCCCCTAATCCCTCCCAGCATCAGAGTCTTTTCCAATTAGTCAACTCTTCACATGAGGTGGCCAAAGTACTGGAGTTTCAGCTTTAGCATCAGTCCTTCCAAAGAAATCCCAGGGCTGATCTCCTTCAGAATGGACTGGTTGGATCTCCTTGCAGTCCAAGGGACTCTCAAGAGTCTTCTCCAATACCACAGTTCAAAAGCATCAATTCTTCGGCACTCAGCCTTCTTCACAGTCCAACTCTCACATTCATACATGACCACAGGAAAAACCATAGCCTTGACTAGACGGACCTTTGTTGGCAAAGTAATGTCTCTGCTATCTAGAGACATTATCTAGGTTGGTCATAACTTTCCTTCCAAGGAGTAAGTGTCTTTTAATGGCTTCAGTCACCATCTGCAGTGATTTTGGAGCCCAGAAAAATAAAGTCTGACACTGTTTCCATAATCTATTAGGTCGGCCTAAAAGTCAGTTTAGGTTTTTCCATTAACATCTTATGGGAAAACTCAAAGGAACTTTTTGGCTAACCTAATACGGACTTTCCAGGATCAGAATGATTTTCCCTTTACTTGTGTCCCTTTGCTGATATTAGTCTTGGCTCAAGAAAAAGAGCACCTCCTATTATGTGAGATCTTTCCATATGTATATACATGTATATTAATAGATTTGAATGTCTAGTGTGTTAGAATAGTTTTATGTGCTTTGATTTTAAGAAAAAAGAATAATGAGTAAAGTTATGTGAATATTACAGATTTACCTTATGTTCTCTCAAAGTATGACCTATGCTATGCTATGGTAAGTTGCTTCAGTTGTGTCCGACTCTGTGCGACCCCATAGACGGAAGCCCACCAGGCTCCCCGTCCCTGGGATTCTCCAGGCAAGAACACTGGAGTGGGTTGCCATTTCCTTCTTCAATGCATGAAAGTGAAAGTGAAGTCGCTCAGTCGTGTCCAACTCTTAGCGACCCCATGGATTGCAGCCCACCAAGCTCCTCTGTCCAAGGGATTCTCCAAGCAAGAGTACTGGAGTGTGGTGCCATTGCCTTCTCCGAAGTATGACCTAGGATCAGTGCAAATATTTTCTGATTATTTCATCCTCTCTGCAGCTGATACTGGCAAAATACTAGCCTTGACTACCTTGACTTGCCCATTAAAATTGATACTATTCTTCTCCTTCCCTCAGTTAATTCATTCCCTCAGTCAGACTCTCGAACTCCATGCTCTCCACGTAAACTATCTAGCTCTCCATTTACAACATTTTTTATCTTTCAGTTCATTCTCTCTAGTATCCTGATTACAATAATTCTTTGACTCCATCAAAACCTCCAATTCATCTTTTTATTCCTTCTCAACCCTATTATTCCTCAACCTCTTCCTTATCTGGCTTAAATTTCACACCAATCATTATTATTACTCCTGTGCGTAGACCCTCCACACCTTTCTTTATCTCTTTCCATAGTATTTTCTGAGAATAACCCCAATTCTGGTTTAATCTAATTTTGTATTCCATGTCTGCTTGAAGAAATACATACAAACATGTTAAAACTCTCTTTGATCACAGACCTTAATAGGTCTTTAGTGCTTCTAACCAATCTACTACTCTCTCCTAGATGAGTACTTCATGCCTTCTATTCTGCCCTCAAACTATCAAGTCTTCTCCCATCCTCTGTACTGATTATCTTCATTCATATTTCACTGAGCAAATAGAAATAGTTAGAATTCTGAGACTTTTTTTATCCTCTTGCCATCAACTTAAGTTCTTTACATGTAATGCCCTCTGACTCTTCCCTTAGCAATAAATTTTATAATGATCATTTGTTCTGTTTCTTTTGTTTGTGCTACTTCTAACTCTGTCCCCAGCACCAAGAACTATAAGGGGAATATAGCTTGTTGTTGTTTACTTGATAAGTCATGTCCAACTCTTTACAACCCATGGACCATAGTCCACCAGGCTTCTCTATCCGTGTGATTTCCCAGGCAAGAATATTGGAATGCGTTACTATTTCTTTCTCCAAGGGATCTTCCTGACCCGGAGACTGAACCCACGTCTCCTGAATTGGTAGGCGAGTTCTTTACCAGTGACCTACCAGGTTAGCCTGGGAGGATAGCAGCCCATATGTAACTGTTGAATGAATTTAGTGCAATCTCTGATACCCTCTACAACTATGCTACTGCCCTTCAACATGTACTATTTTATTCTTTATCTCATCTTTTTTAGTACCTAGAACAGTACCAACATCTGTTCTTTGCCAAAATTTATAAAATACATATGTGTTTGAATATTCAGGATATTTAATCACAATTATGCCAATAACATTAGCTAACAGCAACTTTAATTATGTCTGTTCATCTTTCTAGGATATTTTCTAATCATAGTTTAAGAAATTTGCAAAACATAAAAGTTGATCTTCAATCAAAATAATTCATAGCACTGCATTCTAATAAAATTCTAACATATCCAAGTTCAATAATTATGCTTATTTGTTATTGATTTTGAAGGAAGTATTCCCTTCTCCAAGAGCTCTATTATTTCATTTTATGTCTCCTAAACTGCAGACTGTGAAATCTTTCTGGCAAAAGACAAATAAAAACAAAAGCATACTAAATACATTCCATTCAAATCAAGCACTTTGTTCCCCTGGGATCAGCTTACTTGTAGAGTTCTTTCTTATTTCCAAGTAGACTCTTTTTTTCTTCTTTTCAACTCTAAGAGGCACAAATGGAAGCTCACAAATCACCAGCTTACCCAGTTTCCCACTTTCAAGCTTACGTCCATAACTCTAAACTTTTTATAGTATTTAAACTTTCATCTATTTGTGAATATCATAACACAAGATAAACTTTTGTAGTTGATTTCTCACTGTAGTAAACTTTCTCATCTCTACTTTTGACAGTTTCTGCCTCTGATTTCACTGTCTATTAAGTTCCTTGAAAATAGTAGAAAAAGAACAAACTGCCAGACTGCCTTTACATTTATTGACTTAAATTGTTCAGTAGATTTGACTCAATAACAATTTTCAGTGTTCTTGTTTTCCTCATCCATTTACACTCATAATGTTACAGACAATTGACATCATCATCATGTTACATTGCACATAAAACTAAGAGCAAAGATGCACACTCTTAATAAACATATTAAACCAAGGCATCTTGGCTTAATTTACATATATATGTAAAGGAAACCTCTCTATTGAGAGCAAAATTCTTTCCTTGAAACATGTCAAAAAGTGATATTCATAAATAGCTCATATTTTCTTCATTAACAATATTGTGCCTGTAAGTTTTGTGTTTTCTCAAGGCACTGATATAAATTACAGACAACTATCAATGACCAATAAAAGAAAAATATATCCTGGTACTGCTGGCTAAAGCAACATTTAATGTATCTATATTCTCTTCCATATAATAGTCATCTTCATAATTTGAAGGGCACTGACACATGCTGCCACCTGAATGTTCTTTTTCCAAATTAAAAATCCTCACTTTCTTTCTGCAGTGTTCTATCCTTTCATATGCTAAGATTTTACTCATCCTTAAAGATTCTGAACAATATTGCTCTCTTGCTGAAATCCTTCACCTGAAAAAAGTTGAAAATTATAGACTCTTCTCTGCTTTAGTTGGTACAACCCTGGAGACTTCTTTTACCTGTGACTTTGTACTGCAGTTCATTATATCTTTAACATAGAGACTACATCTCCTCATCCTTGTTCAGAGCTTAGCAGGGAACGTAGGGCACATAATAGGTACTCAGCAGTGTGTTCTAAATTGAATCAAGTTAAATTCAAGTGTATTCTAAAATCGATGAAACTGAAACATTGACTTTAATAGGAAGAGACAGCTCATGTCCCATCTAGTTCTGATTTGTTTGCATTTATATTTTTTATATATTATATGTAATATTATGCTAAGATATTTTTAAAATTAACATATTAAAAGTTTGGATTATTTCTATTTTAATTTTCCAGGGAACATATATTCTTTGCAGATACAATTAGAAATACAAATGAACAAAAACAAAAATAATAAAACCATTGAAAACCTACTGCCCAAGCGTAACTACAATTAACATTCTTTTAGGTATTATTCCAAAGGCACAGTCCACATGTAGCTTTCAAAAGAGAGAATAAGAGAAATGAGGGGCCAGGTGAAAATAGCAATAGTTAAAGGCAAACTGCTTTCAATTAGTTTGAAATTATTATTTTGGTGATACACATGAAAAGAGGATTTAAAAATTTAGTCTTTGTTTTTTTTTTTTTTTTTTGTCTTCTATCTATGTTTTCATTGACCATATATATGTAGTAAAATCTGAGGCAGTTCAAAATTCTAATTTACTTTTATATTAGTTTCACTGTTTTTCTAAAAACCAGTTAGAGATATAGAATAATTTGGCTAAATACCACTAAAGTAATCTGTTAATTTAGTTTTAATATCTAGTACAATCAAATAATGTGTCATAAAATTAATAGCAAGTTAATGTTTTATATTTTCCTTCCTGGTGATTAGTTTGTTACATTATTTAAGTAAGAAAATTCAATAGAATTTAAAATTGCATTAGAATTCAAGCTAATGAAACATTTATGTGGTATTATCTAAGGTAATTAACTCTTACTATTTTTAGATACTGTATATAATTTACCTACAGTTTTAAATTTTGTCAGGGCTCCAGGGTAAATATTACTCCATAGTTAATAAGATTGAATGATACTTATTTTAATAAAGTTTATAATTTCTCCATTGATCTTTCTTGGTAATATATAGTATAGCCAAGCACTACTTTTTGAAGTATGTGCTCTCATAGAATATGTCACCTACAAATTGGCACTTGTCATCTACCTCTACAGGGATTAAATTATGAGCCACTTCAGCTGCTGACCTTCAACACCCTCCAAAAGGAGTTAGGGTGGAGATCAGAAATGAGGCAGTCTGTGCTCTGGGGGAAAAAAAAAATGGCAGAAAATATCTTCAGATAGTTATTAATAGTTATTTTTAGGAGACAACTTTATGAGCCTATCTTGCATCCCTTCATATCTAGAAAAGCACTAAAATCCTTCATGATTATGTCTGTTCCTCATGACTAGCAGTAGTAACTTTATGCAAAAAATATGTGCTTAATTGCATGTACTCCGCCTTCTCCAAAATCACATATATATTAATACTGACCTTACCCGCTACCTTTCTAGAGCAGTTTCTCAGAGCTATCTGAAATGTCTCCTGGGCTATAGTCCTCATTTTTCCCCAAATAAAACTCAACTCACAACTCTCATTTTGTATATTTTTTTCAGTAAACAAATATATGAAAATACTTGCATCTGATTCAAATATATTAGTGTAAAAACTTTAAATTGTTTTAAATCACTTGACAGTGTTACACTGCTTTCCTCTGATGAATAATAAAAAGGCTTAATCTTCCACTTATCTTATGCATATACTTAGGGCCTTATCCAAGGTTTTCATCTACCTCCTCTCTCACAGACCCTCCAAGGAGCACTGTTTCTCTAAAGGGAAGGGGACTTGCCTTGGAATGAATCTTCAGAATGAAGGAGGAAACATAACAGGCTCTATCTTGAAAGCAGGACTCCATCTTTGGCCAGACTGGACTTTGAGCTATATGCTCAGTATCTATGGAAACAACATACCAACTGGAAAACCAGGCCCCTGGAAGGAAGAGCCCCAGGGTTCTCCATCGCCTAAAAGAATACCCTAATTATCTGTGTAACCCAATAGAATCATACATTCTATTATGCTTATTGGGATATCACCACAAGCCTATTGATAATTTCCACTGTTAACTACCTAGGCTTAAGGCTTATGAATCACGGGTTAACTTTGATTGTATCTTTCTTTTTCCTTTGTTCAGACTAGTTTCAGGGAGTTTTGGGGAGGTGTATTTGGGCATGTACGCTTAGGGTATATAAGGTTTTCACAAAAACTGGTTGGGGTCCTTAGCTAAGAGGAGACTGCCTTGAGCCTACTGGTGTAATACACGGCAGTCCATTATCTGCATTGTTCTTCTGAGTGAGTTTGTTTCCCAGGACACGTGGCTGCAACAAGAGTTCCGTCCTCACTGTCAAGTAGCAATAAATGATTTTCCTAAAAGGAGAGAAAAGAAGGTAATCCAGAATGTACAGCTTTAAAGGAAGGAATTTATGGTGAGAAAGTAGGTAGAGTTGGTTCCCATCATGATTAAAAGAGTTTGTTTTGTTCACAGCAGAAAAGTTGAGATTTATGTTTTATTCAGAGGGAATTTTTAAGACTTCAAGCCTGGGATACAGCATCTCAAGTAATCCTGAGAGAATTGCTCTGAGGAGATGAGTGGGGAGCCAGGGTATATAGAAGTTTTGCATCACAGGACAGGTAGTCTGAACATCAGATGATTATTGTTCTTTTTATTTCAATCAGTAGTAATTTATTGTATACTCAAAGAATTGAAGAAATATCTTCTACACAATAGCCTTTGCCTTCCAGAAATACAAGTACTTATTTTCAATGGAAATAGTACAGCAAAAATATTTAAAGATATGGCAAGAATTTTCAAATTGTCAATGGCACTAAGGGGGGAAAAAAGGATTAAAAAACTTTAAGTAAACCTAACTATTTATTTCAAAGACCAGGGACCATGACCAAATATGATGATACACAAAAGGATGAAAAAAACACTTTAGCTATACTATCTTCTCTAAAATATTAACAGTATAAAAACAATATTTTATTTTAAAAAACATACATTTTCATCTATAATTAAGGACCATACTTCTATTTTAATTAGTTCTAAGTTCAGTGTTTTTTATTATAAAATTGTACTTTTCATCATGAACAGTTTTAATGTTAATGATTAGTCCTGTTACATTAAAATATGTATATGTTTTTTGAAAACTGCAATACGTACATAACACAGTTATTTCTGAGTGATGAATAGTACATGATCATTTTAATTTAAAGAAAGCCAGATATCTCAAGTCAAGGAATTTGGCACTTTTCTTTGTATGGAAATACGCTAGAGTCCAGGCTCACTGAAATCATTCCTTTGATATGCACCTCAGCTGTCTGGGGCCAATACCTGTGTTTCCTCAGGGCTCACCATAGGGAGTGGCTGAAGTCTGATGGCTGTTGGCTGCCAGGTATTCTTTCCTTCCAGAGTTCCCTCAGCGCTCACCAGCTCACCATACAGGTCTACAATTACTGAAGGCTGTGGTATCCTTTGTTTGCTGATGTGGCAGGGAATAGTCCGTTTCTCAGTTTATAAAGGAAATGATTACAACGTTGAGAGCAGAGTTGGGGGGAACCATGGCTAAACTGTCACCACTCAATTTTAAGGATGGGAGGGTAGAATACTTACAGGAATCCAGATGTCCTGAAAGGAGCAGTGACTTTTAGTCAAGGGCCTAAACTAACATTCCAAGGAGGACTGTGGAAGAATGAATACTCAATTTTTTATATCCCTTTTCCGCCAGTTTCCTCTTTGCTAGATCTAAGGGATGCCTGAAGCCTTGGGAATTCATTGATGTAATACATTCAATAGTGGAAAATGATGAGGACTAAATCTGGAAGGCAAACAGAAAATAACCATAGGAATTAATAAACATAAGATTTAAAATGCATGCAGATAAAGAACAAATTAAGATCAAGAAAAAATGGTTTTGGTTTCACTATGAGAGAATTGTACATATTTATGGACAAAAGAGATGTCAAATTGAAGCAGATTGAAGAAGATGTGAATAAAGAGTATAGCTGAGGAACTGCCACATCAATGACAAATGACAAACATTAAGAGCAAAAGGGTCAAGGTGTTGTAGCCACATATTCGGGGAAACAAACTCACTCAGAAGGATGATGCAGATAGTGGAGTGTAGTTTATTACACTGGCGGGCCCAAGGCAGAGTATCCTCTTAGCCAAGGACCCCAACCAGTTTTTGTGAAAACCTTATCTACCCTAAGTATATGTGCCCAAACCCACCTGCCCAAATTCCCTGAAACTAGTCTGAACAAAGGAAAAGAAAGATATAATCAAAGTTAACCCATGATTCATATGCCTTAAACCTAGGTAGTTAACAGTAGACAATTATCAGTAGGCCTGTGGTCATACCCCAATAAACATAGTAGAGTGTATGATTCTATTCGGTTACACAGATAATTAGGGTATTCTTTTAGGTGATGGAGAGTCTAGGTACGAGCCCTGAGGCTCTTCTATCCGGAGGGTCTGGTTTTCCAGTTGGCATGTCATTTCCATAGATACTGGGCATATAGCTCAAAGTCCACAGTCTGGCCCAATATGGAGTCCTGCTTTCAAGATGGAACCTGTTCTGTCCGTTTCCTCCTTCAAAGGCAATAGGGAATATATATATTTAGTGTAAACCTTTAGCACAACTCAGAGATAATCCCCACTGCCCTTTATATAAATGTGATAATCTCTCTGTCAAGCCAGTCCCAATTTCTTTTTTGTTGTTGTTGTTGTTATCTTGTTTATGAAAATGGATTATCTGCCTGAAAAAAATATTTAAACTGAGATCTATGTTTAACTCAGTAAATACACTGAATAACTATGTCAACTTAAAAAATAGTAACAACCTAAAAACTGAGAGTTATGTTTTATTTGGTGGGAATTTTGGGGACTTTAAGCCCAAGAGATTGCATCGCAAGTAACCCTGAGAGAACTTTACCAAGGAGGCAGAGGGAGGAGTCAAGTTATCTGGAAGTTTGCAGAAAGAGACAGGTAATCTGAACATCAAAAGATTATTGTTAATTAAGGAAAACCAGATATCTCAAGGAATGTAGTGCTTTTCTACGTATGGGAAGATACAAGAGTCTAGGCTTACTGAATTATTCCTTTTATATGCATCTCAGCTATCTGGGGCCAGCATCCTGCAATTTGATTTTTCATATCCTTAGTGCTTTGCTCACCATAGGGAGTGGCAGCAGCTCATAGCAGCAGTTTGGTGGCTGCTGGATAGCAGACATTGTTCTTCCTGGACGCAGAAATTCACGTTTGGAGGACTGGAATCATGGATGGCTGTGGCATCCTTGTTTATTGATTGGGCAGGAAATATTCCATTTTGCATCTTATAGGTAGGCATTGACATGTAACACAAGAATAAATAGAATGGGTCTTTGATCTCTAAGAGTTAAAAATATCCTAAAGGAAGGAAATTCTGACACATGCTGCTACAACTTGGATGTACCTTGAGGACATTCTGCTAAGTGAAATAAACCAGTCACAGACAAATACTGTATGGTTCTACTTATATGAAGTATTTAGATTAGTCAAAAACAGAGACAGAAAGTAGAATGGTGATATCTAGGTGCTGGAGAGAAGAGAAAGAAAGTGAAAGAAAGTGAAGTCGTTCAGTTGTGTCTGACTCTTTGCAACCCCATGGACTGTAGCCCACCGGGCTCCTCCATCCGTTTCATTTTCTAGGGAAGAGTACTGGAGTGGGTTGCCATTTCCTTCTCCTGGGGATCTTCCTGGCCCAAGGATTGAACCCAGGTCTCCCACATTGTGGGCAGACACTTTACCATCTGAGCCACCAGGGAATCCCAAGAGAGAGGAGAAGGGGGAGTTATTGTTGACTAGGTATAGAGTTTCAGATTTACAACAGTTAATGAAATGGAGGATGATGCTGCTGCACAATATGAATGTACTTAATACCACTGACCTATACACTTAAAAAGAGTTAAGGTAGTAGATTTTTGTTATGTGTACTTTAACTCAGTTTTTTTAAAAAGCAGCTAGAAAAATATATCCTAAAGGAATACAATGTGTAAAACTTAAAATTCAAATTACTCTGTATAAGCACAGTATAAGAGGAAGAAAATCTTTAGGAGACTATATAAAGGAGAGAATAATAAGTTTTGCAGAAGAAGGTGAAATTGTTTCATTAAAAAAAGGACTTTCTGAGATATACTTTTGAAAACAGTTAAAATTTCAACTGGTAGTGAACAGGGTGAACATATTTTAGTCAGAGGGAATAAGTAGAAAAGAATAAGCAAAAGTAAAGAAATATGAAAATAGAAATTTAGTGTGAGAATAATGAGAAAGTTCAATGTAATGAGCATAGAATGTGAACATAAGGGATGTGCCATGGACCTCATCTAATATTCATTATTTTGCTTTCTTCTCAAAGGGACTCTGATTTGTTAGGGAAGAAATAGTCTCCAATTAGTAATGATATTTCCCAGCCACCTAGTACAGGTGTCCATGTGATTGTATTCTGGTCAAATTGTTGGGTATGCTATAGACAAACATTCTTTAAAAGGAGGCTAATGTCTGGCAGGCAGTTTTTTCTTTAATTTTATTCTATATTGGAATATAGTTGATAAACAGACTTCCCTGGTGGCTCAGCAGCAAAGAATTCACCTATAATACAGGAGATGCAGTGTAAAAGGCACAGATTTGATCCCTGGGCTGGGAAGATCCCTGGAGGAGGAAATGGCAACCCACTCCAGTATTCTTGCCTGGGAAATCCCACAGATAGAGGTGCCTGGTGAAGTGTAGTCCATGAGGTTGCAAAATAGTCTGACACAACTGAGCACACTGATCAGTACTACAGTTGATTAACAGTGTTGTACTCGTTTCAGGTATACAGCAAGGCCATCCTTGTACATGTGCTTCATGCTGTCATTGAGTTGTGTCTGGACTGTAGCCTGCCAGGCTCCACTGTCCATGGGAGTGGGTTGTTATTTCCTTCTCCAGGGAGTCTTCCCAACCCATGGACTGAACCTGGACCTCCTGGATTGGCAGGTGGACTCTTTACCACTAGCACCACCATATACATGTACAAATTATTTTTCAAATTCTTTTCCAAGTTAGGTTATTACAGGGAGTTTAGTTAAATAAGCAGGGTGACAATATACAGCCTTGACGTACTCCTTTTCCTGTTTGGAACCCGTCTGTTGTTCCATGTCCAGTTCTAACTGTTGCTTCCTGACCTGCATATAGGTTTCTTAAGAGGCAGGTCAGGTGATATCTGTTTTAAATATAGCAGTATGTTCATGTCAATCCCAAACTCTGGATCTATCTATCTACTCTTCCCCACTGGTTATCATAAGTTCTTTCTCTAAGTCTGAGTCTGTTTCTGTTTTGCAAATAAATTCATCTGATCATTTTTTTTAATATTCCACATGAAAACGGTATTATATGATGTTTGTCTTTCTCTGCCTTACTTCACTTAGTATGATAATCCACAGACCCATCCATGTTGCTGCAAGTGGCATATCTCATTCTTTTTTAATAACTGTGTAACATTCCAGCATATGTATGTACCACATGTTCTTCACTCATTCACCTGTCAGTGGACATTTGGGTTTCTCCATGTCATAGCTATTGTAAATAGTGCTGCAATGAACACTGAGGTGTATGTATCCTTTCAAACCATGTATTTCTCTGGAGCATATGCCCATGATTGGGCTCACTGAATTATATGGTAGCTTTGGCTTTAGTTTTCTAAGGAAACTCCACACTGTTCTCCATAGTGACTGTACAATTTGCACTCCCACCAATAGTGTAAGAGGGTTCAATTTTCCGTTTATTTTTTTTATTTTTTGTTCAAGGATAATTGCTTTACAGATTTTTTTTGTTTTCTGTCAAAACTCAACATGAATCAGCCATAGATATACATATATTTCCTCCCTTTTGAAACTCTCTCCCATCTTCCTCCCCATCCCACCTCTCTAGGTTGATACAGAGCCCCTGTTTGAGTTCCCTGAGCCACACAGCAAATTCCCGTTGGCTATGTATTTTACATATGGTAATATAAGTTTTCAGGTTACTCATTCCATACATCTCACCCTCTCCTCCCCTCTCCCCATGTCCATAACTCTATTCTCTATGTCTGTTTCTCCATTGCTGCCCTCTAAATACATTCTTCAGTACCATTTTTGTAGATTCCATATGTATGTGTTAGAATATGACATTTATCTTTCTCTTTCTGACTTACTTCACTCAGTATAATAGGTTCTAGATTCATCCACCTCATAACAACTGACTTAAATACATTCCTTTTATGGCTGAATAACATTCCATCATGTACACGTACCACAACTTCTTTATCCATTCATCTGTCGATGGGCATCTAGGTTGCTTCCATGTTCTGGCTATTGTAAATAGTTCTGCAGTGAACAATGGGATACATGTGTCTCTTTCAATTTTGGTTTCCTCGGGGTATATGCCTAGGACTTGAATTGCTAGGTGATCTGCCTCTTGAGAAATTTGTTTGCAGGTCAAGAAGCAACAGTTAGAACTGGACATGGAACAACAGACTGGTTCCAAATAGGAAAAGGAGTACGTCAAGGCTGTATATTGTCACCCTGTTTATTTAACTTATATGCAGAGTACATCATGAGAAATGCTGGACTGGAAGAAACACAAGTTGGAATCAAGATTGCTGAGAGAAATATCAATAACCTCAGACATGCAGATGACACTACCCTTATGGCAGAAAGTGAAGAGGAACTCAAAAGCCTCTTGATGAAAGTGAAAGTGGAGAGTGAAAAAGTTGGCTTAAAGCTCAACATTCAGAAAACGAAGATCATGGCATCTGGTCCCATCACTACATGGGAAATAGATGGGGAAACAGTGGAAACAGTGTCAGACTTTCTTTCTCTGGGCTCCAAAATCACTGCAGATGGTGACTGCAGCCATGAAATTAAAAGACGCTTACTCCTTGGAAGGAAAGTTATGACCAACCTAGATAGCATATTCAAAAGCAGAGACATTTCTTTGCCAACAAAGGTTCATCTAGTCAAGGCTATAGTTTTTCTTGTGGTCATGTATGGATGTGAGAGCTGGACTGTGAAGAAGGCTGAGCGCCGAAGAATTGATGCTTTTGAACTATGGTGTTGGAGAAGACTCTTGAGAGTCCCATGGACTGCAAGGAGATCCAACCAGTTCATTCTGAAGGAGATCAGCCCTGGGATTTCTTTGGAAGGAATGATGCTAAAGCTGAAACTCAAGTATTTTGGCCACCTCATGCGAAGAGTTGACTCATTGGAGAAGACTCTGATGCTGGGAAGGATTGAGGGTAAGAGGAGAAGGGGACGACAGAGGATGAGATGGCTGGATGGCATCACTGACTCGATGGATGTGAGTCTCAGTGACCTCCGGGAGTTGGTGATGGACAGGGAGGCCTGGAGTGCTGTGATTCATGGGGTGGCAAAGAGCCGGATACAACCGAGCGACTGATCTGATCTGATCTGATCTGATGGTGATTTTATTCCTAGTTTCGTAAGGAATCTCCATACCGTCTTCCATAGTGGTTCTATCAATTTCTAGTCCCACAAACTGTGCAAGAGTGTTCCATTTTCTCCACACCCTCTCCAGCATTTATTGTTTGTAGCCTTTTTGATTATGACCATTTTGACCGGTGTGAGGTGATATTTCATTGTCGTTTTGATTTGTATTTCTCTAATAATGAGTGATATTGAGCATCTTTTCATGTGTGTGTATGCATGTCTTCTTTGGAGAAATGTCTTTTTAGGTCTTTTTCCCACTTTTTGACTCAATTGTTTGTTTTTCTGGTATTGAGTTGTATGAGTTGCTTGTACATTGTGGAAATTAATCCTTTGTCACTTGTTTCATATGATATTATTTTTCTCCCATTCTGAGGGTTGTCTTTTGACCTTATAGCTTCATTTGCTGTGTAAAAGCTTTGAAGTTTAATCATGTACCACTTGCTTACATTTGTTTTTATCTCCATTACTCTAGGAGGTGGGTCATAGTGGATCTTGCTTTGATTTATGTCATCGAGTGTTCTGCCTATGTTTTCATCTAAGAGTTTTATGGTTTCTGGTCCTACATTTAGATCTGTGATATATTTTGAGTTTATCTTTGTGTATGGTGTTACAAAGTGTTCTAATTTTATTCTTTTACATACAGCTGTCCAGTTTTCCCAGCATAATTTATTGAAGAGTCTGTCTTTTTCCCATTGTATATTCTTGCCTCCTTTGTCAAAAATGAGGTACCCATAGGTGCATGGGTTTATTTCTGGGCTTTCAATCCTGTTCCATTGGTCTATTTCTGTTTTTGTGCCAGTACTATACTGTCTTGATGACCGTAGCATTGTAGTCTAATCTGAAGTCAGAAAGGTTGATTCCTCCAGCTCAATTATTTCTCAGGACTGCTTTGGCTATTTGGGGTCTTTTGTGTTTCCATGTGAATTGTGAAATTTTTTGTTCTAGTTCCATGAAAAATGTCATTGGTAATTTGATAGAGATCACACTGAATCTGTAAATTGCATTTTGTAGTCATTTTTACAATATTGATTCTTTCAATCCAGGAACAAGGAATATCTCTCCAACTTTTTATGCCATCTTTAATTTCTTTCCTTAGTTTCTTATAATTTTCTATGTACAGTTCTTTTGACTCCTTAGGTTAGTTTATTCCTAGATATTTAATTCTTTTTGTTTCAATAGTGAATGGAATTGATTCCTTAACTGCTCTTTCTGATTTTTCAGTTATTATATAGAAGTGCAAGTGATTTCTGTGTATTGATTTTGTATCCGGCAACTTTGCTAAATTCACTGATTAGCTCTAGTAATTTTCTGATACTATCTTTAGAGTTTTCTATGTACAGTATCATGTCATCTGCAAACAGTGAGGTTTTTACTTCTTCTTTTCTGATCTGGATTCCTTTTATTTCTTTTTTTCTCCAATTGCTGTAGCTAGGATTTTTAGAACTATGTTGAGTAATAGTGGTGAAAGTGGACATCCTTGTGTTGTTCCCGATCTTAGGAGGAATGCTTTCAGTTTTTCACCATTGAGAATAATGTTTGCTGTAGGCTTATCATATATGGCCTTTACCATGTTGAAGTAGGTTCTTTCTGTGCCCATTACTTGAAGAGTTTTAATCATAAATGGGTGCTGAATTTTTTTTTTTTTTTTTAAAAATTTATTTATTTATTTGTGTATTTTACTTTACAATATTGTATTGATTTTGCCATACATCAAAATGCATCTGCCTCGGGTGTACACGTGTTCCCCATCCTGAACCCCCCTCCCACTTCCCTCCCCATACCATCCCTCTGGGTCATCCCAGTGCACCATCCCCAAGCTTCCTGTATCCTGCATCAAACCTGGATTGGCAATTCATTTCTTATATGATATTATACATGTTTTAATGCCATTCTCCCAAATCATACCCCACTCCCTCTCCCACAGAGTCCAAAGGACTATTCTATACATCTGTGTCTCTTTTGCAGTCTCACAGGGTTGTCGTTACCATCTTTTTAAATTCCATGTATATGCGTTAGTATACTGTATTGGTGTTTTTCTTTCTGGCTTACTTCACTCTGTATAATAGGCTCCAGTTTTATCCACCTCATTAGAACTGATTCAAATGTATTCTTTTTTATGGCTGAGTAATATTCCATTGTGTATATGTACCACAGCTTTCTTATCCATTCATCTGCTGATGGACATCTAGGTTGCTTCCATGTCCTGGCTATTATAAACAGTGCTGCGATGAACACTGGGGTACACGTGTCTCTTTCAATTCTGGTTTCCTCGGTGTTTGTGCCCAGCAGTGGGATTGCTGGGTCATATGGCAGTTCTATTTCCAGTTTTTTAAGGAATCTCCACACTGTTCTCCATAGTGGCTGTACTAGTTTGCATTCCCACCAACAGTGTAAGAGGGTTCCCTTTTCTCCACATCCTCTCCAGCATTTGTTGCTTGTAGACTTTTGGAACGCAGCCATTCTGACTGGCGTGAAATGGTACCTCATTGTGGTTTTGATTTGCATTTCTCTGATAATGAGTGATGTTGAGCATCTTTTCATGTGTTTGTTAGCCATCTGTATGTCTTCTTTGGAGAAATGTCTATTTAGTTCTTTGGCCCATTTTTTGATTGGGTGGTTTATTTTTCTGTAATTGAGCTGCAGGAGTTGCTTGTATGTTTTTGAGATCAGTTGTTTGTCTGTTGCTTCGTTTGCTATTATTTTCTCCCATTCTGAAGGCTGTCTTTTCACCTTGCTTATAGTTTCTTTTGTTGTGCAGAAGCTTTTTAATTTTAATTAGACCCCATTTGTTTATTTTTGCTTTTATTTCCAATATTCTGGGAGGTGGGTCATAGAGGATCCTTCTGTGATGTATGTTGGAGAGTGTTTTGCCTATGTTCTCCTCTAAGAGTTTTATAGTTTCTGGTCTTTAGATCTTTAATCCATTTTGAGTTTATTTTTGTGTATGGTGTTAGAAAGTGCTCTAGTTTCATTGTTTTGCAAGTGGTTGACCAGTTTTCCCAGCACCACTTCTTAAAGAGATTGTCTTTTCTCCATTGTATATCCTTGCCTCTTTTGTCAAAGATAAGGTGTCCATACGTGCGTGGGTTTATCTCTGGGCTTTCTATTTTGTTCCATTGATCTATATTTCTGTCTTTGTGCCAGTACCATACTGTCTTGATGACTGTGGCTTTGTAGTAGAGCCTGAAGTCAGGAAGGTTGATTCCTCCAGTTCCATTCTTCTTTCTCAAGATTGCTTTGGCTATTTGAGGTTTTTTTGTATTTTCATACAAATTGTGAAATTATTTGTTCTAGCTCTGTGAAAAATACCGTTGGTAGCTTGACAGGAATTGCATTGAATCTATAGATTGCTTTGGGTAGTATACTCATTTTCACTATATTGATTCTTCTGATTCATGAACATGATATATTTCTCCATCTATTACTGTCCTCTTTGATTTCTTTCATCAGTGTTTTATAGTTTTCTATATATAGGTCTTTAGTTTCTTTAGGTAGATATATTCCTAAATATTTTATTCTTTTCATTGCAATGGTGAATGGAATTGTCTTTCTATTTTCTCATTATTAGTGTACAGGAATGCAAGGGATTTCTGTGTGTTAATTTTATATCCTGCAACTTTACTATATTCATTGATTAGTTCTAGTAATTTTCTGGTGGAGTCTTTAGGGTTTTCTATGTAGAGGATCATGTCATCTGCAAAAAGTGAGAGTTTTACTTCTTCTTTTCCAATCTGGATTCCTTTTATTTCTTTTTCTGCTCTGATTGCTATGGCCAAAACTTACAAAACTATGTTGAATAGTAATGGTGAGAGTGGGCACCCTTGTCTTGTTCCTGACTTTAGAGGAAATGCTTTCAATTTTTCACCATTGAGGATAATGTTTGCTATGGGTTTGTCATATATAGCTTTTATTCTGAATTTTGTCAATGGCTTCTTCTGCATCTATTGAGATGGTCATATGGTTTTTATCTTTCTATTTGTTAATATGGTGTATCACATTGATTTGCATTTATTGAAGAATCCTTGCATTCCTGATTAAACCAAACTTAATCATGGTTATGAGCTTTTTGATGTGTTGCTGAATTCTTTTTGCTAAAATTTTGTTGAGGATTTTTGCATCTCTGTTCATCAGTGATATTGGCCTGTAGTTTTCTTTTTTTGTGTTGTCTTTGTCTGGTTTTGGTATCAAGGTGATGGTGGCCTCATAAAATGAGTTTGGAAGTGTTCTTTCCTCTGCAGTTTTTTGAAAGAGTTTTAGAAGGATAGGCATTAGCTCTTCTCTAAATGTTTGATAGAATTCTCCTGTGAAGCCATCTGGTCCTGGGCTTTTGTTTTTTGGGGAGATTTTTGATCACACCTTCAATTTCAGTGCTTGTAATTGAATTGTTGATAATTTCTATTTCTTCCTGGTTCAGTCTTGGAAGATTGAACTTTTCTAAGAATCTGTCCATTTCTTCCAAGTTATCCACTTTACTGTCATATAGCTGTTCATAATAGTCTCTTATAAGCCTTTGTATTTCTGCATTGTCTGTTGTAACCTCTCCTTTTTCATTTCTAATTTTGTTGATTTGATTCTTCTCTCTTTTTTCCTTGATGAGTCTGGCTAAAGGTTTGGCAATTTTGTTTATTTTCTCAAAGAACCACCTTTTAGTTTTATTAATCTTTACTATTGATTCTTTCATTTCTTTTTCAATATTTCTGCTCAGATCTTTATGACTTCTTTCCTTCTAATTTTGGTGGCTTTTTGTTCCTCTTTTTCCAGTTGTTTTAGGTGCAAAGTTAGGTTGTCTATTGATGTTTTTCTTGTTTCTTGAGGTAGGATTGTATTGCTGTAAACTTCCCTCTTAGAACTGCTTTTGGTGCATCCCATAGGTTTTGAGTTGTGTTTTCATTGTCATTTGTTTCTGGAAATTTTTTAATTCCCCTTCTGACTTCTTCAGTAACCTGTTGGTTATTTAGAAATGTATTGTTTAATCTCCACGTGTTTGTGTTTCTTACGGGTTTTTTTTTTTTTCTTGTAATTAATATCTAATCTCATAGCATTGTGGTTGAAGAACATGCTTGATATGATTTCAATTTTCTTAAATTTACTGAGGTGTGATTTGTGACCCAAGATGTGGTAGATCCCAGAGAATGTTCCATGTACATTTGAGAAGAAGGTGTATTTTTCTGCATTTGGATGGACTATCCTGGAAATAGCAATATCTAGATCATCTAATGCATCATTTAACACTTGTTTCCTTAATTTTCTGTTTTGATGATCTGTCCATTGGTGTGAGTGGGGTGTTAAAGTCTCCTACTATTATTGTGTTATTGTTGATTTCTCCTTTTATGTCTATTAGTGTTTGTCTTATGATTGAGGTGCTCCTATGTTGCGTGCATAATATGATATGAGGATTGCTACTCCAGCTTTCATTTCCAATTTGCATGGAATATATTTTTCCATCCTCGCACTTTCAGTCTATGTGTGTCTTTAGGTCTAAAGTGGGTTTCTCATGGACAACATATATATGAGTCTTGTTTTTGTATCCATTCAGCCAGCCTGTGTCTTTTTGTTGGAGCATTTAATCCATTTGCATTTAAAGTAATTATTGATATATATGCTGCTATTGTCATTTTCTTAATTGTGTGAGGTTAATTTTGTAGATTTTTTTTCTTCTCTTGTATTTCTTGCCCATTTAAGTCACTTTAACCTTTGTTGTAAAGCTGGTTTGGTGGTACTGAATTCTCTTAACTTTTGCTTGTCTGAAAAGCTTTTTATTTCTCCATCAATTTTGAATGAAATTCTTGCTGGGTACAGTAATCTTGTTTGTAGATCTTTCCCTTTTAGTACCTCAAATATATCCTGCCATTCCCTTCTGACCTTCAGAGTTTCTGCTGAAAGATCAGCTATTAAACTTATGGGGTTTCTCTTGTATGTTACTTGTTGCTTTTCCCTGGATGCTTTTAATATTCTTTGTGTTTAGTCTTTGTTGGTTTGATTAGTATGTGTCTTGGCATATTTCTCCTTGTGTTTATCTTGTATGGGACTCTTTGTGCCTCTTGGACTTGATTGACTATTTCTTTTTCCATATTGGGGAAATTTTCAACTCTAATCTTTTCAAAAATTTTCTCATACACTTCTTTTTCTCTTCTTTTTCTTGAACCCCTATACTTTGAATGTTGGTGTGTTTGATATTGTCCCAGAGGTCTTTGAGACTGTCCTCAGTTCTTTTCATTCTTTTTACTTTATTCTGCTCTTCAGAAGTTATTTCCACCATTTATTTTCCAGCCCACTGATTTGTTCTTCTGCTTCAGATATTCTGCTACTGATTTCGTCTAGAGTATTTTTAATTTCAGTAATTGTGTTGTTTTTCACTATATATTTATTCTTTAGTTCTTCTACATCTTTGTTAATTGATTCTTGCATTTTCTCCATTTTGTTTCCAAGCTTTTTTTAATCTTTACTATCATTATCCTGAATCCTTTTTCAGGTAGTTTGCCTATTATCTCTTCATTTATTTGGACTTCTGTGTTTCTAGTTTGTTCATTCATTTGTGTAGTATTTCACTACTTTTTCATTATTATTATTTTTTTTTAACTTATTGTGTTTGAGGTCTCCTTTTCCCAGGCTTCAAGATTGAATTCTTTCTTCCTTTTGGTTTTTGCCCTCCTAAGGTTGGTCCAGTGGTTTGTGTTAGCTTCCTATAGAGTGAGATTTGTGCTGAGTTTTTGTTTGTTTCTTTGTTTTTCCTCTGATGGCCAAGGCTGAGTGAGGTGATGATCCTGTCTGCTGATGATTGGGGTTTTTTTGTTTTGTTTTGTTTGTTGTTTAGTTGAGGCATCCTGCACAGGATGCTACTGGTGGTTGGGTGGTCCTAGGCCTTGTGTTCAAGTTGATTCCTTTCTGTGAGTTCTCATTATTTGATACTCACTAGGGTTAGTTCTCTGGGAATCTAGGGTCTTAGAGTCAGTGCTTCCACTCCAAAGGCTCCGAGCTTGATCTCTAAGAGGTGCTACTGTCCACAAGGTGGGAAGGATGGGCCCTCAAGTACTCTTGCAGCCTCTGCTGAGGGCAGAGTTGGGGGCCAGTGTTCATGGTGTGAGCCTCCAGTATCTGGGACTTTTAACTGCTCTTCAGATCAAAGGCACTGTCCTCTTCATTATCTTGAGGGGAGCCTGATGTCTCATACCCAGCTAGGCTAGTTTCAAGCTCCTGAGTAAACTGGTTCATCCTTGAATTACCCACCACAGCTACAGGTCTTATGCAACAGAGACACCTCCTGAGGGTATCCTTTTCTATTCACTCTCTCTAGCATTCATTGTTTGTAGACTTGATGATAGCCAATTCTGACAGGTATGGGGTTATATCTCACTGTAGTTTTGATTTCAATTTCTATAACAGTGATGTTGAGCATTTTTTCATGTGCCTCTTGGCCATCTGTATGTCTTTTTAGAAGAAATGTCTACTTAGGTTTTTCTGCCCATTTTTTGATTGGATTTTTAATTTATTTTATGTAGAATCTCATGAGCTGCTTGTAATTTTTGGAGATTAATACCTTGTCAATTTAATTATTTGCAAGTATTTTTTCCCATTATTTGGGTGCTCTTTGTCCTTTGCCTTTTTGCTTCCATCTTTGGGTGGTCTTTGCCCCTTGCCTTATTGCTTCCAGATTCCTAGAATGCAAATATGAAGGGTAGACCTTTTGCTAATTATGGGACACATATGTAGTATATCCTACAGAAGGTTAAGTGGAAGAGTAGAAGAATCCAGAGTCCTGATGATACAATGGACTTGTTATGCCATTTCCATACCTCAGTGTATTTTTGTATATTCTTTTGAAAATAATTCCGTCTTGGTTGGCTACTTTTTATGGGCCTCTGTTCTCACAACTGAACTTTGTAAATAAGTTCATTTATGGGTTTCCTGGTGCCTCAGATGGTTAAAAGATTCTCAGTTAAGATTTTACCAGTCAAGAAACAGCATTCCTTAACTGACACAGAGATCAGACTGAAAATATGCCATTTATAATGAGTTTACAGGGTGCACACTTGAGTTTCTTTTATGTTAAAAACTCTAATAATATTTCAAATGATATTTATCAGATGAATTAACTAATGCATTGAAATTAGTTAACTCTGAACCCTCCCACAAAGCCTGAATGGCATAGATAGGAAAATTAATAAGGAAAATTCTCCTGATATCTTAAAAGAGATTATGCTGGGTAAAGAGATGAATAAGGTGGATTAAATTCACTCCTCAAGAACCATGTGAAGTGAAACTAACGATACTTGAGTTATATTCTTTAAAGTTGAATATTAGGAAAGGAAACTACTACATTTCAGGTATTTATGTGGTAGCGTCTGGATAGACACTGGTTTGAACTTGAGTGACATTTCTTATGTGCTTTTATGCTGTGATATTAAGATGATGATTGATCTCATTCTTAAAGTCCTCTAACCTTCCCCTGTTATAACTTATTCCAAAGTTTAACAGCTCACACTGTCAGGAAAATTTTCTTTATGTCTAATATCTCCTGCACTGTTTTTAGAGGACATAGAGAAAGGTATTATATTTTCTGAATCAAAATTCTAACAAGGGCAAATGTTATATTTCTTATTTAAAAAAAAAAAACACCAAAAATTATAGTGATATGACTAACAAAATCATTTCTCCCAAATATTTTAAAAGTACATTGAAGGTTTTTGGAAGAGAGAGACATTAGTGATCAACTGATATAGTGTCATTCTATTTTTTTCTATCATTGCCACTATTGAGTTCTTATGCAGAAGTCCTGTTACATAGTAACATAATATAATTAAGCACCTATCAACTGTATAAAATGGATATGTGAAATATTGCATAAAAATTTGGTCTGTCCTTAGTTACTCAGTCTTTTAACTCTATTATTATTGACATGTTTTTAAAATGTAATATACTGAAATAGATATACTTTTTCATTGTATTTATATGTATATTCACGTAAATATATACAAGCATAATGCAAAGTAAATTATTTTTACAGGGTACATATTAGATGCTTCAAATATAGGGTACTTTAGCAGCTATTCTGGTTGACATAAAGAAAACACAGGTGTGATTCAGTACAGTTATCAGTATATTCAGAGCAATTTCAGAAAACATTGAAATATATCTGAAAAATAAAGAGACCATATCTGCAAATGTAATATGTTATGAAAAGAGAACTAATTTTGCTTGTATGAGGAGGAGGTCAATTTGCTTTACAAAGTAACATTGTCCTATGGCATTAAACTTTCTTGCTAAATGAAATATGTAAAGCAAATAGGACAGAGCCTGGCATAAAGTAGTTACTAAAAATGCTGTTTTAACTGCACTTCATATTAGTACCCCACACACCCCCCCAGTTACAAATGGCAAGTGATGGCAGTGCTTACTCTTTCTAAAACATATCCTTTGTCTTTCCACTTCCATAATCAAGATCTTATTTGCTCATTTATTTTTCTCAGAAAATCAAAGGGTTTGGTCAGACTCTACAGTTGTTCTCATTCTGCTTTTCCCTAGCTATCTAACATTATCTCTACTCTGCCTACAATTTGCTCTCCAATCCTGCCTTTTCATTGTCTCTGTGAATGTCACATTCATTTCCACTGTTCTACATTTACTCATGCTATTTCTGATACGTGAAATGCTTTCCATCTGTAGAACCCCCTCATCATATCAATCTTACCAATCAGTGTCTACTACTGTGTGACAACCTTTATTAGCTATCAGACTCTGCACCAACTCTTCCATCTTGGGCTCAATGTTTTTTTGTAATTACCACCAAAGAATTTAATATTTTTTATTATTGGTTATATCCATACTTTATAGATTAAATAGTAACATATTAATAAGTATGATTTTTAATTTTTCATGAATAGAAAGAAATGAATAAGATCCTGGGTCATTCAATACTTGTCAAATATTAACAGTGATAATTTATATGAGTCTCTATTCTAGATACTTGTATTAAAATATCTGAGAGGAAGACCTCTGTGTCAAACTTATATCTATGAGGAGAGGGAAATTTTTTTTTTTTACCAATAAGTATTAAAATGAGTAGATTATCCAGTAAATTATGAATGAGAAGTAGTATCATAGGGAAAAAAAAGTAAAGTAGGTATCAGTTCAGTCCAGCCATTCGGTCATGTCCGACTCTTTGCGACACTGTGAATCGCAGCACACCAGGCCTTCTTGTCCATCACCAATTCCCAGAGTTCACTCAGACTCACGTCCATCAAGTCACTAATGCCGTCCAGCCATCTCATCCTCTGTCGTCCCCTTCTCCTCCTGCCCCCAATCCCTCCTAGCATGAGTCTTCCAATGAGTCAACTCTTCGCATGAGGTGGCCAAAGTACTGGAGTTTCAGCTTTAGCATCATTCCTTCCAAAGAAATCCCAGGGCTGATCTCCTTCAGAATGGACTGGTTGGATCTCCTTGCAGTCCAAGGGACTCTCAAGAGTCTTCTCCAACACCACAGTTCAAAAGCATCAATTCTTCGGTGCTCAGCCTTCTTCACAGTCCAACTCTCACATCCATACATGACCACAGGAAAAACCATAGCCTTGACTAGAGGGACCTTTGTTGGCACAGTAATGTCTCTGCTTTTGAATATGTGATCTAGGTTGGTCATAACTTTCCTTCCAAGGAGTAAGCGACTTTTAATTTCATGGCTGCAGTCACCATCTGCAGTGATTTTGGAGCCCAGAAAAAGAAAGTCTGACACTGTTTCCCCATCTATTTCCCATGACGTGGTGGGACCAGATGCCATGATCTTCGTTTTCTGAATGTTGAGCTTTAAGCCAACTTTTTCACTCTCCTCTTTCACTTTCATCAAGAGGCTTTTGAGTTCCTCTCCACTTTCTGCCATAAGGGTGGTGTCATCTGCATATCTGAGGTTATTGATATTTCTCCCAGCAAGCTTGATTCCAGCTTGTGTTTCTTCCAGCCCAGCATTTCTCATGATGTAATCTGCATATAAGTTAAATAAGCAGGGTGACAATATACAGCCTTGACATACTCCTTTTCCTGTAGGCAATATCATATCCTGGTTGAGAATTTTGAGCACTGAACGTGAGTTATTTAAAAAGTGGAGAGAGAATAAACAACTCTTTTGAAGAGTTGGAATGTAAAAGCAGAGAAATGGGATGCTGATAAAAGGAGAGTAAACCCATAAAGAATATTTCAGTTGTTACTTATTAAGTTGGGAAATAACTGAAAAGACAAACTACTTCAATTCTCAGTTGGAACTAGAACAGTATGATGATTAGTTAGAAAATAAGAGCAGAGACTGTAATGGGTCCATGCTAGAGTAGATGGCTATTTAAGATAACCAAATATGAGGTTCCCACATTGATTTGATCTTCTCAGTGTCTAGTTGTCCTGGAAATCGTTTATTTTTTTTTTCTCCCTTGTATGTTATGAAAGGTTGCTGCTAAGTCACTTCAGTTGTGTCTGACTCTGCATGACCCCACAGACAGCAGCCCACCAGGCTCCGCTGTCCCTGGGATTCTCCAGGCAAGAACACTGGAGTGGGTTGCCATTTCCTTTTCCAATGCATGAAAGTGAAAAGTGAAAGTGAAGTCGCTAAGTTGTGTCCGACTCCTAGCGACCCCACAGACTGCAGCCCACCAGGCTCCTCCATCCATGGGATTTTCCAGGCAAGAGTACTGGAATGGGATGCCATTGCCTTCTCCGCATATGAAAGGTTAATAGAAGATAAAAAAAGGAAATGAGTCCATATACCATTGATGTTCTCTGTTGCTTTCAGAGAATGTATTAAAGGTAATGGGGAACTATAAGGACACCTGAATTTTTTTTTTTTTCAAAGTGGAGATTTTGAACATTTAAAAGCCTAGAAGGTAGGAAATGAATTGGAAGGAAATAACCAAATCTACTGACTGTGCTGAACGATGTGAACAAAAGTCTGCCTGGAATGATGATGCTGCATCACTATAGTGATTGGGAATCATGACAAATGGGAGGGTTCCCAGCTGGATGTGTTGGCAGATTGCCAGAATGCCCTTATGCTCCTAAGTCCCAATGCTAACAATCTAAGTATGAAAGTGTTTTTCAAAAAAAATTTGCATAATTTCTTCAAGTATGGCTGAAGAACTGAGGCCCAATAAAACTTTTTTGTTTTTAAGATTTATTTTTTTAATTTTTGGCTGTGCTGGGTCTTCCTTGCTGTGTGCAGGCTTTCTCTAGTAGCTACTCTTCAGTTGCAGTGCATGGACTTCTCCTTGCCATGGCTTCTCTTGTTGCAGAGCACGGGCTCTAGGGTGCGTAGGCTTCAGTAGTTGTAGCACATGGGTTCAGTAGTTGCTCCCCAGCATGTGGGATCTTTCTGGACTGGGGATCAAGCTTATGTCCCCAATTGAGCAGACAGATTCTTAACCATTGTACCACCAGGGAAGCTCCCTGTAGTGGAATATTAACAAGGGACTACACTAGCAAATTTCACATATTGTTAAAAGATCAATCAGTAATGAATGTTTCTGCAATATGATTGAAATATTAAAATTAGTGAATATGCTCATTTCTTTCTGAAATCTGAAAGGAAGCTTATATCTGTATAATTTTAAGAAAAAAACCTGCATGGGTGGGAGGAAATGGAGAATATGCTATTAATATGAAATGTTTATAACTGGGATGAAAAAGTCTTACTGTATTATATTTGTTGCAGTGACAGACTTGAGAACCAATTCTGACTCTGCCACTTTGCTAACTCTAAGACACTGAGTGAATTACTTGACCTCTCTGGGGCCCAGTTTCTTCATCTTAAAATAAGAATACTAATAATTGCATTGTATATTTATTCTGGGAATTTAATGCTGATAGAATACACTAGCATTGTCCTTGATGTGAAATAAATTAGAAGCATTGGTATTATGACTGTATTGATACAGTTGACATTGGTATTTGTGTTTATAGTGGTGTTCCTATATGTTCCTTAATGTTCATATTCCTATGTTCTTAATGATGCTGGCGTTGTATTGGCATTGGCTTTGATATCACTACAAGGTACAGTCTAAGACAACTATTAGGATAATAGGGACAAATTAGGTTTATATTTTAGTCATCCTCAGGGGCTGGAACTATTGAGAAACAGCTTAAGAATAATTTGTCTTCAGTAACCTAGAAGACGAAGACCTTTGCAATGCAAGAAAGCAGAAATCTCCCAATTTCTTGCAATGCAAGAAAGCAGAAATCTCCCAAAATCTGACAAAACTATAACAAGTTCTTAGTAAATAAAAGGCTGCTTTCTTGGTCAGGATGGGAGTGTGAGCTAAAAATTAAGCTTTAAAATACCTATTTGGAAGGATCACAGTCTATATTAAATGAATTAACATGTCTGCAGTAATTACCTGGAAGATTCTAGATTTTTATTTCCTCGTCAGTCCTCTCCTGTTTATGTATATTTATCTGCTTTTTAAAAAATTTTTATTCACACCTACCTCTAATGAAAAAACAAACTGAAGCTCTTTTATAAAGTTCTTATTTTCTGTTGAAATAAGATTTTATTCATCTCCTTAAAGCTAAAAGGAAGTCAATGTGTATGAATAAAGAATATAAAAATTATGACCTTGAAGTGGTTTTAAGTACTTCCTTCTGTATAAAACCATGGTCTTACAACAGTTACAGTCAAGAGAAATCACTGCAGCAGGACTTTCAGTTATTCTCCTTTCCTTCACTGAGATGCTGAGAAGTAAGGTGTCTGTTAATTTTGAAGTATATAAACCACATTTGAAATATGTGGGGGAAATTGCAGCTGCTCAAAGTTAATTTCTAATTTCTATAAAAACATGAGCTTAATATTTGATATTTTTAGAACTTTGGGAAAAAAGCTCATGGATTAGAAATTTAGTGGATGTGTTAATTCCCTCCTAAAAGCTGAAAAAAGGATTATGACTATACACTCCTCACAAGAGAGCCAAAGAGAAGAAAATAAAGAGTGAAGTCATCTATTTGGCTAATATAGAATTACTAACCATTTTACCAGTAATTTTGTACAATTGATGTAAAAGTATTAGCTACCAAAATTATTAGGAATATTATTCATTTTCTGATTTCATGATATCTCTCTCTAGTTTTCTGTTTTTAATAGTTTACAACTGTTAATATATTTTTATATTTTTCATATTGTATCATCTGGATAAAACAAACTTGGACACAGACCATTTATTATTTACCATATATTATTTACTATTTCAAGTGCTTATAAAAATAGTTGTGATCAGTACATATTTTTAATGAACTAAATTATGCAGATTTGACATGAAATGGCCTTGAATTAATCAACATTGCTATTTATTATAATATAAGGAAAAAGCCTATACCTCTATCAATATTGCTATTTATTATCATTGCAATTTATTGTAATCTAAGGAAAAAACCTATACCTTCTATTGTATTGTTTTAAAAAATTTGTATCAAAAATACCAATTTCTTTTTCAATTATGAATTGAAGGAAAATTGAGAAACATGTAGAGTGAGTTTTGTGTAAAATTCTAAAGAAAAACAGATCAGTTGCTTAAAAAATGTTTTTATTTATTTTTTTACTTTAATAAGTGATAGGCTGAAATAATGTTGAGAAAACAAAGATGGATGTGCAGAATGTCTGTCTTAATGAAAAGTAAGATATATCTTGGGAAATAATTGAATGGTTTAATTAGGGGATGTGGAGCTGGCTCAGAATAGCAGGACAAAGAAACAAATGATCTATGATTGCTATAAACTGCCACTGTTCCGAAAAGGATTACCAAGATTAAAAGGTATGAAGAAATGAAATAAGTCACCTTAGAAGTATCCTTACATCTGGTCACCTTACTTTTAGAGATGTCATGATGGTACAGGATAAAGAGATTTTTAAAAATACTATGAACTCTTAGATTTGTGAATTAATTTCCTTGGTGCTAAAAATAGATGGGTATCACTGAATTTCATACACTGAAGCCTGGAAAAATTTTATCAGTAAACTTGATGAACTTTACAGGAAATGTCATAAGCAAGTTGATTTTTAAGGAGTTCAGTTCAGTCACTCAGTAGTGTCCGACTCTTTGCGACCCCATGAAACACATCACCAACTCCCAGAGCTTACTCAGACTCATCTCCATTGAGTTGGTGATGCCATCGAGCCATCTCATCCTCTGTCGTCCCCTTCTCCTCCTGCCTTCAATCTTTCCCAGCATCAGGGTCTTTTCAAATAAGTCAGTTCTTTGCATCAGGTGGCCAAAGTATTGGAGTTTCAGCTTCAACATCAGTCCTTCCAATGAACACTCAGGACTATTCTCCTTTAGGATGGATTGGTTGGATCTCCTTGCAGTCCAAGGGACTCTCAAGAGTCTTATCCAACACCACAGTTCAAAAACTTCAATTCTTGGGTGCTCACCTTTCTTTATAGTCCAACTCTCACATCCATACATGACTACTGGAAAAACCATAACTTTGACTAGATGGATCTTTGTTGGCAAAGTAATGTCAATCTGCTTTTTAATATGCTATCTAGGTTGGTCATAACTTTCCTTCCAAGGAATAAGCGTCTCTTAATTTCATGGCTGCAGTCAGCATCTGCAGTGATTTTGGAGCCCCCCAAAATAAAGTCTGCCACTGTTTCCACTGTTTTCCCATCTATTTGCCATGAAGTGATGGGACCAGATGCCATGGTCTTAGCTTTCTGAATGTTGAGCTTTAAGCCAACTTTTTCACTCTCCTCTTTCACTTTCATCAAGAGGCTCTTTAGTTCTTCATTTTCTGCCATAAGGGTGGTATCATCTAAACAGCTGCAAGTAGTTTTCATAATCAATAATTTTTTTCTTTTTCTTCATGCATGTGTTTTTGTATGTGTATGTATCCAGAGAGAGAGAGAGAATGTGTGTGTGTGTGCATGTGGGTGTTCTATTTTCTCTGGAAACCATAATACAGATCTAGTAATATATTATAGAGGGCCTATTTACTTCAGAAAAGCAAAATTTGTTTAAAATTCAAAAATTAATAAGTATGACAATTTTAATTATAATTCGTAATGTCATAAATAAAAAAACAAAATCACATATTATCTCAATGAATGTATAAAAGGCATTTAAAAATTTTCTATCATTTATGATTTTATATTTAAGCAAATTAGAAAGAGATGTAAAATGGAAAATTTCTTCTTTGACACTAGGAAAGAAAAAGGATTACTATTATTCCTACTTTTATTTATGATTTTACCAGAGGTCCTAGCCTGTACAATTAAACAAGAAAAAAAATTAGTCAAAAGGAATGAATAAATGTATCCATTTGTTGAAACCTGATTATATACAGAGAAAATCCAGTACATTCCAGATCAATTTTAAATCTGGTGAAAAATTAAACTTTTAAAGGAAAGATATTGAGTATCTGTAAGATACTCAATAAATAATAGTATTTTACGTAGGAGACAATAGACACTAAACATAAAATAATGAGGAATTGGACTTCATTAAAATTAAGAACTTCTGTTCATCAAAAGATCCCAATAAAAGAATGCAACTACAGGCTGGGAAAAAGATACTCATAATACAAATATCCAATGAAAGATTCATAGATAGAACACACTTTTTAAAAATCTATAAATCAATAATAAAAAGACAATACAGAATAAATAGTCACTAAAAAATGGGCAGATCAGATCAGATCAGTTGCTCAGTCGTGTCCGACTCTTTGCAACCCCATGAACCGCAGCACGTTGTCCATCACCAACTCCCGGAGGTCACTCAGACTCACATCCATCGAGTCAGTGATGCCATCCAGCCATCTCATCCTCTGTCGTCCCCTTCTCCTCCTGCCCCCAATCCCTCCCAGCATCAGAGTCTTCTCCAATGAGTCAACTCTTCGCATGAGGTGGCCAAAATACTGGAGTTTCAGCTTTAGCATCATTCCTTCCAAAGAAATCCCAGGGCTGATCTCCTTCAGAATGGACTGGTTGGATCTCCTTGCAGTCCAAGGGACTCGCAAAATACAACTTAAAGTTGTGCTTCAAAAAAGAGAATATCTACGTGGCCAGAAAACAAATTAAAGGTGTTTAACCTGTTTACCTGACAGGGAATTATGAAACCAACCACAATTATATTCAACTACATAGATATCAGGATGGATAAAATTAATTAATTACTAATATAACAATAGTGCTTGTTTTTGAGAGTTATCTGGAGCCTTAAAGATCTCATATTGGTGGAAGACATGAAAATTGGTGCAAGGCCTCTGAAAGACTATTTGGCATTATCTAGTAAAGGTGAACATACCATTTTGTTTTCCCAATTCTTTTAGGTACATATCCTAGGTATATACCCCAATTCTCTTATTTATGTATTGATAGGCATAAACACAGCACTTGTAAGTATTATTCATAAGTATATAACTATTTAAAATATGCACATGTATGTACTAAAAGGCATGTACAGAATTACCAATAAAGCACCATTTTGTTATAGCTACAAAACTAGAAATAACCAAACATAATCAGTAATGGAATACATAAATTATAGTGTTTTCATATTTAGTATTCTATCTAGCAATGTGAATCAATAAAATGCTGCTACATGCAGTTAACCTCACAATCACAAAGTTGACCAAGATAAATTAGACTGTATAATTCTACTTGTATAGAGTTTGGGGCTTCCTGGTGGCTCAGCAATAAATTATCTGCCCACCAATGCCAGAGATGTGGGTCCAGTCCCTGGGTTGGGAAGACCCCTGGAGGTAAATGGAAACCCACTTCAGTATTCTTGCCTGGGAAATCCCATTGACAGAGGAGCCTAGCAGGCTACAGTCCATGGGGTTGGAAAGAGTCAGACAAGACTTCAAAAGTAAGCAACAACATATAGAGTTGAAAAACGAAAAACTAATTTATGGTGATTGAAATCAGAACAGAGATTGTCTTTGGGGAGGAAGGTGTAGTACATGGGAGAGAATAGATGAGGAATGTCTGAAGTGCTGATAATAGCTTATTTCTTGATCCAGGTGTTCCTTACACAATTAAGTTCAGTTTCTGAAATGAGTTGTCCACATATATTTTGTATACTTTTCTGCATGTGTATCACACTTTAAAAATTTACCAAATTGGGATCAAAGTAAACACTGTAAAGGATAAGAATCAAAAGAATATTAAATTGGAAGAGTACATGCTAGGAAAACTAAAAGAAACAAAAGCCATGTAAAAAATGTATTTTATCTTAAACACTAAAACAAAAAACAGACACAATTAAATTTTAATGCACAGATCAACTTTTGCACTGAAGTGAGTATGGAAATCATTTTCCATTTAAAAACATCAACAAATTAGAAAGTATACTTAACTATATGTTAAGTGGCACAATTGCACTCATCTCACATAGTAGTAAAGTAATACTCAAAATTCTCCAAGCCAGGCTTCAGCAATATGTGAACTGTGAACTTCCAGATGTTCAGATGGTTTTATAAAAGGCAGAGGAACCAGAGATCAAATTGCCAACATCTACTGGATCATCAAATAAAGCAAGAGTTACATAAAAACTTATATTTCTGCTTTATTGACTATGCCAAAGCCTTTGACTGTGTGGGTCACAATAAACTGCAGAAAATTCTGAAAGAGATGGGAATACCAGACCACCTGAACTGCCTCTTGAGAAATCTGTATGCAGGTCAGGAAGCAACAGTTAGAACTGGACATGGAACAACAGACTGGTTCCAAATAGGAAAAGGAGTACATCAAGACTGTATATTGTCACCCTGCTTATTTAACTTATATGCAGAGTACATCATGAGAAATGCTGGGCTGGAAGAAGCACAGGCTGGAATCAAGATTGCTCGGAGAAATATCAATAACCTCAGATATGCAGATGACACCACTCTTATGGCAGAAAGTGAAGAACTAAAGAGCCTCTTGATGAAGGTGAAAGAGGAGAGTTAAAAAGTTGGCTTAAAGCTCAACATTCAGAAAATGAAGATCATGGCATCTGGTCCCATCACTTCATGGCAAACATGGGGAAACAGTGGAAACAATGACAGACTTTATTTTTATGGACTCCAAAATCACTGAAGATGGTTATTGCAGCCGTGAAATTAAAAGACACTTACTCCTTGGAAGGAAAATTATGACCAACCTAGATAGCATATTCAAAAGCAGAGACATTACTTTGTCAATAAAGGTCCATCTAGTCAAGGCTATGGTTTTTCCAGTGGATGTGAGAGTTGGACTGTGAAGAAAGCTGAGCACAGAAGAATTGATGCTTTTGAACTGTGGTGTTGGAGAAGACTCTTGAGAGTCCCTTGGACTACAAGGAAATCCAACCAGTCCAGTCTGAAGGAGATCAGTCCTGGTTGTTCATTGGAGGGACTGATTTTGAGACTGAAACTCCAATACTTTGGCCACCTGATGTGGAGAGCTGACTCATTTGCAAAGACCCTGATGCTGGGAAAGATTGAAGGCAGGAGGAGAAGGGGACGACAGAGGATGAGATGGTTGGATGGCATCACCAACACAATGGACATGGGTTTGTGTGGACTCTGGGAGTTGATGATGGACAGGGAGGCCTGATGTGCTACAGTTTATGTGGTCACAAAAAGTTGGACATGACTGAGCAGCTGAACTGAAGTTGTAGAATTACATAGTTCTTAAGTAAGAGAATGAGCTTTTTTTATTTGTTTGTTTTTTAATCACATCCAGTGCCTACCTAATTTTTTTTAAAATAAATTTATTTATTTTAATTGGAGGTTAATTACTTTATAATATTGTATTGGTTTTGCCATACTTCAACATGAATCTGCTACAGGTATACACGTGTTCTCCATCCTGAACCCCTCTCCCTCTTGCCTCCCCATACCATCCCTCTGGGTCGTCCCAGTGCACCAGCCCCAAGCATCCAGTATCATGCATCCAGTATCATGCATCAAACTTGGACTGGTAATTTTTGTTTTATGAAAATTGTTAGTTAAATTTCAGTGTTACTCTTAGAAAATCTCATGCCAAAGAAACTCATTTTTGGTCTCTGTAGATTTGTCACTTTATTTTTCTCACCAACTCAATTGATGAGAGTTTGAGCAAACTGTGGGAGAGAGTAAAGGACAGAGAAGCCTGGTGTGAGGCAGTCCATGGAGTTGCAAAGAGATGGACATGACTTAGTGACTGAACAATAACAATAGAAAAGCTAATTACTCATTCACTCATTCAGGAAAAATAAAATTGAATTCAGAAATAAGGACTGCCATGAGGACAATCCATCTAGCTCCAACTCTCACCTTGTTAGCCTTGGCTTTCTACACTCTGATCTTGAGTTTCTTTGTCAGCCTCTGAAGCCTATTAGAAAATTCTCCGAAAGTAAGAGTGCTCCTATTTTCCTGATATCACAGTTGTTGCTCAAGATGCCACCAATGGTTGATTGCTTGAATTAATACCCTCAATTTTTCATCCCTCTTTTCATTCATGCCTTTGCTAATGGCCTTCCATACTGAGTGTTCCTGGCCATGTAACTTGCTTTGGCCAATGGGAAAGTACCAAATTGGCAAAAATTGGAGGCTTGGGAAAGGAATTGTGCATTCTTACTTCCTTTCTTATTCTTGTGCTTTAAGATAAGCCAACTGGTACAGACCTGAATCTCCTCAGTTGTCCCATTTGTGGCCACTCTACACCAGTTGATGAACGTGTAAACAAGCCAGTCAAGACTTTAAGAGACTTCTTAAGAAAGGACCCATGAGAAGCCCAATTAAGATAAAAAGAAGTACCGAGCCTTCCTGCATATTTGTGGTCTACATGTATTGTGTAAAGGAGAAAAGGAAAGATATAAACATCTGAATGCAGAGTTCCAAAGAATAGCAAGAAGAGATAAGAAAGCCTTCTTCAGCAATCAATGCAAAGAAATAGAGGAAAACAACAGAATGGGAAAGACTAGGGATCTCTTCAAGAAAATCAGAGATACCAAAGGAATATTTCATGCAAAGATGGGCTTGATAAAGGACAGAAATGGTATGGACCTAACAGAAGCAGAAGATATTAAGAAGAGGTGGCAAGAATACACAGCAGAACTGTACAAAAAAGATCTTCATGACCAAGATAATCACGATGGTGTGATCACTGACCTAGAGCCAGACATCCTGGAATGTGAAGTCAAGTGGGCCTTAGAAAGCATCACTACGAACAAAGCTAGTGGAGGTGATGGAATTCCAGTTTAGCTATTCCAAATCCAGAAAGATGATGCTGTGAAAGTGCTGCACTCAATATGCCAGCAAATTTGGAAAACTCAACAGTGGCCACAAGATTGGAAAAGGTCAGTTTTCATCCCAATCCCAAAGAAAGGCAATGCCAAAGAATGCTCAAACTACCGCACAATTGCACTCATCTCACACACTAGTAAAGTAATGCTAAAATTCTCCAAGCCAGGCTTCAGCAATATGTGAACTGTGAACTTCCTGATGTTCAAGCTGGTTTTAGAAAAGGCAGAGGAACCAGAGATCAAATTGCCAACATCCGCTGGATCATGGAAAAAGCAAGAGAGTTCCAGAAAAACATCTATTTCTGCTTTATTGACTATGCCAAAGCCTTTGACTGTGTGGATGACAATAAACTGTGGAAAATTCTGAAAGAGATGGGAATACCAGACCACCTGATGTGCCTCTTGAGAAATGTGTATGCAGGTCAGGAAGCAACAGTTAGAACTGGCCATGGAACAACAGACTGGTTCCAAACAGGAAAAGGAGTACGTCAAGACTGTATATCGTCACCCTGTTTATTTAACTTATATGCAGAGTACATCATGAGAAATGCTGGACTGGAAGAAACACAAGTTGGAATCAAAATAGCTGGGAGAAATATCAATAACCTCAGATATGCAGATGACACCACCCTTATGGCAGAAAGTGAAGAGGAACTAAAAAGCCTCTTGATGAGAGTGAAAGTGGAGAGTGAAAAGGTTGGCTTAAAGCTCAACATTCAGAAAACGAAGATCATGGCATCTGGTCCCATCACTTCATAGGAAATAGATGGGGAAACAGTGGAAACAGTGTCAGACTTTCTTTCTCTGGGCTCCAAAATCACTGCAGATGGTGACTGCAGCCATGAAATTAAAAGACGCTTACTCCTTGGAAGGAAAGTTATGACCAACCTAGATCACATATTCAAAAGCAGAAGACATTACTTTGCCAACAAAGGTTCGTCTAGTCAAGGCTATGGTCTTTCCTGTGGTCATGTATGGATGTGAGAGTTGGACTGTGAAGAAGGCTGAGCGCCCAAGAATTGATGCTTTTGAAATGTGGTGTTGGAGAAGACTCTTGAGAGTCCCTTGGACTGCAAGGAGACCCAACCAGTCCATTCTGAAGGAGATCAGCCCTGGGATTTGTTTGGAAGGAATGATGCTAAAGCTGAAACTCCAGTATTTTGGCCACCTCATGCGAAGAGTTGACTCATTGGAGAAGACTCTGATGCTGGGAGGGATTGGGGGCAGGAGGAGAAGGGGACGACAGAGGATGAGATGGCTGGATGGCATCGCTGACTCGATGGATGTGAGTCTGAGTGACCTCCGGGAGTTGGTGATGGACAGGGAGGCCTGGCGTGCTGCAGTTCATGGGGTTGCAAAGAGTCGGACACGACTGAGCGACTGATCTGATCTGATTATAAGTCACGTAATGCTGGGGGCAGTTTGCTATGCAGCATTGTTCTGGCAATAAACACTGGATACACCATTATATACTTCAAAGATTCTGTCTTCCATACAAAGCCAGAATCAGAGAAATGCCTCAGAGAAATGAGTCTTCTGATTTAGGTAATTCCCATGCTACGTAATTCTGACTTTGTAGAAGATACCAGCCATATACTACATCTCCAGCATAACACCAATTTTTTTATTGGATTTATGGTTGGAAATATTCTCATTAAATACAAACAAAGTAGTAGCTACACCATCCCTTCTATGACATGTCTCCCAACAATTTCTTCTGCCTAGGACCATCTCCTTATGATTTCCTATGCTTATGCTACACCCTCTCCTCTTGTGACTTGCTGAAATAAGGCTTTTCTTTAAAGTTCAGCTGACCTGTGACTTCATGAAAAATTTCCCTAACTTCCCAAATTGAAGTCAAATGGTTCATAATTTTCCATGCATTTTCCCTTGTGGGACTCATCACAATGCACAGTGTTTTATTCATTTGTGTAAGTTTAAGCTCATATCTGTCCTTACCTTGATTTTAAGTTCCATGAGAGTAAAATGTTACATATTTTTGCTAAGCATTTTGCTCTATTGCCTAATACGATGCCTAATGCATAAAAGGCAGTCAATAACTGTTCAGCAAATGAATGAATAAATTTAATTTAAAGCCTTCACAAAATCATTAAAAATTAAAATTGAGTAATATATTTTTGAATTTAATAAAGTAATTTTTATTTATTAATCTTTGTCAGGGTTCTACAACAAGAATATTTATAACATTTAAAAATTTACCAAAAAAGCAAAATGAATGATAGTGGAAAACTTTAAAAGGTGGAGAAAAGCCTGCAAGCAGGGTGAAGACATGAAAAATTGAGAACTTAAACTACAGTGTAAAGATTATATTTACTGAAATATACTATTACCCAGTAATTGTTGAAGATAAGTTTGCAAAGAAACCCTGTGCATCAACTCATTAAATTCAATCCACACTCAGTTAAGTTGTAATTTGATAATGGAATAATATAATATTTATATTAAATTTTAATATCATACATAATTATTTTAGTTTTTTGAGCAGAGTTTTACTGTTTAGTGTCAATGTGCATCCCCTTCCATTTGCAGTTTAATTAGGTTTCTAATAGACAATTGAAGTGGAGAGTTAGAATAATTATATAGATTATGTAAACACCTAAATCAACAGTGTTAATAGTGTTAGATGTGTAAAGGAATGAAGGGCCATCAATTTCAATATAATTTTTTATACTTTGTTATATTAAAATATGGGTCTTTCCAGGTGGCTCAGTGGTAAAGAATCCACCTGCCAATGCAGGAGACGTGGATTCAATCCCTGGGTGGGAAGATACCCTGGAGGAGGAAATGGGAACCCACTCCCAGTATTCTTGCCTGAAAAATTCCATGGACCAAAGAGCCTGGTGGGCTACAGTCCATGGGGTTGCAAAGACTTGGACACCACTGAGCAACTGAGCACACACAAATATATTGGAATGTATAATGTTACATTGGATTATGTAGTATTGTTTTTCAACAACAGCTCAGCATAAAATTACTTATTAGGTGACACTGTAGTATCTATGCTGATGTATCAGAATGAACTTTTCTGAGGCAATAATATCAAGTTGTAAAAGCATTGACAGTGATATACAGTAAGGTGGCTGGATGAGATGAGATATCCCTTACACATATCTCTGTCTCAACAGTAACTTAGCATCTGTACACAGACAAAAGCTTAATTATTTACCTGTTGAGTTCATAGAAATAGTTGCAACTTTCATGAAGTATGAAAGCTAAAAGAAAATTTTAATGAGATTTCCACTATTATAATAATGTGTAAATTGTATAAAATGTTAAACAGCTAGTGTCAGCAGTTCATTAAATTAAGGGATAGTATACACTGGTTTTGTTTGTTTGTGTGTTTGTTTTGGCTCCACTGGGTCTTTGTTGAGGTGCACATGGGCTTCTCCTGTGGTGCCCTCTCTTGTTGCAGAGCACAGACTCTGGATGCATGGAACCACTAGTTGTGGCACATGGGCTTCTCTAACTCTGGCACACAGGCTTCGTTGTCCCGCAGCATATGGGATCTTAGTTCCCCAACCAGGGATTGAACCTGCGTCCCTTGTGTTGGAAGGTGGATTCTTAAGCACTGGACCACCAGGGAAATCTCTGTATATTGTTTATCTGCACATTCCCTGCTTTTTAATCAACACTTATAGGCCTATATAGGTACACCAAATCTTAATTTGATTCAGTAAGTATCTTACTTACTGATATAAGTAAGCATATACTTATTGTTAAGTAAATAACAATACCCAGCTGTGGATGTGACTGGTAATAAAAGATAGGTCTGATGCTGTAAAGAGCAATATTGCATAGGAACCTGGAATGTCAGGTCCATGAATCAAGGCAAATTGGAAGTGGTCAAACAAGAGATGGCAAGAGTGAATGTCGACATTCTAGGAATCAGCGAACCAAAACAGACTGGAATGGGTGATTTTAACTCAGATGACCATTATATCGACTACTGTGGGCTGGAATCCCTCAGAAGAAATGGAGTAGCCATCATGGTCAACAAGACTCCAAAATGCAGTAATTGGATGCAATCTCAAAAACGACAGAATGATCCCTGTTCGTTTCCAAGGCAAACCATTCAATATCACAGTAATCCAAGTCTATGCCCCAACCAGGAACACTGAAGAAGCTGAAGTTGAGCAGTTCTATGAAGAACTACAAGACCTTTTAGAACTAACACCCAAAAAAGATGTCCTTTTCATTATAGGGGACTGGAATGCAAAAGTAGGAAGTCAAGAAATACCTGGAGTAACTGGCAAATTTGGCCTTGGAATACAGAATGAAGCAGGGAAAAGGCTAATAGAGTTTTGCCAAGAAAATGCACTGGTCATAGCAAACACCCTCTTCCAACAACACAAGAGAAGACTCTACACATGGACATCACCAGATGATCAACACCAAAATCAGATTGATTATATTCTTTGCAGCCAAAGATGGAGAAGCTCTATAGAGTCAGCAAAAACAAGACCAGGAGCTGACTGTGGCTCAGACCATGAACTCCTTATTGCCAAATTCAGACTGAAATTGAAGAAAGTAGGGAAAACCACTAGACCATTCAGGTATGACCTAAATCAAAACCCTTATGATTATACAGTGGAAGTAGGAAATAGATGTAAGGGCCTAGATCTGATAGATAGAATGCATGATGAACAATGGAATGAGGTTCGTGACATTGTACAGGAGACAGGGATCAAGACCATACCCATGGAAAAGAAATGCAAAAAAGCAAAATGGCTGTCTGGGGAGGCCTTACAAATAGCTGTGAAAAGAAGAGAAGTGAAAAGCAAAGGAGAAAAGGAAAGATATAAGCATCTGAATGCAGAGTTCCAAAGAATAGCAAGAAGAGATAAGGAAGACTTCCTCAGCAATCAATGCAAAGAAATAGAGGAAAACAACAGAATGAGAAAGACTAGAGATCTTTTCAAGAAAATCAGAGATACCAAAGGAACATTTCATGCAAAGATGGGCTCGATAAAGGCCAGAAATGGTATGGACCTAACAGAAGCAGAAGATATTAAGAAGAGGTGGCAAGAATACACAGAAGAACTGTACAAAAAATAACTTCACGACCCAGATAATCATGATGGTGTGATCACTGACCTAGAGTCAGACATCCTGGAATGTGAAGTCAAGTGGGCCTTAGAAAGCATCACTACGAACAAAGCTAGTGGAAGTGATGGAATTCCAGTTGAGCTATTTCAAATCCTGAAAGTAGATGCTGTGAAAGTGCTGCACTCAATATGCCAGCAAATTTGGAAAACTCAGCAGTGGCCACAGGACTTGAAAAGATCAGTTTTCATTCCAATCCCAAAGAAAGGCAATGCCAAAGAATGCTCAAACTACCGCACAATTGCACTCATCTCACATGCTAGTAAAGTAATGCTATAATTCTCCAAGCCAGGCTTCAGCAATACGTGAACCGTGAACTTCCTGATGTTCAAGCTGGTTTTAGAAAAGGCAGAGGAACCAGAGATCAAATTGCCAACATCTGCTGGATCATGGAAAAAGCAAGAGAGTTCCAGTAAAACATCTATTTCTGCTTTATTGACTATGCCAAAGCCTTTGACTGTGTGGATCACAATAAACTGTGGGAAATTCTGTAAGAGATGGGCATACCAGACCACCTGACCTGCCTCTTGAGAAATCTGTATGCAGGTCAGGAAGCAACAGTTAGAATTGGACATGGAACAACAGACTGGTTCCAAATAGGAAAAGGAGTACGTCAAGGCTGTATATCGTCACCCTGTTTATTTAACTTATATGCAGTACATCATGAGAAACGCTGGACTGGAAGAAACACAAGCTGGAATTAAGATTGCCAGGAGAAATATCAATAACCTCAGATATGCAGATGACACCACCCTTATGGCAGAAAGTGAAGAGGAACTAAAAAGCCTCTTGATGAAGGTGAAAGTGGAGAGTGAAAAGGTTGGCTTAAAGCTCAACATTCAGAAAACGAAGATCATGGCATCTGGTCCCATCACTTCATGGGAAATAGACGGGGAAACAGTGTCAGACTTTCTTTTTCTGGGCTCCGAAATCACTGCAGATGGTGACTGCAGCCATGAAATTAAAAGACGCTTACTCCTTGGAAGGAAAGTTATGACCAACCTAGATAGCATATTCAAAAGCAGAGACATTACTTTGCCAACAAAGGTCCGCCTAGTCAAGGCTATGGTTTTTCCTGTGGTCATGTATGGATGTGAGAGCTGGACTGTGAAGAAGGCTGAGCACCGAAGAATTGATGCTTTTGAACTGTGGTATTGGAGAAGACTCTTGAGAGTCCCTTGAACTGCAAGGACATCCAACCATTCTGAAAGCGATCAGCCCTGGGATTTCTTTGGAAGGAATAATACTAAAGCTGAAATTCCAGTACTTGGCCACCTCATGCAAAGAGTTGACTCATTGGAAAAGTCTCTGATGCTGGGAGGGATTGGGGGCAGGAGGAGAAGAGGACGACAGAGGATGAGATGGCTGGATGGAATCACTGACTCGTTGGATGTGAGTCTGGGTGAACTCCGGGAGTTGGTGATGGACAGGGAGGCCTGGCATGCTGTGATTCATGGGGTCACAAAGAGTCAGACATGACTGAGGGACTGAACTGAACTGAAGTTTCTTAATTCACAATCTCATTAAATTCTTATCATTCAACAGAAAGAGTTGACCTATAGGAATACAGTTTACTGATTCATAGATAATTGTGCTTAAACACCAAATTCATATTTTTCTCTGACCTTAACTCCTTAATATGCCTTTACTCTCTTTGCCATTGTAGATTTTTCTCTTTATCCCTATGATACTTGTATACTATTGTGCTTCTTGATAAAGTTTATTTTAATGTTATCACCATCTCTAGACAAAGGTGATGTGTATTCCTATCTCCCTTACAAGACTCGCATCTTTCTTGGGCCAGCAACTATGTGAGGCATGTTCTTACTGCAGAAGGCTGAAACCAAGAAAGCAACCTCAAAACATTTTTCACACATTTATTTGTGTCACATCCATTAACATTCCACAGACCAAAGAAAGTCATATAACCAAACCAAATCTTTGGGGTAGAAAAATATTCTCGCTTATGACAGTGTGAGGAAAAACATTTCATATTTGCTAAAACAAAATACTTACTAAGCGAAGAATTACAGAAAATGTAAACAACTGAAAACTCTCCATTCATTATAATCCACATATATGCTGTTCAAGTCCATGGTGTCTTGTATGTGAAAGTGTTAGTTGCTCAGTCATGTCCAGCTCTTTGTGATGCTATGGACTTTAGCCCACCAGACTCTGTGGAATTCTCCAGACAGGAGTACTGGAGTGGGTTGCCATTTCCTAGTCCAAGGGATCTTCCCCCAGGGATCAACCTGGGTCTCCTGCATTGCACGCATATTCTTTACCAACTGAGCTACCATGCTTAATACAGAGTTTAATTTATCCATTGTTATTTTAAGTTGAAAAAACTTTACACGAATGATATAGCTAAAATCACGTGTTAAAATGAGTTTATTAAGCTTTTTACCAGTCGTCGCATATAAAAACGTCCACTTTAACTCTCTGAAAAATTTAAAATCCACAAATAGGTCAATAACAAAAGGTTGGGTAAGTAGACTCCTGATACATTGATACATTATTTTTATTATTTTTAATTAAATTTTATTTTGCTTAACTTTACAATATTGTGTTGCTTTTGCCATACATCAAGATGGATCCACCACAAGTATACATGTGTTCCCCATCCTGAACCCTCCTCCCTCCTCCCTCCCCAAACCATCCCCCTGGGTCGTCCCAGTGCACCAGTCCCAGGTATCCGTTATCAGGCATCGTACTTGGTCTGGCGACTCGTTTCAGATATGATATTATACATATTTCAATGCTATTCTCCCAAATCATCCCACCGTCTCCTGTTCCCAGAGTCCAAAAGTCTGTTCTATACATCAGTGTCTCTTTTGCTGTCTCGTAAAGAGGGTTATTGTTATCATCTTTCTATTTAAAAAGATTGTAGAGCTGTATTTACTCAAGTAAATGCTGAGATAGATGTATGATGCTGTGTCTCTATAAAGTCAAGACAATAGTATCCACACTAAATGCTTATTTCTGTAGTTCATCAAAGACCATCAACTCATACTACAGTGACCATATTCAACCCATTTCTTAAGTTATGAATTGTTCTAACAATTTTATTTCTACATACAAAATACAAAGTGGCAAAGAAAATAAGACTGTCTAAAAGGCATGACTATAATTTTAAGGTTGTGAATAGATTTTATCCTTAAGATTGTGCTGTAACTGTATTTCTGAGTAGTGTTACTTAATTTCATTGCATATTGAAGTTACTAGTTTATAATTTTCAGTCAGTCATTATTCACTGAGTTATTTACCTATTGCTCAGTGATACATAAAAATCCAGGATAAATAATGATTTCTATCATCACAGAATCTAAAAAGTATTTGGGAACATAGGCTTCTTTGGAAAAGAAACAACAAACTAATTTGTTGAGAAGTTTTATTGGACATATCCAATCTACACTTTAGATAATTATTTGCAACTTTTCAATCTGACTGATTTTTATTGTGTCTCTGTTTAGCAAGCACAAACTTCTGTAATTATAGTTTTTGCATAATTAAAAAAACTATCTCAAACTCACATAAGAGTTGCAAGTATAATACAATACAGAAAACTTTCCTCTTTCTGGAACATTTCAGGGCCAGCATGCTGCCTCCAGAAGGGCAACGATTTTGCCTGGGTTGGGCTGACCCTATGCCAGCCTTCACTGTCATATGAAAGCCAACTTTGTCCACCTAATTCCTTCAGAATGGAATAATCCATTGGAATTATTCCTTGGAATAATCCAAGGAAGGAAGGAAAAGGGACAGCTGTAATTATATTGAATACTTCTGGATTTCTTCCTCAGTCATTTTGATTAAGAAATATATATTGTGTGGTCATTTATTAACATCATACTGAGAAACCCTGGCAAGTATTATCTCAGAAAATGGCAATGCAAAATACCATTGCTTTATTTTATGTATTTGAATACCTAACTCAGAGATTTCTTCTATAAAATTCTCACAAACAACAAAATTAATCATGTAAAAACCATAACTCATATCTAATATTTGCCTGCTATATATTTTTGAATTATTATGTTTGGCAGTAGTCTAAATTGATAAACTTTATACATCATTGAAGAAACCTTGAATGAATATTTCAGTTAGCTTATGGTCAACATCTGAATATAATTTTCATATATTTTGTTACTATTGTGAATTATACCTAATCATGTTTCATTAGAATTACTATTGTTCTTTTTATTTATTTTGAATTTTGAAGGATATTTTGAAGCCTAATAAAGACATTAGGCCTCAAAATAAATATAAATATATGGGGGGAAATATATACTCTATTCTAAAATAAAAATATCCCTGTCTTTATTTCTGAGAAAAAAACAATGACCTGTTTCTGTAACATCAGGGGCAAGGAACAAACATGCTATTAGTACTAAGTGCATTTTCTACAAGTAAACCACAAAGTGCTTTTTCAAATCAATATATCTGAAAAAAAATTTTTTAACCTATCCAGAGGGGAAATCATTTTTGAAGCCAAAGGGCAGTTGAAGATAATGGACACTAGAAAATTCCTCTTTCTTTTCATCCAGGATACCCCTGTGTTCTCTCCTAATAGAAACAAAATATGGCCCAAGCAGTGGAGGCATAACAGTCCAGAAATCCTGAGACAGAAAGCATGGCAGTGGAAACCTCTGCAGTGCTGGGATCATATTGGATTTTCCTTTAATCCATTTCAGACTTTTAGCAGATATTTTAACACTCTGATGTAAGTGTTTAGAAGTACTTTTCTCCCATTTTCTACTCTGACTTCTCCAACAACATATTCACATGTCACAATTTTGATAAACAAAATCAGTACATATGTTTTAAAAACTAATTTTCCCCTTACTGGTTTTTATTCAAAGGAAATCATGTAACATATTTCACTTTGCCTGGGCAAACTGAGCGTTTCAGTATTTTTCTCGTTACATTTTGAGAAAGACGTAAGGAGGAGGCAGATCATTTCAACTCAGAATCACACAGCTACCAGGAATCTGGATTATAAATATTTAGATTTAACCATTATCCTCTGATCATTCATTGAGCAGGCTAACATCTAATGAATAATCTCCTTCTACCACAGAACTGCAAAATGTTTGCCCCAGGAATACAATGATAAATGAGATTGCACCTAGGCCTTAGAGATTCAGAGTCTCGATGGTGCCTCCATGGAGCAGCCTTCAAAATACTTGGAAAATTGAAAGTGAAAGTCGTTCTATCATGTTCTGTTAATATCCATGAGAAAAGAGCATTCACTTTAGAAAGAAGTAAATTGTGAGTCAGTGTCTCCAGAAAACACTGGTTAAATATTAATAGGTTTTTATGAAAACATATTTGCAGGATTCACCATTCACTGGATTAAATCACAAAGGACCTAGCATCTTAATAAAGGAAGGTTATAGATTCTATCAAAATAAACTTCTCTGCCTTAACATAAGCTTTCCTATTACATTTGTCAAAGGGTCAGAAAATTAATGCAGTTTGTGATAACTGAAATCTTGACTCATTCCATGTCTCTATCTCCTTATTTGAAGAAGCTTTAAAATATCTGCTTTATTTTTTATTGAAGTATATTTGTTTACAATATTACATTAGTGTTGAGTTTACAGCAAAGTTATTTATTTATATATATATATATATATGTATATATCTATTATTTTCAGATTCTTCTCCCTTATAGCTTATTACCAAATTGTGAGTATAGTTGCCTGGTCTATAGAGCAGGCCCTTGTTGGTTACCTATCTTATATAGAGAAATGGCATCTATATTAATCTCAAACTTCTAATTTATCCCTTGCTCTTTTCCCTTTTGGTAACCATAAGTTTGTTTGTTTGTTTGTTTTATGTCTGTGAATCTATTTGTATCATTTTTTTTAAGATTCCACATATAAGCAGTATCATATGTTTTTCTCTGTATGCTTACTTCACTTAGTATGATAATCTCTAGGCCCATCCATGTTGCTACAAATGGCACTATATCATTCTTTTTTATGGCTGAGTAACATTCCATCTTGGGTATATATTTACACATGTTCTTCATCCATGCATCTGTCAGTGGACATTTAAGTTGCTTCCATGTCTTGGCTACTCTAAGTAGGCTACAATGAACATTGGAGTGCATGCACCTTTTTGAATTATGGCTCTTTCTCCAAAAATATGTGCAGGAGTGAGATTGCAGAATCATATTGTAGCTATATTTCTAGTTTTTAAGGAACCTCCACACTTTCCATAGTGGCTGCAGCAATTTACATTCCTGCCAACAGTATAGGAGTATTTCCTTTTATGCACATCCTCTCCAGCATTTATTATTTGTAGACTATTTGTGAATTTTTAAATAATAAGTGTTGTGTATGCACATGTGAAAGGGGGAGAAGGAAATCTTGCCATTGAAGGCAACATTAATGGACCTTGATGGCATTACCCTAAGTGAAAAAAGTCAGACAAAGAGAAATACTATATGATCTCACTTAACTTGTGCAATAAAAGAAGACAAGGTCATAGAAATAGAGGGTTATTTGTGGTTTCCAGTTGGTCCCCAAGAGCCTGGAGAAATGAAATGTTGGTCAGATGGTATGGACTTTAGCTATGAGATGAATAATTCTGAGATTTAATGTACTTTATGGTGAGTAAAGTTCACAGTATCCTCTTATAGGCATTAAAGTCACAGAGAGTAAATCACATGTTCTTATCACACACACAAAGTTGTAATAATGTGAGGGGATAGAAGTGTTAACTAACAATTGTGATAATCTCTTTGCCATAAATATGAGTCAACCTTCGGAGAAGGCATTGGCATCCTGCTCCAGTACTCTTGCCTGGAAAATCCCATGGATGGAGGAGCCTGGTGGGCTGCAGTCCATGGGGTCACTAAGAGTTGGACACGACTTCACTTTCACTTTCACTTTTCACTTTCATGTATTGGAGAAGGAAATGGCAACCCACTCCAGCATTCTTGCCTGGAGAATCCTAGGGACGGGAAAGCCAGGTGGGCTGCCGTCTATGGGGTCGCACAGAGGGACATGACTGAAGTGACTTAGCAGCAGCAGCAGCCCATATTGTACACCTTATGCAATATTATATATCAGTTGTATCTCAGTTCAGTTTAGTTGAGTTGCTCAGTTGTGTCTGCCTCTTTGCAACATGCCAGGCTTCCCTGTGTATCACCAACTCCTGGAGCTCGCTCAAACTCATGTCCATCGAGTCGGGGATGCCATCCAGCCATCTCATCCTCTGTCGTCCCCTTCTCCTCCTGCCTTCAATCTTTCTCAGCATCATGGTCTTTTTCAATGAGTCAGTTCTTCGCATAAGGCGGCCAAAGGATTGGAGCTTCAACTTGAGCATCAGTCCTTCCAATGAATATTCAGGACTGATTCCCTTTAGGATTGACTGGTTTGATCTCCTTGCAGTCCAAGGGACTCTCAAGAGTCTTTCCAACACCACAGTTCAGTTCTTTGGTGCTCAGCTTTCTTTATGGTCCAACTCTCACATCCATACATGACTACTGGAAAAACCATAACTTTGACTAGACAGACCTTTGTTAGCAAAGAAATGTCTCTGCTTTTTAATATGCTGTTTAGGTTTGTCATAGCTTTTCTTCCAAGGAGCAAGCGCCTTTTAATTTCATGTCTGCAGTCACCATCCCCAGTGATTTGGGAGCCCAAGTAAATAAAGTCTCTCACTGTTTTGATTATGTCCCAATCTATTTCCCATGAAGTGATGGGACCACATACCATGATCTCTGTTTTTTGAATGTTGAGCTTTAAGCCAGTTTTTTCACTCTTTTTCACATTCATCAAGAGGCTCTTTAATTCCTCTTCACTTTTGGCCATAAGGGTGGGGTCATCTGCATATCTGAGGTTATTGATATTTCTCCTGGCAATCTTGATTCTGGCTTGTGCTTCATCCAGCCCGGGATTTCACATAATGTACTCTTCATAGAAGTTAAATAAGCAGGGTGACAATATACAGCTTTGACATTTTCCTTTCCCAATTTTGAATGTCCATTGTTCTATGTCTGGTTCTAACTGTTGCTTCTTGACCTGCATACAAGTTTCTCAGGAGGCATGTAAGGTGGTCTGACATTTTCATCTCTTTGAGAATTTTCCAGTTTGTTGTGATCCACACAGTCAAAGGCTTTTAGCATAGTCAATGAATAAGAAGTAGATGTTTTTATAGAATTATCTTGCTTTTTCTATGATCCAAAGTATGTTGGCAATTTGATTTCTTGTTCCTCTGCCTTTTCTAAATCCAGTTTGAACATCTAGAAGTTCTCAGATCATGTACTGTTGAAACCTGGCTTGGAGAATTTTGAGCATTACTTTGCTAGCTTGTGAAATGTGTGCAATCATGCAGTTGAACATTCTTTGGCATTGCCTTTGTTTGGGTTTGGAATGAAAACTGACCTTTTCCAGTCCTGTGCCCACTACTGAGTTTTCCAAATTTTCTGACATATTGAATGCAGCATTTTCACAGTATCATATTTTAGCTATATCTCAGTAAAGCCAAAATGCTAAAGGCATAGAACCCAATAAAGGAAAGTTCCATGAAATTGGAAAGCTGGCTGTTTTGTTGCTGTTCATTTTGCTTTGTCCCTTTGTTTTTTAAACATTATATCTTCATTACCAAGCAGACTTTCACATGGTACGGATTGAATTGTCACCATAAACATAATGGTCTTTTTTGGTGGTTTGCTGTGCTGTTCTCAGTCTCTAAGTCATATCTGACTCTTTGCAACCCCATGGACAGTAGCCCACCAGGCTCCTCCATCCATGGGGTTTCCTAAGCAAGAATACTGGAGTGGGTTGTCATTTCCTTTCCAGGTTATCTTTCCAATCCAGGGATCATACCCACGTATCCTGCATTGGCAGGCAGATTCTTTAACTACTGTGGCACCACAGTATGCGTTGAGTAGGTATAATAAATATAGTAAACTATTTTTGTTTAACATGAAGTTTTTGTTCTTTTCCTTGGTTTATTTTTATACTTTTTGTTTGCTGCTTGTAATTGCACATAATATTGCACTCAATTTATAAATGGGAGTACTATAGCCCATACTAATTAAATGAATTACCAGATTTAAACCTTTCAAGAAGAGCAACAGTCTTTTAATATATATCCTTTATGGGGATGCCAGTTTCCTTCCACAGTCCACTCTTGATTTCTTACCTCTTTTATGTAATAAAAGAAACAAAAGATGTCTCCTGTAAGCAACATATGTAAAGATTTAAATAAAGGGCATATAAGTATCAATTTAGCAATACTTGTAAATATATCATTATCACTACTATTTTAAACTTTTTGATAGGCTTTCCCTGGAAATAAATAAGCATGAATTGCAATTCTAATTCATCATATATCCCTTCTCTAAATTCAATTATATAGGAGAATTACTCATATTTATTCAATAACTCAATTGTAGAGCATATGTGTATGCTTTCATGTGTTGGAGAAGGAAATGGCAATCCACTCCAGTTGTCTTGCCTGGAGAATCCCAGGGGCAGGAGAGCCCGGTGGGCTGACGTCTATGGGGTCACGCAGAGTCGGACACGACTGAAGTGACTTAGCAGCAGCAGCAGCATGTGAAATAGAGATAGATAATGACATGCACTTGATTTAATATTAGTGATGTCACTGCAGAAGAATGATCTAAGAAATTAATTAAAATCTTATAACTGTTTTAGTTGATTCAATAGTAGGATATGATGTTATTTTAATTTGAAACAGTGTAAGGAGAAGCACCTGTAAGGATCATAATTTTAAAGATCATTGCACAGATAAACATAAAGCTATTTGCTTTTAAATTCTGAATCAATAGTTGATTTTTAAAATGCAAGTTAAACAGCTTTATATTTTAATGTTGGAAATTAGTTTTAATCTCATAATAAAGAAGATTTTAAATGTATCAAAGTATCATTGTCAAAAACTGTACTTTGTCATGTTTGCTTTGCAGTAATATGAATAAGGATATTTTCATATTTTAGGTAAGTAATGGGACATGTTTAAGTATATCAATCCTTTCATGAAGAACTGTGAAAAGGAACTCACCATCTCCTCTGCAGCTTTGCACAGCTCTGAATATTAAAATCTTCCTTTTACATAACTGAAATCTGTTTCCTGGTAACTTCTTTTTAGTATTTCTCACTTAAGCCCTTTCTAGAACGATCTGTCCACAATGGAAATAAGAGCTATCTTCATCCTATCAAGTACTTCTTCCTTTTCTGTGTAGAAAGGATCTTTTGAAGCCAGTGGTTATTCTTATGGTTTTTGCAAACCTTGATAATCATGGTAATCAAGGAGATTTCTTATAGTTCCCTGGGTTTCTGGAAATGCCCTTTGGGTTGGGTATCATATTTGTTAGGTCTCTTTGAGGTTTTGGCTTATTCCCTTGATGCTAATGGGATATATACACCGCTTGAGGTGGTGATTAGGGCCTGAGATTATCACAGTTTCATGCTAAACTTTACTACTCAAACGGAATCTTAAAATAGCTTTTCCTTGAGCAATAGTTTATCAGTAGGTAGTTGGAGCTGTTAATTTAGAACAACAACAACAACAATAAAAACCTCTGAAGGAAAAAGGTTATTATTTTATGTGCATATTTAAATGACAGTGAAACATACACCTTAAACTGTCTGAATGAAGTATAAATAAAAAATCAAACTTATTTAAATGATTATGAGATCTAATATCTAATGAAAGAAATACTCAGATAAGCATACCTTCTAGAGTGAAAACAGTCAGATATACATTCTGAAAATATAGATAAAAACATGGCTTACAGAATTCCTTAGTCATTCCATTACTTATATTGATCAGCAAAACTTTCCTTCTCATTGTATTAAAAAAATCAGATTCTCTTGAATAAAATAAAGAAAGTGACTAAATACAAAAAATAGAGACTTAAGAATTAACATCTTGTGTCCTGGACAAAAATTTTTGTAAGGATCATCTAAAGCAGAATACTGAAGGCAACTACCTTATCAGTATTCCTAAAACCATGAGAGATTGATTAGTTTTAATCCTGAGCAAGATAGCATAACAAAATTAAAAGAAAATCAATAGAACAGTCTGATCAAAACCTGGTGGATACTAGACTCTTCATAAATATTACCTCCCAAACTTACAAGCCTTACAAACAATTTTATATAAATATTTTTTATCCCATTTAAGAGATAAAAATAGCAAGACTCAGAGAGTTTAACTAACATGCTGAAGTTTATATAGTTAGTAAATTGTGAGGAAAGATCAGCTTGTTTGACTCAGATTCTTACCCTTTCCTTGACACCACAAGACAAATCATTGTTTTTCCAGACCTGCACTGCGGAAAATCTGATGAGTACTGGGCTCATTTCTGGTGGCTTTAGGAGTGTAGCAGGGCACCGAGATCGAGGCTTGGTGAGTCAGATGACCTAGTCTTGGATTTTCCCTCACTGAGCTATAGTCATAGTGTCATAGTATCTAGTTTTTCATATTTAAAAAACACAGGGCCAAAACTGGAAGTTCTCTAAAACTTGCCTTGCTTCAAATTTGAAATCCTGTGATTTTTTCAAACACCTTTGTAAATTATATTTTCTTTTTAAAACAAGATTTGTCTGGATTGGATAGTTGTATTTATTTTTCATGCCAGCTATTATAAATATTTGGAAACGTGATGTGCTTTCCTCTGCAAGATATTGGCACTATCCTATGATAAACCTTTCCAAGTCGTCTTATGCTGACACGAAGTGTTGGATTTCAAAACGACCAATGTATGACTGATAGTCTTTTGATACTAGTAATTCTCTTCTTACTTGGAAATTACAAGGTCTTTTTCCTCATTCATACAGTTACATTTCTAAAGCACAATGGCAGTGCTCTATTATTTTATATACTACTTATGTAATTCAGTGATTTGGTCATGGGAAGAAAACGTTTGTATTTGGATTAAAAACAATATAACATAAAATCTGAAAGTTTTTAAAAATGGAGAGTTATGCATGCATGATATTTGTATACATATACATACACAAGCATTCACAATAGGCCAAATCATTTTTCTTTTTGAGAATGAAATACCATATTTCTCATATTTTAAGATAAAACTATTTTTTTCTGTCATTAAAGTTGTTTTTTATTTTGTAAATAAAAAGTGAGGAAATTTTCCCAATCCCTCTTCCTACAATTATTTTAAAATAACATTTTTTTTTAAATTTTACAAGAAAAAACTACAGGAAAGCCAAAGAAAAAATTGCCTTCAATCTTATAACTGAGATATAATTGTTTTTTTAATTTCTTGGTGTATATGCATCTAATTCTCTAAGTGTTTGTATGTATAATCACAGTACATATGATCTTTTTTTAACCTGATTTATTTCATGTAATATTACATATAAACTAATAAAAATTATAATACTGAGTTCAAACTATTTTACTATACGGGTATAAGAAAATTAATTTTTTATTCATCATTTTATTATTTTCCCCATTTTTTGTATTCAGTTAAGTTCAGTCACTCAGTCATGTCTGACTCTTTGTGACCCCATAAAACACAGCACACCAGGCCTCCCTGTCCATCACCAACTCCCAGAGTTCACCCAAACCCATGTCCATTGAGTCGGTGATGCCATCCTACCATCTCATCCTCTGTCATCCCCTTCTCCTCTTGCCTTCAATCTTTCCTGGCATCAGGATCTTTCCCATGAGTCAGCTCTTTGCATCAGGTGGCCAAAGTATTGGAGTTTCAGCTTCAACATCAGTCCTTCCAATGAACACCCAGGACTGGTCTCCTTTAGGATGAACTTGTTGGATCTCCTTGCAGTCCAAGGGACTCTCAAGAGTCTTTTCCAATACCATAGTTCAAAAGCATCAATTCTTCTGTGCTCAGCTTTCTTTATAGTTCAACTCTCACATCCATACATGACCACTGGAAAAACCATAGCCTTGACTAGACAGATCTTTGTTGGCAAAGTAATGTCTCTGCTTTTGAATATGCTGTCTAGGTTGGTCATAACTTTCCTTCCAAGGAGTAAGCGTCTTTTAATCTCATGGCTGCAGTCACAATCTGCAGTGATTTTGGAGCCTAGAAAAATAAAGTCTGACACTGTTTCTGCTGTTTCCCAATCTATTTGCCATGAAATTATGGGACCAGATGCCATGATCTTCGTTTTCTGAATGTTGAGCTTTAAGTCAACTTTTTCACTCTCCTCTTTCACTTTCATCAAGAGGCTCTTTAGTTCTTCACTTTCTGCCATAAGGGTGATGTCATCTGCATATCTGAGGTTATTGATATTTCTCCCGACAATCTTAATTCCAGCTTGTGCTTCCTCTAGCCCAGTGTTTCTCATGATGTACTACTCTGCATATAAGTTAAATAACAGGGTGACAATATACAGCGTTGACGTACTCCTTTTCCTATTTGGGACCAGTCTGTTCTTCCATGTCCAGTTCTTACTTTTGCTTCCTGACCTGCATATAGGTTTCTCAAGAGGCAGATCAGATGGTCTGGTATTACCATCTCTTTCAGAATTTTCCTTTGGCATAGTAGCAATGTACAATAAACATGTATATATTCATCTGTGCTTGACTAATTTTTACCTTAAAATTAATTTCAAGATATGAATGTGTTAGGTGAAATGATTAAGCAGTATTAAAAAGTGCTTATATTTAGTGTTAAATTTCTCTACAGATTAAAAAAATAATAATTTTGCATTTGTACTTATTTCCTAAGAGTCCTTTCCTAACTCTGAAGTCCTCTCCTTTTCTTTTTGGACTGTGCTGGGTCTTCCTTGCTTTGTGTGGGCTTTCTCTTATTACAGAGAGTGGGAACTACTCTCTGTTGTGATATATCGCTTCTCATTGCACTGGCTTCTCTTGTGAGGCACGGGCTCTAGGTTCATAAGCTTCAGTAGTTAGGACACACGGGCTCAGGTCATTTTGGTTCACAGGCCCTAGAGTGCAGGTTCAGTAGTTGTGGTACATGGGCTTAATCCTCCATAACATATGGAATCTTCCTGGACCAGGGATTGAACCCATGTCCCCAGCATTGGCAGGCAGATTCCTATCCATTGCACTACCAGGGAAGTCCTGAAATCCTCTTCTTAAGTAGCATTTAAATACTTTGCCCATAGTATAACCATTTCCCCATATGTTCATACAAAGCATTCAACTGTATGAATTATAAAGTATTAAAGATGAAAGCCCACAATGCCCACTGAAATGGAAACCTACCACTTTTTGAAAATTTAAAGACTATTTCAAGAAATTGTTTAAGATTCCTTTTGGGGAGCAACCTGACCCCACTTTCAGTCCATGTGCCTTAGTGGAACTGGTTCCATTTCTATTTCAGAGACATGTATGTGATCCAGGTCACAGCCATGCCAGTACATTTCATTTTCTTTCCTTCTTCATGTACTATGCCCTGGGATGATACTAGGCTGAAAATTTGTGGCCATTTCTCCCCCACATGGAATACGTTTGTTTGACTGGTGCCAGCAATAGTGACAGGCAGACCCAAGAGTTGGGGAAAAGTCAGTGCTTGTACCATCTTTGATCCCTGAATCCAGCTGTGTGTGGGTTGTGAAAGATCCCTAAGGTTTATAATCATATAAACAAGAAATCCCCATGTAGGTTTAGTTTTCTGCAAGTTAAAGACACTAATGCTAAATGATACACGTTCAAATGAGTTTTTGAGGTTTCAGTAGGTCAGTCTCAATCAAACATTTTCTTTTTTTGCTTTTGTTTTTTTTTTTTAATTTATTTTTTTTTATTTTGCTTAACTTTACAATATTGTATTGCTTTTACCATACATCGAGATGGATCCGCCACCAGTATACACGTGCTGCCCATCCTGAACCCTCCTCCCTCCCTCCTCCCCATACCATCCCTCCGGATCCTCCCAGTGTGCCAGCCCCAGGCCAAACATTTTCAATACCAAATTCATTTCCAAGTCTTCCAGAACTTGATGTTTCCTTCTGCTTTCTAAGCTTAGTCTATACCACCAACTATATTATAGACACACACAGTATGCTGCTGCTGCTGCTAAGTCGCTTCAGTCATGTCCAACTCTGTGCAACCCCATACATGGCAGCCCACCAGGCTCCCCTGTCCCTGGGATTCTCTAGGCAAGAACACTGGAGTGAGTTGCCATTTCCTTCTCTAATGCATGAAAGTGAAAAGTGAAAGTGAAGTCACTTAGTCATGTTCGACTCTTAGCGACCCCATGGACTACAGCCCACCAGGCTCCTTGGTCCATGGGATTTCCAGGCAAGAGTACTGGAGTGGGGTGCCATTGCCTTCTCCGCACAGTATGCTACTCACTGCCTGAGCTCCTCTCTCGTCTCTGGACACACTTAAACCATATATTTTACTCTTGGCAAAAACACATAAATAAGCACTAGAATGATGACAACGACAACAAAAAAATCCTCAATATTTATTGTTGAACTAGTGTTTGTAAATTCCTGGTGTTCACATGTCACAGCTCCTCCATCTACACACAGACTATGAGCTTTTGAAGGGCAGGTTGTGATTCTTACTTCCTTTCCCTTTTCCTCAGTCTTGCTTTAACAAAATAAGAAATCAGTGAAAAGTGTGCTGATGGATTGAAAACAAGAATTTAATGACAAATAGAAGTAGCAAAGGAGGACCTTTTCATAGGATAGCTGATAGGCTTAAGAGCCCACAAATCCATATTAACGATAAGATAAATTGAACTGCTAAACTCTGCAGGCCACACTGACTACAATATCTCAAAGATTAGTAACATTGTGTTCCTAAACACAACATAGACTGTAAAATATATAATCAGAGAATTATACTAGCTCCATTCTATTTTATTTATACTATTCACTTGCCTTTTAATTTCAAAGTTTACTGCTTTTCCTTATCTTTGAAAATAGGGAAAATAAATTTTACTGGAATCCTTGGTATATTCTTCACAGTAGAATAAGTGGTTCATAGAAATGCTTAATATGTTATCATAAAGATATATTTACAGTTATATAAATAATTAGTAGCTCAAGTAATTAGTTAATAAATACGTTATTCTGTGTTTAAAAAGAGTATTATTTACCACTCTTGACACATACTTTAGGTAAAGTATATGTGACACCTTTATTAAAAGCACAGAGGGATTTCACAATATAGCAGGCAAGCCTCAGATTATCACTGCTTCATTGAGATTTAGTTCAAAAAAAGTACAAAACCCATGGGCTTGTCAGACAGCACAGAAATGCTGTATGACTGATGCTAGAGTCAAATAACTGATATAAAAATAAGCCCTGAATAAAAAGTGTTTTATGTGAACCAAAATGCTTTTCTATTACTTGAAACCTTCATATTATTATATGGCTTACATACAAAGCATCATATATTTTATTGCTTTTTAAATAAAAATGATTTTATAACTTTGCAACATTTCAAAAAGCAACGTGTATAGGATTTAATTTTTTAAATTAAAAATTTTAATTAAAATTTAAAATACCTGCAATGACATGCTTAGGGATAACCTTTACTAATTCTTTAAAGAAGTAATAGCTATGAACATATTTTTATAAAAAGTATGTCATACTGTATACAATTTTGAAAATTGCATTTTTGATCACTGAATTATTATTTTCTGTATGAATGGATACTTTTGTTTTAATGGATATTTTTCTATGATACAATGTTAAGAATTACATGCATATCATTGCTGGAAGTATTCTTATTTAATTAATCAATCAAATGTTTACATTTAATTAGCCTGTTAGTATTAACATGAACTTTTAGAAACAGCTCTGATGAATAAAAGGATAAAGTTTCCCCCTATCTAGAATAAGACGTGCTTACCTCTCACAAGCAGCTTGGTTGGTCTCTACGATGCCCATCATGAACTAGGGTTTCTAGCATCAGTTGGAACTTACTCTACCTTTCCTTTCCAAATTGGTAATAGAAAGCACAAGTTACTCCACAGATTATTGAGCAACTGACTATTCTGGGGAAGAACAGATTGTTCACAGTTCTCAAGGCAGATTTACCATGATACCAGTGAAGCTTAAGTTTCAGGGACTTTCATTTGTACCATCTCCTTCCAAGGCCTTGAGAGGATGCTGGCATTGTGTTCATATTCATATGCTTTTGAAAATTTTGAAAAAGAAAAATATTTAGCCATTTATATTTCCAGTCCAATTCCCAGTTTGTCAGCACCTTCTTTTATGAGGGAGGTGGCATTGGAAGAACCATGGGAATTGGGGAATGTGATTATGGAAAAATTGAGTTTAGGACACATTTATTTTGAGTTTAATGGCATATATTTATATGATTTGCAATCACTTTTATTTGTAGTAATAGACCCTCACTGTTGTTTTAAAGCAATAACTCCATGAGTACTACCACAACTTCCCGGCCTGACTAACTCAGACTGTGAAAAGATAACAGGAATAAACCGTATAGAAATTACCAGCACCTATTGTATGCAGATAGTGAAAGAGAAACACAGTTTGACAAATACAAATTCGGAGATCCAGTCTGTGGAATATTCCTGAAATATCTTGTTTATAAAAGAAAGTTGTGAGAGTTTTGCAAAATTTAATACCATTTTGTAAGTGTTGACATTACTGAATGAGTTGGGACATACAAAGAAAGCTAACAAAATTATTCATTTATTATTTTTGATCATGCTAAAGAAAAAAAATAATTTTTTTAAATTCTCTGTGGAAACTCATGTTTTAAAACTGATTTTAAATTAAAAAATGATCAAAAAATATACATCCAAAGAAGTGACAGAATATAAGACATGTGTCAGGCTATGTTTATGTTTTATTTTGTGATGTTTGAAACTTTGTGTTTTATCTTAGCTTTTAAGATAAAAACATCTTGATCTTTCTAAATGAAAACATTCACACATATAACCATTTAAAATTACATTTAAGTATGTAATGAACAATAAATATATTTATGATACATTGTTTAAGGCCTAATGAGAGGGGAAAAAAAGGAAAGGAAAAAGAGAGATGTAATGTATACATATTAATATACTCTGTTCATAAACATTTAGGATATATTCTCGAAAGAAATTCTAAAATGTTAGCAGTCATTAAGAAGCAAAGGTGATTTATGGGAGATGTTTTTCTTGCATTTAATAAAATCTAGATAGAAACAAAATTTACATAAATGTCTTAAAATTAATAAAAATCATTGTTATGAAAAGTATAAAACTATATTATTTCAAGTTTAGTGTGTGAAAGTCCCTCAATCGTGTCCAACTCTTGTGAGCCCATGGACTTGCAGGAGAATTCTTTACCACCTAAGCCACAAGGGAAGCCCAAGAATACTGGACTGGGTAGCCTTTCCTTACTCCGGCAGATCTTCCCAACCCAGAAATTGAACCAGGGTCTCCTGCCTTGCAGGTAGATTCTTTACCAACTGAGCTATTAGGGAAGCCCTCACTGGACACTGTAACTTGATATAATAAAGTGATATACATTATAATTCATCTAATAAACATTCAATAATAACTACTTCCCTGTAGCTCAGGTGGTAAAGAATTTGCCTGCAATGCAGGAGATCCTGGGTTCGATCTCTGGGTCAGGAAGATTCCCTGGAGAAGAAAATGGCAACCCACTCCAATATTCTTGCCTGGAGAATCCCATGGACAGAGGAGCCTGGTGGGCTACAGTCCATGGGGTCTCAAAGAGACAGACATGACTGAAACACTATACTACGACTACTCTTTTAACTGAGCTATAGTCATATATAAAACTATATTAAATTAATTCCTTTGGATAAATTCTTAGAATTCTCATTTTACTGGGTCAAAACTTATATTTTAAATCCCTCATCTGTATTGTCAAATTGCTTCTTAGGAGTTAGAAAGAATTAACATTCCCATTGGTGGTATGATGGTCAATAAGCACGATATTTTTATGCTTTGATATTTGCCTTTTAATTGTTTTTATTATTTTTTTGATATACAGAAGTTTTTATGTTTGTCTTTATGTAGACAAGGACATTTGTCATTACCTTCTTTCATATTTTCATTATGTTCTTTTACTTATTCAAAAATTAGATTAAAATATTGACCTAAATTTTTCTATTTTATATGGTTTGATAGAAAAGCTAGTTAGCACACTAATCAATTTTTAATTTATTTTTAAAATATTCAATTACTAGGAGTATGCTTACTTTATTGATTTGCATAAAAGTTGAGGTATACCCGTATATTAAAAATTGGGACATTTCATATTAAACATTAGGTTTTTAAACCTTGTGTTCTGGTTATCCTGGGCCCATAATCACCAAGGCCACAACTGACTGCTGCGGGCAGCAGCCGCCTCCTTTAGATTGAGATAGCCTTTCCATTTTTCCATCTCTACTCACTGAGTTCTCTTTGGTCTATTTTCACCCTTGTGTGTGCCTTCTTCAGCATGGTAGGCATTCAGTGGGGATTTTTATTTTACATGATAGATCAGATAGAGGTTCACATAGAAGACATCAGGATTAATCTGGGCTTTGTTTTCCTTATAAAGTTGTGTGCTGTCACTGGTGTCTGGAGAATAGGTTCCAGTTCCGCTGAACTCCAGTGACTGTGTGGTCTTGGTGGATCAGTGATAGGGGTGTGCCCCTGGAGTGTGGAGGTGTATTCCGGGGAATTTAGTCAAGACTATTGGCCAGTGGAAGATTCGGGCTGCGCAGTAACACTAAGTCAACAAAAGACCATCTTAGCATTTCACAGGCTTTAAATTTAGTGATTTATAAGGAACTGCTAGAAATGTCTGAGACATACTATGTAATGAATTATTATTATTATTTTAGAACATATGAAAGAGTAGATGAATGATTGAATATCCCTCAAGTAGATTTCATTGCTGATGCAAGGGAAATTAACTGAAGAGGAATCAGAGACCACTCAAACTCCTAAAAAAACTTAAGAGCTCAGAGTGAGTGAAGAGGAAAATAGAACCAAGTGGCAGAGGAGATGGTAATGCTTGTCATGAGTCAACCTTGGCAGATGGACCAAAGAAACAGACTGATCAGAAAATTTAATTGATAAAAATGTTATTAGATGATGTTTCAAATTAAGAAAATAATGCATACCGTTAAGACTCAATATGTTGGTCTAATTCTATGAGGGAGCTGGTCAATGCAAAAATAGCTCCCTGTTCATCTGAAGACAAACATCCGTAGTACATTTGGCTCTCTCTATATATACATATACATAAGCAAACATACATATATATATATATATATATATATATATATTTTTTTTTTTTTTTTTTTTCCTCTGAGATAATCAAACTTCTCTGGACATATTGATGGTGAAGTAAAATTTAGGAAAACAAATTATTCTAGACATCCAACACTCCTGCTTGCAAGAATTCTTCTGTAGAATGAAATATAATAAACAGAAAATAATAAAATCTTACATTTTTAAGATGCTGGTGAAAAGCAGACTAATGCCCACTTCTTAATTAAAAAAAAAAAAAAATGTCTTCTCTCATGGTTGCTGAGGCCTCAGCTTCCTATAATGTGCTATCCAGGTGTTTTGTTTCCTAACTTCTGCTGAGTGTTCTGCTTCAGGCCCTTCTAGAACTATCCCCACCCACTACCTACCCACCCCCACACTATCCCATCAGCAGCCACTCGCATTCTAATGTGCACTCTGAGCTCGAGGTATCCAGATATCAGGGGTCATCCCTGAGGATATCCTTAGCCTTGAAGAGGAACACTTCTCCCTGTCCTTCCTGGGAAGACATTGACACACTTCCTCCCCCTCACCACCTCCTTCCCTTCTTTTTCTACTTCGGCTTCAAAGAAGAGGCAAAATCAACCTAGAATGTAACTTTCTTTGTTAGACCTCTTAACCACGAAATTGTTTAAATGGACTGAGGGAGAGAATCACTACTCCTTTTAAAGACTTATACAAAGAGCTATGATATATCTTTCTTCTCAGCTTCAGGTACTTAGGAGATTCCTGCAAGAGACAGAGACTGCCCAGCTTATGACGAACTTGTATCCGTTGCTTACATTTGCACACTTCTGTCACTGTAGTCAGGCTAGAATGCCACTGGAAATTCATACTACTAAGAGTTATTTAGATTTGTCTGGAGGTTCTAGACGCAGTGAGTAATATAAAAGGAATTATAAAGATTTCCAATTTCCTTTTTGCCCCATACTGTGGGCTGAATATAAGGCTTGGTCACTGTCAGGAGTTATCTTTGATTCATAGATTTGTTTATTAAGGACTGAGTGATCTTATAATTTAGAAAGCAGCAATAATCTAGCTGTTATCCTGGGCTGTCTGTGAGATGGTGGTTATTACTCCCATAGGAAGGAGTCCTTCAGATCAGATCAGATCAGTCGCTCCTTAGCCACTGCCAAAAGCAGTGATTTAAGCTCCATGCAGCCCACCTCCTCCACAAGACTGCCTTTTAGGGCAAAGGTGCCATCTGGGACTGAAAAAGGAGAGCTGTTTTAGCATTAGAAAGGATTCTGCAGAACTAATTGAAAGCAAAAGGGCTAGCCACCCCCTTGTTAGTGATGTAAGCTATTCAGAAAACTCCTAAGATGATTCTTCTGCATTTGAAGAAGTAAAAAAGCTAAAAGAAATATTATAATTCAAATGTAAGTAGAATATAAAGCAGATAAAACAAGAAAATATTTTGCTATGGTTAAAAATATTAAAGGGTTTAGCAATTTCCTTTAAGTAAACTGACTAAAAGTTGTGGATCAATAGTATATGCACTTAAGTTATCAGAACAAAGGCTTCCAAAGGGACAACTTCTGGGCATTTTCAGTCATTGCTTAAGGTTCCCCAGGCAGAGTCTCAGGCAGAACTGAGTCACCAGCTTGAGCCATAATCCAGAGTGACACATTATTTAATATAGGAAAGGAAAAAGTTAAAATAATACAAAGATATTTTCAGCTGATGCTGAGTCACATCATCATAGGCAATACTAGAAACATTTCCATCCCTTCCCCTACACACTATTATGTTGTATCCTACTCATAAATAGGAAGACCAGAAACTAGGTTACATATAAATATCCCTATTAATTTTATTCTTGAAAATAGACAAATGCAATTTTAAAACCTTTGGCAACCTTCCATTTTAATGCATGCTTAATTTACTCATCTCTAATTTAAAACAATCTAAGGTATCCTCTAGACTCATCATTGAAAAAAAAAACCTGATTTTTAGATTGCTTTATAATCTCTACTTTCAAATTCATGCTAATTTTTTCATTACATTATTAAATAGAAAATAATCAGGAATTTACTCCTTAAAATCATAAATAATAATTCCACTAATTAAATGGGAAATTTTAATTTTTTTATTGATTAGATAACTGAAGATCCACACTGCAATGGGTTTTTACTGTATCAACTGTAACTTTTCAGTTCAAAATATCTACTTCATTATATTTTAGACCATAAATTGTATTACAAGTCAAGTTGCATTCCTGTATATGCTTAAGAAAAAGATAATGATTAGAATCTGACTATAAATCCCTAAATTCTCAAAGGGTTTAGCAAGACAATGGTGAAGTTTTGCTTCAAAGTTGTTTTTATATATGCTTTATGGTTTTGTTCTAGAAAAATGAGAGCTTCTTTATGAATTAAAGTCCCCAAGATCATCAAATACAACAAAAAGGCATGCTGTCATTGTGTGTTCAAAACCTTATTAAAAATCTCTTGGTTTCAAATTACTATTTTGTTCTGCTCACTCTCAAAGGCATAAGGTCAAGATGTTATAATTTTCTTCACAGTGAGGGCCATATTTCCTTCATCTTCTAGTTTAATACATACATTATGGTTTTGTTTAAGTTTGGGAAAAGTATGGGTTGAAAACATTTAATCAAATATTTCATATAATGTTAATACAATAATAATTTAAGAAAAATTAGAGCTGTCATATGAACATGCATAATATTTTATTTTACTTTAGTAAATTATTTAAAACTACTGTGTTAGGGAATGTGTTAGGAGTATTTTATATTCCGAAGTAACAGAATCAATGTCAATATTAAACACATGATGTTAAGTGTTATTCTCCCCATGGCTGAAGAAACAAATGGTATTTCAATCTGCATTTGCCAATATACCATATATTAAAATGTATTTTGTTGAATTTTTTAAATGAAGCAGTGATTGCAAAAATTTTTTATTGGAGACTTTTCTCCTTAAGTCGTAGTCTTTTGGAGCCAGGAAAATAAAATAAAATCTTAGACATTGATTGTTTATGGAGACAGAAACATTTTTCTTTGGTTTAGCTTTGGTCTAATTACTATGTTGATGTGTCAAACCAGAAGTTTTGTGTATTTTAAACAAATACTCATTTGGGGAAAAAGACAGGGAAAGTCGATGAAAACTAGATTAGGAGGCAATAGTCTAAAATTGTACTTTGGACTGTTACAATATCATTTTCCCCCAAGTAATCATATATTTAAATAGCTATGAATATGATGGGCATGAAAGTTTTTATCATTTTGTTTTACATCAAAAGACATTGCATTCCAGGATCCTGTCAAAGGCAACCTTAAAGTTTACAGCATCCAATCCCACCAAACCTTCACAAGCCTTTCTTTCTGGCAAAAAAAGAGTCTTTAAAAAAAAAAAAAACAACAAACTTATTCTGTATATTTATGAAAACTTACTTCCTTTCTACACTGACAGTAACTCACTCCTTAGAGATATTTTTTGAGCAAAGACTGGTATACATAAAATAACTATACCAACTGCCCCGGACCCAGGAAACCAGAGGCCATATGCTCTGCCACAAAAGGTCACTAGAATGGTTACATAAGAGTCAGAAACAGTACAAGTGTGTCCATTTATTTAAATTTGTTTTGCAGCAGCTGTAACAGTTTTGTGGGGAAAAGACATATGAAAATATGATGAGGGGGATAAAACTAATATTATTTTCAGATGATATAACTGTATATCTGAAAGAGAATCAACTAAAAAAACTGTAAAAGAGTAAAGCAAGTAAAAAACAGTAGAAGACATTGATAAAGTGACTGAGTATAAGGTCACACACACACAAATAACCTTCTTATAAATACCTAGTTACAAAATGTAACTGAAAAAAACTCTTGTTTGCATAGGTACATAAAAGATAAAACATGTACATAGAAACCTAACAAGGGGAACTTAAAACTTGTATATATAGACAGCAATAATAAAATTATAAATACGCATATTCTCTCATTTCATCTAGACAAACATTCTAAAGTCCTTATGGGGACAAATATATGTATAGTATTAGTCAGAAAATATTTTTTTAAATAAAGTAGATGAAGGTATTTGCTCTATCAGTTATCAAAAATGTTTTAAATAAACATAATTAAGGATGTGGTCCTGGCACATGGAGAGATAATCCAATGGAACAGTGTGTAAAAGCAGTCAGTAGAACCAAATAATATGACTAGTTGATTGAGTTGGCATCTCATATTAGTAAAGAAGACAGGAATCTATTCAATAAATGGCTTTTATAAAAGTAGTAGTTTTCTATAAAATAAGTAAGCTCTATACTACCCTTTTCCACAAAAAAATAAATTTAAGCTGGGTGAGAAATGTAAATACCCATAGGAAAATATAATATCCATAAAATTATTATACAAAAATATATGAGAACATATTATATGTTTATATGTGTATAAACTCAGAATAGTGAGAGTCTATCTTAGCTAAAAATCAAACCTAGAAATCATAAAGATGGTTAAATTTCATCATTACAAATATAAAACATTTTAGCACAGCAAAATCAAACAAAACAGCTATAAACTAGCTGGATAAATTGTTTGACATAAATATGACACCCAATGGGCTAACTTCCTTTTTATATGCAGAGCTCCTACAAATCAAGCAAAAGGTCAGCAGCCCAGTATAAAAAAAGGATAAGACACATGAAATGTAGGTAACATAAAGAAAATATGAATTATTTTTAAATATATGAAAAGTTGCTCAAATCACTCTTAATAAAAAATATTCAAAATCTTGAGATACCATGTTTTTATCTGCAAGATTGACAAGGCCACAATTTGCAAACACATTGTATCGGTCAAGATGTGAGGAAGACAAGTTTTCTGATGCATTATAGGTGGAAGGATGAATTCATGCATCTTTTCTGAATGGCAGTATGACAATATCTACCACAAGTTAAATGCATGCACCTTCAACCAGCGATGCCACTTGCAAGCAGTCTATTCCTTCAACCAGCGATGCCACTGCAAGCAGTCTATTCTAACGCACATGCATGTAGTGCACATGTGTGCAAAATGTGCGTTCAGTGCAGCATTGCTTGCAGTCAGGAAAGATTTGAAACAAATATCTATCCAAAAGGATTTCTGTTACACGAATATTATGCCTGTCCTTGATGCAATTTCAGAAGTATATAATTTTTTTTTTGGTGAAAAGAAGCAAGAGGCATAATGTTTGTATAATTTAGCAATATTATTGCATAATTATTGTATAATTAACAATATAATTGTGAACAGTGTGTGTACACATACACTGTAAACACACATGTCCGAAGGTGTGTGTTTGTATGTGTAAATGTGTATACATGAATATCTTTGAAAAGTACACAGCAATAGCTACTGGCAGCAACCCTATGTAACCAGGGAATGTCATCAAGAAGGAAACCTCTATTCCCTGAACACCCACTTGGACCTTTGAGCTTTAGTTGTGTGCATGTTGTTGTTTGTTCAGTTGCTAAATTGTGTCTGACCCTGTGACCCCATGGACTGTGGCACACCAGGCTTCCCTAGCCTCTGCTATCTTCTGGAGTTTGTTTAAACTCATGTTCATTATCTAACCATCTCTTCATCTGCCACCCTCTTTTCCTTTTGCTTCAATCTTTCCCAGCATCAGGGTCTTTTCTAATGAGTTGGCTCTTGGCATCAGGTGGCCAGAGTATTGGAGCTTCAGCTTTAACATCAGTCCTTCCAATTAATATTCAGGGTTGATTTCCTTTAGGATTGACTGTGTCGTCCAAGGGACTACACGTATTAACTACATGTGTGTGCGTGTGTTAATTATTAAAATAAATATTTTAAGGACCTAAAACTAAGTCACTCAATAGGTTGAGCAGGAAACACGAGGGAAGGAATAAAAGGCACAACAGATTTCTCTTACTAGGGTCAGACCCTAAAGTCAAAGGCTCACTCCTGTATAATGACACAGCATATGTTCTGGAAAGAGCAGCCATCAAGGAACCAAGCAGGGAAAGACTAGGAACTCTTAATTTGGCATAAAATATGTAGTTTTATAAATTATTCTGCTTTTAGTGTTCATAAGAAGAAGTTTAAAACATATTCAGTTATCTCCAAGGAGTATAGTTATCTTTATGGCAAGATCTGTATGTAATTATTTGAAACGTTAAGGCTAATAACAATGAGACAACTAGAGAAAAACAAGAAGTGTTAACTCTAAGGAACCATGGTTCTGTGGTGCTGGAATAATTTGGGAGGTCTGACAGGGAGACAGGAATTCAGCTAGCAGAATTTGTAAGAATTCCTTTCAAATGGGGACAACAGGAGGAGCTTGGAGGAAAGAATTAGTGTGGTATTTATGGAGAGCAATGAAAAAATGTTATGTTATGCAAATATTTTAGAGAATTTTAAAATGTACTTGAAACTCTACACTCAAAGTATGCCGTACAATGATAAATCAAGGTCAAAGAGGTTGCAGACTATACTAAAAAATGACGATTACAGTTATAGCCACTTAAATTGAAAATATAAATGAATGAAATAAGTTAGAACAGTGACTAAAATAGATGCTACAACACAATGGTTATGAAAATTGCTCCTGGAAACAAACCAGGGCTCAGATCATGGCTCCTGCTTCCATCCCTCATTGCCACCTTAATCTTGGGCAAATCGCTTAGATATTTTGATCCTTGGTATCCTCAGCTGTTAAATAGAAATTATAATAATATTTACTTCATAAGTGCTTTTGGGATGACTTAGTGAAGCACTAGAATTAAGGACGCATTAGTGCTGAGCACACAGCTGACCCTCTATAATTGCTGCCAGTAAAGTGGTTCCTCCATTCAAACCGACTCTAACTTGAGACCATAGACAATTTACTTATCCAAGCTGTGCTGTATCCCTTTTCTAAAAAAGGGATGATGATCGTGACTTATTGTATTACTTTTCCCTTGCCGCTTAAAAGTTACCACAAATTTACCAGTTTTGAAACACCAGTTTTAGCTCACAGTTCTGTAAGTCAGAAGTTCAGGTGGCCTTGACTGGGTTTTCTGCGTTTGATCCCACAATGTTGAGATTTAACTCCAGAGTCATTTTGGATATTAAAGAAAATAGATGTTTCGAAAGGCAAAACAAAGTGTTTAAGCACAAAATAGTTTTAAGAATAATAGTATTGAGTGTAATTTGATCAAATAGTCTGACTCTTCCTAATTCTAGTTTATTTATAAATATCATACAATAATTACAGGAACACAAAATGCTACCTTTATGTTATTTGCTGCTTGGTCAATTAAAAGAGGAGTTAAAATTTTTTCAGATAATTTAATGGGGGTGAAGGATGAACATTAAGATAATCAGCTATTGAGGAAAATCACATACAAAAGTTTGGGATTTTGTTTGGGATTTTGTCTCCATCATGTCATCAGCACTTTGTGCCCACTACTGGCCTTGGCCCTTTTGCAATCATGATAATTTACCCCTATGAGTTTGGTACTCTTACCAAATCCATTTTACAGATGAGAATATTGAGACTTGGCGATTAACTGGCTTACCTATGTTAAAAGAGTTAAAGAGAAAGACAGTATTCCAATTCAGGTATGTTCTGCTCCAGAATGTAAAGAGAGAGCCAATAAGAATAGCTCTTGAAAACAAGTAAACGTTCCACAGTCCCTTTTTTGTTTGTTTTCCTCATACTTTTTCCTGCTTTATTTTCAGACGTTTCTTGAGTTGTTTTCATTGTGGTGTTAAATAAAATATGTTAACAGGTGTTCAGATAAAAAGCTTTCCTTAGTAAAAAAAAAAAAAAATTAAGCTTACAGAATGGTGGATTAACACTTTTGAAAAAGTTTCTTAATCACAGGACTTTTCAAAGTTTTTAATATGCTAACATTCACCATGAATCTTTAAGAACTGCTTTGATAGGTGATGTTGCCCAAAATTATTTGACTATGAAACTTTTTTTTTTCCCATTAACATCTTGGGGAAAATAAGTCTGCAGAAAATATTTTGGGACTTGCTGTCTTCAAGTGATATATAGATTCATTTTTGGTGCTCTAGGCATATATTTGGAGAAGCTATAAAACTGTAGGTTAGACCTTATGTGATTAGTAAAGGTCCCTTAGCACTTGATGTAAGGTAAAAATTCATAACAATTTTGCCCTTTTAACTTTTCTTTTCCTTTTATAAAATGTCTGTTTCTTGTGATCCTTTAACATTTCTTATATTCCACTTCTGAAGAGGTTGTATATAAGCCTAGTAAGAGTGAAATGAGTCCTGTAAATGTAAATTAGGTAAAGTGCCTGGAATTTTCCAAATAAAAGGCTTATTAGCACATGAGCATTATCAGTAAGTGGGAAAAAAAGGGGTAGCTGTGTACTGGAAAGTATGAATATAAGACTCTAAGACTATATATCAAATTTCAATTAGAAATGGGACTTAAGAAAGTAGAGATACTAAACTGGAAACATTTTACAAGTCGACTACTAGGTAATAAGAATGGCATTTATAGTCACAATTCCAGGCATTTGACTATAGAATATGCATTTTAATGTAGTTTTATGCTCTCCTGGAGCTTTTTTTTTTAAGAACTAAAATCAAAGAAAGATAAAATTGTAGTAACGTACACTGTTGCCAAAAAATTATTTAACTTCCTAACATTCCTATGAGGTCATATATTATCAGAAAAGTGAAAATAAACAGAGAATAAATAGGAAAGTAAACAAAACTTTTGGCATACTTTTTTCCTTTAATATCTCATCACAGAGATGCTAGTTTCTAATTTTACTTTGCTATTTATTTTAATTTTACTTGAGCAGAGTTGATTTATATTAGTCTCAGTTATATAGCAAGTGATTCAGTTATACATATACATATATACATTCTTTTTCAGATTCACAGAATATTGAGTCAAGTTTCCTGTACAATAGATCCTTCTTGGTTATATATCTGTATATATATATAGAGAGAGAGATTTAGCACTATGTTTTAGGAATAATACCTTAAAACTAATATTAAACATCTTATTCCAAAGTGTCAAAGAGATAGATATTTTATAATGGACATATCACCACATGACTCATAGCATACTTTCAAAATTAAGTAACAGTGATGAGCCAGAAAATTGAAATGTGATTGTTTACAGCTGCTCTGTGGCAGCTCGAGACAGTGGCACCTTGCTCTAACATGTATGGCTTTCAGCAAGAAAGCAGACTGTAAATAAATGATTCTCTCTCTTTCCTGTAGCAAAATCATTTTTAAGAAAATGTTTTTGTACCTCCCACCAAACGTGAGATCTGAACAAACCTTGTTTTCACTTAATATTTGTTGTTACCATAGTTTTTGTTTGTTTGCCAGTGGTATAATACTTTAACTTCTCTGTAGCAGTATGCAATGTCACTTTTCCATCAGTCTTGGATCCTTGATCTCACTTCAGATTCCCAAGGAAGGTAGAAATTGAAGTTTAAAGGCCTCAAGGAAGCAAAAGGAGATGAAGTTGCATGATCAGTTGTCCTCTGCTATCTTTTTCTTAGTGCATTTTTAAAAATCCTTCCTTCAAGAATGTTTCTTTCAATTTTTCTGTATGTGTTTTCTCTTTCCCTACCCGCCTCTTTAGAAGGCGGGAGGGAAAAAAACCTTTTTTTTTTCTTTTTTTTTTTTTTTGAGACTTTCATTTTGGTACCTGCAACTGCTGGAGCTGAATCCGTATACCCTAAGCAAATAGTTTAAATGGAAAATAGAGAAGTGAGCACTGTTGTAAGCCATGGGCTGTATTTTGATTCAGCCACTTTGACTGCAAAAGCCAGTCGATTTATATTGTTTTTGGTGGGTAGCAAGGAAATGTGATCTCCCATAGTGATGCTGTAAGAATCTGTCCTTGTCTTTTATTTTCTTACATGGTCCCCAAACTTGCCCCACTATTTCTCGTCTGAAACAGATGTCCTGTTTAAGGAGATGTGTCTGGCACTCACTTGCTCTGTGCCTTCACCTTTTTGCTCCGGTTTACAGAGAAGCCCACAAGCCTCTCCTCTCAACCCTAGAGCCAACTGAAGGGTGGGCAGATCAGGAGTAGACCATTCCCCCTGTCTAAGCTGATGAAATTCTGCCTGCTCACGAGGTTGTGTTTCCTGAGAATCCGGGACAGATCCCTTTGCCGGCGTTCTGTCTCTCAAGCAGCTTTGTGCCCCAAAGAGAGCTACTTTTCCAAACCTCTTAACTTCTTTTCCCGGCTAGACTGTGAAAGGGGACTTTAGGGGATTCCTTAACGTGGTTCATTATAAAGTCCAGGCTGGAAACCAGGGGCATCTCAGACTCTGAGTGTGCTTCTCCTGAAGCCGGGGAGTCCCTGGCGTGGATGCAGAAGGTAGAGGCACTGTAGGAACTTCAGAGGTGGTGGCAGGTGCCAGGGTGTGGCAGCAGTTGTCTCCCTCTTCTCTTCCAGCAGAAGGAGCCACCTCTGAGACAGAGAAGAAGAAAAAGAGACAGGAAGAGTGGGGCGAAGAGGGGGAGGCTGGTGGAGGGAGTAAGAAGGAAGGGGCGGGTGTGGGGGGCGCGCTGGGCGGGCGGGCACTTGCGAGGCTCAGGCTCGCGCGCACGCCGCCTCTGTTTGTACACAGTGCGCTCCCGACCGCCGGCTTGCTCGCTCCCCGCCAGCTCACGCTTCATTGTTCTCCAAGTCGGCAGCCCAGCCGCCGGCCGCAGCGACCGGAGCCCGGCGCACCGTCTGCGGGTCCGCGGGCGCGGGGGACCCAGCGCCCCGCCCCACCCGCGGCGCCTCGGCCGGGACCCACCCGCCGCAGAGGCTGAGCCCTCCGGCCACTCCTCGGAGCTCGCCCACCTCCCGGCGCCACCGGAGCGCAGGCAATAGGGGAAGAAACGTTCCTCTCTAGGGTCACCCCCTCTTTCTCCTCCTCTCGGACAATTTGTTTCAGGAGACGCTGCGGGAAGAAGACATCTTCTTGAATCCTCTATCGGGGTGGGGTCTGCCGCTGCCCTGCGGTGCCACCTCGGCGACACTACCCTCCTCCAAGACCCTTGACCATCGGGGTCACGTCCAAGAGACGGGATCATGAAGCACTCGGTGGCTGCTTGGCTTCTGCTTGGGCTCAGCCTCAGCGTCCCTCAGTTCTGCAGAGGTGAGGCAAAGGGCCAGGGGCTGGCGGCGGGACAGGCAGTGAGTCCCCCTGGGAGACACCGCGAAGGGGGCTGGAGGCGGTCCCGGGGGCGCGCCCGGAGTGGCGAGCCCCGTGGGCGGCCCGGAGGAGGCTGCTGCGCACCCTATCTTGGGTGCCCAGTGAAAGTGCTTTGCAAAGTCAGAGCGGAGTGTTGGTGAGGCTGAGCTGGGAAGGGGGTGTGGGATACCCAGATGAGATCTAGGAAAGATGGGGAGGCGGGAGAGAAATTTTGCACAGCTTACAGTCGCCAAGCAAACCCTCCCAGATCCCTGTGGGTGATGCTGGATGCAGGCGCCAGGCGGGGCTTTCGCTGGGGAGCCAGAGAAGCTAGCTCGCGCGCCCCGGGCGTGGAGTAGTTCAAAGGGGAAGAGGCTGGAGACCCACCGGGCTGTCCGCCTCCAGGGTGCGGTGCTCTTACTGCCAGGCCCACGCTGAGCAGTTTGCAAATCCGAACCTGGTGCTGGGAGTTTGGGTCATGGGTGCGGTGGAGACAGGTCTGACAAGTCCGTTTGGCTTGCTCCCGTTTCCCCATCCTGGACGTGCTGCATCAATAATAGAAAAACGCCAGGAACCCGCCTCTCCTGTAACCCCAAAGGCCCCGAGCTTTGCTCAGCATTTCCTTTTGGTATAAGCCTAACTCTTGGTAATAAGGAATCGTGCATTGCAAGACAGCCCTGGCGCCCCCGCCCAAGAGCGGAAAAGTTGTAAGAGCTGGTCTGGTGGTGGTTTTGATGACTTGCATGAAATAAACCAGTCTGTTAAAAAAAAATAAAATACAAGACTTTGAGGACTCTCCTGCTGAGTTGCGTAGCCGGCTTCCAGGTCCCTGGGAAGGATGGCTTGTCAGTACAAGTCATTCTGGCTCCATCTCCGCTAGCTTTGGGGTTGAAGTTAGCTGCCTGGAAAGAGCCAGGGGAAGCATCAGGGACCCTGGGTGGGTCCTCGGAGGTGGACCTGAGTCCCTTCTGCGCCCACATATGCAGGCGGCCCCCTCTAAGTGTTCCGTGGGTAATGAAACGGTCCGCAGGCTGCTTCAAGTGGAGAGCTGAGTGCAGTACAGGGTTTAAAATGCTGTGCCTCTCCAAAAGGTAGCTGGATTAAAACATGCATTGACTATGATCCATTTAATATTAGACACTGCATGAATATTCTACACCATTTATCCATGCGCCCGTCCGTCTATTTCACAGGAAAATTGTGAACTCTTGGGCTACAATTTGCCCAAGAAACTGAGTGTTCCTGGCCAGATGCCCTCAATGCCCAGCTAGTGGCTATCCAGGTCGAGCCTTTCCTGGTGGGAGGGGGGTTTCCCTGCTCCCTCCTTCCCCCAGAATGTGGCTATTTTCCCCAGCGTGTAGGCGTGTGTAGGTGTGTGCCTCGCTGGCGTTTACAACGTGCCCTTCCACTTATCTGGCAGAGGCAGCCACTCCACTGAAGGTTAAGGAATGGTAATGGCTCTGTAGTTGCGCTGCGGAGTCTCTCATCGATATGAAAAAGGCAGTGCTCCAGCTAACGAGATTTCTCCTTTCTCTCATTTCCCCTCTGGATTCCTCCTGCACTTTGATCCCTTAGCAGGAATGGAAGGAAAAACAGCAGGCACTCCCATCTCCACCTTCCTTCCCTGCCTGCATTCCCACCCAAACCGAAAATCACACACTCAGGCACACACGGGTACCTACTCCATGCCAACATCGCCTCCACCATCAGTCCGGTACCCGCGTGGAGGTGGAGGGCTGAGTGGGTGGAGGAGGAGAAAGTGCGTCTAGCGTGTGGGGTCGCGCTTGCCTCCCTAGGTTGCAGGAGACCTGGGGCATCACGAGAGTATCCCAGCTCTGCACCTAAACCTTCCCGCGCCTAGGGAGCTTACTCTGCCAGGCAGTCCAACCTTGGTGTTATGCCTAGGCTCTCTTTCCGGCTCCTAGACAATGCCTCGGTACTGTATACTCCACGTTCTTCGTTCTTCGGTAGAGCTCTCTTTTTATTCCAGTCAACCTGTGGGCAAAGGGATAGAGGGCTGTAGGAAAGAAATGGACTGCTTTCCCGGAGCTCTTTTTGTTAAACTTACATCTCTCTAATTTATTCTCCCTTTGCCCTGCAAAAAGGCAGAGTGCATCTTGCATGACAGCTCCCAACAATTAAACTTTGAACAAACTTATTGAAGCCAGTGGTAACCATGAGAATTTGCCTTGCACTGCCCCCACCCCATCTCCCCAGACATAGTTTGCCTATTGTATACCTTTTATGAATTGGTTCCCTGTGTGGGTTGCAATTTATGTGCATTAATGACTAAGATTTAATAAGGACATGTAATTCTTTTTATTAGTCATTTTTATTTTAAAATTAAACCAATGGATCAGTCAGATTGAATATTTTATTAACTCTTAAATTATTCATCGTTATGGGTTGCTCTAAAAAATCCAATACATGCATACAGTTGCAGCAAGCACGTGATATCTTATGCAATCTGTCCCTGTGCTTGCAGTTTGTGTCTGAAGTCTTTAAGCAAATAGCACTATCTAAAAATGTCTAGACGTGTCCTAAATACTATGAATCATTGGCATTTGCATTTGCTTTTTTAATCAGTGGTGATTTTTAGTTAATTCTACATGGGGATCAATTAGTACTTGAATAATCTCACTCCAAGTAAAAACATCCATGCTTCTGTAGTGAATATAACAGAGTTTTTGCTGAAATAACAGATTTCTGTACTTGTAAAAATTATTACACATTAGTGTCTTCATTACCTGATTTACATGCTCATTAATTTTATACTTTAAATGCTAACTTCAGATTCTAAGTGAAACATTTAAAAATAATTTTGAAATACTAAATTAAAAATAATAACTAAGTGAAGATCAGTGCAAAGCCTTGACCTCAGTTATGATACAAAACACATTCTCCCACCTCCCCCCACCCTATCCTAAACAATTTTTTTCTAATTATTTTTAAATATTTTATTAGAGATGAAATGCATTTTGTTTTAAATTTATATAGTTTGGGGAAGACACATAAAAATACAAATTAAGGGTTACAAAATTGAAACGGTCTATTCTCCCATCTGTGGTCTTGAACTTACAAAGATCTTCAAAACCAGGCAAATATCTTTTACTTCTAAACTCTTCTCTAAATTAAAACTCTCTTATTTTTCTCAAATATCTTATCATCAGTGTTTATATAAAATGTATATTCAGGATGTAGGGTATTTTTAATAAACATTTTACTAAAATTTGCCTTTAATGCTAGATATATGACTTTTCCTTCTCAGAAAATGATAGCATTGCAAAGGGTTAAAATAGACATGACTAAACTAAAAAAGCCTGGTTACTCAAAATCATGACAAAGAACAAATTTGACAATTTTTAGATTCTAAATTAGTAGTCCAAACTCTTATTTTCACTGATATTAAAGATAAAAATTTTAATCAGGTAATTTATTTTTAAAACTTTTCATCTTTTGAAGGGTTTTGATAGTGAGATGGCCTGTATATGTTATCACTTGTATCCGGTTGTGAAAACCTGACTGATTTGAGAGTTTCCTAAAGACTAAGAAGGTTAATTCTGATATTTGTTGTTTATTGAATATACTTGCAGGTGCAAACAGCTTTGAGCATCATTTATGATGTAGTAAGTTCATTATATTCCTTGCCAAATAAAGAAACCCAGAAAAATAGTGTGGACTTCAGAACTCAATTCAAATCAGATGAGAAACAGCAAATACTGCAAATATGTAATTAATGTTATGGATTCTCTCATAGCTAATCAGTTTACTTCTATGAGTTTATGTGAGTTTGAGTTTATTCCCCAAATAGTTTGCAAGCTGACTTTATTATGTTTAAAAAAAAAGTCATAGAAAACCTAAGCCAAGCTGTTTGTGTTATTCAGTTCTTATCTGTGTTTTAAGGAAGATATCTAGCATGTTTTTGTTTTTTAAGTCACAGCCCATGTAATGATTACCATCTTTTGGTTAATGAAAGAAACCTGTATTTATATATAAAAACTTAAGTAGTTGGCTATGTGAAATAGATTATTTAAAATTTTCTCATGGTTACATGATAATGCTAGAAATTAAGTACTTAAACTGAATGAATTGCCACTTAATTGTTCCTGAAAGTACCTATAAACAGTCTCTGCTTTGTGGGAATTGTTTAAGGAAAAAGTAGACTGGGATGCACTGTGCCCTTGCCAGCAGGTGTCAGGATAATCAATGGAGATATTTTTAAAGGAGGGATGCAGGTCAAGGGGAGTAAAGGAATAAATACTTATCTGCAAATCCACATAAAGTGACTTTCTACTTTCTGTGAAACTGATATTATTAGTTTTCATTGCTCCCCTGAGAAAGAGAGGGAAAGTGAGTTGTAAGGACTTATTGTTTGTACCACAGGACTTTAACTTGGAGGCAGAGTAGTTATATGTCAAGATTGAACCTTTATTTTTCAGGGATTTCCTGAGTAACTTACAAGGAAATGTACTTAGAGCTAAGAGGCACTTTTAGTAAAGCAATTATTACTGAAATGTTTGGAATACTTTTAAGTTTACTTTCTATATCCACTGTAAATTTTATACATGGAAATGCTGTTCTGTTGATTTATGTGGATGTATATTCAACTATGGGGAAGGCAATGGCACCCCACCCCAGTACTTTTGCCTGGAAAATCCCATGGACGGAGGAGCCTGGTGGGCTCCAGTCCATGGGGTCGCTGAGCGGCTTCACTTTCACTTTTCGCTTTCATGCATTGGATAAGGAAATGGCAACCCACTCCAGTGTTCTTGCCTGGAGAATCCCAGGGACAGGGGAGCCTGGTGAGCTTCTGTCTATGGGGTCGCACAGAGTCGGACACGACTGAAGCGACTTGGCAGCAGCATATTCAACTATTTATATGTACAGATCTACAATCCTGAAAGAGATTACCACTTATTCTTATTGTCACAGTTTTAAAGTATATGTTTCCTGGAACTTGCAAGTTTCAAAATAAGCCATGTGGCCAAAAAAGAATAAATGACATGATAAAGTTTTATTATTACCTGTTTCAGACAGGTATTAATCCTTGTATATGTGCCTATTGTGTTTTAATATCTGTCAGTGACTTGACATTGTTTATTTCTAATTGGTCCTTAGTGAATAACCTTTCCTCAAAGGTTAGTTCTAGCATCTGCTGATATAACCCTTAACACTGTATTAAACAGTAATACAGTATTTAACAGTATTAAAACAGATTCACCATTGCACCATTTCTATTATACAAATTCAGTTTTTTTATGAAGTCACTGATATCAGGCCAAGTAGTCTGTCTCTAGTGGTATATCCTTTCTGTGACAGAGACCTCCTCAAATAACCCCTTTCCCAACATTTCTTTGCTGGTTAGCAACTAGGGCACAGCATCCACTATAAAAATTTGTCCACATTATTGAAAAGTTGCAAATCTCCAACACATTGTGGCATTTGCAGTTTGCTTTCTTGTGAGGAAAAAAAAAAATGATAATGTAAAGCTGCTACTTCTAACTCCTGAGGTTTAAAACATAAATGGAAATAAATACAGAATCTGAATTATGGAGCAATTCAGGATTTTACGGAAAAGGCAATGGCACCCCACTCCAGTACTCTTGCCTGGAAAATCCCATGGATGGAGGAGCCTGGTAGGCTCCAGTCCATGGGGTCGCTAAGAGTTGGACACGACTAAGCGACTTCACTTTCACTTTTCACTTTCCTGCATTGGAGAAGGAAATGGGAACCCACTCCAGTGTTCTTGCCTGGGACGGGGGAGCCTGGTTGGGTTGCTGTCTATGGGGTCGCACAGTGTTGGACGTGACTTAGCAGCAGTAGCAGCAGCAGCAGCAGCAGGATTTTACACCTTGATTTAATTTGAGTGTCCTGCTTAAAACTGTTAAATGGTTAATAGTTTATATCCACCCCACTTGTAGAGAAGTCTCTTGCTTTACTTGTAGCACAGAGCTGAGAACCTAGGAGAAAACATCAAAAACTCCTAACCACTTAAAACAGATAATTGCATTTCTGCCTTAAATCATATAGAAGAGTCTATTCTCTTGGTTCCCAGGCTCACTATAAACTGAATCCCCAAAATTAAAGGCATATGAGGTAATAAGTCAGGCTTAATCAGAGCAATAAAACATGACAGCTACTAGACAAAGAGGAGATTGAACAAATTATATGTAAAAGCAAAGCTTCCTTACTGTGTAAGAAACTAGGAACCTTTATTTGGGAGGGGCTAAGTCTAAAGGCCAAGAGGCTTTACCCTGTCAGAGAATATAGCCCTAATTGATGCAGATACTGATCCTGTATACTAGGGAAAGACTCACTACCCATATGTTCAACATTTGGGGGGTACAGAGGCACTGAGATGTGTGTATTATTGAAGAGATTTTGTCTAAAATGTTTAAGCTTGAAAACCTATTTTTTTTTTATTTAATTTAATTTTATTTAACTTTACAATATTGTATTGGTTTTGCCATGTATCAAAATGAATCTGCCATAGGTATACATGTGTTCCCCATCCTGAACCCTCCTCCCTCTTCCCTGCCCATACCATATTTAAAGGTAAAAGAGACATATCTGAAGAATATGCTGGTTTGAAACTTTGTTTTCCCATCATTTCAGAGATTATGTTCTTATATATATATTTTTATTGCATTTCTCCTAAAGTAATGAATGAAGGTACAAAGTAACAAATACAGGACTCAATTTTGTAGAAAAGAAGTAGATATCAGAATGCAGATAAGATGTCAGGCAATTATTTGGTTATATTTTAGAAGAAAATGTACTGCTATATGTTTTACCATATGCATTATGATGATGATAGTAGCCATGTAGGATTTGTTCCACAGAAGATTTAATAGTGCATGAAGTAGAATGGAGGATTTAAGTTCAAGAATTTAAGTGAAGGCTTTTTAAGTACTAAAGCACTTTTGTATGTGATTGTTACTATGGAGAAAGAAAATTGACTCTAGAGCTAAGCCTTACTCTTTCCATTTTCTAAAACAGATCTGTATCAAACTGATCAGTCTCTTTAAAAATAATTTTCTTTAGTGTAACATTCCATAGATGGAAAGGCCAAAGTTTTAATCTCTTATTAAATGATTTTGTGTATGATTGAAAGTAGTCTCAGGTGAACCCAAAAGGACACGATGCATTCTTTTAGGTTTATGCTTGGTATTTGATAAAGGAATGTATTTTGGGAATGCACAATAATCCTCTTCTTGTACTGGGGTTAGGATGACCATTTATGTCTTACTGCCACTTGGACACCGCCCAAGTCAAATAGACTCATGACTCTTGAGCAGAGAAGACTGGAACAGTCAAGTGGGAACACTGAAGAATATTTTTATTGGAAATATTTTGCAGAACCCCCTCCCAGTAATGTACAGCAGTCTCCCATTTATAGGCACCAGTCTTATCTGTGCTCACATCTCTAATACCCATTTCTTCTCACATGTTTGGCTCCAAATATTAATTGAACTCTAATACTATCTACACTGTCTTTCCTATTTGTTTATTCATCTTTTTTCTTTCATGTCTGTTTAAGCATCTTGCTAGATAAATTAATAAGGGACATTTGATATTTTTATTTAGTATAGTTAGTAAATCTAACATTTATTTAATACTTGTTATGTGCTCCCATGTTATAAGTACCATCTTTGATTCTCACAAGGATTCTATGACGTGAATTGTATTATTATTTACATATGAATGAGGAAACAGAGATACAGAGAGGTTAAATAATCTCCCAAATAAACAATCTACTAAGTATCTCATTAGATAGAACCAGTTTAAATCTGGAGCCTGCTTTCTTAAATACTGGGCTATGCTGTATTTCAATAAGTCACACATCCTCTATGTCATGGAGACAGTGTGTTAAATGATTTTCTTATTTGTAGCACACACACATCATGTCCAGTTTCTGTTTAACTGGTGGATATTTTGGAAGGGACAAATTATATTATTTTCTTAGGACAACATTTTTTAAATTTTCAAATTTAACTCAGTAAAACATCAGTATATCTCTTCATCTTCAGAAATAAAGGTTGGCGTATACTTGGTCAGAAGGAGTTAATATGTCTTTCAGAAAAATACATCACTCATATGAATAGGGAAGACAGGAATTAAAGAGAAGTTGAGAAGTGATTCAAAATGCATTTTCTTCAAAATCTTGCCACTCAATTTTACTTCAACTTGACTTTTATAATTTACTTGGTTTTCTAGGATTCCATTTCTCCATTGTTACTCAGTTTGATATGGTAAGAGCATACTTTCCCTATAATTTTCAGATATGTAGGACAAAATGATTTTAAAAGTTAACAGATACATAATGTAGGATGCAGAGATTTTAGAGGTTAACTAGGTTTTCATTTCTGCAGTTTAATGAAGGTATTTTATTTGCTTTACATCCCATTCTCATTTAATTTTATTTCTGTGTAATCCCATTTAGAAATTGTAGCCAAACAGAAGCACCAAATGGTCCTCAAACCATATCAGCTAGAAAATTATATTTTATGATTCCTTTTGAGTTATTTAACCAAAATATGATTTATTTTTTAAAACTGGAATTGTATTTACTTTAAATATTTTACAAACTAATGAAAATTACATCATCTAATATGAGATCACTTTGTTAATATCTTCTTCTGTACATATGTACAGTATTTTATAGTTGAAATAGACCATTCATGATTTATTATTATATTTATTCCCCTAAAATAATAATAAGAAAACAACAGTTTAAGTTTTGTGAGCATTTCCTGTCTCTATTTTAGGGAACATAAGAGGAACATTCTTAATGTCATTTAATGGATAAGGAACATGAAGTTCGAGAAAGTCACATCACTTACATTCAACATGTCTTGTAATTCAAGCAGCCAATAATAGAGTTTGAACTTGATTCTGTGTGTTCTGATTCCAACTTAATATTTTTAGTTTACTCTTTTCTGCTATCCCATTTCGCTCAAGGTAGTTATAGTTGGTGTTTTTTTTTTTTCTTTTTTCTTCAGTTCTTAAACTCACGAGATGAGAAGGAGTTGATGTACTACTTGGTCTTTCAGAAAATATTCTTACTGCCTCTCAGTACAACATTAGCACTTCCTTTCCAATAGTATATAACACTTCCTTTTCTCTTTGGATCCAATTACTAACCATGACAACATCCTGAACTTCCTCAAAGGCTGCTTCTCTATCATTTGCCCTCTATAAGCTTGTGACTCTTTTAACATTCTGATGTTAAACTTCCTGGAAGTTCCCAACACTAAATATTCCCATCTCCATTTTTAGGTACCTGCTGGCAATGCTGTTCATTAGACTTTCTCATCACGTGATTTGCTCATTTAACAGAACTTGAAATTTCTCAGACATTCCCTTTTTTACTAGAATTTTCTCTCTTTTTACCTCTCCTTGTCCTTCATTCCCACCAAACTCACTCTGATCATTGCTCTAATTTTCAGTCCTTCTCTCTCCCCTTTTTCATCCTATTCTTTGTGGTTATCCATGTCAAGAGATGCTCAACCATTTGGGAATTTTTCAGCCCACATGCTTTCATTGTTTTTGCTTCATGAAATCTCAGGCTATGGTAATTACCAAAGTCCCTTTCCCCTCTCTGGCCACGAGAAAACTGGAGTTCTGTCAAGAAGTGATAGGATCCACTGGAAATCCTGGCAAATTTGAAAGGCTGAGCTGTGGGTCCAAAGGGGAATGAGTAAGAAACATAGAAAGTGATGATATGAGGAATAAGATGATCAGGTGATTGCAGTAATTCTACTGTAATTAATTATTCATAATTATTAGTATAAATTTGAAAGTATGACCATAGGAGTTATGATTGAAGGGGAGTAAAAAGACAAGATTTCTGAAGGAAAATAAAGCATTTGGGAAAATCATGTATGTAGGTACCAACATTCCAAAATAATTATACCAGGAGAAATATTTTGGAGGCAAGGAGAGTGAATCAGGGATGCAAAATCTTTAAAGATTGAGAGAATGTGGTACAGAGATCAAGAGATAACTGTAATGGGGGTAATACTGGAGAATAGAGGTCTTTGGCATGAAACTGAAACTGGGCAGGTTTTTATTGCTTTTATTGCTTTATTGTTTGAAGGAATGGGAGAATGTTTAGGAAGTTACACTGAGGAACCATGAGTTGTATTGAGGGACCCAGGCCACATCTCATGTCTGGAAGCCATGAGAGAGAGAATGGTAACCATGTAAGAGGGCTGCAGGGTAAATAATGACTCAGAGGAGAAATGATTTCCTCTTGAGCAGGAAGGCAGATGTAATAGCCTAGTCCTAGTCAAAGCAATCAGAGAAGGCAATGGCACCCCACTCCAGTACTCTTGCCTAGAAAATTCCATGGATGGAGGAGCCTGGTAGGCTGCAGTCCATGGATGGGGTCTCTAAGAGTTGGACACGACTGAGCGACTTCACTTTCACTTTTCACTTTCATGAATTGAAGGAAATGGCAACCCACTCCAGTGTTCTTCCCTGGAGAATCCCAGGGAAGAGGGAGCCTGGTGGGCTACTGTCTATGGGGTCCCACAGAGTCGAACACGACTGAAGCAACTTAGCAGCAGCAGCAGTCAAGGCTATGGTTTTTCCTGTGGTCACGTATAGATGTTAGAGTTGGACTGTGAAGAAAGCTGAAGAATTGATGCTTTTGAACTGTGGTGTTGGAGAAGACTCTTGAGAGTCCCTTGGGCTTCAAGGAGGTACAACCAGTCCATCCTAAAGGAGACCAGTCCTGGGTGTTCATTGGAAGGACTGATGCTGAGGCTGAAACTCCAATACTTTGGCCACCTCATGCGAAGAGTTGACTCATTGGAAAAGGCCCTGATGCTGGAAGGGATTGGGGGCGGGAGGAGAAGGGGACGACAGAGGATGAGATGGCTGGATGGCATCACCAGCTCAATGCACATGAGTTTGAGTGAACTCTGGGGGCTGGTGATGGACAGGGAGGCCTAGTGTGCTGCGATTCATGGGGGTCACAAAGAGTCAGACACGACTGAGCAACTGAACTGAGCTGAGGCATCATGTTCTTTGACAGTCTTCATCCTACGCCTTTTGACACACTGAGCTCATTAAAATAATCGATATGTTCACTAAGAGCTATGCTTTTAAGCACATTGAATATGTTTTCATATGCAACAGCTCCTTTAAGCCTCACAAAAATTCAGGGGATTATTATTATCCCCATTGACAGATAAAGATATAGACAGAATAATTCTATTCGGAGTGATAAGCACTCACAACTAGGTTTTGCAGACCCAAGTCCAGGACTCTTCTCACTTAAGCAAAATTACAGAAAAAAGCCTTAAATCCAAGGAAGGATCCCTTCTAAATTTAAAGCACAGCTGGGTAAGATGTCTGCAGTTATGCCCTGACCTACTTTGTCCTATTCAGGCCTCTGCATATTTTGAGGTCTGCAGAGTTCAGGCTATAGGGTATAATGTCTGTGTGTGCACGGTGCCTTAATCCTTGCCCATCTTGGATTATTTGTTCAAATGGTTCTTACTGGAAAACAGCATTATTACTATGGGAAGTTTTTTTCTCTTTGTAACATGCTCATAATTTTGCAACCTTGTCCATAAAGAATTCCTTTTTCTCAAATTTACATGTTTCAGATATTTGTCAACCATGATGTTCCTTCTCGAGTTTCTGACATGCTAAAGTCTTACATATTTTTCCTTTAATCTGTCCTTGTAAGCCATTCTTTTCATCATTTTAGTTGTTTCATTTGGAATCTGTCCAAGTAGCCTACATATTTATGCAACAGGCTTGCCAAAGTCTCAAAAGAGAATTCTAGGGATGTGCTTCCTAAAATAATGCCACCCACATTAGTCTGTACTTTTTAATTGTGCAAATACGATTGTTTTGCTGGTTAAGTTTTTCTATCAGACCATCTTTTTCCAAGTAATACTTATCTATGCCTTTTTTATTTCATAATTTTGTTTTGCGTTAGCCTTCATTGGAGTTTTGCTTTATATTTTTCTTCATTCTGTATCCAGTATAATGATCATTACTACTATATGATGCATTCTCTGCCCACAGAATCTCAGAATAATCTGATTTCTTCCCTGCAAATTATATTATTCTGCTATTTATTGTTGTTTTAATATCATGTACATATCAGCTAAATAATAATGCAATGTACAAATTCCCATCCTTAGCTTTTTTTGCATATTTATTTATTTTTGGGTCTGTAAATTATTCATTATCTTCTTGAAACCATCATCTGTCTCTATTCCTGTATTTTTCCTATTGCTTTATTTATTTCTAGCTATGTCCTCCGATATGCTGCCATTTTCTGTTCCCAGATCATTCCTCAGCTTAAACTGCACAACCTCAGAGAATCTTTCTGATAGCTTTCTGCAAGTAACTGAGGCTTCAGCACACACACACACACACACACACACACTATATTCCTGTCAGTTTCTATTATCTGATCTTTTTTGAAATTACAGCATTTTTCAAAAATCATATATAATCACTTGCTTGTTAGGTTATTTGTTTTTCTCTCTTGTTTGTAATGTATTCTTGCAAGCTCCATTAGGGTGTGTATGAAAAGTGAAAGTGATGTTTCTCAGTTGTGTCTGACCCTGTGGGACCCCTGGGCTGTAGACTGCCAGGCCCCTCCATCCATGGGATTTTCCAGGCAAGAATACTGGAGTGGTTTGCCATTTCCTTCTCCAGGGGATTGTCCTGACCCAGGAATCGAACCCCAATCTCCCACGCTGCAGGCAGACTCTTTACCATCTGAACCACCAGGGAAGCTATTAATGTGTATATCCACCTGCAAACATGATGCCTTGTATAGAGTAGGTACTCAATATTTGTTGCCTGAATGGTGTACATGGATGAGTGAAAAATATGGATGATAAACAATGCTGCTCATGTATAAATCGTTCTCCGGTTTTAAAAAAAAAGTGTTCCTTTGATAGACCCATTAACTCATTTAATAAATTCTTATCTACTTGACACACCGATGCAGTGACGTGTGATTTATGACACAAGTGATACACTCTTAGAAAGCAATAAATACATAAGTAGTGGCAAATGCTGAGAGCTGACTAAATAAATTACCTACTTGTTTCCACAGCTGTCTAACTTATAAACACTTTAAAATCAAGATTTGGGTTTTACCTTAAATTATCAAATTTCAATAACATAGTCATTGAATATGGAAGATAGTAAGCTTCAGACTGTCATTTTATTATCAAAAGTTGACAAGAAAAGTATGTGCAACAAAGGCAAAGCACTTGGTGGTTTTCCTTGTCAGGGGAAGGAGCTGCAGGTAGCCCTTTAGTCTGCTAATTGCCCAGTATCCTGGCGATCACTCCCATGAGTTCTACCAGCAATGACTTTGCTCCAAGCCTGTCTTTTTCCTCATCCCACCACACAGTGATACCTGTGAACCCAGATGGACTTGGCAGAGAGGAAAAGACAGCCTGGGTGCTGTGTCTGCCCAGGAGCCCAGAGCCTCTGAAATAGCTCTGTTTAGAGTTGCTTATGCCATGACAATATTTATGTCACTGCAAACTGCTCTTTATTCATCTTTGATCAACTATACTGCTGCCTCTCTTAAATGCCTCAGTGGTTCTGAAACAGTTTGTATGTTTGTGACCCCAGTAATTGTGTGGTTTCCACTCCTGGTCTCAGCTCTGAAAATGGCATATATGTCTATAAAAGATATAATGGCAAAGGATTATATAGAATAAAATTTATAAAACTATTACTTTGCTCCTTTTTATGTGATAAGAAAGAAAGTTTGGCTTTGTTTTTTGAAGGGTAGTTAACGCCTTTGTTTTGAAGTTTTAATTATTTTTGAACTTTAAAGTATATGCTCATTGAAGAAAAGTTTTAATGGTGACACTTCAGTATATATTTAGAGACATGTTTCAATAAATATCAATCTACTAGTTTTATAATTTATTCAATAACTTTACTGAGTAGAGGTGGGCACCAAGAACTGTTCTGGGTGCTGGAATTACAGACAGTGAACAAAAATTCCTGTTCACTAGAGCTTATGTTCTAATGGAGAGAAATAGAGAATCAACTAAGGAAATTGTCTTGGAAGTTAAAAGGAGGAGGTAGGTATTTCAACAGTGAATTTCATTTTTATGTAGGGTATTTATGTCAAGCCTGACTTCAAAGATATTAAGGAAGTGACTTATATGTTGTAAGTATATTGTCTCAAGTTTCATTTGTCTTTATATTTGTTATGTTTATTATGCAAAAGTTAAAGCAAGTTTATTTTGTAAAATACATTTTATTTTCCTTTATGAATTCTGCTTTTGTTATCATATATAAATGCGTAAGAATTGCCATTTGTTTTCCCCACCAGTGGTTATTTGTGTGTCCCAACATGACTTAAAACAGCTGTTGGAAAATGAAGCATGTATTATACTAAATGATAGTATATTTTTGCATCAGTTCAGAGACATAGTTACTGGGTTGCTTCTCCCTTAATGTGACAGTGGCACGTGGTTTTAATTATTGTAGCTTTGTAATATGTTTGTGCTACTGTGTATAATTATTTAGAAGTATATATGAATATGGTCTGGTAATATTTTAATTGGGATGTTTGCATCTATCTTCATAAGTTATATTTTGAGCTGTATTTACCAAGCTTGGTTTTGGAGCACTAGTAGATATGCAGAATTAAGGGAAGCGTCTATCTTGTGGAGCACTTTAAATATTCTATAGGAATTTTCTGTTTCTTGAAGTTTTGATATAACTCATATACTAGGCTGTCTGACCTCTTTTTTGAGTACAATATTTTCTAATTTATTCACATATATAGCATTAAAATGTTTGCAAAAATTCTGTTTTGTTCATGCAAGTGCAGAGAATTAAAAAGTTATGTAATTCTGTCACCCTCCTGACAAAATTGCCACCTCCAAAGGAATCAGGGTCATCTTTTCTTCTGCTGTGTTTTGCTACCTAAAACTTCAATTTCTTCCAGTTCTAAGCCAGGTCACAAAAATAGCTTAATAATAATTTCCTTAAGGATAGTAGTAGTGACACTATTTAAAATATTTTAGCTAGTGTTATTAAATTGTTTTATTAAAAAAATATGCTTTATTTTGCTTTTTAAAAAGCTCATTTTCAAAATTATATATGGATCATAAACTTCAGCTTATTTTTGAATTAGCAGTTTCTTGATTACACTTTTCAATACAAGAGTTAACTTAGATTTTGATACCAAAGTACAATCACATTATTGAAATTTTTCCCCTAGTAACTGTAAATGTTTATTATATGTATGTAAACTTTTAATCTTTTATTATAAAGGAAAGTATTAAATAAGTTAGAAGAATAAAAGCCCTAATGAATGACTTATTTAGTTCATAGTAGAGTTCACATGATGATTACTTTAAAAATAAAATATATTTATAAAATAAAATATTCAAATAGGAAAACAAAAATAAGCAAAATTGTTACTAGAAATAATTTCTGTATATCCTTTGGCAAGTGGTATAGATCAGTTTGAAGTAACAATTCTTTATTATTTTAAATAGATTATTTAGTTTTCTGTTCTTAATAATTCAAGATTATTTTGAAATATTAAATGTTATTACAGCAGCTGCATGGTTTACCAATCTAGGGTTGGAGTTTTCAGATTGCTGATATAACTTTAATTGGGACTGTGTTATAAATTCAGTCAATTGACTTTGGAATAGGAAGAGGCATGAAGAACTCTTCCAGGATCAATTGTTTTTGAAAGCAATTATTAGGAGCAAAGATTAGCCCAGGCAACTGGAGCATGCAAAGTTTAACGATGACTTCTTGGACTCATTTATGTTGGTATATCAGTCTGAAGTATGCATTTTAATATGTAGCTGCATTATAGAAAACAATATTTATGTTATTTGGCAATATGAGGAATATAAACCATCACTCCTTAACATTTATTAGGTGTAGCTTGAATCAACCCTTTTTTTTTTTCCAGAAGTCATAGGAAAATACTGACTCTGAGGAAGATACAATTTAACAATTCAGAGCTTATTCACATGGTTTGCTGGTTCCCTGATTCATACAAAAGGAAATTAAAGTTAAATGAATTGATGAATAATTTGGTTTCTCTCCAGGAATTTAAACACTGTTGTTTCTTTTGTTGGAATAATAATCATGGTATGTAGTAAAGCAACAAGGTATTATTGATATATGCTTTTAAAACTGATAATCCAGAAATTAAATGGAAGCCACTCCAGGAAACCTACTAATACATGTTTATAGTTAATACTTAATTCTTTTGGCATTACTGCTCATTTGGGAAGTTGGCTTATATATAGCCTACATTAAGTTCATTTTGTTATGTATCTACATAGGTTGTTCTTGTAGAGTGTTGTTAGACTGCTGCTATGGAGCAACATACAGAAAACTCTTATATAACCCGAGTATTTGTGACTTCTAGTTTAGGTTATTAGACTTATTATGTTTGGATGGTCAGTGTTGGTTCTTTGGGTTTATGAAAATTGCTGATATATTTGCAGTAACAGTGTTTAAGTGTTAGTTGCTCAGTCATATCTAGCTCTTGTGACCCCATGGACTGTAGCCCACCAGGCTCTTCTGTCCATGGGATTCTTCAGGCAAGAAATCTGAAGTGGGTAGCCGTTTCCTTCCCCAGGAATCTTCCTGGCCCAGGGATCTAACCCAGGTCTCTTGCATTGCAGGCAGATTCTTTACCATGATTCACCAGAAAGGTACTATAAATTTTAGAGGCATTTTGATATGCAAAAAAGCATAACAAACTGAAGTATCTAGTTCAGTGAATTTTCAAATTTGTATGTGCCCATTTAATCACTAACTAAAACATGATATAGACTGTTTCCATAATCCTAGAAAATTCTCCCATGCTATATGTCCAACCAAATTCCATCCTTACCTGCCTCTCTCCAACATCTGTATTTCATTTCTATCACCATAGATTAACTTTGTCTGATTTTACACTTCAAACCATTGTTAGGAGCAAAAGAGAGAGTGACTGAGAGAGAGAGAGGAAGTCCTTCTTTTTCTTGAACAATATTTCATACACTTATAGCACAATTTGTTCTCTAGTTGTTGGACAATTGAGTTGTTTCCTGTTTTTAGCTGTTATGCATAAGGTAATCTGAAAATATTATACACTTTTTTTTATAGACATGGATTTCATTTCTCTTGGATGAATACCTAGGAATAGAATTGTTGAGTCATAGGCTAATATGTATTAACTTGATGAAAACCTACTTGACAGATCTCTAAAGTACTTGTATCATTTTCCTCTCCCATATGTGTGAAGGATCCAATTATTCCCATGTCCTCATCAAAATTTGTTCTACAGTTGACGAACAATGAAAGGTTTAGGATCATTAACTCTCCACCTAAAAGTGACCCTCACAGTTTAAACTCCTGATGTTCAAGGGTCAACTGTATTATTCTTTCGATTGTAGCTATTCCAGTTGTTAAGAAATAGTATCTCACTATATTTTAAATTTGTATTTCTTAATGACTTAGGATTTGAGGACATATGAGTTTCTTGACATTCTTGTATCTTTGGCAAATTGTTCAATATTTTGAAAATACTACTTTTGTTGTTGTTTGGGAATTTTAAAGTTGATCTGTAGAAGTTCTATATATATCCTGGATATGATTACTTTGCAAGATATATATAGCAAATGGTTTTTCTTAGCCTTTGACTTCATAGTCATTTCTTACTAGTGTGTTTTGATGTAGAACTTACTGATTTTGATGAAGTGCATTTTATCAGCATTTTTATTTTAGAGTGTTTCTAATGCTCAGAACGGTCTTTGCCTGGCCAAGTGTCACAAATATATTGTTTTATTCTTTCCCTCTAGAAATCTCATATTTCTGATTTTTATATTCAGGGTTATTATCCTTCTTAAATTAACTTTTGTATGTATCATGAGATATAGATTGAGGTTTGTTTTCCATAGAGAGATCAATTATTTTATCTTCATTTGTTGGAAAGACTGCTTTCTCCTTTTAATTGACTTGGTGCATTAGTTGTGTCTATTCTGTGTCTTTAACCACTATCTTTATACCACTACTAGGGTGCCTTGATTACTTTAGCCATATAGTAAGGCGTGAATTTATGTAATTCTTCTCAATTTACTTTATTCTGTATCTTTTGTACTTTATTTAAATTTTAGGATTGTCAATTTCTTCAAAAAAGCTTGCTGGGATTTTGATTAAAATTGCATTAAATTTGTAGACTGCCTTGACAAGAAGGGACATATTAACAATATTATATCTTCCAACCAATTAAAATGTTTTATTTGTTCATTCATATATCTGTATGGATCCATATTTAACAAAAGGACTCATTCCTTTTACTTTTGTAAGGTTTTATAAAATAGAAACCATTTTTACTTTGATGACTCATGCTTACTTTGTTTTAAAATGGAGATTAAGTATTAAAAGTGGAACTCATCCAGCAGTAAGTAAGCCTCACAGTACTTACAAAAGCACTTTACACATAGAATATACTGTATAGATAAATTGAAAACTGTTTTATTAATACTTGTATAACATGACTATGCTGTTAGGAGGAAAACCAGCCTTCCCAATAATGAAGTCTTTTTTAAAACCAAAGTATATAAATATGTAAGTTTCCAGAAAAATAAACTGAGATTCATAGCATTGCACCAGTTTCAAGCTCAAAAAACAAAACCTTTAAAACACTGGATAGTTGATGACATCAGAGAAGGTGAGGGTACCTGTGATAATTTTATTCTCCTAGAAATAAAGATTGCACTTTAGCCACCTTGGTTAAGTAAGTGCTTCTTCTATTTATAAAGATAATGGTAGTTTAGTTATTTATAGCTTTATACAGAATAGTCAGGTTCCCAAGGCAGGAAGCTGTTGTGCAGAGGCTTCATGCTGCTTTAGAAGCTTTAAGATTGTGTGTGTGTGTGTGTTGATGACCTTGTCCCAGAAGGGTGTTATCACCAGAAAGCTTTTGCTTTGACTGAATCTCTTGAACCAAGTCCAAACTAATGTGATTTTCTTGGAAACAAGTTAAGCAAAACCCACCGATTGTCTGTCTTTTCTATCACCGCTTGTTTTGCAGAACTGACTTAGGAAAGTGGACCAAAGCTATACTGAAAGGCAAGATACATGATTTTGAGCCCCTCACTGTTGTCACTTTTCCAGCACATTTGAAAATATTTTATGAAAAAATATTCCTAGAACAATCTTGCTATATAACTGTAAGCCATTCCTCAAGTAAATTTTTTTGTTGCTTTATATGATAATTAAATGCTAGACTGAGTTATTGGAAAAGGGATTGCACTCTTTTTTGCTTGAGAGGCCATTATTAGAAGGGGATTTATATCCAGTCTCCTCCCATGATTTAGATATACCATATATGAGTACAGTGAAATAAAATTTTTTTAAAAGACTACCTTTTGCCGTGTGGATCTGTGATAAAATTCCTCAGATCTTTACCAAGCCCTGCTTTGAAATTTGCTAAGGTCTTTTTTCCTTTCAGTGTTTACTGAGGTTCTCATTTAGGTAATTATGATTCTGGAGGTTATAGCCTACACAAGTGATGGCATTACTTATTCCTTCTTTACTAATTTAGTAGGAAATGACTGATAAAGGGCATTCCATTTATCTACTCACTTCGCATTAAGAGATGCTTTTGAGGGCAATGAATTTATTCCCAGGCTTCAAACACCTTGGCTTTAATTTATCAAACTTCGGTTTGTAAGTAAATTAGCGGGGTTCCTGCTGAAATAATTGAATTCAGAGAAGGTTGTACAAATAGTTGTTCCTATAGTTTCTCACACATTTCTGTAGGGTCCAAACTGTTGGAAAGCAATTAGAGTCTGAATTACTCAGTTACACCTGTAACACCTGTTTTTTGACCTTATAAAGTCTCGCCTTTTCCCTCTGTTAACCCTCATCTTGCCTTCCCTTACTTTTCAATTCCGTTTATATCATTTTGCCTCTTATGTGACATGTGAATCTTCAACCCACCCAGGTCTTGAGCTGCTTTGCCTCAGTGTTCGTTCAGGCTTAGATAGTAGTAACAGTGGTGTTTCAGTCCTAGAAACGTGGTCTGGTCACTGCACTGAGGATAGATTCATTTCCTAGGTGTACATATAATTTTTAAAACCATTATATCAGAATATAAAATTTTAATTCCATAATCGTAATTATCACTGAGGATACAAAATGATACAGGAGACTTCTTGCCATTTACTGCTTATTTATTGGGGATTTAGAAAAGAGGAGTTCGTTGAAGAACTTGAATGTTTAATGGTCTAAGATGATCTGACCGCAGCAGAGACCCGCCTGTTCCACGGTCTGTGTTGCATTCTCCTGCTCAGTGCTTGGATGGACAGTGCCACGGTTAGCCAAGGTTAACCTCTCTGTCTCAGGTTTGGATTCTCTGACTGCTGAATAACCTCTTTCCCACGGTCCTGTTCATCTACCAGCACACTCTGACATTCTTTCTTTGGATGATTATACATTCCATTATGTCCATATCAACTATTGCTGTCCTGAAAAGTCAATCTTTTCTCTCTGTTGAAAGTATAAGTGTTAGTCTCTCAATTGTGTCTGACTCTTTGTGACCCCATGGACTGCAGCCCACCAGGCTCCCCTGTCCATGGGATTCTCCAGGCAAGAATACTGGAGTGGGTAGCCATGGGTAGCCATTCCCTTCTCCAGGGGATCTTCCTGACCTAGATATTGAACCAGGGTCTCCTGCCTTGCAGGCAGATTCTTTACTGTCTGAGCCACCAGGGAAGCCCCTTTTCTATTGGGATTTTATAATATAACTAGCAGTTGGCAATTTTATTTTTCAGTTTTCCAAGTTCTTAGGGGATTATGAACATGTTTAAAATTGCAACCATAATATGCCTCAACCATTTAACTGAGGGCCATTGTTGATGTTCAGTTGCTCTAGTGTCTGACTCTTTGCGACCCCATGGACTGTTGCCGGCCAGGCTCCTCTGTCCATGAGATTTTCCAAGCAAGAATACTAGTGTGGGTTGCAGTTTCCTTCTCCATCTTTTAAGTTTAATGATTAGCAGTGTGTCAGACCGTGTATCTATTTAAATTCTTATATGATCAAATTCTGGGTAAAAGTTGGGCACGGGAGAGGACATTTATCCAAATTCTTACTGTGTTGAGTATAGCCTCCTTGCACATTTTATGATAATGATATAAAGGCAGACATGCCTGGTAATGTCTTAATCAAATGGTTGATAAAAATTTTATTCTTCATATTTGAGTCATCTTGGACTGAAACCACAAGCTAAAAAATGTAAAATGCTAACTTGTCTGGGGCAGAGCAGCAGAAACCTTAAAATGGCAGTTCTTTATAAATCCAAATTCTCATACCTAGATGAGTGCTCTCCTTCAAGGTAATCACCCCGAGATGTTTATTCTTTTTTTCCAAATGATGCCATAGTTATTCAAATAGTGTCTTAAACTTCTTTTGAAATTGCCTTTAAAGCCATAGGATAAACTGAGAACCATCTTTTTTCACACAATAATTCACTTTGGTCCCCAAACTGAGCTTTAACTAGTTTATTAGGTTTGATATCAAGACATGTTTTACTTCTATAAAATGTATATAACCTTAATTGACCCTCAAACTGCCATTTAGGTTATTCAGTATATTATAGTACAATATGTGAAAGCAATTTCAAAAGGGAACTTTATGCTCTTTTAGAGTTTGCTTACATCACATTATTATAGATATTTATGATTATCAGCAACACTTTTCTGTGACCTTATACCTTGCATATGATTAGAGAAAACTGCCCCACTTAGGGTCTAAGGAGAAGGGAAGATGCATCAAATAATTAGAGAAGTTCAGTTCAGTTCAGTCAGTTCAGCCTCTCAGTCGTGTCTGACTCTTTTCAACCCCATGAATTGCAGCACGCCAGGCCTCCCTGTCCATCACATCTCCTGGGGTTCACTCAAACTCACGTCCATCAAGTCGGTGATGCCATCCAGCCATCTCATCCTCTGTCGTCCCCCTTCTCCTCCTGCCCCCAATCCCTCCCAGCATCAGAATCTTTTCCAATGAATCAACTCTTCGCATGAGGTGTCCAAAGTACTGGAGTTTCAGCTTTAGCATCATTCCTTCCAAAGAACACCCAGGACTGATCTCCTTTAGAATGGACTGATTGGATCTTCTTGCAGTCCAGGGGACTCTCAAGAGTCTTCTCCAACACCACAGTTCAAAAGTCTCAATTCTTTGGCACTCAGGTTTCTTCACAGTCCAACTCTCACATCCATACATGACTACTGGAAGGCTAGGTGTATTTCCAGAACACAATCTCTATTTGTAGAGTATTCACTGTAACTGGCCTATAAACCACCAAATTATGAGTTTCCTGGGTATACAGTGTTGATTGTTGCTTGTACGGAATGTTCCTTGGCAGCATGGAGGATTCTTGTGGTTAGTCTGGGTTTTTATGTGAATTCTGCTTCCCTGTGGCTCTATGACTGAGTCAGCAGCCCTGGAGAGGAAGAAATGTATGAATACTTGACCAGTGTTCCTGTGCTTGCATTTACTCTCAGAAAGAGAAGAACCTGATGAAAGCTCTGAAGGAGGGAGTAGGGGTGGGAGTAGTTCAGTTCAGTCACTCAGTTGTGTCTGACTCTGCGACCCCATGAACCGCAGCACACCAGGCCTCCCTGTCCATCACCAACTCCCGGAGTCCACCAAAACCTGTGTCCATTGAGTCGGTGATGCCATCCAACCATCTCATCCTCTGTCGTCCCCTTCTCCTCCTGCCCTCCATCTTTCCCAGCATCAGGGTTTTTTTCAAATGAGTCAACTGTTTGCATCAGGTGGCCAAAGAGTTAGAGTTTCAGCTTCAGCATCAGTCCTTCCAATGAATATTCATGACTGATCTCCTTTAGGATGGACTGGGGCTGCAACTGAAAGTGGGAACTGACATTAGAAAGATTGTTTTTATCAAAGTCAGAAAAACCAAATAAATGATATCTGGAGAGTCAATTCCAGAATCATTGACATGATGAATACTTAGAAGAAAATAAGTGTGACCAGTTTGTTGTTGTGGTTGTTCAATCAGTCAATCATATCTGACTCTTTGAGACCCCATGGACTGCAGCAGGCTAGGCTTCCCTGTCCTTCACCATCTCCTGGAGCTTGCTTAAATTATTGTCCATTGAGTTCGCAATGCCATCCATCCATCTTGTCCTCTGTACCCTTCTCCCCCTGCCTTCAATCTTTCCCAGCATCAGGGTTTTTTCTAATGAGTCAGTTCTTTGCATCAGGTGGCCAAAGTATTGGAGCTTCAGTATCAGTCCTGACAATGAATATTCAGGACTGATCTCCTTTAGGATGGACTGGTTTGATCTCCTTGCAGTCCATGGGACTCTCCAGAGTCTTCTCCAACACCACAGTTAAAAAGCATCAATTCTTCGGTGCTCAGCTTTCTTTATGGTTCAACTCTCACATCCATTCATGATGTATAGTTTTTGTATAGTTCTGTGCTTTCTTGCCACCTCTTCTTAATATCTTCTCCTTCTTTTAGGTCCATACCATTTCTATCCTTTATTGTGCCCATCTTTGCATGAAATTTTCCCTTGGTATTTCTAATTTTCTTGAAGAGATCTCTAGTCTTTCCCATTCTATTGTTTCCTCTGTTTCTTTGCATTGTTCACTTAGAAAGGCTTTCTTATCTCTCCTTGCTATTCTTTGGAACTCTGCATTCAGATGGGTACATCTTCCCTTTTCTCCTTTGCCTTTTGTGACCAGTTAGGTATAAGATTATATGTGAGAGGAAGTAATGTGTCTGATGTGGTAGCAGAATAATGGTCTCCCAAAGGTGTTCAGATCCTACTTCCTTGAATCTGTGAGAAAGAAACTTTGCAAATATGAATAAATTAAGGATCTTGATATGGGGACATTATCCTGGATTATCTGTTGGGTCTCAGGTAGTTATAAGGGGGTCCCTAAAGGGAAAGAGGAGGGCAAGAAATTCAGAGAATAAGCTGTGATGATTGAGTCAGAGTTGAAGTGATGATTATAAAAAAGAATTGACTGGCCATTGCTGACTTTCTAGATGGAAGAGGGCCACATCAGTCAAGGAATATCGGGTAGTTTCTAGCAGCTGGATAAGGCAAGATACCAGATTCTCCCCGAAAACCTCCAGAAAGGAGCACAGTCCTGTTAATACCTTGATTTCAGTCCAATGAAGCCCATTTATATTTCTATCTTTCAGACTGTAGGTAGGATAAATTTATTTTGTCTTAAGTCATTAACTTGGTGGTAATTTGTCACAACAGCAATAGGAAATTAATACACTGATGCAAGAGCCTCTCTCCCACTTACATAATCTTGGTCATTTCTTATCACCATTCTTGCATAGACATCCTGAATCCTGAGTACAGTGTATTTTCAAATGATTTTTACATAATTCATTAAGACTTTTAAAACATTCATAGAGTGAATTGTCTGGATTAGAAACTAATTTAGAGAACAGTGTGTTTAAAAATATGTCTATGAATTCATTTAGAAAACTTAATTGTAGTGATGAATGGGGATACAATTTTATCCCAAGAGTGTGTCCCTTTTTCTTAATTTTGAGGAGAAATTATACTTTCTAATACTTCTGTATCTTTGTTAAAAATTATCGGTAAAAGTTTTCTATATAATTTCACAGTACTAAAATAAAGTTATGTTTAATATTGCCTGAGATAAATTGGCCATCTGCTGAAATTTGAGAGCATTTTTCTTTTCATACAGAGGTCTATATATCCAGGGTACATTTTAACAGAATGTGATAGGTGATTTTTAATGAGGTGCTTAAAAAATATGAGGCAAACATTAATCCAGAGGTAGTTCAGTGTTATAAAAATTATCATAAGGAAATGAAGACGAATGTGAAGATACTAAATTTATATAAGATACAAGATGGGATTCTATACCAAATTATGTCTTGAATGTATTTCAGTTATACATATTTGGGGAAATGTAATACATGTAAACCTAAGAAAATATAAAATTCCTTTAAATGCCTTTTTATGGTAGTTATTTAATTATCATTGAATAACTGGACATGTAAAAATGATTTTTAGTGGAGTCACTGGAAGTTAGAAACATATTTCCATTCTTGGTCTCCAAGCATTGTTACCATGGAAAGGGCAAGGCAAGAGGCCCCAGCATGGCTCGATTTCCAGGGTCCTACTCCAACTTCATGATCACTAAGGTCAAATGGAAACTAGACTAGGCTTCGGCTTTTGTCATGTACCTACTGTATTTTAGTTGACCTTCTTTCATTCGGCTTTCACTAGAGTCAAAAGTGATTCATCTACCAGGTCCTGAGCAAGTACATACTCAGCACATGCCCAGAGTTGTAAAGTTTTGCAGGAAAACAAATAATTTTAGAGGAGAAGACAGCAGCTGGTGACGAGATGACTAATAAAATTAGTATTTATTTTAACAGCACTCTCTGGTTAACATAGTAGCTTGAACTTGAATATTGTCATTTACTAACCAGTTATCAGACATAGGAAATATTGAATAATATAAAATAGAATGCTATCCCACAGCAACAGGGCTTCAATTGAAAATGATACAAATAAAAAGAATTAAGAGAAATCCTTGGACTAACTGGTGATTACTTTAAAAAGTATTTTTCATATTACCTTCTTTATGGTTGCACTGTCAGAGTTATCACTGACGTAAAAAATATGTGAGCATAATCTCCAAATTTGGAAGGAAAAGTAACCCAGCACCCCGCCCCCCACCATCAGTTCTTAATTAATTACTTGTTTTGAGCACTAGAACAATTATAGCTTGGTTTCGCTATATATAAAAAAACTTATTTTCATAGATTTTAGCTCAAGATAAGCCCCAATTAAAATGATTTTTGCTGTAGCATTAAGATATTTGTGGTACACTTTAAGTGTATTCATTTAAAATCCCTTTATCCTAGAATTAATTATCCTTGGATGAGAGACCTCTTGGATAATACACCTCATTTTATAGACGAAGAAACTGCCACTTGATGAGTTTAGGTTACTTACCCAAAAGCACACATTGAGTAAGTGCTCAGAGCTCAAACTCTCGCTCGCAGCCTGCCTCCCTGCCAGTGCCCGATTCCCCGCCAGTGCCCACCTCCCTGCCAGTGCTCGCCTCCCTGTGAGATACCACTGCAGTCCCGCTGCTTGGTGACATGCAGCTGCCCTTCCTTTTGATCAGTCGCAACAACTTTTCTGATTGGTTGGTATTCATGTTTCACCAGTTGTTAAATATGTTGACTGCCACCCCTGACTCTTCTGCCTCTAAGAATTACTCTTCCCAGTTAGGCCTGCTGTAGGGACTCCTGGGCCTGCCCTGCACCCAGGCTGTCTTTGTACAGCCCTTGTGAAAACAAAACTAACCTACCCTCCCCTGTGGTGGGAGGTGAGTTCTCTTTAGGTTTACTTCTGTTAGCCACATGCCAAGGTTTAATACATTTCACTGGATATTGAGTTTTTTTAATTGGCAGGAATCTTGGTGAGCATTCTGGTTCAAATCCAATCCTCATTTTGTAGATGAGGAAATTTGCATTAAATAATTGTTAAATGTAACTCAGGTTCAATATGGAGTAAACAGGATATAATTTACTCTTAACAGCATGTCTATTAAGTAAGTATTACCTCCATTTGACAAACGGGAAAACAAGAGCTTCATTGACTTTCCCACCATCACTTAGCTCATCTTCAGCAAGAAAGGACATGAGCCCTGGCAGAGTTATAGGATGGAAAGCCTATTATATTGGTTGCCTGCACTAGCTATTGCCTACAGGGATGAAAAATAGGCACACACCTGATTAGGAACATACCTAGGGCCACAGCACAGCTTTTGTCAACAAGAGGTCTTAAAATGATGACAGAGATTTTGGATGGATATATTTTGAGTTATATAATACTGCAAAACAGTTCAGTTCAGTTCAGTCACTCAGTCATGTCTGACTCTTTGAGACCCCATTAACCGCAGCACTCCAGGCCTCCCTGTCCATCACCAACTCCCGGTGTTCACTCAGACTCACATCCATCGAGTCAGTGATGCCATCCAGCCATCTCATCTTCTGTTTTCCCCTTCTCTTCCTGCCCCCAATCCCTCCCAGCATCAGGGTCTTTTCCAATGAGTCAACTCTTCGCATGAGGTGGCCAAAGTACTGGAGTTTCAGCTTTAGCATCATTCCTTCCAAAGAAATCCCAGGGCTGATCTCCTTCAGAATGGACTGGTTGGATCTCCTTGCAGTCCAAGGGACTCTCAAGAGTCTTCTCCAACACCACAGTTCAAAAGCATCAACTCTTCAATGCTCAGCTTTCTGCACAGTCCAACTCTCACATCCATACATGACCACTGGAAAAACTATAGCCTTGACTAGACGGACCTTTGTTGGCAAAGTAATGTCTGCAAAACAAGAATGCTGCAAAATTATTGTCTCAACAATCCTGAGAAAAGTCAAGATAGATAAAAATATGCAAATACCACTGAGGAAATTACAGGGCTCCCCAGAACCACCTGTCCTTGCTAATCTGTGAACAGCTTTTTAATACCCAAAGAACTAGTTTAAAGGATAAAAAGGGATGGTGTGGATGTTTCAGCTGATAAAGGCTATTTCTGTGCTGTTCCAAGCAGTAGTGTTTAGTCACAGATGACTGTTGATTTTTGGAAATGGGGCTAGTCTGAATTAATATGTGCAGTGAATGTAAAACACACACTGGATTTCAAAGAGTTAAAACACAAAAACTAAAATAACTCATTTAATTTTATATTTACTACCTATTCAAATGATAGTTTTATTTAAATTAATTTTCATGTGTCGCTCCTCTTTTTAAAAAGTGGCTACCAGAAATGTTAAAATTGCATATGTAGCCTGCTTTCTGTTTCTCTTGAACAAAGCTGGGCTAGAATAAGAGATAAGAGTAACATTCCAATCAGAAGCAGGACATCTGCTCATGGAGTACTTTTGTTTGTAAATTTAAATGATGCATACTATGGCAGCCCTTTAAAGACAATTCTAGCTCACTTTTTTAAAAAAGCTAGATAATAGCATGCTGTTACTTTATGAATATTATTTTTGTTATTTCAAGACTTTTATTAATCTCTTGTGAATATCAAATAGGAGTTGAGGTGTGGTACTTGAAATCCTGTGAAAATGTTAGGATACTTATATCTTCAATAGATGTTGATGCCCTTCTATGTGCTGGTGAGTTTTCTGGGTACAAACTTATTAGCATATTTGGAAATTGTTAATATACTTCAGTTTGTGCATCTTTAATCTGCCTGCTGCTGCTAAGTCGCTTCAGTCATGTCTGACTCTGTGCAACCCCATAGATGGCAGGCCACGAGGCTCCCCCGTCCCTGGGATTCTCCAGGCAAGAACACTGGAGTGGGTTGCCATTTCCTTCTCCAGTGCATGAAAGTGAAAAGTGAAAGTGAAATCGCTCAGTTGTGTCTGACTCTTAGCGACCCCATGGACTACAGCCCACCAGGCCCTCCATCCATGGGATTTTCCAGGCAAGAGTACTGGAGTGGGGTGCTATTGCCTTCTCCGTTAATCCACCTAGCCGTGAGCATCCCCATGGATAATTTTTTTGTGTGTGGAAAGTTTTTGGTTTGGTTTTGCTACATAAGAACCCAAAGAAACAAAAAGAAAGGAAAATCAGGTGAGAGATTTTAGATTTTGGTAAACTAAAGGACAGAATCACTAAAGGTTTCTGAATAAGGAAGTTTAAGAAAATGGTTTTTTAAAATAATATTGCACAGGGAAAGTAGAAAGAGAGAAAGATAAGATGGATGTAGCAGATGCTATTGATACCCCACCTAAATACCCAGGCTCTGCATTTTGGGGTACACAGGATGATGTCCAGCTGCCATTCTATTTCCATGCCTAAAGGCTTTTTCTGAAACAGGTAGAGTGGAAATGATAGGGAATGAACACCCCTGTGGATTAATCTTCAAGCAATAATTGCAGGAGTTATAGTGTATAAATAGCCTGGCTCTCTTCTCCAAATGGCATACATCTCTGAAGTGCATTTTCCATCTTTTCCAGAGTTTTCCCTCATAGAACTTAACCCAAGTCACCCTCTGCAGCAGCTTAAGAAACACTTTGCCCTGACTGTCTTTCCTTCCATGAATCATTTCCCCACTCCCTCACCATTGCTTCCTGGGCTTGAACCTCGTGTCCGAGTTTCTCTCTGGGGAACCTGAACGGGATTACAGCATACTGACAGGAGCCAGAAAAAGTCTTTATCTCATTCATGCAAAATGGTAATGTTAGCATTCCAAATCTTTCAAATATAGATGGGAGCAAATATTTTAAATATATTTTATAGAGAAAAGTAATTCAGTTGAGTAGATACTGACTCCTTTCAACATGGAAGAAACTAGAGTAGCCCTGCAGAGACTAAACTAGTGAGGCGCGTATCTACCTTCCAGGAAACTGCAATTTAATCCTGGGAGAGACAGTGACTATAAATATGATTATAAGATAGACAAGTACAACATATGCATTCAAATTAAATAATTATTCCTATTACATTGGATCTTAATGTTTACTAAAATTTTTCTCCCAAATTAATCTTAATCCATCTCTTTTTTTTAGAAGCTAATAGATTGTATCTGGGAGAAGGCAATGGCACCCCATTCCAGTACTCTTGCCTGGAGAATCCCAGGGACGGGAGAGCCTGGTAGGCTGCAGTCCATGGGGTTGCAAAGAGTTGGACATGACTGAGCATCTTCACTTTCACTTTTCACTTTGATGCATTGGAGAAGGACATGGCAACCCACTCCAGTGTTCTTGCCTAGAGAATCCCAGGGACAGCGGAGCCTGGTGGGCTGCCGTCTATGGGGTCGCACAGAGTCAGGCACGACTGAAGGACTTAGTAGCAGCAGCAGCAGCTTCAGATTGTATCTGATATGATAGGGGGAAAGCCCAAATATGGTTATGTATATTTAGGTAAAGAAGATCCATGAAAAGTCATGTGCTTTTAGTTTGAGTTACTGTAATTATTCATGTGAGCACAATGCATTATAATCAAATTAAAGGCAAATATTACTGGAAATGTCAATTAGCTAGTTGCAAATGGAGTGTAGCATCTCTTTCTTCTTATACATATTCAGTTTCTGTCCTCTGCCTCATGATACAAGATCTGTACTTTCAAAGCTATATGAGGTGTTTTCTGGTAAGAGAACAGATAAAAATAGAACTTTGTATTGATAGGATCTGAATACATTTACATTTTTTACTGTTTTCCTTCCATTCATATATATTTAATGTTGCCTAGGACAGAACTATGGACAAAGGGACATTTTGTTACCATCTATGACATTTTGAGGTTGTCAAAGAAGTCAGGGGTTACCTATGCAGCTTAAGTCCAGAGCTTGGCTTAGAACCCTTCAGATATTACAATTTCTCAATGTATTTTGTTAGTAGGTCTTGTATTCAAAAGCCAGATATGAATTTAAACCAGCTCCAGCAACACGCTTCCCCCCTCCCCGCCACCCCCCACCCCCCAACACACACACAAAGAGAGAGAGCATTGTGTCATAATTGAAACATTCCGGCTTCATTCAGGGATTTAAATAATGCCTCAGGCATCCTTTGTTTCTGTGTTGGTTTCACCCTCAGATAGGCTCTTCCCATACAGAAGCAAAATGGTTACCATTGGCTCTAAACACACAGCTTATCAGTTTCAACCCTAGTAGAAAAGGGATGAGCTCTGTCTCTGAAAAATTTCACAGCAGTCCCACAATAAATATCACTGGCTTTGGTGTTCTTGTTTCACTATATTATCCCTGAGTTATCCAACCAACCACTTAAAACAGTGGAGATGAGTAGAAAAAGGACTTTCCCAAAGAACATCAGGGGGGTATTAACAGAAGAAAAGGAATAGAAGACAAGTAGGGATATCAAACATGTCCTTTTATATTCATCTACTTAAGGAGAATACTTATGAAAATACCAGGATAAGCAAAATTAAATTAGCCAAGATCAGCTTCCCAGGTGGCACTAGTGGTAAAGAACCCGCCTGCCGATGCAGGAGACTTTAGAGACGCAGCTGCAATCCCTGGGTTGGGACGACCCCTGGAGAAGGACATGGCAACCCACTCTAGTATTCTTGCCTGCAGAATCCCATGGACAGAGGAACCTGGTGGTCTATAGCCCATAGGGTCACAAAGAGTTGGACGCTACTGAAGTGACTTAGCACCCAAGAGCAGTGGTTCAAAGATACAGAGCAGAGATCCCTCAACTACAGCCCTCAGGTTAAACCAGCCCCACAGCCTGTTTTTGTAAATAAGATTTATAGGAGCACAGCCAAGCCCATTGGTTTATGGATTGTCTCTGGCAGTTTTTGCACTATAGCAGCAGAGTTAAGTAGTATCAACAAAGATAGTATGACCCTCAAGTCTAAAATATTCATTATCTGGCTTTTCTTAAGAAAAAGTTTGATGACCTTGAAGTAAATATTTAAGATAATAATAGAATAAGGTTGGTGCACTTAATAGAGTAAATAAAATTGGTATAAGCTTCAGCTTTTAAAATAGATATTTTTCTTTTTGAACTTTTTCCAGCAGACAGTTTTCCTAAATCATCAGCTTCAGTAGTTTAGGAAACATTGCTGTGGTTGCACAGGGATCTGCTGAGTGAGATTCTTCAATCTGTACCTATTTTTAGAGGTTCTGAACCAGCCTTTAGTAGCTTTTTTCTTTTTTTGGACTTACGTATGACTGTTTCTTTTTTGGAAAACTTTGCAAAATGCTTGGTTAATTTTGTGTGTATATGTGTGTATATTTGCAATACCTAATGATTTTTTCCGTCTGGCCTTTATTCATGTATGCATATAAATTACAAATAAAACTTAAACACATTATCTCTTTCTGTACCATGTTGCATGCATGTGTAGTCACTAAGTCATGTCTGACTCTTTGCAACCCCATAGACTGTAGCCCACCAGGCTCCTCTAAGCAAGGTATTTTCCTGGCAAGAATACTTGAGCGGGTTGATATTTCCTCCTCCAGGGGATCTTCCCGACCCAGGGATTGCACCCGAGTCTCTAAAGTCTTCTGCACTGACAAGCAGGTTCTTTTTCACTGAGCCGCCTGGGAAGCCCTGGTACCATCCTGAGTCCCATCTAATTATGGAACAATTAATAATATTGTGATATATATGTTTTTAATGTAGACCATCTATGGGAGATTTACAGCTTGTAGACATTTTCTTACATGATAACTCAAAATCAGCTTTTGGCAACATTATATTTGGAGAGCCTTCAGATCAGATCAGATCAGTCGCTCAGTCGTGTCCGACTCTTTGCGACCCCATGAACCGCAGCACGCCAGGCCTCCCTGTCCATCACCAGCTCCCGGAGGTCACTCAGACTCGCATCCATCGAGTCAGTGATGCCATCCAGCCATCTCATCCTCTGTCGTCCCCTTCTCCTCCTGCCCTCAATCCCTCCCAGCATCAGAGTCTTCTCCAATGAGTCAACTCTTCGCATGAGGTGGCCAAAATACTGGAGTTTCAGCTTTAGCATCATTCCTTCCAAAGAAATTCCAGGATTGATCTCCTTCAGAATGGACTGGTTGGCTCTTCTTGCAGTCCAAGGGACTCTCAAGAGTCTTCTCCAACACCACAGTTCAAAAGCATCAATTCTTCGGCGCTCAGCCTTCTTCACAGTCCAGCTCTCACATCCATACATGACCACAGGAAAAACCATAGCCTTGACTAGGCGAACCTTTGTTGGCAAAGTAGTGTCTCTGCTTTTGAATATGCTATCTAGGTTGGTCATAACTTTCCTTCCAAGGAGCAAGCGTCTTTTAATTTCATGGCTGCAGTCACCATCTGCAGTGATTTTGGAGCCCAGAAAAACAAAGTCTGACACTGTTTCCACTGTTACCCCATCTATTTCCCATGCAGTGATGGGACCAGATGCCATGATCTTCGTTTTCAGCCTTAGTGCTACTTTAATTCTTAAACTGCAGTGATAGCTCTTAGATTTAGAGCGTATCTGGCTTTTTGGTATCCAATTTTTTCAATCATTGCTGTTTATTTGTCTCATTAAAAATCACCCCAAGAATAACAGATACTTTGCAAAGGATATTTGAGTAGTTCTTTGTTTTTGCAAGTAGGTGAACTCAAATGACATTTCCTTGGCAGAAAATGTGTTTCAGATGTCTCTTTTTATTAGGGTTCTGTCTTTCCATGGCAAGAGAATTAGTGGCGTGTGTTACCCAATAACATAATTATAGAAAGATTTCAGTGGTTAGGTATTTCCTCTGAGGTGAAATGGGAAATGTTACAGAATAGATTTATATTGTAGAGCCTGCAGAATATTATCTGTGTGGGCCAAGAAAATGAGCCACAGGAAAAGATGAGAGAATAACAACTTGGTCATTCAAATACTTATGTGAAAATACATAATCCTCTTAAAACACTTCATAAGCAATCCAAGAGTTTTTAGAATGACACCACCAGTTTACTTTAAGTATAAGTAATATGATTGATAGGTTGAAAATGATAATGTAATTCTGAAGCAACATAAAATGTTTAAATCAACAGCCCTAGCATTTGACACTGTCATGATTTATGATTGTCCAAAGAAATTCTATTTAATGTAAATTTAATGCAAACCACATGTGTGTAATTTAAAATTTTTAGTAGTCACATTAAAAAACACAAAAAGAAATGGGTAAGTTAATTTTAATAATATGGTTTAATGGTGACTGTAGTTGACAACACTGCATTGTATAATTGAAATTTCTTAGAACTGAAATATTCTCATCAGAACAAAACAAAAAGTAAATATCTGTAATGATAGATGTGCTGATTAACACTGGGGGACGGGAGAGGGTATGAATCTTTTCAAATGTATATATATCAAATCACCACATAGTGCACTTTAAATATTTTACAACTTTGTGAATTATACCACAATAATTAACCCAGTACATCAAAAATATTCTCATTTATTTTAATTGGAGGCTAATTAAAAAAAATTCTCATTGGAAAACTTTACAGTATAAAATTATTAATGATATGTATTGCATTCTATGCTTCATTCTAGGTATAATCAGGGCGATATTTACAATAACAGTGCATCTCAATTTAGATGCTAATTTTTCATAAAAAATACTTTATATGTATTTGTTTCATATAGTTATATTTAAAAGAGGAGAATCACATATCCAGGTTGCTAAATTTAGCAAAAAGTTAAAAATTTAGTTCTTCAGTCACACTAGCCGCATTTCATGTGCTCAGTAGTCACATGCGGCTAGTGGATACTATTAGGCAGGGCAGTCGTAAAACATTACTCAGTCTTATAGGTCAAATTTTCAAATACTTGTGATTTGTTTCCTTATAATAGCAAAATCTATGAATAGGAGTTTTACAGTATGTCAATTATAACAAAATATATTAAAATGAATTTTCATACTAAAAATTAGAACAAAATATGTGGGCATTTTGGATGTAACCCCTCCCCCCTTGTAAATTCCAAACTCCTCTTCCACAGTTGAAGAGCCTCTACTACAAGTAGCCACTTTCAGATGTAGGTGGGCTACATTTCTTTAAATATCAGATCAGATCAGATCAGATCAGATCAGTCACTCACTCAGTCGTGTCTGACTCTTTACAACCCCATGAATCACAGCACACCAGGCCTCCCTGTCCATCACCAACTCCCAGAGGTCACTGAGACTCACGTCCATCGAGTCAGTGATGCCATCCAGCCATCTCATCCTCTGTCGTCCCCTTCTCCTCCTGCCCCCAATCCCTCCCAGCATCAGAGTCTTCTCCAATGAGTCAACTCTTCGCATGAGGTGGCCAAAGTACTGGAGTTTCAGCTTTAGCATCATTCCTTCCAAAGAAATCCCAGGGCTGATCTCCTTCAGAATGGACTGGTTGGATCTCCTTGCAGTCCAAGGGACTCTCAAGAGTCTTCTCCAACACCACACTTCAAAAGCATCAATTCTTCGGCGCTCAGCCTTCTTCACAGTCCAACTCTCACATCCATACATGACCACAGGAAAGACCATAGCCTTGACTAGACGAACCTTTGTTGGCAAAGTAATGTCTCTGCTTTTGAATATGCTATCTAGGTTGGTCATAATTTTCCTTCCAAGGAGTAAGCGAAATATAATCATTTAAATAGAACTTCTTTAAATAGAATCAATTCTCCTCAAAAATGAGGAGCATTCCTCTAATATATATTGTTCTATTTTCCCAAATATGGAAGAGTTTCATGTCAGAATCCTGGTGGGACCTCAATTTGAAACTTTCCTGAGCTTTGGCTGCATCACCTAACTCTTAGGTGATGAAGGCCTTAGGCGTTTAGGACTGACTTGAGAGCATTTCCCATCAGAGAGAAGACACCCCTATTTCTTTCCTAGGTTCTGTTCCAAGCCAAAGGATCCTACTAGAGATTATGGGTTAGAGACAAACCACAGTCCACAGAGATTGATCTGTGTTTCTTCATCTCCTGTGGACAAAGCATAAGTAAATTTACAGCTACTCATGTGATCTATATGATATACCTTAATAGTTGATTTTGGTGGGTTTTCTGAAATTCTAAGGTAGTAAGAAGTTTCTATGGAAATGTTATATCACTAGTTCGTTATCACAATTTTCTAAAAATTAAAGTAAATCCAAGTGTACTTCCTGTCCCAGGATAGATGAGTTGCCCGTCTTAAAATAGATAAAACTAGACAATTTTGTTTCTCTTTCAAAAAGAAAGACAGCATTTCATTAGCAACATAACATGAATGTCAGTAGACTATTTTTATTTCAAGTTTAAAGGACTTAACGACCTGACCCATTATTACAGCAGTTCAGGAACATAGCCAAGAATAGACATTATGCCAAGCACAATTTTTTTCAATATTTTATATGTACTGAGAACTCAAAAAGAAAAATAAGTAATTTCAAGTGATGAATTTTATCAAGTGAAAGTTTCCAAATTTTGTTAGTAGGCAAAGACAGTACACATCTCAAATTTTAATTGGGTAAAATTGAAATGACTTCTGAATAGCTCTTTATGTTTCTCTCTAAAGAAAATAAAGACCAGGCAAATATTTGGTTGTTCCTTCATTGTAGCCATTAACATATTTACCATGAATCTGAGTTTTGAAAATGTAGAATATTATGATTTGGAATCATGAAGATTTGATGTAATTCATGAGAAAGTAGAAATGAATTTGGACAGAGAATAAGTGAAGAATTACAGCCCTAACTTTATTACACCTAACTTTCAACACCTTGCTTAAGGACAGTAAGGTTCTTTGAATAGGGAGGATGCATGAGTTCTACATCTAAGGAGTTCAGTGAAAATATTCTTTCATTAGAAAAATTGCTTTCAAAATTTGAAAGGAAACTTGATTATAAATGTTTGGATAGATGATTTCTAAGTTTGCTCTCAGCTCTAGAAGTTGGAAAGTTTCTGAAATGAGGAAACAATGAAAAATGAAGCGTAATGTTGTGCCAGACAGCTTGATTCTAAGTCAGTATTTAAACTTAAGACTGAGATGTAATACTGAACAATCATAAAGGATAGATAATTCATCATACAAAGATTGACTTGTTCTGTGTTCGAAGAATAGATGAAAGAAAGGCTTATTTATTTCTAGGAAACTGAGTAATGGTGTTTCATAAATTTTATTGATAAAATTTCTTTCAAAGGAAAGAAATCAATTCACCCTTCAGGGCCAAAAGAGAGCACATGGCGATTATAAACATTCTTCATTTAAAAATGGGAGGAAAACTGCTATTTTTATTAAATACATAAGGATGGTATAAGGAAAAAGCATGCATTATGCATGTGGTTAATGCAGACTCAGTTTCTAGGGAGAAAGAAACTGTTAAAATAAGCTATAATATTTGGATTAAATTTCTTTGTTACAACAGGGACATTTGGATACATAGCAGGAGGATATTATATTTAAATGCTCTGTTGGATTTTTCGTATGAAATATGCTCATAGGCCAGTGGCAAAAAGACATTTTCAAAACTTCTTCAGCCACTAGAAACTTAAAAATGTAAAAAAAATAATTAGCTGAAATGGGATTTTTCTGGCCTATCCCCTGTCAGCTTATATTAGTTTGCTCTGGTCATCAAAAATTTTTTTTTAAGACTCTAGTCTCAGAAGATTTGAGGTGATGGTATGAGATCTCTGACCTGTACAATAAATGACATTAGAAGTTGTTCAAAGTTACCTTGAAGAAAAGTATGGAGATACTTAACAAGCCTTATATAACTGTTTGAATCACTTGTTTTTTCTTTTAACCTGAAGCTTTCTTTTTTTTTTCACTTTCCCTTGGTTTCTGTGAGGTTCAGCCCTGTTTTGGGAGAAGGCAATGGCACCCCACTCCAGTAATCTTGCCTGGAAAGTCCCATGGGTGAAAGGAGCCTGGTGGGCTACAGTCCATGGGGTCGCTAAGAGTCGGATACAACTGAACGACTTGACTTTCATTTTTCACTTTGATGCACTGGAGAAGGAAATGGCAACCCACTCCAGTGTTCTTGCCTGGAGAATCCCGGATGGGGGATGGCGGAGCCGCAGCTGGCAACCCACTCGTCTTGGGAAGGGGGGGGGGGGTGGGCTACAGCTCATCTATTGCCTTTTTTGGAAAAAAATGTTTCTTTCAGATCCTTTGCCCATTTTTAAAAATCTCATTGTTTATTTTACTGTTGTTGAGTTGTATGAGTCCTTTGTATATTTTGGATTTAACCCCTTATCAGATATGTCCTTTACAGATATCTTCTCCAATTCAGTAGGTGGCTTTTTTGTTTTGTTGATAACTTTTTAGTTTGAGAAAGTCTCATTGTTGATTTTGGCTTTTATTTCACTTCCCTGAGGAGACATATCCAATAAATTACTAAGACCAATGTTGAAGAGCGTGCTGCCTATGTTTTCTTCGAGAATTTTGTGGCTTCAGATCTTACCTTTAAGTCTTCAATCTTCAGGTCTTTAATCTATTTTGAGTTTAATTTTACAGATGGTATTAAAAAGTATTTCAGTTTGATTCTTTTTCATGTAGGTGTCGAGTTTTCCCATCACCATTTGCTGAAGAGGCTGTATTCCCCTCATTGTATATTCTTGCATCCTTTGTCATAGACTAATTGTTCATGTAAGTGTGGGTTTCTTTCTGGGCTCTTTATTTTTTTCCATTGATCTGTGTATCCGTTTCTGTGCCAGTACTCTTACATGTCTGCAGAGCAGTTGGTTTATATCAAGACTAGGTGCCAAAGGGCAGCTTGCATTCCTACCTTAGGTTTTCTTAGCTTAACTGCAGGCTCCAACTTGAATTCATGTTTACTTAATATGTTCGTATTTTTCATTGGAACGGTCTTCTTGTGACAAATGATAGGAGTGCAAAAAGCTAACCAAACTGCATAAGGACATTTTAACATTTTTGCTTATCTCACATCTTCTTGCATTCTGTTAGCCAAAGAAAGTTACAGGGCCAACTGTATTCATTCAGAAATGGGCTTCTTATGGGATGGTCTCCTTATTCCTTATCCTCTTCAGCATTAGTGCCTAACTTCAACTGATAGTTGGTTGTGAAGATTCTTGCCTGAGTAGTAAGATCTTACAGAAAAACCCAAATGAACTTTTTGGCCAACCCAATATTATCGGGGAAGAAAATAATTTTATTAACATAAATCTAGAGTCACCTTTCTAAATATGCTTCTAAATATCCATTTTAGAAATTGATTTTCTATCCTTTCTAAATATCCAATTATTTGACCATTATATGTATACATCTAAGTCTGTAGATAAGTATTTAATAGTTAAGAAACTTCAGAGAAGCATGAATGATTGATGCAACAAGAAAGGAAAATACAGTCTTTTCAAGTTGATGAATAATAGCCTCATACTTTATTATGGTACAAAAAAGGACAACTTCATGACCTTTGCATAGTGATGCATATCATTATGATTTCTAATTCAGTATGGAATTGAATATTATAGTTCTATAGTAAAAATGAAATATTTGCATCATTATAGAAATCACTTTTATGATTATGATTCACCATTTACCATGACCAAAAATAGTTATGTAAAATATTGAAGGTCAGCCTGAATATAGTCATTGAGTCACAAATTTGCAGGTGATATAAAATAAAATCTATCTAGTGCCAGAAAAGGGGGTTCTATTCTTTGTTATATCTGAATCATAATCTGTGTTGTATGTGCTCTAGAGCCAAGCCCTCAGTGTGATGTCTTACTACTTTTTCCACTAATGTGTGTGTATATATGCACATACATATACACACTTATCATATATATATATATATGAGGTAATTAATTGCAGTTGTACTAGAAAAACAACAATTTTATTCTTAGTTGCCTTTGGTCTCTAGTTTGGAGATGTAGCTACCATTTAGAACCAAATGCAGGAAATTTCCAACCCCAAAGTCTGTTATATATAAATTCATAATAAATCCCATCCACTCCCTGCTTGCTGCCAGTTTGGGGATAGTTTCCCTGTACTGTTTGCCAAAGCAGATCAATGTATACCAAGGTAGAGAATGTTCTTAAAATGCAATGGATTATGAGCCACCTCAAGACCATAGGTGGCTTTGGTACCTTTGTGCAAGTTGAAACAATTCACCCCTCCACGAGGATAGAGTTCTCAAGGTACACAGCTTGGTTCTCAGAGGACTTTTCTATGAGTGAGGAAAGGGCACCTCTTTAAAGTATTGTATGCAGGCTTGGGTCAGTGCACAGGACTAAGCCGATGGAACATAGGCTGGAATTCAACCCTCATCTGGTTGCTTGTTCTGGCACTCTTGTGCCATTAACAACCTGTGAAACTGTATAGAGTCCCTATGATTAAAAGACCTACCCCAACCTAGGCAACAACTTGGTTGGATTCCTGCCCTGTTATTTATTAGCAAGTGACGTTGAGCAAGTTCCTTAAACTTCAAATTTTTTTTTTTTTTTTTCCATTTATCTTAGAGTTTTGAGATATTGTTTCACTTCGAGGGAGAATAGGGACGGTACGTTCTTGCATTTTGTTTTGAAACTTTAATTGTATTATGTTGTTCGGGCACCCAGTTGTGTCTGCCTCTTTGCGACCCCATGGACTACAGCACACCAGGCCTCCCTGTCCTTCACCATCTCCTGGAGCTTGCCCAGGTTCATGTCCATTGCATCATTGATGCCGTCCAGCCATCTCATCCTCTGATGTCCTCTTCTCCTTTTGCCCTCAATCTTTCCCAGCAGCAGGGACTTTTCCAATGAGTTGGCTGTTCACATTAGGTTGTCAAAGTATTGGAGCTTCAGGTTCAGCAGCAGTCCTTCCAATGAGTATTCAGGGTTGACTTCCTTTACAATTGACTGGTTTGATCTCCTCGCTGTCCAAGGGACTCTTGGGAGTCTTCTCCAGCACCAGAGAAATAAAGCTACAGAACATTGATATTTTTATAGTGATATTTAGTATTCTCTCAGCTTAATTATAGGCTCCCCTGGTAGCTAAGTGGCAAAAAATCTGTCTGCAATGCAGGAACTGCAGGAGATGCAGGTTCGATCCCTGGGTAAGAAAGGTCCCCTGGAGGAGAGGACAGGCAACCCACTCCAGTATTCTCACCTGGAGAATCCCATGGACAGAGGAACCTGGTGGGCTACAGTCCATATCGGCGCAAAAGTCAGACATGACTGAAATGACTCAGCAAGCACGCACACAACTTAATTATGGATTAAATATATCTACATTAAAGAAACCGTTAGCCACTTCGTGAATCAAGCCTGAGTCCAAGGATTCTTTATGAACCACCTTTTCCACTCTCTCTTTATCCTCCCTGTCATGGTTACTGGTCTGTTTCAATGCCCTTTCTTTAAAAACTAGTTATATTTCACTTTATTTCTATCACGACTCTCACCACCTTGGTTCAGACTCTTATTATGTCTTCTGTGTATTGCTATGATGACTGGCTCCTTAATTCTGAATCATGTTTCAATCCCATTAACCCAGTCTCCATACTGTGCCTTCACAGTACAGCTATCCCCTCTTCCTGAAATCCTTCCATGACAGACCATAGTGCATAGGGATAAATCTCAGTCGTAAGCATCACGTATGTGACTTTTCTGATCCCCGCTGACTTTTCCAGTCTCATTTTCTATCTTCGTGTTCTTCAACTACACAAAGACCTAAACACATGAAGCTGTTTTTCACACTTCTTTGTTCGTTGGTTGTTTTTTTCTTCTTTACTTTTGAATGTGCTGGTCCCACTATCTCAAATGCTGCACTCCCAGTTCCTGTGATTTCATACCCATTCATTAAGGCTTCTTTTTGTATATCAAAGTCAGTTCAAATATTCCCTACCCCTTTTCTCCACTTCCTTCCCAAGGCACACACCACTTCTTGTTTGTATCAGTTGATACCACTGGTATTGTAATTATTTATTTACAAGTTGTGGTCTCCATTTGATTCCACATGCTTTGAGTTAGAAGCCAAGTTATTTGTTTTCTATTTTTAAATATCTTTAGACTGTTATTTAAGGGGTGACTCAAAATAGCCGTTCTGCACATGTTTTCCAAGGAATGGCAGTACTTACACAGTCTGTGTCTGGGTTAGGGCTTCCCTTCCGGTACAAATAGATACCATACCATAAAAGAAGACATGTCTTGGGGTAAATCAGGGGATATAATCATGCTAGTAAAAAGAAAATGAAAAGAAGAAAGGAGATTCTAGTGACAGGAGATCAGAAAGAGGAGTGAGGAGTAGGTCTAGAAAGCAGGGACAAATTAAAACTGCAAAACCCTTACCAGAGAAAGAAAGGTGAACACTTGTAACATTTGAAGAACTTTTTAATGTAGACAAAGAGAGTGTCTAGAATGGATTGTGGAAAATGGACTGTGTAGAATAGACAAGAAAATTCCAACTGAACATATAATGGCTCTGCCAAAAGAAGATATAGACAAAAATCACAAATGAAGGGCGTAAAATTAAAAGTGACTTAAGTGATAGGGAGTAATAGAAATGGAAATGATCAATGTGTAAACTAAAAGACTAAAAAATTACTCTGAAGGATTTGATGAAATACTATTATTATATGTAGAATTATCAAGAAAATGAGATTCCTTTTAAAAAAGGTATCTAGCTTTTGTTAGAATTGCATAATTGCCAGAAAAATGAAATCAGATCAGATCAGATCAGTCGCTCAGTCGTGTCCGACTCTTCGCGACCCCATGAACCGCAGCACGCCAGGCCTCCCTGTCCATCACCAGCTCCCGGAGGTCACCCAGACTCACCCCCATCAAGTCAGTGATGCCATCCAGCCATCTCATCCTCTGTCGTCCCCTTCTCCTCCTGCCCTCAATCCCTCCCAGCATCAGAGTCTTTTCCAATGAGTCAACTCTTCGCATGAGGTGGCCAAAATACTGGAGTTTCAGCTTTAGCATCATTCCTTCTAAAGAAATTCCAGGATTGATCTCCTTCAGAATGGACTGGTTGGATCTCCTTGCAGTCCAAGGGACTCTCAAGAGTCTTCTCCAACACCAGAGTTCAAAAGCATCAATTCTTCGGCGCTCAGCCTTCTTCACAGTCCAGCTCTCACATCCATACATGAACACAGGAAAGACCATAGCCTTGACTAGGCGAACCTTTGTTGGTAAAGTAATGTCTCTGCTTTTGAATATGCTATCTAGGTTGGTCATAAGTTTCCTTCCAAGGAGTAAGCGTCTTTTAATTTCATGGCTGCAGTCACCATCTGCAGTGATTTTGGAGCCCAGAAAAATAAATTCTGACACTGTTTCCACTGTTTCCCCATCTATTTCCCATGTAGTCATGGGACCAGATGCCATGATCTTCGTTTTCTGAATGTTGAGCTTTAATCCAACCTTTTCACTCTCCACTTTCACTTTCATCAAGAGACTTTTTAGCCCCTCTTAACTTTCTGCCATAAGAGTGGTGTCATCTGCATATCTGAGGTTATTGATATTTCTCCCAGCAATCTTGATTCCAACTTTTGTTTCTTCCAGTCCAGCATTTCTCATGATGTACTCTGCATATAAGTTAAATAAACATGGTGACAATATGCAGCCTTGACGTACTCCTTTTCCTATTTGGAACCAGTCTGTTGTTCCATGACCAGTTCTAACTGTTGCTTCCTGACCTGCATACAGATTTCTTAAGAGGCAGATCAGGTGGTCTGGTATTCCCATCTCTTTCAGAATTTTCCATAGTTTATTGTGATCTACACAGTCAAAGGCTTTGGCATAGAAAAATGAAATAAGAAACTGTAAATTGTACTCCTGCTTTGCTTTCAAATACACTTTTCTTATAAGAAAGGAAGACAAAAGATCAAAGCCTCTTGTGTATGAATATAAAATGAAAGAAGATAGTAAAATAATATGTACAAGGTAAACTCGTGCAAGGAACCATCACCATTAGGTTTTCCTTTACTATAGCATCACTTTAAATATGCCAAGCTTTAGCTGGTACTTCAGAGGAGGAAAGACATGAATGAGCCAGTTAGCTTCTGTGAGTTACCGCATTCCTGAGTCCAGAGCTAAGCTTCATCGGAGAACTCAACTGGATTAAAGTAGGAGAATTCTCATTGCCCCAGTGGCTGGGCTGACTGGATGATTCACTTTGGTCTTGCAAGACAGGTAAAATTAGGGTTATTTCTCCACATTCATCTGTTAAGATTTTTTGTATAACACAACTTGATTTCTTCCCTCACCCATGTTCTGTTTTCTCCCACTCAGGAGGACTTTTGTCATGGATTCAACTTTTTAAAAAAACAAGATCATTTCTTTCTTAACTAGATCGATGTTGATCACTAAATGTCACATCATTTACTTTAACTATTAAATCTTCCCGAGGATCAGCCAGTTATGACTGCTGATGGTTCAACATCTAGGTGCCAGTCACTGATACTGTTTTTACAGTGAAGTAATTTTGTACATGCTAGATAGTTTTATACTTAAAGATGTTACTGTTTATAGTGTAAATATATCTGAAAATGTCCAGTTTAACAGATTCTGGAGGTAAAATATCCCCAAACGAATCAGCCCCCACCGTAGTCAATGGAAATGCGTCATGTGAGGATGGTAAGGGCTGTTAGTTACTGGGGGCTTACTTATGAATCCGAAGTTGCATTATACATGCATCTTCTCACTAATGCTCAAACTGTCTCTGAGATGGTGGTGGTGGTTTAGTCTCTCAGTCCTGTCCAACTCTTTTGACCCCATGGACTGTAGCCTGCCAGGCTCCTCTGTCCATAGCATTTTCCAGGCAAGAATACTGGACTAGGTTGCCACTTCCTTCTCCAGGGGATCTTCTGGACTCAGGAATTGAACCTGGGTCACTTGCATTGCAGGCAGATTCTTTACCGGCTGAGCTCGGAGGGAAGCCCCTCTCCGAGGTAGGTAGCATAATTATTCTCATTTTTCTGGGGCGGGGGGTGGGGGGCAGGGAAAGCTGAAGTTTAGAGAAGGCAAAACCATTTTGTTCTCAACCATTTAGTGAAAGCAGGAGCAAGATTCAACTCTTCATAGTGAGTCCAACTCTTAATTGACATGCTATGCTGGACAACCATATTTCAGAGAATGAATTCATGATTACTTGACTTTGTGTTAAGGTGGAAGATTAATATTTTGCCGAAAGCTCCTTTTACATCGAGACTGTGAGTGGTGAATGACTTTGTGCTTACAGAGTCAATAAATGCTAAGGACCAGGCTGTGATTACACAATGCACTTTCCTTAAGGTACTCCTCGCCTGTGGCGTGTCTTTTAATCATAACTCCTCACTCCAAACACCTCATAGAGCTGATATATTGCTGGTATTTGTACTTAGGAAGTTCTCCCTGTGAAATTCACTTACCAGGAAATTACAAAACCTCTCCTTAATTTTGGTATAACTGAGAGAATCAAGAATGAATATTACAATGAAAAGCAGTAAGAATTACTTTATGTAAATTTATATTAATTTATCTGCCAGTTATTTTTTCTGACATGGAAAGCAAAGCAGGAAAGGATTTGAGTCCTCTCACTCCAATTTAGTTTAAAATGTTATTGCACAAAAAAGGCATGTGAATCAAATACTAATCAGTGGTTAGTTAGAATTGTAAGAAACAAATGACCAATGTCTGTTGAGGGAAAATTTAAAAGAAGAGATGATTGGATTGGCAGAAAAACAGAGATTTAGAGTATGAAGGAGAATTGAGATACCAGAAATAAATCCACGCTTACATAGACAACTAATTCACAACAAAAAACCCAAGAAAATACAATGGAGAAAGAAATGTCTCTTCAATAAATGGTATTAGGGAAACTAGACAACCACATACCAAAGAATGAACTAGACCACTATTTTATACCATATATAAAAATTAACTCAAAATGGATTAAAAATATGAATATAATTCCTGGAACCATAAAACGCCTAGAAGAAAAGATAGTGCTCTCTTTGACATTGGTTTTAGCAATGTCTTTTTGGGTATGTTTCCTCAGGCAAGGGGAACAAAAACAAAAATAGACAAATGGGATTCGATCAAACAAACAAACAAGCAAAACAAACTTCTGCCCAACAAAGGAAACCATCAACAAAAGACAAGAAAAGATTGAGATATTTTCAGATCTTATATATGATGAGTTAATGTCTGAAATATGTAAAGAACTTATATGACTTAACAAAAAACAATCCTATTAAAAAATGGGCAGGGGATGTGAATAGAATTTTTTCCAAAGAAGACATACAGATGGCCAACAGGACATGAAAAGATGTTTAACATCATTAATCCTGCTGCTGCTGCTGCTAAGTCGCTTCAGTCATGACTCTGTGCGGCCCCATAGATGGAAGCCCACCAGGCTCCCCTGTCCCTGGGATTCTCCAGGCAAGAACACTGGAGTGGGTTGCCATTTCCTTCTCCAGTGCATGAAAGCGAAAAGTGAAAGTGAAGTCGCTCAGTCGTGTCCGACTCTGTGCAACCCCATGGACTACAGCCTACCAGGCTCCTCCATCCATGGGATTTTCCAGGCAAGAGTACTGGGGTGGGGTGCCATTGCCTTCTCCACATTAATCATGAGGGAAATGCAAATTAAAACTACAATGAGCTATCCCCTCACACCTGTCAGAATGACCATTATCAAAAGGATAAGAAATACCAAGTGTTAGAGAGAATGTTGGTGGGGATGTAACCTGGTACAGCTAGTATGGAAAACAATATGGAGATTCCTCAAATTAAGAATAGAACTACCATATGATTCAGCTTTTCCACCGATGAGTATTTATCCAAAGAATATGAAAATACTAATTTGGAAAGACATGCTCCCCCATCCAATGTTTCATGCAATCACCAAGATGTGGAAGCAACCTAAGTGCCCAACATGAATAGATTAGCATGTCATATCTGTATATACAGCCAGCATTCTACATACAAACTTTGAAGTTGCAAACTTTGTCGAAGATGCAAACTTGTGCTTGTATGCCCAATCACATATGTTAGTTCGTGTGTCTCGCATACACTGTCACCTCTACAAGCGCCCCCTCTGCATGCCTCCTCTGCAAGTGGCTGTGCTTCTGTGTACTTCACTTTCAGTACCGTAGAGTACAGTACTGAAGTGTCTTTATTGAAGGATATCCAGAAGCAAGTGTGAAAGCAGCAATGATGTAGCTGGTACTACTGTACTTTTTAGAACACTGTACAATAAGATTAAAAATGTTATCTTGATTTTTTGTTTTTATGTTTTATATATTTGTGTGAAAACTATTATAAACCTATTATAGTACAATACTACATAGCTAATTGTATGACTTGGAAACACAGACTATGAACAAACTGGACTTACCAATGCACTCTTGGAACAGAACTTGTTTAGCTATAGAAGACTTACTGTATAAATAAACAATGCAGTACTGCTTAGCCATAAAAAGGATTAAATCTTGCAACTTGTGACAGTACGGATGGACCTTGAGGATATTATACCAAGTGAAAGAAGTCAGAGACAAATATTGTGTATTTTCACTCAAATGGGGAATAAAAAAAGACCAAAATAAATGAACAAAAACAAAACAAAAACATAAATATAAGAACAGATTGGTGATTCCTGGAGGGGAATTGGAGAGGTGAAATATAGAGAGGAAATAGGAAAGGGGATCAATACTATGGTGATGGATGGAAGCTAGACTTTTCTTGGTGAGCACACAGTAGTGTATAGTACAGAGTCAAATTATACTGTTGTGTATGTGAAACATACATAATGTTTTAAACCAGTGTTGCCTCAATAAAATTTTATTAATAAAGAAGAGATCATTTTAGGATGATATAGTGAAGTCACTCAGTCGTGTCCAGCTCTTCGCGACCCCATGGACTGTAGCCTACCAGGCTCCTCTGTCCACGGGATTTTCTAGGCAATAGTCTTGGAGTGGGTTGCCATTTCCTTCTCCAGGGGATCTTCCTAACCCAGGGATTGAACCCGGGTCTCCCGCATTGTAGACAGATGCTTTACCGTCTGAGCCACCAGGGAAGTCTTAGAAAATGATACTTGAGGCAAAAGATAAATAAATCTAAATAAATTTTCAAAACCTGTAAGGATCTCATTACAAAAGACTGAGATTTCATTATAATGAGACTTCAAACTCAATGGATGTAGGAACCAGGTTATGTTTTCACTATATTTTCCCAGTGCATAAAATAAATATTTCAAATTAATAAGTATATAACTGAAAGGGTAGAGAGGAAATTGAAAACCAAAGATTGAAAAGGCAGAGTGATTTGGGGCACATTGTTAACAAATTCTGAATGGGGATGTTTTGGTAAATTTACAGTGAAGAAGGTGGTAGAACTTGGTTTCTTGTACTGTAGCAAAAAAAAATCTTCCCTCTTTTTAGTTGCACTATTTGAAGGATAAAATATTTTATTCATCCCAAATGGCCACTGTACAAGAGCACCATTCTTACATGAAAAGATGAAAGAAATTCAGTGTCTACTGATACTGCTTCTATTCTCCCGGTCAGGAAGAAACATACTGTATAATTATTGCACTTTTAAAGTCATGGCAGTTCCTCCGTTTCCCTGAACACCTAAAGGTTATATCCCAGGTATCTTTGCTTTCTTTGTCTTCCATCAGGCAGCATTAAGAAATTCTTCCAAGTAAGAACTTTGAATCTAATAAATTACTGATGTTTCTTAATCAGTGTTTGAGGGAGAATTATGTGTTGATACCTTTTTCCTATTCTGTATGTTATTATAGGAAATAGAATATATTGGTATAATATTTATGGACATTAGTATAATACTTTATTATTCATTTAACCTGAAGTTTGTGATCCTATTGAATAATGAAGAGTATAAGCTTCAAAAATTGAAAAACAAAAAATGAAAAGCAAAATATTAACATAAGATAATGCCCTAAAAAAATTAGTTTCTATTTACTCTTTGGCACAGAAACAATCTTTCAATGTGAAGTAACTCTTCTATTATGTTTATACTTTTGATCTTTGTGTTTGTTTGTTGTTATGGAAATCATAATTACTTTATCATTTCTCAGAACTCTTTTCTAAAATATTTCTCAGTGAAATGTTAATCTTATACCCATGGTATAAGGTGGGAGAAAATAATTCCTTTGTCCCTCCCTAGGAAGCTGTGGATTTTCTTTTTATTATCGTACTTATAATACATAAATTTCAATTTGCATATATAAGTAATATATTATATAGTGATATTCTAAGTTTATAATTACTTCACTATTGAATTTGAATGGTTTCTGAATGCATATAATAATTTATCTTCAAAAGTCCCTATAGAAGCAGTATTTATTTATATTTATAAAAATATATTTATCTTATTCCTTTCTAAAAGGATGAGGACTTAAGAGCATTGTGCTGATTCTGTTTTATTCTATCTAGTTCATTATTAGTTTGTTCCTTTGAAGTTAAAAAACAGAATGTGTTAATGCATGTATTTATTAGTCGAAATCTTGATTAATATTTTACTTAAATCACTTTTTATCTTAACTTTCTTCTCTGTCAAAAACTAAATTCCTTTCAACCCTAATTTCAAAAAGCAAATTATGTTAATATTCAAGTCAGAAGAAATTTTGGCATTTAAGCAAGTGAAATGTATAGGTTTTTTTAAATTGAAGTATAGTTATTTATGATATTGTGTTAACTTTTGCAATGTAGCAAAATGATTCGATTATACATATATACATTCTTTTAAAAATATTATTTCCCGTTATGGTTTATATTAGGATACTGAATATAGTTCTCTGTGCTATATGGAAGGACCTTGTTGTTTACTCCTTCTGTGTAAAAGCTTACATTCGGTAACCCAAACCTCCCACTCTATCCCCCCCAAACCCCTCCATTTGGCAACCAGTCTGTCTCTATGTCCCTGAGTGGGTTTGTTTCACAGATAGCTTCATTTGTGTCAGTCTTTAGACTCCATATTGAAATGATATCATATGCTATTTGTCTTTCTCATTCTGACTTACTTGACTTAGTATGATAATCTCTAGTTACATCCATATTGCTGCAAATGTTATTATTTCATTCATTTTTGTGGCTGAGTAGCATTCCATATTGTGTGTGGGGGTATGTGTGTGGGTGTGTATCCACACATACCACATTTTCTTTATCCAACTATCCTCCTATTTGGAAACTTCATTGTTTATATATTTTCACTGTTATGAATAGTGCTGTTACAAAGTTGGGGGTGCATGTATCATTTTGAGTTTTAGTTTTTTTTCTGAATATATGCCCAGGAATGGGATTCTTGGATCATATGGTAATTTTATTTTTAGTCTTCTGAGGAAATCCCATACTGTTTTCCACAGTGGCCACAAGAACTTACTTTCTTCTGGGAAAGTAAGATGGGAAATAGATGGGGAAACAGTGGAAACAATGTCAGACTTTATTTTTCTGAGCTTCAAAATCACTGCAGATGGTGATTGCAGCCATGAGATTAAAAGACACTTGCTCCTTGGAAGGAAAGTTATGACCAACCTAGACAACATATTCAAAAGTAGAGATATTACTTTGCCAACGAAGGTCCATCTAGTCAAGGCTATGGTTTTTCCTGTGGTCATGTATGGATGTGAGAGCTGGACTGTGAAGAAAGCTGATCGCCAAAGAATTGATGCTTTTGAACTGTGTTGTTGGAGAAGACTCTTGAGAGTCCCTTGGACTGCAAGGAGATCCAACTAGTCCATCCTAAAGGAGATCAGTCCTGGGTGTTCATTGGAAGGACTGATGCTGAGTCTGAAACTCCAATACTTTGGCCACCTCATGCAAAGAGTTGACTCATTGGAAAAAACCCTGATGCTGGGAGGGATTGGGGGCAGGAGGAGAAGGGGACGACAGAGGATGAGATGGCTGGATGGCATCACCAGCTCGATGTACGTGAGTTTGAGTGAACTCCAGGAATTGGTGATGGACAGGAAGGCCTGGTGTACTGTGATTCATGAGGTCTCAAAGAGTCGGACACAACTGAGCTACTGAACTGAACTGAACTGAATAGTTAGTGATTCTGAGCATCTTTTTTATATGCCTATTGGCCATCTATATGTCTTTGGAAAAATGTCTATTTAGGTTTTCTGCCCATTTTTGGATTGAGTTGTTTTTTTTTGTTCTTATTGAGTTGTATGAGCTGTTTGTATATTTTGGAGATTAAGTCCTTTGTCACATCACTTGCAAATATTTTCTCCGATTCTACAGGTAGTCTTTGCATTTTGTTCATGGTTTCCTTTGTTGTGCAAAAACCTATAAGTGTGATTAGATCCCATTTGTTTGTTTTGTTTTTATTTATATTGCTTTAGGAGACTGACTAGAGAAAGCATCAGTATGATTTCTATCAGAGAATATTTTGCCTATGTTCTCTTCTAGGAGTTTTATGGTGTGGTGTTTTTGTTTAAGTCTTTTAACCACTTACAGTTTATTTTTGTGTATGGTGAGAGGCCATGTTCTAATTTCACTGATTTACATGAGATTGTCCAACTTTACCAACAACACTTGCTGAAGAAACTGTATTTTCCCCATTATATAATCTAGCCTGCTTTGTTAAAGGTTTATTGACTGTATTGGGTATGTGGTATCTATGTGGTATGTGGGTCTATTTCTGGGCTGTCTGTTCTGTTCCATTGATCCATACGTCTGTTTTTATGTCAATATCATGGTGTTTTGATTACTGTAGCTTTGTAGTATTGTCTAAAGTCTGAGAGAGTTATGCCTCCTATTCTTTTTCTTCAGGATTTCTTTGGCAATTCTGGGTGTATGGTTCTAAATGAATTTTAGTATCATTTATTCTAGTTCTGTGAAAAAAGTCTTGGATAATTTTACAGGGATCACATTAAATTTGTAGATTGCTTTGAGTAGTATAGCCATTTTAACAATATTCTTCCAAACCAGGAGCATGGTATATCTTTCCATTTCTTTGAATCTTCTTCACTTTGCTTTATTAACACTTTATAGTTATCATTTTATAAGCCCTTCAACTCATTGGTGAAGTTTATTTGGGGGTTGTGATTTTAAAAGGTATATATTTTTTTACATTCCCTTTCTGATATTTTATTATTGGCATAAAGAAATAGAACTGATTTCTTTATATTAATCTTGTACCCTGCCATCTTGCTGAATTTATCAGTTATAGTAGTTTTTCTGTGGAGTTTTCAATATAAAGTATCAAATAATTTATATATAATGACATTTTACCTCTCCCCTTCCTATTAGGATGCCTCCTAATTCTTTTTTTTTGTCTGATTGCTGCTGCTAGGTTTGCCAATAGTATGTTGAATAGAAGTGAGAGTGGGCGTAAATGCATAGCTTAATTGCTTAATTCTTTTCATCGTTTCAGCTCTTGATCATCAGCCATATTTTTTGCAACTTAAATATAAAAAGTTAGTTATAAACATGTACTAATTGATAATATAAAGTAAGGAGAAACACCAAATTATGTAATCATATGTCAGCAGAAGATTGTCCTTGAGCTTTAGCATAAATCTGTATCTTCCTTTGGCAAGTATTTTTATTATTTAATTTTATCACATTTCCCCTTTTCTTATAGACCACCCTCCTTTCCCTCTGTCCCTATACACTTCTCAACTGTTCTCATTTTCATTCACACCTCTCCCTCTGTCTTCTTCTGCTCCGCCCTCACTCCTACCTGACTGCCTACTTAACTCCCTACCTGCCTACATCATCGGTCTATGAATGTGTAGACCTGCATTTAACATACACTGATTATCCTTGTCCTCAATGCAGTATGATGGTGATCTTCACCATAAGAAGCTCTTTGTGTTCCTCATAGCCTTTTGAGGAACTTTGAAGTTACTTACTGAAGCTATACCTGTGCCATTATAATTTTGATTGAATCCATGACCAACACCAGTAATAGATATACAGCAATACTGCCCTGGGTCCTCATTTCTCAGGACTTTATGTCTCTCCCAATCGAGAGCCTCACATGTCTTCTTCATGCCTGCCGAGAGAGGTGTCCTGTTAAGTGTAGTAAGGAAAATAGCTACTTCCACTCGTGGAATCTTGCACTGAGTTAAAATTCTATAATCAGAACTTTATCTTGAGAGTCTCTGTAATGGCTTTCAGCTTTAACCAGATTTAGGAAATCAACCATTGCAGTACTACATATACTTTATTTTCTTAGAAGAATCTCATATTAGATTTTCTCTTTTATCAGTCAAACAATATCCATCCACTGGATTGACTGGAGGGGCTTTCAATGAGTTTCTTAGTGGCAGATGTAGTTAGTCTCATACTTTCCTGTTTGCCCCATAACTCCAGGGCTTCCCAGGTGGCACAGTGGTAAAGAATGCACCTGCCAGTGCAGGGTTTAAGAGACACTGGTTCTATCCCTGGGTCAAGAAGATGCCCTGAAGTAGAAAATGGCAACCCATTCCAGTATTCTTGGAAAATCCCATGGACAGAGGAGCCTGGCAGGCTACAGTTCATGGGACTGCAAAGAGACATGACTGAGCAGAGCACAGCCCCTAACTCTATAAGTGAACAATTCAATAATTTGAGGAGTTCATATAATAATTTTACTTCTCTTTTTATCAAGTGTTGAGAATCCATTGTTCCATTTCTGAGTATGTGTATGAATTTAAAAAAAAAAAAAAAAAAGAATAGTCCCTGTACCCGAGGAGGGAGTGGGATGCTACTGTTAAAGAAAAATAGTATAGAGAGGAACGTTTATATAACTGTGCTGATTTAAAAAAAAAATCTTTTAAAGATAAATACTAGTGAGGAAACAGTGAAATAAAATAACAGAGAAGTTGCTTAAGGGCTGGAATGCCAACCCCTTCCTTTTTTTATTGCCTCACAGTATTCTAGAAGCGTGGAGTCAGCCTTGCTCTTTATTGCTTTTAGCTGAAGGCAGCTGCATGACTCAGGCCAGGTGAGCTTGACCAGTCATGCAAGCAGCCCCCAGGAACCTTCTTAGTGGGGCTCTCTGCTTAAAAGATAAGGATAACTGAGAAGCTGGATTATAAATAAAACAAAAAGAACTAGGGAGTTTTATTGGTAATTGATCTTTGTTGTAAATGTCGACCACATGTTTTATGTCTCTACCTTCATCTAGATGATATTTTTATTTATTCTGTTCATTAAAGACAGATAAAGGAAGACAGTTGTATGTGAGGAATGATCCTGCTAATAAGAATAATATTTTAAAAATTTTGTTCTTTTCAGTTTGTTCTGATGGGAATAGACATGACTATCTGTAAAATGCTCATCTTTAATGTATTTTAAAATAATATGTCAAGTATGAATTCAAGAGCTAGCTGTATTGATACTAATTCTGTGCTAAAACTACATACACTAACAATTCCATCTTTATTTTCATAAAATGAGTTTCCTGACTTTAAGGATAAGAATATGTACATACATAGAAAATATAGAGTGCACTAGTTTAAACATTAAAATTAACTATCCTGAAAGTGTGTTGTATAAATTATTTGAGTACTTAAACAGTGATGTGACAAATTGTACCCCTAAGGAAGCATTTTTGGCAACTCAGTATACTATGTGCTGTGACCTGCCTGTTTTGGTCTGTCTGTCTCAAGCTTATTTATCTTCATCTAACTGAAAGTAGGATGTACTCTGCTACAGTTCTGAGTTTCAAGCATTACAAGGTCGATTTTAGAACGAAATCTTTCTTTTTGTGTTGAAAGAACAACTAGTTATTCCAGGAGAATATGGTAGTTTTTCTGAAAATTGTAGTCTCTCTGTTTATCACACTTGTATTTTACATTTACTTGGAATGAATTAGTTATTTGCAGGTTAATATTAGCAGTTAATAATCACCTGTAATATATGTCTCTGGAAAGTTATATTCTGACTTTGTAATGACAACTATAAGTAATTATATATCTAGATATTTAGATAGAAATGGCTTCTAAAAATCTGTAGGTAATGTGTAGAAAAATAGACATTGTGTAATTTTGAACAAGCTACCTGATAATTCTGTCTCTCTTTTTCCTTTTGTGCAAAGGAAATAATATCTCTCCTATTTGTCAATATTGTTGTGAGTAGTATATATGTAAATGCTTTGAAAAGTGCTATTATAGTATTTATTTTAAACTGTCTTAAGCATTAATATATAGATGGTGATAAGTTTATGCAGTAAAGTGTTATTCTCTCAGTCGTGACTGACTCTTTGCGACCCCATGGACTCTAACCCACCAGGCTCCTCTGCCCATGGGATTCTCCAGGCAAAAATACTGGACTGGGTAGCCATTCCCTTCTCTGGGTCATGTTCCCAACCCAGGATTCGAACTTGGGTCTCCTACATTGCAGGGAGATGCATTACCATCTGAGCCACCTATATTTTAAACTATCTTTAGTATTTATGTAAAAATGGTGATTTTTATACAGTGAAATTAAGAAGCAAAATAATACCAATAATAACTTACTAACTTGAGGTAGCAACAGAAAATCAAGTGGATAAATAGAGACAAGCAGTATAGACAATATGAAGTGCAATCAATATGCTAACTTTCAAGAAAATTACATAAATTAATACCTGGCACAGTGTTGTGAAATGCAGTCAGAAGTGCTATTCAATTCTAGAAGCCTTCCATGGCTATCACTGTGTAATAGGCACAGATGTAGTCATAGTAAGGTCTCTAAAGAGTGTATTTGAAGCATTTACAGCATTCAGATATAGAGCTGAAGTATTTATTATGAATATTCAAGGTAAATATTAGTATTACAGAAAAACATCAGTACACATTTAATGGAAATTGCCCAACTTTTACTTCAGTTTTCCTGTCTTCTTTTTCATATGGGATGTTGATAATATTCAGCTGGTAGGTAGGTCATATAGGTTGTTAAACAAAGCAGTCATGGAAGAGAAAAAAGACAATGGTAATTTTCCTTTTCATGACTTTGTCTCTGTTATTAACTGAAGGGAGAAAAAAAAAAAATGAAGAAACCAAATAGCAGTTTTCCTGTTCTCAAAGAAGCTATACACTTTGATTTATTATAAGGAGGAAATGTGCAGAACAGGGATGCTTAGCATAAAATCATTTAGTATGCAGATAGTGAATTTCACAAGTAATGAGAGAAGTCCAGAGCTGCCTGCTTTCTGGCACCAGAATGACTGTGGCAAAGAACCACAGTTCCTTTAGAGGGTGATCTCTCTCTGAAGGGTCAAACAGACAGTGAAGATGAACGTTCCCTGAGGAAAATTTCAAGTGTTTGTAAGAAACTTTGCAAGCGTCTGCCTCGTCTCCTTTTCCCAACTGAACTAATCTTCCAGATGCAGTGAGAGATAAAATGAACCACCGACAGTTACTTGAATTTTACCTCATTCAGGGTACTGCACTTCTTTTACTGATGGGATGATATGAGGCATTTTATCTCAGCTGAATCCTGGTGTTCTCTGAGCTGGAGAAATTTGTCATTTTCTCACTGAAGCAGAGGCATGATAAGGAGATATTGGGGTGAACTTTATATTTCTGTAGGTCCATTTGTAATATACATGAAGTAACCCAAGGCATATAGGGATCATGTATCCATTTCAGAAATATTTGATTCAAGTTTCAGAAATCAAAAGACTTCAGAAGCATCTGTTGTTAGATGAATTGCACTGCTCAGTGGGGATATGCAAAGATTTATTCCCTTGAGGATATTACAACTTATTCTCTTAGGGCAGTAACCACATCTTCCTAAAAAGTCAGAGCATAGATATGGAGGAGAGGCAGGCAGTAGGGGTGGGAGGGATTTTCTGTACAGCCAATATCACCATGGCATAAATGTTCACAAAGTCTTATATGCTTGGATTGATTTCATCTTAAGACACAGCTTGAAGAAATATGTTCTATATTTAAAACTTCTTGTTCTATATTTAAAACTTCTAGTTCTATACAAGAAGATTACTGAGGAAGGCTGAAATGTTAAAATGCACATGACACCCTTCTCCAATTATGTTTCAGAAAATTTTCTATTATCTTTTAAAAAAAAATTATTCATTATTGCCTCCTTTTCTACCCTCATGAAACCAAAGGAAATGGTACTTCTAAAGAACATTAGTAAATGTTATTGAGATGGTGAAGTTAATATTATAATAAATTCTCTTTGAGCAACATCCATTTATTTATTTAATAAATACATACACATGACCTCCCAGCATTTTTGAAGTGCTTTGTGTGCTGTAAGACCTCCTCACACCATCCTCATATAAAACTGAGATGAATTAGCATTACGCTCTCAATGGGACAAAGTAGAAAAAACCCAGCTTTCTTAATCTTTCCCCTTAGTGAAATATGTTAAAGTAATACAAATAAACTGTCTCCCATTCCTAATACTAGGCCCACCTTCATTAGGCATGGGGACTCCATTTATACTAGCTATATGGTTCTGAAAACTGCAACTTAAAAATTTTTTTTTAATTTATTTATTTTACTTGGGGGCTAATTGCTTTACAATATTGTATTGGTTTTGCCATACATTGACATGAAGTGGTCTTGAGAAGCTGGTGTCCAAAGTATATAACTGAAGGAAATGCAAAACTACTCTGTAGGGCAAAAATATGAAATGTACAACTCGAAGTGTTCTCATGGGCTTCTCCTGTGTCTCATTGGTAAAGAATCCTCCAATGCAGTAGATACAGATTCACCCCCTGGGTTAAAAGATCCCCTGGAAAAGGAAATGGCAACCCACTTCCAATATTCTTGCCTGGAAAACCCCATGGACAGAGGAGCCTGGCACACTATAGTCCATGGGGTCAGAAAATAACTGGACAAGATTTAGCAACTAAAAAACAACAGCAAATGTTCTTATAGAAAAAAGCTTCCAAGAACATGAATTAAAAAACAAACAAAATAACACTAAATATTCCGAGAAATAAGCTACAATGAAAAAGTTTTAAAAATGTGGAATCAAGTTTGCACAGTGTGCATTTTATTATATATGTAGTTATGTAGTTATATTATGCAAATATAAATATCTTTAATCTCTTTAAACAAACCAACCAAAAAAGATAAAGTTGAAACTGTGACAAAAACACCAATGATTATAACAATTGGCCAGCTATATAAATTGAACTTATGGAAATGAAAAATGTAATAATTGAACTTAATTTTAAGAAATGGATTCATTGAACTGAAAAGCTAAAGAGTAGACACAAAAGACATTCAGGATACAAGACAATATATCTAAAGAAATGATCTAGATTGCAGAACAAAGAGAAAATGAGATGAAAATTTGGAAGTTAAGAATGAAGGACAAGTAAGTTGCAACATATGTCTAGTTGAACTCTCTGAAGAAGAAAATTTAGAAAATAATCAAGAAACAGCATAGCATATAAATGTAGCTGAACTACTTTCTAGAAATTATGAAGGATTTTGGATGCAAAGGACATGAAAGCAAAAACAAAATTAAGAATAATCGACATTGAAATACAGCATAGTGACACTATAAAATGCTAGAAACAAATCTTATCAGTAGCCAGAGAAAATACAGATGGCCAAAAGATTAGATTGACTTTAATTTTTAATGGAATAGTTGAAGACTGAAGATAGTGAATCATATTTTATGAAAGATAAGAGTATTTGCAACTTAAAATGATATCCTTTAAAGTCACCATTCAAAAATAAAGGCAAAATAAAAGTATTTTCAGAAAAACAGAAATTGTGAAAATTCAGTACTAACAGACCAGAGGAATGTTAAATTATTTACACTTCCAGAGGAGGGAGCATAATCATAGGAAAGTCTGTGGAAAAGAATAGTGAGCAAATAAAAAAGGTAAACACAGGGAAAAATATAGTTAAATGCTGATTGTATAAAATCTTAACAAACATACATTTTCTTTCAGGATAGAAAAATCAAGTTACAAACAAAGCCTTGGCTAGCAATTGCACTTAAATATAGAGGTGAATGATTATAGGTAAAAATGTAAAGATCCTTGTATTAGTCTGAAAAAGGAAAAAAAAATTAACCCAACACATTACATTAAATGAAAGATAGATTTTCAAATTCAGTTTCAAGTCAAAATAAGGCAACAACTAAAGAATAATAACTAAAAGGAAAGAAAATATAAATATATATTCCAACCATGAGAGTGAATGGACTGAGAGTGAAGGTAGAGAAAATTTCAGTGGGTATAAATGAGAGGAAAAAAACATGCCTAAGTAGAAGCAGGTCAAATTAAAAACACAAGGTAAGATGGTAGAACTAGCCCAAATATATTGGTGATCTGTCAAGATGAATGGACTCTAGTTCAAAGAAAAGGTTGCCAAATGAAATAATAAAGCAAAACATTTACAGACCGTATATTTATAAAGATACAAAATGTTGAGAGTAAAATAAGGAAAAATATATATTGAGCGAATACCAAAATGAAGCAATTTTTTAATTAGAGAATATAGAGCTGACTCATTTAGAAAAGACCCTGATGCTGGGAAAGATTGAAGGCAGGAGGACAAGGGGACAACAGAGGGCAAGATGGTTGGATGACATCAACGACTCAGTGGACACGAGTTTGAGCAAACTCCACGAGATTGTGAAGGACAGGGAAACCTGGCATGCTGCACTCCATGGGGTTGCAGAGAGTCTGACATGACTGAGCAACTGAACAACAACTATAAAAGACTTGAAAAAGCACTGTAGAGATTAAAAGGGATAGCCCTTTTACACACTGATAAAATTTTAAATCTCTAGTGTCATGTATCTGTTCTGATCTTAGTTCAGTTCAGTCCAGTCGCTCAGTCACGTCCAACTCTTTGTGACCCCATGGACTGCAGCACACCAGGCTTCCCTGTCCATTGCCAACTCCTGGAGTTAACTCAAACTCATGTTGATTGAGTCAGTGATGCCATCCTACCATCTCATCCTCTGTCATCCCCTTCTCCTCCTGCCTTCAGACTTTCCCAGTATCAGGGTCTTTTCAAATGAGTCAGTTCTTCGTATCCGGTGGCCAAAGTATTGGACTTTGAGCTTCAGCATCAGTGATCTTATGTCAACCAATAATAGTTTAAAATATGTAAATCCAAAATTAAAAAGGATAAATTGACAGATCTACTGTCAAGGCAGATTTTAAACCTCAAATCCTAATAATTGATAATAATTGAGTAAGCAGATAAAATATTAAGTATATGGCATATGTGTACAGCTTATACTTGATCTAAGGATACACATAGAGCACTGCCAACATCAAATGGAGAATATATATAATATCCCATGCATATAATCTGGCTCAAACTTTTAAAATTATTCACTTTTTAAATTATAAGCAATTGAATAACATTCAGTTATAAATGTATATATATATATAATACTTTTGAGAAAAATTTTCAGTAAAGTAGAATAGCAGAGAATTCCTTTCTTGATATGGGTTCTTGACCTAACCTTCAGCAAACCTCAGACCCACAAGAAATGGTGCAGTTGTGGGTCTGCCTGCTACACTTCGCCATAGTATATGAAGGATTTGCAGATTTTGGTATCATTGAAGGTCCTGGAACTAATCTCCTATGAATACTGAGGGAAAACTATATATTTTTGTCTTAGCTTTTCTTCTTGTTTGCAGCCCTGTAGGGAAGAAACCTTGATGAAAATTCTTGTATTCTTTCTCCCCACCCCCACCCCCCACCCTTCTGTATGTGGTGTGAGATGGCTTAGAATCAAGAATGTTCGCAGCAGTTTGAGGTTTGGGTTTGCTTTCCCTGCCTTTACAGTCAGTAAGAAGGGATGGATCTCCCTGAAGGCGGTCAGTATTGCATAGGATTTATCGGATAGTGTGGCAGCAAGAGACTTAGGCTCAATTCTAATTCAGCCTCAGATGAAAGATTTTCATAAAGTCTGCAGATATCAACTGCTATTTCTAGTTCTTCAAAATTCCTGCTGCTGCCTAGATTGCATTTACTGTCCTTTTCCCTGGGTGGGGCCAGAGCTGGCTGCCATATTTTTCAAACTTCTGTGGATATTTAAGTTTCTAGGGCTCTGGTTAGAATGCAGATACTGATTAATGGATTTGGCATGGGGCCAGAGTTTCTACCTTTATGACAAGTGATGCCAGTGCCTGCTGCTCCACATTTTTAATTTCAGATAGCAAATTAATTTTTTGAAAAGTTCTTAGAATAATTCTTTCAATCAGTATAGTTTATTTACTGATCTTAAAAAGAGATTCAGTTACAGACAATTTTTTCAAAAGTATCAGTTACATTACATTGCTTTAATTAGCTGCTTGATATAGTTCATATCACAGATACACTGAAATCAGCAATGTGTTTTAATCTTTTTAAAAAGGGTTCTAGCATGAACAGAGATATCATGGTATAGCAGAAAATAAACAAATGAAAACTCTAGACTTGGTAATCATGAGACCAAGGTGCTAATCAGGTCTGTAACTAATTGGTTATGATTTAAATTATCTAATTCTTGGTTTCTTATTCTGAAGAAGTAGGAGTTGAATGAGCTGCATGATTTTTCTGGATTGCTCCAACTATAAACTGCTATAGTTTTAAAATTTTCATAATTACAGTAGTTTCGAAATAGCTCACATATGAGAGTTTAGATCATCTATACATAAGTATCAAAGGGCAGAGTTGAATCCAGGCAATTATCTCAATCATTGAGAAATATAATGAGAATTTTCAGTTGGGTTATTGGTATTAAATGATCAAATTTACTGGAAATAGATCTGTTCACCTTTTATCCTTCTAGTCATGGTCATATATACTATTAAATTGGAGGTAAATAAAAAGAAAATTTGCAATAAGAAAAACCATGTATTGTGAATATTTTAATTCACAATGTAACCTAACCTCACATTCCTCATTACAACTACCATAAAAGCACAAAATTGAAAAGTTATTTGTATTTTAAATTAAGTTGTTTGAACTACTTGAAATGATGAGGTTAGAATATAAGTTTTTAGAGACTTCTCTGATTCCTGAAACTTACTTATTTACAAAATGGCATCAGAGATCAGATCAGATCAGTCGCTCAGTCGTGTCCGACTCTTTGCGACCCCATGAACCGCAGCACGCCAGGCCTCCCTGTCCATCACCAGCTCCCGGAGGTCACTCAAATTCATGTCCATAGAGTCAGTGATGCCATCCAGCCATCTCATCCTCTGTCGTCCCCTTCTCCTCCTGCCCTCAATCCCTCCCAGCATCAGAGTCTTCTCCAATGAGTCAACTCTTCGCATGAGGTGGCCAAAATACTGGAGTTTCAGCTTTAGCATCATTCCTTCCAAAGAAATTCCAGGATTGATCTCCTTCAGAATGGACTGGTTGGATCTTCTTGCAGTCCAAGGGACTCTCAAGAGTCTTCTCCAACACCACAGTTCAAAAGCATCAATTCTTCGGCGTTCAGCCTTCCTCACAGTCCAGCTCTCACATCCATACATGACCACAGGAAAGACCATAGCCTTGACTAGGCGAACCTTTGTTGGTAAAGTAATGTCTCTGCTTTTGAATATGCTATCTAGGTTGGTCATAACTTTCCTTCCAAGGAGTAAGCGTCTTTTAATTTCATGGCTGCAGTCACCATCTGCAGTGATTTTGGAGCCCAGAAAAAGAAAGTCTGACACTGTTTCCACTGTTTCCCCATCTATTTCCCATGCAGTGATGGGACCAGATGCCATGATCTTCGTTTTCTGAATGTTGAGCTTTAAGCCAACCTTTTCACTCTCCACTTTCACTTTCATCAAGAGGCTTTTTAGCCCCTCTTCACTTTCTGCCATAAGAGTGGTGTCATCTGCATATCTGAGGTTATTGATATTTCTCCCGGCAATCTTGATTCCAACTTGTGTTTCTTCCAGTCCAGCATTTCTCATGATGTACTCTGCATATAAGTTAAATAAACATGGTGACAATATGCAGCCTTGACGTACTCCTTTTCCTATTTGGAACCAGTCTGTTGTTCCATGACCAGTTCTAACTGTTGCTTCCTGACCTGCATACAGATTTCTCAAGAGGCAGATCAGGGGGTCTGGTATTCCCATCTCTTTAAGAATTTTCCATAGTTTATTGTGATCCACACAGTCAAAGGCTTTGGCATAGTCAATAAAGCAGAAATAGATGTTTTTCTGGAACTCTCTTGCTTTTTCCATGATCCAGCGGATGTTGGCAATTTGATCTCTGGTTCCTCTGCCTTTTCTAAAACCAGCTTGAACATCTGGAAGTTTACGGTTCACATATTGCTGAAGCCTGGCTTGGAGAATTTTGAGCATTACTTTACTAGCGTGTGAGATGAGTGCAATTGTTCGGTAGTTTGAGCACTCCTTGGCATTGCCTTTCTTTGGGATTGGGATGAAAACTGACCTTTTCCAGTCCTGTGGCCACTGCTGAGTTTTCCAAATTTGCTGGCATATTGAGTGCAGCACTTTCACAGTATCATCTTTCAGGACTTTGAATAGCTCCACTGGAATTCCATCACCTCCACTAGCTTTGTTCGTAGTGATGCTTTCTAAGGCCCATTTGACTTCACATTCCAAGATGTCTGGCTCTAGGTCAGTGATCACATCATCATGATTGTCTAGGTCTTGAAGCTCTTTTTTGTACAGTTCTTCTGTGTATTCTTGCCACCTCTACAAAATGGCATAAGCGTACATATTCATTAAATTAGTGGATTTTAAAGTTTATTGTCTTTTGAAAACTTTTCAAAAATTCAAATTCTGTAATGTCATCTTTGGGACATCATAGAAAATTTGTACTTTATACATTTTGAATATTTCATTTTATAGAATTGGAGATAGTGGAAATGATTAAATGATGCCATTTTATCTTCAGAGTGTTTTTGGAGGAAGATTGATGTTCTTTCCTGCAAAGGTAAATTGGCCTCATAATTTTAGCATGGTGAAATTTATGAAATCTATCAAAACCTTTTAACTTATATTTCTGTACGTCTGTATTAATGAATGATTCTCCATAACTTAAAATAGACTTTTTGTTTCATGCATTTATTATATGAAAGTCAAACACTAAATTAAGAAGGAAAAAGATAAAGCAAATTGGGCATGAAGATAAAGCAGATGTTTCTGATACTGTAAAGACCTCATAGAGCAAGTCACAGTTATGATGGCAGAGATTTGTCATTTCAGTCACTACTGTCCTCTCTTTCCTATGGTCTGTGCATCTCAGATTACTTTGTCCTAAATCTGATTCTCTTCTAGTTCCCACTGTGGTTTTCCTTTAGTTTTTCAACTCCTGAACCCCACTAAATTGTATCTGCCCTAGGTTCTTTATACTTTTGCTATACACATCTTACACAAGTATCTACAATTTGGTTACAAAATTGGACTCACATGAGAGCTTTAAAAATACTGGTACCTAAGTCCAACCCCTAGAGATTCTGATTTAATTGGTCTGAGTTGTGGCCTGAGCATTGGGATTTTAGAAAACTTTTCAGGTGACTAATGTGTAATCTTGAAACTGCTGAAATGTACTGGGAAGTCTACTTCTCTCTCCAGAATCACCATCTACTTAATGTCAAAATATTCTTCTAGGGAGATATTATATATACATTGTAGAAAAAAATAATATCAGAAAGGTTAAATGACTAGTGTGGGAGCAGAAAATAATTTTCCCTTTTACCCTTCAGAGTTCTTAGCTGAGACCCCTCTACTGAAAGATAGATTAACAAGAGAAAAACAGAAATTTATTAACTTGTATGCCTCATGCATACTTAGGAGATACTCTGGGGAAGAAAAAGATGACTCAAAGAAGATGCTTTAGAATTCAGGTTTAAATAGCATCTTAATAGGAAAAGCTTGGAGGGAGGGGAATGTAGGCCTTTTTATTGTTGTTCAGTTTTTCAGACATGTCCAACTCTTTGTGACCCCATGGACTGCAGCATGCCAGGCTTCCCGGTCCTTCACCATCTCCTGGAGCTTGCTCAAACTCATGTCGATTGAATCGGTGATGCCATCCAACCATCTTGTCCTCTGTTGTCCCCTTCTCCTCCTGCCCTCAATCTTTCCCATCATCAGGGTCTTTTCTAATGAGTTGATTCTTCACATCAGGTGGCCAAAGTATTGGAGGTCCAGCTTCAGCATCAGTCCTTTCAATGAATATTCAGGACTGATTCCCTTTAGGATTGACTGATTTGATCTCCCTGCAGTCCAAGGGACTCTCAAGAGTCTTCTCCAACACCACAGTTCAAAAGCATCAATTCTTCAGTGCTCAGCATTCTTTCCGGTCCACATCCATACATGACTACTGGAAAAGCCATAGCTTTGCCTATAAAGACCTTTGTCAGCAAAGTGATGTCTCTGCATTTTGATATGCTGTCTAGTTTTGTCATAGCTTTTTTCCAAGCAGCAAGCATCTTTCCACTTATGGCTGCAGTCACCATCTGCAGTGGTTTTGTAGCCTGAGAAAATAAAGTTTGTCACTATTTCCATTTTTTTCCCCATCTTTTGCTGTGAAGTGATGGGACAAGATGCCATGATCTTAGCTTTTTGAATGCTAGTCTAAAGCAAGTGTTTTCACTCTCCTCTTTCATCTTCATCAAGAGGCTCTTTAGTTCCTCTTTACTTTCTGCCATTAAGGTGGTATCATATGCATTATTTGAGGTTATTGATATTTCTCCCTGCAATCTTTTTCCAGCTTGAGCTTCACTGAGCTCTGTATTTTGCATTAACTTACTCTGTGTATATGTTAAATAACAGGGTGACAATATACAATCTTGACGTACTTCTTTCCCAATTTGGAACCAGTCCATTGTTCCATGTCCAGTTCTAACAGTTGCTTCTTAACCTGTATACAGGTTTCTCAGAAAGCAGGTAAGATGGTCTGGTATTCCCATCTTTAAGAATTTTCCACAGCTTGTTGTGATCCACATAGCCAAAGGCTTTAGCACAGTCAATGAAGCAGAAGTAGATGTTTTTATGGAATTCTCTTGCTTTTTCTATGATCCAGTGGATGTTGGCAATTTGATCTCTGGTTCCTCTGTCTTTTATAAATCCAGCTTGCATATCTGGAAGTTCTCAGTTCATGTCCTGTTGAAGCCTAGCTTGAAGGATCTTAAGCATGACCTTGCAAGCATGTGAAATGAGTGCAATTGTGCAGTAGTTTGAACATTGTTTGGCATTTCCCTTCTTTGTGATTGGAATGAAAACTGACCTTTTCCAGTCCTGTTGCCACTGCTGAGTTTTCCAAATTTGCTGGCATATTGAGTGCAGCACTTTAACAGCATCATCTTTTATGTATGTCTGATAAAAATCCCTTAGTCTACATAAACAATTATGAACACTGTTTTCCTGGGTTTAAGATGAATTGACTGAGTGATTAATGATATAGTTTTGCTCAATTGCATGATCAAAAGTTTATATTGACTCTCCTGAAGAGTCTTTATTTGAAAAATATAGTACTAGAAAAGAAGTGTCAAATTAATTTTGACACTTACTTATATACTTATCAAAATATATCAAATAGATTTATCTCTTTATACAAATGATATTGTTTGCATAAGTTGTTTTTTGTCTTACATGCAATATTATGACTCGTATCTTGATAGAATAGCAAATATTTATGTTTTATAAAATCAGGATCCTAAATAATTTGCTTTTTATCATTTTCAATATTTCTAAAAATTGCTAGCCACAAACAAGTTTAAAATTATTTTTATACCTGCCAGAGGAAATAATTCTCAATGAAATTGAATCAGCTTAAAATACAACAGAGGGCATATACCTATCATATAAAAACAACTGCAATTAAAGTGCCACTAGTTTAGACTGCTCTGCAGATGGTTAGGAACAGATTTCATTTGGGAAGTGAGCACAAGAGACATTAGGACTATTCATGAATGTGTGAGCTTTGCAGTTGTATACAGCTTCTGCTTTTCTCTTCTGCATTCCAGGTACATGTTTATACCTGCCTACCAATATCCTACAGGCCCCTCACCCTCAGCATTTAGAAAATTCTTTGTAATCTCTCTTCTGTCAACCCAGGCTGGATCATTTATTAGTAATGGTGGCCAGAGCCAGGAGACCATTAGGTCAGACTGATGCAACATCACAGCTGTCTCTTAAATTCCTCTTCTCTTCATTCCTGTGTCCACTCTTCTCACATTGAGTATTCCGGGTGACCCTGAGCTTGTCTCCCTGCCTTTGATCTCCTCTGCCCTCCAGTATTTCCTTTATACTGTTGTCCAGAATTATTGTTATGATGTATAGATCTAGTCTGGCTCTAGGTCAGTGATCACATCATCATGATTATCTGGGTCGTGAAGCTCTTTTTTGTACAGTTCTTCTGTGTATTCTTGCCACCTCTTCTTAATATCTTCTGCTTCTGTTAGGTCCACACCATCTCTGTCCTTTATTGTGCCCATCTTTGCATGAAATGTTCCTTTGGTATCTCTGATTTTCTTGAAGAGATCCCTAGTCTTTCGCATTCTGTTGTTTTCCTCTATTTCTTTGCATTGATCACTGAAGAAGGCTTTCTTATCTCTTCTTGCTATTCTTGCTATTCACTGACCTAGAGCCAGACATCTTGGAATGTGAAGTCAAATGGGCCTTAGAAAGCATCACTACGAACAAAGCTAGTGGAGGTGATGGAATTCCAGTGGAGCTATTCCAAGTCCTGAATGATGATGCTGTGAAAGTGCTACACTCAATATGCCAGCAAATTTGGAAAACTCAGCAGTGGCCACAAGATTGGAAAAGGTCAGTTTTCATCCCAATCCCAAAGAAAGGCAATGCCAAGGAGTGCTCAAACTACCGCACAATTGCACTCATCTCACACGCTAGTAAAGTAATGCTCAAAATTCTCCAAGCCAGGCTTCAGCAATATGTGAACCGTGAACTTCCTGATGTTCAAGCTGGTTTTAGAAAAGGCAGAGGAACCAGAGATCAAATTGCCAACATCTGCTGGATCATGGAAAAAGCAAGAGAGTTCCAGAAAAACATCTATTTCTGCTTTATTGACTATGCCAAAGCCTTTGACTGTGTGGATCACAATAAACTATGGAAAATTCTGAAAGAGATGGGAATACCAGACCACCTGATCTGCCTCTTAAGAAATCTGTATGCAGGTCAGGAAGCAACAGTTAGAACTGGTCATGGAACAACAGACTGGTTCCAAATAGGAAAAGGAGTACGTCAAGGCTGCATATTGTCACCATGTTTATTTAACTTATATGCAGAGTACATCATGAGAAATGCTGGACTGGAAGAAACACAAGTTGGAATCAAGATTGCCGGGAGAAATATCAATAACCTCAGATATGCAGATGACACCACTCTTATGGCAGAAAGTGAAGAGGGGCTAAAAGCCTCTTGATGAAAGTGAAAGTGGAGAGTGAAAAGGTTGTCTTAAAGCTCAACATTCAGAAAACGAAGATCATGGCATCTGGTCCCATCACTGCATGGGAAATAGATGGGGAAACAGTGGAAACAGTGTCAGACTTTGTTTTTCTGGGCTCCAAAATCACTGCAGATGGTGACTGCAGCCATGAAATTAAAAGACGCTTGCTCCTTGGAAGGAAAGTTATGACCAACCTAGATAGCATATTCCAAAGCAGAGACATTACTTTACCAACAAAGGTTCGCCTAGTCAAGGCTATGGTCTTTCCTGTGGTCATGTATGGATGTGAGAGCTGGACTGTGAAGAAGGCTGAGCGCCGAAGAATTGATGCTTTTGAAATGTGGTGTTGGAGAAGACTCTTGAGAGTCCCTTGGACTGCAAGGAGATCCAACCAGTCCATTCTGAAGGAGATCAATCCTGGAATTTCTTTAGAAGGAATGATGCTAAAGCTGAAACTCCAGTATTTTGGCCACCTCATGCGAAGAGTTGACTCATTGGAGAAGACTCTGATGCTGGGATGGATTGAGGGCAGGAGGAGAAGGGGACGACAGAGGATGAGATGGCTGGATGGCATCACTGACTCGATGGATGCGAGTCTGAGTGACCTCCGGGAGCTGGTGATGGACAGGGAGGCCTGGCGTGCTGCGGTTCATGGGGTCGCGGAGAGTCGGACAGGACTGAGCGACTGATCTGATCTGATAGATCTAGTCATGATTGTTTGAAATTTTTTGGTGGGTGAAAAAATAATGAAAGAATCCCACAAACTTTTGGCCTCAAACTACCTGTTTTCATTTTCTACCCTAGCCACACTTTTCAAACTCACATTTGGCTTTTCTCCCCCTCCTAATTTGTATTCTCCTCCAATTCTTCACTGCTTTGTGCACTAGAAACTAAACTTTTTATGTACTGCACCTTCTCATCTCTCCTCCTATATTTTTTATATCTCTCTTTCCTGTACAGGCTATAGTTAATTGTGGACTTAAGTTCAGCCTTGCCCTCTTTTTTTTTTTTTTTTTCACCTCTAATAACTCCCTCAGAGAGAGTTCGTTTGCTCTCGAAGCTTCAACTGCCACCTGTGCTTACCATGTTTCCTCAACCCAGAGCATGCAGCCTACAGCTGCTGACATAACCTTTCAAAACATCATTTTGGACAAGTTATTTTCCTCTTCATGAAGCTATAATGATTTTTTTTTTTTTATTGCTCATGTGTATATAAATGGATAGGGCTAATTTAAATGCCTCCTTCATAACTGTAGCTTATATGACATTTCTGTAGATGACTTCTCTTTTTTGTGGGACCTCTTCTCAAACATCCCCTCTATTTTTGTGTATTCTATTTATTTTTCTTTATTCACATTACCTCAGCCCTGGTCTTATTCATATCATGTTGTTAATTTTCTTTTCTGTGACTTTTCCTTTTGGTCTCTCACCTAGAATATCATTCCCAATTTTCTTTTAATCTGCAGGTGTCATTAAATACAAGACACAGATTGTTGTTCTTTAGTCCCTCAGTTGTATCTGACTGCTCTCCCATGCCTGCAGCATACCAGGCTTCCCTATTCTTCACTGTCTCCCAGAGTTTGCTCAAACTCTTGCCCATGGAATCAGTGATACAACCCAACCATCTCATCCTCTGTCATCCCCTTCTCCTCTTGCTTTGAATCTTCCCAGTATCTGGGTCTTTCCAATGAGTTGGCTCTTCGCATCAGGTGGCCAAACTATTGGAGCTTCAGGATCAGTCCTTCCAATGAATATTCAGAATTGATTTCCTTTAGGATTGACTGATCTGAACTCCTTGCTATCCAAGGGACTCCCAAGAGTTTTCTCCAACACCACAGTTCAAAAGCACCAGTTTCTCAGCTCAGCCTTCTTTATGGTCCAACTCTCATATCCATACATGACTACTGGAAAAACCATAGCTTTGACTAATAGACCTTTGTCAGCAAAGTGATGTCTCTGCATTTTAATATGCTGTCTAGGTTTGTCATAGCTTTTCTTTCAAGGAGCAAGTGTCTTTTAATTTCATGGCTGCAGTTACCATTGGCAGTGATTTTGGAGCCCAAGAAAATTAAATCTGTCACTGTTTCCATTGTTTCCCCATCTGTTTGCCAGGAATGATGGGACCAGATACCATGATCTTTGTTTTTTAAATGTTGACTTTTAAGCCAGCTTTTTCACTCTCCTTTTTACCTTCATCAAGAGGCTCTTTAATTCCTCTTTGTTTTCTCCCATTAGAGTAGTGTCATCTGCATACATGAGGTTAGTGATATGTTTTCGGCAATTTTGATTCCAGCTTGAGCTACATCCAGCCAGACATTTCACATTTTGTGCTTTGGTATAGGTTAAATAAGCAGGGTGACATTATACAGGCTTGACATATTCCTTTCCCAGTTTGGAACCAGTCTGTTGTTCCATGTGCAGTTCTAAATGTTGCTTCTTGACCTATATGCAAATTTCTCAGGAGGCAGGTAAGGTGGTCTGGTATTACCATCTCTATAAGAATTTTCCTGTTTGTTGTGATACACATAGCCAACAGCTTTAGCATAGTCAATGAAGCAGAAGTAGATATTTTTCTAGAATCCCCTTGCTTTTCTATGATCCAACAGATGTTGGAAATTTGATTTCTGATTCCTCTCCCTTTCCTAAATCTATTTTGTACGTTTGAAATTTTTTGGTTCACATCCAATTGAAGCCTAGCTTGAAAGATTTTTATGTTACCTTGCTAGCATGTGAAATGAGTGCAGTTGTGCAGTAGTTTGAACATTCTTTGGCATTGCTCTTCTTTGGGATTGGAATGAAAACTGACATACATTTTCCAGTCCTGTAGCCATTGCTGAGTTTTCCATATTTGTTGGCTATATTGAGTGCAGCACTTTAACAGCATCATCTTTTAGGATTTCAAATAGCTCAGCTGGAATTCCATCACTTCCCTCAGCTTTGTTTATAGTCATGCTTCCTATGGCCCACTTGACTTCACCCTCCAGAATGTCTGGCTCTAGGAAAGGGATCTATCACACCATTGTGGTTATCTGGGTCATGAAGATCTGTTTTGTTCAGTTCTTCTGTGTATTCTTGCCGCCTCTTAATATCTTCTGCTTCAGTTAGGTCCATACCATTTCTGTCCTTTACTGTGAAATGTTCCCTTGGTGTCTCCAATTTTCTTGAAGAGGTCTCTAGTCTTTCCCATTCTGTTGTTTTTCTCTATTTCTTTGCACTGATCACTTCGGAAGGCTTTCTTATCTTTCCTTGTTCTTTGGAACTCTGCATTCAGATGGGTATGTTTTGCCTTTTCTCCTTTGCCTTTTGCTTCTCTTCTTTTCGCAGATATTTATAAGGGCTCCTCAGAGAACCATTTTGCCCTTTTTTTCTTTTACTTGGGCATAATTTATATCACAGTCTCCTGTACAATGTTATGAACCTCTGTCCATAGTTCTTCTGGTACTCTGTCTATCAGATCTAATCTCTTGAATCTACACTTCTACTTCCAAATAGTAAGGGATTTGATTTAGGTCATACCTGAATGGCCTAGTGGTTTTCCATAATTTCTTCAATTTAAGTCTGAATTTTGCAATAAGACCCATATGGGATCTGCTTATTCTGTGAAACTGTTTTTGACTAACTCTACTTTTCTCCTGTAACTCTTTTTGAATTTATCTTCTGCTTTTAAAATGTGTTATCATATTTCTTCTTGTTTTTTAATTAGATCAACCTAGATAGCATATTCAAAAGCAGAGACATTACTTTGCCAACAAAGGTCTGTCTAGTCAAGGCTATGGTTTTTCCAGTGGTCATGTATGGATGTGAGAGTTGGACTGTGAAGAAAGCTGAGTGCTGAAGAATTGATGCTTTTGAACTGTGATGTTGGAGAAGACTCTTGAGAGTCCCTTGGACTGCAAGGAGATCCAGTCAGTCCATTCTAAAGGAGATATGTCCTGGGTGTTCACTGGAAGGACTTTGGCTACCTCGTGCAAAGAGTTGATTCATTGGAAAAGACCCTGATGCTGGGAGGGATTGGGGGCAGGAGGAGAAGGGACGACAGAGGATGAGATCGTTGGATGGCATCACTGACTCAATGGACATGATGTTGAGTGAACTCCAGGAGTTTTTGATGAACATGGACGCCTGGCATGCTGCGATTCATGGGGTCACAAAGAGTTGGACATGACTAAGTGACTGAACTGAACAAATCTGTTATGATCATGTTATTTATGTCTTTTTTTTGGATCCTTAGTATGTACGACATGAGAGATAGATACTTAATTGAAGCTTTCTAGAAGGGTATGTGAATAATAATTAACTCTTACTATTTATTAGGTGCCAAGAATTATATAAAGTATTTTACATGAGTCATCTCATTTATTTTTCAGAAACCTCCTCTGAAGTGGTACTATTATCACTCTTCTATTACCTATAGGGAAACTAAGACACGAGGAGGTAAAACGTTTTTTGTAAGGTCATATGGCCGATGAGTAGAGATGCTGGAGTACATAATCACTTACTCAGTTTGGAAAATATGACTTAAAAGAGCAATATAACATCCCACTGATGATTAAATCTTCTCAGGAAATTACTTGTTCAGGACGAGCACCTTCTAGCTCCAAAAGTTTTACCACCAACTTTGACACCACAAAATAATAAAGCAGAAGCACTGGGAAAGAACTGCTTTCATTAGACATGGATTTGTGTTTAGCACTTGACTCATGATTGAGGATTAACTGTCTCACTGAGCTCTAATTTTTTATGAAACCATCTAAGCTATATTGGTCAAGAGAGGATTGTAGACAGTTTGACTGTTCTTTACCCATTTGCCATAATTTCAGATCTCAAGGAAGATTCTATTTAGTTTGTAGAAAGTGAGAAATGAGAGTAAAATCATTGTTATTTATAATAGTAATGTTTACCAGTGTACTGAGTTCAATCAAGTGTCTCCTAACTTTAGAAGTTTATTATGAGCATTAGACTTCAATTAGTTCATATATATCACTATTTCCAATATTAATCAAACTTTGACTATCAAATACAGTTCTAAATGCATTATCTGCTGTTGTGATTGGTCTTCCTCCTATATTTCTAGCCATTGCTCAACCCAAGCTAATGAACTTTTTATATGGCAACTGATTCTAATCCTTTTCTCCCAATAGTGAAAGAAATGTATAAAGAAAAGGACACACTTTTGCCTGGTGACTATTCCAAGATAACATCCTGAGCTTGCTTTGATGTTTTGTCTGAAAATATAAAGTTAGGAAACAATTCTCATCATGAAACAGAAGAAAACTCTATCGCTTAAATAAATCTGAAGAGGATTGTGCTCAAGTTCACAGATCATAGAATTTGAAGGACAGAAGACAAAAGAAAACATATAAACAGTGTATTTAGAATTTATTTTTTAAGTAATGAGTAATAGAACTCACAGCTTGGATTTGTCCATCATAGCACCAAATCAAGCTCTGCCAAGGGTTTTTGAGAGACCTTGCTTCACTTAGCAAGTTGATTACAGTCTACATTTAAAAAGACTCCTGGGATATGGGGCAGCTGAGCTAATATGAGCCTTTGGGAGTGATTCACAATAACTGTTAAGAGCTAAATTTCGTAGAACAAATTATGTACAACATTGACAGAGAAAATAGTTGCAAGGTGGTCCAAAGAAGCAGTTTTACCATACAAAAGGAAGGACATATTTAATATGTGTTTGCATATGTACCCATGGGGAAATCATTAGAATTTTAAAAATGTTAATAGCATTCAAATGTGTCTTTTCTATTCTTAAAGAATGGTGAAGTCAGGATTATTTAGTTACGGCTTAAACTCTAAATCTGGTAGTCTTAGATTTATTTTCTAACTGCTTGATTTTATTCACCTTCTTAAATACTATGTGTTTTTATGTTAGTTTATCCAAAACATTCTAAGCCAGTATCTATTGCAGTGTTTTACCCTCCTATGAGCTTTAGATTTATTTTTAGCCATGTTAAATTTACATTAAAATATTTCCCTCTACCTAGCATTACATCACATTATATTGTTGAAGACTATTTTTCTTTATTTTTTTTTCAAAGAGTGAGATCCTTATTTCTGACACATTTCTAAAATGTGTTACGAGACACAATGTGGGTTGTTTTTTTTTTTAAAAAAACACGATAGTTTTCATCATCCGGGATTTCTTGCCTTATATTCGTTGGTTGTATTTTTTGGCTGCTTTAGATTTGCTTATATTAAAGTAATTTTGAAGATTAGTCATAAAGATATATAACTAATTAATGGATTTCAATGAGCTTATCTCAAAACAATGCAAATCATTCATCAAATCCTCAATATGATATTCAAAGAATAATTTCACCTTGCACACTTAATTGATCTTTATAACAATTTGTTCTAAGGTCTGGCTTCAAGTTTTCATTTAGTATACATAAAATAAGAAGGTTTTCCCTGGTATTCTTGTGTCAACTTCACTAAAGCAGGAACAGTGGAATAGAGGCTGCCTGTTCAGAACTACAAAATGCGAGCTGGCATTCAACATTTTGTGGTCTGTCATGCATGTCAGTTAAATGACAGAAATGCCCTAGATGTCCTGTAGCACATTGAGAAGGTTCCATATTCTAACTAACACAATTTTGGTGCACCCTAGGTGACTTTGAGTTGAAAATCCTAAATTTGACATTCTTGTCAGTTCATTGACATTTACCAAAAAATGTAGTCAGGCCTGTTACATTATGTTAAAACTAGATATTCTGTTACAAATTCAGTTTTTACCTAGAAAACATTGCTGTTACTCAATGGTGAAAACATTAAAGATGAGCTATATTGTTTACTGGACCATCTACTTCTGCATATCTTCATATATTTACTGTTATAGCAGATTTTTCTAAAAGCATTTACAGTCAGATTTTTACATAAATTATGGTTTGTACACCATATGAATGCATTACTCTGCAATCATTAAAAATATAGTTATAGATTTATATAGGTTGTCATGAAAAGTTGCCCAAGATGTATTGTTGAGTGGAAAAGCTAGTTGCAAAACAGTTTAAATGGCACGATCCATTTTATTTCAAACAGACATACATATGCACATGTACACACAAACACACACTTATTGTATTAGGGAAGTTGTATTTGAGAGATGGAAGAATAGAAAGAATTTAAAATTGTCATCTTACAATTTGCTGTACTGTAAAAATTCAGTGGTAACTATTAAAGTGAGTTTATACCTAATAAATATTTAACTATGTTTAATTATTAACTTTAGGCATAATAATAAAATAAATAATATATTAACAATATATTTAATGTTAATTAAGTATATTCTATAAAATATATAGTACAATGAAAATATTAACTATTTTTTATGTGCCCACATGGATGTTAATAACTAAATTAGTGGTGGACAGCTATAAGGAGGTTAGGGGACAGCTATAAGGCAGGTTAGGAGAGCAAGGCTAGGATGAGTAATGTATTTAACTTGAAAGTGATTCCTGGTTCTCTAGTTTTCTGAGTTGAATGCAATGACTGTGAAGTCAGGACAAAAGCAGCAGAAAGTATTTGCAAATACACGGTTGCAATTTCTTAGATATTGTACATAATGAAAGGAAACGGAGGTGGGGAGGATTCTGGCCAAACAGCTAAGAAAGAGAGCAGTGTGTTTACCAGAAAGAAACTGGAAAACGGCAACTTAGAGCAAAAGAGCACAGGATCACCTTGAGGGTGCACAAAGGTTATAGCCAGTAACTCAGAGACAGGAGCTAGATGGCATGTTTTGTTATTCACTTCTTCTTAAGAGAACAGGATTGTGTGGATAAAGACACATAGACCAGTTTAAGCAGGACCCATGAAAGACAGAGGGAGAATTTATGTAATAGAGCCACAAGACTAAAAAGTCCAAGGCCCCTACATTATACAGTTCCAGCTGCCACCATTAACATCCTTATATATGGCACCTCTAGAGCTGTGCAGTACACAACTGTTCAATGGTCCACACTGTCCTGAAAGAGATCGTCATGATTTGATCAGAAAATTGTTTTTTCAGAGAAAAATACCAGTATTTTTTACTTGCTTTTAGAGATGCTGTGGCTCATACCACAGACTATGGTGGAGAGAGCTTTAATAAGCACTGTGTCTAGCCTGTTCCCGGAATTCAGTAAATTAATGGATGATTAAGTGATTTTGTTCCACTCAAAGGGGATGAGATGGGGCATTGAAGTGAAAACTGTAGAGATCACTATTTTAAAGATACTAGTAGAGAAACATTAAATGAGTTATGTGGCTTCTGTATAGTTCCTCATTTTTAAGGTTAAGAAAGACATGGGCCCAAATAAAAACTTAAAAGGTTCATGATAAAAAGAATAATTAAAGGTACTGGAAGCAATCATTGCAGAATAGAAGTCTGACAAATGTGCCAAGAGATGAGACCCAGAGTGTAGGTAGAGAAATTCTCTATAGAAAAGAAACCATCTGTGTCTCTGAGATGGCTCAGTTAGGAGTTTCTTAACTGCATTGTAGTCAGCTAAAGAATCCACCTGCAGTGCAGGAGACATGGGTTTGATCCCTGGGTGGGGAAGAATCCCTGGAGAAGGAAATGGCAACTCACTCCAGTGTTCTTGCCTGGGAAGACCCCTGGACAGAGGTGCCTGGTCGGCTATAGTCCATGGGGTTACAAATTGTTGGACACAACTGGATGACTGTGCACACACATGATTAAAGTGAATGCTATACAATTAATAATAAATCTCTCAGGATGTCACCAATCAGATTTATAATTGCATTAAAAGACTGATTTTCACGGTAGATATTATGAAAATATCTTCTCTACATAGTCAATACTTTGGATAGAGAAAAATGTTACAAAATAACTGTTTTATTGTTGGCTTTCCAGCTATTTAATTTCATCTTAGAATGACTCTTAACTTCCTGTGTCTCAAACTACTTTGATAACGTGATGAAAACTATGGCATCTCTAGTCAGGGGGAAAAAAAAAATCAGACACACAAACATCTGGACACCAGGTGAATTAGCAATGAGAATTCCTGTTACTTTTTCATCGTCTTCCTTAAATTCTCTTTGTCTGCTTTGGACCAGTCAGTGCTAAAGAATTAGAAGACACTCCATGAAAGGATCCACAAAGATCATCACAAAAGAGTTTAGTCTTGCTGATTTTTTAAAATGTAGAATTTATTTGATTAATGATTGCTTCACAAGCCATAAGTCACAGTGGCCTGCAACTTGATGATTTATAGTCGTAGTTTCATTCTTTACTACAAGTATGACAGGCTTTTCTTAAAGTAATGATAATTGTGATTTATATGACAAGATGGAGGCTGACATATTTTAGCAGGAAAGGATCTGACTATTCTATTTCTGTACTCAGCCCCCTACAGCAAGCAGATACTAAAGCTTACAAAGATAAGAGTATTCTATATTACATATGAGTTGATTTAACAGGATTATTTTGAGATTGGCAAATCTAAAATTTGTCCTGTCTTAATTACTATCGTTTGTAGTTCTTGGTGTTGGATTCATTTTATTTCATGAGTTTGATTTGAGTTTTTTCTTCTGATTCCATATGATTCTGTACAATTTCTAAAATATTTTATGATATGTGTATGTGTGTATTAGTGTGCTTCTGAGCTTGTATTAGGGATTGGCTTGGAGTTAGTATACCTGGATTCTAGTTCTATGCTGCTGCTGCTGCTACTGCTGCTGCTAAGTCGCTTCAGTTGTGTCCGACTCTGTGCGACCCCATAGACGGCAGCCCACCAGGCTCCCCGGTCCCTGGGATTCTCCAGGCAAGAACAGTGGAGTGGGTTGCCATTTCCTTCTCCAATGCATGAAAGGGAAAAGTGAAAGTGAAGTCGCTCAGTCATGTCCGACTCTTAGCGACCCCATGGACTTGGCCCACCAGGGTCCTCCGTCCATGGGATTTTCCAGGCAAGAGTACTGGGGTAGGGTGCCATTGCCTTCCCCAGTTCTATGCTAGGTTTTACCAAAAAAATTTTTTTCTTGTGATTAGAACTCTTAGGGCTTACTCTTTTAACAGTCTTCATATATAATATATGGCAGTGTTAATTGTACTAATTATGTTATAATTACATCCCTGCTACTTATTTATCTTATGACTGGAAGTTTGTATCTTTTGATCACCTACATCCAGTTCCCCCTCTACCCATTCACCACCTCTGGTAGCCATAAATCTGATCTTTTCTTCTATGAGTTTGTTTTTAGAGTATAATTGACCAAAGAACTATGTTAACTTCTGGTATACAACTTATGTGATTTGATATTTCTATATATTACAAAATGGTCACCACAATTACTTTTGTTACTATCTGTAAACAAAAACAAAAATGCTACATTAGTAATGACTTTATTGACTATATTCCCCATACTGTATGGCACCCCACTCCACTACTCTTGCCTGGAAAATCCCATGGACGGAGGAGCCTGGTGGGCCAAGTCCATGGGGTCGCTAAGAGTCGGACATGACTGAGCGACTTCACTTTCACTTTTCCCTTTCATGCATTGGAGAAGGAAATGGCAACCCACTCCAGTGTTCTTGCCTGAAGAATCCCAGGGACAGGGGAGCCTGGTAGGCTACCGTCTATGGGGTCACACAGAGTCGGACACGACTGAAGTGACTTAGCATAGCATAGCATAGGTATATATCTCTGTGTTTTTTGTTAGGATATATATTTTATCTTCTATATGGCACTTTAGTTGCTAAATTGTGTCCAACTCTTGTGACTGCATGGACTGTAGCCTGCCAGGCTTTTCTGTCCATGGGGTTCTCCAGGCAAGAATACTGAGGTGGGTTGCTATTTCCTTCTCCAGGGGATCTTCCTGACCCAGGGATCGAACCCAGGTCTCCTGCATTGCAGGCAGATTCTTTACTGACTGAACTATGAGGGAAGCCCAGTAATCATAGCTAATTTGAAATCATAGACATTTAACCCAGGAAGTAAAATAATTCCTTAAATCATATAGCATATCCATTGCTAAGCGCTTTCACTGGTAAGATTGAGTAGGTAATACATACTTGGTATAGAAGGCAGGATAACGGCCTCCCAAAGATGCCTACATCCTTCCTAACCTGTGGGATCTGTGAATATACTGTGTTCCTTGGCACTTTGCAGGTGTGATTAAGGTGAGGACCTTGTGATGAGGAGACTATCCTGGAATATCCAGGTGGACCAAACCTAATCACATGGGCCTTTAAAATCAAAGAGCCTTCCCTAGCTGGGTTCAGAAGATAGGAAGATGTAACAACAGAATAGTCAGAGAGGTGCAGTGTTGCTGACTTTGAAGATAGAGGAAGGGGGCCAAGAGCCAAAATATGTAGGCAGCTTGTAGAAGCTGGAAACTGCATCAAAGAAATTCTTCTCTTTAGCCTCCAGCACGGAATGCAATCCTGCTGATGCTTTGATTTTAATCCAGTGAGAAATATGTCAGACTTAGAACCTGCAGAACTCTAACATAATAAATCTTTGTTGTTTTGAGCCATTAATTGTGTGGTAATTTTTTATGACAACAGTAGAAAACCAAAACACTGAGAAATAAGTTTAGACCAAAAGGGTAGACTTTTAAAAAGATTGATAGAGATATATAGTGTGGTAACATAAATTTCCAATGTTATTATATATAGAATGTTCCAAATGCATCGGTTAATGATGACTGCACTATAGACAAAAATATAGGGTTATTGTGATTAGCTTATTATGTGTGTTGACTCCCTATCCATTCTGAGACATAATTGAAATGGAGGTACTACATACAAAGATCACTAAGCACATGAAAATTTTTGAAATGTAATTGCTACCTCTAAGAAAAACTGAGCTTTGCACATGAATATAAATATAATAAATGGACACTACTTAGAACAGCAGAAAGCAATAATTATAATCATAAGGATGAAACAATCTCATTTGAATCCAGTTAAATGTATATTGGGAAAATGGAGGCTAGATTCAAAAGGTAGATGAAATATTTTTTGCTATAGAAAAAAATGAATATCTGGAGGTAGAATTATTGGATCGGCCTTAATATATAAATTTATGTAGAAATATATAGGAATGGGGATCTTGAGCCAACTGTGTGCATATATATATATGCATATATATTAATGTGAGTATGCATGTACATATGAAATATATATACTTAATTAATAATGTATGTTGTTTTAAAAATATATCAAATGATGCCAAAAGTCCTCACAGGGAAAATAGCAATCCCCTGCCACCCAGCTCTCTCCTACTGCTCTTGGCATCACCACTTCCACCTGCTTTAGCTCCTTCTTCTCATGTTAGCTTACGTACTTTTAGAAAATGTAGGTCTACCCCCACCAGTTCAACAACTTTGGAACTGAAGTTCTACCACATGTGATGAAGATTGTACCTGTCTTTCCACTCCCTGTTAGTGGATTCAAGGTGGATCTTCCCTACCTCCACTTATTAACAGAATATTCTGAACTAAGTTGTCCCTCTCAGTATTGAATTTCTCAGTATAAGCTCATAAGTTTTCCAGACATTTGTTAAATAACTGCTGGTTATACCTCCCCACTGTCACAGGGGATTTGGGTGCTATTGTGACAACTAGGCAGCTTGCAATGAGGCTCTACGAGGTTTCCAGAGAGAATGAGGTAGTTGGTGAAGAAGCAGCAATAAGGCTGAACCTAGTGGGGCCCCAACCCGAAGACTGAGAATCAGTATTCAGTGAGACAAGAGAGGAGCCAGTGGAGAGTGGCAGGCATGAGTGGAGAGTGGTTTCAAGAAGGATGTATAGGTCAGCTACATTCAGTTTGAGTGGAAGATGAAGATGTGAACATTGCTTTCACAACTTGGAAGTTATGTGTGACCTTGGTGATAACAGTCTTGTAGCCAGTTGTTCTATTACAGTGAATTACAGTGGGCACACATCACATGGTGGTGTCAAGTTTCCCTTAAGCCCCTTGATATATTTAATAAAACATCCACCTAAACTTAACTTTTGTTTAAATTTTAGATGACATAAAAATTAACTTGTATGATTAGTTTCATCAGTTTAAAAACACATTAAGTTTCTCAAAATAAGAAATAAATACCTTGTGCTCTTCAGATACAGATACAGTTTCATTTTCATTTCAGAATATGGGTTTAATGTTCATTGACTATCTGTCACTCTCCTTGGTCCTGTGGGAAATACAGAATAGAAAACATTTATTCTAGAATATAAATTGTATCCATAAAAATCACTAAAATATCTAGCTAAACTTTGATACAAAGTAATAAGGGACCTACCTAGCTAGTCTGAACTATGCTGCCTGGAGCTCCCAAATTTATGTAGAAAGGATGATGAATGCCCTAGGGAAAGAAAGGTGGAAAGAGTTTAGTATCTTTTCTGTGACTACCCTACTGCTTGCTAGAGTTGGAGGAAGGAATGTAACTGATTGGTATCAATTGCCTACTATGTGTCACATACAAAGTTTCTTGCTTTCTGTGTAGTATCAATTTATCCTTATAACAAATCGAGGTGGTTACTTTGATTACCTCATATTACAAATGAGGAGAACTAAGATTAGACGGGGTTTACTTTAGTTCTTTCTTACTTTTTGAAAATGTGGCCCAGGTAGAAAATTGAGAAAACCCAACTTTGAAGTAAAGATACACTAACTTCTGTTAATGCCTATGACAAATCTTCCTTCCTTTTATAATTGCTGATATCCCAAGTCATTGTTCACACAGCTACAGTCTTTGGACATTCAAAATGTTTCTATTACAATATAGTAAGTTGTGTTTGTATAGCAGTTAAGAAACACAGAGGAGTAATTCAACCCATTTTTTTTTTTGTATAATCAACAATGGGAGTGAATATTAGTTTGCTTTATTGTATTATAAGTAATTTAGGAAAGTGTGTAGCTGTGTCTTTCACAAGTAATGTACTTAAAGGGCCATATCCTTATTTTTCTTATTGCTATTTTTAAAATGAAGCAATGAATTCTGTAGCTTTCCAACAGTTAGTCATTAAATTTAGGAATAGTTAGTAGGTCTGCCTTCTTCCTACTTTACATGTGAAACCTTTGTTGAATATTCAAAAGAACCTATAAAGTCTTAACAATTTAGTTAATCTTTACAATGCAATCTCAAAAATGACAGAATGATCTCTGTTCATTTCCAAGGCAAACCATTCAAAGTCACAGTAATCCAAATCTATGCCCCAACCAGTAACGCCAAAGAAGCTGAAGTTGAAAGGTTCTATGAAGACCTACAAGACCTTTTAGAACTAACACCCAAAAAAGATGTCCTTTTCATTATAGGGGACTGGAATGCAAAAGTAGGAAGTCAAGAAACACCTGGAGTAACAGGCAAATTTGGCCTTGGAATACGGAATGAAGCAGGGCAAAGACTAATAGAGTTTTGCCAAGAAAATGCACTGGTCATAGCAAATACCCTCTTCCAACAACACAAGAGAAGACTCTATACATGGACATCACCAGATGGTCAACACCGAAATCAGATTGATTATATTCTTTGCAGCCAAAGATGGAGAAGCTCTATACAATCAGCAAAAACAAGACCAGGAGCTGACTGTGGCTCGGACCATGAACTCCTTATTGCCAAATTCAGACTGAAATTGAAGAAAGTAGGGAAAACTACTAGACCATTCAGGTATGACCTAAATCAAATCCCTTATGATTATACAGTGGAAGTGAGAAATAGATTTAAGGGCCTAGATCTGATAGATAGAGTGCCTGAGGAACTATGGAATGAGGTTCGTGACATTGTACAGGAGACAGGGATCAAGACCATCCCCATGGAAAAGAAATGCAAAAAAGCAAAATGGCTGTCTGGGGAGGCCTTACAAATAGCTGTGAAAAGAAGAGAAGCGAAAAGCAAAGGAGAAAAGGAAAGATATAAACATCTAAATGCAGAGTTCCAAAGAATAGCAAGAAGAGATAAGAAAGCCTTCTTCAGTGATCAATGCAAAGAAATAGAGGAAAACAACAGAATGGGAAAGACTAGGGATCTCTTCAAGAAAATCAGAGATACCAAAGGAACATTTCATGCAAAGATGGGCACGATAAAGGACAGAGATGGTGTGGACCTAACAGAAGCAGAAGATATTAAGAAGAGGTGGCAAGAATACACAGAGGAACTGTACAAAAAAGAGCTTAAAGACCTAGATAATCATGATGATGTGATCACTGACCTAGAGCCAGACATCTTGGAATGTGAAGTCAAATGGGCCTTAGAAAGCATCATTACGAACAAAGCTAGTGGAGGTGATGGAATTCCAGTGGAGCTATTCCAAGTCCTGAATGATGATGCTGTGAAAGTGCTACACTCAATATGCCAGCAAATCTGGAAAACTCAGCAGTGGCTACAAGATTGGAAAAGGTCAGTTTTCATCCCAATCCCAAAGAAAGGCAATGCCAAGGAGTGCTCAATCTACTGAACAATTGCACTCATCTCACACGCTAGTAAAGTAATGCTCAAAATTCTCCAAGCCAGGCTTCAGCAATATGTGAACCGTGAACTTCCTGATGTTCAAGCTGGTTTTAGAAAAGGCAGAGGAACCAGAGATCAAATTGCCAACATCCGCTGGATCATGGAAAAAGCAAGAGAGTTCCAGAAAAACATCTATTTCTGCTTTATTGACTATGCCAAAGCCTTTGACTGTGTGGATCACAATAAACTATGGAAAATTCTGAAAGAGATGGGAATACCAGACCACCTGATCTGCCTCTTAAGAAATCTGTATGCAGGTCAGGAAACAACAGTTAGAACTGGTCATGGAACAACAGACTGGTTCCAAATAGGAAAAGGAGTACGTCAAGGCTGCATATTGTCACCATGTTTATTTAACTTATATGCAGAGTACATCATGAGAAATGCTGGACTGGAAGAAACAGAAGTTGGAATCAAGATTGCTGGGAGAAATATCAATAACCTCAGATATGCAGATGACACCACTCTTATGGCAGAAAGTGAAGAGGGGCTAAAAAGCCTCTTGATGAAAGTGAAAGTGGAGAGTGAAAAGGTTGGCTTAAAGCTCAACATTCAGAAAACGAAGATCATGGCATCTGGTCCCATCACTGCATGGGAAATAGATGGGGAAACAGTGGAAACAGTGTCAGACTTTGTTTTTCTGGGCTCCAAAATCACTGCAGATGGTGACTGCAGCCATGAAATTAAAAGACGCTTGCTCCTTGGAAGGAAAGTTATGACCAACCTAGATAGCATATTCAAAAGCAGAGACATTACTTTACCAACAAAGGTTCGCCTAGTCAAGGCTATGGTCTTTCCTGTGGTCATGTATGGATGTGAGAGCTGGACTGTGAAGAAGGCTGAGCACTGAAGAATTGATGCTTTTGACTGTGAAGAAGGCTGAGCACTGAAGAATTGATGCTTTTGGTGTTGGAGAAGACTCTTGAGAGTCCCTTGGACTGCAAGAAGATCCAACCAGTCCATTCTGAAGGAGATCAGTCCTGGAATTTCTTTAGAAGGAATGATGCTAAAGCTGAAACTCCAGTATTTTGGCCACCTCATGCGAAGAGTTGACTCATTGGAGAAGACTCTGATGCTGGGAGGGATTGAGGGCAGGAGGAGAAGGGGACGACAGAGGATGAGATGGCTGGATGGCATCACTGACTCGATGGATGCGAGTCTGAGTGACCTCCGGGAGCTGGTGATGGACAGGGAGGCCTGGTGTGCTGCGGTTCATGGGGTCGCAAAGAGTCGGACACGACTGAGCGACTAATCTGATCTGATCTGATGGTTAGATATGCTCTAATTTGGGGCTTCCCTTGTAGCTCAGCTGTTAAAGAATCCGCCTACAATACAGGAGACCCAGGTTTGATTCCTGGGTCAGGAAGATCCCCTGGGAAAGGGATAGGCGACCCACTCCAGTATTAGTGTTCATGGGCTTCCCTGGTGGCTTGGATGGTAAAGAATCTGCCTGCAATGAGGGACACCGGGTTTTGATCCTTGGGTTGGGAAGATCCCCTGGAGGAGGACATAGAAGCCCACTCCAGTATTCTTGCCTGGAGAATCCCCATGCATGGAGGAAGCTGGTGAGCCACAGTCCATGAAGTCGCAAAGAGTCAGACACAACTGAGCAACTAAGCACACACACACGTTTTAATATCCCACTGTTATAATGACAGACTTTCCTGTTGCTTCAGTAATAATTGCTAAATTTGTCATTATGCATAAATACCTCTATCTGAATTACTTTAGATGATTTCCTTTGGTGGTTCATATTCTTAGAACATGAATGTGATCTAATATTGCTTTAGCGTGGGATAACATCTTTCCTCAAGTGACATTGTAGTTAATTATACAGATTAAAATGCACACCTACATATTCATGCTTACATAGTTATTTTTAAATTTATATAAACGATAATATTTTTCTTAATTTTCTCTATGTTGTGATGAATGTGTGGCATAAGAATAGAAAAAAAATACTGAAGTTTCCATTTTCTCATGACTCGTGTCTTCTGCCTTTTTATTTTCTGGCCACCATTGTTGTACTAAATTCCTTGTGTAACATCTATGGGAACTGGATAAGTGCTCCAGCTAAACTGACACTTTATTGAAATGTATAAATATTAAAATGCATTACATCTTAATGTATTTTCTGTTCAATATACTGGCACATTTCAATTTTTCCATTGCTTCTGTGAAATAATGAGATGCCTTGAAAGTCTTCTTTTGTCTAGATCCTTAATCAACGTGTACAGGCAGTATAACCTGTTCAGGTTTTTAACCTTTAAGATCTGTAAGATGAGGATAATAGTGATGGTTGCTTCATTGTTGCGGTTTAGAGAGGTAATACACATAATGTGTTACCATACCATCTGACACCTAGTAAGTACTCAATAAAGATTAACCAATAAATGTTGACTAATATATTTCCTAACTGGAAAATCCACTTGACTTTTTAAAAATGCTTTCACATAATGTGAATGCTTTCAGGTAATAAAAATGTTTTTCAGAGTGATTTTTTTTTTTTTTTTGGTAATAAGAATTCCTTGAATTAGTACTCTGAGCATGTGCGCACATGTGAGATATATACATGTATGTTTGTATATATATGCCAAAAGATTAAACCCTGATGATAAATTAGCTTCAAAACATTTTTGTTATTATGAATATTTGCATAGTGTATATGGCTAGTTGAAATTTCTCACAGTATTTCTTTCTGATGATGGGTCAGTTTTATGGGCATTATGGTACACTGCAGTTCTTGAAAGGAATCTATTACCTTACAGTATATAATTTTGACTTATATTTTACATGCTTGATACTTCATGTGTTTTATATAAACATTTTCAGATGGGATATACAACATTCTTCTGTTTCCAACAAATGCAAAAGATATATTTGTATGTCTCTCTATTATAAAGGTTTTATTGTAAAAAAAATAGAGAGCAGAAAAGTGAATAAAAACAAATATACATTGGGATGAATAAACTGTTTAAAAGAGAAAATTCATGTGAAAGTGTTAGTTATTCAGTCATGTCTGACTGTTTGCAAGATCATGGACTTTAGCCCACCAGGCTCCTCTGTCCATGAAATTCTTCAGGCAAGAATACTGGAGTGGATTGCCATTCCCTTCTCCAGAGGTTCTTCTTGACCCAAGGATCGAACCTGAGTCTCCCACATTGCTGGTAGATTCTTTACCATTTGAACCATCAGTTCGTTCAGTTCAGTGGTTCAGTCATGTCCAGCCCTTTGCAACTGCAGCACACCAGGCCTCTCTGTCCAACACCAACTCCCGGAGCTTACTCAAACTCACATCCATCAAGTCGGTGATGTCATCCAACCACCTTAACCTCTATCATCCCCTTCTCCTCCTGCCTTCAGTCTTTCCCAGCGTCAGGGTCTTTTCCAATGAGTCAGTTCTTTGCATCAGGTGGCCAAAGTATTGGAGTTTCAGCTTCAGCATCAGTCCTTCCAATGAATATTCAGGATTGATTTCCATTAGGATGGACTGGATGGATCTCCCTGCAGTCCAAGGGACTCTCAAGAGTCTTCTCCAACACCACAGTTCTAAAGCATCAATTCTTTGGTGCTCAGCTTTCTTAATAGTCTAACTCTCACATTGATACATGACTACTGGAAAAATCATAGCTTTGACCTTTGTTGGCAAAGTAATGTCTCTGGCTTTTAATATGCTGCTTAGGTTGGTTGTAGCTTTTCTTCCAAGGAGCAAGTGTCTTTTAATTTCATGGCTGCAGTCACCATCTGCAGTGATTTTGGATCCTGAGAAAATAAAGTCTCTCACTGTTTCCATTGTTTCCCATTTATTTGCCACGAAGTGATGGGACTGGATGCCACAATCTTAGTTTTCTGAATGTTGAGCTTTAAACCAACTTTTTCAGTCTCCTCTTTCACTTTCATCAAGAGGATCTTTAGTTCTTTGCTTTCTGCCATAACGGTGGTGTCATCTGCATATCTGAGGTTATTGATACTTCTCTGGCAAACTTGATTCCAGCTTGTGCTATATCCAGCCCAGCATTTCACATGATGTACTCTGCATATAAGTTAAATAAGCAGGGTTAAAATATACAGTCTTGACATACTTCTTTCCCAATTTGGAGCCAGTCTGTTGTTTCATATCCAATTCTAACTGTTGCTTCTTGACCTGCATACAGATTTCTCAGGAGGCAGGTCATGTGGTCTAGTATTACTATCTCTTTCAGAATTTTCCACAGTTTATTGTGATCCACACAGTCAAAGTCTTTGGTATTGTCAATAAAGCAGAAGTAGATGTTTTTCTGGAACTCTTTTACTTTTTCAATGATCCAATAGATATTGGCTATGGGATCTCTGGTTGCTCTGCCTTTTCTAAATCCAGCTTAAACATCTGGAATTTCACTGTTCACATACTGCTGAAGCCTGGCTTGGAGAATGTTGAGTATTACTTTGCTAGCATGTGAGATGAGGGGAAGGCAATGGCACCCCACCCCAGTACTTTTGCCTGGAAAATCCCATGGACGGAGGATCCTGGTAGGCTCCAGTCCATGGGGTCGCTAAGAGTCGGACACGACTGAGCGACTTCACTTTCACTTTTCACTTTCATGCATTGGAGAAGGAAATGGCAACCCACTCCAGTATTCTTGCCTGGAGAATCCCAGGGATGGGGGAGCCTGGTGAGCTTCCGTCTATGGGGTCGCACAGAGTCGGACACGACTGAAGCAACTTAGCAGCAGTAGCAGCAGCAGCATGTGAGATGAGTACAATTGTGAGATAGTTTGAGCATTCTTTGGCATTGCCTTTCTTTGGGATTGGAATGAAAACTGACCTTTTCCAGTCCTGTGACCACTGCTGAGTTTTCCAAATTTGCTGGCATATTGAGTGTAGCACTTTAACAGCATCATCTTTTAGGATTTGAAATAGCCCAACTGAATTTCCATCACCTCCACTAGCTTTGTTCATAGTGATGCTTCCTAAGGCCCACTTGACTTCACATCCAGGATATCTGACTAGGCAAGTGATCACACCATTGTGGTTATCTGGGTCATGAAGATCTTTTTTGTATGGTTCTTCTGTGTATTTTTGTTACCTCTTCATAATATCTTCTGCTTCTGTTAGGTCCATACCATATTCAAGACTGAGCAAAGAAGAGAATCTAAAGGCAAAGGAGAAAAAGAAAGATATACCCATTTGAATTCAGAGTTCCAAGGAATTGCCTGGAGTGATAAGATACCCTTCCTCAGTGATTTTTACAAAGAAATACAGGAAAGCAATAGAATGGGAAAGACTCGAGATCTATTCAAGACAATTAGAGATACCAGGGGAACATTTCATGCAAAGATGAGCCATCAGGGAAGCCCCTAATGAAATTTATGTAACCATCACTTAACAATCTCTAGCCCTGAGATACTACCTCTGATGTCCCTTTCTAAGCACAGCTCTTCCCTCCCTTGTTCTTCCCAACTGGCAAGGTAAATGTTTTCTTTATTTGTATAGTAATCACTTTTCTTGATTTCTTTACAACATTACAACTTGTAAATGTATCCTTAAAGACTATAGTACTGCTAATTTTAAATTTTGCCTTTATGTAAAATTTCACTGGGACACATATGGATTTAACTTGACATAGTTTATTTTCCCCCACACATGAGTGAGTCTGTCCTTGAAAGCAAGTATAGCAGTTGTTGTTAAATCCTGTCCTATTCTTCTGAGACCCCATGGACTGTAGCAATTTAGCAGACCCATTTGCAAATGAAAGCACAGTGGTTAAGAGCACAGACTCTGGAGCTGGAGAACCTGGGTTGAAATCCTGGCTGTGCTTCAGAAACCTTGAGAAGGTTTTTCAACGTCGCTGCACCTCAGGTTCCTCTGTATAACTGAGTAATAGTGATACTAAACCAGCCTTGAGTCAATTCGCCCACAGACTCAAGGCAATCTACTAATTCCAGGTTGTGGTGAAAGAAAGTACAGAGTTTATTGTAAGGTACCAGAGTCTGGAGCAGCTCATGCACAAAAAAACCCAAACTCCCTGATGAGTTACAGTGAAGCATTTTTAAAAGCAAGGTGAGAGAGGGGAGTCACAGGATGTGTGACCAGCTCATGCACACTTCTATGATGGTTGATGGTGAGGTTGGAGGGCAGTGTCAGAGGGTTAACATTATCATCCTCAGGTACCTGCAGGTCTGGGGGGCTATGGGCCTGTACATGGTCATTAAGCAGTTCACTTCTTCCCTTTAGTGGGAGTTTTAGCATCTATGAAACAATTCAGGAAATATGCATCTCTAATACTGTTATCTAGGTACTTCAGGGAGGAAATAAAGATTCTGTGACTGTTTATAAATTCTTACCAGTTCTCCTCTCCCAACTGCTACTTTCATCACTACATGTACATGTTCTTTCAGTCATTAATTCTTGAGCCAGGGATGCCTGCAAGACCATAACTTTTTAACAAACAAGAGGACAGGGAACATGAGAGGAGGTGTCTGTCCTAGGAAGGCCCCACAGAATCCTGCTTGGTTACAATGATAGCGTTAGCTTATAGGATTGTTATAAAAATTAAAAATAACATTAATTGACTTGGTAAAGTGCTTTGTGTTTATTAAGCAAATATACCAACAGTTAAAATTGTGTTGTTAGCAATAGCCTTTGGTTTAATCAACATACATAAGTTTCTAACATCTGATATATTCATTAGCCTGTGAAATTGCTAAGAGTATATAGTCTGAGAGCCAAATATTTTAATGGTAGGGTATTTTCAGAAGTATTTTTAAATAGTGAAGATGCAAGTGTAGCGTACTTCTTTCTTTTTATCATCAGTCATTGACAATAAGCACAGATAGCTGCCCTTTGGCCATGAAGAGTTTGTATCATTGTTGTTGACTTGACAATATGCTGTGCAAATCTGTGCCATGCTTTTGTCCTCTTTCTTCTGCACACAGCTGAGAGAACTAAACAGGAAAAGCTTTAATAAAGACTGAATGCTTTCTTGGCTGCAGAACACTACATTCTATTCAGCGTGAGATGGATTCTGAAACTCCAAGTGCCTTGTAATATTTTATTCAGAATACAGGGTCTAAATTTTGAAAGTTATTAATTTTGAAGGTTTTTTCCTAAATAATATGATCACCACATTAATGTTCACAAACACTGTTGGTGAACAGGTAGGAAAGAGAGCATGGCATAGCAGAAAGATGCCAAGCTTGATATATGGGTTTGTTAAGGCTGGTGTAGCAAAGTATCACAGATTACATGGCTTAAATGGCAGAAATTTATTTTCTCACAGTTCTGCAGGCTAGAAATCTGTTATCTAGGTGTCAGCAAGGGTGGCCTCTCCTGAGACCTCGTTCTGTCTCTTGTGGATGACTGTCTTTTCTCTGTATCTTCACATAGTCTTCCTTCTGTACATTTATTTCTGTGTCTACACTTCCCTGGTGGCGCTAGTGGTAAAAAAAAAAAAACAAAACCAAAAAACCTGCCTGCCAGTGCAGGAGACATAGGAAACATGGGTTCAATCCCTGGGTTGGGAAGATCCCCTGGAGGAGGGCATGGCCACCCACTCCAATATTATTGCCTGGAGAATCCCATGGATCTTCGTCCCATGGAGGAGCTTGGTGGACTACAGTCCATAGGGTCACACAGAGTGGGACACAACTGAAGGGAATTAGCAAGAATGCCTGCACATTTTCTCTTACTACAAGGACACCAGTTATACTAGACTAGGCTCATCTTCATGACCTCATTTTAGCCTATTTTCCTCTTTAGAGACCATATATCCAAATGGAGTCACATGCTCTGGTCCTGGGGGTTGGGACTTATGGATCTGGGGAGGCACAATTGGGCCCCAAGTACCCCATATCAGGATGCAAAGTTTTTGATTCTGCTTTACTGTAACAGTAAGAATCTCATTAGACACTTGTCTGGTCTGTGTAATTTTCTTCCTGCTGTTACATATTGTGATGTAGGTCGAAATTTATATAAACATCTAAGACATTACCATGCATAGAATCATTCATGGAAGTTATCAGTTCTGTGAGCAGTGATGATTCCTTTTCAAAAGTTATTTTAGCTGCACAATCCATGAATATAGTTTTTTTTTTTTTTTAAATATTTAGGTGACAATGCAAAGGAAATTTGTCTTCAGTGATTCCCCCCAACCCCTATTCTTCTCTATTGAAAGTTTGATTTCCACTCTAGCAGAGCTCTACTCAATAGAAGTTCTGTGAGTATGGCAATGTTCTACGGTTGATGAATATAATAAGATAGGCACTTAATGGAGAAGACGTAGGCAACCCACTCCAGTACTCTTGCCTGGAAAATCCCATGGATGGAGGAGCCTGGTGGGCTGCAGTCCATGGGGTCACTAAGAGTTGGGCATGACTGAGCGACTTCACTTTCACTTTTCACTTTCATGCATTGGAGAAGGAAATGGCAACCCACTCCAGTGTTCTTGCCTGGAGAATCCCAGGGACGGGGGAGTCTGGTGGGCTGCTGTCTATGGGGTCGCACAGTCAGACACGACTGAAGTGACTTAGCAGCAGCAGGAGCAGCAGCCACTCAATAGCCCCATGGCTGATAGAGCATTTAAAATGTGGCTAATGTGAAAATCTGAGTTCGGATTTATAATTTTAACTTTAAATTCACATACTGTCACTTCTACCACATTAGACAGTAAAATTCTAGTATATCTTCTGAGCTTTTTTAAAATTATATCCGAGCAGAGCAATAATATATGTATTTAATGTATGGAGGAAGGACTATAAAATATAATTAAATTTGTTCTGTATTTTATGCTATGCATTTTTTTAATTATTATTTTCTATATACATGGGCTATGTGTTTATGTGTGTGCATGATAATGAATGTTCTAACTTCTTGGTGTATTTTCACTTCTTTTACAGTCCTTGTGTAGAATTTTGTCTGAAGTTCCATCTTTAATATTTATATTGTTTTTCTTTAAGTAATATATGTGTGTCAAAATGTCATTATTTTCTATCTTTCAGAGTTGTTTTGCTTTCTTCCCTTTTCACAAGGAAGGACTTTAGAAATGGATTTCCATAAATTCAATCTGATAACCTGTCTTAAAAAGTGAAATGATTCCTTTACTCAAATATTCCTTCACTGTACTTGAACCAAGCAGTTGGAGGTGTGTGTGTGTGTGTGTGTGTGTGTGTGTGTGTGTGTGTGTGTGTAAATAGAGCTAAGATATAATTAAATTTCTCTTATCATTTGTCTAACATTCTGGTAAGATAATGAAAATCAATTTAGTAAGGAGAAAGGGTAACTCTTAATTGATTTAGCTGAATATAAAGCTATGAATTCTTTTCTCTCCTTTTGTTCTGTTCAATTCTACAAGCAGCTATCAAGTAACTTGTATGCTTCTAAATGTCACATAGCCTCACTGTTGGACAGACATTACCTTGCTTTTTTTTTTTGGGTATCATATATTGAATTTTAAATTGGCTTATCAGGCAGTTTATGATATGAGCAAGCTATCCTGGTTATAATGTTCCCTTGCAGAGGATATTTTAGTTTAAATGTTGCAGTCAGAGGAAAGCCAAAATAGCAAGTGTTCAGTGAGCAGTCTGTTCAAGGATTGAAGCTGAACTACTTGAAATAGCATAGACACTCAATATCCTAGTATTAGAGATGCTGTGTATCCAGATGGGACTCCCCAGACAGCTGACTCTGATTGGAGATCTGCTTGGAGGGAGAATACTTGCAGGGAATGAGGGGAGCAGAAATGAGTAGAAGGAGAGGTTGACCATGATGTGATTGTGAAAGACTCAGGTGGTACCAACAGTGAGTGAAGTTGCTCAGTTGTGTCCGACTCTTTGCGACTCCATGAACTGTAGCCTATCAGGCCACTCCATCCATGGGATTTTCCAGGCAAGAGTGCTGGAGTAGATTGCCATTTCCTTCTCTAGGGGATCTTCCCAACCCAGGAATCGAACCCGGGTCTCCCACATTGCAGGCAGACACTTTACCGTCTGAGCCACCAGGGAAGCCCAGGTGGTACCATGGGTAGCTCTAAACCTGGGAAGGCCCTTACAAGGTGTCTGGCAGCAAACCCAAGGTCTGTGCTTCTGTACTCCAGCACCAACAAGTCCCTGGATGTATGTAGTCTTCGGGAAGGGGGTGGTGGCTCCAGTGAGGCCCTGTGAGGCAGCTCCCTTCTCCAGGCAGGGAGGAACTAACTTTGAAGCTTGTAGGAGCAAGTACTCCTAACTGGGAAAAAATGAGTCTTTGATTCCTGACAGGGGATCCAAGAGACCCATGAGCATATCTTATACAGTACATTATTTAGAAGACAGGAGATCAGATCAGATCAGATCAGTCACTCAGTCGTGTCCGACTCTTTGCGACCCCATGAATCACAGCATGCCAGGCCTCCCTGTCCATCACCAACTCCCGGAGGTCACTGAGACATCCATCGAGTCAGTGATGCCATCCAGCCATCTCATCCTCTGTCGTCCTCTTCTCCTCCTGCCCTCAATCCCTCCCAGCATCAGAGTCTTCTTCAATGAGTCAACTCTTCGCATGAGGTGGCGGAAGTACTGGAGTTTCAGCTTTAGCATCATTCCTTCCAAAGAAATCCCAGGGCTGATCTCCTTCAGAATGGACTGGTTGGATCTCCTTGCAGTCCAAGGGACTCTCAAGAGTCTTCTCGAACACCACAGTTCAAAAGCATCAATTCTTCGGCGCTCAGCCTTCTTCACGATCCAGCTCTCACATCCATACATGACCACAGGAAAAACCATAGCCTTGACTGTGGGAATCATAGTCATAGAAGACAGGAGAAGTTTGTGTTTAATTCTTTTCATTAGGCAGAAGGGTATTATTAATAAAATGGCATTTCTTATGTTGAACAGTGAGGATATTTTCCTAGAAGAGTATCAGATCAGATCAGATCAGTCGCTCAGTCGTGTCCGACTCTTTGCGACCCCATGAACCGCAGCACGCCAGGCCTCCCTGTCCATCACCAGCTCCCGGAGGTCACTCAGACTCGCATCCATCGAGTCAGTGATGCCATCCAGCCATCTCATCCTCTGTCGTCCCCTTCTCCTCCTGCCCTCAATCCCTCCCAGCATCAGAGTCTTCTCCAATGAGTCAACTCTTCGCATGAGGTGGCCAAAATACTGGAGTTTCAGCTTTAGCATCATTCCTTCTAAAGAAATTCCAGGATTGATCTCCTTCAGAATGGACTGGTTGGATCTTCTTGCAGTCCAAGGGACTCTCAAGAGTCTTCTCACAATTCATATATTAAGGTTTTAATTTCCTCACTATGTTTTAGTGCACAGAAGTTGGAGGTGACTGAAATGATTAGTAATAACTTCAATAAACCTGTCTGTTTCTGATAAGGAAGTAGTATCAAAAAGAATAGCCTAGAGAGAATAGAGGGATGGAAGGATAAAAGGAAGTGAATGCTATCAAGAGAAAAATGTTCCAAAAATCAGAGAATGGTCAGTTGTGTTAGTTGCTGACAGGAAGTCAGAAAATATAGGGGCTGAGGAATACCTATGAGATTCACAACCAAATGGTCCTTGGTTCTTTTTAAGGTGAGGAACTGGAGGCTGATTAACAGCTTTCAAGGAGTGGAGAAGTGACTGAATGAGTCATAGGAGAGGACGTGTCTTTAACAATTTGAGCATGTCACTGAAAGAACTCGTTTCATGAGCTCTTTCAGTGCTGACCACGAGTAGCTAGTGAAGAGAAAATTCAAAGAACAGAGAACCAAGGGCTGGCAACTCTCACCAAAGAGGAGATGGAAAAAGATAGGTTCTGGAAAGAACACGTAGTACAAAAAACTCAAACAGTAATCTGTTTACCTAGTTAAGCTCTTTTACTAATTTAAAGGAAGAAGTATTTCACAAAATGCTCTATTATTGTTAATGGCCAAGTCTAAATAAATTTATTTAGATAAAGAAACAGAATGTTAAATATGTAACATTAAAACCAAAAGTCAAAGTTTACATGGCAAAACTTATTATCCTTGTTTGTTTGTTTTTAGATGCTCAGCTCCATTTAGAAATCTGGAGGCCGTTAATGCTTCAGTTTTGTAGATTGCCTGGAAAAAATACAAATATTGTTAAAATACAGATAGGGCAGGATGTTTTAGTCACAATCCCCAAACCTTGATCTATATTTCTTGGGCTTCCTTAGTGGCTCAGACAGTAAAGCATCTCTCTGCAATGCAGGAGACCAGGGTTCGATCCCTGGGTTGGGAAGATCCCCTGGAGAAGGAAATGGCAGCCTACTCCAGTATTTTTGCCTGGAAAATACCATGGACTGCGGAGCCTGGTAGGCTACTGTCCATTGGGTCGCAAAGAGTCGGACACGATCTTAGCTCTGTACATTTCAAATTTATTGATTTATTCAGTCATTCAACTTTAATTTTAAAATTAAGTAGTATGAGCAAGCTCTAGGAGTTGGTGATGGACAGGGAAGCCTGGTGTGCTACAGTCCATGGGGTCACAAAGAGCAGGGCACAACTGAGGGACTGAACTGAATTGAATATTCTAGAGCACATATTGTATGTAGGTTGGTTATAAGTAATGGGCATAATAGTAAAAGCAAAACAAAACGAACAACCAAAAAAACCCCTCCCTTTGTGAGAGTTCATTGTAGTGGAAAGAGAGACCATAAACAAAATGTTTAAGTAAAATTAGTAGCATGATAGTTGGTAATAAGTATTATAAAGGAAATATCCAGATTTGGGGGCAATGAATTTAACAATTTAGGTTGAGGACTCAGGGGAGGACTTTACAAAGATAATATCTGAGCAAAGACTTAAATAAGGTAAAGAAACAAGGGCTTCTGATGCTTGGAACATGAGCATTCTTAACAGAGGAAAGTTTTTTAGATGCAAAGATCTTAAGGCTGAAATATTTGAGAAATAGAAAGGGGTCATGAGTTGAAGCAAACCAAGAGATGAGGAGAAAGAGGATTGGGAGCAGAGGTCAGAAAGATAACAAACATCAGGGAAGCCATTGGAGTATGGTATTTAAATTGGTATGTATAATCTTGTGGGTTATAATAAGAAATAAATATTTGTTCTTTTTTATGTTTCTGAAGGGATTCCCTGGTTGCTCAGCTGGTAAAGAATTCACCTTCAATGCCAGAGACCCCAGTTCAATTCCTGGGTCAGGAAGATCCACTGGAAAAGGGATAGATTGGCCACTCCAATATTCTTGGGCTTCCCTAGTGTCTCAGCTGATAAAGAATCCACCTGCAATATAAGAGACCTGGGTTTGATCCTTGGGTTTGGAAGATCCCCTGGAGAAGGGAACTGCTAGACCTTGAAATTTCCTGTGATAAGAGCAACCAAAGTATCTTTTGTTATGGTAATGAGATGACTTTTGGGAAACTCTTAGGTAACCTAAAGATGGAAACTGGTTGTTATGGGAGCCAACCATATGATTAGAAGGTTAGAGCTTTCAGATTAGATCCACATCAAAGTGGAAGTGAGGGGCTGAAAGTAGAATCAGTTGCCAACTACCAATGACTTAATCATCCTTGCCTATATAATGAAGCCCTTATAAAAACACAAAAGTTAGGGGAGGTTCTGGGGTGGTGAAGACCTGGATGCTGGGGGGAGAATGGTGCACTCCATGAGGTCATGGAAACTCTGCCCCTTTTCCCATACCTTGTCTTTTGCATCTCTTTCATCTGGCTGTATCTGAGTTATATCCTTTTATAATAAAACAGTAACATAGTAGGTAAAGTGTTTCTCTGAACTGTGTGAGCCATTCTGGCAAATTAATAGAACCCAGAGACAGGGTCATTGGAACCTCTGACCTATAATAGCAAGTCAGTTTGTGGGCTTGTGACTGGCATCTGAAGGCAAGCAACAACATATGGTTGGCCAGAGGGACAGTCTGGTAGACCTGAACCCTTAACCTGTGAGATCTGAAGTTATCTCTAAGTGGATAGTGTCAGGATAGAGTTTTAGGACACCCAGCTGGTGTCTAAGAATCGTTTGTTGGCATGGGGGTCCCTCACACCCATATTGGGATTGGATGTTAGGCTCATTTTACTAGGCTGATGCAGGCATCTATTTCAATGTGTCAGGGCAATGTTATATTCCCTGCTAAAGTTTTCAAATATATACTTAACACTGAGGAGTTTGAGTGGAGGAGTAACATGGTCTGCCATGTTTTAACAAAATCATCCTTGCTGACATGTGAAAAAATACTGAAAGGGTCAAGAGTGAAAGTAAAAAAACAAAACAAAACAAAACAAAACAACAACAACAAAACACCAGTTAGAAATTGATGGCAATAATCCAGACAAAAGATGATTACAGCTTGAATTTGAGTGTTAGCAGTGGAGGAGCGGAGTTGTGGTCAAATTCTTGATGTAATTTGAAGATAGAGCCGACAGAAATTGCTGACAGGGAGGCTATGGGTATGAGAGAAAGTAATGAGTCATGGATGCCTCTAAGGCTTTTGGCCTCAGCAACTGGAAGAGTGAATTGACATTAACTGAGATGAGAAAGACAGTAGGAAAAGTAGATTTGAGGGAGATGGTCAAGAGCTTGGACATGTTAAATTTAAGATGCTCATTAGTCATCCAAGTGAGTTTGTAATTTTATGTCTGGAATCTAATGCAATGTATCAAGTTGGAGGTCAAAATGTTGAGTCATCAGTCTATAGGTGGTATTTAAAGCCAGGAGATTGGATAAAATCACAAAGGGAGTGTGTGGAGATAAAAAAAGACAAAAAGTCCAAGGACAGCCCTGCAGTGCTCTAAAATTAATAGTTGGAGAGGAAGAGAAGGAGCCTGAAAAGAACAAATGGTCAGAAAAGTAGGAGGAAAACCAGGAGAAAGAAGCATAGTGAAAGCTAAGTGAAGAAAATAGTTTACAGAGGAGGCAGGGTTCAACTATGTCATAGGCTATTACTGGTCTGCTGCTGCTAAGTCACTTCAGTCGTGTCCGACTCTGTGCGACCCCATAGACGGAAGCCCACCAGGCTCCCCCGTCCCTGGGATTCTCCAGGCAAGAACACTGGAGTGGGTTGCCATTTCCTTCTCCAATGCATGAAAGTGAAAAGTGAAAGTGAAGTCACTCAGTCGTGTCCAACTCTCAGTGACCCCATGGACTGGAGCCTACCAGGATCCTCCATCCATGGGATTTTCCAGGCAAAAGTACTGGGGTGGGGTGCCATTGCCTTCCCCGAAGGTTTAAGTTAAATTAGGACTATAAATTAAAAAAAATAATACCTTTCACTTTTCTGCTAACACTCAAGTGGAACTGGCTGACTTTTTGGTTTTATTTTCAAAATACGGGTTTTAATCTACTGCTTTTGGCAGCTATTCTTTGAGTTAATGTTACCTTAAAGCTTAAAGACTCAGAGGGAGTACAGAGAACACAGAGAGTGTCAAATAACTGTTTACTGGTGGCAGTAGTGAAGGTATGAAGTCAATTTCTTCATTAGTTACTACTAAAGATCAAGTTCTTACAGCTAATGCTGTATTCAAAACAGCAGTCAATGTCATGCAATTCAATAAACGATGTCTTTTAACATACAGTGAACTGTGTTTACAGAAATACCCATAAGGTGGTATGATAGAGATAAGAAATAGCTGAAGTTGGATCTGAGCTCTATTTCGTCAATAACTAGATATGTAAATTGGGCATCTCAATGAGATTCTCTGAGGCTATTTCTTCATCTAGAAAACCATCCAGATGAACTTTATTATGACGTAAGAATTGACAGTTGCATTGCGTAGTGTTTATGATTTTAAATGGTTCACATCATTTCCCCATATGACCCATGCAGAAATCTGTATGGTCTGTCCTGTATGTGTATCCTTTTAGAATGCAGGCATTCTTGGACTTCGATCCCTATTTATTAAGCCTGAATTTCAAACAACATTGGAAATCATTTGGCAAATGTGGTGACCTGACCTCCAGATTAAATATCCTAAATATTCAGAATCTGAAAAGCAATATTGTTTTCTTCATTTGTTCCTGTTAGTTCTTTTAATGATGACCTAAAGGTATACCATGGATAAGACCAACACCCTTGGAAGTCAAAAATCAACTTGTATTCTTAATAGTAAGCTTTCCATTTAAAATAGTCTCATGGACCATAAACTAAGCTTGTATAAAGGATCAAAATAGCACATTTGTCTTTGGAGTGTAGATTACTATGTATACCTTATGAAATAAGGCAAGTTGAAAAACACAGGTTTAAAATCAGTAAAACACTACAATTTATAAAACATATGCCTATATTAAATCTTTCAACAATATTATGTGAATCATCACCAACCAAAAGTCTCTGTATCTCCTGTTATGTGTCCGTCTTACTCTTATTCCCAGGAATAGTCTTCAGTTATAGACATCTTAGGTAGAGGGTTGTTTTCAGAAGAGAATTTGTTGGGGCCCAGATTTGGCAACCCCAAAATGTGCCTCAATGACATATTGATTATTTTGAATTAAAGTTATTTAAGAAATGATCACTGCTAGAGGGTGACTGACTCTGACCCTCTTGTCTCCCTGAAAATAGGAAATAAATCTTTAAGGTTAAATGTGTACTTGCTGTGTCTGGAATTAGGACACCCTTATTGCTGATGATAGAATCCTATATAAACAACCTTGTTACTTTAATTTCCTGCCCCAAGCCCAAACTCGGGTTTAGATTCTTTACTAGTTGGGCACCCCAAACCCAAGTTTCTTTGTCCTGTCAGTTCCTTACAGATTTTTATTTGCCTCAAAAGCATAAAATCTGCCTGCTTTGGCCACTTCTTAGATCCCATTTCTGTGGCAACTCCATGTGCATGAATTAAAACTTTTTTCCCTCCTATTAATCTGCCTTGTACCATTTTTATTAGTCCTGGCACAAGAATTCAAGAGGGATAGAGCAAGAAATTTACCCCTCTCCAGCATACTGATAAAATCTGATCTTCATCATGAAGTAGGATTCTTACAATCCTCTTCAGCCTTACACACTAGCATGGCTGGCTTACTGTGCAGGGCGTGAAGGGTGGCCAGAATTGCAGAGTTTATCCTGAAAGTCCAAGGAGGAGAGCAAGTACCACATGTGGGCTGCCCCACTGGGAACCCTGACCAAGGAATAGCTGCGGATCAGCCTAATTGATTCTAACCTGAAGGGCGGGGCTTTGTTTTATATGGGCAGGAGAAACAGCATGAATAGAGAAAGCACTGCATCTGAAATCTTCAGAGAGAACACAAAGATTCTACGTTATTCTATGTATTTGATTGCCATATTTAACTTAGTAAGTTATACAATATAAAAAAGGGCAATAAAGAGTAATTTGTATAAAGAATCCAACTAAATGCCTGCTATTGTGGATTTTTAGCTTATATTTATCAAAATAAAACAAGCACTCGAAGAATAGATGTTAAATATATTGTCTTGATCCAGTGTGGTTGTCTCCTAAATTCCTTAAATACAAGCTTGACAAGATCTTAAGCACAGCCTATCAGCCTATACCGCAAGATTTATTGCTGAATCGTCTTTTTTTATACTTTAAAGAGTATTTTATTTATTCTATTTTCCATTAATAAATTTTCTGTTCCTTCATCTGGATATCTTATCTTTCTCTTTTAAATCAGGGATAGACTGTTATACCTTACAATCCCTTCTAAAAGTATAGAATGGAAAGTGTAACAAGCTAAACACATATCAGTTTTTCTCTGTGTGTGTATGTGTGTGAAAATACATGATATCACAGAATTAAAAACAATTTTAACATCCTAAACTGCAGTCTACTGCCTGTGCTATTCTCTGGAGATCTTAGCTTCTCAAAGCACAGCCCAAGAATATTTATGCCGTCTGACTATAAAGCCTAAAGCTAAAACAAGAATTTAAGGATACAGGACAAAAGTTTCATCTTAGGAAAACCCATGAAAAAAATTCCCATGGAATCATATAGGTTGAGATTCTGGCTGCCAGCAATTATGTTCAGACAGGTAAAAAGGACTCCGTGTATAATATAGTTACAACGTTGTGCTCTGTGTGTCTTCCCATTTCCATATAAAGTGCCGGCACTGAAATTAATCAGTGCCCCTGGATCCCTCATGCCACTGATAGAACAGTCATCCTGACACTTCTCCTGTAAAGCGTTTCTATCTGAGGCCTTCCACAGTCCATCACTTCCCTTCATTAAATCCATGGCAAAAGCAGAGGCTATCATGGAAAGTGCAGTAATGCATACCAACTGGATCCAAGCATCTTAGTAACTACATGTGGATTTTATTTTCAACAACCTAGAAGCCTCAGTCCAATTTAAGATTATTTTTTCATTATGGTGTCCTTCTAGACACTGTTCCAGACACAAAGGATTTTCAGTCAGCTAGAAATGATCCTTGCTTTCTAACCAGTAATGCCTATATAGAAGGTATCAGTAGCTCTCAGTTGGTTTCAGATTAGCAAGTCTCTTTGGAGGCAAAGTAACATTTGATACTAAGTTCACAAACACACACTATTATTTTGAAAGATATGTGGGGACTATTGGGATTAGATGATTTTCATTTAGTTTACTTAATTAGTAGTAGCTTTTTTTGTCATTAAGCTTTTTCATAACCAATGAACCTTAGGAGTGCAATTCCGATTGTGTGAGAGTTCATGATTTTTTGACATTTAAAAGGAGCCTATTTATTTAGAAATACTCAATTTCATTGTTACACAGATTATATATGTAGTCTATATATATGCTCTCATCATAGTGCTGTTTAACATAGACACACTTACAGGCATGTTTAGAAACACTCTTGTAGATATTGACTTCTTGTGACAGTTGTTTGGTTTGTTTATTAAATTGAACTTCAGCCCATCACAGAGCTTTCTCTGGTACACAGAATGTCACTGAAAATAATAGTTTTTATAGATTTTTTTCCCATTGTCTTCTGGATAGTAACTGATACTTAGCAACTAATCAAAAAATATATCTTTCAGGAAGGAGTGGAACAGAATTTTTTTTTTTTTTTTCCCCACACAGAATACGAAGGTAGCATTATAGCAATAAGCTATGGCATCTGTCTCTTGTAATTGGTTTTTGGTCTGAATTCCTTAAGACTTTTGTTTCTATTGCAATGCTTTTAATTATAATGTTAGGACAAAACTATTTAAAGACTTTTAGAAGTTAGAGTTATTTTTATATTAGGTAGAAATGTCTCTTTGTCAAAAACAACAAAAGAGGAAAAGCAGCCTAAGACTACTTTCCTTTATAATGTCCATCTCATTAGACTTATTGTCACCAATTCTTTTACCAAATGGTTTTTGAACATGATGATGGCACTGTGTATTCTAGGTTCCAGCGATAAAAAGATGAAGGATAGGCCTTGTCTTCAGAGATGATGTGGTCTAGTGGGGAAGGACCAGGACACAGAGCAAGGATATGGCTGTGGCAGTGAAGCTGTGGGAGACGTGCCAGGGGGCTTCTGGGAGGAATAGGTGTGAAAGGAGGTCAGGGGAAGGGGCTCTGATTTGGGAGGTCAGTCCATAGTTAAAAGATGAAGACTGGAAAGCACGAGGGTGAGGATTCTTAGCAAGGCAGTATGGGAAGTGCAGAGGTGTGATAATGGAGTTGGGAGTGGAGGAGAATAAAAGGGAGTGGATTTCAAAGTGATTTAAAAGGCAGAAGATGAAAGGACTGACTGCTGGAAGTGAGGAGAGAGCACCTGTACACAGCCCTGTCCTGTGCGGTTGAGTCAGTGGTTGTGCTCATCGCTGAAGGCTTTGGAGATCCAACCAGTCCATTCTGAAGGAGATCAGCCCTGGGATTTCTTTGGAAGGAATGATGCTGAAGCTGAAACTCCAGTACTTTGGGCACCTCATGCGGAGTTGACTCATTGGAGAAGACTCTGATGCTGGGAGGGATTGGGGGCAGGAGGAGAAGGGGACGACAGAGGATGAGATGGCTGGATGGCATCACTGACTTGATGGACGTGAGTCTGAGTGACCTCCAGGAGTTGGTGATGGACAGGGAGGCCTGGAGTGCTGCGATTCATGGGGTCGCAAAGAGTCGGACACGACTGAGTGACTGAACTAAACTGAACTGAGAGGGAGCCCATGTTCAATTTTGAATATGATAAAGTTGGTGGCATAGAGATAGATGAATTGGGATAGTCAGTTGACAAAAAAATGACAAAAAAACAATGGCCAGAGTTGTAGGAAGAAATCTAGGAATATGTGCTAGGAAACTAGGAATATATGTAAATGGTGTTTATGGAAGAGATAATGCTTCTGTTGCTAAATGGTTAGAGACTGAGAAAGATTTGTGAAGGGCAAGTGAGTAGTTCAGTATGGCCAGAAATGTACAAGAATTTGTGTGTAATTCTAAATAATTGACATTTTTCTTTTAAAGTGAATGGTGCATCTCTGAAGGATTTTTAAACTGTAGCCTGATTTACTCTCAAATGGCTTTTGAAGGTAAACCTATGGCTATACTTGGCTGTAAAAATAGGAGTCCTTATACTAATGATACCTTAACAAAGTGGAGTTATCTCAGTCTGTTCTCCTGGAAGAAAAGCAGAGTTAGGGTGAAGAAACTTATTTATTTGAAAAGAGCAGTCAGCCATAATCACAGCAATTTCTAACTCTCAGAACATGAACAAGAATAGGTGATGAATCCTATAATTATTATAATGATTATCATCATCATGTAATGATTATTGTATCATCAGCAGCTATTTATTAAATAACCACATGAGATGGCATAGTTAGAAAGAATCTGTAGCCCCACATAGTGTACATTTATAGTTAATTCTCTAATATGTTTCTTATATTCCATAGTTGTTCTTGTAAGTGAATACTAAACATAACAGCCCAATATAGAATTTTACTAGCTCATCTTCTTCCACAGTTAAGTATAGATTTAAAATAAAAATGAACTAAAATAAATAGACACAGTTTATTTGCACCCTTTTATCTTTCCTTCGTGGCATTTGATTAGGTAATTCCAAGAACAAATTAATTGAAAAAAATAATCAGTGTGTAGTAATTTTTCAAAAAATGTAAGAAACACACTGGAAAATACATAATGGAAAGTCAGTCACTTAATATCAACATTGGATGCTTAACTTTAGATGTCTGTTTCCTCAATTTAAATAAAAGAAAACTGAACAGTAATCAGCAAAATACGAACTAGAGCAATAAAAAGAGGCGATACTATACCTGTCAGTTTGTAGAGAGTAAACAGTCCAACAGCACCAAGTGATGGCAAGAATGTGGAGCAGTGGAGACGCGCACTGATGGTGGGAATGTAGGTGAGCTGCCTGGCAGAGTAGCTTGTAAGCAGTCTAGTACATGCATATCATTTGACCCAGTAACTCTGCCTCTAGATACATATCCAAAAGACAGTGTTTTGCACAGTGCTTCAGGAGACACATACTAAAATATAACAGCAAAGGCAAAACAAACTAGAAAAACTGAAATCCTAAATATCCATCAACAGGAGAAAAGGTAAATGCATTCCAGCATTCAGCTCAGTTCAATTCAGTCGTTCAGTCGTGTCGACTCTTTGTGACCCCATGAATCGCAGCACACCAGGCCTCCATGTCCATCACCAACTCCCAGAGTTCACTCAGACTCATGTCCATTGAGTCGGTGATGCCACCCAGCCATCTTATCCTCTGTCATCCCCTTTTCCTCCTGCTCCCAATCCCTCCCAGCATCAGAGTCTTTTCCAATGAGTCAACTCTTCACATATATGTACACAATGGAACACAATAACGCAATTAAAATGTACTAATTGGAGTTCTGTGGATAAATTTCAAAAACAGATTTAAGGGAAAAGAATGTGAAAGAGTACATTTAGTATAGTATTATATATAAAGTTAAGAGAGTATTAGAAAACTCTAGATTTGTGTCCATACTTATCTAGCAGGTGTATAAATCATATATTAAAATGATAAATATGCAATTATATTAATAGTTTTCTCTTTAGAATGGGCAAGAAAATGGAATAAAGGTAAATATAAACTTACTATCATGTCTTTAATGCTTCGCTTTAATGCTTTTCTATAAAAAGAAAAAAGTGAAACAGATGAAAATGTTAAACTTTGGCAAAATCAGGTGGTAGATAGATACATGGGTGTTGATTGTACTAATCATACTTTTCTGTTTTCCTGAAATGTTTCATAATTTGAAAAAAGAACCTGAACTGCCTGAGGTTACAGGTCATTGTTAGCACAGCCAGTTCAGGAGAGTGGTTGTCATAACTAGAAGAGAGCAAACTGGAGTCAGGGCTGTACATACAACCGTCCATGGAGAAAAAGACCAAAGCATTTCCACACTGTGATCGCAGATGTCGCCCACAAGTCATACATTTAACATTTTAAACCTCTGATTAGATAGTTTGCTGAATGTTTTTATCTGTATTACAATATTAGAGTGAGATGAAAATGAAAGTCATTTAGTGAGACCTAATGGGTTTATAGTGGACTGCCCATTACTGACAGGGAATTTGGGTTGCAAAAGGCATTAAACGCCAAGTGAATGATATATTTGGGGATGAAGTGATGTCATATAATATAGACGCCATCCTCCTCTATTTGGAGTCAACTTCTTTTTCCATTTTGTAATCATTTAGATGGTAGCCTATGCATAAAATACCATAACTCATGAAAGTCAGATTTGAATTCTAATGATCACAGTAAAGGTAAGAATTAGAATTGAATGAGAATCAAGTGATAAGAAAAAAAATAAATATTACACTTCAGCACTTCAGGAAATGTACCAAGTCTATTAACTGCTGCTGCTGCTGCTGCTAAGTCGCTTCAGTCGTGTCCGACTCTGTGCGACCCCATAGACGGAAGCCCACCAGGCTCCCTCGTCCCTGGGATTCTCCAGGCAAGAACACTGGAGTGGGTTGCCATTTCCTTCTCCAATGCATGAAAGTGAAAAGTGAAAGTGAAGTTGCTCAGTCGTGTCCGACTCTTAGCGACCCCATGGACTGGAGCCTATCAGGCTCCTCTGTCCATGGAATTCTCCAGGCAAAAGTACTGGGGTGGGGTGCCATTGCCTTCCCCAAGTCTATTAACTAGATCATGGGAAGTTAGCAGTTGATGAGAGTCGTCATTTATTGAATACTTAGTGTGTGGCAGCCACTGTTCTAAGGGCTTTGTGAACATGAACTCATTTTTCTCTCTCAGTGACACTTGTGACTTAAATCCTTGGATATTTTTTTCTTTCACAGAAAAGATCACTGAAGCACAAATTTTAAGCAATTTTCCCAAATCCGCAGTCAGTCTGTAATGAGGGCAGAATTCCAGGGCTGACCTTCTTAACCATAATGTACTGCTGACAATAACGATGTGAAAAGTGATAGAAAAATATATTTGCAAATAGTACCTCACAAGTGAAGAAAAGACAACAATCATTATGTAATAGTGGTTAAGAATACACTCTACCAAGAAAAAGGTATACAGACAGGTGGCATGACATTGAAGAGAAAATATGCAGAGAAAGAGTCTTTTAGTAAAAGAGCAGTCACCATCGGATGGATGCCTACTGGATGGTCATTATCTTAGTTAGCAATATCGGTTTCAAGGAGGTGAACCTGAACCCTAGAGAAAGTAATGAATGGGTGCAGGGTTATAAGTCTCATATTTGATGGAGTCAGCATTTGAACACCGGTCTGTGAACCAGGGCCTTCCCAGGTGGCACCAGTGGTAAAGAGTGGTAAATGGCACTCGTGGTACAGTGCCTGCCGTTGCAGGAGACATGAGAGACACAGGTTTGGTCTCTGGGTCAGGAAGATGCCCTGGAGAAGGACATGTCAACCCACTCCAGAATTCTTGCCTGGAGAATCCCATAGACAGAGGAGCCTGGCAGGCTCCAGTTCATGGGGTCGCAGAGTCAGACACAGCTGAAACAACTTAACATGCATGCATGCACTGTGAACCAGAGATCCGTTTCTCTGTACCACAATACATCCTATTTGGACTTTACATTATCATTATGTCTGGTGGGATTCTCGGGAGATGTTACTGTTATCCCTCGTGACACTGGTAAATAACACACTCCTTACTACTTAGTAAAGATGAAGGAAAGGGAAGAGCAAAGTAACAAGGACATGAATCCTGGATGCTACAGGCAAACAGTTCTCTGCCAGGCATTTGTAGAGAGAGAAGCAACAAAAACATCACATTTTTGCCTTTCCCTTACCTAACTATTGTACTTCGATGATACCAGTCATGTGGGAAGAATGAAAAGCAACATGGCTAAAGTATCAAGTGCCATAAAACCATGAGAATGTGCAGCTTTCAGTCTTCTGTGAAAACTGGACAGCATCAGATCTTGAGCAGTGGTACAGTAAATAGCAGGAAGGAGACCCTGGGGATTAAGTCCTCGTGTGTATTGATTGGTCCACTGGCAACAAAGGAATGCTTATTTCAGTACACAATTCCTGGATGTCTGAGGAGAGCTGCAGCAGTGGAATATTCCAACAATTTGGGAATGGGAGCTGGAAAAGAGAAGGTGTCAGCAGAAAGGGCAGGCGGAATATCTGAAAGAAGCTGCAGCCCTGGGATTTCTCCGTGTGCAACGAGTCACATGAGGAACAAGGAGAACAAGACAGAGCAGCAGTGAAGGGCAGGGATACTTGCAGACCAAATCATCCTCCCGGAAGTGGGATCAGAGAGGCTGGCAGGGTTGCAAAGAGCAAAAGATTCTGTAAAGAGTAGCTTTGACTACAAATATAAAAAGGAACAGTTTTAAGATAGACACAGTATAGCATAATCTGTTCACAAAGCGGCAGCCATTGTGGGTTTAAGAGAACACAGTGTTAATAATCTCTGTAAATACCGTTGCCTACAGATAGAGAATGCAGATGTAGAATGCAGATTGCAGAGTTTACGCTAATCTATGTGGAAAGATTCCTAAGGAAAATATAAGAAAACGGTTTTTAGCATGCCAGTGGGATGCTGAGGGAACTTTTCAAAGGAGAGTATTGGTTTTCTTTTATTGATTGTGTTTACTCATAGTTAAGAGAGTGTTTTGATGTGATTACTCTGCATGTATTTAAATGATTTCTTCTCACTAGCGGGAGTTGGGCTTAATAAACTTTATTTTAGTGCAGGATTTGAATAATTTTTCTTTCATCAGAAGAAGGGGAACAGGAAATTTATAGTTGTTGAATGCTTCTCATGCACTAGGCATTCTGCTAGTTGCTTTACGCGCACTATTCTATAAACCCAGCTAAGACTTTCAATTTAAGAATGAGAAAGAAACTGAGGCAGAGAAGGTTTTATCAAGGTGACAAGGCTAAAAGTAGTAGAGCTGAGATGTGAAAGAGGTCGACCTGGTTCTTAGAGCCTATAGCCCTTGTATTATGAAATACTGACCTTTGTGGACTCTCAATAGGAGCAGAGCAGTTGTCCCCTCTCAACAGTCCCTGGGCAGGGACAATTACTGGTGCCTCCCTCTCAGAGACATCAAGGAAAACTCCAGGAGAAAGATGGAAATCACCGCTCTCCCAAAAAAGAGTGGGCAGATCGGCATTTGTTTAGGATAAACTCACTTAGGCAAGGCAAATATGTACTGACATTCTGCACTATGCTGTTTCTTTCCATTAAGAATTTTGGTCTCTTTGAGGCAGGGTTAGAATTTAGGAAGTAACAGTGCACTCACGGGTGTGTTAAGGGCCCTTTTCCTTGGCTGGGGGCATCAGCAGTGTTTCTCATCCCTTATGTGTCATAGTATTGGGTACCTGGTAGGACCCACTATGCTAATCTGTGTTGAAAGGATGAGAATGAAAAGATCAGAATTTTCAGCCTTTATGTGGAAGTTTGTGTCTTTGAGAAAGTAATTTTACCCATCTGATTCTGTGAAAGTCTAGATAATTTCTGAGTCTCTAGTGTAAAAGCTGACGCTGGAAACACAAATAGACTCGATTCATATGCTCAAGTCCATACACTCTAGGTAGGAACAGAGGCGGTGGTTAATTGAATGAATGAAGCACTTTGTGAGATACAAGAGGGCCGCACATCCTGTTATATTATCCGTCCATCCTCTTCAACTTGTACTAAACTTTCTTGCCTTCCATCTACTCATTTCATATAAGAACATTCCTAGACATTCTTTTTTCTATCTGCATATAGTGTTTTTTTTTTTTTAACCTAAAATCAAAACAAGCTAGACTGTGTGATTGATATCAACTATTAGGGGAAAAAAGATTTGCGTAAGTGCTTTGAGTTATTTGGGGGTAAATATGCTATATACAAAAGGTATTATTAAAATTCTAGTCACAGTGATGGAAACATTAAAAGGTTGAATCTTCAGGGATAATACTTCAAGGGTATAGTGCTGATAGAAAGGCATACATTGTTTTCAATAAATACATTATGATGTGAATTAACTTTGAAAATAAGAGGTTCAATTTTATGTACTGAAACTGATCTTTAAATTAAAAGAATTAATTTTAATTTGGTTTCTATTAGTTCAGTGTTTTCAGGAAAACATATTACAACTTTCCATATGTAAATGTTAGAAATTATACCTGTGATATTATGAATTACTATTTTACTATATTAGGTACAACAGATTCTTAAAATATATATGTGGAATGAAGAATGAATGAATGAATTTTAAAATTATGACACTTATGCTGAACTATATTTTATGAACTATTAAGAAGTAAACATATAAGCGGGGAAGGCAATGGCACCCCATCGCAGTACTTTTGCCTGGAAAATCCCATGGACGGAGGAGCCTGGTAGGCTCCAGTCCATAGGGTCGCTAAGAGTTGGACACGACTGAGCGAATTCACTTTCACTTTTCACTTTCATGCATTGGAGAAGGAAATGGCAACCCACTCCAGTATTCTTGCCTGGAGAATCCCAGGGACAGGGGAGCCTGGTGAGCTTCCATCTATGGGGTCACACAGAGTTGGACACGACTGAAGCGACTTAGCAGCAGCAGCAGCAAACATATAAGAGATTTGAAAGACTGGTCTTAATAGCTTTCAGTTCAGTTCAGTTCACTTCAGTCACTCAGTCGTATCCGACTCTTTGCAACTCCATGAATCGTGGCACGCGAGGCCTCCCTGTCCATCACCAACTCCCAGAGTTCATTCAAACTCATGTCCATCGAGTCGGTGATGCCATCCAGCCATCTCATTCTCTGTGGTCCCCTTCTCCCCCTGCCCCCAATTCCTCCCAGCATCAGAGACTTTTCCAATGAGTCAACTCTTCACATGAGGTGGCCAAAGTACCTGAGTTTCAGCTTCAGCATCATTCCTTCAAAGAACACCCAGGACTGATCTCCATTAGAATGGACTGGTTGGATCTCCTTGCAGTCCAAGTGACCCTTAAGAGTCTTCTCCAACACCACAGTTCAAAAGCATCAATTCCTCGGCACTCAGGTTTCTTCACAGTCCAACTCTCACATCCACACATGACCACTGGAAAAACCATAGCCTTGACTAGACAGACCTTTGTTGGCAAAGTAATGTCTCTGCTTTTGAATATGTTATCTAGCTTCGTCATAACTTTCCTGCCAAGGAATAAGTGTCTTCTAATTTAAGGCCTGCAGTCACCATCCACAGTGATTTTGGAGCCCAGAAAAATAAAGTCTGACACTGATTCCACAGTTTCCCCATTTATTTGCCATGAAGTGGTGGGACCAGATGCCATGATCTTAGTTTTCTGAATGTTGAGCTTTAAGCCAACTTTTCACTCTCCTCTTTCATTCATCAAGAGGCTCTTTAGTTCCTCTCACTTTCTACCGTAAGAGTGGTGTCATCTGCATATCTGAGGTTATTGATGTTTCTCCCAACAATCTTGATTCCAGCTTGTCCTTCTTCCAGCCCAGTGTTTCTCATGATGTATTCTACATATAAGTTAATAAGCAGGGTGACAATATACAGCCTTGACGTACTCCTTGTCCTATTTGGAATCAATCTGTTGTTCCATGACCAGTTCTAACTGTTGCTTCCTGACCTGCAGGAAGGTTTCTCAAGAGGCAGGTCAGGTGGTCTGCTATTCCCATCTCTTTCAGAATTTTCCACAGTTTATTGTGATCCACACAGTCAAAGGCTTTGGCGTAGTCAATAAAGCAGAAATAGATGTTTTTCTGGAACTCTCTTGCTTTCTCGATGATCCAGAAGATGTTGGCAATTTGATCTCTGGTTCCTCTGCCTTTTCTAAAACCAGCTTGAACATCTGGAAGTTCACGGTTCATGTATTGCTGAAGCCTGGCTTGGAGAATTTTGAGCATTACTTTACTCGCATGTGAGATGAGTGCAATTGTGCATTAGTTTGAGCATTCTTTGTCTTTGCCTTTCTTTGGGATTGGAAAGAAAACGGACCTTTTCCAGTCCTGTGGCCACTGCTGAGTTTTCCAAATTTGCTGGCATATTGAGTGCAGCACTTTCACAGCATCATCTTCAGGATTTGAAATAGCTCAACTGGAATCCCATCACCTCCACTAGCTTTGTTCGTAGTGATGCTTTCTAAGGCCCACTTGACTTCACACTCCAGGATGTCTGGCTCTAAGTGAGTGATCATACCATTGTGATTATCTGGGTCATGAAGATCTTTTTTGTACAGTTCTTCTGTGTATTCTTGCCACATCTTCTTAATATCTCCTGCTTCTGTTAGGTCCATACCATTTCTGTCCTTTATCGAGCCCATCTTTGCATGAAATGTTCCCTTGGTATCTCTAATTTTCTTGAAGAGATCTCTAATCTTTTCCTTTCTATTGTTTTCCTCTATTTCATTGATCACTGAAGAAGGCTTTCTTATCTCTTCTTGCTATTCTTTGGAACTCTGCATTCAGATGCTTATATTTTTCCTTTTTTCCTTTGCTTTTAGTAACTGTATATTTGAAAGTAAAGATAAATAAATGGTAATATTTTCACAAATAAATATCATTCTTTGTATAACAAAATAGCAAGTGATCAGTAATTGGAATTTTAATTAAGCAAGACAGGACATCTTTTTAATTTTAAAAATGGCTTACTTTATATCAGAAGAAGTATTTTATACACTACAGGTATTAATGGACCAAAGTTAGAGAATAAAAAAGTTGTGATTATTATGTTATATGTTTTAAAAGTTTAAATGATTAAAATTGTTTTTGATTCAGTTTATTCTTAGAATACGCTATGTAATAAAACCAGCACTGTTTGGCTTGAACATAAAGTCAAAAATATAGCAGCAAACTAATGCCAAGGAGGAAATGAAGATATTGATAAGCAAAATAAACAGATCAAAAAAAAAATTGAGTCATATTGACAGATAATGGAGGGAAGGATTATAAAGTTACAGAGAAGCAATTAAAGCACATTTAGAGATTAACGAGGGTTAACAACCAGAACTGAGAATTCTGAAAACTTATATTGAGTTTGTGCTTAAAATTCATAAGCAAGAAAATGTAGATATTTTCTAAAATTCATTTGAGTGTAAATGGTACACCTTCACACTGTAGTGTTCAAAAACAACTGGAACTAGAGAGCCCTATCTCTTCTTTTGGGGTTCCCTGTATAACTAAACAAACCAAACATTTTACAAACAAATGACTATGATAATCATCCAACAAAATAGATAATGTGCAATAGGGTGAGATAGCGAAGGACCAGCCTGTAAAGGCTCAAACAGGTTTATAAAGGAAAGCTGGAAATGACTTGTGGCTTCTTTCAAAACTCTCAGGGTAGTAAGAAAGTGAGATTCCACTAATACAAGGAGAAACTTACCGAATATTCATGAGTGAAAAATGCAAAGTAGGAAAACTCCCTGCAGCAAATATATTAATCCAATGAATAAAAAGTAGTTCCATCTTGCCATAATGAGACCCTGAGCTAGAATTAATAGTTCTGTTTGACAAGAAAAATTTTGATGCTTAAGATTTACTCTTGCATTTTACCTATTAGATCTTTGTATTTTAGCATGCATTTGTCAAAATCATTCACCACCTCCCTCAAGGGACTCAGTTAAAATATTTGCCTAGTTGTTACAATTCTCTCATATCCACTGTCTGTGAATAAGGGTGCTTCTTTAATCACTTATTAGCACTACAAATATTCTAGATCACCTCCAATTCTTTAGATTGCCTTTGGAATAAAAATTAAAAAGTTTGGGAGTATTCTTTTAATATCTAACAGATACCACACACCAAAATCAATTCAGTTGGGAATAAATGGGAAAACATTCAACAGAATTCACTTTGTAAGTGAAACTAACAAACAAATTATAAGTTACACATAACTGAGAGTGATTGCTAAGAGTATGTTAATACAATTTATATAGATGCTCCAGTTTCCTTCTTGTGCTGCTAAATGAACCAACTATATTTTAAATGAGTGGTTAGAGTAGGAAATCAAAAACTGGTGTAAGACTTCTGTGATAGTCAATTATTTTGCATATTTGACAGAAAGAAATCTCTGTTGAATGTAAATTGGAGAGTGGATTTTATTATATTCTTAACCTCATAGTGTAGCAGGTAGTAGAAGCATGAGCCTGACACCAAAACTGCGTTCTAGTCACTCATTAGCACCAGAGTCTAAGTTTCCCGTTCCCTAAAATAAGAATAACTATAGGATAGATACTTCTGTCAGATCAGATCAGATCAGTCACTCACTCGTGCCCGACTCTTTGAGACGCCATGAATCACAGCACGCCAGGCCTCCCTGTCCATCACCAACTCCCGGAGGTCACTCAGACTCACATCCATCGAGTCAGTGATGCCATCCAGCCATCTCATCCTCTGTCGTCCCCTTCTCCTTCTACTCCTGCAGAGTATATGATGTACTCTGCATATAAGTTAAATAAACAGGGTGACAATATACAGCCTTGACATACTCCTTTTCCTATTTGGAACCAGTCTGTTGTTCCATGTCCAGTTCTAACTGTTGCTTCCTGACCTGCATACAGATTTCTCAAGAGGCAGATCAGGTGGTCTGGTATTACTATCTCTTTCAGAATTTTCCACAGTTTATTGTGATCCACACAGTCAAAGGCTTTGGCATAGTCAATAAAGCAGAAATAGATGTTTTTTCTGGAACTCTCTTGCTTTTTCGATGATTCAGCGGATGTTGGCAATTTGATCTCTGGTTCCTCTGCCTTTTCTAAAACCAGCTTGAACATCATGAGAAATGCTAGACTGGAAGAAACACAAGTTGGAATCAATATTGCTGGGAGAAATATCAATAACCTCAGATATGCAGATGACACCACCCGTATGGCAGAAAGTGAAGAGGAACTAAAAAGCCTCTTGATGAAAGTGAAAGTGGAGAGTGAAAAGGTTGGCTTAAAGCTCAACATTCAGAAAACGAAGATCATGGCATCCGGTCCCATCACTTCATGGGAAATAGATGGGGAAACAGTGGATACAGTGTCAGACTTTATTTTTCTGGGCTCCAAAATCACTGCAGATGGTGACTGCAGCCATGAAATTAAAAGACGCTTACTCCTTGGAAGGAAAGTTATGACCAACCTAGATAGCATATTCAAAAGCAGAGACATTACTTTGCCAACAAAGATTCGCCTAGTCAAGGCTATGGTCTTTCCTGTGGTCATGTATGGATGTGAGAGCTGAACTGTGAAGAAAGCTGAACGCCGAAGAATTGATGCTTTTGAACTGTGGTGTTGGAGAAGACTCTTGAGAGTCCCTTGGACTGCAAGGAGATCCAACCAGTCCATTCTGAAGGAGATCAGCCCTGGGATTTCTTTGGAAGGAATGATGCTAAAGCTGAAACTCCAGTATTTTGGCCACCTCATGCGAAGAGTTGACTCACTGGAGAAGACTCTGATGCTGGGAGGGATTGGGGGCAGGAGGAGAAGGGGACGACAGAGGATGAGATGGCTGGATGGCATCACTGACTCGATGGATGTGAGTCTGAGTGACCTCCAGGTGTTGGTGATGGACAGGGAGGCCTGGTGTGCTGCGATTCATGGGGTCGCAAAGAGTCGGACACGACTGAGTGACTGATCTGATCTGATCTGATAGGGTAGATGATGTGGTACTGTAAAACAAACAAATGCTGGCTTAGGGATCAGGAGATTAAGAAGATTTTAATTTCAAATGTGTAAATACTTGGCAAATACTTGCAAATACATGACTACATTTCTAGACTTAACTTTATTCATTTAAAAAATAAAGGAGATAGATCATATAGTCTCTGAGGTCTTCTTTATCTCTGAAATTTTATTGATACATTCTGTACTAAATCAAAATGTTATTTGTCAGATTAAAATATGTTTATGATCGTATGCTCAAAAATTAATTTGGTATAAAATGCAGTGTATTATTGCATTATAATTATGCTTCTTGTTACTATTCTTGTCCTCTTGCCCTTGATGACTCTTGTCCTCTGAAGGTCTATCTATGTGTGTGTGTGTGTGTGGTATAGTAGTAGTTGTTCTTGCTGCTGTTAGTACTTCCACAAATCAACTATTGTTAGGATAGCCAGCATTTACGGTATCTATTTACCATCATTTAACTATTACTATATCTATTTACCATCATTTAATTGTTCAATATTTTACAAAAACATCACATTTCACTGAAAGTTACCAATGATATTATTAAGGTAGAATTCATTTATCAATTTTATTTTTTCTAAGGCATATTAAAATCAATAAATAAAATATTCTTTGGGCACTACATAAAAACCTTTTAATATTTGTATCAAGACCATCCACAAGAAAAATGCTAAAAAGCAAAATGGCTGTCTGGGGAGGCCTTACAAATAGCTGTGAAAAGAAGAGATGGGAAAAGCAAAGGAGAAAAGGAAAGATATACCCGTTTGAATGAAGAGTCCCAAAGAATAGCAAGGAGAGATAAGAAAGCCTTTCTCAGTGATCAGTGCAAAGAAATAGAAGAAAACAATAGAATGGGAAAGACTAGAGATCTCTTCAAGAAAATTAGAGATACCAAGGGAACATTTCATGCAAATATAAGCACAATAAAGGACAGAAATGGTATGGACCTAACAGAAGCAGAAGATATTAAGGAGAGGTGGCAAGAATACACAGAGGACTATGCAAAAAGACCTTCATGACCCAGATAATCACGATGGTGTGATCACTGACCTAGAGCCAGACATCCTGGAATGTAAAGTCAAGTGGGCCTTAGAAAGCATCACTATGAACAAAGCTAGTGGAGGTGATGGAATTCCAGTTGAGCTATTTCAAATCCTGAAGATGATGCTGTGAAAGTGCTGCACTCAATATGCCAGCAAATTTGGAAAACTCAGCAGTGGCCACAGGACTGGAAATGGTCCGTTTTCATTCCAGTCCCAAAGAAAGGCAAAGCCAAAGAATGCTCAAACTAATGCACAATTGCACTCATCTCACATGTGAGTAAAGTAATGCTCAAAATTCTCCAAGCCAGGCTTCAGCAATACATGAAACGTGAACTTTCAGATGTTCAAGCTGGCTTTAGAAATGGTAGAGGAACAAGAGATCAAATTGCCAACATCTTCTGGATCATCGAGAAAGCAAGAGAGTTCCAGAAAAACATCTATTTCTGCTTTATTGACTATGCCAAAGCCTTTGACTGTGTGGATCACAATAAACTGTGGAAAATTCTGAGAGATGGGAATAGCAGACCACCTGACCTGCCTCTTGAGAAACCTATATGCAGGTCAGGAAGCAACAGTTAGAACTGGACATGGAACAACAGTCTGGTTCCAAATAAGACAAGGAGTACGTCAAAGCTGTGTATTGTCACCCTGTTTATTTAACTTCTATGCAGAGTACATCATGAGAAACGCTGGGCTGGAAGAAGCACAAGCTGAAATCAAGATTGTTGGGAGAAATATCAATAACCTCAGATATGCAGGTGACACCACCCTTATGGCAGAAAGTGAAGAGGAACTAAAGAGCCTCTTGATCAAAGTGAAAGAGGAAAGTGAAAAAGTTGGCTTAAAGTTCAACATTCAGAAAAAGAAGATCATGGCATCCGGTCCTATCACTTCATGGCAAGTAAATGGGGAAACAGTGGAAACCGTGTCAGAGTTTATATTCCTAAACTCCAAAATCATGCAGATGTTGACTGCAGCCATGAAATTAAAAGACCCTTATTCCTTGAAAGGAAAGTTATGACTAACCTAGACATTATATGAAAAAGCAGAGACATTACTTTGCCAACAAAGGTCTGTCTAGTCAAGGCTATGGTTTTTCCAGTAGTCACATATGGATATTATAATTGGACTATAAAGAAAGCTGAGTGCTGAAGAATTGATGCTTTTGAACTGTGGTGTGGAGAAGACTCTTGAGAGTCCTTGGACTGCAAGGAGATCAAACTATTCATCCTAAAGGAAATCAATCCTGAATATTCACTGGAAGGACTGATGCTGAAGCTCCAATACTTTGGCCACCTGATTCGAAGAGCTGACTCATTGGAAAAGACCCTGATGCTGATAAAGATTGAAGGCAGGAGGAGAAGGGGACGACAGAGGATGAGATGGTTGGATGGCATCACCGACTCAATGGACATGGGTTTGTGTGGACTCCAGGAGTTGGTGATGGACAGGGAGGCCTGGCAGGCTGTGATTCATGGGGTCGTAGAGAGTCAGACATGACTGAGCGACTGAACTGAACTGAACTGAAACTTGTTGATATAACCTCTTTCCACACTATAAAGATCTGAGAAAAAATGAGATGGTTTTGTGAAACTATTTAGAGGCATGAAAGTAGGCTGTGCCATGAGACTACCATGAAAACTCACTGTATGTGAGGATTATCATTAAAACCTTGATGATGTCAAAATAGACATTTTTAAAAATGCCAGGCTTGTAATTTGTGCTAATAGGTAACTGTGAAACAGTGTGTTTGAATATTTTTAGGGAATGTTGTGTGTCTCTCTGTTCAAATAGATTTTATGAATCTGTTAACTAAAGTACTACCTGTTAATAATTTTTGAATTATTTTTTAGCAGATACTTACTATTATGAACCCCATTTTTTACTTGTGAAAACAGATGTAAGAAGCATTGCCCAAGTAATAGGAAAGCTAAGTTTGACCCCAGGAGTATGGCTGGGTATTTATTAGCATATTCATGTTCTGCCTTTTCTTAAGTGGGCTTGATGGTTCAAAAAAAAAAAAAAAAAGAGAGAGAGACCCCTCTTCTGTGACTGAGTGATGGATTCAGGAATTATGATTAAGGATATCATCAGAAAGTGTTCCCCTAAATATAGGAGTCAAATCTGAAATATGTACTGTGTGCATACATTTAAGACCAGTAAGTAATGGGGAACATTCCACTACTGGAATTTTCTGGCAAAGAAATCCTCTTGCTCTTAGCAAAAAGTGCTTCTCAGATATTCTCTTCTTCTGAATCTCATAGCATGGAGTTTCACATCTTATTACTGCTTTTTGTCTCCTTGTGCCAAGCAAAGGCAAGCAAAGGCAAGAGAACCGAAGATAAGAAAGGTAGAGTCACCCTGCACTCAGAAGCCACCCCTTCAAGTAGTATCATTGCCATGCACTTGGATGTTTCTTGAACTTTTGACTCCATGCCCTTACACAATAGGATCTGTAGAAATTGTAAGTAGTTCCAGGATTTCTTTATTTCTCCAGCCTTCCCTCTTTCTCACCCTATCTCCCTCTTTTACTCCTTCCTTTCTTCCCTTCCTTTTATTGTTAACAAAACTAAATTTAAAAAAAAAATTAAAGCAAGAATGTTCCAAGATAGTGGAGTATCCAAATATGAATAATTCCTCAATTGAGGATGCAGTATGTAATTTCTTTGACTGCTGTGAATTATGACATCCTGCCTGAAGAGTGTCTGCATTGACCCTGGAAATACTTCTAGATTTTATCATGCCAATAAAGTTACTAAAATTGAACTCGACTCCCAATAGTATTAGAAATGGATAATTTAGTAATTAAATAATTACATTAAAAAGCTTGAGACATAATTATATTAATCAAAGTGAGAAACATGATAAGGGATTTAAAATGAACATAAAATAGATTCTCTTTCCAGAAGTAAATCGCAGTAGCTTATAAGCTTACATTGGTAACTAGTGGCTTCATGGGAAAATCAAAGGTGTATAAATCATTCATGAGGGATCCTCTGAACATAAGCATTAGTCTTCTTTCTGTGATAAAGTATGTCTCTTTTTTATTTTTAGTGACAGTTAAAGGAACATTCTAATTTCATGTCAAATTTCATGTTAATAATGTGATGCTTTCAAATAGTCAATTTTTTCTATTTCTCTTCTTTTAGGAAGATCCAGAAAATGTGAATTTTAAGTTGTCTAGATAAAATTTGAACAAATTAGGTAAGACCAGGACTATGTCGTGGGCTTCCCTGGCTGCTCAGATGGTAAAGAAATGCCTGCAATGCAGGAGACCTGGGTTCGATCCCTGGATTGGGAAGATACCTTGGAGGAAGGCATCGCAACGCACTCTGGTATTCTTGCCTAGAGAATCCCATGGACAGAGGAGCCTGGCAGGCTATAGTCCATGGGGTCATAAAGAGTTGGCAACTAAGCAAAGCACAGGACTGTGCATCTAAGCACAGCACAGGACTGTGTCATAAGTTTGTAGTTTAACTCATACTAATTAGCCCTCTGCTTTGAATATAACAGTGAAGTGAAAATTGCTCAGTCGTTTCCCACTTTTTGCAACTCCATAACTATACAGCCCATGGAATTCTCCAGGCCAGAAGATTGGAGTAGGTAGCTGTTCCCTTCTCAAGGGGATCTTCCCAACCCAGGAATCAAACCCAGGTCTCCCGCATTGCAGGCAGATTCTTTACCAGCTGAGCCACCAGGGAAGCCCTGAATATAACAGGGACCTGATGAAACATTTTTGAATGTCTCAAGGAATTAATGAATGCCTAAGATTTTGTTTTTCAGAATTGGGCTGTATAAGTGATCTAGACCACTAATTACATTTCAAAAATATTTTTATGGTTGCCTACTCTGTGGATATTCCTTCATTCCTTGTCAGGTTCTAGATCAAAGAATAAGAAATAAGATTTCATGGGGTTGAGTATAGGTGTTATTATATATTAAATGTGGAGTTTCAAGTGAGTTATTTAACCTTACTTTTTACTCACTATTTGTTTCTAATCACAAAGTGATTGATAATAGTAGTATGTTGGTACTAGTATGCACGTCATATGGTTGATGAGAATAAGCTGAGTTCCTAAAGAGCACATTTTAGCGCTAAGTAAATATGCTCACTAAACATGATGACAACCCATCATAATGCTCACTAACCTCTGTTTCTTTCAGTTGAACCTTGGTAGTTATCATTTCTGCTTTTACCTAGCTGCTAATTGGAATTTTAAATGTTATGAATTTTTTAAGTAGATTTTTTTCTTATTTCAAAAAAGCACTGCACAAAATTTTAGGAAACATTACAAAATAAATATGATGAAGAATATTTAAATATTCTGATTACTCCCTATCTAGAGATGGCTATTCTTGATCTCTCTGCATATATCTTTCCAAATCTTTCTTTTCTTCTCTCTTGCTTTTTCATTTAACACAGGATTTTGATATGATCCAACAGCATTTATGAATTGACTCTATGCTTACAAATTTTATGATATCCTGTAAAGAGTTACTCCAACCTCAAGGTTAAGGAGAAGAGGGTAAGGATGGAAGGAGGGCTTTTGAAGACCCTTTAGTGTGTTCTGACTTGCCTCTTGAGTTTCCTAACTCTGGTTCTGGGGAAAAATTGCCAACAACAATCTCACATTGTGGTCCACATTCAGAATAGAATTAGAGAGTCTCCATGTTTGTGTATCTTTTAGATTAGTTATACAGTTAAGCAGATCACCCTTTATTTTTTTCTTCTCAGGTAACAAAACTCAGAGTTTTTTTTTAGTTGGAATAAGTTCTAAATTGCTCATATTAAGGAAGAATTGAAATCATATGTATATAATGCTTACGATAATGTAGGTTAATTTGCAAACAGTCCCAGCCCAGTGACATGAACCTTAAAGAAAAATAATATAGTGATATTCTGCTGCTGCTGCTGCTGCTAAGTCACTTCAGTCGTGTCCGACTCTGTGCGACCCCATAGACAGCAGCCCACCAGGCTCCCCCATCCCTGGAATTCTCCAGGCAACAACACTGGAGTGGGTTGCCATTTCCTTCTCCAATGCATAAAAGTGCAAAGTGAAAGAGAAGTCGCTCAGTCGTGTCCGACTCTTAGCGACCCCATGAACTGCAGCCCACCAGGCTCCTCCATCAATGGGATTTTCCAGGCAAGACTACTGGAGTGGGGTGCCATTGCCTTCTCCAAGTGATATTCTACATTGGGATAATATTATTGAAAGGACATTAGGCAATGTCAATAAAATTTTCTGAAGCAAACACTTACTTCTAAGGTTATATCCCCAGTATAAGCACCATTTACGTTTATTTGTGTAAAACAAACATAAGTGTTCAGTTCAGTCGCTCAGTCGTATCTGACTCTTTGCGACCCCATGAATCACAGCACGCCAGGCTTCCCTGTCCATCACCAACTCCCAGAGTTCACTCAAACTCACATCCATTGAGTCGGTGATGCCATCTAGCCATCTCATCCTCTGTCATCCCCTTTTCCTCCTGCCCTCAATCCTTCCCAGCATCAGAGTCTTTTCCAATGAGTCAACTCTTCACATGAGGTGGCCAAAGTACTAGAGTTTCAGCTTTAGCATCATTCCTTCCAAAGAACACCCAGGACTGATCTCCATTAGAATGGACTGGTTGGATCTCCTTGCAGTCCAAGGGACTCTCAAGAATCTTCTCCAACACCACAGTTCAAAAGCATCAGTTCTTTGGCGCTCAGCCTTCTTCACAGTCCAACTCTCACATCCATACATGACCACAGGAAAAACCATAGCCTTGACTAGATGGACCTTTGTTGGCAAAGTAATGTCTCTGCTTTTGAATATGCTATCTAGGTTGGTCATAACTTTCCTTCCAAGGAGTAAGGGTCTTTTAATTTCATGGCTGCAGTCAACATCTGCATGATTTTAGAGCCCAGGAATGAAAAACTCTGACACTGTACCATTGTTTCCCCATCTACTTGCCATGAAGTGATGGGACCAGATGCCATGATCTTAGTTTTCTGAATGTTGAGCTTTAAGCCAACTTTTTCACTCTCTTCTTTCACTTTGATCAAGAGGCTCTTTAGTTCTTCTTCACTTTCTGCCATAAGAGTGGTGTCATCTGCATATCTGAGGTTATTGATATTTCTCCCAGCAATCTTGATTCCAGCTTGTGCTTCTTCCAGCCCAGCATTTCTCATGATGTACTCTGCATAGAAGTTAAATAAGCAGGGTGACAATATACAGCCTTGAAGTACTCCTTTTCCTATTTGGAACCAGACTGTTGTTCCATGTTCAGTTCTAACTGTTGCTTTCTGACCTGCATATAGGTTTCTCAAGAGGCAAGTCAGGTGGTCTGGTATTCCCATCTCTTTCGGAATTTTCCACAGTTTATTGTGATCCACACAGTCAAAGGCTTTGGCATAGTCAATAAAGCAGAAATAGATGTTTTTCTGGAACTCTCTTGCTTTTTTGATGGTCCAGCGGATGTTGGCTATTGATCTCTGGTTCCTCTGCCTTTTCTAAAGCCAGCTTGAACATCTAGAAGTTCACGGTTCACATATTGCTGAAGCCTGGCTTGGAGAATTTTGAGCATTACTTTATTCACATGTGAGATGAGCGCAATTGTGCAGTAGTTTGAGCATTCTTTGGCATTGCCTTTCTTTGAGATTGGAAAGAAAACGGACCTTTTCCAGTCCTGTGGCCACTGCTGAGTTTTCTAAATTTGCTTGCATATTGAGTGCAGCACTTTCACAACACCATCTTCAGGATTTGAAATAGCTCAACTGGAATTTCATCACGTCCACTAGCTTTGTTTGTAGTGATGCTTTCTAAGGCCACTGGACTTCACATTCCAGGATGTCTGGCTCTAGGTCGGTGATCACACCATCGTGATTTTCTTGGTCGTGAAGATCTTTTTTGTACAATTCTGTGTATTCTTGCCATGTCTTCTTAATATCTTCTGCTTCTGTTAGGTCCATACCATATCTGTCCTTTATTGTGCCCATCTTTGCATGAAATGTTCCCTTGGTATTTCTGATTTTCTTTAAGAGATCTCTAGTCTTTCCCATTCTGTTTTCCTCTATTTCTTTGCATTGATCTCCAAGGAAGGCTTTCTTATCTCTTCTTGCTATTCTTTGGAACTCTGCATTCAGATACTTCTATCTTTCCTTTTCTCCTTTGCTTTTCCCATCTCTTATTTTCACATCTATTTGTAAGGCCTCCCAAGACAGCCATTTTGCTTTTTTGCATTTCTTTTCCATGGGGATGGTCTTGATCCCTGTCTCCTGTACAATGTCACAAACCTCATTCCATAGTTCATCAGGCACTCTATGTATCAGATCTAGGCCCTTAAATCTATTTCTCATTTGCACTGTATAATCATAAGGGATTTGATTTAGGTCATACCTGAATGGCCTAGTGGTTTTCCCTACTTTCTTCAATTTCAGTCTGAATTTGGCAATAAGGAGTTCATGATATGAGCCACAGTCAGCTCCCTGTCTTGTTTTTGCTGACTGTATATAGCTTCTCCATCTTTAAATGCAAAGAATATAATCAATCTGATTTTGGTGTTGACCATCTGGTGATGGCCACGTGTAGAATCTTCTCTTGTGTTGTTGGAAGAGGGTGTTTGCTATGATCAGTGCATTCTCTTGGCAAAACTCTATTAGTCTTTGCCCTGCTTCATTCCATATTCCAAAGCCAAATTTGCCTGTTACTCTAGGTGTTTCTTGACTTCCTTCTTTTGCATTCCAGTCCCCAGTAATGAAAAGGACATCTTCTTTGTGTGTTAGTTTCAAAAGGTCTTGTAGGTCTTCATAGAAGTGTTCAACTTCAGCTTCTTCAGCGTTACTGGTTGGGGCATAGACTTGAATTACTGTGACACTGAATGGTTTGCCTTGGAAATGAACAGAGATCATTCTTTCATTTTTGAGATTGTATCCAAGTACTGCATTTCAGACTCTTTTGTTGACCATGATGGCTACTCCATTTCTTCTAAAGGATTCCTGCCCGCAGTAGTAGATATAATGGTCATCTGAGTTAAATTCACCCATTCCAGTCCATTTGAGTTCGCTGATTCCTAGAATTTTGACGTTCACTCTTGCCATCTCCTGTTTGACCACTTCCAATTTGCCTTGATTCATGGACCTGACATTCCAGGTTCTTATGCAATATTGCTCTTTATAGCATCAGACCTTGCTTGTATTACCAGGCACATCCACAACTGGGTATTGTTTTTGCTTTGGCTCCATCCCTTCATTCTTTCTGGAGTTATTTCTCCACTGATCTCCAGTAGCATATTGAGCACCTACCAACCTGGGGAGTTCCTCTTTCAGTATCCTATCATTTTGCCTTTTCATACTGTTCATGGGGTTCTCAAGGCAAGAATACTGAAGTGGTTTGCCATTCCCTTCTCCAGTGGACCACATTCTGTCAGACGTCTCCACCAGGCCTGCCTATCTTGGGTTGCCCCACGGGCATGGCTTAGTTTCATTGAGCTAGACAAGGCTGTGGTCCTAGTGTGATTAGATTGACTAGTTTTCTGTGATTATGGTTTCAGTGTGTCTGCCCTCTGATGCTCTGTTGCAACTGATTTGTAAATTTCAGAGAGATACAAAAGAATGAGCTAACAGTGGGCTTTCCTGGTGGCTTGGATGGTAAAGAATCTGCCTGCAATGCTGGAGACGTGTGTTTGATCCCTGGGTTGGAAAGATCCCCTGGAGAAGGGAATGGCAACCTCCTCCAGTGTTCTTCCTTGGAGAATTCCATGGACAGAAGAACCTGGCAGGCTGCAGTCCAAGGGGTCGCAAAAAGTTGGATATGACTGACAAACTTCACTACAGTGGCTACTGCTAGGGTTCAGGAATGAAATGCAGAGAAGGGGTCCAGTTTCCCTGTTTTGCATGTGGCTTTCTTTTTTTTTTTTTTTTTCTAGAACATATACTGTTCTTAGAATTAGGAAAAATGTTGAATTTTAGCATAATGCTAAAAAGTGGTAATTAATAGTTCAAGTTCTTGATTTAATTATGTTGCCAGAATTCACATGCTCTGAATATAGGCAATTGTTTTGATTTTTTTTCTGAAAATGAAGGTGCTTGGATCACACCAAGTGATCAATAAAATGAAGGTGGTGTTATTATTAACTTAAAGTCTAAGGAAAAAAACCTTTAAGTCCATGTTTTTGTACAATACAGACTGCAACAACAGAAAGACAGTGCTCTCAGTGTGAAATGTTACCTGGATTTTACCTCTTTCTAGCCAAATTGCTGGTGAGATATGCTACCTCAGTTTTCTAAAAGCTTTATTTCTATTGTAAGTGTTTTATTATTTTCAAATAATTGTCATCATTGTATTTCTGGTGCTAATAGAACTTATATATATATATATAAGTTCATTCAAATATGAATATGATACTCTTTCTGTTGGGAGCCGGTTTGGATTAGCGCTCTGCCCATGATAAAGGTCATGAGGAAGGAGGCTTGGCACACGCAAGGGCGAGATCTAGCCTCAGGAGCCCCTTGGAGGTTCTCGAGCATCTACCCCCAAAAAAGCCGGAGTCTGCTTACTTTCTGTTTTGTGCTCTCGCCTACACCTCTGACTTTACAGGGGCTGTCCCCCACTACCTTTCTCTGAAAAAACAGCTAACTTACAGCTCCAGTTAATAATTTGTGGGTGTGACAGTGTTTCAGCCTACAAACTCCTTTTGGAAATCCTCTAGCCTGCCTGAATAGGTTTTTCCGGCCACATGTGATTGTTTAGAGCCTCCCAACTGTGAGAGGCATGAGATGTTCTAAACTGTCTAAACACAGATTCTTTTGAGCAGTTAAAAGATTGATTAGAAATTGTATTAGTGAAGGGTTTTTCACTTGTTGGGCCAATGTTTGCTGCTAAGTCTCCATATCCCTTACCTATTGTGTCCTTGGCAGTGTATTGATTGATATAATTGGTTTATAGAAATGTAAGTAGTAGCTTTAATGTTTGTAACCTTGGACCCTTGAGTTAATTCTTTTTCTTGTTACAACCCACCACACCTTTGCCCTATAGAAATGCAACTCCAATGCCTTTGGGGGGTGGTGCCTGACTTTAGAATAATCACCTTTAGAGAAAATAAGTTCCTTAAAATGTTAATAGGCCTCCGGGCCAGAAGATGATGTAACTCACCTAAACTTTTGGATAGGTTTGAAAGCCTGGCTCAGAGACTGCTGTCCCTGCATGACTCCACCCCTTCCCTCATTATCCTCTATGCCTAAATTAAGGTATAATAATGTCTCTGCTTTTGAATATGCTATCTAGGTTGGTCATAACTTTCCTTCCAAGGAGTAAGCGTCTTTTAATTTCATGGCTGCAGTCACCATCTACAGTGATTTTGGAGCCCAGAAAAACAAAGTCTGACACTGTTTCCCCATCTATTTCCCATGTAGTGATGGGACCAGATGCCATGATCTTCGTTTTCTGAATGTTGAGCTTTAAGACAACCTTTTCACTCTCCACTTTCACTTTCATCAAGAGGCTTTTTAGCCCCTCTTCACTTTCTGCCATAAGGGTGGTGTCATCTGCATATCTGAGGTTATTGATATTTCTCCCAGCAATCTTGATTCCAACTTGTGTTTCTTCCAGTCCAGCATTTCTCATGATGTACTCTGCATATAAGTTAAATAAACATGGTGACAATATGCAGCCTTGACGTACTCCTTTTCCTATTTGGAACCAGTCTGTTGTTCCATGACCAGTTCTAACTGTTGCTTCCTGACCTGCATACAGATTTCTTAAGAGGCAGATCAGGTGGTCTGTGAAGAAGGCTGAGCGCCGAAGAATTGATGCTTTTGAACTGTGGTGTTGGAGAAGACTGTTGAGAGTCCCCTGGACTGCAAGAAGATCCAACCAGTCCATTCTGAAGGAGATCAATCCTGGAATTTCTTTAGAAGGAATGATGCTAAAGCTGAAACTCCAGTATTTTGGCCACCTCATGCGAAGAGTTGACTCTTTGGAGAAGACTCTGATGCTGGGAGGGATTGAGGGCAGGAGGAGAAGGGGATGACGGAGGATGAGATGGCTGTATGGCATCACTGACTTGATGGGTGTGAGTCTGGGTGACCTCCGGGAGCTGGTGATGGACAGGGAGGCCTGGCGTGCTGCGGTTCATGGGGTCGCGAAGAGTCGGACATGACTGAGCGACTGATCTGATCTGATCTGAAGGTATAATAACTACTTTGAAAAATAAAGTGCGGGGCCTTGTTCACTGAAAATTGGTCTCCCCATGTCGTTCTTTCTCTTACCTTCTGGCTGAATTATTCAGCCCCCTCTCTCCACAAAATGTTCTCACTGAGCAATTATTTCATCCACCTTTCTTCACTGAATTTCCTCCTCACTGAGCTATCCTCATTTCTATTATTCTTTATATCTTTAATTAATATTTTAATAAGCTGTTGTTTCCTGATCGCCTATGCCGTCTCCCCTTCGAAATCCCTGGATCCACTGGGGCTGGACCCCGGCATCTTTCTCCATATATATGCATATATTTGTATGTGTGTGTATATATCCTACTGTGAACCAGGTATTATTCTAGTATTTGCTATCATTGACTCAAACAATGATTCATATGTTGTTCATCCACTTAATTTTCCAAGAGGCTGAAATTATTCAAAGATGAGAAGGTAGACAACACATAATAATACTATATAACTGACCTGTAATCAGAGAATGAAAAGAACTTTTAAAAAATAAAGAGCTTGAAGCAGTGAATAGAAAGGTGAAGGAAAACAGGGGCAAGGGAAATCATTCCAACATGCATAGTTTATTATTCCTGAAGCCATGCTAACTACATGTGAATTTTATTTTGCCATTGTTATTCTATGCCTTTACACTCTGGAATTTCAGTAAATTTCAGTTTTTAATTAATAAAATGAGGCTTATTAACAATATCAGCAAAATTTATCATAGGCATATTATGAAGATTAAATGATATAATACCCATAAAGCACTTAGTATAGTGTTTGGTACATAACCACAAAAATATTAATATTATTATACAATAATGAAATGTTCTAACATTGGCTGAATTATGCAATGATAGAATCAAAGTATATATGAAAATTCAAGCAAGCAAGTAAATATATCAAATTGTTTATTAGGAAGCTATCTACAGAGAGTGGCGTATCAAAGTAATTTATGTTTCTTCTAAGATTGTTTTATCTGTGGATAAATAATATAAATTCTAAAATGTTAGAGATTACCTGAAATTAGAGCATCCAGCAGCTATTCTATAAAGTGTTGCTTTCATGTGAAAATATTACTGTAAAATATAAATACAAAATCATTCACTTTTTATAAAATTTAATCGAGATCTAAATCAGACTTGCAAAATATGACTTACATTCTGTAAATTAGATAGGTGTCTCTATTGTTTATTTTTAGCTGAAAAAGGACTAGTTTTAATTTTTGTGATTTCTTTCCTCCACGCACCAAATGGAGGAACATATATAGTCAGGTTCAGTGGCACAGTTTATAAACATGTTATTTAATGAAACAATTGACTAACATTCTAGCAGTAAATAGTCAGGGCTGCCCTTAAAACAGTGAAATATATTGCTTCAACTTTTGCATGTTGGAGTTTGAAACTGTCATTTTACTGCTGTCTTAAATTATGACTTTTAAAAAGATTCTAAATAAAACACAAAATTAGACTTTGCAAATTTTTTCTCTAATTTTAGCATTGCATACACTTTATACCTGAAAAACATAATTAAATGGATAATGTGATGATTGATAAAATGTTCTGGTGTTTCTTGAGTCACTATGCTTAATAAGTGATCAATATAGCCAATTTGTTTTTCTACTCATTTTCCTTGGAGATTATGTTTCTATTGTGGCTGTGCAGCTTTACATTTAGAAACAAAATAATTCACAGTCTAAGGTCTAAAAAAAGAAGGCAGTGTGAATCTTCCACCATTGCATATGGCACTGGATTTCATCTTCTTTGTAGCAGCTGATTGTTTTGTAAAGTCAGTGTGAGTTTGCGTTCTTGACAAGGATTGATGGACTAAGTGTTATCATCATGATGTACTGCATTATTTATATACAGCAGCCAAATTCTATCTTTTAGTTTGTCCTTTGCTGTCAACTGAAGAACTATGATAGTCTCTGAAAGAACAACTCACTGGGTTTAGAATTTTTTCATAATTAGAAAAATATATGATTTTAGAGCATAACACACAATAAGCTATCTTATTTACGCATTAAACAATCCAAAGCAGTCAGGTGTCCCTCTTTTGTTGACACGACAAACCTGGGTCAGAGTCTTCTTCCTGCCTGAGCACTAGCTGTTGTCCTCTAACCAGATAACAAGGTTGGGTACGTGTTGCTGGTGTCAGTTCTTGACTCCAAGCCCAGCTGGGCCCTACTCTTTTCCCTCAGGCTTTTTTCTATGCTTTCCAGGCAGCAACCTTCTATTTACTGCAAGTACATATTACTTACGTTCTACTCTTCTCAAGCCTATGATCCCATCATATTTTCAGCAGCCCTGCTACACAGAGAAGACACCAGAAAACTCCCTCAATTTGCTTAAGCATCTGTAAACATATAGACATCCAGGTTGTATTATATCAGATTCCTCCTCGTGCCAAAGGTGATTCCTTCCATATATATCTGAAGCCCATCCTTCACAGTGTTCCCTCATAGCTCAGTTGTTAAAGGATCCACCTGCAATGCAGAAGACCCCAGTTCAATTTCTGGTTCAGGAAGATCCCCTGGAGAAGGGAAAGGCTACCCACTCCAGTATTCTGACCTGGAAAATTCCATGGACTGTATAGTCTATGGGGTCACAAAGAGTGAGACACAACCGAATGATATTCAGACCCTTCTGAGCATTTCCTTCTCTACTGTCCCTTTAGCTTCTGTTCTGAAAGCTGCTTCCCATCAACGCCAAAATACTTATCAGGTTTCTGCCATTTTAAATACATTTCCAACTCTCTCCAACACAATTTTCATTTGGATAGCATTTTATCTGAATAAAATGATCAGATGCCAATCTTTGCCATGGGGAGAATTTGGTGAATAAGTTGAAATGATTCCACATTTAAGAGAGTTGACAAGGTGTGCCGTGCTTAGTCACTCAGTCATGTCCAACTCTTTGTGACCCTGTGGGCTGTCCATGGGGATTCTCCGGGCAAGAATACTGGAGCAGGCTGCCATTTTCTTCTCCATTACAAGGTAGAAACATGTATCTACTTCTAGATCTTGTTTCCAGAAACACCTCTGAGAATTTGTGTTTGTATTTCCATGATTTAAAAGATCGACTTTATGCTAATCTCTCCATCTCTAAACTGAATCTTTCTCCACAGGTTCAAATCCATAAAATTATCTTCTCACTGAATATCTCTAAGTGGATGGCTATAGACATTTTCATCCAAGCATTTCCAAAACAGAAATCTTCACTCCCCTTCATCACCATCACCAAACTTGCTCCTTAGACCATGTTTTCTATCAAAATGAAAGGCAGACTTTTTTTGTTAAATTTTAATGTGAGTTTCATCCTTAGTTCTTCTCTTTCTTTTCAGCCATCCCATTGGCTCTATGAATTTTCTCTCTCCATATGTCTTTTGGGATCCACTTCTCTCCATTAGTACTCCAAGACAAGTCAGCAGTCCCTTGTGCCAGACTAAAATTTTCTACTTCCTCACTGGTCTGTCACCCTTAGGCTTTACCTCTTGTAATCCATTCTCCACATTGCTTCCAGGGTGAATTATCATGTCACCCTTTGGATTAGACCCCTAAATGGCTGTCCTTTACGCTCAGGAATGCCCAGACTCCTTAAGAAAGTGAAGTATTTCAGTCATGTCTGACTCTTTGTGACCCCGTGGACTGTAGCTGACCATGTTCCTCCGTCCATGGGATTTTCCAGGCAAGAATACTGGAGTGGGTTGCCATTTCCTTCTCCAGATCTTCCTGACTCAGGGACTGAACCTGGATTTCCTGCATTGTAGGCAGATGCTTTACCATCTGAGCAACCAGGAAATCTCAGACTCCTTAGGAGTGTCTTAAAGACACTGCATACCCTGGGCAACACCTATTCTTCAGTCTTGCCTCTGCATTTCTGTTCTCTCTCTTTTGTCTAGCTAAAATGAGTTTCATCCTGTTTCTTAAGCAGGGCTCTGGCTCTGCTCCCTACATTTGCACATGTGTTCCCCTCTGCAGGGGATCTCTGGGCCATCCCTTTGCCTGCCTGGTTTCCATTAATCCTCTTGTTTTGAATTGAAGATCACTTGCCCTGGGAGAGCTTCCTAACTCACAGGGCAGAGTTTGATGCAGCTTTTTCATGATCCTTTGGCACCAGGAGTTTCCCTTCTCATAGACCTAACATGCCCTGGTAACCACCTGTCAACTTATCTATGTCTTTTGTTAGACCCTATAAAGAACAGGTGATTGTCTATCAAGGGCCCCATAATATGTGCAGCAATTATCTCTTAATGTCATGTAAATGGACTTCAGTTAATATTAACTTGATGAATATTCTTCACGGGTAGAAATAATATAGTCAAAAAATACTTGGGAATTCTATGATATGGTTGAATTAGCTGGTGATTTATAAAGTTCCAGCTAATTATTCTATGGAAATTCAATATATGTTAGTAGTAAGTAGTATCTGTTCTGCTCTCCCTAACATGCTGTGTGCCTTTATTTTCAATTTGCTGATTCTGACTTCCTGCAGGTATTTTTTTTAATAATGCATTCTGAACTACCAAGAAAGCTAGTCTAATAAATTCTTTTCTCTTTTGCCTTCCTCTCAACTGAAAACAGGAAAATACAAACTTTCTTCCTTCCTCCTTTCTTTTCTTCCTCACATTCTCTTATTTGTGTTCCTTCTTTAATCTTTAAGAAATGCAAAAGTCTGTTTTCCAACCCCAGTGATTCTGACTTAATTGGACTGGGCATCAGGAATTTTAAAAACTCCCCTGTGATTCTAATATTCAGCAAAGTTTGAGAACCACTGGGTTAGATCATCTCTAATGTCCCTTTCAATTCTAAAAACTCTAGATTTTGTTATTTTAAGGGACTCTCTAGAGTGTTTTAAAATACAAAATATGCCAAAAGCCTTTTTCAAAATGTAAAGCCCAAAATATTTTTATATTTTCATGCAATTAGCCTTGATTGAAGCTGTGTGGTAAAGGATGTAAAATTCAAATAGTCAACACTCAAAATCATTGCTGATTTCCTTCTAATTCTCTTCAATACTATATTTCTCTCACATTTAAAAAGTTATCTAAGAAGAAAAAAAACTATCTTTAAAAATAGTGGGATAAACCATTGGCTAACAGCTAAGAAGGACTTCCCTGTTGGTTCAGCAGTAAAGAATCTGCCTGCAATGCAGGAAATGTGGGTTCAGTCCTTGGGTTGGGAAGATCTGCTGGAGAAAGAAATGACAATCTACTCCGATATTCTTGCCTGGGAAATCCCATAGACAGAGGAGCCTGGGGGCCTACGCCAAGATTCCGGGGCACGCAGTGATAGACAGGACTTAGAGACTAAACAACAAAAACAACTAAGAAACATCCTGCTTTAAATTAGCTTTAATGTAGCCCTGAGTGAGTCTACAAAGTTTCCTTGTTGTTTCATTAGATTTGTGTCTTCCTTAGCTGCATGTGGTCATTTGGGAGTCCTGTGGACATCAATGTGTTAATTTTTCTTTCATTGCAAGTGCGTCACATGATTTTTCCAGGGAAATGACAGATCCTCTCAACACGAATATTCTTATTTTTTTCAATCTTATTTCTTTCTCTTCCAAATTGCAGGATGGTCTGAAACATCAACTAAAATTTGTTTTTAAAGCACAAATGAAGCTAGCAATCACATCAAACCTTTTGAACTGTGTTTTGTTTTTTAAACTGTCCACATTTTTAAGCTTTAGCTTGGGAAGAAAGACTTTAAAATAAAAGTCTATGCATCAAATTCATTAGAGCATGGAACAAATGAAATTGCAGTATTCAGCATAAATGGTCTCTCAAGAGGCACCAAAGTAAATTCAGTCCTACTGTTGATTCAAAAGTGACATTTATTTTGTTCTGTACAATTTCACTGGCAGTAAGTCATAAGGGTGCTAACATTTGTGAGTTTTACCAGGTTGATTATGCAAATTCTCCTGAACTTTATCTCATTTTAACTAGAGTTATTGCTCACTTGTGTATGAGAAGTGGCTCATTTTGCCAAGTACTCTGTTTATAGGTTGGTTCAAATTCTAACTTGTGCAGTTGAAGACAAAGCTTTTGTTTTCTTTCAGTTTTAAATGAAGTGATAGTATAGCTGCCAAGTTCAGTGGAGAGCAATAAATGGAAGATGAGGTTGTCCTGGTTGTGGAACATGAATTTAAATGTTCTCTTGTATCTCACTGTGGTTCTGATTTGCATTTCTCTGGTGACTAGGAATGTTGAGCATCTTTTCAAGTGCCTGTTGGCCTTCTGCATGTCTTTTTTGGATAAAATGTCTACTCAGGTCCCTGTCTGTTTTTCAATCAGGTTGTTTGTTTTTTGGTTTTGATATTAAGTTGTATGAGTTCTTTATGTATTTAGGATATCAACTCCTTATCAGATATATCATTTGTAAATATCTTCTCCCATTCAACAGGTTGGCCTTTTCATTTTGTTGATGGTTTCCTTTGCTGTGCAGAAGCTTTTTACATGGATGTAGTCCCATTTGTTTATTTGTGCTTTTGTTGCCCTTGCCTGAGGAGACATAACCCCCAAAATAGTGCTAAGAATGGTGTCAAAGGGCCTAGAGCCTAGTTTATTCTTGGAGTTTTATAGTTCCAGGTCTTGCATTTAAATCTTTAATCCATTTTAAATTTATTTTTTATGTATAGTGTAAGGAAGTAGTCGTTTCATTCTTTTCTATGTAGCTGTCCAGTTTTCCTAACACTGTTTATTGAAGAGACTGTTTTTCCTCCAATGAATATCCTTGCCTACTTTGTCATAGATTAATTGATCATGTAAACTTGGACCTAGAGGGTATTAAGCTAAGTGAAATAAGTCAGACAGGGACAAATATAATATCATTTCACTAAAATGTAGATCTAAAGAATGGAACAAATGAACAAGGGGAATTCCTTGGTGGTCTGGTGATTAGGACTCTGAGCTGTCACTACTAAGGTTGGGGTTCCATCCCTGCTCAGGAAACTAAAATCCCACAATTCCCATAGTACAGCCAAAGAAACAAAAACAAGTGAATAAATAGAACAGAAACAGACTCAGATACAGAGAAGCAACTGGTGGTTGCCAGAGGGGAGAGGGTTGGAAGATGGGTGAAAAGTGTGAAGGGGATTAAGAGGTGCAAACTTCCAGCTATAAAATGAAACAGTCACAGGGAAGTAATATTACAGTACTGGGAATATAGTCAGTAATATCATAATAACTCTGTGTGGGGACATGTGGTAACTAGACTTGTGGTGATCATTTTGTTTTGTATGAAAATACTAAATCACCATGTTTGTTGTTCACTTGAAACTATATAATATTATTTGTCGATTACAATTCCATTAAAAAAGATTAAAAGTAAAACAAACAAAATATAGTCTCCATTTACTTCAGATCAGATCAGATCAGTTGCTCAGTCATGTCCGACTCTTTGTGACCCCACGAACTGCAGCACGCCAGGCCTCCCTATCCATCACCAGCTCTCGGAGGTCACTCAGACTCACATTCATCGAGTCAGTGATGCCATCCAGCCATCTCATCCTCTGTCGTCCCGTCCCCTTCTCCTCCTGCCCTCCATCCCTCCCAGCATCAGAGTCTTCTCCAATGAGTCAACTCTTCGCATGAGGTGGCCAAAATACTGGAGTTTCAGCTTTAGCATCATTCCTTCCAAAGAAATCCCAGGGCTGATCTCCTTCAGAATGGACCAGTTGGATCTCCTTGCTGTCCCAGGGACTCTCAAGAGTCTTCTCCAACACCACACTTCAAAAGCATCAATTCTTCGGCACTCAGCCTTCTTCACAGTCCAGCTTTCACATCCATACACGACCACAGGAAAGACCATAGCCTTGACTAGGCGAACCTTTGTTGGCAAAGTGATGTCTCTGCTTTTGAATATGCTATCTAGGTTGGTCATAACTTTCCTTCCAAGGAGTAAGCGTCTTTTAATTTCATGGCTGCAGTCACCATCTGCAGTGATTTTGGAGCCCAGAAAAATAAAGTCTGACACTGTTTCCACTGTTTCCCCATTTACTTAACCACATATAAATATGTACTGTGACAGTTTTTACATTTAGTTTGCAGAGATGTTGAAGAAATTAATATTAATATCTTATGTTAGTATAGCTATATGCTTTAGAGATATGTTACTACTTTTCTATTTTTAATTTTGCATCTGTATACAAATTTTCTTTCAGAAATGAGAGGGCAGGGATGAAGGTACAGATATATTGTAGGTGGCTTCTTGGATTGCTAAAGGAGCAAAGGAGATGGAGATGCATGCATTCATCCAAATAAATTATTCATATATTTACAACATTATGTTAATACAGTACTGTGTACCTATATTAATATCTAAAAAATTGAAATACAATAATATATTTTCGGTAAATGTTTGATAATATAGTAAGAGAAGGCTTAGAAGAAATGTCCTTGATTATCCTAAGGACAGAGAATCAAATGTGGGGTGTTAGTTATAACTTGGTTCCTGATAAAACTCTGTTGCTGACAAAAAACACTTAGTGACACTTTATCACTGTATTCTCAACACTCTGGCCTCCTTCGTATTGCTTGAATTCATCACTCTCTTGCCTATCACTCTTGCTATCCTCTCTGCCTAGAAGACTCTTCCTTAGGTTTTAACATGACTGGCTAATGTTCAGCTTCAGCTCAAGTGGCACCTCTTCAAAGAAGCCTTTCTTGACCGGGTATCTCAAGTAACTAGTTGCATTTACTTCCTTTCTCATCAGTTTGTTCTCCTCTTACCTTTCCCCCACCCCAACATGGTTTTTGTTACAGTGGACAATACCTGGCTTATTTGTCCGTTTCTTATGTGCATCCCCTCCACTATACTATGAATTTCAGGAATGCAGGATTCATAAGTGTCTTCATCTAGGCAACATCCCTAGTGTCTAATGTTTGGTTCCTGGAGTATCAATACATGATAACTGAGTCAGGGGTTCTCTGATTTGTAAACTGGAGATAAGCAGTAATATGTAAAGAAAACTCAATGCATAAACCATCAGATAGTTACATATCAATGAGGCAAATTAGCTGTTCTGTCCACCCGATTCCCAGGTGAGTGCTAACATAGAATTTTCTCCTTTTCCCTACATCACAAGTTGCATGGCTGTATACTGAGCTCACAGTAAAACACAACCACAGTCATAATGGTACAAATTTTAGTGTTTTTTTTTTTTTTTCTTCTTTTCTGCACTGTCTTCTGCAGTGCTGGATTTTATAGATTCATACACACTTTGTGATTTTGGCTAAAAGATCAGGCAATTGATAATAAAGTGAAATAAGACAATCCCTAAATCATTTTGAACAGGAGGTGACTGGCAACAGGTGGTGGGTCAGTGAGAAGAATGAGGAGGACACTGAACACAGTCAGGATGGTCCCAGTCCAAACAGAACTCTGGAGAGTCGGGGGAGAGAGCAGGCAAATGGGAAGTTAAATTTAGCCTGCAATGATTTCTTGCCCCTGGGAAAAATAATTGCTGCATTCGATTGCCAAAGGGCAAATCGGCATCAGCTTAATTTGCCTGAGTCTGCCATAAACTGCAGATGGAATCATAAAACATAGTTAGATTCAAATTAAACACATCTGTCCTAATCTAAAGCAGGTGAGGCCAGCCAGCCAAGAAGCATCAAGGTGTAACACTGCACACAGATTACAATCTGCAGAGGTATATTTTAGGGATCTGCTGACAGTGAAATAAAGAACCATGAAGGCGTGTATTGTCCTGTTTTCCGTTCATGAGCCTGTCTTCTTCTACCAGATGCCATCTTAGTTTTAAAAGGCTCTACCAACGCATCCACTGGGAGACAGAGACACAAAGCACTGACTTGAAATTCAAAAGTCAGCTGCATTTTAATCAGGATTCTTAAGCTGATGCTTTTTCAGATTTATTGAAATGACAGAGAATTAGAAGTCCCTGAAGTACGTTTGAATTAGACTTGAAATTTGAGCCAGAAAGGGTTTGTTTCTACTTAAGGTATCAGCTTTAAAATTAAAAGACGCTTACTCCTTGGAAGGAAAGCTATGACCAACCTAGACAGCATATTTAAAAGCAGAGACATTACTTTGCCAACAAAAGTCCATCTAGTCAAGGCTATGGTTTATCCAGTAGTCATATATGGATTTGAGAGTTGGACTATAAAGAAAGCTGAGTGCTGAAGAATTGATGCTTTGGAACTGTGATGTTGGAGAAGACTCTTGAGAGTCCCTCAGGCTGCAAGGAGATCCAACCAGTCCATCCTAAAGGAAATCAGTCCTGAATATTCATTGGAAGGACTGATGTTGAAGCCGAAGCTCCAGTACTTTGGCCATCTGATGCGAAGAGCTGACTCATTTGAAAAGACCCTGATGCTGGGAAAGATTGAAGGCGGGAGGAGAAGGGTACTACAGAGGATGAGATGGTTGGATGGCATCACCGACTCAATGGACATGAGTTTGAGTAAACTCCAGGATTTGGTGATGGACAGGGAGGCCTGGTGTGCTGCAGTCCATGGGGTCACAAAGGGTTATATATGACTGAGTAACTGAACTGAACTGAAGGTATCAGCCTACTGATATAGGGGGTGTAGATAAAAGAAAGAAAGCTAAGATACTCTGGTTTTGACCAAAGTAACTATGTAACTTATCCAAACCAGGACAGTTTTGAGGGTGAAAGAGGACCTTGGTACACATGGAGGTGCATGGGTCCAATATCTTTCCAAGAAAGAATAAGCTGTTTGGCTGCAAAGAATGCACTTAGCTTGCACGGACTTTCTTTGTAGCACTTTCTTCATGATCCCATTAGAGCCTTAGAGCCCCACTCTGCCTGGGCCTCGTCCTGCCAAAAACTGAGCAAGTGTCTGGTCATTTCTGCCTTTGGGGGATTCCTCTAAAGTATAATCTTTGCTCTGGAGCTGCCAGGTAGATTAGTTGAGACTTTGTCAATTCTGCATTATAGACTGAGACTCCTAGGCTCAGTCTTCCTTCAGTGACTTCCCTGCTCCCCACCACCACCCATTTCTTTTCCCAGATGTCAGATCTGCATCACAAGGTCAAAGCTTTCCCAGCCGTTTTCTGCTTCTTCCTCATTTTTTCTTGGGTGTTACTTCTTAATAAACTTGCTATACTCTTTGTCTTCATGGAGAACCCAGCTGACACAGGGGTGCTGTTAATAATTAGGTGTGGGTAAACAAGTACATAGCATATCCTCTAATCACCCTAGGAGAAGGCAATGGCACCCCACTCCAGCACTCTTACCTGGAAAATCCCATGGATGGAGGAGCCTGGTAGGCTTCAGTCCATGGGGTTGTGAAGAGTCGGACATGACTGAGGGACTTCACTTTCACTTTTCACTTTCATGCATTGAAGAAGGAAATGGCAACCCACTCTATGGGGTTGCACAGAGTTGGAAATGACTGAAGTGATTTAGCAGCAGCAGCTAATCACCCTAATTGTGTTTGGATTCTGTTGTGCCCATCTAAACTTTCTTTTTTTTTTTGCTTACTTTATCCATCGATCACAGCTACATGTGAGGGCCTTTAATTAATCTCAGGCAGTCCTTGACATATTAGACTCTAAGTGAATAGACTGGATATACATACTGTTGTGGAAGAGGCCTATCACTATTTTTTTTCCTCGTTCTCTCTTGAAGAATCTTCCCTCTTTATTCTCATTTATTTATTACTGTGCCCAAAGACTTCTCCTCCCCTCTCCTTTCCCCTTTGCTCTGCTCCCTCCCCTCCCCCGCTCCCTTTAATGACTGTCACTGAATTATAGTATTCACATCCATACTTAACAATCCATGTTTTATCAAACACTCTCTGATTCCATATCTGATCATTCAGTACCTTTATAGGACATTTTCATTTTAGATACTCTGCAGACTTCTTAAACACAATAATTCCTTTAACAATGAATCCATTATATTTCCTTATGACAGATGGCCTTACAGCTGTACAGGCAGGAACTCTGGAAATCAATCCAGATTTTTTGCTGTCCCTCCATCCACACGTCAGTTTGGTCACAATGTCCTTAGTTCTACTGGCACATTTCGGTCAAATCTATTACCTCCTTTCTATGTTTCAGAAACACACTGAGTAGATATCAATAATGGTGATAAAATATGGGTTTTCACAATATTAATGTCTTAGAAATAAGTAATAAGCAGAAAGAACAAGAAGTACAAAAAAAAAAAAAAACAGGTCAGCTGAAGAGCAGCTGGTATCTACAAGCTATAATGAGAGGTAAACAGATCATCCTGTCTCATTGTGACCACAGAAGCATCATATGACTGGCAGGCACACCAGTAGAAAATCAACTAGATTAAGTATTATCACTTAGAAAGGGCAGCACAAGTACTAAGAAAGGTTTCTTAGGACAACAAAGTTCTGTGTGATGGTGGGTCAACCAAAGGGACCCGACATCGTGGTCTCATGCGACTCTGGGTGAGCTCACGTAAAGGAAACTGTCTGTAGGAGTGAGGGATGAGAATGAGAGATTGGATTTGATAAATGTATAAATATAGCCTGTATTCTTGTGAACCTGTAGGATACTGTTCATGCCTTGCCTTTCTCCTGTGGAGATCACTCCTGTCAGTGTAAATAAATCAATATAAACATCCACAATGTTTCTTGATCTGTTGACATTGCTGCAACAACAGATCCTCGTCTGGGGAATGTAGAACTTCTCTTTCTGTAGTATTCACCATGCACAGAAATATGACTGACATCTTATCAAAAAAAAAAAGCTTCAGTGTTAATACTCATCTTTATGCAATGTACAGAGTGAGCAGATGGCAGTGTTGTTAGTCTAACTGTACAAAGCTGTGCTTCTTTGTTCACACTGAAGAAAGACAGGCAGGATCAAACTTTTAAACTAGTAATTTACTTTCTAGACAATCTCAACAGTAATGCCTTGTTTCTAATGGGGGAGGTAGATATTTGGGGGGACTATCATTTCCTATCTTATTAGTTAGCATTTATTAACTGAATTGGGTTTAAATGATGCTTACATTGCTTTACTTGTCCCTGGCTACCTCTAAAGAGAGTTAAGAAAGTCATCATTTTTTATGGGACTACCTCAGAAGATTCATGGATGCGAGTCTGAGTGACCTCCGGGAGCTGGTGATGGACAGGGAGGCCCGGCGTGCTGCGGTTCATGGGGTCGCAAAGAGTCGGACACGACTGAGCGACTGATCTGATCTGATCTGATCTTGACTCCTCCATTTGATTCAACACAATGTTGCCTGAGTCAGCATTCCATAACACCAATGTGATCATATACTTGCTCATATGTAAAGTCCTTTTATGATTTTTCAGTGCCTACAGAAAAACTTCAGAATTTGGGGTATAGCATACAAGGCCTTTATCTAGATGACCATGCTAACCTTTCTTTCTTTCTACCCATTTCTTTCTATTTATCTTACTCTTCTGTGCTTTAATTATAGTGGCCTATTTGAAGTTCCTGGGATGCTCAGTGATCTTTTTTCCTTCATATATGTTATTTTCTTTTCCTGGGATGTTAAGCATGTACTTTCTTTTATTCTGCATCACTGAACAGCACCGGATCCATTTAGAAGTCTCCTGTGATTCTATGATTTGGATCATGTATACTAATCATAGTTCTTATTACCATTTGCTGTAATTGTTTCTATCTTTTTCATCTCCTGTAGTGGGATCTGTACTTGTTGATCATAAGGACTGTCTTTATATATGTCTCTTATGTGACCACTTGGTGCCTATCATTAAATAGGTACTCAAAGAATAGATGGATGGATAAATGGAGGGGTAGTTGAATGGCTCACTAGCTAGATACATAAAGAGACAGATAACTATTGAAATATCTTTACCATTGATCACGTTCAAATGCACTTGATAGATAATGATTCCAGAATAGTCTTCTTAAAATATATCTGACCATGTTAAAGCTTTAAAATACATATTAAAAACATTTGTTGTCTCCTCAACTGATAATTGGTGATTACTCTTTTTAATCCCCCTGATCTGACATGTTTATACTTTCTCAGTCATTGCCAAGCAAATACTCCAGAGTTCAGCCATGCTAAATTCTGTGGTAATCCCAAAGCATATTCTTTCATTTATTGACTTATTTCAGGACTCTTTTTCTAATATCTTATCCAGTGCCAATGTAGTATTTTAGTCTATCATATTAGTATAGCTAATGACCTGCTTTATAAATTTCACAAATATCTTAACCTCCATTTTCCTTTTTTGTAAAGTTTTACAGCAGTTAGTCTGGAAAAGAGATGAAATAATTCATGAGAAAACTTCTGTAGGGGAATAAAGTTCCTACGAAATAACAAATAGTAAGGAAGTTGGGGCCCCACTGCTTTTTTTTCTTAATTTTTAAAAGCTTCATTCCCCTTTATTCCAGGAGATGGCACCTTTACCTATAAGGCTCCTTTATAAGTTGTATGGGCTTTTCTGAATCTGATTCACATGCTCTTTGTAAAGCCACACCCGTGACTCTCTGAAGCCTGTTTATCACTCCATACCTAATCAGCACTGCTGTGGATCTGTCAGGCTGCTCAGGGATAATATCCTTAAGATTTTTAGAATCTCTTTCTATTTAGCTGAGAGATTCTTTCAGGCTGCACCTGAGTTACATGAAATGCTTTCACAAAGGTCTTGTAGCTACAGCCTTCGTTTGATATTTGTGCTGAAGCCATGACTTTCTGACAGAGCTCTGGATTTGATCTTCCACTGGTTTGAGAAGCTGGGGTTGAGAAATTGTTTTGTTTTCTATCATAAGTCCTGGTACCTCCCTATTCCTTTACTTTCAAACTCATCAGTCCTTTATTTAGGATGTCTCTTTCTCATCAAACCTTATCAAATACAGTTATTGAATCAAGTGGCACTTTTACATTCTGCCTACAAACACCATTACTCATATACAGAAGTTTATTAGGTACATTTTCTTTCATCAAAGTTTCCTCAGGTGATAGTCTTACCAACTGCTACCTAGCACAGAGAACCCATTTTTCTAGCCTCCTGTGGCCATTCTTTCAGTGCTTTTCCAGATTCCATCCACTACCTGTGTTAAAGCCCTGCCACATGTTTTTGGTTTTGGTTACTGCAGAAGTTATTTCTCTTTCCTTGCGTATTTCCTCTCAGTTCTCTTGAGCAGGCTAGGCTGAATTTACTCTCAGGGCTGTGGCAGAGTTCCAAGAAAGGAAGCAGAATGATTCAAATGTTTTATCAAATATCAACTGACTTTAAGTCTCTTAACACCCTACTGGCCAAAGCAAGTCACATGGATAAGCCCAGACTCTAGACATCAAGAAATAAACACCCCTTTTACTGAGAGAACTTGCAAAGTTATCAAGCAAAATGTATGGGTATAGATAGGTTATTTATAGGAGTAATTAGCAGACCAGTCAACTACAGACATTTTGGTTAATCTTTAGCAAATTAGAAAATCTTTCATTTACACATAATGAAAGAACTCCAAAGTACGTTACTTGCTTTAAGTATGCAATTTACTATGCAATGTTTGAATTGAAAAATTTAATTTTAACCTTGTGACATATCATTTCTTTTAGAAGCACATGGTTTCAAATGGGTCTTGCCTACCTTATCTGTAAATCTATATAAAGTATTGTGATGTTACCAAAGGAAGATGAGCGGGGGTTATGAAATAATACAGTTTAGTGTCTAAGGCAAAAGCAGTCAATATTTGTTTCTTTATTTCTCAGGTGATATTTGTGATCCCAATCCTTGTGAAAATGGAGGCATCTGCTTGTCAGGATTGTCTGACAGTTCCTTTTCCTGCAAGTGTCCAGATGGCTTCACAGGTCCCAACTGTTCTAGTGTTGTGGAGGTTGGTAAGTGCAAGATTTAAGCATTTCAATAACTATCATCGTTATTTTCATGAATGACTGACACATTTGGAGATCAGTACATTACGGGTGCTCTGTATAAGATTGCTGTGTGTTGCTAATTAGTGTAATCTTCTGTTGGTCTCTCAATTTTAACATTTTTATTTAATATTTAAATTATATTATTATTTGTAGTGCTCACAAATAATTTAAAAATATGACTTAGTGATTAACATTACACTTTAAAGGCACTACATGTACTACTTGAATATAATAAATTTCTTATCTTTCTAATATTAATATACATTTAAATTTTATTTTCACTGGAAAGTGATTCCCAAGTCAATTTAGTCAAGTTAAATAGTCACTGTAAATAAAATAGAACTTATTTTAGTGCCTGAAAATATTCATCAACATTTTATAGCTGTTTTAATCGTTATTTTTCTAAGACTATAAATATATGATGAAAGAAAAATTATTCCAGCTGGATTGTTCTTCAGAGTTTCAAAAACATGCTTGGTAAATATCAGTCAGTGATCACATTTCAAAATGTTTTCATGTGTGAAGTACTTCATTGGCATATATCATTATGGATTCAGGAAAGCTTCCATAATTTCAAAATTACTCCCCATTGAGAAGGTAATGGTACTTTAAATAATTTAGCACTATGTAAATTTATATAGGTATTTTTTCCTCTGATTAAAAGTAATATCATGGTTACATTTGAAAAAAAATTGTCTTTTTCATGTCAGTACTAAGAATAAAAAAGTAGACTGTATCTGTTCAATATAGGAAAACTAAATTATGTATTGGATTAAAGTTCAGTCAACGAGCATAAACTTTGGAACTCAGAAGTTTTCATAGCATTTAAAAATAGTTTTGAAGAAGAGAAGTAATTCTGTCTGTAGTAAGGGATCAGTGTGTTCCTCATCATTGTATCTAATGCACCTGACCTAGTTAATGTGCAATAGGAACCCAATAACTGTTGGTTGAATGAATGAAAGAATAATTAAATAAAGCCACTAACTAGCGATTTTTGGCTACTACCTATTGCATTTTAGTGTGCTTTACTTTTTAAAGTACAAGTGTATCTCACTTGTATTTTTTATGTTACATTGGTAAGAATGTAGTATATTTGGAAAAGTTAATTATGTTATTACTAACAGATACTATGCTCATTTGATTCATTTCAAAGACAATTCTCTTTTAAAGCTTTTATTAACTTGCTACTAGTTTAGGGGATTTGATGCAGTGTTATAGGAATACAACTTTTAACTACTTTGACAAGTCTCCAAGTATGTACAGTGAGTTTCAGGGTTTAATATGAGAAATCTTTCCTCACAAAAGTCTATTTCTCTGAGAATAATTAGAGTCATAAGTATTCCTAAAAAATATATGAATATAATTAAAATTTAGTGTTATATTTTGAGTCCACTGACCCCAAATCAGCAGTGCCTTAGATTTGTAGTATATAATGTTTTGATTGCTACTTTATAAAAATCAAATCTGGAATCAAAGAGGCAAATGTGTTTTAATAATTAAGAAGCCAGTTGTTCAGTTGCTAAACCGTGTCTGACTCTTTGCAGTCCCATTGACTGCAGCATGCCAAATTTTCCTGCCTTTCAGTATCTATAGGAGTTTACTCAATCAAACTCATGTCCATTGGGTCAGTGATGTCATCCAACCATCTCATCCTCTGTCACCCGCTTCTCCTTTTGCCCTCAATCTTTCCCAGCATCAGGATCTTTTCCAGTGGATCGGCTCTTTGCATCAGGTGGCCAAAGTATTGAAGCTTCAGTTTCAGCATCAGTACTTCCAATGAATATCCCAGGTTTATTTACTTTATTATTAATTGGTTTGCTCTCCTTGCTGTGCAAGGAATTCTCAAGAGTCTTCTCCAGCACCACAATTTGAAGACATCAGTTCTTCAGTTCTCAGCCTTCTTTATGGTCCAACTCTCACATTTGTACATGACACTGGACAACCAGAGCTTTGACTATATGGATATGTATCTTTATAGAATTTTGAAATAAATACTTGAATACTTGGGCCATGTGTTTAAAACAACATTTGTCATTTTATCAGAATGATACGATAGGCTGCTGCTGCTAAGTCGCTTCAGTCGTGTCCGACTCAGTGCGACCCCATAGACGGCAGCCCACCAGGCTCCTGCATCCCTGGGATTCTCCAGGCAAGAACACTAGAGTGGCTTGCCATTTCCTTCTCCAATGCATGAAAGTGAAAAGTGAAAGTGAAGTCGTTCAGGCGTGTCTGACTCTTAGCCGACCCCATGGACTGCAGCCCACCAGGCTCCTCCATCCATGGGATTTTCCAGGCAAGACTATTGGAGTGGGGTGGCATTGCCTTCTCCGATACTATAGGCTACAGTAGTTTAAAAACTAAACATACTGCCATATTCCTCATAGTTCAATGAGACTTTGAAAAATCAAATGCTTATATAATTAAAATTTACTTCGATTCATTATTCTCTGTTACTAAAGCACCTAATATTTCTTTTGTATGTGTATGTACTCAGTCTCCGATTCATGGGGTTGCAAAGGGTCGGACACGACTGAGCGACTGATCTGATCTGATCTGATCTGATCTGTACTCAGTCTTTCAATTGTGTCCAGCTCTTGGCAACCCTGGGGACTGTAGCCTGCCAAGCTCCTTTGTCCATTGAGTTTTCCCAGCAACAAGCCTGAAGTGGGTTGCCATTCCTATTCCAGGCGATCTTTCCAACTCAGGGATCGAACCCGTGTCTCTTGCAGCTCTTGCATTGCAAGCGGATTCTGTACCACTGTGCTATTCGGGAAGCCCCCACATTTCTTCCACCTCTTTCTTAACTCTTGAAAATAATCAGGGAATACTAAGTATGTATTGAATAAAAATAGTTAATAGGAATATCTTTAATATCCAGCCTACCTTATTTTTTCCATGACTTTAAAACTAATTATTGGCTTTCCTTTATGGCTCAGTGGTAAAGAATCTGCCTGCCAAAGCAGGAGACACGGGTTTGGTCCCTGGGTTGTGAAGGTCCCTCAGAGAAGAAAGTGGCAACCCATTCCAGTATTCTCGCCTAGAAAATCCAAAGGGCAGTGGAAGCTGGTGGGCTACAGCCCATGAAGTTGCAAAGACCTGACAACTGAACAACTAAACAGCAACAATTGGTACAAAATATATGAACATTAGATCATTAAAGACCACCTTGCCTTTTTAATTTAAAAAATCTACTACTTCTCTGGAACATTTTTGGCGCATTACTGTTGTTTCCTCGCTGTTGGGTAGTGCTGATGCAGAAGAATAGAGTGTACTAGAATTTTATCCAAAAAAAAAAAAAAAAACAAAAAACAAAGCCCTCAAAAGCTCTAGGTGCTTTAATGTGCTGTCTTAAAAGACAAATGATTTGAACTGTCAGCACCGCTGTATTTTTACTTTCACATTAATCCTCCCAGATGGAGATGTCTAAGCTTTCTGTTAGCCTTTTGAAACATATACATTTTGTGATTATATGAAGTTCTAAATTGCCTTAAATTTGAAATGAATAGAAAATAATCTGGTCCATATTAGCTTTAAAAAATGTGTGATAAGTTTAAACATTATTATTACTCTTTATTCTACAATCAAAAATATACTTTATTGCAGTATATGGGGGAATTTCAAACATATGCTATTCTCAGAGATAAAAATTGCGTTTTGATAAAAATTGCATTTTGATTTTACCTCAAACCTAATTTCTTGATGCTTCTTATTTCAAAGAGAGCCTCATCCATTTTTGTACTTTCTCTCGTGCCTCTCAAAGCATGTAGTGTTAGATAAGCACAAAACACTTTACCCTGTTTGCAGTCAATCCTCACATCACTTACATTTCGATACTACCTGTGGCAGTTTGGAGAAATTAACTTATTCAGATTTGTGAATGTCACTTACTAGACAGCATTGCTTTTCTTTGGACTTAATTCTTGATCTAGCTGTGTACTCCAATATCATTATTTTCTCTCTGTCACTTCCCGTCTCTTCTGCTTCTTTCCCCACACACACATCCCTTATACAGACACACATACACACAGTGTTCTCAGCCTCTTGCTGCTGCTGCTGCTAAATCGCTTCAGTCGTGTCCGACTCTGTGCGACCCCATAAAGGCAGCCCACCAGGCTCCCCAGTCCCTGGGATTCTCCAGGCAACAACACTGGAGTGGGTTGCCATTTCCTTTTCCAATGCGTGAAAGTGAAATCACTCAGTCGTGTCCGACTCTTAGTGACCCCATGGACTGCAGCCCACCAGGCTCCTCCGTCCATGGGATTTTCCAGGCAAGAGTACTGGAGTGAGGTGCCATTGCCTTCTCCGTCTCAGCCTCTTAAGAGTTAGGAAAACTCACTTTTTATCTGCACAAAAGGCAATAGGAAAGCATCTCTATGAGCAAAGGAAAGTGGAAAAAAACCTAGTTAGCATCCTCTGACTTGCAGACTTCAGCCAGGTTTCCCAGTGTTTGCACAGATGTTCACTGGACACTGCCACCTTCTCCAGGGGACTCATAGACAGAACACCATGTGGTTGAACCCCAAATTACTTCCTAATTACCTACTCACATTCCTGGATGGCACTGTGGAGTTTTGAGCCAAACGTTGACACATTTACTTCATAGAAAAGTTTCTATTGCTAGTGAATACTCTGGCATTCATATATGGAAATCTTGGGACTTATTAAAGCATCTGAGTTCTGTGGTATAATTCTCCACTCTATGCTTTCAGAATAATTTGGTGAATTAGTAACAAATATAAATTTTACAAATCAATTACATAGTATATTAATGTCATCAAGGGGGACAATGTGATTGACTTCAAAAAAATAAAATTTTAGCTTTCATTTATTCTTAAACAAATATTTAGTAAGCACGGACTAAGTAGAAAAGTTACCTAATGGCAGAGATTCATTGGTAAATAAAATTTACAGGAATTGCTGTTTAGCTTGGAAATCAGATAAATAAATAAAAAGTCCATAAATATGATGGACTTTGTGATCGGAGAACTAGATGGAGCCATAAGAATATAAAGCAGGTGTCCTCTTTTAAGCTGGTGTCAGAGAACGCATGCCTACCTGAAAAAAATAGTATTTTGACATATTTCCAAAGAATAATTTTAATCTACCAGGCCGAAAGCTATGAGTCTGGCAAGGTGATGGTGGCAGATTCTGCAGTGTTGAGTGATGTTCTAAGGAATTTGAACTTCATTTTAAGAGTAGTGGAGAGGATTTGTGCTTTTAGGAGATCACTGCTATTGCAATATGGAAAAAAAAAAAAATCATAGCAGAGTAAGTTAGGAGACAATTTGTAAGCTATAGCAGAAACCAGGTCAGACTTGATGATCTTAGCCTGGGTCAGGAACAGGATGAAAAGGAGAGAGTCAGTAACTATTAAAGTATTTGAAGTATTCAATTAAAGTATTAAAGTATTTAAAGGATGAAATATATAATTATTCATGACTTATGGGGTTATTGAGTAAAAGGGGTTTGCATAAAGGGAGGAATAAAGAAGAAACAGTTCAAATTTCTGATGCCTGGGCAACTTGGTGCCATTTACTGAGACAGTGAATATTGAGGATACAAGGGACTGGAAGGCAGAAAATGAATATTTCATTTACTGAATTGGAGGAATCTGCTAGATATTAGTAAAGACAGCAGGAACAGGTTTGGAAGTCATAATTATCCAGACAGTTATTTAAGCTCAGGGAGTATATGAGTCTGTCCAGAAGTAGAACAACTTGTGAAATGAGAGGACCAAGAATTAAGCAATAGGAAGAAAAAGTAAAATCTATAAAGAAGCCTGAGAAAGAGTGGTTAGGGAGATAGAAGATAAATCAGGAAAGGGTTGTGCTGCCAAAGTTAAGAACAGACAGCAATGAGTGATCAGCAATGCCCAAATACTGTGGAGAAGTTAACCAAGGCAAACATTTGCATTGATTACATGTGACTTATGGATGGTCTTGCCAAGATCAATTTTGCTGGAATCAATTGTGGCACATAGAAGATTTAGAGGAAATTTTTTTTTTATAAAGTAGCCAGGAATACAAGGCAACTTCCTCTACCTGATAAAGAATATTTATAAAAAAAAAAAAAAAACCTACAAGTTACTGTCATACTTAATGTTGAGGAATTCAAAGCTGTTCCACTAAGATCAGAAACAAGGCAAGGATGACTTGTATTATCACTCTGTTCTAATATTGTACTAAAAGTGCTATCTAATGCAGTAAGGCAAGTAAAGGAAGGACAAAGATTGGGAAGAAAGAAGACGTATAGAAAACAGATAAACATACGAAAAGATATTCCACATCATGTGTTGTCAAGGAAATGCGAATTAAAACAATGAGATGCCACTGCACACCTCTCAGAATAACCAAAATCTAAAACATTGACAATACTGAATGCTGGAATACTACGTGCTAGAAAGCATATAGAGCAGTAGAAACTTTCATTCATTACTGATGAGAATGCAAAATGTTACAGACACTTTGCAAAATTTTTCCGTATGATCCAGCTATCGTGTTCCTTGGTATTTGCCAAAAGAAGTTGAAAACTTAAGTCCACACAAACCTGCATACAGATACTTATAGCAACCTTATCCATATTTGCCAAAATTTGGAAGCAACCAAGATGTCCTTCAGCAGGTGAATAGATAAACTGGGGTAAATATTTAAAAAAGCATTTCTGATCTTAATGAGAAAGCTTTGAGGTTTTCATCATTAAATATGCTGGTATTGTATGTTTTTTATAGATATTCTTTATCAAGTTGAGGAAGTTCCCCTATATTCCCAGATATGTTTTAAAATATGGAAATATTATTCAGGTCTTTAAAAAATGAGCTGTGAAGTCATGAAAAGATATGGAGGATCCTTAAATGCATATGACTAAGTGAAAGGAACCAGACTGAAAGGCTACATACTGTATGAATCCAATTATGTGACCTTCTGGGAAAGCCAAAACTGGAGACAGTTAGATCAGCAGATGCTGGGGAAGGGTGATAGGGATGAATAGACAGAGTAAGGAAGATTTTAGGTTATGAAAATAACCTGTATGATATTGTAGTATATGTTAGATACATGTTATTATACATTTGTCCAAACCCATGTAATATACAACACCAAGTGTGAACTCTAATGTAACCTATAGACTTGGGATGATCAAGATGGGTTTAGTTCAGTTCAGTCGCTCAGTCGTGTCCAACTCTTTGTGACCCCGTGAACTGCTATGATGGGTAAATGTAAGTTAATCAGTTGCAGCAAATGTACCACTTCGGTGGGGATTGGTGATAATGGGGGTTGTTATGCATGTGTGGGGTCGGAGACTATATGGGAATCTCTGTACCTTCCTCTGTTTTTCTGTGAACCTAAAACTACTCTAAAAAGTAGTCCTTAATTTTAGAGAATGACTATATTAAACATCCATCAATTTATTCAGTTATTTGTCCATCCATCAAATATTTATTGAGTATATACTCTGTGCCAGATTCTCTTCCAGGCAGTGAGAATATAACTGTTAAAAAAAGATATCACAAATCTTCTAGTCTAAAGGGGGACTAGACAATAGATCATTATACTTACCATGGTAAGCTCTATTAAAAAATAAAGACAAGTATGAGCTGGAGTAATAGTAGATATATGTTTTGGTCAGACTATTAGGAAAGATTGAGAGGTTGATGTTTTAACAGAGAGAGGAGCTGATGTCTTCATTGCATATGGATGGGAGAGTGAAGACAGTAACTAAAGAGAAATTTAGGCAAAGAGGGGTTTTCTTTTAAGATGAACTGTAATGTCTTTATGATTCAGAAATATGATATACAACCTAAGCTTGTATTTTACTAAGAATAAACTATATTGAATGACCTATGTAGATATGTCAATAATATTTAGCATACATCGGAGAAGGCAATGGCACCCCACTCCAGTACTCCTGCCTGGAAAATCCCTCGGATGGAGGAGCCTGGTAGGCTGCAGTCCATGGAGTCGCCACGAGTCGGACACGACTGAGCAACTTCACTTTCACTTTTCACTTTCATGTATTGGAGAAGGAAATGGCAACCCACTCCAGTGTTCTTGCCTGGAGAATCCCAGGGACGGGGGAGCCTGGTGGGCTGTTGTCTATGGGGTCACACAGAGTCGGACACAACTGAAGTGACTTAGCATAGCACAGCATAGCATATAACCTATTAAAGCTATCAGTCTGAAAACAAAGGATGTAAACAATGGAATTTGATAGTAATGTAAAATCTATCATTACTTTTAGAATTCAAAGTACCTGTGTTCCCAAGAGTTCAGGGTAACAAAGTTAGCATATCATTTCATTTCTTGTTCTTCCTCTTTATTCTCTCTGTCATTTTACTGCCTTCTGATCAGACTTTCTCATTTAGGAAAAAAACAATAAACATGAAGATGCTTTATCCCATTATGTCTTCTGTCCTCTTCTGTAGTACTCCATCAAAACTCATTGCCTTTTGGTAGTCGGTATCCATTTTCTAACATGAATTCAGGTTCTTTTAAATTTGTGGCCCTCAGATCTCTTTTAAATTTGCGGTCTTCACTGCTAATCTGTCCTTCTGCTTGCATTTCATTATGAGAAATTAATTACATTTGCCTCCAAAACACAAAGTATTTCATAAAAATTTAAAAGAAAAAACTACCAATTTCCACGGCACATCTTGCTCCGTGCATAGCCACATTCATATTTAATCTTTTAGAAGGTGATCAGTGTCAGAATTTCAAATAGTGTAGCAAAGACTGACCGACTCTGTCTAAAAGACTTCTTGTTAGTGATCATGAGATATCAGAATATTAACAAGCTTTAAGTAGGTCTCTTGGGTGAATGAGGCTATTTTTAGATTTCTGAACTTTGGTTACCAAATGAGAGAGAGATTTGGTAAATTTCAGTTAAATTATTCATATATTACATGAAATTATGAGTAGTTAGGAAGAAACAGAAGTTGGAATCAAGATTGCCGGGAGAAATATCAATAACCTCAGATATGCAGATGACACCACTCTTATGGCAGAAAGTGAGGAGGGGCTAAAAAGCCTCTTGATGAAAGTGAAAGTGGAGAGTGAAAAGGTTGGCTTAAAGCTCAACATTCAGAAAACGAAGATCATGGCATCTGGTCCCATCACTGCATGGGAAATAGATGGGGAAACAGTGGAAACAGTGTCAGACTTTGTTTTTCTGGGCTCCAAAATCACTGCAGATGGTGACTGCAGCCATGAAATTAAAAGACGCTTGCTCCTTGGAAGGAAAGTTATGACCAACCTAGATAGCATATTCAAAAGCAGAGACATTACTTTTTACCAACAAAGGTTCGCCTAGTCAAGGCTATGGTCTTTCCTGTGGTCATGTATGGATGTGAGAGTTGGACTGTGAAGAAGGCTGAGCGGCGAAGAATTGATGCTTTTGAACTGTGGTGTTGGAGAAGACTCTTGAGAGTCCCTTGGACTGCAAGAAGATCCAACCAGTCCATTCTGAAGGAGATCAATCCTGGAATTTCTTTAGAAGGAATGATGCTAAAGCTGAAACTCCAATATTTTGGCCACCTCATGCGAAGAGTTGACTCATTGGAGAAGACTCTGATGCTGGGAGGGATTGAGAGCAGGAGGAGAAGGGGACGACAGAGGATGAGATGGCTGGATGGCATCACTGACTCGATGGATGCGAGTCTGAGTGACCTCCGGGAGCTGGTGATGGACAGGGAGGCCTGGCGTGCTGCGGTTCATGGGGTCGCAAAGAGTCGGACACGACTGAGCGACTGATCTGATCTGATGAGTAGTTATCAGTTTTTCTCCTTAAGATTACTTCTTGGATTAAGGAAGGATAATTCATGATTAAATCCATATTTCTTGAAATTATCATAATGACAGCTCTTCTGTGTACACTAAAATCTTTTCTCAAAAGCTGCTAGCCATGCATGATAGCTTAGAAATTTCTCAGTCAGTGAGAGTCAAAGGGATTTATTTTCAGTTATGTTTAGATAATTTTTTGATAATAAAAATGATTAAGTATGTATTCATACAAACAGAATTTTTCAATTAAGATGACAAAATTAATAATTTAAGGGAAATGTTTTGCTACTTATTTTGCATATATTATAGAAAAATAATTTTGTTATATATAATATAAATTTCTATAACATAGCATATAAATCAGCTTATTAATTTTAAAATGGTTCATGTTTACTGTTAATTATAATGATTAGAGTTTGTTAACTTGCAATTCCAAACTCAATTATATACTAACTTCAGAAAACATATATATCAATATAACATCAAAGAACTTCAGAACATATCAAACACAGAAATCCTCTCTTGCCCAGCCAAAAGATGAGTGTCAGTGTGTTGGTTAGGCTTTTATTTTTAAGAAAAGACAGTGTATACATTCTTTTTCTTGATATATACCATTTAAACCAGTCTCTTTTTTTCACCTAAGTATACCCTTCCCATTAGTTAGAAATAAATACCTCATGAATGAAGTGATAGATGTGTATTATTAAGCTTTTTCTGCTTAACAAATCCCAAATTTAGTGGGTTTAAACAATAACTTCATCTCACAATTCTGTTGTGTAAGTGGTGCCCTGGTTAACAGGTACTGCCTAGTGGAAGAAGATGGCTTGGATGGGTTGGTGTGTCTCTGACAGTTCAAGCTTCCTTACATAGTGGTCATGGAAAGGTCCCAAAAGCAGTCAGAAAGATCAAATCCCAACTACAAGCCCTTACCAAATCTTAGCCTGTGTCACATTAACTAAGCATAATTTTGTTGGGAGGATTTTCCACTTTTATAAGGCAGGTTTTCCCTGGTGGCTCAGATGGTAAAGAATCTACCTGCAATGCGAGAGACCTGGGTTCAGTCCCTGGGTTGGGAAGATCCCCTGGAGGAGGGCATGGCAACCCACCCCAGGATTCATGCCTGGAGAATCCCATGGACAGAGGAGCCTGGAAGTTTTTATTAGCAGTACAAAAAGTTGGTTCAGTTCAGTCCAATCGCTCAGTTGTGTCTTGACTCTTTGCGACCCCTTCAGATCAGATCAGATCAAATCAGTTGCTCAGTCATGTCCGACTCTTTGCGACCCCATGAATCGCAGCTCGCCAGGCCTCCCTGTCCATCACTAACTCCCGGAGTTCACTGAGACTCACATCCATCGAGTCAGTGATGCCATCCAGCCATCTCATCCTCTGTCGTCCCCTTCTCCTCTTGCCCCCAATCCCTCCCAGCATCAGAGTCTTCTCCAATGAGTCAATGCGACCCCATGGACTGCAGCAAAAAGTTGGTAAGCATGTAGATCTGTTTCTGGATATTTATTTTCATGTTAGAAGCTATGAATACAAAAACTTTATAACACTAATTTTTATCAAAACAGTCCTCTGTTTTTTATAAGGGAGGAAAAAGTACAAAACTTATTAAAAGGCAAAGCTTGATTATTTTCTGTTTAGGAAAACACGTTGAAGATATTAGAAGCATGAAAATTTGTAGTGACATTAATTTTTCCTTTTATTCAGATTCCAAATGGATTTGTGGGCACTACCAATATGTACAATTATCCATATTTATGAAAATTACTATTTTTAAGCAATAGGCTAAATGACAAATTTACCATTAACCTCTGGAAAAAAATTATCTTCCAAGTTAATTGAAAAGAGATATATAGGAAACTTGCAAATGACTTATAAAATAGTTAAAACATGTCCAACAGTCTTTAAAACCTTCTGTTCCATTTCCTGGACTTACCAGTGCTGTTACAGGTGTCTCAGTGGTAAAGAATCTGCCTGCCAATACAGGAGACTCAGGAGATACAGATTCAATCCCTGGGTCAGGAAGATGTCCTGGAGGAGAAAGTGGCCACCCACTTCAGTATTCTTGCCTGGGAAATCCCACGGACAGGGGTCTGGCAGGTTACAGTCCATGGGTTTGCAAAGAGTTGGACACGACTGAGTGAGCATACATGCCAGCATATTGTTACTTGCTTTTATCTTCAGTGATTTTCACCATCAATCTATTGCTTGATTTTAACAATTGTTGCTATTGTTTTCTTTCAATTAAATTAACTACTCATCAACCCATGGTATCCCAAACAAAGCAAGTCATTAAAAAATAATATTGCCATTAACCAACTGTGACAAGGTGTTAAGATTCTGTTATTTCAAGGAAATTGATATGTTGCTAAAAAATAAAATACTCTTCCTATAATTACAGTAGAAACAAAATAAAAATGTAATTATCTTTAGGTTGAGTTGCTAAATGCCATTAACAGGAAGAAAAGTGAACAGCTTTTATCTTGGGATTTGTTGTTTAATCACTAAGTAGTGTCTGACCCTTTTCTGACCCCTTGAATTGTAACCCACCAGGCTCCTCTGTCTATAGGATTTCCTGGGCACGAATGCTGGAGTAGGTTGCTATTTCCTAATCCAGGAGATCTTCCCAAAGTGGGGACTAAATCCACACCTCCTGTGTATCCTGCATTAGTAGGCAGATTGTATACCACTGAGCCACCTAGAACACTTATTACTGTGATATAAAGAGTGATGGCAAATTAAATTGACATCTTTATATAAAATTGTCTATATGTGTATGCATTCATGTGCATAAAACTTATATGTAGCATATTCTTTGATCACTCCTTTTTACTTAAGATATGAAATTATCTTTCCATTTCATTAAAAATTCTTTCCTGACATTAAAATATCCAACTAACATTCCATCATCTACTTTCATTTTATTCAGCCAGACCCTATTTTTTGACATATAAGTTCCATATAAATTTCTTCTATTATCAACATTTTGGTAAATATTCTTCTAACTAAATTGTGTGTGCGTGTGTGTATGTTCACCACTGTCTCCATAGACTAAATTCTTAAAAGTAAATGGTTGGGATAATAGTTATTTGAGAACTTTGCTATCATGAGTATTATATAGGGAAGGTAAACAGTTATCATGATGGGTTTTTTGGTGAAAAGAAAGCTTAATGGGCTTAGATTTACTTAATCATAATAATGTGGATTTGGAGTTATTTGTATAATAGGAGGAGAAAAATATACTTATTAAAAGAAGAGATTGTTGTCCTATCAAATATATTTTTTAAATACCATATGAAGGCTACCGGGATAGGAAATGGCAACCCACTCCAGTATTCTTGCCCAGAGAATCCATGGACAGGGTGGCCTGGCAGCTGCTGTCCGTGGGGTTAGAAAGAGTTGGACACAACTGAGTGACTAACATACACACACACGAAGGCTACATCCCCTTCTATTTTTTACTTAAACAGTTAAATAAGGCCATAAATCATTTTAAAAGGACTTTTTAAATAGTCCTTGTTTTAACAATTTATCCTTAAAAAGGCCAAACTATAAATATTTATATAAAATAGTGAAATTTTTTACCAATTCAGTTAGACTGGTTAAAACACACACACACACACACACACACACACACACACACACACACACACACAAACTGTTAGGAAAAGGCTATTCTCTAAAAATAAGACCAAGGAGATAAGGAGAGGCATTTTACCAAAGAAATCTTAAAAATGGCTCTAGAGCATCTAGAACATGGAACAGACTTAGAATGACTAGGGAAGGAAAACCTAAGAAGGTTCGATAAAGGTACGAAGTAGGGGAAAGATAGGTGTGTTTCTCGTGGAAAGTGAAAGGCTGTTAGATGAATGGCAGACGTTTGCTGTCCTCTCACACTTAGCATTGATTACATAGAAGGTAGAATGAAGAGAAAGCGATGAAGCATTAAAGATTCACTGAAATCTGTATTTTGATAGGTTGATACTTCTTTAAAACTGTTTGAACTCTCTGTAATATTTAATATTAGTGAATTAGATTGATGAACAAATATTGGCACCCATTCTAAAGGAGATCAGCTCTGGGTGTTCTTTGGAGGGAATGATACTAAAGCTGAAGCTCTAGTACTTTAGCCACCTCATGTGAAGAGTTGACTCATTGGAGAAGACTCTGATGCTGGGAGGAACTGGGGGCAGAAGGGGAAAGGGACGACAGAGGATGAGATGGCTGGATGGCATCACTGACTCGATGGACTGAGTCTCAGTGAACTCTGGGAGTTGGTGATGGACAGGGAGGCCTGACGTGCTGCGGTTCATGGGGTCACAAAGAGTCAGACACGACTGAGCGACTGGACTGAACTGAACTGAACTGATGTGCTAGAATCATACTTTTTGTTACAAGAAATTGATAGGGTAAAGCATAATGATTACTATAATGAAATAGAAGGCATGAATCTTTTCTCAGGGTGCTTCAAGTAGATGTCACTGTGTTTGAAGGCTTATTTGGCCACAGTCCCTGAAACCATAGGAAAACTGGGTGACGCATCAAGACAACTTGTACTCATGGAAAATTTATTTTTCAGCATATATCAAAGTATTTATGTGAAAGCAAATTCTGTAATCCATACTTGAAGTATAGTGACAACACATAATTTTTAAATGAGTCATATAATGAGAGAGAATTGAGCCAAATCCTTTTCAGAATATATTTAATTTTTCCCTCTGAAAGTATAAAATTCACTAAACTATGATTTGAAATGGAAAATAATCAATATTTACTATTATCTTTATTTTTATCAAAGCTTGTAAAATAAAGTAGGGAGGACACAATTTTAGTTTCTCAGGAAAAGAACCACAGATAAGGGTGTTTTCTTAAGTACTAATCCTTCTAAAATATAGCAAATTTTAAGTAAGAATTAGCACCTTCTTTGCATAGCATGTTGGTAAACCCCCACAGTGTCTTTGCCTGGTAACATTTTAATTGAGAAATCAGATCCCCAAATGTTTCATCCAAATTATAGACAGCAATTGGGTATAAAACTCATTACTGCTACTCATCAACACAGTAGCTACTAAATATTTTCAGCAAGACATATGTTTATGTCAACTCATCTCTCAGTCAATGGAATTGACTGAATGGCATAAATCAAGGTTCATCACACAACATGCTCAGACCTTTGTCAGCTTCCATTAATTATTCAGCTATGGAGGTTGAGCTATATTATCACCACAGTGGTTTGTTGATTTAAAATTTCTGTGGTAAGGCTCGCCTCATAATCATTCTGGATATCAGGCCATGTATTAAATGTTGAAGTTGGGCATTTAAGCAGTTTACCAATCACCATAATGCCAAGAACATTCTTTCCTTTCACCTTTTTCCCCTTTAATAGTGCTTTTAGAGTACTCTATCCATTAAAAGGCTAATCTATGTTATTCTTGCAATAATATTGAAATAAACAGTTAAGGTAATACCAATCTTCGTGTTGGGAAAGGGGTTCTGAGATAAACACAATGACTATACCAAGGTCATAGATTCCTGTTCAAAGACAGATGCAAGTAATAAACCTGAAATTTTGTTCCAGCCTGTTTCCACAGTCCAGTGTTTGTATCCAAATTAAAGTGTACCTGTTACACATATGCTGATGTATCAATTCAGTTCAGTCACTTAGTCATGTCTGACTCTTTGAGATTTTCCATGGACTGCAGCACTCTAGGCCTCCCTGTCCATCATCAACTCCCAGAGTTTACTCAAACTCATGTCCATTGAGTTGGTCATACAATCCAATCATCTCATCCTCTGTCTTCCCCTTCTCCTCTCACCTTCAATCTTTCTCAGCATCAGGGTCTTTTCAAATGAGTCAGCTCTTCACAATAAGTGGCCAAAGTATGGAGTTTCAGCTTTAGCATCAGTCCTTCCAATGAACACCCAGGACTGATCTCCTTTAAGATGGACTAGTTGGATCTCCTTGCAGTCCAAGGGACTCTCAAGAGTCTTCTCCAACACCACAGTTCAAAAGCATCAATTCTTCAGTGCTCAGCTTTCTTTATAGTCCAACTTTCACATCCATACATGACCACAGGAAAAACAATAGCCTTGACTAGATGGACTGTTGTTGGCAAAGTTATGTCCCTGCTTTTTAATATGCTGTCTAGGTTGGTCATAGGAGAAGGCAATGGCACCCCACGCTGGTACTCTTGCCTGGAAAATCCCATGGACAGAGGAGCCTGGTAGGCTGCAGTCCATGGGGTCACTAAGAGTTGGACACGGCTGAGTGATTTCACTTTCACTTTTCACTTTCATGCATTGGAGAAGGAAATGGCAACCCACTCCAGTGTTCTTGCCTGGAGAATCCCAGGGACGGTGGAGCCTGATGGGCTGCCATCTATGGGGTCACATAGAGTAGGACACGACTGAAGTGACTTAGCAGCAGCAGCAGCAGGTTGGTCATAACTTTCCTTCCAAGGAGTAAGTGTCTTTTCATTTCATGGCTGCAGTCAGCATGTGCAGTGATTTTGGAGGCCCCCAAAATAAAGTCTGACACTGTTTCCACTGTTTCTCCATCTATTTGCCATGAAGTGATGGGAACAGATGCCATTATCTTAGTTTTCTGAATGTTGAGCTTTAAGCCAACTTTTCCACTTTCCTCTTTCACTTTCATCAAGAGGCTTTTTAGTTCTTCTTCACTTTTTGCCATGAAGGTGGTGTTCTGCATTTCTGAGGTTATTGATATTTCTCCCAGCAATCTTGGTTCCAGCTTATGCTTCATCCAGCCCAGTGCTTCTCATGATGTACTCTGCATATAAGTTAAATAAGCAGGGTGACAATATACAGCCTTGATGTACTCCTTTTCCTATTTGGAACCTGTCTGTTGTTCCATGTCCAGTTCTAACTGTTCCTTCCTGACCTCCACACGGATTTCTCAAGAGGCAACATTGAGAGAACCTAGAGATACAATAGCAATAATAATAATAATAGTAAAACCTATAATTCCAGTGTTTTCATGCTGATCATGCTCTTGGAATTCTGTAGAAACACATTCTCTAAAGAATTATATCATATTTTGATCAAGAGCTCATCCAGACTGAATTCAATCTAACTCTTCTATTTACTATCTGTTACTTTGACCAAGTTGATTAACCTATTGATGCCTTTGTTCCTTATCTGTAAAATCTGGGTAATAACTAGTATCAACTTCAAAGAGATTTTGTTCAAATTAAGTGATTTTTATGTCAGGTTCTTAGGTTTATTCCTGATTTGTAATAAAAGCTAGGTAGGAGTTATAAAAATAAGTAAATAAATATAATTAAACCTTATAGACAATTCAAGCATTACATGCAGAAATCAAACTGTGAAGTCCCTGAATATTCTTCCATCATTTCAGTCATTAATAACATTGTTGAAATGTCCAATAAATCCTGACCTATTATTTTTATGTCAGGATTTTTTCTGCCTGTGCTTCAATATGCAAACTGGGGGCAATTTAGCTGTCAGCTTTTAATTCTTCAAAATTTTCTTTTCCTCAGTGTATAATTTGACAAATCACCTCACTTATTATGGGAAAAAAGAGACCCCTATGTTTTATTATTTGAAAATTATGAGTAATGTAAGTAATGTTTGCATAATTAGGAATTGGCCTTTCCGGAATAGAGCTTTCCTTAAACTTATAGCAAATAACTTATGAATTTGTATTTTTATAAGATTGCAAAATGGAAATCCTATAAAGGGATAATAAATATGAAGTTAGAATTTATGACAACATATTAATATTAGGTTCTTAGATGTGATACATCAACAATAAGCTCTCTGTGGCTTTGCATAAAGATAGAATCACAGAGCAGAAAGAAAACTAGAATCTTCCATTTAATGATTATTACCCAGCATCTCTGGAAAGCTGTTCCTCACCCCAGGGTATACTCTCCTCTTTGTCTATGCCCCCAAGATAAAGAACTTGACTTTGAGATACATTTGGGAAAGACTACAAAACACACACATCAATAGTCATTACACAATGCAGAAAATAATTATCCTAAGAGGAGAAAAAAAAAATACTGTGGGTATCAGGAGGAGGAAAGGTTAGTTAGTTAGTTAGTTAGTTAGACTGGATCCCAGGGATCAAATTTGATGGGTGAGAAGGCTTTTGAGATGGGATGGGATAGAAGTGCACTTCACCAGTAAAATTATTTGGTAGACACATTATCAGCAAAGTTTGTTGTTTATTCACCAACTCCTGTCTGACTCTTTGTGACTCCATGTTCTGTAGCCTAGCAGTCTCTTCCAGGTGATAAAAAGCACAAAGATAAGAAGCTTGGGAACCTTCTGGAAGAATTAGCAGGAGTGCTTTTCTAGACTATGTGGGCTTTGTGGAGATGATGAAGAGCCAGACAGGATAGTGGTTTGGCTCTATGCTGTATAGGGCTTTTAGTCGATCCTCTTGAACTATTTCCATAATAGAGATTTCAGCGTTATTAACAGTATTATCCCAGGAACATGATTCTGTAATCTCTTTTCCTAATATAATTGAAGCATACAAACACAAAAACAAAACAATACAAAACTCTTAACAAAACTTGTGATAATTTTTAAGTACTACCTCAGGCTTTTTATTTTTTTTTAGGATTAAATTGTACTGTTTTTTCCATTACATATTTTTTTCTGCCTCCAAGATAAATCTCTTTTTCAGATTCATTAACTGTTGTGATTGTTTTCAATAAGACTTAGTGTAATAGGTAGCTGATTTGGAAAAGGTTCAGTGTGGCTTATTGACTGAAATCAGTGCTAATATCTAGCCTAGAATTTCTAACCAGAAATAATTGCTGAAAGAAACAAGCATACAGGTTCAAAAATAGTTTTCAGGAGACCCTTCTATGACTAAAAATGTCAGTTGACATGTGGAAAAATCCCATGAGAAACCACAAAATATTTATATCCACCTGGATGAATACCTAGTCCTGGTCCCTAAGGAAACTGTTTCAATGCCAAAAATGTTTGCTTTTCCTGTCTGTGAACTTCATCAGCTACATATGAAATATATGCAAGCTGGATATTTTTGCTGGAGAGAAAGTGAAAGATTGGAAAAATATCTTTAAGGCTTTGCTTGATGTTAAACTTTTGCAAATTTTCCTTTTTATAAGGTACTTTTAGCATTACCTGTAAGCCAGTCTATTCTTTCTTGACAGTCACCTCATGATTTTCTCCTTTCTCTTTTTTCTGCTCAAGCTTGCCTTCCGATGGGAAGGAGATATGATTAGCTGTCCCCAGCATTCTAGCTATTGGTCTATAAGATGGGGCTGGAGGAAGGAGGGAAGTGAAGTGAAGTGAAAGTCACTCAATTGTGTCAGACTCTTTGGGACTCCATGAACTATATAACCCATGGAAATCTCCAGGCCAGAATACTCAAGTGGGTAGCCTTTCCCTTCTCCAGGGGATCTTCCCAACCCACCCAGGGATCAAACCCAGGTGTCCCACATTGCAGGCGGATTATTTACCAGCTGAGCCACAAGGGAAGCCCAAGAATACTGGAGTGTGTAGCCTATCCCTTCTCCAGTGAATCTTCCCCATCCAGGAATTGAACTGGGGTCACCTGCATTGCAAGTGCATTCTTTACCAACTGACCTATTAGGGATGCCCAGGAGGAAGGATGGAATGGAAGTTAATTCTTTCAGCAGCCTAAAGAAGTCAGGTAATAATGCCATTGCATTTTGTGCTAGTTAGATCTCACCTGGACATCAGTTCTTATTGCTGTAAGATTTCTTTTTTGTTGCTACATTTTGAAAGACCTTGATACATATTAATTTATTAAGAGATAGTTAACAAAAAAGGATGGCCAGGTTGTATGTTACGATTATGAAATTAAGTGGAGATGTTTGTCTCAGTTAAGAGAATTATATGCTGCTGCTAAGTCACCTCGGTCGTGTCCGACTCTGTGTGACCCCAGAGATGGCAGCCCACCAGGCTCCCCCATCCCTGGGATTCTCCAGGCAAGAACACTGGAGTGGGTTGCCATTTCCTTCTCCAATGCATGAAAGTGAAAAGTGAAAGTGAAGTCGCTCAGTCATGTCCGGCTCTTAGCGATCCCATGGACTGCAGTCTACAAGGCTCCTCCGTCCATGGGATTTTCCAGGCAAGAGTGCTGGAGTGGGGTGCCATTGTCCATCTACTGAATTATATAGTTGTCTTCAAATATTTGAATGGCTGGTACGTCAAAGAAAGACCCATTATTCCTTTGTTTTCCAGAGGCTATCTTTTGGAGAGTGATGTGACATGTTTCTTTGTGAGTTTAGAGTTCCTTGCTACTAGAAGTTTTGAAGCAACTTTGAGATTTTTGTTGGCAAGTTAGACTAAATGATCTTTAATTTTGGTTTGGATTTAAACTTTTATTTATGTGAAGTTCTTTACATCCTGTTATCTGCACAGGCTGTTTCCTAGATTATTTCTTGATGGTTTGGAAAAGTAGAAGTTAATAGTGTGCATTCACAACTTGAAAATTACCTCAAAGATAACAGGAATGAGGCTTGGGTTCCCCCTGAATACCTGTATCTTTATTCATTTTCATTGTCTCAAAGTTAGACCTGTCCACTTTTTTATCACTTGAGTTCCTTAAAGACATTCCAATTAAGGAAAAATTCAGCCCAGGGAGCCAAGTTTTGAAGACAGGGAAATTACATTGTCAATGTCATTTGATTAACACCTAAATGTGGATACTCTGACTATTTTCTTTTAAAGAAGGTCCTAACGAGTCTGAAGAGAAAACATTTAATTTTAGCTTCTATTTTAACAGGCAAGAAAAAATTCTCTATAGCAGTCATTAACTGACTGCTGAGTAAGTCAGTGGCACATTAGATTAATTGAGTTCTGTATAGACAAGCAGAGACTGTACTTTATCTCTTCTAGTTAGTGTCCTTGGGATGAGTTCAAATTACATGAAAAAATAATTCCCTTTGACCAAAGAGAAACAGGTAGATCCACCAGAGATAGCTCAGCTCTTTTTAAGTTACTCCTTCCACTGTTTTTATTCCCTTCATCTTTTGAGTTTCAAAGATATTTTAATTATGCCAGATGTGTGGATCTGTATTTTGGGAGCCTGTCATTTCAAAGCCATCATAAAATTTCTGAATTCCTCTTTACGAGTAGTGAAAAACGAATGATATTTTACTAAAAATGCTTCTCAAATTTCATTAGTGGTATAAATGTCATATTCGACATAAATGTAGCATAATAAATACTTGCTTGTGCATGCGCGCGCACGCACACACACACACATACATTATGTGGCAGTATTTTGTAATAAGGTAATTTTCTTTTCAGTAACCATTAAGTTTACTAAACACTGAAGCTTTATATTATTTAGTGTAAGGATATTATATTCAGTATACAGCCCTACATACCCTGATTGAGGTGATGGTGATGGTCAGGGAAATTTGCTCTTCCACAGCTTCCTTTGCTCAAGCCCAGAGCTCAAGGCATTTCTTTGCTTGTATTGTGCTGTTTGAGCATAGGTCACTGCAACTTTTACATAATCTCCATTAACAGTAACTCAAATCCAAGGAAGTAATTTAATGGGAAGAAGTTACAAATACAAATATAATATTGTCCAGTATTTTTAAGAAGCGTGATACTACAGATAGGCTGACAGCATAAAAGAGGCTACTTTATGAGCCTTATTTACAAGAAGTTAATAATTTATAATAAATTATAATTATATAATAATATATATAGTGAATGTCGACATTCTAGGAATTAGTGAACTAAAATGGACTGGAATGGGTGAATTTAACTCAGATGACCATTATATCTACTACTGCGGGCAGGAATCCCTCAGAAGAAATGGAGTGGCCATCATGGTCAACAAAAGAGTCCGAAATGCAGTACTTGGATGCAATCTCAAAAACGACAGAATGATCTCTCTTCGTTTCCAAGGCAAACCATTCAATGTCACAGTAATCCAAGTCTATGCCCCAACCAGTAACGCTGAAGAAGGTGAAGTTGAAAGGTTCTATGAAGACCTACAAGACCTTTTAGAACTAACACCCAAAAAAGATGTCCTTTTCATTATAGGGGACTGGAATGCAAAAGTAGGAAGTCAAGAAACACCTGGAGTAACAGGCAAATTTGGCCTTGGAATACGGAATGAAGCAGGGCAAAGGCTAACAGAGTTTTGCCAAGAAAATGCCCTGGTCATAGCAAATACCCTCTTCCAACAACACAAGAGAAGACTCTATACATGGACGTCACCAGATGGTCAACACCGAAATCAGATTGATTATATTCTTTGCAGCCAAAGATGGAGAAGCTCTATACAATCAGCAAGAACAAAACTAGGAGCTGACTGTGGCTCAGACCATGAACTCCTTATTGCCAAATTCAGACTGAAATTGAAGAAAGTAGGGAAAACCACTAGACCATTCAGGTATGACCTAAATCGAATCCCTTATGATTATACAGTGGAGGTGAGAAATAGATTTAAGGGCCTAGATCTGATAGATAGAGTGCCTGATGAACTATGGACTGAGATTCGGGACATTGTACAGGAGACAGGGATCAAGACCATCCCGATGGAAAAGAAATGCAAAAAATCAAAATGGCTGTCTTGGGGGGCCTTACAAATAGCTGTGAAAAGAAGAGAAGCGAAAAGCAAAGGAGAAAAGGAAAGATATAAACATCTGAATGCAGAGTTTCAAAGAATAGCAAGAAGAGATAAGAAAGCCTTCTTCAGTGATGAATGCAAAGAAATAGAGGAAAACAACAGAATGGGAAAGACTAGAGATCTCTTCAAGAAAATCAGAGATACCAAAGGAACATTTCATGCAAAGATGGGATCGATAAAGGACAGAAATGGTATGGACCTAACAGAAGCAAAAGATATTAAGAAGAGGTGGCAAGAATACACAGAAGAACTGTACAAAAAAGAGCTTCACAACCCAGATAATCATGATGGTGTGATCACTGACCTAGAGCCAGACATTCTGGAATGTGAAGTCAAGTGGGCCTTAGAAAGCATCACTAGGAACTAAGCTAGTGGAGGTGATGGAATTCCAGTGGAGCTATTCCAAGTCCTGAAAGATGATGCTGTGAAAGTGCTGCACTCAATATGCCAGCAAATTTGGAAAACTCAGCAGTGGCCACAAGATTGGAAAAGGTCAATTTTCATCCCAATCCCAAAGAAAGGCAATGCCAAAGAATGCTCAAACTACCGCACAATTGCACTCATCTCACACGCGAGTAAAGTAATGCTCAAAATTCTCCAAGCCAGGCTTCAGCAATATGTGAACCGTAAACTTCCTGATATTCAGGCTGGTTTTAGAAAAGGCAGAGGAACCAGAGATCAAATTCCCAACACCCGCTGGATCATGGAAAAAGCAAGAGAGTTCCAGAAAAACATCTATTTCTGCTTTATTGACTATGCTAAAGCCTTTGACTGTGTAGATCACAATAAACTGTGGAAGATTCTGAAAGAGATGGGAATACCAGACCACCTGATCTGCCTCTTGAGAAATCTGTATGCAGGTCAGGAAGCAACAGTTAGAACTGGTCATGGAACAACAGACTGGTTCCAAATAGGAAAAGGAGTACGTCAAGGCTGTATATTGTCACCCTGTTTATTTAACTTCTATGCAGAGTACATCATGAGAAACGCTGGACTGAAAGAAACACAAGCTGGAATCAAGATTGCTGGGAGAAATATCAATAACCTCAGATATGCAGATGACACCACCCTTATGGCAGAAAGTGAAGATGAACTCAAAAGCCTCTTGATGAAAGTGAAAGTGGAGAGTGAAAAGGTTGTCTTAAAGCTCAACATTCAGAAAACGAAGATCATGGCATCTGGTCCCATCACTACATGGGAAATAGATGGGGAAACAGTGGAAACAGTGTCAGACTTTCTTTTTCTGGGCTGCAAAATCACTGCAGATGGTGACTGCAGCCATGAAATTAAAAGACGCTTACTCCTTGGAAGGAAAGTTATGACCAACCTAGATAGCATATTCAAAAGCAGAGACATTACTTTGCCAACAAAGGTTCGCCTAGTCAAGGCTATGGTCTTTCCTGTGGTCATGTATGGATGTGAGAGCTGGACTGTGAAGAAGGCTGAGTGCCGAAGAATTGATGCTTTTGAACTGTGGTGTTGGAGAAGACTCTTGAGAGTCCCTTGGACTGCAAGAAGATCCAACCGGTCCATTCTGAAGGAGATCAGCCCTGGGATTTCTTTGGAAGGAATGATGCTAAAGCTGAAATTTTGGCCACCTCATGCGAAGAGTTGACTCATTGGAGAAGACTCTGATGCTGGGAGGGATTGGGGGCAGGAGGAGAAGGGGACGACAGAAGATGAGATGGCTGGATGGCATCACTGACTCGATGGATGTGAGTCTGAGTGACCTCCGGGAGTTGGTGATGGACAGGGAGGCCTGGCGTACTGCTATTCATGGGGTCGCAAAGAGTCGGACATGACGGAGCGACTGATCTGATCTGATCTGAATAATATATATTGTGACTCTTATTTATTTAATGGAATTATTTGCTCATTTATTTTGCTCATAAAGGTGAGCTCTGAAGAATTGATGCTTTTGAACTGTGGTATTGGAGAAGATTCTTGAGAGTCCCTTGGACTGCAAGGAGATCCAACCAGTCCATCCTAAAGGAGATCAGTCCTGAGTGTTCATTGGAAGGACTGGCATTGAAGCTGAAACTCCAATACTTTGGCCACCTGATGGCCAAGTCAGTCAGTTATTTGACTGACTCATTTGAAAAGACCCTGATGCTGGGAAAGATTGAAGGTGGGAGGAGAAGGGGATAACAGAGGATGAGGTGGTTGAATGGCATCACTGACTCAGTGGATATAAATTCCAGAAGTTGGTGATGGACAAGGAAGCCTGGTGTGCTACAGTCCATGGGGTCGCAAAGGGTTGGACACGACTGAGCAACTGAACTGAACTGAACTGATTTTTGTTTTATGGTTCTACCACCATTCAAATGGAGTCTGATTATTCATTGAAATAATATTTCTAAGAGAAAAACCGTAAATCCATCCAAGTGTCATTCACTAGTGCTTTGTGTGTGTTTAGATGCTCAGTTGTGTGTGAATCTCTGTGGCCCCATGGACGATAGCCTGCCAGGCTCCTCTGTCCATGGAATTTTCCAGGCCAGAATACTGGAGAGGGTTACCTTTCTGACCCAGGGATTGAACCCATGTCTCTTGAATCTCCTACATTGGCAGGCAGATTTGTTACCACTAGCACCACCTCAGAAGTCCCTCATTCAGTGGAGACTCAGTTAAATAAACCATGATTTATCCATAAAATAAAATACTACTTTATTTTATAGAAAAGATTGTGCAATATATTAATGAAAGCAAGTTAAGTAATATCATATTATTATATAATCCTCTTTTTACTTTTATGATATAAATATTTAAACATAATTGCAAGAGCTGACTCATTTGAAAAGACCCTGATGCTGGGAAAGATTGAGGGCAAAGGAGAAGGGGATGACAGAGGATGAGATGGTTGGATGGCATCACCAACTCAATGGACATGAGTTTGGGTAAGCTCCAGGAGTTGGTGATGGACAGGGAGGCCTGGCGTGCTGCGGTTCATGGGGTTGCAAAGAGTCAGCCACGATTGAGCAACTTAATGACATATATTTACATATATAACATCTGATATTTCATTGTTTTTACTTTAAAGTGCAGTTTATGTTGAGTTTTTAGTTGAATATTTAGATAATTTAATAAATACATTTCTATCTTATAATGCAAATCTTAACCCATTATAACAATTCTTTTTTTGTTGTTTGCCAACTCCTAATCACAAAATCTCTTCTGACATTAACATTTTATGTGCAACGATTCTGTGGTTTCCTTAAGTGGATGTTTCTGTGAGATTTGCCTCAGTCTTGCTGACTTATCTGTTACCTTTTTGGTTTTCTTGGTTTTAATAGATTTACATCTTAGATTAGATCATTTATCCAGAATTATAGGAGTGAACTGAGGTTGAAGTGAGTGGTTACCCATGCATAAATAAAGCAGAAATCCATAGAACATGAGCCTGGTGATATTAGCTTCCTTCTGTCAATTGCTGTGAAACAGAACAATACAGATTCTGTAACCATCTGAAATTCACATATGATAAGCAAGTGACCTCACCTGCATGACTTTCCTATCACATTAAATAGCATTCTTCTTTCCAGGCCTATTTCCCCTTCTCCTGTATTAAATTTTTAAACAATTATGAATTAATTTTATTGGAAGTTGATAAATGTGACCAATCATTTATATTAAGTCCAGATCTGCTTTATCCTTCACAAGTTACTTCTATTGGTTCATGAATTTTCTTAGGCTACTGTAGGTTTAATTTCCGATTTGCTTTTTACATGACTCCCGGTCACTAACTAGACTTAATTTTCTCATCTCTAAAACTGGATAGCTTTCCAGAAATACTTGCTTAGTATTAATAATGTGCACTGTACAAAATTAAAACATAACTGCTCCCCTCGAAAGAAGGATCATGGAAAATGCACAGCTCAGGACCAAGACTGAAAAATACTATTGCCATTTTGATTAGAACTGCCTTTAGGTTATAGTTTAAAAGCTAGTGGGAACTTTAAAGAAGCAACTAAGTCTGAAAACTGAAATAAATACTAAAAAATTGAGGGTGGTAAGATTTACATTCAGTCTACAGTGATGAGATGAATTCAAATATGAGGGAGGGCACATTGAATAAACAAGGGATATTTGAGGACAGTTGTATAGATACATGAAATATTGAATTATAGCCTTTTATAATGTCAAATCACCTAGCTTAAAGATCTTTTTAGTGATTCCTTTAAGTAGCAAAATATGTCCTAATTATGTCCCCAAAGTCTCTTTAATCCTACCAGGTGTATTAATATAGTCTACTTACTTTCTGCTACCCAGTACTCTGGGAATACTTTGTAAATTACGTGTTGTTTTTTTACTCAGTAGGAAAAAAATGAAACCAAAGCTTTCATTCAGTCTTTATTATTTTCCCCATTTGTACCTCTTTCTAAACTGAGAAATCACAAATGCATTGCTAATTGCTGTTAAGATGATTCACTATATAAGTAGCTTATAAAACTCATGTGAGCTCTATTACTACTAAACTTTATAGAGTGAATTTGGTGTTTCTATTTTAATGAATCTATTAAATTAATAAGCGATAGTTTGGTGCTTTTTAATTTAAAATCACAGATTTGTATTTTCATGAGATGATCAAATGGTTATTAGAGCATTGTATTTTCAATTATTCCTTTTCTATACTGCCCCAAGAAAGAAAATCCGATTCATATGACTATATTTAAGGATACAAGTTATTATATATAATTACATATAACTTTGGGGCTTCCCAGGTGGTGCTCATGGTAAAGAACCTGCCTGCCAATGCCAGAGACAATAAGACAAACTGGTTCGATCCCTGGGTCAGGAAATCCCTTGGAGGAGGGCAGGGCAACCCATTCCAGCATTCTTGCCTGGAGAATCCCTATGAACAGAGGAGCGTGACAGGCTACAGACCATTGGGTTACAAAGATTTGGACATGAATGAAGCAAATGAGCACACATGCATGTACACATAACTTTAACTAAAATATAGATGACGTTTAAGACTTTCTCTTTGGTAAGCCTACTAATGTAATATAATGAAGTAGCTAAATTTTATTGAGTAACATGGAAGACTGAATTAAGTATTTATTCATAATTTCTTTCTTTCTTTTGACAAACATTTGAGCCTTGCTGTGTTATAGGTACTAGTCTAAAAACTATAGTTATAAGGGTGAGCAAAAGAGGCACATCCTTGCCCTCATGAAACTCGTAGTCTAATGGCAGAGACTACTAAACATGCTAACCACGTGTGTAGATAATTATATTTTATGTATTGTACATTGTTCAGATCAGATCAGTCGCTCAGTCATGTCCGACTCTTTGTGACCCCATGAATTGCAGCACGCCAGGCCTCCCTGTCCATCTCCAACTCCCAGAGTTCACTGAGACTCACATCCATCGAGTCAGTGATGCCATCCAGACATCTCATCCTCTGTCGTCCCCTTCTCCTCCTGCCCCCAATCCCTCCCAGCATCAGAGTCTTTTCCAATGAGTCAAGTCTTCGCATGAGGTGGCCAAAGTACTGGAGTTTCAGCTTTAACATCATTCCTTCCAAAGAAATCCCAGGGCTGATCTCCTTCAGAATGGACTGGTTGGATCTCCTTGCAGTCCAAGGGACTCTCAAGAGTCTTCTCCAACACCACAGTTCAAAAGCATCAATTCTTCAGCGCTCAGCCTTCTTCACAGTCCAACTCTACATCCATACATGACCATTGAAAAAACCACAGCCTTGACTAGACAGACCTTTGTTGGCAAAGTAATGTCTCTGCTTTTCAATATGGTATCTAGGTTGGTCATAACTTTTCTTCCAAGAAGTAAGCATCTTTTAATTTCATGGCTGCAGTCACCATCTGCAGTGATTTTAGAGCCCCCCAAAATAAAGTCTGACACTGTTTCCACTGTTTCCCCATCTATTCCCCATGAAGTGATGGGACCAGATGCCATGATCTTGGTTTCTGAATATTGAGCTTTAAGCCAACTTTTTCACTCTCCACTTTCACTTTCATCAAGAGGCTTTTTAGTTCCTCTTCACTTTCTGAAATAAGGGTGGTGTCATCTGCATCAGATCAGATCAGTCGCTGAGTCATGTCCGACTCTTTGCGACCCCATGAACTGCAGCACGCCAGGCCTCCCTATCCATAACCAGCTCTCGGAGGTCACTCAGACTCATATTCATTGAGTCAGTGATGCCATCCAGCTATCTCATCCTCTGTCGTCCCCTTCTCCTCCTGCCCCCAATCCCTCCCAGCATCAGAGTCTTCTCCAATGAGGCAACTCTTCACATGAGGTGGCCAAAATACTGGAGTTTCAGCTTTAGCATCATTCCTTCCAAAGAAATCCCAGGGCTGATCTCCTTCAGAATGGACTGGTTGGATCTCCTTGCAGTCCAAGGGACTTTCAAGAGTCTTCTCCAACACCACAGTTCAAAAGCATCAATTCTTCGGCGCTCAGCCTTCTTCACATATCTGAAGTTATTGATATTTCTTCCAGCAATCTTGATTCCAGCTTGTGCTTCCTCCAGCCCAGCATTTCTCATGATGTACTCTGCATATAAGTTAAATAAGCAGGGTGACAATATACAGCCTTGACATACTCCTTTTCCTATTTGCAACCAGTCTGTTGTTCCATATCAAGTTCTAACTATTGCTTCTAGACCATTCAGGTATGACCTAAATCAAATCCCTTATGATTATACAGTGGAAGTGAGAAATAGATTTAAGGGACTAGATATGATAGAGTGCCTGATGAACCATTGACTGAGTTCGTGACATTGTACAGGAGACAGAGATCAAGACCATCCCCATGGAAAAGAAATGCAAAAAAGCAAAATGCGTGTCTGGGGACGCCTTACAAATAGCTGTGAAAAGAAGAGAAGTGAAAAGCAAAGGAGAAAAGGAAAGATATGAGCATCTGAATGCAGAGTTCCAAAGAATAGCAAGAAGAGATAAGAAAGCCTTCCTTAGTGATCATTGTAAAGAAATAGAGGAAAACAACAGAATGGGGAAGACTAGAGATCTGTTCAAGAAAATGAGAGATACCAAGGGAACATTTCATGCAAAGATGGGCTTGACAGGGGATAGAAATGGTATGGACCTAACAGAAGCAAAAGATATTAAGAAGAGGTGGCAAGAATACACAGAAGAACTGTGCAAAAAAGATCTTCACGACCAAGATAATCACGGTGGTATGATCACTGACCTAGAGCCAGACATCCTGGAATGTGAAGTCAAGTGGGCCTTAGAAAGCATCACTACGAACAAAGCTAGTGGAAGTGATGGAATTCCAGTGGAGCTATTTCAAATCATGAAAGATGATGCTGTGAAAGTGCTTCACTCAATATGCCAGGAAATGTGGAAAACTCAGCAGTGGCCACAGGACTGGAAAAGGTCAGTTCTCATTCCAATCTCGAAGAAAGGCAATGCCAAAGAATGCTCAAACTACCACACAATTGCACTCATCTCACAAACTAGTAAAGGAATGCTCAAAATTCTGCAAGCCAGGCTTCAGCAATACGTGAACCATGAACTTCCAGATGTTCAAGCTGGTTTTAGAAAAGGCAGAGGAACCAGAGATCAAATTGCCAACATCCGCTGGATCATGAAAAAGCAAGAGAGTACCAGCAAAACATGTATTTTTGCTTTATTGACTATGCACATTGTTACCCTGTTCAAATAAATGCCATCCTCCAAATCTAGGACAAGAATCAAACTTCATATAGAAGACTGATAGAATAGAGGCGACTTTGTAATTTTCTGAACCTATTCTATGCAGTGTCTTACTCCTCCTCACTGTGGCCCAGTTATTCTGCAGTTCTCAGGGTGGGGAATTGAGCACACGGTATGCTGTCTGAAGTCTTTGGCCAGGAGAGATCAACACTTCTCTTCATACTTTCACAAATAAGGAGTTGGTAATAACAACTTTAAGTCCTGAGGCACTTCCTCATTGGGCCATTGGCCAAAAACAAGCAAATCAACAAACAATAAAACAAAGATTTTATAAACCAAAACCTCCCTCTAAATACTTCTCTGAATACTTCCAGAGGCAGCTCAACAACTTACTTAAATGACTGAATTCACCAATTTTAAATAGTAGTTTACTCTACTTTGCCTTAGTAATCACACCCACTCACACAAACACACACACATTTACAGCATTTAACATCTGGGTAGGCATGAATAATCATGCATACATAACATCATTGTTATTTTTGCATCACTGCAGTTGAGTAAAAGCATTCTAAGATGTTGTGAAAATACAGAAACACATATTTCTTGTTGCTTTGCTCATGGAAATAATGGATTGCATAGGTAATTCTATATTTGCAAAGCATGTTCAGTGCATAATTAACTAGTTATATAGTATAGCAGACAAAATGATCCATAAATCAATATGAACTGAGTAACATCTTGTAAAATAAATTATCATAGGCTAAGAAGTGTATTTTATATATTTTGTAGTGAGCTTTTCCAATTTGATGGTAAGCCATGCTATGTATATAATTGTTTTAAATGGGTAGAATTTCTATGTTTTCAAAGTATACTTAAAATACCCAAGGATAAGACAAAAACAAAACAACAGCAACCAGACAAAACAAAACAAAACAGAAGATATAAGAATTGTTGAGACCACATAGAAATTAGAGCTCGTCCAATGAAGGAGTATGTGTGTTTTAATAACACATGTATATCAGAGCCGGAGAAGGCAATGGCACCCCACTCCAGTACTCTTGCCTGGAAAATCCCACAGACGGAGGAGCCTGGTAGGCTGCAGTCCATGGGGTCGCTAATAGTCGGACATGACTGAGCGACTTCACTTTTTCTTTTAACTTTCATGCATTGGAGAAGGAAATGGCAACCCATTCCAGTGTTCTTGCCTGGAGAATCCCAGGGACGGGGAAGCCTGGTGGGCTGCCGTCTATGGGGTCGCACAGAGTCAGACACAACTGAAGTGATTTAGCATATCAGAGCAATACACGTCTCAGTGGGTAGTTATTGTACTTCACAGTTGATCCTATGAGCAAAGGAGAAAGGGAATGAGAAGGGAAAGAAGGAAGAAAAAACTGTAGAATGCACTCTTCTTTGGTCAAGCATCAGCTCAGTTTATGAACATGTTTACTGCCAGACTGCTCTGAAAAGTTTGTGAGCAACTTTGAAATTAGAGAAATAGATTCATTGTATCAAAATATGGTGGTAAGCTCCATGGACAAATTAAAATTTGTGGAAAGCCCATCTGTCCTCTGAAGTACAGTCCTGAACTGTATATATTTCCAGTCTTGCCTCCCTCAGTTCAGTTCAGTTGCTCAGTCATATCCGACTCTGCAGCCCCATGGACTGCAGCACGCCAGGCCTCCCTGTCCATCACCAAATCTTGGAATTTCCTCAAATTCATGTCCATTGAGTTGGTGATGCCATCCAACTATCTCATCCTCTGTCATCCCCTTCTCCTCTCACCTTCAATCTTTCCCACCATCAGGGTCTTTTCAAATGAGTCAGCTCTTCATATCAAGTGGCCAGAGTATTGGAGTTTCAGCTTAAGCATCAGTCCTTCCCATGAACACCCAGGACTGATCTCCTTTAGGATGGACTGGTGGGATCTCCTTGTAGTCCAAGGGACTCTCAAGAGTCTTCTCCAACACCACAGTTCAAAAGCATCATTTCTTCGGTGCTCAGCTTTCTTTATAGTCCAACTCTCACATCCATACTTGACTACTGGAAAAATCATAGCCTTGACTAGACGGAGCTTTGCTGCCTCCTTCAGAAACAATTTCTTAGGCATTCAAATATATTTTAAATGGGAACAGCAAAAGTATGTACCATTGCAGTAGAGTGCTATTGCTGGCAAATAAGAGAAAGCTCAACTAAAACTATATACACAATAAAGTGCTAGTATTTTTCCTCAGAGCTAGAAGTCTAGAGTGAGATCAGCGTATGATTCAATGGCTCAATAATATCATCAATAACCTAATTTCCTTCTGTTTATCCACTTAGTCTTTTGAGAATTGGCTTCTTTCTAAAGCCAGCTTCCATCTTGGTTGCCAGATGTTTGTCGACTTGCTTCTGGGGCCATAGACTTGTTTGTCTGTATCTGAAGAGGTGAGACAGAGAGGGTTGTTAGGAGACACTTTCTCGGAAGGAAGTAAATTCCAAGAGCTTCTTCTTGCCCAAACACAAACCTGTCCTCACATATTACTGTCCCCACATGGATCATATACTTACTTAGACAAATAACTGTGGGCAGGAAAAGGGAAAATATTTTCTTTGTTCTGAGATACAGACTTTCTTTCTAAATCTGATGGGCGAGTCATCACCCCCAAGGCACTGATAGTGGGAAAGCCAAATAAACCTGAATGTATAGCAAGAGAAAGTATTGAAAGCTGCTGAAGCAACCACAGTGTGCACTGGAGAGGGTTTTCTGCAAGCCTGCTAATTTACTTCTATACTTCCAACAACTGAACCCATTGCTCTGCAGCAAATTTTATGGGTAGAGCCATAATTCTCAAACTTAGTGTTCATAACAGGCACATGATAAGCTTTCTAAAAATGCCAAAACTTGGGCTATTAGCCACAATTCAAATCCAAACACCCAAATGTCAAATCCTCTAAGACATTTTAACAAAATCCCAGACGATTCTGTTATGGGCAATGAGAGGACCACAATGGTTTCAGTTCAGTTCAGTCACTCAGTCGTGTCTGACTCTTTGTGACCACATGGATTGCAGCACACCAGGCTTCCCTGTCCATCACCAAATCCCGGAGTTAACTCAAACTCATGTCCATTGAGTCGGTGATGCCATCCAACCGTCTCATCCTCTGTCATCCCCTTCTCCTCCTGCCTTCAATCTTTCCCAGCATCAGGGTCTTTTCGAATGAGTCAGTTCTTCACATCAGGTAGCCAGATATTGGGAGTTTCAGCTTCAGAATCAGTCCTTACAATTCAGGACTGATCTCCTTTAGGATGGACTGGTTGGATCTCTTTGCAGTCTATGGGCCTCTCAAAAGTCTTCTCCAACAACACAGTTCAAAAGCATCAATTCTTCAGCGCTCAGCTTTCTTATAGTCCAACTCTCACTTCCATACATGACTACTGGAAAAACCATACCTTCAACTAGATGGACCTTTGTTGGCAAAGTAATGTCTCTCTCTCCTTTTTAATATGCTATCTAGGTTGGTCATAACTTTTCGTCCAAGGAGTAGGTGTCTTTTAATTTCATGGCTGCAATCCCCATCTGCAGTGATTTTGGAGCCCAAGAAAATAAAGTCAGCCACTGTTTCCACTGTTTCCTAATCTATTTGCCATGAAGTGATGGGACCAGATGCCTTGATTTTAGTTTTCTGAATGTTGAGTTTTAAGCCAACTTTTTCACTCTCCTCTTTCACTGTCATCAAGAGGCTCTTTAGTTCTTCGCTTTCTGCCATAAGTGTGATGTCATCTGTATATCTGAGGTTATTGATATTTCTCCCGGCAATCTTGATCCCAGCTTGTGATTACTTCAGCCCAGCATTTCTCATGATGTGCTCTGCATATAAGTTAAATAAACATGGTGACAATATACAGCCTTGATGTACTCCTTTTCCTATTTAGAACCAGTCTGTTGTTCCATGTCCAGTTCTAACTGTTGCTTCCTTGACCTGCATACAGATTCTCAGGAGGCAGGTCGGGTGATCTGGTATTCCCATATCTTTAAGAATTTTCCAGAGTTTATTGTGGTCCACACACTGAGTTAGCTTCTCTATATTAAATATATACATTCGCTCTCGGTTTTCCTACTATTACCATAATTTCAATACATTCATCTACGTTGTCACCAGGGAGAACAATACAGAGTTTTTAATTTTTATTTTTCTTGGTGCCTGTGTTTTTAATTTCCAGGATTACAGGAACTTGCATGTGACACAAACATGTATATTTGTATTTGATTTGCTGATTCATGAGTTCCAAGAAGCAAATAAAAAAGAGTAAGAAATCATTGGATATCATGAGATTACTTCTGTGATCCTTAATTTCACTTAAATGTCACTAAATAAACCATGAATGTCCATTAAGAGTTTTGGTTGTACTCCTGGGGTTCCTGCTGCCACCTGTTTATAGTTCATGGTGCTTTTTTTGGTAATGAGTTAGTCTACAAAGCCTTCTTTGCCAGTGATAACTGAAACAGTGAATTAATACCAATCCTAACCCTTATGTGCGGAGAAGGTGATGGCACCCCACTCCATCACTCTTGCCTGGAAAATCCCATGGACGGAGGAGCCCAGTAGGCTGTAGTCCATGGGGTCGCTCAGAGTTGGACAGGACTGAGGGACTTCACTTTCACTTTTCACCTTCATGCATTGGAGAAGGAAATGGCAACCCACTCCAGTACTCTTGCCTGGTGAATTCCAGGAACATGGGAGCCTAGTGGGCTGCTGTCTGTGGGGTCGCACAGAGTTGGACACGACTGAAGCGACTTAGCAGCAGCAGCAGCAACTCTTATGTGACTTTGTGAGTATATAGGTTGTTTTAATAATATGCATATTGGTTAATAGTATGAATATAGTTAGCAATATAAATATAGTTACATCTGCACATTATGAGAAACCACAACTATGGAGATGTTTCATTGAAATACAATTATATACAGACTTGTGGGCCTGCTGATCCTAATATTGTTAATTTGTTACAAACCTTCTTTCAGGTATTATAGTCTCAGGTGTAGATTAGTGCACTTCTTGCCCCAGAAGCTTTGGTTTTAAGACTAATTGCTATTACTCCTGTAAGTTTAGAATTGTCTTTACTTCTGTACTTGCTAGTTCTTTCCTAAAATTTCTTGCTTCTCCGTATATAATGAAGAAGTAAAATCTTAGTACTTCTGATCTTCTTTCTTAGGTATTACAGGCTTAGGATGTTTTGTTTAACCATCTAGGCAGACTCTAAGCTGCCTCTGCCTATCCCTGGATTGTAAGGGACTTGAAAAAGTTTCTAAGACAGCACTTCATTTCTTAAAGGGATTTCTCTTGCAGCCCTTATATCCAGCTTTTGTTTTTTTCCCTTAGGCTAGGACCAAGGAATATTATCATAGTTATAACCAATCCTTATTTCTTGATTCCGTCTCCTTTTTACTTTTCTATTTTGGTGGATACTGAATCAGCACTTTGTGAGAAAGTAAGGCACAGTATAAAAAGTGGTTTTCAAATCACATGAGCTCAAATTCAAATTGACCTTAGGCAAAATGTTCTATCATTAGGAACCTCTGTCCCTTCATCTATCAAATAAGAGTATACTTCATCTCCTTGTTTCTTCTATAAATTCAGTTCACACACACAAAGTGACCTGCTATAAACTTTTTGTTTTTGGTGGTTGTTCCTTTTGAATCTCCAGACTTTTACTAACAATGACCCATAAAAGTCAACACTTGTTTAAGCCCCTGTGGTATTTTCCTAAAAGGGAATTCCTGGAAGCTACTGAAGGTTTTCCTCTTTGAACATGTTGTGATGTATTTGGGACATGATAAAGCCACAAAAAGCTTTTAAACATTTCTGTTCTCTACACCATGCGTGCCAAGCGTGGTTGCACTCTCGAATTTTCTTTTTCTTTTATTTTTCTGGTGCCAAGGAGACAAGCCAAACAGTGTGAGAGGAAAATACTGTCAGGACACAAAGTAGGCTTGTCTAATGTGTACTCTGAAGATATAGCCCTAACCGGCAAGAGTGGAGACCTCTCTGTATTTAGACAGTGGTACCTTGATGGACGAATCAACTGGGAACAAAGCTCTTTTATAAGCAATTCAGCTGAGTAAATTTTTACTTTAAAACTTCATAAATCCAATGACGTAGTATTGGCTAGAAAAATATAATTTGACAGTAATATTCTGGTTAAGTTGCACTTGTGCACAGAGCAGAAATATCTTCTCACAGAGCATGTCTGTTAGTGTAAAGGTGAAACGTGAATTCTAGGCAAAATTGTGAAGCTGCTTCTCTCTTACAGCTCCATCCCCCACAAACACACAGTTGATTATTACCCCTGGAGTTGTGCTGTTTGCAAAAATGTCTTCCTTTTAAAGAACAAATCAAAATGATTAACAATTTGAGTGATACCTCCAATATAATCAATACATTATAATGATATTACCTAGTCTTGTCTCAATTCTGGCTCCAAATTACTACCATTGCAAGAGACTCTGGCTTAATTGGTTTGAAATGGGGCCCAGAGTTTGGCATCTTGTATAGATGTGAAGTTATTTACCACTGCCTTAGCAGAAAGTTGTTTTCATAATGTGATCTCTCTTTTTGTAATATCCATGCTTATCCATGTATGGGCGGTAGAACACTTGTGTCAGAATCACTTGGGATCAACCTTTAAATTGCAGGATCCTGTGATTTCACCACAGCACCACCACTACTGAATCTTGAAGTCTGTGATGCACATGAGTTGAGTGTATTTGTGTGTGAATGTGATGGGGCAAGAGAAAGATTGAATCTCTGTGTTTAACCAACACTCAGAGTGATTCTAAGTTACTCAAGGTTTAATAATTCCTATTTTTAAAAAATAATTTCTACCTCGTGAAGCAAAATTTTTGACAATTAACAATACCTTTTAATTCCTCTTTGCTAATAGAAAATTTTCATGAAGTGGTGATGGTTGGGGTATTCATATGTAACATATAATTTATATTTTAAACGATATTATTTATAATATAATTTGCACTTAGACTAAAAAAAAAAATCAACCTTGTTTGAAAAAGGACAGAAAATTCAAATTTAAATAACCAAATGGTCTTTTCTAATCCTTATTTAAAAATATGGAGTACTTAACTGTTAATTTAACATGTGTATCTGTTTATCTAATTATCTAATGACAAATTTCTAATGTGTGACACAAAATTTCAAGTCAGAGACTTTTATTTATTATTTAGAAATGTGAGATATATTTATGTTCAATCTCAATTTCTCTTTCTCCCCTTCTCTCTCCCTCTCACCTCACTCCCACCTCTCTTTCCCCCTATTCCCCCCACCCCATCTCTTTTCCTCTATCATAGCATCAGATGAAGAAGAGCCAACTTCAGCAGGTAAAGTTTCTATGCTATAAAAATTATTCCTATTTAAGACCTTTAATAGAGATGTATTTATTCAGGTTTCAACCAGAAACCTGGCACAGTTTAATATACTTTATTTCTTGAATCCATTATGCTGTCCCAGACTAAATGACATTGTTATGAGTTTAAAGTAAAAAGAGAAAATAATTAAAAATGAACTGTCACAGAGGAAATCATAACACAGAACACATCAGTATGAAAGAATAAGGAAAATTGGAATATTAAAACATTGAGAAAAGTGCCAATAAGTAATAAAATGGGGAGAAAAACTGAAATGGTAAAATGCAGAAAAATAAATGAGGAGACTGAAAGGAAAAAGAGGAAAGTAGTAAAACATACTTTCAGAACTATGACTTACCATGATAGAATATTGCATTATCACCTATTTGACTGATATTGAACATGATATGCATATAAGTTTAAGGATAAAAATCACGTTGTTGCTTCAAATACTCACTTTCTTTAAGAAAATAATTTCTGTAGTTATAACTTAATGATACTGAAATTTGGCTTCATGATATTGCTCCTCATTTGTCTGATCAGCATTTATCAAGTAAAGGCTGAGATCTGAACTAAAATCTCTGAGGAATGCCGACGGTACGTTTATAAGAAGAAAGTCAGCACCACAGCCAATCTGGTTAGCAAGTAATAAAAGGCCCGGGCTAGCAGACAGCAAAATCAGGAAAAAGAAGTGAAGGGGTCAGAGGCTGGTGGGAAGAGAAAGATGAGACCTTTGCACCCGAGTCTGTCTTAAGCAGTTTGAGGGAGCTAGGCCTGAGAGATACGAGCAGGAAATGGTTACTGAAACTAATGGACACGAACAGGACTTGACTTTATAGGAAATGTGAAATGTAGCCCTGTTATTTGGAACTTGGGTACAAGATAGGGTCTTTTCAGTTTAGAGACAACATTTCAGTTGGTGGGAGACTTCTTGATATCTACCCTCTTCTAAAAGTGGGTAGGGATTTTTACCTGTAAAAGTTCAGAAGGTCAAAATTCAATGGAAGAAAGTGAAATAGACATCTTACAAATATCTTTGGTAAACTTCAAAAATACCATATTGCATTATGCTCATTATCACTGTCTTGAAATGGAATCACAGAATAAGGTAAATTCTCAATTAATGTTTCATTTTCATAATATTGCTAGATAGTTTGTAACCTGATTTGGATAAGAACTCTCTATAATTTTCTCCTACTCTAGTCAGTACTATGTAGCCTATTTTTAGGAGCAACCTAATCATATGACTCAGTAGCAGACTTATGTGTTGTTATGAGTTTCCACTGCCTGGTTTCTGAATTTTTTACCCTAACTTGAGGCTTTAGTGTTGACAGGGTTGCTCAAAGACTGTTTCTCAGCATCAATTGAATCTTTTCTTTCTGTGAGTACCAGTCCTTGTGAGCTCATGCTTTCTAGCCCAGTCTCATTCCTCTAATATTGTTATACCCCATTCCTTGTTATGTTGCCTGCCAAGCAACTTTGGTGACTGCAAAAGAATTATTATTTTTACATGATGAAGATTAATTGTAAATAATACTTAAAATATAAATATTTCTTGGTGTAATTTTCTTATTTTGAATTAATTTAATACTTTCTATGCTTATTAAGAAATTCTTTTGTAAATGCAACTAAATACTTACCCTGCACAAATATTTAACGAGAGTGATCTGAACATCATAGACTTTAAATTATGCTTTAAAAAATTTTTTTCAGATATGACCAGGTTTTTTTGTGTGATTTTAGCATAGACAATTAGAATAAAGCAAATGTATTCTTAAGTAATATCTTAAATAATTTCACATGAATATTATATTAAGAAGATTTGCATTTAATAAAGCAGACATTCCTTTTACATTGAACTGCCACTGGGAATCAAATGTTATTCCTTTAATTTTATCAAAATATATAATAAAAATTATAATTGTGTAGTTCTATTAAAACTTTTTTTTTTTTTTTTGATCAAGAATCTCTTTTATTGATTATCAGAAACATTACAAACATCTAGTATGAACAAATTGTAACATGATAGTGTTTAGTTTGAACAATTAATACATTTCAGATATAATATTATACATATTTCAATGCTATATTAAAACTTTTGATGTGGTACTATGAGGTTAGTAAAGGCCTGATTTCATAAAGACTATTAATAATTTTGGAAAGTGGATTATGATTGTTTAGTCCTTTGTTGCTACTACTTGCCCCTATTTTTTTCAATAATTTTCTAAATTAAATATTTATTATTCTATTCATATGTCTATTTTATCAAAATGTCTATTTAAAAATATTATGCATAATATATTTAATAGATTATTAATATTCTCTGTTTTTGTTTTTGCTTTCATCTCCTGCCAACAGAGTTTATCTAGAATGATCTTTTCCAGGTTCAGACTTGCTTAATTTACCCTTTGTGATCCTTCTTTATCTTTCTTTACTCTTATTTCTTCATTCTATTTAAATTATCAGTGAAACCCAGTTATTTGTTTGACACAGTATTTGTACCTGGGTTAAACTTTTATATGTCCCCATATGATATCTTTGTTTCACATTCTTCCTTTCGATTCACAGTATAATTAGTGATTTTTTTAAATACATACTTTAGCTTTTTTAAATGAAATAATTCAGATATTTCTAGTAGGAAATCTGCTACTCTTCAGAATTCAACAGTAGAAGAAATAATAAAGTAAATGCAAGTGTTTATTGCTGCCAGAGCATCACGGATTCCTGATCACTAGATGTTAAAATATGAATTATAAGTTAAAATTATTATTTAAACAATATGTGTATGGTTTATCTAAATATATAGGGGCCTAGTGGACACTGTGACTGAATGATACTATTTATTAAATATTTGCAAGGTAGAGATTTATATAATAAATATAAGTTATTATTACCCCAGAAGTACACAGAACTGATCAATTATAATTCAATAATCATGATAAATTCTAATTGTTCAGAATATATTTTAGAGAAATAATAGATTTCTGTCTGGACTAACAGATAGTATAAAAATAGAGACATTGTAACTCTGAGAAAATTAATGAGATATTAGAGAATATGTTACTTGTGTTCTAATTCTCCAAAATGATCTGGGCTTTTCTCTTTACAATAGAGCATATTTTGTGTGCCTTATATTTAGAATTATTATGACTGCAGCATTAAAACAGACAACTGATCCCCATATAATTCTATTTACAATATTTTATGCTTCACTGTTTCTTTAGTCTTTTTTCAAATACACCTTATTTCTCTTATTTGAACCTCTAAATTGCCATGCAAAAGGCAGGTGCCTAGTAACAGCTTTTGTGTGTGTGTTGAGTTATAGAGGGGATGCCAAAAAAAAAGTCACATCTGCATTACTCCTCATGGGGATGTATCCCCATATTGAATATGGAGCATCCATTTGTTCATTATTTTTATCTCCAAATGTTCAGATGGGATGCATTAGCCCAGAGCAACATATATGTAGCATCTGAGTTACTAGGGCAGTGTCACCTAACACCTGGTTCTGTAACTACCAGAAGTTCCTTTTTATTTATCTTTGTTGAATCTTATGTTCAGGTATTTAAACATCTTATCATTGAGTATAAAAACACAAATGAACTATATAAGAAATTCTGTCAAACTAGGTTATATTCCAAGATCTAATTATAAACTAATGAGATTCATATTTTTGGAGCAATCATAACAGATCTGGAACTCCAAATGACTCATATTAAGAGGTGATGTATGTACTCCAATTATATTGCTGTTCCTCAAATAATTTTGGTAACTCTCTTTCAAAATATCCTCCAGCTATTGCAATGTCAGTTATTCTCTTTTATAGTCTCAGAACTGTGTTGCTCTATTCACCACACAGTGGTCTGAAAAATAGGCCTTCAAAACAAAGATGTCCAAATATTAAGAGTGTCTCTGTGTGTGTGTGTATCTGTAGGTGTAAAATACAGATCAGTTTATAACTTTAATAATGCTCTTTAATAAAGTTAAGTCAGTGGATGCTTCTCCCATGTTGCACAAATCCAATTTTCATTTATCTTTTATTAAATTTCATAATAAGGAGAGACTTGATAAATTGATTACAGTAATGCCTTTGTCTGTGTCTTTTAAGAAATTAAGACATTTACATTAGAAAATTAACTGCTGCAAATGAACTAATCTATATAAATTTAATTTATTAACTATAAGGTCTATCAAATTCAGCTTGCTGTCATATAAATTTCTTCATTTTTCTTTGTTTTGACTTAGAAGCTATTATTTTACCTCTCTAGAAATACCATTTATTCATCAAATTAATTCTTGCTGTTGTTCAGTCACACAGTCATGTCTAACTCTTTGTAACTCCATGGATGGCAGCACACCAGGCTTCCCTGTCCTTCACCATCTCCCAGAGTTTGCTCAAACTCAATCCATTGAGTTGGTGATGCCATCCAACCATTTCATCCTCTGTCATCACCTTCTCTTCCTGCTCTCAACCTTTCTCAGCATCAGGGTCTTCTCTAATGAGTCAGCACCTCATTTAAGGTGGCCACAGTATTGGAGCTTTAGCTTCAGCAGATGTTTTTCTGGAATTGTCTTGCTTTTTCTATGAACTGACAGATATTGTCAATTTTATTTCTGTTTCCTCTGCTTTTTCTAAATCCAGCTTGGACATCTTGAAGTTCTCTGTTCACGTACTAATCCTGTTGCTACTAAGTCACCAGTCATGTCCGACTGTGCCACCCCATAGACGGCAGCCCACCAGGCTCCCCCGTCCCTGGGATTCTCCAGGCAAGAACACTGGAGTGGGCTGCCATTTCCTTCTCCAGTGCATGAAAGTGAAAGTGAAGTCTCTAGTTTGGAGAATTTTGAGCATTACTTTGCTAACATGTGAAATGAGTGCAATTGTGCGGTAGTTTGAACATTCTTTGTTATTTCCCTTCTTTGGAATTGGAATGAAAACTGACCTTTTCCAGTCCTGTGGCCACTGCCGAGTTTTCTACATTTTGCTGGCATATTGAATGCAGCATTTAACAGCATCCTCTTTTAGGATTTGCGATAGCTCAGCTGGAATTTCATCACATCCAGTAGCATCTAGTGATGCTGCTTAAGGCTCACTTGACTTTGCACTCCCAGATGTCTGGCTTTAGGTGAATGATCACACCATCATGTTTATCTGTGTCATTAAGATTTTTTTGTATAGTTCTTCTCTGTATTCTTAATACCTCTTCTCAATAATTAATTAAATCATAAAAATTAAGAAGACTGGAAATAGAAAATATTACTGAATGAGATCAATCAGTCAGAAAATGACACAGTTGAGATCTTGTAGCTATATGATAAATCAGTGGCTAAAATTAATCAAGCTGCAAGTTAGCTTTTTATTCATAGTAACTCAAAAGCAAAACTTGATTTTTTTTCTTTTTTTCTTCCTTCTCTTGCCTAAGGGAAGATTTTTAATTGCTTTAATTGTCATATGTCAGTTTTTTAATATCAAAGAGACTGAGTTTTGAATATATAAAATAAATATTAATACTGTTAGCTCATATAATAAAAATACTAGAAAAAATGGAATTTTTAGATGAATGTAGAAGGAAAATCTTTTTAGCAATCAGCTTTATTAAAACACTACACTGTAAATGCAGTACTGTTCTTCATATATTTATAAAGTCAAAATTTCATCATTTACTTAAATGTACATCAGTATTTGTGGCCTATTAACATCTGATTCCAAATGGTAGTAGTGATAGAGATAATTGCCTGGATACAATAATTTATAATGGACTTCTTGTGACCTTTGTGATGCCCATCAGAGGTGGAGGCAGTGATAATTCAGCACACCAGAGCTTCATCATTGTTACTGCTGCTGCTGCTGCTAAGTCGCTTCAGTCGTGTCCGACTCTGTGCGACCCCATAGACGGAAGCTCACCAGGCTCCCCTGTCCCTGGGATTCTCCAGGCAAGAACACTGGAGTGGGTTGCCATTTCCTTCTCCAATGCATGAAAGTGAAAAGTGAAAGTGAAGTCGCTCAGTCGTGTCCGACTCTTAGCGACCCCACGGACTGGAGCCTACCAGGCTCCTCCGTCCATGGGATTTTCCAGGCAAAAGTACTGGGGTGGGGTGCCATTCCTTTTAAACCTCTTAATATGTTTAGTCTTTTAAATGATCAGTTTGGCCACTGAGAAAGTGCTGCATGCTCAGTTTAGTCATGACCAGTTCTTTGTGACCCTGAGGACTGTAGCCATCCAGGCTTGTCTGTCCATGAGAGTCTCCGGGCAAAAATCTGGAGAGGGTTGCCATTTTCTCCTCCAGGGGATCTTCCCAGTCCAGGGATGGAACACTTGTCTCCTGGAACTCCTGCATTGGCAGGAGAATTCCTTACAACTGAGCCACCTTAGCAGTAATAAAGATTTCAAATAGTTTTATATTATAAATGTATATTCATAGTTTTATAAACAAACTTTTTATATATAGTTTAAAACAAATACACACACACATATATATGTATACATGAAAGTGAAAATGAAAGTTGCTCAGTCGTGTCTCTTTGCAACCCCATGGACTATACAATCCATGGAATTCTCTAGGCCAGAGTACTGGAGTGGGTAGCCTTTCACTTCTCCTGGGGATCTTCCCAACCCAGGGATCGAATCCAAGTCTCCTGCATTGCAAACAGATTTTTTACTCAGCTATATATAAATGGAAGCTAACCACAGGACCCAGTGATTAGGTAGTTTTCTCTAACTTTTGAAATGCTCAGTTTTAATCTACCAAAAGCATTATTTCTGTTTATGGTGGACTTTCTGATTTTCTTAATTGTGGTGCAGATTCTTCTAGATCTCCTTTCTGTTTTCTTGTAGAATTTAATTCTGCATGGCAGACTATGCTCAATTATTCTACAACTTATGCATTTTAAAAGGAGTGATATCTAACCATATTATTCTCTAATGAACATGAGTTGCTTTTTCATTTTGATCTTAGCACTTTATTTCCTTGGGAATCTACAGTAAAGTTGCACATCCTTTTTTGTTTTACTTTACGTTTGTTACACATTTTCTCTTTTTTTATACAGGCATGCCTATTTTCCCTCTAGTGTGTAAAGGAAGCTTACTAATTATTTTATCAAGTATATCCTTTACTCATAAATACATACTAAGTAGGCTTATTATGGGCTTTCCTGGTGACTCAGACTGTAAAGAATCTGCCTGCAATGCAGGAGAATTGGGTTCATTCCCTGGGTCAGGAAGATCCCCTGGAGAAGCGAATGGCTTACATATTAAAAACTAAAATGTTTTTTGCTGCAACCTTTAAAGAATAGCAAGAAGTCATTATTTGTAGATTCTCAGTGGAATGGGAAAGAAATAATTGCTTCTAAATATTTAGCTTTCGTCAGTTCACTAAGACAGTGGTGAAAAGGCCAAATAGTGCTTGCTTCTTTTTTTAATTAAAAAAATGTGGGTGTTTTTTTTTTTTTGATAAATACTTGATAGTGGTGTTGCATTGTGAGAAAAATCGTTATTCAAATTTCTATTATATGTAGATAGTATTTTTCTTATTTTATATTTGATATTTTATTAAGGTAAACAAAAATAGTAATAAAGATATATCAATGGAAAGGAAAAGTATATCAGTCAGTGTTTTCTGGAGAAGCAGAATCAAAAGGATATATAATATATATAAGTATATAAAATACAGAGATTTATATTAAGGAATTGGCTCCTGGGCTTGTGGGGCTGTCAGGTTTAAAATCCATAAGGCAGGCCAGCTGAAGACTTAGACAGGATTTCTGTTTGTCTTGAGACAAAAGTTTTTCTTCACAGAGAAATCTGTTTTTGCTGTCAAGGCCTTGAGCTGATTGGTTGAAGTCCACTCATATTATGGAGGGTAATCTGCTCTATTTAAAGCCAACTGATTGTAGATGTTAATCCCATTGAGAAAATACTTTCACAACAGTATCTAGGTTAGTATTTGACCAAGCAGCTGGGTTCCCCAGTTTAGCCCAAGATGACAGACAAAGTTGAACCATGGCCAAAAATGAGTAAAAGTTACATAAACACAAAATATTTTCATTTTCAACCTATGTGCTTCAGGAAAATAGACCAATACATGTTGTCCCATTATCTGTGTACACTTGAACTTCAAGCCTTATTTAATTTCTAGTCTTCCTTGCTATGACTGTATTTATCTCTAAGGCCTTCTCCAATTGTCCTGTCCTTTTCTTGTTGTTGTTGTCCCAAGTTTCACTTCAAAGTTTATTACAAATAGAGCATTGAAGAAGTATTAATTTAATATTCCAGAAATTTGTTGGCTTAGGAAGGCGTTGAATTTTCCTATTCATAATGGGCCGGGTAAAACCTATGGACCTAAAGGCCTAAGCCTATGCCTTTAGGTGTTTTTACCTTCAGACCAATAGCTATCTTCTTAAAGATTTGCTATAAGGATAAAACATGGTACATTAAAGAGTTACTATATGACGTCTACCCCATAATAAGCACAGGGATTCTAAGCTATTGCTTTTACATTCATTATCATCAGTGTTGTTTCCCATATTATTGTTATTTTGATTATGATTATTTGTCAGGCAATGTGCTGTTTTATGCGCAATATTTAATTTAATTTTCACAATAAAGTGAAAGTGAAGTTACTCAGTCATGTCCAACTCTTTGCAACCCCTTGTACTGTAGCCCACCACGCTCTCTGTCCATGGGATTCTCCAGGCAAGAGTACTGGAGTGGGTTGCCATTTTTTAATTTAATTTTCACAATAAAAGAATACAGCTAATTAAATTAAGTATTCCTACTTAAATACATGTGTGTGTATATATGGATATATATATATAAATCAGTCAGTTGAGTTAAGTCTCTCAGTCATGTCTGACTCTTTGTGACCCCATGAATTGCAGCACACCAGGCCTCCCTGTCCATTACCAACTCCCAGAGTTCACTCAAACTCACGTCCATCGAGTCGGTGATGCCATCCAGCCATCTCATCCTCTGTCGTCCCCTTCTCCTCCTGCCCCCAATCCCTCCCAGCATCAGAGTCTTTTCCATTGACTCAACTCTTAGCGTGAGGTGGCTAAAGTACTGGAGTTTCAGCTTTAGGATCATTCCTTCCAAAGAACACCCAGGGCTGATCTCCTTTAGAATGGACTGGTTGGATTTCCTTGCAGTCCAAGGGTGTCTCAAGAGTCTTCTCCAACACCACAGTTCAAAAGCATCAATTCTTCGGTGCTCAGCTTTCCTCACAGTCCAACTCTCACATCCATACATGACCACAGGAAAAACCATAGCCTTGACTAGATGGACCTTTGTTGGCAAAGTAATGTCTCTGCTTTTGAATATGCTATCTAGGTTGGTCATAACTTTCCTTCCAAGGAGTAAGCGTCTTTTAATTTCATGGCTGCAGTCACCATCTGCAGTGATTTTGGAGCCCCAAAAAATAAAGTCTGATACTGTTTCCACTGTTTCCCCATCTATTTCCCATGAAGTGATGGGACCAGATGCCATGATCTTCGTTTTCTGAATGTTGAGCTTTAAGCCAACTTTTTCCTTCTCCACTTTCACTTTCACCAAGAGGCTTTTTAGTTCCTCTTCATTTTCTGCCATAAGGGTGGTGTCATCTGCATATCTGAGGTTATTGATACTTCTCCCGGCAATGTTGATTCCAGTTTGTGCTTCTTCCAGCCCAGCATTTCTCATGATGTACTGTGCATAGAAGTTAAATAAGCAGGGTGACAATATACAGCCTTGACGTACTCCTTTTCCTATTTGGAACCAGTCTGTTGTTCCATGTCCAGTTCTAACTGTTGCTTCCTGACCTGCATGTAGGTTTCTCAAGAGGCAGGTCAGGTGGTCTGGTGTTATGTACAGATATATATATTCCTATTAAAGGGAAAAGCACTGAATTAAATTTAAAGCCTAAAGAAATATGTCCAAGGTTAAACAGTAAGCAACTGACAAAAGGAGGATTCAATTCAGGTTTCTCTGGAGAAACTTAAGCTTACTCTGTTGTAGCAAACTGCCTTTTACTCACTTAGAAATAGCTGCCTCCTACCTATGAAGTATTTTCCTTTTATAGGTTTCATTTTCATTGTGTATAAAATGTATTAATAAAAGGCTTGCTGTAAGGATCACATATACCATTTCTTTCAGCTGTGAAAGTAATAGTTATTCAATTTTTTTTTGTCATGCATATATAAGGCTGGCCAGAAAGTTCATTTGGGTTTTCCATACCATCTTATAGAAAACCCAAATGAACTATATTATAAAGCTGTACCTAGTAATGTGCAAAATTTTGCTTGTTATTTTAAATGATAATCTGATTACCTTAGTCATTTATGGACCTTGTAGATATTTTAAAAATTAAAATAGTGAAATGAAAATCCTCTTGCCCTCCTTCATCCCTATTGAATATTTGCTTTTTCAAAAAACATTCTGCCTCAATCTAGTTGCTCTTATAATCTTCTCCATGTCCATGGCTCAATCCAAAATCGTCAGGGTCAACCCTAAAGATTCCCACTACATTCCATTCTCACCAGACCCTTTTAGCATCTCCTTCAAAAAATATACTGCACGTAAATCACTTCTTGCCATCTCATATACAATAGCCCTTGGTCTATCACATGGTAACCTTCTAAGTGGCTCTCTTCTTGGTGGCCTCAGCCCCTCTGCAGTTCATTCTCAGCAGAGAGGCTGTGTGATTCTCCTACTAGGCCACGAGATCCCATCACTCTTCAATCTTAGGCTACTTTAGAACCTCTCATTCAACCCTCCAGTATATTTAGGATTGAAACTGGATGTAATTTGCATCTTTCATTACCTCACTGGCTACATTTTCTCTGTCTCCTGTCCTCTGTTTTCCATATAACAGACCACAAGCCCTGCACACACTCTCTTGGGCAGGGTTTTGCACTCACAGACCCATTATCTGACAGCTTCTCCTAAAAGTTATCTGCATGACTCCTCCACCGTATCCTTCATGTCTTGACCTAAAGATGCCTTCTCAGAAAGACCTTTTTTTTCTGTAAAATGGTCACACTTCCACCTTGTCATGATCCTCTGCTTTGCTTAATTTTTTAACATGAGCACTGTCTGCATGGTTATGTGTTTTATTTTTCTCTCTAGCCTGAATATAAACTCTCCAAGGGATGGGATTCTTTAATCTATTTTATTCAATACTAAATGCCTAGCTGCTAGAATAATTGTTTGGTACATGGTGGATGCTTAATAAATATTTGTTGTATGAATGAATAAAAAAATAAATTAAGGTATGCTGATTTTAAAGCATTGTTAACATACACAATTCTTCCCTGTATGATATAAAGAGGAGTGATGATAGATATAGTTCCCAACTTAAGAAATAAATTAAAGGATAGCACTAATACCTTAATGAGAATCTTAAGGATGCTTTGCATGCATATGTGCATGCTCGGTCATGTCCAGCTCATTGAGACCCCGTGCACTATAGCCCGCCAGGCTCCTCTGTCCATGAAATTTTCCAGACAGGATTACTGGAGTGAATTGCCATTTCCTTCTCCAAGGGATCTTCCCAGCCCAGGAATCGAACCCAGGTCTCTTTCATCCCCTGCACTGGCAGTTGGCTTCTTTACCACTGTGCCACCTGGAAAACCCTAAAGATGCTTTAAAGGTTTTAAATCAATAGTTAAAAGTCATTACATGGATTTTTGTTTTTCTGTTTTCATTGCAGTAGAATAAAATACATTTTGTTTAGTAGTTCTTTGAACATGGTGTCCTAACAAAGCCGATAATTTAGTGATTGTTAGCAATTATTGAATGGAGCCTGCAGCAGTAATGTCAAGAAGCCTCATACCTGACAATAACCACTATCTAGAGCCAGGCATGGGTAGAGGTCAAGGAGACAGCAGGAAGGTTGTGGGCTGGGCCACTGGTTTCCAGGGTTTGAACTCCAAGGGAAATAAAAAAGGGCCTGTAGTTTTTTGTTTTGTTTGTTTTTTTGGTACAGTGACTTCCTTCTTATTGCATTGCTTTCAGTGCAAGTCTCATTAATAAGCTCACAGACATGATTTCAAGTAATTTTATTTTCCAAGTTGTGTGGGTGGGAGACTTTTTAAGCCTTTGAATAGTACCTGGATATAGTGTTCTTGGGATACACCTTTTTGTTTCTAATTTTTAATCCAATACAGATCTTCAACTGGTAGAAATAGCAAAGATTTAGAGATCCATTCCATACTTTGCATCTAATTTTCTGCTAGTCTAAACATAAATCTCAAATGAGAAAATATCCAGTGTTTCTTATCTAAGGTAAATCATATGTTTTGAGAACTTACTAGAGACTCTTGAAAAAGAGTGAACAATCCAGTTCTCAAAAATAAAAACCATTGTTCAAATCAAGTAAAAGTTTGTACTAAGCCTTTAGAGATTTGTAAAAGACATTGTGATACCTAAGACTGAAGCCCTGTGAAATCTGTTTCATTCCATAACTTAGTGTTTAGAAATGTGTGGGAGGAGTTGTGCAGGTAGTAAATGAATATAAACAAGCTAAAATAAGAATGATCAGCAAGTGAATAAATAGGGATTTCCCCCCAGGATTTAAAATATGTACATATTTATTTATTTTGCTGCACTTGGTCTTATTTGTGGCACAAGGGGTCTTCAGCTGTGGCATGAGGAATCTAGTTTCCTGACCAGGGATCACATCCGGGCCCCCTGCATTGGGAGCTTGGAGTTTTAGCCACTGGACCACGAGGGAAGTCCCCCTTGCCCAGAAGTTTAACATTCAGCATATTTACCTATTCAAACGCTTTGTTTATCAGTAAGGTTTATTTAAAGTACCATCAAGAAACCACTGAGAATTCTGATCCATGTTGAGTTCTTATGATATGCTGTTCTTTGATCTGATACTTTTTATGCAGAATGCTCAAGTAAGTTGTCTAACCTTCAAGATTAATAAAGTTACAGAAGAAGGAGATTAGCATATTTTTAAGTAAATTGAGTTTTCAGACTGTTTGTTTTTTTTTCTTTTTTTTCAATTTCCTGTATATATATCATTCGATTTCTGTACTCCTTAACACTTTGGTGGGTGGCGGGAGACAGAGAGACAGAACTATTGCCTCACACTAATTTTATTCTTATTCTGAAAATGAGGGAACCAGTGAAAGTTGGTCTCCTACAAACGTTCTTTCATTTCACTCCATGAAACTTGTGCCTAGCTTTTATGACCCGTCACACCCGTGTTTCTTCTCCCTAGGAGACAAATAGTCACTGCTCTTCCAAGTCATACATGCTGCGCTCAGGCTCACTTGAAAGCTTTAATTCATGTTTTTCTGTCGAGGGCATACTTTCCTTTCCCTTTTATATCTCCAGAACCTATCCCTCTTTTCACACTCATCTCAGGTCCTGTGTTTCTCATCTGCTGCAACCTACACTGATGTCTCTTTTCCCAAATCTCAATTTGTGTATCTGTTGGGAATGTTCTTTGTAGCAGGTAACTGCTACATGACTGGGGATTAGCATGACTGGGGAAAGAGTCCATTCTCTGAGATCAGAGCATCTTCATTAAAGTGTTAGCCACTTAGTTTTGCCCAGCTCTTTACTTCCCCATGGACTGTAGCCCACCAGCCTCCTCTGTTCATGGAACTCTCCAGGCAAGAATACTGGAGTGGGTAGCCGTTTCCTTCTCTGGGGGATCTTCCTGACCTAGGGGTCGAACCCGGGTCTCCTGCATCACAGGCAGTTTCTTTACCACAGAGCCATCTGGGAAGCCATCATTCAGATCAGATCAGATCAGATCAGTCGCTCAGTAGTGTCCGACTCTCTGCGACCCCATGAACTGCAGCACGCCAGGCCTCCCTGTCCATCACCAGCTCTCGGAGGTCACTCAGACCCACATCCATCGAGTCAGTGATGCCATCCAGCCATCTCATCCTCTGTCGTCCCCTTCTCCTCCTGCCCCCAATCCCTCCCAGCATCAGAGTCTTCTCCAATGAGTCAACTCTTCGCATGAGGTGGCCAAAATACTGGAGTTTCAGCTTTAGCATCATTCCTTCCAAAGAAATCCCAGGCCTGATCTCCTTCAGAATGGACTGGTTGGATCTCCTTGCAGTCCAAGGGACTCTCAAGAGTCTTCTCCAACACCACAGTTCAAAAGCATCAATTCTTCGGCGCTCAGCCTTCTTCACAGTCCAGCTCTCACATCCATACATGACCACAGGAAAGACCATAGCCTTGACTAAGCGAACCTTTGTTGGCAAAGTGATGTCTCTGCTATTACTACCTTTTAAATATACCATGTTTCTGTGAGTATAAAAGCATGTATGGAATAGAGGTCAGGAATATAATTGTTTCTATTCTTACAGGGATTTGAGTTTATTTATTATGTACTAGATGTTCATTGGAATTGCTTCACCCCCTGGACTGGTGACTCAGACTTGACTGTAACTCATCCTTCTATTTTATTCCCAGCAATGATTAAGACAGGGTTAGGGTTCAATATCTGTGTTGTGATCAATATACATACCATTATTCTCACCCCTTAGGATCATAAAGCAAAAAGAGAGAAAGAAATTAACTAAACACGGTACTTTGCAAATATACAAAATATGCAAGCTATGTGATAATTAATTATATCCTCTTGGATTGGTATAAATGACAGTTATGTCAGTCACATTTCTTGATTTCGATCTTTCCTTAATCGCTTTGACTACAGGTATATTAGTTTTCGAGAGTTCCTATAGCAAATTAGCATTACCTCATTGGCTTAAAACAGCACACATTTATTCTCTTACAGTTACAGAGGCCAGAGTTCTGAAACCACGGTGTCATGAGGGCCAGAGTCCCTCTGAGTGCTCTAAGGGAGAACCCTTCCTTTCCTCTTCTTGGTCATGGTGGGTGTCAGCCTTTCTTGGCTCCTGTGGTCGTGGCCACATCACTTCAATCTCTTCCTCCTTATTAACATCCTCTTTTCCTGTCCTGTCTGTGGCTTCCCTTCTGTGTGTTATATGGACACTTGCCGTTGGATTTAAGACCTACCCATGTGATATACGATGATCTCCTCTCAAGATCCATAACTTTAATTACGTCTGGAAAGACCTTTTTTCTTCAAATAACATAGCATTCAGAGATTCGAGGATTTGATCCCTGACATTGCTTTTTAGGGGACGCCATTCAACTTACTTCAACAGCTAAAGTAAATGTGGTAAAATAAAGGTACAGTGAATTAGGTTGTCCTCTTTTTGGATGGGAAAATTTTAAGTACATGAACATATTAATGTTCAATGAAAGATTTTTGCAAGAATGAGTAGACTATTTATTCTTGCACTGCTAGTATATTTTATTTCCTGGATTAAAAATTGATTGTAAACGTATAATGATGAAATCATAATTGACTCAATAAAGCAGCACAGGGAACATTCATAAAGCCTATGAAAGTGAAAGTTGATCAGTCTGTCCGACTCTTTGTGACCCCATGGACTATACAGTCCATGGAATGCTCCAGGCCAGACTACTGAAGTACGTAGCCTTTCCCTTCTCCAGGAGGTCTTCCCAACACTATAGATGTGGTCAAAGTCCATTATAATTCAGTAAAGTTGGAGCTAACTTCAATATCACTGAAAACTCTGTATGTTCCATGAAGTGGGTACTAGGTAAAACAAAAAAATTATATAATAGATATAATATAGCTAATTTAAACAGATATGTTTAGAAATGTCTGCAGAAGAGGGAAAAAAAAACAGATTTGCACTTTTAACCACATAAAGTATCTCCTGTTCATTTTAAAGTAAAGTATTATTCACAAATTTCTTCTTAAATATGTTTACACACTTTTATAATTACTTGGTGTTTTATAATTTCTTCAACTTTAATGCTGAATTCATTAATTTGTAAAAGCAAGAAAAAGGAAAGCAAAGCCCCAGATTTTAGAAAACTGAAATGCGTTTATTGTATTAAGTCAGCATAGTTAAAGTAATACATAATAAGAAAACATAAAATTAAACTTACTTTATTTTTATTTCAGTTTTATTATTTATCAGCAGAACAAAATCATCTTGATATGGGTAATCTGTTTTAATAGAAAGTAAATATTTACTGTGGCAAATGAGACCAGTCTTTTTGTTCAAATTTATTTTTTTGCAATTTGGGAGCCAAAGCTTTACCTTACTGTAATAAATATAGTAACTTTTAAATTGTTACTATTTAAAATTTACTTTCATGATAATTTTAACTATAATAAATCTTATTGTTAAGTTACTGTATTTTTTATACCTAGAAGATATTCTTTTAAAGGGGTGGCAATAACAGGTAAATTATAATGTGCTTGGACAAGAGTCTAAGCTCTTTCTGGATTCAGGTAACAAGAACCAAATTTCTCAGTGTGATGTGGAAATGACCTTTGGGAAATCATCATGTTGAGTAACTTGAGGGATAGAGCAGAAAATACCAGTAGATTGCTGTGAAAAATGTGTCAGGAAAACATTTTAACGGAATTTCTTCCACTTTATTTATCAGTGACCAGGATACCCAATAAATGCATGTATTTCTGTTGCTGAGTTGTTTATGGCACTGCCAACTTCTCTACCCTATGATTGATAGAATTTGAGAATAGTCTTACTGTTCACCATGTGTTATTAGAGTCAAGTTCCTCAAGTGGACTCAGCTTCTTTATAAGATTTTAAATATCATGACTGTTACACTTCTTCAGCTGCCTCTGTGAAAGAGATAGAGTCTTTCCAGTAAAACAGCTTAGTTCATTGGCTTTCTTGCTCCTTTTTTGCGTCACTGTTCATCTTTATCTTTTGTTACTTATTGAATGTTTCTAGTTTATTTTACATTATTTTGGAGCTATTCAAAATCCCTCCTGGAATAAAAGTGGGACACAGGTACAAATACATGACCATGTAGAAATTTACTATATTATTAAAACTTCTTATAGGACACACTACATTTAAAAAAACATACAAAAGTAACATTTCCCTTTCAGGTCACATAGCCATTTTTTGATAGTTGGCCTTGGGCCAATTAACTTGTGCTTATAAATGGTCACATTAGAAAAGAGAGGGTTTTAAGAGCTACCTTGAGACCACTAATATGCTACTTCAAAAGAAGAGCAGAAGAATCTTTGAAGGATATTGATGTCTCAGTTGTAAGAGGCCTGCTGAATTTGCAAGTTAATTGGAACTCAAGCCAACAAGGGAAGAACAGGTTGCATGTAGACCTAGAGACAGAAAATAATTACACAATGACTAAAACTAGGGGCTTAATGGAGATGCATGTCGATTTTATGATAGAATTGAAGAAAAAATGAAGAGTTTTTTAATTAAAAAAAGGCTAAACCTGGTTATAAAAATATATTGATTGAGAAAATTTAGTCACTTTTTTTAACCTACTTTTTGATGAAAGTAAAGGAAGTAAATTCTGTACCAGATATAATCATGATAGATAGTATTTTATCTATCTAAATATTTTAATTTTAAAATCAGTTGTATTCTGTATTGTTACTCTCAGAAGATATACAGTAGATAGTAGATATTCCTCCCTGAAGTATATGAAAATGAATTTGACTAATAGGACTATACAAATGTGTAATTTGTCCTTGGACAACTAATGATTTTCTAATGAAATATTTTAAATAAATTTTATAATAATGATGATTGGGTTTATTTACCAGGAGTCCCCAAAATGCTGTAAATGTTCTTTACTAAAGTAAAATCATGTTTGATGTTTTGCTTTTACTATCTAGGTTAGAATAAAAGTAATAAAACAACAAAAGCAACTAAAGTGGAGCAAACAGGTAAATCAAAACATTTTTTCTAATAGTAGATTCCAGTATCTGTAAAAATTCTCTATTCAATCTAAGGAATTGGCAAAAGCCTGTAACAATCTAAATGTTTAAAAAAAAAATGTATCTACAGGTATGTGCTTCTCTTACTTAAAATTTGCCTCTTTTCTAAGAAAGCTGATATTAGAAATACAAATGTTTTGTCTTGTTTCATACAAAAGAGTGTATTTTTTTCCTTAGAGAAATGTGAACACTTTCTATGAGTATTATCTTCTTATAAGTGTAGAAATGCAATAAATCCTTGACCTAAAGTTCCTAACTACCACTTGTGAGAATACAGTGATTCCATTATGTTACAGATTTTATAATGGTCACTCACCTATGTGACCTTTCCATTCAGTTATTGGAGTGCATTCTCATTTAGGATTTCCCTGAAGATCACTTTGAATATTCATCCAATCCAGAGGTTCCCATGCATCTCATGAAGCATTATGAACCATCAGGAACATGTGCTGTTGGCTCATCAAAATCAGCACTGAGATTCAGATTCCCTTTGAGAGCAATTTGTGGAATTAATTTACCTGTATGATTCAAGCCTGTTAAGGGGTTCATTTAACATCTGTTGGGTCATCTTTGCTAGAAATTTTATCTAATGAAATAAAAAATATTCCTAGTGGTAGTATTTACTTAATTCCCTAGATTTTAATTTAGACAAACATGAGGTATAATGCTCATACAACACCCCATCTTTGAGATTCATTCACCTTAATGTTTGCATAATATTAATAGATTAAAACCTGAATACTTTTCAGCTTTTGCATCTTGTAAGTTAATCTTTTTGAAACAGAATTCAGTAGTTTGAAGATAATGAATCTAGTTAGTTTTCTCTGAAGCATTCTACATAAGCAACAGTCTTTTACTTGTTGACATTTTCTCTTTGATCTCAGTGGCCCTGTATGTTAGTCTGACTTTTAAAATGTTTGCTTTTTATTTAGTGTCCCGCTTCTTTGACCTGTCTTTTGAATATAGTTTTTTACTGTCTCATTGCCGCTTTTTCCATTGCCCCTTTTTCTGTAATCTCTCTCAGGCTTCTATTAGTTCCTATATGGAAAACATTCCCAAATCTGGGTAGCTAAACATCTTAGTGATTAAATTTTTTCAGTGCAGTAATGAAACGTTCAATTATTAATTGAAAATATATGTAAAAGACCCAGGGGAATACCCAGCTCATAAAATATGGGAGTTTGCTTTCTCTTCTTCCTCTTCATTTCTATAAACGTGGCCTCACTCTTGAATCTCATATTTCCATTTTCAGATATCATCTAGACACATTTAATGACTTGTCAGCAAAATTTTTTTTCTTCAAAAATGTTAACTTTTTTCCCTCTCTGCTCTCATGTCTTACCTTTCTCAATGACATTACCAGTGTCTCTATCAGACATAGAACATCCAAGGCACCTTCTATTTCACTCTCTCTTCTTAAACATGACTTTTTAGTATCATTTGTTGTAGCATAAACTGGTTTTTTTTTTTGCATTTAACATAATTTATGTAGATTTTATCATGTAACTAAGTTTTCATATTTTATACTGCAGATTTCTATTATACTTCATAATTATACTGAGGGCTGCTTAACTATTCCTAAACTTATGTACATTTGAATTTTTTCAAGCATTTCACTTTTAGTCTATACAACTTTTCTAGAAAGGTTGAGTAAGTATAGAGTTAATTCAAAAGATTGGATCATTAAATCAGCCTTATACAGGTCAAGAGATCTTAGCCCATGTCAAAGCTTACTAGCAATTTCAATGATAGAAGCAGTCAAGAGGCACAAGTGAAGCAGAGAGATTTAGGACATTGAGGACAGCTCCCTAGGTCCTTCTTTTCTGCACTGGACACATGATATCTGACCCTGGAAAACAATTGGGGTCTCTATGTATGGACATGGATTATAACGTGTACATGGGTGTTTAGATAATAGTCAATCTTCATATAGTTGACTAGTTTATATAACATTTGCCATGAAACTATGCCTTATAAATTCATAGATTATAGATTTATTTACCAGAAATAGTCCTAAACTAGAAATATACCACTAAAAACATTACAAATAAGCCTTCTCCTGACTCACTGGAAAAGACTCTGATGCTGGGAGGGATTGGGGGCAGGAGGAGAAGGGGCGCCAGAGGATGAGATGGCTGGATGGCATCACTGACTCGATGGACTTGAGTCTGAGTGAACTCCTGGAGTTTGTGTTGGACAGGGAGGCCTGGCGTGCTGCAATTCATGGGGTCGCAAAGAGTTGGACACGACTGAGCGACTGAACTGGACTGTTAGCAAATACTTGTCAGCAGGTTTAGTTATCTGTATATTTACAAAGAATAGAAGGAAGCATTTGCCTTTCTTTCTCTTGGATCATACTCCTGATTCTTGTTTAGTCGCTCACTTGTGTCCAATTCTTTGCAACCCCATGGACAAAGCATGCCAGGTCTCCCTGTTCTTCACCATCTCCTGGAGTTTGCTCAAATTTATGTCCATTGAATCAGTGATGCCATCCAACCATCTCATACTCTGTCATCCCCTTCTCTTCTGCTTTCAATCTTTCCCAGTACCAGGGTCATTTCCAATGAGTTAGTTTTTCGCATCAGGTGGCCAAAGTATTGAAGCTTCAGCTTCAGCATCAGTCCTTCCAGTGAATAATCAGGATTGATTTCCTTTAGGACTGACCTGTTTAATCTCCTCGCAGTCCAGGGGATTCTCATACCCTTAATTGTTTCACTGATCTCTCCACAAGATTCAAATGATATATATTTGGTAATTAGTATTCATAAACCAGATTATTTCTTTGAGATATAATACACAATAAATTATTTTATTACCCAAGCAAATATATCCTATTGAAATGTTATAAACACCCAACTTTGCTGTGATCCATGCTTGAGTGCTTAACAAATGCTTAATGAATATCTTAGGCTTTCCTCTGAAGATGAATTTTAGTGGAAATCATATCAACTGGAAGATTTGTCACTGTTTTTACCCTTAGAAAAAAATTTTCCAGGTCTTTCCAATTATGCCAGTACTTTTAATGGAAGTTTTCTTCTTATTATTAATATCTACATAATTAACAATGCCTGTCTGCTGCAAACATTGGCCTGATGTGGACTTAAAATATTTTGTTTCATTTAAAATGAGTTTCAGTTTCATTAGAGTAATTATGTGACTAATCACTTCAGTTTTATTATGAAGAGTATAGTATTTCACAGAACTGTGAAAAAGTTTAATTATCTGGTTATGTTATAAAATATATTCCTATCTCTTAGTTTGAAATCATATCAGATATCATCAAACTATGTAGTAATTTAAGATAATACGCTATTCTCTCATATATATTAGGATTCATTTTTCAGAATTTGTGATTATTTTTAGAACTGAGGATAAGGTATGCTACATTTTCTTCATTCATAGATATTAGTTTTTATGTCCAGTTTGTTTTATTGAAGACAAAGATGCTTCATTGCTTATGTGTACTGAAAATCTTTACATAGCATTGTGCTTAATCTCTGACCAAATCTGAACTCACTGATAAATTGATTAATTGACCAGCTCTGCCTTTTTTTTTTTCAGAATAATTTTACAAAATCATCTTTAAATTCAAATATAAATCATAGAACATTTATAATTCATATTCTAAATAAACTCATTCAAGAAAATTAATCCCTGAATGTAGTCCTGATTGTCATATCAGGTCCCCTACTTTTTTCAAGCTTCTGGGGAAATTGTACCAATATCCCATCTACAGACATGGGAAGGGCTTGGTTTCCTCGGTCATTAGGTACTGTTTGCTTTAGTCGCTCTCAGCGTGGCTGTCAGCCCTTGCTCACTTTGTAGTCGATCACAGGTTGAGTTTCCAGGGCTCCTCCATATGCTGCTGCTAATGTAGCTCTCCGTTAAGCTGAGGTTGGATAGGAGGAATTGAGCATTTGCGTTTACTGCCACCACTAAAGCCTCTTCAGTCCTACCAACACGAAAAGCTTCTTGTTGCAAAAATTTTACTGGAGATTTGAGGCTCCCTGGAAGAAATAAAAAGAACATAATGACAACAACAAAACCACACACACACACACAAAACCTCTCTCGCTCTGAAATCCGCGGCCTTGTTCAGTCCTCCCATTGAAGATCTCATGCTTCAGGTAGTGGCAGAGACCTACTTAAGTGTAAGAGATCAACATTAGAAAGCACTGCCAGGCAAAAACAAAAAGAATTCCTACCTAAGAGGTGTTTATTGGGGGCTGCATCACATTTTGGAGCCTATTGTCTTCCTCTGATGTTTGAACTTTTAAGATATGCAATATTAGGGTTTTCCATCTCTTTTTTCCACAAATGGTTAGAAAGTCAGGGTGATTGTTCTTGTTATATGTGACAAAGGAAAAAACATGAAAGCAGTCAATAAGATGAAATTGGGGAAAGATCTGTGTCTAAAGGGCTTGCAGACTCTTAGCATAGCTCTGCATGATAGAAGTGAGCCATGAATTTGGCTTTAAACATCTTCCTTAAGGGCTGCTGTTTTCAACATATAAAAGATCCTGACACACTGGACCATCTCATCACTACCCACCAAACAAAGACTTACTCAGAAGCGAAATCAACTTGCAATTTGTTCTTTACACAGAATTCTGGGTCTCTCCATTGAGTAAGGTACTGCTGGGAATTATTTATTCTGGAAATCTTCACAGTTTGGCAATCTCATTCTGTCTCAGAAACCTTCATATTTTGATGACTCCTAAAATCGAAGCCTTCTGGCTGGTGATCTTCACTAGTCCGTGCTCTCATACAGCTCTGGTTACTCTGTTCACATCCAAATTTCTGCTGTCACCTTGTTCTTAAAATTAAAGAGCCCTATTCCATAGCACACTAGGGGAAGGAAATGGCAATCCACTCCAGTGTTCTTGCCTGGAGAATCTCAGGGACAGGGTAGCCTGGTGGGCTGCCGTCTCTGGGGTCACACAGAGTTGGACACGACTGAAGCGACTTAGCAGCAGCAGCATTCCATAGCACACAAATTCCATGACATGCTGGACGTCTTCACAGACATGTCTTTATCTTAACACTGTTTCCAAAAGGATGGTGCTTACTGCTGCTTGTCATTGGACGAGTTTAGGTGGTAGGTAGACAAGACATGAATAACCTTGAATGACACTGTGTTACACAAAGTGTTGCTTTCATGCAAATTCTCTTTTATTCATTCTGATCAAGTCAAGAATAGCTCAATCTGTTGGTAATCTTTAACAGGTCTCTAGGACTTTATTAATATATATTCAAAGTGTATATATGCATTTCTATGTGACTTAGGACTGCCTTTTTTTTTTTTCCAGATCCAGAATTTATTTAAATCTTAAACTGCACCTTTCCTTTGACTTCACACCTCCAATCCCTATGTTATGCTAGCATTCTCTTTCAGCTCCTTAGAGCCTGATCACCCTCCTTTTCTAGCAAAGACCACAAGTTCCATCATCAAAACCACTCTCTTGCACATATTTTTGTTTTCTTTGCTTGCCATTCCTGAACCACATACAACCAGAAAGCTTCTAACTTTGGATTAGTGGTATCATCATCATTCTCTAGTAAGCCCAGAAGAAGAAATGTCACACCTTACAGAGAATGCCACCAGTACAGTTTCCTAGTCTTCAATAGCAGCTGAACATCAGTACTACCTACAGATACTCGGACTGCCTCATCAGATATTTCCTAAGCTCTGCCAACTGCTGTTTAAAGTGTTTCTGCTACCTTTTGTGTCACACTACCACCTGTTATCTTTTTTTAGTTTTATTGAAGTATATAATTGATTTAGTATTCTGTCAATTTTTGCTGTATAGCACAATGACTTAATTAAACACACACACGTGTGTTTATATATATATATATATATTTTTGTATCTATATGTTTGTGTGTGTGTGTATATATATATATTCTTTTCCATTAAGGTTTATCCGAGTATATTGAATATACTTTCCTGTGCTATACAGTGTAACTTTACTGTTTATCCATCCCGTATATAATAGTTTGCATCCGTTAATCCCAAACTCCAGTACTTCCCTTCCCCACCCCTCTCGTCCTTGGCAGGTCTGTTCTCTCTGTGAATCTATTTCTGTTTCATCAGATCAGATCAGTCACTCAGTCGTGTCCGACTCTTTGCGACCCCATGAACTGCAGCACGCCAGGCCTCCCTGTCCATCACCAACTCCCGGAGGTCACTCAGACTCACATCCATCGAATCAGTGATGCCATCCAGCCATCTCATCCTCTGTCGTCCCCTTCTCCTCCTGCCCCCTATCCCTCCCAGCATCAGAGTCTTCTCCAATGAGTCAACTCTTCGCATGAGGTGGCCAAAATACTGGAGTTTCAGCTTTAGCATCATTCCTTCCAAAGAAATCCCAGGATTGATCTCCTTCAGAATGGACTGGTTGGATCTCCTTGCAGTCCAAGGGACTCTCAAGAGTCTTCTCCAACACCACAGTTCAAAAGCATCAATTCTTCAGCGCTCAGCCTTCTTCACAGTCCAGCTCTCACATCCATACATGACCACAGGAAAGACCATAGCCTTGACTAGGCGAACCTTTGTTGGCAAAGTGATATCTCTGCTTTTGAATATGCTATCTAGGTTGGTCATAACTTTCCTTCCAAGGAGTAAGCGTCTTTTAATTTCATGGCTGCAGTCATCATCTGCAGTGATTTTGGAGCCCAGAAAAATAAAGTCTGACACTGTTTCCACTGTTTCTCCATCTATTTCCCATGTAGTGATGTGACCAGATGCCATGATCTTCGTTTTCTGAATGTTGTGTGTTCATATGTGTCATGTTTTTGATTCCACATTTAGTGATATCATACATTTGTCTTTCTCTTTCTGACCTACTTTGCTTAGTATGATAATCTCTAGGTGCATCCATGTTGCTGCCAGTGGCATTATTTCATTCTTCTGTATGACTGAGTAGTATTCCATTGTGTGTGTGTGTGTGTGTGTGTGTGTGTGTACTGCATCTTTTTTGTTCCATTTGTCTGTTGATGGACATTTAGGCCTTTTCCATGTCTTGCTATTGTAAATAATGCTGCTGTGAACATAGGGGTGCATGCATCTTTTCAAATTATGGTTTTGTCTGAGTATGTGCCCAGGTGTGAAATTGCTGGATCATATGGCAACTCTATTTTTAGTTTTATGAGGAACCTCCGTACTGTTTTACATAGTGGCTGCAGGCCATATCTTTTCTAGTATTGAGATAGATATACTTTGTAGAGGAAATAGAAACCATCCCTCAATAACTCTATCAAGTAGCTAATCCTACACATTCAATTTGCATCTGATCAGTCATTCTTTGTTTAAAACAATCAACTTCCCATTACCTTCAGGATAAAGTCTAAATCCCTAACTAGGCTTCTGAGGTTTGTCATAATCAGGCTCTGCTAATCTCTCTTTTTCTCCTACCATTTCCTGTTACACTTTGGACTGCAGTGATACTGCGTTTGTTTTATTTCTTCAAATTACCTATTATTCTTTTTTTTTTTTTTTTATTTGAGTATTTATGCTTGAGAAAGCCCTCCTCCGCCAGAAGGGCTACACGCTACTTTCCTTATTAGCCTATTCCTATTCATCCTATGGATCCCAGTTTTAAATGTTCATTATTCTAGGATCTCAAAACTGAGTTTCCATTATTGAATTAGGTATTTCTCTTACATTCTCCCCAGACTCTCAGTACTTGCCATACATTAGCACTTAATTCATTGTATTGAAGTTTTCTGTTTATTTCCTTGTAATCTTCTTTGGCATACAGGATTCTTGAGACCATTGGCTGTTTTTGATATTGTTCACAATACCTAGTGTCTGTTGCATAGCAGCTGCTTATTAATAAGTTTCTGATGACTGAATGCTGTTATAAATTCAAATTTTTCATAAGAAATAACTAGATTTGTTGCTCATGAAAAACAGAACTATTCTTGGTCTCAAGTTCAGAGATTCCGCACCTCGGATCCTTGATAACATGACTCCAATAAATAAAACAGGGTGATCTTTTCTTTTTTTCCAAAAGTTTTGGTTTATTTAGTTTTGTTTTCATGTAGGTCAATGGGATTACAGCAAAAGCAATCCTATAAAAACACTTTTGTGTTTATCAAAATGACCCTATATATATGAATAATGGCCTTTCTGACGTAATGCAGGGCTAAATCCAGCTTTGATCAGTATTTAGTAAGTTTAACATTCTATTTCCTGACACACGCTTGGAAAACTTAGCCACTTAAATACAAAGACATATTCAGTCAACAAAGGTACTCTGAGTACATCATTCCCAGGCACTTGGGATATGCCAGTGATGAAAAAAAGTTTTGTGTCTTCACAGAGCTAATAAGCAAAAACCCAAATAATAGAGAAGGAGGGAGAGGAGGAAGGGAAAGAGGTAAAATAAACAAGTTCTATTAGAAGGTGGTAAATACTTTTAAGAAAACCAGATCACAATAAGGGAGAAAAAGGAATATTGGGCCTGAAGGTACGACTTGCAGTTTTGAGTAGTAAACAGTTAACATCATTTTGTTCAATACAGCAACAGGGGCTGTGTAAACACAATTTTTTTCATTGTTTTGCAGTGTAATATTAATGTATCATTTGTTGTGAGTATTTATCTGTGTTCCCTGGCTTTATAGTCACTCCATTATATTTTGCAGGTAGAATCAATAGCATTTCCTAATGAGTTTGGCTGCAGGGTAAAGTCTTATATGTCTTTTATGTTCCAAGGGGCAACATAGGCAGAGTTGAGAAGGACATCCTCTTAGGGAAGTTGAGAGGCCTGATGAGCCTAAGTGTCTGAATCAGATTGTGCATTTTAGCCCAGAGGTGGACTAAGGTAGTTTCTCTGTAAAGAGTTAAGACTCTTGAGATTTCAGGTTCCCCTCTGGCACATAAATCAAGGAAAACGGAACCCTTGTCTATAGTTCTGTGAACTAGATTGTGGTCAAAATTATTTTATCCAGAAAAATATTAAAACAGTGTAATAAGGTTCCTACTACAATTATGAGAGTGAGCCTGAGTCCACATCTCAGAGAAATTTAATCTTGAACAATATGGCTATCCTTGAATACCCATGTTATTGACATTTTTGCTGCTTGTTAATCTTCATTAGAATTCAATGTGCTCTTTCTATCATAGTTCCATTCTATCTTGTACAATGATGCGAAGATGTCATTTAGTTGCTTCTTTGGAAATTACCATGTCTGTACATTTACAATTGTTTTTTCAAGTGCTAAGTCAACAGTCATAAATCTCTTTACTGTTTGTGACCTACTTCAGTTAGACCCATAAATTATTTTAAAAGGTTTTATGTAGGAAAAATCAGACTGAAAGTCATACCACATTTACCAAAGGGCAGTTACACATTCAGTCACTTCTTGTAAACTATTGATTACTCTCAAATTTTTTTTTTTATATTTGATATGCTGATCTTAAAGAATGAGCTACTGAATATAAATTTTAGATATACTATGTTTAACATTTACTATTTAAATAGGTGAGGTGCTTAGCCTAGCTGGTTCAGTCGTATCCTACTCTTTGTGACCCCATGGACTGCAGTCCGCCAGGCTCTTCTGTCCATGGGATTCTCCAGGCAAGAATACTGGATTGGATTGCCATGCCCTCCTCCAGGGGATCTTCCTGACCCAGGGATCGAACCCAGGTCTCCCACATGGCAGGCAGATTCTTTGTACTGAGCCACCAAGGAAACCCATATTTAAGAAGCATGTTGGCAAGAACTTCTCTAATTAATTATTTAAGGTATTCATTGACTAAAATCTTCTATACTGTATATAATTTCTTTATACTATGATATTTCATTTAACAGAAATTGTGTTGGAAATAAAGAACAACAGGCAGAAATAAGTTGAGGCATTTTATACTGAAGACGTGAACCTCAGCTGCTTTGTCCATCCAGGTGGTGACATCCTGATCATTTTAATCAGCATACTTTATTTGAATCATGAAAACACTATAAATATTAAATCAAGGTGCAGTCAAACTTGGATTACTGCCATTTCTTTTCATGGTTAAATGGCCATATTCTATGTAGTATTAAGTACAGTGTCAGAGTCCAAAGACAGTGCTATTAAAGTATAGTATTTAGCAGTTTTTTTTATTATTTTGATAAAGCTGAGAAGGGCTTGAACATCTAATAACTTTTGTGAAGGAAGCCTTGCTATTTTAGAAACAATAATCAGTTTTTAGCAAAATTCACCACAAAATTGTCAGAAGGAATGATTTCTTTCATAGAGAACACAGTGATTACTGTAGCTCTCTAAAATTACCCATCTATATTCATGTGATTAATGCAACATGGAATTTACAAATTTAAATGCATAATAGTGGAAAAGTAGAAATATAGATTTTTATGGTAATGCAAATATGTGCTGAATACATTTGGTATTTTCTCTCCTGGGTTGGAAACTGAATTGTGTTTAATAGCTCGACATTTTTAATTGGCTTTGGAATGATAATAAATTGTTATACACATTTTTAAGTGGATTTCTAGAGTTTTCAAATATTTAACTGCCACCTACATTTTCATGTCTACTAGGAAGCCAGCAGACAATTACTTTACATAAAGTGTGATGTTATTATTTTTTAAATGGCTTTCTAGTTTTTTTCACCCACACGCTGCTTATCCCTATGGGCAAGTCTTGATAGAGGTTTTCTCAGCCATTAATAGTATAGCAGCTTAAACTAGATTCTCTTGTCAGAATGATCTTATAGAAACCAGTTTTAGATGTGTAGTCAAATAAAAGGATGTATAAGGTTAGTGAAATGACAGTATAGCCTTGAGAGTAGCACCAGGGAGATAGATCAAGGAAAAACAAAACCCAGCCAAAGGACTTTAGGTAAATCTGAAACTTTTCTCAACATATATTTTTTCTCAACATGTTTTTTCCTGCCTTCATTTTCTTATCATTGTTTTTGTTCTCCATGTTTTTTTCTTTTCCTCTTGTGAAGTCTAAAAGGAATTGATACTGCTAAAGAATGTGTTACTCTTATAGAGCAGAGTATCAACAGTTTATCCAACTTGACTTTTCCTGTAGTTTATATGAAAGTGACTCCCTAGATAAATGGAGGAATCAACCAGAATGTCCTCTTGGTATGAAATAATGTCACTTAAATCCCCAACATACTTTGCCAGTATATTCAGTTCATGAAATTGTGAACATTTCTCATCCATCCAGCAAGTATTTGTTGTGTGCTATTGTTGTTGTTCTGTAGCTAAAACTTGTTTAACTCTCTGTGATCCCATGGACAGCATACCGGGCACCTCTGTATCTCCTGGAGTTTACTCAAAGGCATGTCCATTGAGTCCGTGATGCTATCTAACCATCTTGTCCTGTGCTTCCCCCTTCTCCTTTTGCCTTCAGTCTTTCCCAGTATAACGTACTTTTTCCAATGAATCAGCTCTTTGCATCAAGTGGCCTAAGTATTGGAGCTTCAAAGCCAGTCCTTTTGATGAATAGTCATGTTTGATTTCCTTTAGTACTGACTGGTTTGATATCCTTGCTGTCCAAAAGACTCTTGTGTCTTCTCCAGCACCACAGTTTTAAAGCATCAATTTTTCAGTGCTCAGCCTTCTTTATGGTCCAATTCTCACATTCACACATGACTACTGAAAAAACCATAGCTTTGACTGTATAGACCTTTATTGTCAAAGTGCTTTTTAATATACTGTCTGTGAAAGTGAAAGTCACTCGATCATGTCTGATCTTTGTGACCTCACGGACTGTAGTACATGGAATTCTCCAGACCAGAATACTGGATTGGGTAGCCTTTCTCTTCTCCAGGAGATCTTCTCAACCCCGGGGATCAAACCCAGGTCTCCCACATTGCAGGCCAGTTCTTTACCAACTGAACCACAAGAGGAAGACAAAGAATACTGGAGTGGGTAGCCTATCCCTTCTCCAGGGGATATTCCCAAACCAGGAACCAAACTGGAGTCTCCTGCATTGCAGGTGGATTCTTTACCAGCTGAGCTATCAGGGAAGCCCAATACACTATCTAGGTTTGTTATAGTTTTCCTTCCAAGGAGCAAGTGTCTTTTTATATTTAATGGTTGAAGTAATTGTCCATAGTGATTTTGGAGCCTAAGAAAATAAAATCTGTCACTGCTTCCACTTTTTCTATTTGCAATGAAGTGATGGCACCAGATGCCATGATCTTAGTTTTTTTTTTTTTTTAAATGTTGAATTTTAAGCCAGCTTTTTCATTATCCTCTTTGACCCTCGTCAAGAGACTCTTTAGTTCTTCACTTTCTGCCATTAGGGTATTATCATCTGCATATCTGAGGTTACTGATGTTTCTCCCAACCAATCTTCATTCCAGCTTGTGGTTCATTCAGTCTGGCATTTTGCATGATGTGCTCTGCATTTAAGTTAAATAAGCAGAATGGTAATATGCAACCTTGTTGTACTCCTTGCCAAATTTGGAACCAGTCAGTTTTTCCATGTCCAGTTCTGTTGCTTCTTGACCAGAATATAGATTTCTTAAGAGATATGTAAGGTGTTCTGGTACTCCCATCTCTCTAAACATTTTCCGGTTTGTTGTGATCCACATAGTCAAAAGCTTTAGCGTAGTTAGTGAAGCAGAAGTAGATGTTTTTCTGGAATGCCTTTTCCTTCTCCATAATCCAACAAATGTTGGCAGTTTGATCTCTGGTTCCTCTGCCTTTCTAAATCCAGTTTGTATGTCTTGAAGTTCTCAGTTGAGGCTTTACCTACTGTTGAAGTCTAGTTTGAAGGATTTTGAGCATTACTTTGCTAGCATGTGAAATGAGTGCAATTGTACGATAGTTTGGACATTATTTGGCATTGCCCTCCTCCGATTTTGGAATGAAAACTGACCTATTCCCACCCTGTGTCCACTGCTGAGTGGAGAATATGAAACTTGGGAAGGTCTTGGAAGGAAGGGGAGATTTGGAGGAGACAATGGGGTGAAGAAAGGCATTCTGAGCTGGGGAACCATATAAGCAGATTCTTAGGAATAGACATTGTCTTCTTTAGGTGATAGGATAGTGCTGCTGCTGCTGCTAAGTCGCTGCAGACGGAAGCCCACCAGGATCCTCCGTCCATGGGATTTTCCAGGCAAAAGTACTGGGGTGGGGTGCCATTGCCTTCCCCGGATAGGATAGTAACTTAACTTAACCAAATAAAACACTGATTCCTTTTCATGAATAGTGGTGGTAACACTGACTATCTAAGATTAGTGTAAACTTATGAACTTCAGAATTCCAGGCAGTAGGAGACCGACCATCCCAATAATACAGTTAATCGAGTACATCATTCTACTGGGGGGATTAAACAAGTTTATGACTTTGCAAGTATTGTTTATGATAAAAAAACAAAAAAACTTTATCAGAATGAGATATTTCAGTTGATCTTTATAGAAAACAACACAGAAAATATTTTCCAGAATTCTTGATCTTAATCCAGGGAATTATTTGGAAAAGCTTGGTGTTAATAGCTATAACCCTGGTGCCTTCAGCATGAGTCAGAATGATAAATCTCCTCACATGTTTTCTTCATTTAAAAATTTTCCTGAGTTTGACACATGGATGCTGGGGAATTAGGAACTATGACAATATTACCCAGCTTCCTATGAGACCCCCATCTTCCATGTGACATGAATTCCATATGATCAGAAGTGAAACTGGAAAAGAAGTTAATTATTGCTGTTCTGCATCAGTTTCATTGCTCTCTTGTTTTTAATTCTTGGTTTGTATCAGTGACCTTTTCTGTGTTTGGGCAAGCTTCCCCTAAGCTTTTATCCAGTGATTAAGAAGCATTCATTACGCACTCTGTTTGACATGGTCATTACTTAATGTTCACTTAACAAAATTCTACAAGACTAAATTATCACAGTGGGTGAAGGAACAGATGGCCAGCTGGCTGGTATCCATGCCTGCTTTGTTTCGTGGTTTCTCGTCTGCCACAAAGAAGTCATATACCAGACCTAAGGAGGCCGTGCCGACAGTAACTTGCCTGTCCAGCTGTGTTTCAATGTCCTCAGCTATGAAGTCCGGGTAGGCACCCTTCCCATCTTAGTGCTCTGGATGCCTGAGCTACAGGGCTCGCACTGCCTCATGATTAACATGGCAGTCACAGAGGCCAGATTCTGAAAGAGAAAATAGAAATCCTTTCCTCTACCTTCTGTCATTGGCTTTAAAATCAAAACTGCTCTGCTAGATTTCAAAAGAAAGAGCTGTAGTTTTGTAGAAAGAGTGCACCTACTTTTAATACCTATGTGTAAGATTATCCGCAGTCTGGTATTCTACAAATTACCACAGCCTTCAGCAGAGGAAATTGAACTTGGCTCCAGGCTTAAAATTGGGTTGTCGCAACCTGCTGTGGATGAGAAAAAGCCAGAAATGAAAATGCATCCAACCTCTAAACTTTCGGTTTTTGTTGTAGACTGTGAAAGGTAGTTTAGATTATATGCTGTTATTCCTAAAATTATTAATTATTTTCAATCCTCATGTATGTATGAAGCAGCATTAGAGAATCTAGTACTTTATCAGAGTCTGTGGGGGTATAAAAAAATACAAGGCGTGGGCATTCCTGTGCAAGAACAGTTTATAACCTCATAGGGGAGACAAGAGAGATGTATAAAATAATTGGAGAAGGAAGCAGTATACAGTGAGATGCTAATCACATAGGGCAGGCAGCAAGTTCAGTAGAAGAAGGTGAAGAGCTGTCAGAGAAAGATTGATGGAGAACATGGAAATTTTGTAGCTGCTTAGAGACACCTTGTAAAACAGTGAGATTGCTTGATGCTTCTGAAACCTGGGCTCAGATATTTGCTTATAATGGAAATACATTGGTCTCTGTCTTTTCTCCATGCCCTGCCCTAGTGACATATAGAAAAGGAAACAAACCAAAGTGGCTAATGGCAAACTTGAATGATATCTTACCACTTCAATGGCACCCCACCCCAGTACTTTTGCCTGGAGAATCCCATGGACGGAGGAGCCTGGTGGGCTCCAGTCCATGGGGTCGCTGAGAGTTGGACACGACTGAGCGACTTCACTTTCTCTTTTCACTTTCATACATTGGAGAAGGAAATGGCAACCCACTCCAGTGTTCTTGCCTGGAGAATCCCAGGGACAGGGGAGCCTGGTGAGCTTCCGTCTACGGGGTCTCACAGAGTCGGACACGACTGAAGCGACTTAGCAGCAGCAGCAGCAACCACCTGCTAATGTGTATTCTGGAGCTCGAATTGTATTTTGCAATGCATGGTATGTGCATTCTGACAGATGCGCTTTTCAGACAAGTGATTTGCAGACTTCTACTTGGAAACAGCTCCCTGATTTTTAAGGGCTTTTTAAGTAATTAGAAATTACTATGATTTCTGGGCATTACTCAGAGCTGGTTTACTACAATCACTAGAAGCAGAAAGGGATTTTTTTCCCCTCTATGGTTCAAAAAATTATTGAATGTCAGGTTTTTTTCATTTAGATTGGATTGCGTTTATGGTTCCTAAAGTTTTTTGGGAAGTTTTACTCTCTTACTCTATTGGCCATGTAAAGAAAAGGAAAGCATAACACTGATTATCATGATGGTCCATACTTTATAGATACCCATGTTTCCTTTAGATTTTATAAATGTTTATCCTATTGACCCAAGATTTCAAGGTATACTTAGGTCTTCTGTTACTGATTTCAACAATAATAATCATTACTTAATTTCATAGGACATTCTGTAGTTTATAAAAGGATTCTGTATACTATGTTTAATGTTCATAGGCAGAGTATGACAAAATTGATGTCTTTTATTTTAGAAAGAAAATAAAAGAGTAAATTATCTTTTGTCTTGTGTTCACTATATATTGTTCTGTTAAGGATAAAATCACATAATCAATCAGAAAGTAAGTATTATTAAGTAAAGATATCCTAAAATAGCATGTTTTGAAGAATTAAAATTATATATATATGCATTGTGACTACAACCTAAAGAGATAGATTTCTGTGTGAGTTATAAAGCATTCTGAGCTGGTGGTGGGTTTAGGAAGCTTCTTTTGGCATCAGTGCAGGATGGACAAGGGATAAATGGACAGGGGAAAAAATGTTAGATGGAGCTATAGTAACAGTTGTCACTTTGTAAACGATAGATCCTTTAGCTCTATTTTGTTAGTAATTTTTAAAATCCATACTAATATTTATATTTAATCATATATTGAGAAAAGAGAACATAACAGATATTGTTATACAAATGATGACATGTATTTATAGAAATAATTGATTTGAATTGATGTTTTTGAATTTTGGCTGGAGAAGACTCTTGAGAGCCCCTTGGACTGCAAGGAGATTAACCCAGTCAATTAAAGGAAATCAACCCTGAATATTCATCGGAAGGATTGGTGCTGAAGCTGAAGCTCCAATACTTTGGCTGCAAGATGCAAAGAGCTGAGTCACTGGAAAAGACTCAGATACTGGGAAAGATTGAAAGCAAAAGGAGAAGGGAGTGGTAGAGGATGAGATGGTTAGAGAGCATTACCAACTCAATGGACATGAATATGAACAAACCAGGAAATAGTGGAAAACAGAGGAACCTAACATGCTCCTCTGAGAGGGGGTCTCAGAGTCAAACATGACTTAGTGGCTGAACAACAACATGGAAATAATGTGTATAATGGCTTTCTCTGAGTATTGACTCACTGTGTACTGCCATTGGCAGGCCCAACTTTAAACTAGATTAAATGGATAAAGATTAACTGCAAGCAATCTTAATTCTTTCTTCAGTACTTCCTTCTGTCTTACAGTGACAGTTCCTCCCTGATGCCGCCTAAACAGCCACTTCTGCACTCCTTCTTGGGACTGCTAAAAAATTAATCTGCTTTCCTGATCTCCAAAATCATCAAAACTTTTTATCACACTGTGTGATGAGAGCAAAGTGAAATTAGTTTTAGCTAAGCTGGTATTGGGGAAGGCAATGGCACCCCACCCCAGTACTTTGCCTGGAAAATCCCATGGATGGAGGAGCGGGGCGCAGTCCAGGGGGAGAGCGGCGTGACGAGCGACCAACTTTCACTTCATGCTCTGAAAGGAAATGGCAACCACTCCAGTGTCGCCGAGAATCCCAGGGACGGGGGAGCCTGGTGGGCTGCCCGGGGCGCCGGCGGGACGGCAGCAGAGTAGCAGCAGCAGCAAGCTGGTAATTGTTAACAAATGTGAGTGCTTTGTCAGCCAACTCTAACATTAGGTGAGGGTTTCCTTAATCAAATTCTTTGCTACAAGAAGAAACTACTTGGGGACTGTAGTGGTTTGAAGAGCACCTCTCCAAAATTCCTGTCTGCCACGAATCTCAGAATGTGACCTTATTTGAAAACTGAGTCTGTGTTAGTTTGCTAGGACTGCCCAAAACAAAATACGACAGCGTGGGTGGCTTAAACAATAGAATGTATTTCCGTACAGTTTTCAAAGTGCAAGATCAAGGGTGGCAGGCTTGGTTTCTCCTGAGCCTTTCTTCCTGGGTTATCATTGTCACCTTCTGACTTTGTCCTCATGTGACCTTTCCTCTGGTGATGGTTCAGCACTGATATCTCTTGTGTGTGTCCACATTTTGACTTCTTAGATGGGAGATTGGATTGGGTTACAGCCCATATATATGGCCTTCTTTCACCCTTATTGCCTCTTTAAAGGCCATATCTACAAATGCAGTTATGTTCTGAGGCTCTGGAGGTTAGGGCTTCACCATGTGAATTGGGGGGAGAAGGATACAATTTAGCTATCACAGGGGCTTTGCAAATGTAAGTAATTAAGGATTTTGAGATGAAATTATCCTGGATTTGGATGGACTCTGAAGGAGGGAGGCAGAGATTGGAGTTACGCTGCTATGGTTCAAGGAACACCAAGAGCCAACAGAAGCTGGAGAAGACAGGAGGGAGTCTGCCTAGTCTCCAGAGGGATTATGGCCCTCCTGACATGGTGACTTCAGACAAAATAAAAAACTGTTCTTTGAAGCTACCAAGTTTGCAGTAACTTGAAAGAGTAGCTCATGGAAACAAGTACAGGGTCCCTAAACCCATTCTGATCACTAGTTGTATCCGTGTTTTCCTTTGGACAGATATATATAAAGAGAGTCCAATATTAATCCTTGAGAAGAAAGTTTATCAGTAGGGTATTTTAAAAAATCTCTCTTTAGCTCCAGGTTGCAATTTTCATAATCTATTCAAATATTTTATATTTGAGGAACAATTTGTTCATTTTGCTGATTCTCCCCTTAAATGGAATGGTTTGGATTAACTATAATTTACCTTTCTGAATGCATACAAAATACCCAGAAAATATAGACAGTTTTTTTTTTTTTTCTCAAATGGCTGATTTTATAGTTTACATTTAAAAGAGAGGAGGAGGAGAAACCAGGAGGAAGAAAAGGAGGAGAAGCAACTAGTGTCAGAAATGATTTGAAAGCATCAATCATGAGAATATTACCAGAATAATTTCTTCTTTTTCAACTAGTTATAGAGTGGCAATGACTCCAAATGGAAACTGCCAAAATGTTCAGACCTTATTAAATGTAAAACCAACACTATGATATGATTTTAGCATGTTTTTAAGACAGGAATTTGGAGTGAACTTTTGGCAGTACTTAGCAGTTTGGGTCATAACTGTTCCTATTTGATTGTACTGCTAGAATAAATGCTGAAACAATGCTCTTTTATGACCCTATTGGTATTCCTTATTACATAATCTAAAATGTGCATTCATTTTTAATATCTAGATGCCAATGTTTGAAAGGATAATTTGTAAAATTGACAGTGTCTATGTACACATTGTCACAGGAGAGTGTTACCCTATTTACTTTCTAATAATCTGCTTTCACACTATACAGAATTAATGATTTGGGGCATAGTCTCTAAATGTGTGAAAAACTAACTATCCTACATATATAGAAATCACTTTGACTCTCTACAGTTGGAATTGGGAGAAGGTCAATGCAGAAAAGTAGAAAATCATGTATAGATCTATTGCTTTTATGAGTGATTAATCTTGTTGACATATTTATATGAGCTTGCATAAAAATGCCTGGAGAGCATGCTGTTGACTTCAGTTGTTCATTAATATTGATCATATGCTGTCCCCATTGTGTTAGGAGTTACTTAAAGATTACCTACAAAAGTATTACAGCATTACTGATTTTAAAACTCCCTGATGCCTCTTGTATCTTCAAAGTCCACTTATACTTTCACTGTTAAGAGTGATATTATCAAATATTGTTATCTAATCAGATCATTTCAACTTTTATGAATACTAATCTGAACTGAAGCTCATAACCACCACTCTGTATACTTCTGTGATACAAAAAGAGGCACATTTTTTAAGTAAGAAGGAATTGAGATCACACTTGTTTTTATAAGCTCTGAGTGGTTCAGTAAGACTCATTTGTTTTCAGAATTTGCTCTATTAAATTGTTTTCAAAATTATGTATCAGCTGTAGATTAGGGCCAACATGTTAAAAAAAAAATGTATCAGGTGCCCTAAATATTCCAAAATTTTGGCAGCAAAAATTACGAATGTGGTAATATTGCAAACATTTGTTAATATGATGTCACTAAGAGAATTATAGGATTAATTTTTCAGAAACTATTACTATGCTCAGTATTAATATTTTTTGTTTATATATATTTTTATATTACATAAACAAAAAATATTAATACTAAGCATAGTACATTGACAGTAAAAGATAGTCATTATAACTACCTTATACACTGGATAAGTAAATATTTTGTTGAGTTGTTAGCTTCCTCTTGTAGCAGCTGACAATAGTAACTCCACTTAAACCATGTATCACAAATAAGTAGCAGAGTACACAGCACATAATAAATGCCTAATAAATGAATATTATGCTGAAATCAGGAAAAATAAAGAAAAACACTTTTATGCTGAACAAGGTTAGGGTCAGTTTCTTCTTCTCACAGTGTGAGAGCAATGTAAATGCTATATGTGATAATCATTATTTATAAGTGTATGAACACCTTAAAATGATACCTACTTACTTTCAGTATCAAAATAGAGAAGATTGTTAGATGGAGAGGAAATATAAAAAAAGACAGAAGTTTCCTAGGATCTTTAGTTCTCATATGATTAGTCCGCTTATCATTTGGAGAAAGAAACCTGCAAACTCTTGACACATTTTAATTGTCACTGATTAACATCAAACACAAAATGTTTTAGCTACATGAAAATTTGGTGAGTTGAAACCTTGGGCTACATTTATCATCTTTATGTACTAACATATTCTGATTATTTCATCTTGCTACTGCTTCAAGTGAATGTCTTTATTTCCACAGGAATTGTTCAATTAGGAGGCCAAAACACTATTGATAGGATTGTATAATGTCACATATTTCTCAATTATGTATTTGCTAAAGAATTAAGATATGTATAATCATTGTACATTTAGGGATACAATAATATCACACCTGTGATACTCTAGAAGCTTATACCATAATAGATATATAAATTTAAAGAATTTGAACTTTAGGAAGTGTAGGAAAGTTAGACTATCTTAATTACCAATTGAAATGCCAAAAAATATTTATAACTTATAAATCTTGTAAGCTTGAATGGGGTTAGGCAAAAGATATGGTGTTTATCACTCATTATTGCCACACCCTTTTTATTAAAGATATGTTGTAAACCTACTGTGTGCCAACCATGACTTACCACAGAGCTCAGTCACTCAGTTGTGTCTGACTCTGTGCAACCCCATGGACCATAGCGCACTGGGCTCTTCTGTCCGTGGGACAACACTGGAGTGGGTTGCCATTTCCTTCTCCAAAAGAGTATGTACAAGGCTTATAAAATCAGTTTCACAGTACAGTTGTTAGGGACAAAATAGAAAAAGGAAAGACATCGATATGTTGGTCAGGGTCAGTTTCTTCACAGTGTAAGCAGCAGTATACACATACCAAATACATCACGAAATAGTAGTGGGGAAATCGGAGAAGGCAATGGCAACCTACTCCAGTGTTCTTGCCTGGAGAATTCCAGGGACGACGGAGCCTGGTAGGCTGCCGTCTATGGGATCGCACACAGTCGGACACGACCGACGTGACTTAGCAGCAGCAGCAGGGAAATACTCATGTTTGACAGCTGATTTCAAACACAGCTAAAGTGGAACATTGTTAGCATGGCAGAGACTATATTCATGATATCTAATACACTCTGACCAATTTGCTTTAGGAAGGTTTTGGAATCCTGTGTTATGGGACTGTCCTTAGTGAGTACTTGCTAAATTCTGGAAGCATCTATCAAGATTGACTGTATTCATCTACAGATCTGTAACTGGGCAGGAAGTGTAGCTTAATGGAAAGGACCTAAGTTTGTAATCAAGCAGAATGTGTTAAAAAAAAAAAAAATCTTGGCTTTTGCGGTTAGACGGTTAGACTCACACTTAACCTCTCTGAGTAAGCCTTTTTTTTTTTTTTTTGCCTACAGAAAAAAAGATATATTCTTAACAAAGTATTGTAAATAGTACTATGTATCTCATGCTGCCTAGCATATAAATCACTCTTAAAAGGTTAAATGCTTGCTACCTTTGCTTTATGTCATCTTTGTCATGTAAATGAAAATCACTGAATTTCTTGGAGTAGGAAAAATAACAGCAGCAAACAGCCTTTGTAACAAGTAATCTTTCTCTGAAACCAAGATATCAGCTGAGGTCAATGCTGTCTTTGTGGGTATAAATAAAATGAGCTCCAACTCTATAACTCCTCTCTTTGGGGAATTCCAGAGGCTACACCAGGATTACATGATAGACTTTGCCTGTGCCCCCAGGAAATATCTATAGAGTGTCTAAGACTAGATAGCTGTCGGCTCGGTTTTCAGGTTCCTGTATCCACTGGATTCTTGAGTTCTTGGGCATCATATGCTGCAACTCTCCTTCCCTTCTGCCAGGATGAGCCTGATGAATGGAATAGCCCTTCCCTCTGACTTCCCCCAATTCCATACATAAGTCTGTGTGTCTAGCAGACTTGGATAGTCCTGCAAAGACAGGTCACATAGTAGCTTTACAAACACAAAACAATTTTAGGGATCATAGTTTCTTACTAGCCACATTTCTTCCCATATTACAGCCTCTTAGCATACTTCTATGAGCATACCCTTTTGCTCCTTGAAGTTAACTTCCAGTTCTGTTTGCAGGGTCTCCCCTCCGGGTTTGCCCCCATCCATTCCTAAATCCTTCCTTTATAAGGCAGAGCTGCTGACTCCTCTTCAGCCAAGTTTTACTTTTTCAGAGATGTAGAAGTCTTGATTAAATGTATATCATCCCTTCCAGGCTCATATATGCTCCTTGTTCTTCCAAGTGACTTCCATTGACCACTTCCCTCATAATCGTGTCTTTAACTGCTCCCAAGGACTGGCATTGGCCTTACTATTTCAGTTGTTTGTTTTTTATCCCTCCCTCGGGGAAGGCAATGGCACCCCACCCCAGTACTTTTGCCTGGAAAATCCCATGGACGGAGGAGCCTGGTAGGCTCCAGTCCATGGGGTCGCTAAGAGTCTGACACGACTGAGCGACTTCACTTTCACTTTTCACTTTCCTGCATTGGAGAAGGAAATGGCAACCCACTCCAGTGTTCTTGCCTGGAGAATCCCAGGGACAGGGGAGCCTGGTGAGCTTCCATCTATGGGGTCGCACAGAGTCGGACACGACTGAAGCGACTTAGAGCAGCAGCAGCAGCAGCAGCAGCATTATAAGTAGAAAGTGCAAGTGTTAGTTGCACAGTCATGTCTGACTGTTTGCAACTCCATGGACTGTAGCCTTCCAGGCTCCTCTGTCCATAGAATTCTCCAGGCAAGAATACTGGAGTGGGTAACCATTACCTTCTCCAGGGTATCAATAGAAAGGAATATGAAAAATATTTCTTTTCTTTCTGATAGAAATCACATCACTGTCTTGTTGGGCCAGAAATAGCTTTATCAATTTTGTTTTTAAAATTTTTTCCTTCTAGAGGGAATTCCTCAAACTCAGTTTTCCCCATATTAGTTGAGGTTTTTGTTTTTATTTTTGAGAAATCCTGAATTCTTATTTGGCTTGTTTCCTTATTTGCAAAATTTAAAGATTGGATTAGATGATCTCTAACACTCCTTATTTGTTTAAAATTATATATTTCTTGGGCTTCCCTTATGGTTCAGCTGGTAAAGAATCCACCTTCAGTGCAGGAGACCTGGATTCAATCTCTGGGTTGGGAAAATCCCCTGGAGAAGGGAAAGGCTACCCTCTCCAGTATTCTGTCCTGGAGAATTCCGTGGACTGAATAGTCCATGGGATCGCAGAGTCACACGTGACTGAGTAACTTTCACAAATATTCTTCAGATCAGATCAGATCAGTCGCTCAGTTGTGATATATATTCTTAGGTTATATATATATTAGCAATTACATGCATGGCTGTCAGTTATCAGTTAATTAAAAAGCCTGTCATGTATTTGTGTATTTTGAGTGAGTGTGCTGATGAGTCAAAGCTCTAATATCACTTTTATTTCACTCTCCCTTCCCCATTTGGCTGATTCTGTAAAGAATGTAGGTTTTAGAGTCACAGATTCTTGGCTTGAGACCAAATGCTTCATTTGTAATGTTCATTTGAGAAATATTATCTAAAATTTCTGACCTACGGTTTTTAAAAAAAGGTAAAAGAGAATAATATAGACAACAACCTCTTCTAGTTGCTGGGAGGGATAAATGAGATTATTTATCTGAAAGTAATTTGTAACTTGTCTGGCATTGTTAGCGTTAATGAATTTGAGAGGAGGGAAGAATTAGAAAGGGAGAGAGAAGAGGGGGAAAGTGTTCTATAGCATGGTTTGCATCTCTTGGTGATGGGAGAAAATGGTCCCTGGTGTTGCACCTTCTTCTGGTCTCAGTCATTGACAACATACCATCTCAAGGGCAGGTGTTAGCTGATTTAGTTGACCAGTATTGCAAGGCACAAAATTGCCTACTTGAATAGCTGTTTTGTTTTTAATTGGTATGGAGATACCTGAAGAAAATTGTGGACCCATTGATTTCTTTGCACGTTTTGAAAGTCAGCCATACAAAGATCTTGACAGCATAGTTGTCATATTGTTGCCTATTTCATGCATATCTTTATTAGATTATATAATTATTGACTGTCATGGAATGTTAAACTGTAAGAAACACTATCAAAGAGCTGCTGGAGGAGGTAATAGAATTATAAAATATTCCAGGATAGCATTGCCCAAACTCTTAAGGGCTTCCTGTTGTTAACTTTGTGATGATGGTGAATTTCCTTTTCTGTCATTAAGACGTTAAAGGGTTTTGACCCACACTTGAGTAGCCGTTCGCTGTTGTGCTCTTTTATAGCCTTGCCTCATGGAGCCCCCACCCAGCTGGCTCAACATTCTCCTGCCAACACTGTTACCTTCTCTCTAGTCTCTGCCAAAACCACTGTCTTCTCTTCTTCTGCTATGCCCTTCAGGACTCTGGAATTCATCTCTACATACAGAGTCAGACACTTAGTTTAATAACACTTGCTTTCTTTTTCTAGTGTGTACATCTTAACTTTCCTTTCAGCAATTTTTATTCCATATAAATATGTTCTAGTCTTTCCAATTTAAAAAAAAAAAAAAGAGTGGACAAAATTAGACAATGCTATATAGTTTGCTTGATCTCTCTTCATCTCCCAGGGAGAGCTTTTTCTTCCTTCAACTTGTCTCTTCTTCACAATATCCAGTGTGGATTCTGCCATGAGTCATTCAGCATCCTCCAAGAAACCAGCTATTAAACAGAATTAGAGAGGCAAAGTTAGGGGGAATAACTGATGGACAAGAAGGAGAAAGGGCAAGAGTAGTTAGGATGAGCCTTCAGACTGACACAAGCCTGTAGACTCTGAAGTCAGGAAAGGACAGAAGGATTATTGCAAAGAAAACAGTATTCTTAAATGCTATGCCAGTTGAAAAAAATCTCAGCCATAGCAAAGGAGTACCCCAGAGGCAAGAATGTGTAGTAGAGGAGTCCCAGGTTCAGGCAGAACTGATTCAGCTGTACACTCCCAGAGGTGGAGCACCACACTTCTATTGACTCTCTCAATAGAGGTATTGGTACCCAATAGAGATATCAGGTACCAGTCATTCTGGTGAAGTTACTTTTTCAAGGCTCAAAAATAACTCTCTGTCTCTTTTCTATCTTTGCAACTTTCAATGAGTACTTCCTATACATTGGCAAAAATTGAAGTTCTCTTGAAGTATGCCCCACCACAAACTCAAAATTGTCAATAAAAGTATTGCAACCAACCATCCATTTCACTTGGCCTATGTAGTTACAATGACTTTTAAGTTTATGCTACTTTCACTAGCAGGGCACAAGAGCTCTTGCATTTCCTTAACTCTAGAAATTGCCATTCAGTATTGCATTTTAAACATGCAGAGGGGATTTTATAATCTGGAACCTTAGTAACAATGTTTTACTTAGTGCTAATACTTTTTGAATGTTTGATATGTATCTGTTCGGGGTATTTTATATGTATGAATTCTTTTCATCTCTGTCATTGCCTTTTGAGGTAGATTGTATTATTATAGTATTGACATTTCACAGAAGATGATACTGAGGTAAAGAGAGGTTAAATAAATCATCCAAGGCCACATGGCTAGAAAGTGCTGAAACCAGTATTCAAGCCCAGGCCGTTGGTCTCCAGAGCCCCCACAGCTTCTGCATTTCCTGTAGCACTAATATCCAGAACACTTTTCTCTGTAAAATTGTTAATTGCAAAATGTTGACGCAGTGTCTACTTTAAAGCATATGTATCATGCAGCAATATTGCTTTCTGTCTTTCAGGTCCCTGCACTCCTAATCCATGCCATAATGGAGGAACCTGCGAAATAAGTGAAGCGTACCGAGGAGATACATTCATAGGCTATGTTTGTAAATGTCCCCGAGGATTTAATGGGATTCACTGTCAGCACAGTAAGTCATCCACGGTCTTTGTGCTTTTATTATCATTGATTGCAAAGTATGCAAGTCATTATCATTCTTGTTTGGAGTGGAATGATAGAATCTTTGAGCCTGCTTCTCTCCCACTGGATACACCATATCCCCAGCTGAGGACTTATCCCTAGACTGTTTCTCTTCTCCCAAGGGTGCGGGAGGCTAGCAATCTTCTATCAGCCCTTTTCACTGTCGCTCAGCCATACTTGCAAAATGCTGCTTTTATATTGATCTGATATCTGTGTCTTTCTTTCACATGTGTCCTAAAGCTACAGTCTTCAAGCTTCTCAGACATATTTCTGTTTGGGTTCAGAGATGATACCTAAAAGAGAAGACTGCCCACTCTGTCCTTTCTATAAGCCAGTTTCCTCCATCTCACATGTTAATATTTTTAGTGTGAAAATCTTTGAAAGTTCCAAAAGGGTGTTATCTGCACTTCTCTATTTTATTCTTGTTCTTGTTTATCCTGATGTTAAACAAAATTTGTCCACTTGTGATGATTTCTTCTTAGAAGTATAACTCAGCATTATTGTCCTTCTAAGTATTTCTAACAGTAAGAATATGCCTTTGTATACTCTCACCCTCTTTGTCTTAGAAGCCAAAGGAAAAAAAAAAAAAAAAGTTCAGATGTTATGCCCTTAGAAGCAAACCCTGCCTCTAGACACTGGGTAATATCCCATTATGAAAACTTTGTTCTCATTTCAAGAGGGAATTCCCCTGTAGTGTGTGTGCTCCGTGCAGGCAGCCCTTAACTGAGGAGCTCAGGTGGGGTGGCCAGAGTAAGGAAACTCTGGATACTGCTCTGACACTATGTCACAAATCTTTGGAAATAACTAGGGTTAGTAATATCCTCTTTAGGTGATCAAGTGAATATCAAGGCAGTCAAGATTCTGGGCTCAAATCCCTGTCTTTCCAGAGATGTTTTGTGATATTCATGTGTAAAGGCTGAGCAGTGATTCAATAATAAGGAAAAATCAGCCATGGTGACTTTGAACTCAGCCTGAGATAAATCACGTGCTTCTCATTCCTTGTTGGTGATTGAACCCAGTTACAAGCAGTGTACGTATTACAATAGGCTGTATTATAACAGGCCTCTACAGAAATTCCACATGTTCCTGGCCATTGCAGGTCTCCAGAGAAGTACATAATGTTCTCAAAGTCTCAGAGCCAGGGTGCACTCTATAATTTTTTGCTAGTGGTTGAAAATCTGGCTCTGGCTGACAGACTCAATTTTTCCTTACTCATGCCTCACACCATGGTCTTAATCATCACTGTAGTATTCATGGCTCATGTATTCATTGCCTGCTCTAGGCCACTTGCCATCCCCCCATTCCCCTCCCTCTGATCAGTACCCTGTGTTTCAAGATTCAGGTCCTGTAAGACCTTAAACACATGTTTACGGTTTATGGGAACCTGGAAGCTGAGGAATTCAATTTAGAACTGGGATTTTGTGAGCTAAACAAACTAGTGCCTCTTCTCTGAAGTGCATCATTATTAGAGGCAGCAGAGAATGGAGGGGAAAAGGACTGGATTTGGAATCAGAGACCTGGATTTGAGACCTGACCTCTAAGTTATTGGATAAGTGGAGCCAGTCACTTGACCTTTCTGTGCTCGAAGACACAGAAATAGAGGAGTCAAACTAGAAATAAATGATCTTTGGTTCATACAGGATAGAAGAGCATTATGGTTAAATGGGTAGCTTGCTTACTGTACATAGGTGATAGATATAATTGAAATGGATTATATATTGAGAAAGCAAATTTAGAAGTGCTGGAAGCCCTGAGAGCTTTTCCAAGAGGGATAAACAAACAAACAAACAAAGCAACTCTTTACTTCCTTGCAAGAACTACTAGGGAATTAAGAGTGTTTTTCACAGTGGTAAGAGTTTTATGGCCTAGAACTTTGCTATTTAAAGTGTAGTCATGCGTCAGCATTGCCTGGAAGCTTATTGGGAATGAAGATTGCCAGGTGCCACCTCACACCAACTAAATCAGAAACTGTATTTCAAAATGATCCCATCCCCAGTTGACTCCCACACATGTTGAAGCTTGAGAAATACTGCACAAGACTTTCAAAAGCCAAACCTAGTCATCTTGTAGGCTAAGGTAGCAATTCTGCATTCAGTTATATAACCATGCGTTATAGGCAAAATATTTATTATGTTTTGGTTAATAAAAGCTATATTGAAAATCAATGAAAATGAAAGATGGACCAACATAATATGAATATTTCATTTGGGAAAAGAATTGAAAACAATTCTTCAGACATCCATATATAGGAGGGCTTATTAATTTAGTTCTGTGTGACAGATTGTGAAATAAATGTCTTTGGGAATATAGCTTAATAGCTAAAGAATTTTAAGTTTTATGATACAGGAGTGACAAATACATAGTTTAGTGTAACAACTATTTTGTCACTGTGTTACAAATTAGAAGAAAGATTTCTAGAGCTAGCATTAATATTATATATGCATTTTTTTAAAATTAGATTTTGGCTTTAAGAACAGTTCTAGATTTGCAGAAAAACTGAGCAGAGAGTACAGAGAATTCCCAAATATCCTTCCTCCTCTGTATTCTTCTCTGTTTTTAAATTCTTACATTAATATGATATATTTGAGCCATGAGGTTTTGCTTAGTGGCTCGGTCCAAAAAGAATTCACCTGCAATGGAGCAGATACAGGTTTGATCCCCATAGCCCTCCCAAGTTCCTTTTTGGCTTCCCTGGTGGCTCAGATGGTAAAGAATCTGCCTACAATGCAGGAGACTCAGGTTCGAAGCCTGGATTGGGAAGATCCTCTGGAGAAGGGCATGGCAACCCATTCCTGTATTCTTGCCTAGAGAACTCCCTGGACAGAAGAGCCTGGCAGACTGCAGTTCATGCAGTCACAAAGAGTTAGCAACGACTGAGTGATTAACACTTTTTAACACTTTGTTGAAATTGATGAACGGATATTAATATATTAAGTAAAGTCCATAGTTTACATTAGGATTTGCTGTTTGTATTGTACAGTTCTATGGATTTTGAAAAATGCACATCATGTGTCCTCCAAAGCCTTATACAGAATAGTTTCACTAACCTAAAAATCTCTGTGCTCTGTTTATTCATTCCTCTCTCCTTGCTCCAAACCCCTGGCAAGCACTCATTTTTCTTTAACTCTGTGATCTTAAAACATCACACAGTTGGAATTCTACAGTGTAGCTGGAATAATATAGTATGTAGGCTTTTCAGACTAACTTGTTTTACTTAGCAATATGTATTTCAGTTTCCTCCATTTTCTTTTGTGACTTGATAGCACTTTTGCTTTTAACCAGTGAATAATATTCCACTTTATGGATGTACTACAGTGTGATCATTCATTCACCTGTTAAGCTATGCTATGCTAAGTCACTTCAGTCGTGTCTAACTCTGTGTGACCCCATAGACGGTAGCCCACCAGGCTCCCCCATCCCTGGGATTCTAGGCAGGAACACTAGAGAGGGTTGCCATTTCCTTCTCCAATGCATGAAAGTGAAAAGTGAAAAGTGAAAGTGAAGTCGCTCAGTAGTGTTGGACTCTTAGCGACCCCATGGATTGCAGCCTAACAGGCTCCTCCGTCCATGGGATTTTCCAAGCAAGAGTACTGGAGTGGGATGCCATTGCCTTCTCCGATTCACCTATTAAAGAACATCTTATTAATAGTTATTCTCCTTTGGCAATTACGAACAAAGCTGCTATATACATTCATCTCGGAGAAGGCAATGACACCCCACTCCAGTACTCTTGCCTGGAAAATCCCACGGACGGAGGAGCCTGGTAGGCTGCAGTCCATGGGGTTGCTAAGAGTCAGACATGACTGAGCGACTTCACTTTGTCTTTTCACTTTCATGCATTGGAGAAGGAAATGGAAACCCACTCCAGTGTTCTTGCCTGGAGAATCCCAGGGACGGGGAAGCCTGGTGGGCTGCCATCTATGGGGTCACACAGAGTCGGACACGACTGAAGTGACTTAACATAGCATAGCATACATTCATCTGCAGGTTTTTGTGTGGACTTGAGTTTTCATGTCTTTACTTGACTAAAGACCTAGGAGTGCAATTCTTAAGGTAAGAGTACATTTAGTTTTGTCAGAAACTGCCCTATTGCCTTCCACAGAGGCTGTGATACTTTGTATGCTTGTCAGCAACAATTGAGAATTTCCTTCTCTCACAAGCACTGGTTGTTGTCAGTGTTTTGTATTTTAGCCATTACAAATGCTTTTTTGATAATGAAAATAGCATGAGGTTATAACTTTAGAAGACATATTGATTAGTATTGGTTTTTAATATAGAATTATCAAATTATATGTTTTTAAAGCATCATATGTTAATGTGTACATATACATATATGCATGTGTATATATATATTTATGTTTGTATGTATATATGTGTGTGTGTGCAAATTATAAGATGTACATTATAGGATAAAATGAATACCAGAATGTCTAGAAGTTGAAATTTTGAAAGGCATTTTTACGCAAGCACTTTTCTGGTGAGAACTGCATTTTGAGCTGGCTAGAAGTAATCATATTTTCTTGTTGCCTAGTTATAAATTTAATGCCTTAGGGAAGAACTCTTTCTTTACTCTCAGAATTCTTTGCCCATCTTACCACTGAAGTCATTCTCTGAATTTGTCCATACCTGTGCACAGCTTTGGAACCTTGAGTTTCTTTTAAAAGAACATGTTTTCTTGGTTCCTATTTTTTGAGGAAGAAGAGTTGATCTAGGTGCCCACCAAGCCCTACAAAAAAACAAAGAAAAGTTAAAGTGGGCCCTTGTTATCAGATTAGCTCAAGATAATCTTGAACCCCTTTTCAAACTGAGAAAGTTGACCAGAAAACACCACAGAATCTAAAACTTTCCTCTTTGTGTATGTGTGCTAAGTAGAGTCTGTTGTGTCTGACTCTTTGCAACCCTATGGACTGTAGCCTGTCCATGGGATTCTCCAGGCAAGAATACTGGAGTGGGTTGCCATGTCCTCCTCCAGAAGATCTTCCTGACCCTGGAATTGAACCCACATCTCCTGAGGCTCCTGAATTGCAGGTGAATTCTCTACTGCTGAGCCACCAGGGAAGCGCTTTCCTCTTTGTACATTATGCAAGATGTTGTAAACCATTTTGGTCTTAATTTTATACTATTGACTACAGATTCATACATTCAACAGACACTTATTGGGGACCTGAGTTATTTTACTTTTTTAACATATGTTTCACTTTTCTCAGAGTTAGCCAATGGTATTTGCTGTTTTGACAATCATTGTTAACTGGATTAATTACATATTTGGCAATTACATATGGTTTCTTACAGGTAATGCTTGTTAAACAAACAAAACCTCGTCCCTCTTCAGTTCTATTGAATCACAGTCTTTGGTTGGTGTCCTGGATACAGTTAAAAGCATCCATATGATCCTTAAGTGAATCAAGCTTCAGGACTACTGACTAAAAGAATGACCTGTAATTTCCAAATTGTTTGGGAGGAAGCTTGTTTTCAGGGAGAGAATTTTGGATTAGATCTGGGTTTCTGATGCAGTTTTATTTTGATCAATTGATGAAGACTCAGTTAGCATTTAATGTTTCTTTGCTTCAGCTTTCTTATCTGATGATTCAGTTCAACTCAATAGACACAGAGAACTTCATACTGTATTAGGTGCCGGAAATAACATGCCTATAAAAAGTAGAATTGATAATCCTTCGTCCTGCCTCACTAAGTAGGATATTTGTTAGAACCATATGAGAAGTTTTAGAACATACTTTACATATCTCAAAGGGTAGCATATTCCGAATGGATAAATATTTTAAAATATAATGCTTAGTCCTATTGGTCTTTAATTTTTCCCTTCTCTTAAAGTTTTTTCAATTGGGAAAAAATGAGTTGTGGCTCAAGGGGAAGGCTAAATTGGAACTTTATCCTTTTCTATTTTAAATTCCTCCTACATCCTTAATTCTAATAGGTAATTATTATTTTGTTAAATTACTCTTTCTAATTTTAGCTTGATGGCCTCTTTATTTTAGCTTGCTCACTAGAGGATCAATTTGTCCTAATAAAGTATTCACTTCAAAACTGTGTGGAAACTTAACCTGAAGTTATTACTGACACCTGCAAGCTATAGAATTACAGTGCTAAGTAAAGACCTCTAAGGAAACTTCCAAAATCGACTTGCCTCCAACCGCAAAAGATTTCTGACTATAGATTGAGAATTCAGATTTTTCTGTTCACTGAGGACTTCACAAGTCAATGTTAGCCCCTTAGCTCTATAAGCCAAAGGTCTGCAAAACTCGGTGTGCATATGAATTGTCAAGGAGTACAGAAATATATTCAAATCCCTCTTGCTCATCCATAGAGATCCCAGTTTAATAGGAGTAATTTTGTACCCAGGTCTGTCTATTACCAATTACCCTAGTGAAACTGACACAAATGATTCTAGAACACTGGTTCTCACCTTGGTTGCACATTAGACTCACCTGGGGACTTATGAAAAATACTGATGCCTGACTTCCACCCCAGAGATTCTGATTTAATTGGTCTGGGGTATGGTCTAGGCATTAGGAGTTTTAAAAACCTCCCAAGATGATTCTAATGTGCAGCCAAGTCTGGGAATCAGTGTTCTAGAACCATACTGTGAAGAATTTCTATGTCTTAAAGATACCAAGCAGAGGAATACTCAAAAAGAAACAGAGTTTAGGATAAACAAATATACCTGCACAGTAAATGGATAATCAGGCAACCTTATTGAATTTTTGTCTTTCAACCTTTACTTAATATATAGAAAATCATCTTACAGCAAGAGCCCTCAACTGATTGAAAGAATCAGGCCAAAGGAAGACATTAACTTACTGTTCTTAAAATATGTTATCCCTTAATCCATCTGCAGTAGTCAGAGTTCCAAGGCATTTTCATTTTCTTGTTTTCAGTCTTTTTAGAAGCCTCACAAAGAGCACTGTCCTGGCAGAGAAATGCAATAGATGTTTGCACTGAAACACTATTCAAATATAGACATAATCTGGGATTTTTTGCCATGAAATTTTCAGATACTGTTGAACTCAAAATATTTGAAAATCACTACTTTATATGACAGTTAAACATTTTTTTTTCCTGTTAACTATTGAAAGAAATTTGATTGTAAGGAAACCATAATTCTGAACAAAAATCTGTTAAGCAAAATTTGCCAGAAAGATTAGACTCATGAAGGTGATGTATTTATGCTAATAGATGTGACCTAAAATGGATTCACTTATGATTTTATAAAGAATCTCTCTGCTGCTAAGTCGTCACTTCAGTCGTGTCCGACTCTGTGTGACCCCATAGACGGCAGCCCACCAGGCTCCCCCGTCCCTGGGCTTCTCTAGGCAAGAACACTGGAGTGGGGTGCCATTTCCTTCCCCAATGCATGAAAGTGAAAAGTGAAAGTGAAGTTGCTCAGTTGTGTCTGACCTCAGCGACCCCATGGACTGCAGCCTTCCAGACTCCTCCATCCATGGGATTTTTCCAGGCAAGAGTACTGGAGTGGGGTGCCATTTCCTTCCCCAATGCATGAAAGTGAAAAGTGAAAGTTAAGTTGCTCAGTCATGTCTGACCTCAGCGACCCCATGGACTGCAGCCTTCCAGGCTCCTCCATCCATGAGATTTTCCAGGCAAGAGTACTGGAGTGGGGTGCCATTGCCATCTCTGAAAGAATATCTCTAGTAATAGAGATAGTACCACAAATACAGCTTAAAAAAGAAATCTGTTGCATGTAATCCAAATTTCCCAGGCCTGTCAGCTTATAAGGATGTTAACTTTGATTTCCAAATTCCTGTTGCCCTTAGCTACCATTTTCCATTGGCACTTGCCCCAGTGGGGCCTCGCTTGCCCCTGAATTCTTCCTCACTCAGGCTAGGAGTTTGTTTATTGATGGATTTGACAAGTGATTTTTGAAAGCTTACTATTCTTCAGGCTGCCACGTGCTTAGGAATGAGTACAAACTCCCTGGCTTTGCCACTGGTTCCGCCTTGAAAATGTTGCTAAGGGGCTGGCTGGTTTTTCCTCTGGCAACCCGGGCACCTGAAACTGCACGTGGTCCGAGGAACCGTCAGACCAAGACGAGCCATTTTAAGGACATTGGGTTAAACCATGTTCCCTGGGACTGGAGGGTCACAGGACTTTTCCCAGTGCTTCACACGTCTCTTTATGGATGTAACCACTCAACCTCCTACCATAATTACTCCTTCTTTCTATTTTTAATTGAGATACAATGGATGGATAACAGTATATTCATATCAGCTATACAGCATTTTTTTTCTTGTGATGAAAACTTTTGAAATTTACTCTTAAAGGGAAGGGAAGTTGCTCAGTCGTGTCCGACTCTTTGCGACCCCATGGACTGTAGCCCACCAGGCTCCTCCATCCATGGGATTCTCCAGGCAAGAGTACTGGAGGGGGTTGCCATTTCCTTCTCCAGGGGGATGCTAATCTACTCTTAGCAACCTTTAAATATGGAATACAGCATTAAAACTATAGCCATCGTGCTGTGCATGACGTCCCCAACACTTATTTATCTTTTGACCCCCACTTGATACATTTCACCCTCTCCTCCACCCCGCTGCCTCTGGCAATCAACAGTTTTGTTCTGTTCATCTTAAGCGGTGGTGATTGTTATCCTTGTATATCTGAAGATATCATCAGATCCCACAGGTTGAAAGCTCAGTACCACAAGACTGCTCCCACCCCACTCCAGATACCAGTGGAACGTAGTAGGTCTCCAGGTTGCAATAACTTCTGTCAGATTTTGCTGCAAATGTGATGTTCCCTCTTATAGTTCTCTTAATTTGCACAGATCTCAGGAACACACTTGCTTACCTCAATGTTAATTTTGCCATGAAATATTCAGATATTATCAAACTCAAAATATTTGAAAATCTCTAAGTGACAGATAAACAGCTTTTCCTGCTACCTATTAAAATAAATTTGATTGTCGGGAAACCGTAAATTCTGAACCAACATATGTTAAATAAGATTAGACCATGGTTCCTCAGACCACGTGCAGTTTCTGGTGCCTGGGTCACGAGAGGAAAAAGCAACCAACCCTCTAGTGATATTCTCAAGGCGAAACTGACAGCAGAGCCACAGAGCTGGTACTCATTCCTAATGAGTCAATGTAAGCAAGCATTAAGTATGTAAAGCAAAATTATTAGAGGGTGTGATAAAGGATTCAGGTGAAAGACTAGGTGAAGAGATATACGGGCAAGGTCTGTGAGGGCCCTGAGCACAGGAGCTTCTCTCTGTGAAACTGGGCTATGTCACCTTCCCAGTTAGATATGTTCCCCAACCTGGAAGTTCTCTGAGCCCTGAACCTTTGGGATTTTTATGGGGGCTTCCTCATGTAAGCATGCTCGGTCATTAATTCTACTTTCAGCCCTTGTCCCAGGACGGAGGGCAATGCTAAAAATATCAAGCTTCTAATCATGGTTTCCGGGAAGGCAATGGCACCCCACCCCAGTACTTTTGCCTGGAAAATCCCATGGATGGAGGAGCCTGGCAGGCTCCAGTCCACGGGGTCACTAGGAGTTGGACACGACTGAGCGACTTCACTTTCACTTTTCACTTTTATGCATTGGAGAAGGCAATGGCAACCCACTCCAGTGTTCTTGCCTGGAGAATCCCAGGGACAGGGGAGCCTGGTGGGCTTCCGTCTATGGGGTCGCACAGAGTCGGACACGACTGAAGCGACTTAGCAGCAGCAATCATGGTTTGGTGTTTATGTAATCATCCATCATCCAAGGGACCACCTAGTCTTGCCTCATTAGAACAAAAGAGGGGTTCACAGGTGCTGTGTACCAGGAACAAGAAGATACTGAAATAACCAAGTTCCTGGTGTCATAGGACTTCCATTCTATTGGAAAAAAAATTAATTAAAAAAATAGAATATAGGCATTTACCAAATGGCTCACCAGTTGTACTTTTGAACATTTATCCCAGAGAGATGAAACCTTCAGTTCAGTTGTTCAGTCATGTCCAACTCTTTGCGACCACATGGACTGCAGCATGCCAGGACTCCCTGTCCATCACCAACTCTCGGAGTTTACTCAGACTCATGTCCATTGAGTTGGTAATGCCATCCAACCATCTCATCCTCTGTCATGCCCTTCTCCTTCTGCCCTCAATCTTTCCCAGCATCAGGGTCTTTTCCAATGAGTCAGCCCCTAGCATCAGGTGGCCAAGATATTGGAGTTTCAGCTTCAGCATCAGTCCTTCCAGTGAATATTCAGGACTGATTTCCTTTAAGATGGACTCATTGGATCTCCTTGCACTCCAAGAGACTCTCAAGAGTCTTCTCCAACACCACAGTTTAAAAGCATCAATTCTTTGGTGCTTAGCTTTCTTTATAGTCAAACTTTCACATCCATACAAGACTACTGGAAAAACCATAGCCTTGACTAGATGGACCTTTGTTGGCAAAATAATGTCTCTGCTTTTTAATATGCTGTCTAGATTGGTCATAACTTTTCTTCCAAGGACCAAGCGTCTTTTTGTTTCATGGCTGCAGTCACCAACTGCAGTGATTTTAGAGCCCAGAAAAATAAAGTCAGCTATGGTTTCCACTGTTTCTCCATCTATTTGCCATCCAGTATCCCCCTCAGTCTGGAGAAGGCAATGGCACCCCATTCCAGTACTCTTGTCCGGAGAATCCCATGGATGGAGGAGCCTGGAAGGCTGCAGTCCATGGGGTCGCTGAGGGTCGGACACAACTGGGCGACTTCACTTTCACTTTTCACTTTCATGCATTGGAGAAAGAAATGGAAACCCACTCCACTATTCTTGCCTGGAGAATCCCAGGGACGGGGGAGCCTGGTTGGCTGCCGTCTATGGGATCGCACAGAGTTGGACACAACTGAAGCGACGCAGCAGCAGCAGCAGCAGCATCCCCCTCAATCAGTCTCTCCCACCAAGAAGCTTCCATAAGCCTCTTATCCTTCATCAGAGGACAGACAAACTGAAAACCACAATCACAGAAAACTAACCAATCTAATCACATGGCCCACAGCCTGGTCTAACTTAATGAAACTATGAGCCATGCCATGTAGGGCCACCCAAAATGGACGGGTCAAGTGTGGTCCACCGGAGAAGGGAATGGCAAACCACTTCAGTATTCCTGACTTGAGAACCCCATGAACAGTATGAAAAGGCAAAAAGATAGGACACTGAAAGATGAATGCCCCAGGTCGGTAGGTGCCCAATATGCTACTGGAGATCAGTGATGAAACCTTAAATTCACACAAATGTCTGTGTGTGAATATTCATAGCAGCTTTATTGGTAATAACCAAAACCTTAAATTGGCCCAGATATGCTTCAATAGGTGAATGACTAAACAAAACTGGTATATGCCTACCATGAAATGCTTAGTATTCAGAAATGAAAAAGAAGGGACAGTTGATAAACACAAGTAAATCTGGAAATTAAGCTGAGTGGGGGGAAATGCCAATTCCAAGAGGATACCTATAGGATGATTCCAAATATAAAGTTTTGAAATGACAAAATTTTGGAAAAGGAGAATAGATTTTCAAGTTAGGGAGGGAATAGAGGAAGGTGAGGTGGTCTTAAAAGGACAACATGAGGTATCCTTGCAGTGTTGGAACTATTCTATGTATTGAATAGAATGATAGATACAATACCTATGTGATAAAATTGTGCAGAATTACATATATATATATATACACACACACACACACACACAAATAAGTATTAAGTAAAACTGGTAAAATCTGAATATTTTAATTGTTCTTTTATATTACAGCTTTGTGAATTGTTAGCCATTGTGGAGAACTGAGTAAAATGTACACAGTATTTTCTGCATGATTTTTTATAAATACATTTGAATCTTTAATTATTTTAATAGAAGTTTAATTATAAAATATATATATTATATAATATATAGTAATGTATAGTAACATGTAATGTCAACAACAGCAATGATATATATTATAAGGATAAGGTCTAAAGAGCAGAGGTTTTTGAGTGATGTTTTAGAGCATGGCCAAAATTTTCTCCCAGAAAGTGACACTTGAGTAGAGATGTGAATGAACACGAGGGTCAGCCAAATAAACCAGAGGGAATAGCAAGTGCTTGGTCCTAAGAGGGGTGTGTTCTTGGAGCACAATGAATGATGAGAAGGGCAGGCAGAAAGGCAGCACCAGACTGGTGCTAGATCAGGGTAGTGCCTTTTAAGCAATAGACTAGACTTTTTGTGGTATTGAAATTATGGAAAAGAATCTTTGGAGGGTGGAGAGCAAAAGAGTACATTAATTCATTTGTTTGGAGAATGACTGTGACCACTGGTGAAGAACAGGCTCTGTTGGAGGTAAGATGATGGTGGCTAGGACTGAGACGGTAATGAGGAGTTGAGAGGAGCTGAACAGCAATCAGATTTGGAAAATTATTTCAAGTGGCTGACCCTGAGGTTGTAGATACTTAGTTTCTAACTAATTTAAATAGCATTTTAATTATCGTTTGTACTTAATTTCTTGTTATGAACTTGCCAGTATGATATATTGTTATATTTTTCATTACGCCTTGTTACTCGTGTTTGTTTCTAGCCTTTAACAGCATCATTAAGATAGAATCTAGAATTTTAAGCAAAAAGCGTATTATATGCACATATGTATATACATATATAATCAATGGGGACTTTCCTGGTGGCTCAGAGGTAAAGAATCTACCTGCCAGTTGTGTAGGTGTAGGTTCAATCCCTGAGTCAGGAAGATCTCCTGGAGGAGAAAGTGACAACTTTGTCTAGTATTCTTGCCTGGGAAATCCCATAGACAGAGGATCCTGGTGGGCTACAGTTGCAAAAGAGTTGGACATGACTTAGCAACTAAACAGCAATAACGATCACTTTATCTTTCACATTAGCTGAGTCTTAATAGTATAGTACAATATATTTTAAGGAAAACATTATAACAGAAGTAATACATAAATCAAGACAAGTATAATTACATACTAAAATATAATATGATTTTGAAAAAGAAGACATTATTTTCATTTTAATGGGAAATCCGGAAATCAGAATTGCTTTGAGTGGATATTTTCTGACATCAGTTTTAGACTATAACTTGATTGATTTTGCTTTAGTGATTCCAAATTGATTTTGCAATCATGCTACAGTTTATAGAAATTTGAGGCAATATATTCCTTGGAAGTAAATTGTTCTTAGATATTCTGAAAGTTTTAATCATTTTATAAGATGCATCTTAAACTGAAGCATCTCTAAGTGCGTATTGTTCCCCCAACAATATTGACAAAGACTTTCAGTGGTAAGTAAAGGAATTGCTCTTGACTCTTGTAAAATAAAAAGACTATAGTTTATTTGAATAACAAAAGCATGATTGTTAAGGAGGTTAAGAACTTAAATGTAGAAAAGAGTCAAATTTAAATTCTTTCTATGTTATTAACAAGTCATATCAATTTGAAATAATGATTATGCTAAGCCTTGGTTTCTTCCTTTGTAAAATAGAAATAACTGGGCCCTTTGCCTACCTTTAGGTCCAGGTTAATGATGCCCAGACAATTTAATAGATGTAAAAGTGTTGTGGACAATTAGAAGTATGTATGTTTATAAATTCTCATTATTATTTCTGAGTAGTTTTTGAAATACTTTTTCTTTAAGTCGTTATAGAATAAATTGGTACTAAAATAAATATTGATTTTATCTGAGCAGATTTTGCAACAGAGAGAATAGGAAGGTTAAAGGCCTCAATTTAAAAAGTAAAATCTTATAATAGAGAGTGTATACCTTCCCAGTAGGTAGGGTGAGAGGTATGGAGAAAGGAAGGGGAAAAGAGATAGAGATACATAGACACAATGATAGAGACAGAGAAATAGAAGGAGAGGAAGAAAGAGAGGAAGGGAGAGTACCTTTTAGTGCTTTGGTTCCATTTGTCAGCTTTCCATTAAAGCTCCTTAGATGAGTCATCTGTACTCAATGTCTTCTGTGTGCTCTGTACTTAAAGACTGTGTATGAGATTCTGATCACCTCCTTCCACCTTCACTTCTTCCCTAAGGCACCATTATCCACTAGAAAACACTCTTAATGATTGTGCTGTCTCTACCCTTGTCCCTAGTCTCTTTTCAAAACAACAACTAGAGTGCTCCACATAAAACACAACTCATACTATGTCATTTCTGTGTATAAAGCCCTCCAGGGTTTCCCAGTGTACTTGGAGTAAAACCCAAAGTGCTGCATCGACCCAAAGAGATTGATGCATTCTCTTCCCAGCCATCTCTGATCTCGACCCCAGCCATCCTGCATAGTACTAATTCAGCAGGGGTCACACTGTCGCTGCTGCCCGCAAGCATGCCAAGCCTGCTTCCAGTCTGGGATCTTTGCCTCTCTGTTCACTTATCTGCCCTCTCCTTCCTGGAGAATTACAACACTCTCTCCCTTTCTCTTTCAGATTAGATCTTTGTACAAGTGGTAATTCATCAGAGTGCCCTTCTGCAACTACCCTGAATAAAATATAATTTTATAAAAACTTCCTCTGCCACCTCTACTCTCCAAGCTTTTTACTCATCTTTATTTTTTAGCACTCTTCGCCTCCTGATATATTTTATATTTATTTTTTATTGTTTTTAATCTCCTCTAAAACATGAGCTTCCTGAGAGCAAGAACTTGATGTGTTTACTTTTTACTCTGCTCCCTATACCTAAAAAGTTCATAGTAGGTACTCAGTATATACTCCTTAAACAAGTAAGAGAATAGCTAAACTGTTCATCTGTTACCCCATTAATGTATCATCTACTAATACTCTGTCTTCCGTGAAGCTGAGGTCTGTGGAAGACCAAAAATTAATCCTAAAAATCAGTGTTTGCCTTCAGTGGCTTGTGAAATTAGTGTGGAGAAAGATAATAAAAAAATAAGTTGTCATCTAATAAGAGTCTTATGGCCAAATAAATTTGAGAAAACTGTCCATTTTTTCCTCCTTTTACAGATGGCCAAGAGATTGTCAGTGCTTTGGTTGTCATTTAAGTTGATAACTGTTATATAATTTAAAAAACCTTTTTTAATACTGTGAAGACATGGGAGTGAGACTGACCATGAACGCTTAGATGGAGAGTAGACTCTGTAAGCAAAGGAGAGAGGACAGATTAAAAAAAAAAAAAATGAGGTAGAGATTCAGAAGGCGAGGAAGTTATTGCCAAAGGAATGGGAAATACGTAGGAAACAAGGGTAGGATGAGATGGAAAGTTATTTCAGGGATCCTTTGCATCTGCACATGTGCTTAGTCACACAGTCATGTCTGACTCTTTGAAACCCTATGGACTGTAGTCTACCAGGATCCTCTGTCCATCAGGATTGTCCAGGCAAAAATGCTGGAGTGGGTTGCCATGCTCTACCTCCAGGGGATCTTCCCAACCCAGGGATTGAACCCAGGTCTCCCGCATTGCAGGGAGATTCTTTACCATCTGAGCCACCAGGGAAGCCTGCACATATGCATGTTTTAATGCAAATACACACAAGGAGGAACATCCAACGATGCCTACTTGTATGTGAGCCTCAATTCAATATTTATAGTTCTCCTGGAAATAGTGATCCTGTTAATGTTGCCCTGCCTCTGGTGACTTCCTCTGTCTGAGAGGGGAGGGAGTAATGAGTGATGCTTTCCATGAAGATTACCTAGAGGGCCATTTGCCACTTTTGCTTCTGGAGGCATCGCCGTTATTCGTGGTTCACAGTCCACATACTCTTTTTCTTGGAGCCGCTTTTCTTCCTCTACCTTCTCACCAGCTTGGTCCATGCAGTCTTTTCCCTGTTGTATTTGCTTTAATGTTCCAGCTCTTCAGACTGAACTAAAGAGCTTTATGAGCTGTGTTTTTGCAGCCCAGGCAGTGAATCCTTCAAGAGTAATATTACAAGGCAGGCTCCAGCAGCACTTAGAGAGGAACGTACCGCAAGAGTTACCCTTGTGGGAGAAATGGGTCCTGAGAACACTAGTCACACATAAAAGATATGCCCAGGGAGAGGTGATTCTGTCACAGATCAGATGGCTCCAAATATGTGCCCTTCCCAGAGCTGTGGCAGTTGCTTTCTTTAGAGAGCTTTCTGTATACATCAGGTGCTAGAAGCAAAGTACATGAGAATAATTAGATGCAAACATCTTGTATTTGCCTTTCCACGCACATATTAGTTTATGAAGTCCTTGAGGGCAAGTCCAGCTGTGTGTTTACTTTGCCAGCTTTTCACCACAAGAGGCACAGTTAGGGGCACCAGCTCCATAAGCTAAACCTCTTCTCTTACTGAAATCTAACCCTGAACTCATTTCCCTACTTTATTTCCATGTTTCCCTTTATTTGCCAAATGCATCATCCAAGTGAGCCACTTGCCATTCGTCTTTCACGTTGCTTAATTGCCTATCTCCTTGCCTTTGCTGGTGTGCTGTCTGTGCCCGGAGCCCTTCCCCCCATAGACTTGTCTATAATACCAGCCCCAGATCTTCTAGGAGCGCTTCCATGATTCCTACTCCTTCCTTAAGCAAGAAAGGGCCCCCCAACCCCCGACCCTCCACCTTGCATAGCTCTTTTTCTTATTCTGTCTACCTTGCTTTGTATTGATTTGTGTATTTCTCATCTTGCTAAGTAGCTTAAAGACACTTTACACCTGAGTTATCCTTCATTCCTGATCACAGCCTAGAACTGTACTTTGAATGTTGTAGGTACTTAAAATGTAGTTGATAAATTAATGAAGAAATGACGAACTAGTAAGAGTTCAGTAAACCCTTGTTTATTCTTTGACTACTAAAATAGAAACATTAAGAAAACCACGGTATTACAACAGAGATGACCGCAATTGTTTTGTCTCTTGCACTAGACCTGTTGGGGTTATTTGCCCTTATCTGGCAGTTATATGTCTCTTTAATATTATATGTCTGTTTTATCAATTTATCCTTTGTATCTAGCAATGTACACATAGTAGGTGTACAATAAATATTTGTTTAAGGAATGAATATGAGGACACATCAATTTTTTATTTATACATTTTATATAAATGCAGGGAAGCATATATTTCTCTTTTCTGAGGTACAGAGATGCTCCATGTTATCTGATACTGAAAGCTATTAAAACTGTTTTGCTTGGGTGGCATAGACAAACTTAATGTTCAAATCCAGTAAGTATTCCATCCTAAGTTCCTGTTGCTCTCAGTTTACTGTATAGTTTGGGATATCTATTTTTATTTTTAACGATCTTGATTTGTACAGATTTTATTGCAGGATTTTTCAACTGTTTGTAGAAAAGCAGGGTATATATTTAAAAAAAATATTTTTCAAAATGCTTCCCAATTGGTTCTGCATATATAATGAGACCATCACAGCACAGCATGTATAACATAAAGATAAATCCATCGTGGCCAGCTCCAGAGGTCCAAGTCAGTCTTTTTAGAGATAGAACAATTACTCCAAATTTCTAAGAAGCTATGTGTAAATGATTTAGCATATTTGAATAGAGAAGCAATGGAGTCCACTTAGAAATGAATAAAGTATTATTTTGGTGACAATATGGCTAGCATATTCTAGGATCATTTTCTGTGTCTTCATTTAAGTTGAAGTTCTTTATATATCTTCAAGTCTATGCCTGTGAATTTTTTTTTTTTTTTTGGTAAAACTTGCCACACACATTTTTCTCTCAGTAGAAGATGCCACAATGCCCATATTAATGTAAAAGTAAGTGAAGTCGTTCAGTCTTGTCCAACTCTTTGTGACCCCATGGACTGTAGCCCACCAGGCTTCCTCTGTCCATGGAAATATCCAGGCAAGAATACTGGATATTTGGAGTGGGTTGCCATTTCCTTCTCCATGTTAATGCATTACTATCAACATTGCCCTAACTGATAGAGACAGATTGACTCAGGATTGCTGATTGTTCTCTCATGATAAACTGGTTAATCTTTTAAGTCTTCTTAGGTAAGTTCCTATACTGTCAATTACTTTTTTAACTTATAAAGTCATATCAGGTATTTAATAAATTGTGTGTTGATAGTCTTATATATCAAAAAACAGATGTGAAATTGTCTTCTTTCCTTGGGGTAGTTTAAGTCTTAGTGGACTTTGTTTTTTAATTGCTATTTTAAACTCATAGGAAACACAACTTATTTCAATTTCCCTTTAAGTGTGGTCTTGTAAGAATGTAAATGACATTTTTATCTGAGAACATAATCTTTTTCTTTCCTATTCAGAGAGATTGAATTAAAGAAAAATATTTCTTGCCAGCTATCTTTCTGCTATATAGTTTATGGCCAGCCATTCTCAAATGGTTCAGCGAGTATATTTGAAATGAACCTTTTGGTCATTTTCTGTTTTTCAGGGACTTTGGACATGATTTGGTTCTGTCATTTGAAAATAGAATTACTCTTTGAGGTTCAGCTTTCTTTCCCCACTTTCATTTTTAAAACTTTCTCAAATACAGAATGCATGAGCCTTGGTAGATTTTAAAAGCAGACAATCTTTTTCCCTCCAAATAGTTCCTTTTAAAAAAAGCATGATGGATATTAAGTACCTTATCACTAGTAAAGAAAAAGAGAGACACTGGGAGATCAGGCAGGAATATAATATTTTTTTTTGTCTTCTTTTGTAGTGATTTCTTATATACATTTACATACTGGTGATTTAATGCCTGCCTGGAGAGTTTCAAAGACAAGAAGCTAGTAACCGAAGCTACCCCTGTGTGTTATGGCACAAGCCCAAGGTGTTATTTCAGGAGTAGATTGCACTTGTAGAAAACGGTAGGGCAAGGATATGTGTAGATTTCTTGTGGGTCAGATATGACCCCAAGCCAAGCTGCCGTGCTATCTTAAAAGAAATGGAGCCTAAGTAGAAAACTCTGACCCACCTACATGGTGGCCCACAGGAAACCGAGGGGCAAAGTATGCTGAGCCATCAGAGAAGGCAAGCGAGAGGCAGGCAGGTCCCAGTGATGAGACGTCTTCAAAGGACTCCCAGAATTGCCCCACAAGAGAATGAGCCTGCAACTATGCATCTGCCACAGCCAGGGTCACCAGTGCCACATTTCAATTTGAGTATCAAGGAAGACTTTCATCTCTTCTGAAACTGGAGAGGCTGAAATACAACTAGAGAGTAGAGGATGAGTTGGAATGAGAGAGAGGAGGTCCCTAAGTTCCTTCCCAGTTCCTTCCTTGACTCTGCCAGGAGGGTCCCCTGCTCTGGACCTCACCCTGGAGACCTTGCTCTGGTCTTCCTCTGGCATCAGCCCTCTCTGTGGGGCAACGAGTCAGTGGGCACAAGGAGCATGCTCACCTGGAGACAGATTCCCCTCTCCTGGACCATGCTCACACTCGGGATTCCAGAATACTCTGTCAAAAGGCGCCCAGCATGCTTTCAAGGCCAGTGCAGGCCTCTTCTCCCTTATCTGCCCTGCCACGAATGGACTGTGTCTCTAGTGTGAGTACCCCTCAGCTCAGTGACAGGCCATTGGGTATCTGTTTACTGGAATAGAGGCAGAACTTGGGTGTTCACACTGGGGTAGCCATGGAGAAGAGTGGATTGGAAGTCCTTTTCCCATGGTCCTCCCTTTGTTTTATGGTCTGAAGCATCTGAGAGTCTCAAGTCACACCTAGTCTTCCACAGTGTTGCAAATGTAGGAGAATATATATGTGTGTATATATACTTATTTAATATATATGATTTATTAAATTTATATACGATTTATTAAACTTATTTTAATTTTGAAAATAGTTAGATGTCTAAGAGATTTTGAAAATATTAAGGGAGGGCTTGCTCCTTCCCTACTGCAATTTTACCAGCCTAAGGTAAGGCTAAACTGGGGAAGAAATTTCCAAATCAAATATAATTATGAGTAGACTTATTTTAATATGTAAAATATAAGTGAGCTATTTGTTTATTAATTCAGAGTAAGCTAAGGATAGGACTTCTCTGGTGGCTCAGATGGTAAAGAATCTACCTGCAATGTAGGAAACCTAAGGTCAATCCCTGGGCTGGGAAGATCCCCTGGAGAAGGAAATAGCAACCCATTTCAGTATTCTTGCCTGGAGAATTCCATGGACACAGAAGCCTGGCGGGCTATGGTCCAGGGGTCACAGAGTCAGACTCAATTGGCTTTCACTTTCAAACTAAGGATAGTTTTATTATTCAATAAGTAACCAGAAAAACTATGGAAGCTGCTTCAAGATTTGATTCAGTGATAGGCAGAAATAAATATTTAGTGTTAGATAAAGGATGTTAAGGCAGAGGAACCAGAGATCAAATTGCCAACATCTGCTGGATCATGGAAAAAGCAAGAGTTCCAGAAAAACATCTATTTCTGCTTTATTGACTATGCCAAAGCCTTTGACTGTGTGGATCATAATAAACTGTGGAAAATTCTGAAGGAGATGGGAATACCAGACCACCTGACCTGCCTCTTGAGAAATATGTATGCAGGTCAGGAAGCAACAGTTAGAACTGGACATGGAACAACAGACTGGTTCCAAAGAGGAAAAGGAATCTGTCAAGGCTGTATACTATCACCCTGCTTATTTAACTTATATACAGAGTACATCATGAGAAACGTTGGACTGGAAGAAACACAAGCTGGAATCAAGATTGCTGGGAGAAATATCAATAACCTCAGATATGCAGATGACACTACCCTTATGGCAGAAAGTAAAGAGGAACTAAAGAGCCTCTTGATGAAAGTGAAAGTGGAGAATAAAAAAGTTGGCTTAAAGCTCAACATTCAGAAAACAAAGATCATGGCATCTAGTCCCATCACTTCATGGGAAATAGATGGGGAAACAGTGGAAACAGTGTCAGACTTTATTTTTGGGGCTCCAAAATCACTGCAGATGGTGACTGCAGCCATGAAATTAAAACGCTCACTCCTTGGAAGGAAAGTTATGACCAACCTAGATAGCATATTCAAAAGCAGAGACATTACTTTGCCAACAAAGGTCCATATAGTCAGGCTATGGTTTTTCCTGTGGTCATGTATGGATGTGAGAGTTGGACTGTGAAGAAAGCTGAGCGCCGAAGTATTGATGCTTTTGAACTGTGGCGTTGGAGAAGACTCTTGAGAGTCCTTTGGACTGCAAGGAGATCCAACCAGTCCATTCTGAAGGAGATCAGCTCTGGGATTTCTTTGGAGAGAATGATGCTGAAGCTGAAACTCCAGTACTTTGGCCACCTCATGCGAAGAGTTGACTCATTGGAAAAGACTCTGATGCTGGGAGGGATTGGGGGCAGGAGGAGAAGGGGATGACAGAGGATGAGATATCTGGATGGCATCGCTGACTCGATGGACATGAGTCTGAGTGAACTCGGGAGTTGGTGATGGACAGGGAGGCCTGGCATGCTTTGATTCATGGGGTCGCAAAGAGTCCGACACGACTGAGCGACTGAACTGAACTGAACTGAAAGGATGTTTTAAACTTTCAAAGGCTGTTTTTATTTTTTTCTTACTTACTAGGAATCTCTTTGGTTAATGAAGAATGCAGTTTTCATTTTTTTTTTCTTTTAATTTGTGTAGATCATTCTCTTACAGTCACTCTGTGATCGTAGCATCTGTCCAAAGTACGGAGGCTTGAGTACATTAGTTATACCAAACCCAGTTTTTCACAAGGCAGTTGTCCTGAAATTAGCCAAAGGGAAACAAACAAACAAAAGCTTTATTTTTTTTTCCTAAAGTTGGGAATACTTCATTACATTAGAAAGAATCGAAATAGCAAAAATCAAATTCTGTTAACCATTAGTTATTCTCTAGAAGTCACAGGTAGCTGAGCAAGGCTTTGTGACTAAAAACAAATGGACCTATGGTAAGTCCCCAGATCCATCTTCCTCTACCTTTACCCGTAGTGTAGTTTTTTCCACACTGAGGTGCATATACCCTAGAAAAGTGCAAGAGACAATCCTTTGAGAAGAGCAAAGAAAGTTAGATAGCTTATGTTTACTTTTATATGTTAATCATACTGCTGTTTACCACATGGATTGACAGAGGTACCTCACTGGGTTTTTCTGTCAGAGGGACACCACTGCAGAGATTTTGAGGGACGGTAGGAGTTGTACAAAGCAGCACACCATTAGCACAGCATGGTTGCCTGTGTTATGTAGTTTCAGGTAAATTAACCCTCACCAAATCCACAATTGACCTAAAAAGAAATCTACAGAGATGGAGAAGGCAATGGCACCCCACTCCAGTACTCTTGCCTGGAAAATCCCATGGACAGAGGAACCTGGTAGGCTGCAGTCCATGGGGTCGACAACTGAGCAACTTCACTTTCACTTTTCACTTTCATGCATTGGAGAAGGAAATGGCAACCCACTCCAGTGTTCTTGCCTGGAGAATCCCAGGGCCAGGGGAGCCTGATGGGCTGCCATCTATGGGGTCACACTGAGTTGGACACGATTGAAGCAACTTAGCAGCAACAGCAGCAGCAGTTATAGCCAACAGGACATTGGCCCCCAAGTCAAAATTATCACCAGGATATATATTTTATGTCTACTATTCTTGTTGATGAATTCAGTCCAAGTAAATACCATGTTTTGAGATATTAATGATGATATGAAGCCATCACAATTAGGATGATGCTTTAAAAATTGTGTTGCAAACTTTCTCATTCTTTTTAACATTTGTATTTCCTGCCTACATTATATGCAAAAATATATTCATTTTTAATACTTGTATATAATTTACAACCACTTAACCATACATTTATTGAAAGTAGATACCACAGTTAAAATTATACTGGTAGAGATATATGATTAAGAGTTTTGAGATTATGATTAGAAAGGATTGAAGAATATTTAATTTTTTGGAAAAAATAAGACAGGTGAACTCATGTATGTTTCACCTTGTAAAACAAATGATTGTCTTATATTTATGTTAACCTATTTCCTCTGCTTCTAGCTAACCTCAAAGAAGCCATTTTCTACTTATCAATTTGTAGTCTCTTTAGGATTATGGAAACAATATAAAACTTCATTCAGAGGGATTTATGCAGCCCTAGGAGAAATGCAGTACTTGTAACGATGTCTCCACCCTAGTTTTCATACAGTGATTTAAGATGAGCTAACTCATAAATGCCCTGTTATTTATAATGGATAGATAGTTGCCTTTTAACTTGTTTTGTGAATGGAAGTTTCTACCCATTAATTTGTATTACAGGGTAGTAAAAAGTGAATCTCTAGAGATGCTTGTGGCTAAAATATTTCCATGTGATTGTACATATATAGGCAATGGGGATATCATTAAAATATAATAAAAATGCACATTGTTTCTTTTTATTGTTCTGTTTGTTCCTTTGTTATAGGCACCACAGGGGATAATTTTATGGGTTTCATAATAAATTAGTTTGGGGGATATAAAATGACTAGATATTTGGGGTAGTGGAGTATTATTATTAGATCAATATTCAGTATACTGAGATGACACTGAAACAAAGCATGGAGTGGCACAGTTGTATTCCTTGACCTGAATGTTTCAAAAATAAAAATAAACACCTTTTTATAGAAAATGGAGAATTTATCATAAATACTTTGTTTTTCTGCACATCTTAACAAGAAAGGTTTTAGGGCATAAAAAAACAAAGGTTTCTCTATTTATGTCTTCTTCTATTTTTAACTATCCAATTTTACCATGTAATTAAGGGATAAATAGCAAATAGATACAAAGCTTAGTTCATGATAAGGTAGGACTATGTACAGTTTAACTGTGGAATATATCTTATGTATGCTGGAGGCACTTTAAATTTGTGTTTTAGTAATCAGTGTATTTGTGTTGTTGTTCTGAATGCCCTTTCATCTCCAAGGTATTTTATTTTGTAGGATAATTCAAAGCATGTCTCTGCGAAAAAGCTGACATATTTGGACATGTATGACTGCAGCTGAACTTTTGTGTGTTTTCCTAGTGGGAATTGGATAATTATTTTCCCAGTATTCACTTTAATTTCTTCAATGCTGATACTATTCTTTAAAATATTAGAGCAGTGTTCACTTTGAGAGTTAAGAAGTAAATTGGTAAAACCCTTAAAGTTGCCTCTTTTTGTGAATTGCTAGATAAAAACAGAGAAATGAGAATGCCGAAAGTTACTTGACTGTGTCCAGTATAATTGATAGATTTATAAACCAGTCAGACTTCAGTTACTTTTAATTGTACTTATTAGGATATATGGTTTTGCAATTGTATCCTTTTTTTCTCTTTCCTCATATGTAATGAAGTTCATTGTGCCTAACAGTTTTGTCTGTGTACTATTAAAATAGTCTGTGTACTCTTTTAATAGTTTAATTATATGCAGCATGTTGCTTCATTATAGTGACACTTCTTTGTTCAGTAATATATTCTAGCTACTGTGGTCTAGAAAGTTTCAGAAACATATACCAGTTTGATTTGTCACCAAAATATTCAGTATTGTAAAACTGAAGTATTGTTTTATTTTAATTACCTCTTCTGAATATTTATGCATTTAGTAACTTATGCATTTAGCTTCTGAAGCGACTTAGCAGCAGCAGCAGCATGCTACTTCTTATAATTTAGAACACATCTTAATAAGAAGTAATTATAAGGAAAAAGCAAATTTGCCAAAAAGAATGTAGAAGAATTAAAAATACCTCATCATCATCTTTAAGATCATTCTCTCCACAGGTTTCCTTACAGATATCACAGTTTGTCAGGAACACTGAGTTATATTATGTAGGCAGAATGGGAAAGTGTCCAAGAAATTGATTTTAGGAAAGCATAGAACCAGGCTTTGTATTTTTAATATTATGTTGATTGTGCAGAATGTGAATATTCAAGAAAATAGAGCTTAAGCAAATAATTCCAGAAACTGTGAGGATAGGGAGTGAACACAGAGAGCAGTATTTACTTTGACAGTTAAGAAGTAAATTGGTAAAACCCTTAATATCGTCTCTTTTTGTGAATTACTAGATAAAATTAGAAAATTTAAAAACCTCAAGTGTCTTTTCTACCAGAGTCACCAACACCTTTCTCCATATTGCTTCTTCATGATAGTCTGAATCTTATTTACTGGGCACCTTATTTCACATCTGGATTGTATGTAAAGCTGTTTTAGAATCAATGATGTGAGTAAATTCACCACTCCACTTTAAAGGGAGAACCAAAGTGTTATATTGATATTTTTGTCAAATACTCTAGAGTTTTATTAGAATCAAATGGTAACAGAGATATTTTTAGAGCTTTATTAAGAATTCTCTATTTTTTCCTTGTGTAAGTGAAACCTATAGAAACAATTATGAATCATGGTAAATTTCTGGCATAAAATTTTTGTTAAGGATGGCACTGGAGAAGGGGGAAGTCCAGCTATGTTTTCCTTTTCTTTCTGTCTCTGACATGTGCTGATAGTACTCTGGTGTCTCAAATGAATCTATGTTAGAGGAAGATTTTATCTAGTGGATGCCAGATTTGATAAAAATATATATATATATATATATATATATATATATATATATATAACTTCTCCTGAAGCTTCCATAAACAGTCTCTGGGACGGAACTTACTGTCTGCAGCACACCAGGCCTCCCTGTCCCTCAGTATCTCCTGGAGTTTGCCCAGGTTCTTGTCCATTGATTTGGTGATGCTATCCAACCATCTCATCCTCTGCCCCCCTCTTCTCCTCTGCCTTCAGTCTTTCCCAGCATCAGCATCTTTTCCAGTGAATTGAGTCTTCGGATATTAGAGCTTCAGCTTCAGCATCAGTCCTTCCAATTAATATTCAGGGTTGATTTCATTTAAGAATGACTGGTTTGATCTCCTTGCAGCCTTCTCTAGCACCACAATTTGAAAGCCATCATTTTTTCAATGCTCAGCCTTCTTTATGGTTCAACTCTCACATCTGTACATGACTACTGGAAAAACTATAGCTTTAGCTATACAGATTTTTTGTCATCAAAGTTATTATCTCTGCTTTTTAATATGCTGTCTAGGTTTTTCATAGCTTTCCTTCTAAGGAGCAAGCATGTTGAATTTCATGGCTGCAGCCACCATGTGCAGTGAATTTGGAGCCCAAAATAGAAAATCTGTCAATGCTTCCACTTTTCCCCTTCTATTTGCCATGAAGAAATGGAACCAGATGCCATGAAGTGATGGAACCAGATGCCATAATCTTTGTTTTTTGAATATTGAATTTTAAGCTAGCTTTTTCTCTCTCCTCTTTCATCCTCATCAAGAGGCTCTTTATTTCCTCTTTGCTTTCTGCCATTAGAGTGGTATCTGCATATCTGAGGTTGTTTATATTTCTCCTGGCAATCTTGATTCCAGCTTGTGCTTCCAGCCTGGCATTTCACATGATTTGCTTTGCATATAAGTTAAATAAGCAGGGTGACAATATTACAATCCCTTTATTCTCAAGTCCTCAAATCTCATGGAAGTGACAGTGAAGACTTTTTGAGGGATCGGATTTTAATGGTATAAAAATAGTGAGGTGGAACTCTAAGCATCCAGTAATTTTAAATATTTTTAGATGATGGAATGAGACAGAATAGCATTAATAGAGAAGAGAACCAAGAATCTAAATCCTTGATCTCAAAAAGTCTGAAATAGTGTCAATGGCTATTTTTCTTTTAGTGGAAGAGTACAAACTAGGAGCCAAGGGGAGTCATCTGGTACAGAGCAATGAGTGGACAAAAACAAGGCTCATTCATTAAAAGCACTCTTTACAACAGCGACCCCAGTGAACTTTTCCCTTCCCGCCCCCTGTATACAAGGCATGATTTCTAAGTCTGACAGTGGGAGACTGCTGTCAAAAACCTTTAATCAGAGTTTCCTTGCGGAAAGCTTGGAAGTAGCTGTTACTGATTAAACCTTTTTCATTTTGTAAATGGAGGGGACCTTGGGACCTACTCCCTTACATTCCGTGTGGTAAGAGTCTCCAATCAGTCCCTCCATGAAGGAGAGAAGACTGGGTGGAAATAAACTGATAGAGACTGAAGAAACCATACAAGTTAAATATATTCATCAGTATAGTTTTCATTCTGAACAGTAGCCAATCACTGAAGTCAGCTATGCAAAACAGAAGATCCAAAATGAACACACAGAGTAACTGGTACTAGATGAAGCAAGCATGATTCATGGATCAGAGAGAACATTTTAATACATCTTAATTAGAAACATAAAGAAAAAATGATCGATGTTGGGAGCCGGTTTGAATTAGCGCTCCGCCCATGACAAAGGTCGTGAGGAAGGAGGCTCAATAACGCAAGGGCAATATTGAGCCTCAGGAGCCCCTTGGAGGTTCTCGAGCATCTACCCCAAAAAAGCTGGAGTCTGCCTACTTTCTGCTTTGTGTTCTCACCTCTGACTTTACAGGGGGCTGTCCCCCACTACCTTTCTCTGAAAAAAGAGCTAACTTACAGCTCCAGTTAATAATTCCTCGGTGTGACAGTGTTTCAGCCTACAGACTCCTTTTGGAGATGCTCTAGCCTGCCTGAATAGGTTTGTCCGGCCACATGTGATTGTTTAGAGCCTCCCAACTGTGAGAGGCATGAGATGTTCTAAACTGTCTAAACACAGATTCCTTTGAGCAGTTAAAAGATTGATTAGAAATTGTATTGGTGAAGGGTTTTTCACTTGTTGGGCCAATGTTTGCTGCTAAGTCTCCATATCCCTTACCTATTGTGTCCTTGGCAGTGTATTGATTGATATAATTGGTTTATAGAAATGTAAGTAGTAGCTTTAATGTTTGTAACCTTGGACCCTTGAGTTAATTCTTTTTCTTGTTACAACTCACCACACCTTTGCCCTATAGAAATGCAACTCCTCTGCTTTTGGATGTGGGGTCTCTCCTCACCGCCGCCCTTCCGGACCTTGGTCGTGGGGTAGCTCTTCTCGGCCACGCTTAGTGCGCTGGCCCTCACCGCCGTCCTTCCTCGGTCATGGGGTAGCTCCTCTCGGCAGCGCTCTTAGTGCGTGACGCAGCCGGCGGGGCGCTCTTAGTGTGCGACGCAGCCGGCGGGGCGCTCTTAAATTGTGCACCGGTCGCGGGAAGGCGAGGTCAAATGGGCCTTAGAAATGTGAAGTCAAATGGGCCTTAGAAAGCATCACTACGAACAAAGCTAGTGGAGGTGATGGAATTCCAGTGGAGCTATTCCAAGTCCTGAAAGATGATGCTGTGAAAGTGCTGCACTCAATATGCCAGCAAATTTGGAAAACTCAGCAGTGGCCACAAGATTGGAAAAGGTCAGTTTTCATCCCAATCCCAAAGAAAGGCAATGCCAAAGAATGCTCAAACTACCGAACAATTGCACTCATCTCACACGCTAGTAAAGTAATGGTCAAAATTCTCCAAGCCAGGCTTCAGCAATATGTGAACCGTGAACTTCCTGATGTTCAAGCTGGTTTTAGAAAAGGCAGAGGAACCAGAGATCAAATTGCCAACATCCACTGGATCATGGAAAAAGCAAGAGAGTTCCAGAAAAACATCTATTTCTGCTTTATTGACTATGCCAAAGCCTTTGACTGTGTAGATCACAGTAAACTATGGAAAATTCTGAAAGAGATGGAAATACCAGACCACCTGATCTGCCTCTTAAGAAATCTGTATGCAGGTCAGGAAGCAACAGTTAGAACTGGTCATGGAACAACAGACTGGTTCCAAATAGGAAAAGGAGTACGTCAAGGCTGTATATTGTCACCATGTTTATTTAACTTATATGCAGAGTACATCATGAGAAATGCTGGACTGGAAGAAACACAAGTTGGAATCAAGATTGCTGGGAGAAATATCAATAACCTCAGATATGCAGATGACATGACTCTTATGGCAGAAAGTGAACAGGGGCTAAAAAGCCTCTTGATGAAAGTGAAAGTGGAGAGTGAAAAGGTTGGCTTAAAGCTTAACATTCAGAAAACGAAGATCATGGCATCTGGTCCCATCACTACATGGGAAATAGATGGGGAAACAGTGGAAACAGTGTCAGACTTTGTTTTTCTGGGCTCCAAAATCACTGCAGATGGTGACTGCAGCCATGAAATTAAAAGACGCTTACTCCTTGGAAGGAAAGTTATGACCAACCTAGATAGCATATTCAAAAGCAGAGACATTACTTTACCAACAAAGGTTCGCCTAGTCAAGGCTATGGTCTTTCCTGTGGTCATGTATGGATGTGAGAGCTGGACTGTGAAGAAGGCTGAGCGCCGAAGAATTGATGCTTTTGAAGTGTGGTGTTGGAGAAGACTCTTGAGAGTCCCTTGGACTGCAAGGAGATCCAACCGGTCCATTCTGAAGGAGATCAGCCCTGGGATTTCTTTGGAAGGAATGATGCTAAAGCTGAAACTCCAGTATTTTGGCCACCTCATGCGAAGAGTTGACTCATTGGAGAAGACTCTGATGCTGGGAGGGATTGAGGGCAGGAGGAGAAGGGGACGACAGAGGATGAGATGGCTGGATGGCATCACTGACTCGATGGGTATGAGTCTGGGTGACCTCCGGGAGCTGGTGATGGACAGGGAGGCCTGGCGTGCTGCAGTTCATGGGGTCGCAAAGAGTCGGACACGACTGAGCGACTGATCTGATCTGATCTGATGCTTTTGGAGGGTGGCACCTGACTTTAAAATTATCACCTTTAGAAAAAATAAGTTCCTTAAAATGTTAATAGGCCTCTGGGCCAGAAGATGATGTAACTCACCTAAAATTTTGTGTGTGATAGGTTTGAAAGCCTGGCTCAGGGACTACTGTCCCTGCATGACTCCACCCCTTCCCCCATTATCCTCTATGCATAACTTAAGGGATAAAAACTACTTTGAAAAGTAAAGAGTGGGGCTTTGTTCACGGAAGCTTGGTCTCCCCATGTCGTTCTTTCTCTTACCTTTTGGCTGAATTATTCAACCTCCTCTCTCCACAAAATGTTCTCACTGAATTTCCTTCTCACTGAGCTATCATTTCATCACTCTTTATATCTTTAATTAATATTTTAATAAGCTGTTGTTTCCTGATCGCCTATGCCGTCTCCCCTTCGAAATCTCTGGATCCACCGGGGCTGGACCCCGGCAAAACAAATAACAAAAATGAAAAAGTTAATGGATATGAAAATAAGACTAAAAGAAATTAGTACAGAAGAAAAGTAAAGTTGGAGAAATCTTCCAAGGCTTAGATGAAAATATAAAGAAATACAAAAACGAGATATATGTTCAGCAAACATGGAGAGTCAATTTAAGAAATTGAACATAGGAACAATTTTGTAGAAGGGGAAATAGAGGAATTGTAGGCAAAACGTATAATACTTCATGTTGAAATAAATTTATCAGTACCAAAGCAATGAACACAAAGCAAGTTATATCCAGATAAATCATAGTGAAAACTGGATATAGAGAAAATCCCAAAATCCCTAAGAGAGGTAACATGTTAACCTTAAAGAAGCAAAAATTTCATTGCCTTCAAACGTCCCAGACAGCAACAGTTTTATTAGAATTCACTGAAGGAATGAACGTACCTTCACATTTCCAGGAATTCATGAATTTGAATTTAGACTTCTCTTACCAGCTATATTTTATTTAGGTGTGGGGAAAATAAGAAAAAGGCTCAAAATAATGTTTTTCTTACTTCTTTCGTGAACATTGCCTGAAGATATGCTCAGTAGCTCAGTCGTGTCTGACTCTTTGTGACCCCATGGACTGTAGCCTCCAGTCTCCTCTGTCCATGGAATTTTCCAAGCAAGAATGCTAGAGCAGGTTGCCATGTCCTCTTCCAGGGGATCTTCCTGACCCAAGGATTGAACCCACATCTCCTACATTGCAGGCTGATTCTTGACCACTAAGCCATCGTGGAAGTGTTTACCTGAAGATGTTGGCAATGAAAAGTGAATATGGAAAAGAAACTTAGTGTCCAAGGAAGTACAGAAGGAAGGAAAGAGGGGCAAGAAAAGGAAACCCCAGGAAGGAGCTCTCAGCATCCCCAGAAAGCAAGCAGCCCAACTCAGAACAAGAAATCAGAGGATCCCACCAGAATCTCTTCAAGAAACATGGGAATAAATTTCAGTCAAAATAGAGAAAGACTGTGGTCATATGCGAAATACCTTTATATGTCTCACAACAAGAAAAACAAATGTTATAGAAAAAATATGAAAGAAAAATAAACAATCTGTTATTATCAAGCATCTAAATGTGACATGATTTTAAACAATTGATAGAATGTATCAAAGGAAGTCCATTTGACTGTGATGCTAGAATGTCCTCCATAATGTGTTATATTTTTGATAAATAACAGTAACATTCTTCTACTTGGTTCTATAGTAAATTATATTTATATTGTTGTGCAATTGTGTAAATGCTCTTCATTTCCCATTTCTTACAATTAATTATACACAAGACTTTGAAGAATTCATATGCAGCAGATGATATTGCCACTGTTTTTCATTCCTCCGTACATTCTCACCCTTTGTCATGTGTAACTTTGCATCTTCCTGTGAAGGAGGAATATATTTCCCTCATTCCTTGACTGAGTTTGGAGATGTGACTTGGTTTGACCAGTTTAATGAAGGGAAACGCCAGCGAGCCACTTCTGAGCCTCGGCCTTAAGAAGTCTTGCATATTTCACTTTTATTTTTGAACTTCTGATGTCACATGGATGAGGTCAAAAGATAGCTGCTATACCTTTAGCTTGGATCTCAGAATGGTCACAAAGGGCACAGACTTGAGCACAAATGTCAGTGAGGAGCTGAGCACGGCAGTATCTTTAGGTCAAAGCCAAGCTCCTCTGCGAAGCCCACCTGAGATCTCCTGACACCACAAGCACTCACTAACACTTGGATGTTGAGGAAATAAATATACATATTGTGTGCTATGGAGGTTTGTGATTGTTACCCAGACTTAACTGTAGCTTTCATTCACTGACACACTTACCATGATAGAACAGAATGTGTTGGAAAACAGAAATAAAATTTTGGTAGTAGAATAAATAGTGAGACTCTAAAGGAAGGAAAGGGATTTTAAGAATGATGTCTAAAGTTTATGAACAAATAGCAGGTTTAAATATGCTGGTTCAGACTGTAACGGTAAGCAGTAGAAGAAGGAAAGCAATTAAGAAAATTCAGAAGGCGTGGAGGATAATAGGAGGTAGTTTTGGAAGATAATTTACTCATTTGTAAAATGAGTTATTATTGATAATGAATCAGGTAGAATAAAATCCAGAAACTAAAATCATACATCATAAAATTATATGTGTATAATAAAAATAACTGTGTAATAAGATAAAAAAGTGTGTAATAAGATTTAAAAAATGTGTAATAAGATAAAAATGTGTATAAGAAGATAAAAATAAGTATGTAAGAAGATAAAAAATAAGTGTGTGATAAGATAAAAATAAGTGTGTAATATGTGTAAGTATAATAACCTCTGTTTCTTTAAAATATGAATTTAGTATACTTTAGTGGTAATACTTATAAAGAGGTCTACAGATGGTCTACAGATTTCAAAAATACATTTGTATATTCAGTATAAGAGATTCATCAATTGATTTTGGTTGTTATTTACCTCTGATAAATTAATCAAAGCACTTTACGTATTGTAGTATCTTGTGGATGGATTCTACTTTGGGAAAATATTAACTTCATTTCTCAAGTACATTTAATTCAAACTACATCAGTTCAGTTCAGTCGCTTAGTCATGTCTGACTATTTGTGACCCCATGCACTGCAGCAAACCAGGCTGTTCTATCAATCACCAACTCCTGGAGCTTGCTCAAACTCATGTCCATGAGTTAGTGATGCCATCCAACCATCTCATCCTCTGTTGTCCCTTCTCCTGCCTTCATGATCTTTTCCAATGAGTCAGTTCTTCTCATCAAGTGGCCAAAGATTTGGAGATTTCAGCATCAGTCCTTCCAATGAATATTCAGGACTGATTTCTTTTAGGATTGACTGGTTTAATCTTTTTTCTATCCAAGGGACCCTCAAGAGTCTTCCCCAACACCAGAGTTCAAAAGCATTAATTCTTCGGCATCCAGCTTTCTTTATGGTCCAACTCTCTCAATCATACATAACTGCTGGAAAAAACATAGCTTTGATTAGACGGACCTCTGTCAACAAAGTCATGTCTCTGCTTTTTAATATGCTATCTAGGTTTGTCATAGTGTTACTTCCAAGGAGCAAGCATCTTTTAATTTCATGACTGCAGTCACCATTGGCAGCAATTTTGGAACCCAAGAAAATAAAGTCTCTCACTGTTTCCATTGTTTCCCCATCTATTTGCCATGAAATGATGGAACCAGATGTCATGATCTTTGTTTTTTGAATGTTGAATTTTAAACCAGCTTTGTCACTCTCCTCTTTCACTTTCATCAAGAGGCTCTTTAGTTTTTCACTTTTTGCCATAAGGGTGGTGTCATCTGCATATCTGAGGTTACTGATATTTCTCCTGTCAATCTTGATTCCAGCTTGTGCTCATCTAGCCCAGCGTTTCTCATGATGTACTCTGCATATAAGTTAAATAAACAGAGTGACCATATACAGCCTGGCATACTTCTTTCCTAATTTGGAACCTGCCTATTGTTCCATGTCCGGTTCTGACTGTTGCTTCTTGACCTGCATACAGATTTCTCAGGAGGCAGGTAAGGGGTTTGGTATTCCCATCTCTTGAAGAATTTTCCAGTTTGTTGTGATCGACACAATCAAGGTTTTAGTGTAGTCAATAAAGTAGAAGTAGATGTTTTTCTGAAACTCTCTTGCTTTTTCTATGATCCACCAGATGTTGGCCATTTGATCTCTGTTTCCTCTGTCTTTTCTTTATCAGCTTGAACATCTCGAAGTTCACAGTTCACGGACTGTGGAAGCCTGGCTTGGAGAATTTTGAGCATTACTTTGCTAGCATGTGAGATGAGTGCATTTGTGTGGTAGTTTAAATATTCTTTGGCATTTGCCTTTCTTACATAGGACCTTTTCCAGTCCTATGGCCACTGCTGAGTTTTCCAGATTTGCTGGCATGTTGGGTGCAGCACTTTCACAGCAGCATCATATTTTAGGATTTAAAATAGTTCAACTGGAATTCCATCATCTCCACTAGCTTTGTTCATAGTGATACTTCCTAAGGCCCACTTGACTTCGCATTCCAGTATGTCTGGCTCTAGGTGAGTGATCACACTATAGTGGTTATCTGGACCATGAAGGTCTTTTTTGGATAGTTTTTCTGCATCTTCCTGCCACCTCTTCTTAATATCTTCTGTGTCTGTTAGGTCCATACCATTTTTGTACTTTATTGTGCCCATCTTTGCATGAACTGTTCCCTTTGAATCTCTTGTTTTCTTGGAGAGATCTCTAGTCTTTTGCATTCTACTCTTTCCTATTTCTTTGCATTGATCACTTAGGAAGGCTTTCTTATCTCTCCTTGCTAATCTTTGGAACTCTGCGTTCAGATGGATATAGCTTTCCTTATCTCCTTTGCCTTTAGCTTCTCATCTTCACTTCTCTTCCTTTATTCTCTGAAACACTGATGGAGATTTAACAAGGGTGGGGAAGTACATTTTGCTGTGTAAATTGAAGTCATTATACTCAGGGCCAAATTAGACAACTAAATTAAGGAGATGGGGTTACACTTATGCTTACTATTAACTGATAGTTAACTGATTGTCCAATTCACAAGTCATTGGATTTTATTAAAAGGAACTAAGCTCTATTTGCATTAATCTGATAATAGCATAATGCAACAATGCAGTTTCTAATCAGACCAGGTCCTCTTTGACATAGGATCATTTGTTAAAGCACTTGTTATGGAAATAGCCAATTATTTTAATCAGGTTCATTGCAGACGATGAAAATTGTTGCCCTGAGGCTTACTTTTACAATGGGAAATTACATAGTAAGTAATTAATAGCACTGAGATTTCCATCTTACTGTATATTAAAATGAATTAATAATAAAAGTCGCCTTTTAAATATGCATATGTACCTGTGTGTTTAAGGTCTATATCTCATATAGGAGCAAAGAAAACTAGAGAAATGCATTTCATTCTTTATATATGAAAATTCCAACCTCTTAAATAGATCCTAAGAGTCCAGGATACATCAGATCAGATCAGATCAGTCGCTCAGTCGTGTCCGACCTGCGACCCCATGAACCCAGCACGCCAGGCCTCCCTGTCCACACCAGCCCCGGAGGTCACCAGACCGCATCCATCGAGCAGTGATGCCATCCAGCCATCCATCCTCTGCGTCCCCTCCCCCGCCCCAATCCCCCCAGCACAAGCCCCCGAGCACCCAGGGCCAAAACGCAGCAGCCACCCAAATCCAGCGATCCCCAGAATGGACCGCCACCAAGCCCCAACACCACAGTTCAAAAGACCACGAACCGGAGTAATGCCGCGAAGCCAGCCGAGAAAAGTCTGACTTCCACTTCCCCACTCAAGTGAGGACAAATGCCATGATCCGTGTGGAGCCCCGGAGTTGCTCTGCATTCAGGGATCCCAGCACGATCAACTGCTCAGTCAGCACCAGATGCTCGAAGAAAATGTGACATGCAGCCCCCCTTTGGAACAGTCGACCAGTCTGTGCCCGACCTGAACAGATCAGAGGAGATCAGGTGGTCTGTATCCCACCTCAGAATCAAGTTATTGTGATCCACACAGTCAAAGGCGAAGTCAAAGAGAAGGAACTCCCGATCCACGGATGTTGGCAATTTGATCTCTGTTCCTCTGCCCAAAACCAGCTGAACATCAGGAAGTCACGGCACAATTGCTGAAGCCTGGCTGGAGAATTTGAGCATACTTACTAGCGTGTGAGATGAATGCAATTGTTACACATCAATATACTCTATGAACTTAGTGCAGAAAAATTTCTGGGAAATAGGAACTATTAGTGAAGGTATGGGAAACCTCAGTTATAGTTTAATAAACTTCAGTTTTCTGACATTCAGCCATATCAGAAATAAATCCAATCTGAAACCAAAAATATATGAGCAATAGAAAATCTTGCAGTTATGTTACTTTTTTCCCATTCATCTTCATTTAAGACTTCCTGCAAAGCCTTTCTTGAGTGATGAAAATAACCTGCAAAGCAGGAGGTGAACTACTGTGAAAAAATTAGTATTTTTGTCATTTTTATGAATACAGCTCCTTCTATTAGTATGTTTTATTAAACTGCTCAGTCTTCCCAATAAGGCCTGCCTCATTTCATTTGGGCTACATGGCTCTCAGTTTGAAGTGTAAGTGTAAAAGAAAACAAACCACCTCTGATGTGAATTTCAGAAGGCTGATGTCCCTCATTAATTTTTTGGGCCTATTATTGTGATGCAGTGTGTGTGTGCATGGATACACATGTCTGTGTACAACTAAACCCACAGATGGTAAATAAGTGGATTATAGAAAGAACCTTGACATAATCACTGTCTTTAATATCTTTGTTGAGGCATCCTTGCCATACAATAAAATATACATATTTAAAATATACAGTGTAATACAATTTCGACATGTATATGCATCTGTGAAACCACCATCTTGTTAAAATAATTAATTTATTTTAATTGGAATATAATTACTTTACAGTATTGTGGTGGTTTTTGCCATATGTTGATATAAATCGGCCATGGGTGCACGTGTGTCCCTCCACCTTGAACCCCCTACCCACATCCCCCCCAACCCCATCCCTCTGAGTTATCCCAGACAACCAACTTTGAGTGCCCTGCTTCATGCATCAATCTTACACTGGTCATCTATTTTACATATGATAATATACATGTTTCAATGTTATTCTTTCAAATCATCCCACCCTCGCCTTCTCCCACAGAGTCCAAAAGTCTGTTCTTTACAGCTGTGTCTCTTTTGCTGACTTGCATATAGGATCATCATTACCGTCTTTCTAAAGTCAATATATTTCCACTAATATACTGTATTGGTGTTTCTCTTTCTAACTTATTTCACTCTGTATAATAGACTCCAGTTTCATCCACCTCATTAGAACTGACTCAAATGTGTTCCTTTTCATAGCTGAGTAATATTCCATTGTGTATATGTACCACAACTTCCATATCCATTCATCTGCCAATGGACATCTAGGTTGCTTCCATGTCCTAGCTGTTGTAAACAGTGCTGCAGTGAACATCGGGGTACATGTGTCTCTTTCAATTCTGATTTCCTCAATGTGCATGCCTACCAGTGGGATTGCTGGGTCATATGGCAGTTCTATTTCCAGTGAAACAACCATCTTAATGAAGATTTTGAACACTTCCATCACCCTCAGAAGTTTCTCCCTCCCCATTATAATCCTTCTCATCTGTCCTTCCAGTTTCATCCCAGAGAACTACTGATTCTTTCTGTCTCTATAGATTAGATTGCATTTCTGGAAAGTTATATAGAGTCAAAAATAAATGTACTTTTTGGATTGTTTTCTTTCACTCATCATAATTATTTTGAGAACATTTCATGTTGTTGCTTGTGCCAGTGGTTCATTCTTCCCTATTGCTGCTGCTGCTGCTGCTGCTGCTGCTAAGTCGCTTCAGTCGTGTCCAACTCTGTGCAACCGCATAGATGGCCTCCTACCAGGCTCCCCCGTCCCTGGGATTCTCCAGGCAAGAACACTGGAGTGGGTTGCCATTTCCTTCTCCAATGCATGAAAGTGAAAAGTGAAAGTGAAGTCGCTCAGTCGTGTTCAACTCTTAGCGACCCCATGTACTGCAGCCTACCAGGCTCTTCTGTCCATGGGATTTTCCAGGCAAGAGTACTGGGGTGGGGTGCCATTGCCTTCTCTGTCTCCTATGCTGAGTAGTACTCAATTGTATGGCTATAAATTATAATCATTTGAGCTGTTCACTGTTTGATGGGCATTGGGTTGTTTCTAATTTTTGTCTATTACAAATAAAGCAACTGTGAATATTCATACATGTCTTCATTTGGACATGACTTTTTACTTATCTTGGGTCAGTATCTAGCAGAGGACGGACTGGACCATATGGTAAATACACGTTTAAATATTGGGGAAACTGTCAAACTATTTTCCCAACTGATTGTATTATTTTACATTCTGACCAGCAGTATATAAGAGTTAAATTCCTGTACCTATTCATTAATACTTGTTATGGTCGGTCTTTATTCTGAAGGAGATCAGCCCTGGGATTTCTTTGGAAGGAATGATGCTAAAGCTGAAACTCCAGTATTTTGGCCACCTCATGCGAAGAGTTGACTCATTGGAGAAGACTCTGATGCTGGGAGGGATTGGGGGCAGGAGGAGAAGGGGATGACTGAGGATGAGATGGCTGGATGGCATCGCTGACTCGATGAATGTGAGTCTGGGTGACCTCCGAGAGCTGGTGATGGATAGGGAGGCCTGGCGTGCTGCAGTTCATGGGGTCTCAAAGAGTCGGACACGACTGAGCGACTGATCTGATCTGATCTGATGGTCGGTCTTTTTTGTTTTAGTCATTGTAAAAATTGTGTAGTGATAACTTTTTGTTTTAATTTGGATTTCTCTATTGACACATGACGGAGAAGGCAATGGCACCCCACCCCAATACTCTTGCCTGGCAAATCCCATGGACGGAGGAGCCTGGTGGGCTGCAGTCCATGGGGTCGCTAAGAGTCGGACACGACGGAGCGACTTCACTTTCACTTTTCACTTTCATGCATTGGAGAAGGAAATGGCAGCCCACTCCAGTGTTCTTGCCTGGAGAATCCCAGGGACGGGGGAGCCTGGTGGGCTGCCATCTATGGGGTCTCACAGAGTCGGACACGACTATAGCAACTTAGGAGCAGCAGCATTGACACATGATATCAAACATCTGATATGTTTTTCCATTCATATTTTTTTTTTCTGAAGTTGAAATCTTTTGTCCATTTGTTGTCGTTTGTTTTCTTAGTGTTGAGTCTTGAGAGTTCCTTATATATTCTGCATGCAGTTACTTTATCAGATGTTAGATTTGCAAATATATTCTCCCAATCTCTGGCTTACTTCTTAAAATTGATTTTGAAAAATGTACCTTTATAATTTTTGTTCGAGTACAATTTATCAATGTTGGTGGCTCATACTTTTGATGTTATGTCTGAGAAATCTTTGCTTAAAACTGAATCCCAAGAGACTTTCTCCTATAATTTTTTAGAGGTTTAGGTTTTATTCTAAAGTCTATAATTCATTTTGCATTAATTTTTGCATGTAGTGTATGATATGGATCTGACTATTTGTTTTATTTATCTGTTTGTAATTGTCATGTAGTTATTTAAATAGTTGTTCCAGAATTATCTCCTGAAAAGATGACATCTAAAGAAGTACTTTACATCTTTTGTAATCATGTTGAGTCTTTGTCTAGTTTTCCTCATATTGTTGGTGTTTGGCATTTCTGGTGCCTGGATCTGCAGATATAGTTTTCATCATATTTGGAAAAATTATATATTCAAATATTTTTCTGCCCATTCTTTTCAGGGATTCCAATTACATCTATTTTAGGCTACCTATTCGTGTGTGTCCAACAGCTCATGATGTCCAGGTTCTTTTCCTGTCTGTATTTTATTCTGTATATATTCTAGTAGAGTAATACTCAAAATTCTCCAAGCCAGGCTTCAGCAATATGTGAACTGTGAACTTCCTGATGTTCAAGCTGGTTTTAGAAAAGGCAGAGGAACCAGAGATCAAATTGCCAACATCCGCTGGATCATGGAAAAAGCAAGAGAGCTCCAGAAAAACATCTATTTCTGCTTTATTGACTATGCCCAAGCCTTTGACTGTGTGGATCACAATAAACTGTGGAAAATTCTGAAAGAGATGGGAATACCAGACCACCTGATCTGCCTCTTGAGAAATTTGTATCCAGGTCAGGAAGCAACAGTTAGAACTGAACATGGAACAACAGGCTGGTTCCAAATAGGAAAAGGAGTACGTAAAGGCTGTATATTGTCACCATGTTTATTTAACTTCTATGCAGAGTACATCATGAGAAGCACTGGGCTGGAAGAAACACAAGCTGAAATCAAGATTGCTGGGAGAAATATCAATAACCTCAGATATGCAGATGACACCACCCTTATGGCAGAAAGTGAAGAGGAACTCAAAAGCCTCTTGATGAAAGTGACAGTGGAGAGTGAAAAGGTTGGCTTAAAGCTCAACATTCAGAAAACGAAGATCATGGCATCTAGTCCCATCACTACATGGGAAATAGATGGAGAAACAGTGGAAACAGTGTCAGACTTTGTTTTTCTGGGCTCCAAAATCACTGCAGATGGTGACTGCAGCCATGAAATTAAAAGACGCTTACTCCTTGGAAGGAAAGTTATGACCAACCTAGATAGCACATTCAAAAGCAGAGACATTACTTTGCCAACAAAGGTTCGCCTAGTCAAGGCTATGGTCTTTCCTGTGGTCATGTATGGATGTGAGAGCTGGACTGTGAAGAAGGCTGAGTGCCAAAGAATTGATGCTTTTGAACTGTGGTGTTGGAGAAGACTCTTGAGAGTCCCTTGGACTGCAAGGAGATCCAACCAGTCCATTCTGAAGGAGATCAGCCCTGGGATTTCTTTGGAAGGAATGATGCTAAAGCTGAAACTCCAGTACTTTGGCCACCTCATGCGAAGAGTTGACTCATTGGAGAAGACTCTGATGCTGGGAGGGATTGAGGGCAGGAGGAGGAGGGGATGACAGAGGATGAGATGGCTGTATGTCATCCCTGACTCGATGGATGTGAGTCTGAGTGACCTCCGGGAGTTGGTGATGGACAGGGAGGCCTGGCGTGCTGTGATTCATGGGGTTGCAAAGAGTTGGACACGACTGAGCGACTATCTGATCTGATTCTATTATATCTTAAATATTTACTGATCTTTTCTTCTGAAGTATCTAATTTGCTTTATTTCCTTCTAGTGTATTTTTCATCTCACGTTGTAGTTTTCATCTCTAGAAGTTCAATTTGGGTCTCTTTTTATATTTTCCATGTCTGTACTTAACATTTCCAATACATGCAGCATAGTTATAACAGTTTTCATATGCTTGTTACCTACTTTTTCATGTTTGTTATCCCTGACTGGATTCCTGACATGAATTTTACCATGTTGACTGCTAGATAATCTGTATTCCTGTATATCTTCTTGAGCTTTCATAAACAAGGTTAAATTACTTGAAAATGGTTTTATTCTTCTGAGCCTTCTGAAATTTGTTAGGTGGGACCAGTGAGATGTTTAATGCAGGAATAATTAACTCAGTGCCTCTCTGCCTAGGGCCCCAGGAATTAGTTTGTTTTCCAGTCTAATTGGAGGGACTTGGTAGTTTTCCTGGCCAGTGTTATCCCAAGTATTGCTCCCTCTGGTCCAGGTGGTAAAAATTCCTCCTGCCAGTGTAGGAGATTTAAGAGATGCAGATTTGATCACTGAGGCTGAAAGATCCCCTGGAGAAGGAAATGGCAGCCCACTCCAGTGTTCTTGCCTGGAGAATCCCGTGGACAGAGGAGCCTGGTGGGCTAGAGTTCAGGGGGTCACAGAGTCCGACACGACTGAGTGACTGAGCACATATGCGTGCTGGGCCATTTGGATGGTTCCTTCCTCAGTATTTTCTTCACTTGCGTGGGTTGCTCCACGCTCTGCTGAACTCCTGAGGGAGCACTGCAGGATTCAGGACATGCTCTGCAGGTCCCTGTGGGCTGCTTCTTTATAGCCACTTTGTTCTGCAAACTCCAACCTCCTGGGCTCTCCAGACTCTTATCTTCCTCTTTTTAATTCATTGAGTTGGCCAGGTTCCACCTGGATTCTTCCTCAGTGTGCCGTGGCTTGGAATCTCTCTTAAGGCAGTCAACTTGGGCAGTTGTAGAACTCACCCTGTTTATTACTACCCTTTCTCTCCTAATGTCAAGTGTCTTGAAAACTGTTGTCTCATTTGTTTTGTCTGTTTTATTTTTTGGTTGTTTCAGGCAGAAGGGCACTTCTCATTCCTATACTCTGCCTTGGCCAGAAGCAAGATTTCTCTTGAATCCCAGTACATTATCGCTTTAACGAATAAAATATGCTGATTTGGCATCCTTAACAATAAATATGGAAGAAAATAAAATGTAAAGATTAGTGGCTTGTAGGGACACTTGGCATTGAGGAGTGAGTTAGCTGTCGAGGCAGAAACTTCCATGGTGGCCTTGAGTGTGGACCATGTTGTGTTGCCTCCAGCTCTTCCAGGAAGCCAGGAAACCTCCTATAATTATGCTTTTGAGGTCCTGGAATTGAGGTAATCTAACCACCCAGCTATTTTACTCTGATGGAAACTGAAATGCCTAAGAATTTGGAAAGGAATGTTCTCTACCAGCCATAATGTATGTCTATCAGATACAGAGCTCGGTGATCTCTTAGACCTAACATATGGAGAGCCAATGCACTAGTTTTAAAAATAGTAAATGGCACCATTTTAGAAAGAAGTATACTGAGGGTGTCTGTTAAATTGTCCCATTCAGTGGATCAAAATTCCTATGGGCTTTGCAGTTGTGGGGATAAACACTCTTTCATGCCTCTCCAGGGCAGGGCTGCTCTTCAGTAGAAAATTTTTAAAATTTCTACCCATTTATTTACCCTGATGATAACCCTAAAAGTAGAAGTATCTGTGTACAGAAAGTCTCAATAAAAATATACCTATGTTTTTTATTCAGCAACATGATAAACATTCAACCGAATGATAGAAATATTAATTAACCCATATTAGAATACTGTAGGCAGTTGTTTTTTGGTCCTTAAAGTTGATATTTTCCCATAAATTACATCACTTAATTACAGCAGCTTAAAAGTATAATAGAATTCATTATTTTTAACTATTCCTATGATATAAAATTTCAAAGATATTAAAATGTAAAAGTCAGAACCATTCTTATTTTATTACCTGAGTCTACATATATATGTAGGTAAGACTGATTTATAGTTATTTTTAAGAAATTATTCTAGAGTTAAGTGAAATTATTTTTCTTTATATATAAGACGTGACTGTGTATCACTGCCTGTTATTTAATTGTGATATGGCCGATATGCTTTCAGTGCTTCTTCATTTTTAGTATAAGTTACTGTCAATGTTTAAAAGAAATCATGGTCATTGAAGAGAAAAATAATTCAGCCTGGTGAGTTGAAAGTTTTAATTTACTCCCTTAAAAAAATCTCTTGATAAAATACCATAAAATGATATATTGGCATTAAGCCCTTCTACTTACAATTAGTATATGAAACAAGTGATTAAATGCAAGTTTCATGTGTATTGTATCTTCAAAAATATTAAGTTGCTAATCAAAGTGCAAATTGGTACAACTACTTAAAAGCCAGTTTGGCATTATCTACCGAAGTATATACATGACTCAGCCGTTTCATTCCTGGGTATACCCAGAGAAAGTTCAATACGCTTATGTACAAGTGCACTCATGGATGCTTTCATTTTTAACAACATAAGTGCCATTAACAATAGAAAGGAAAAATGCATTGTCATATATTTTACAGTGAAATATCATAAAGCAGTGAAAATGAGCTCACTGCAACTGCCTGTAGAACCATTGTGAATGAAGCCTCAAACCAAAGAGCACATATTGAATGATTTCTTTTTTCTAATATAAATTTCAAATACACAATAAGGTTAAAATAAAAGGTCCTATTTAGGAATGTGTATTTAGGCAACAGAACTCTAAACCATACAGGGTGAGGCTGGGATTGCCATAATAAGCAGGAAATTAGTTCTGTTTGTGAGGATGGAGAGGAAGTTGTGAATGGAAGGACAAAGGAAGGCTCTGAAGTGCTGGCATTATTCTTGTGTTTGACCTTGGTGACTGTCACACAGATTGTCTCTTAACAATAACTCATTTAACTCTACTGCTCTGTGTATTTTTCTGTGTGTGTTATCTTATGAACAAAGATTTTTAAAAATGTGAATTATCTCCTTTGAAAAATAAAAATTCCAACTGTACAGGTATAAAATAGATCCATGTCCTCTCTAAAGAAACAAAAATGTATTCTTTTCATCAGAATGCAAGGTTAAAAGGCAAGTATAAAAGAATGTAAGAGCCAGAGATGTCAATTTCTAAATAGACAACAATGTGGATTTCAGGAGTAAAATTAAGACAGATGCCTATTAAGCCTAAACTAACAGTATGAGAAAAATTACTGAAAGGAACAAAAGAATTAGGGAAAAGTATTCCAAACTAAGATTTTAGTACCGGAGTCTTTGGCCTAGAGTGGCAATACTAATACTACTCTGTCCCTGCTCAGTCTATGGGATTTCTATGGGATTTGTGGCTGTCTATGGGATTCTTCAGGTGAGAACAGTGGAGTGGGTTGCCATATCCTCCTCTAGGGCATCTTTTCCAGCCAGAGATTGAACCTGCATCTCCCATGTCTCTTGCATTGGCAGGTATATTCTTTACCACTGAACCACTGGGAATCTCACTACATTTGTAGATCAAGGACTAGGTAGTATGACTTTTCTGCCCTCCTCAGCACATAGAGTGGTGCCTTGAAAGCAACCATGAAGTGAAGGTGAAAGACTTTCATATTTCCTAGTGGTGGTGAAGTTAACTGGTGAATAGTACAGATTCTGAAGATAAATTATCTGGGTTTTAATCTCAGTTTTACCATATGTGTGACTCTGGGCTAGTGTTTTATATTTTCAACGTCTCAAGTCACTCATCTGGAAAACACTCATGATAATAGTAAGTAGCTCAGAAGGTGTGACAATAAATACAAAATGCTTAAAACAGTGTTTGGCTCATAGTACAAGTGGTTGAATGTGCTAATTGTTGTCAATAGGTTGTCATCCCAAAGTACTATTTGTACACACTTAATATAAATTGTAGAGTTATTTTTAAGAAATTAATTCTAGAGATAAAGTTTCTATGTATTCAAAGTATAACTGTATATCAGTGCCTGTTATTTAAATGTGGCATTGCTTGTATGCTTTTAGTGGCTCATCATTTTTAGTATAAGTTACTGTCTGTCGTTGTTGCTTATTACAGTCATTGAAGAGAAAAATAATTCAACCTGGTCTCAGTTTACTCCTTTTAAAGCTTCTCTTGATAAAAATATGTCTTAAAATGATATATCAGTGTTAAACTCTCTACTTACAACTTGTATATGTAGTGAAATAAGTGGTTACGGTTTCATGCATATTATATATTCCAAACTGTTTTGAATTAATTTGCTGATAAGAGTTCAAACTAGTACAACCACTATGGAGAACAGTATGGAGATTCCTCAAAAAACTGGGAATAGAACTGCCTTATGATCCAGCAATCCCAGTGCTGGGCATACACACTAAGAAAACCAGAATTGAAAGAGACACGTGTACCCCAATGTTCATAGCAGCACTGTTTACAATAGCCAGGACTTGGAAGCAACCTAGATGTCCATCCACAGATGAATGGATAAGAAAGCTGTGGTACAAATACACAGTGGAGTATTATTCCGCCATTAAAAAGAACACATTTGAATCAGTTCTAATCAGGTGGATGGAACTGGAGCCTATTATACAGAGTGAAGTAAGCCAGAAAGAAAAACACAAATACAGTATACTAACACATATATATGGAATTTAGAAAGATGGTAACAATAATACGAGACAGCAGAGGAGACACTGATGTATAGAACAGTCTTTTGGACTCTGGGAATGGGAGAGGGTGGGATGATTTGGGAGAATAGCATTGAAATATGTATAATATCATATCTGAAATGAGTCGCCAGTCCAGGTACAATGCCTGATAACAGATACCTGGGGCTGGTGCACTGGGACGACCCAGAGGGATGGTATGGGGAGGGAGGAGGGAGGAGGGTTCAGGATGGGGAACACATATATACTTGTGGCGGATTTATTTTGATGTATGGCAAAAGCAATACAATATTGTAAAATTAAGCAAAATAAAATTTAATAAAAAAAAAAAAAAAAAAAAAAGAGTTCAAATTTTCCCCCAATTCTTTTATTCATCCTAGTAATTTTTCCCAAACTCTTAAGTGATTTTGGCTTAATGAATATCTTAATATTTTATTTCTGAAATCCCCAACTGCTTGTCTATTTAGAAGTGGCTTTCTTTGGCTCTTACAGAGCTGAAGTATATATACAAGTATAACTATATAAATAATACACTGGTGCTTACATACAGGTAAATTCTAAAGATTATGAACTGCTTTGTTGAATTCAAGCAATAAATTTTAGTTTGAGCAAAAGCCTGAGGAAGACTCATTTGTCAATAATGATTTTCTACTTCAGGTACTTTTCCTTAGGGTCTGCTGAATATACAAAATGGAAAGCATGGCCATATTGCTGAAATTAAAGTGCTTATATAAAAGGAAAGAAAGAAAATATGGAGAGATCATATTCTAGTTGACAATGCAAGTAGGATATCCAAATAAAATATAGGATGGCAAGGTGAATTTGAATTGCAGATAAACATTTTTTTGATAAGCTATGAGTCAAATATTGCATGGACATCTTGTATTTTTATTTGCTGGATCTGGCAACCCTAAATATTAGAAAGTCTCTATGCATTTAAAATCAAGCTTAATGTTTAAAAATGCATGCTGTAGTCATCATGTTATACGTATGGTCTGAGTGATATAGAGTCAATTTAAATTTCCCTTCCAAGTTTTTTTAATTATTTTTCCAAATGTTACCAGTAATGAAATTTTAGAGTGAATGAGCTTTTTAAACCATAGATCTACTGAATCCCTGGCTCCCTTTCCACTCTTCTTAAATTCTCTATTAACTTTCCAGTATCCGAGGACTAAAGTTCAAACTCCTTAACTTGATTTGTAAGGGTGTAAAAATCTAGTCCCAGACTAGCTAGTCCCCACCATCCCTAGCAGTTCCACACATGTAGTCCCTGTGCATATCCAGACATTTGAAAGTACTCAGTTCTCACTGAAAACTTTGTGTCCTTTTATGTTCCCTCCCACTGTAACACATCTAAAAATCTCCTGCTGATCTTTCAACAGGAACCAAATATTGCCTTCTTTCAGTATTCTTCCACATCTTCTCTAGGGAAAGCTGTTGCCTCATCTGTGATCACAGTACATTTTGTACATAATGATATGTAGCACACATTTTATTATAATTCTCTCTCTGAATAGACTTATAGGAGGTGAGACCTCTTAGAAGAGGAGCTATCCCTATTCCCTGATGTATCCTATGATATATTTTAGAATCTGATTCATGGAAGGTGCTCACCAGAGTTTTAATGAATGAAGGAATGAGTGAATAAATGGGTGGGTGGAAAGCAGCCATGTGAATCGTGGCTGTGCTTCCCATGTGAATCCCAACTCATTTAGCCAGTTATGGATTTTTGATAGCTCACTATAGAAAAAAAATCCAAAACAGTTGAACCTTAGTATTAACCACTAAAATTGAGAGAACTGCTAGCAAACTAATTTAACATGCATCTGACAGAATAGAGTAATTAATTTTGGATAGACCATTATGAATATGCAAAAATATATAAATTATATCACACAATAAAAGTAGGAAATTGGGAAACATATATAAGTTTTATACTTGGAGCAAAGAACTATGGGACAATGAGGAGTCACTCTCAGATCTGCAGAATAATAAGATGCTTATTATTTTAGAAAAATAAGTTGCAGAGTAATTAGTTATAACTTGACATAACTCAGAAGTGTTTTCCACAGTCAAACAGACTCCTCTAAAATTCAACATTGTCTAGCCTGCTAAATTAATTTAGTTATTGATATTTGAAATTTCTTTGAGAAACTTAGCATCCATTTTTTAGAGCACTTGTCACTTTGTACTGTAACTGGTCATTTTTTTTGTCTGTCTACTGTACTATAAGAGCCTTGAGGAAAGTAAGAGACCATGATATATTAATCTTTTCATTCTTGGAAACTAGCAGAGAACTGAGGATGGGTGGATGGATAGATGGGCTTATGCACAGAAGTTCTATGTACTGTCAACCCTGGTTACCCTTAGAATCTAAGTGCTATGCTAAGTCACTTCAGTCATGTCCAACTCTGTGTTACCCCATAGATGGCAGCCACCAGGCTCCCCCATCCCTGGGATTTTCCAGGCAAGAGCACTGGAGTGGGTTGCCATTTCCTTCTCCAATGCATGAAAGTGAAAAGTGATAGTGAAGTTGCTCAGTTGTATCCGACTCGTAGCGACCCCATGGACTGCAGCCCACCAGGCTTCTCCGTCCATGGGACTCTCCAGGCAAGAATACTGGAGTGAGGTGCCATAAAGTGTATAACATAAATATGCTTTCATTCCTCTCAAGTCCATTTAAATTAGAATCTCTAATGGGGTGGCTTTGTATCTGGTGTATTTTAAAGTTCTAACTTTTAAAGGAAGCATTGCTCTAAATCCATTTTCCTTAATAGAACCCCTTTAGAACTAGGCTGGTACATCTGCCCCAGCCAAGGAACTCACTGTCCTAGTACACATGGAGATTCCCCAGGTCTCTAATAGTCTCAGTTCCTTTTTACCAATCAGCAAATATTTATTGCAGGTCAACTTACTGTGCCACATGTCCCCAAGGTAATGTTCTTTGCAGTGGTTTGCTCTTTGGTAAAAAATTTTACCAGAGACATTGGTTCATTTTGGCATCTACTGTGTTTTTCATATAGTTTTTTAAATGAATTTCGTCAAGGCCTCTAATATTTGAGTTGTATCACCCTCTTGATTACCCCTCCCTCAACCCTTCTTCCATATTCCCTGGTTTTGGCTTTATAAGTATCTTGGAACGGCTGTCATATCTTGCTGGCCAAATATCTGATGAAGACAAATAAAGCCTTACTGAAATAATTTTATATGGAAACATTCTAGAGAATTGGGCTCTGCTGCTGCTTGACGCTTCAGTTGTGTCCGACTCTGTGCAACCCCATAGACGGCAGCCCACCAGGCTCCCCCGTCCCTGGGACTCTCCAGGCAAGAACACTGGAGTGGGTTGCCATTTCCTTCTCCAATGCATGAAAGTGAAAAGTGAAAGTGAAGTCACTCAGTCATGTCTGACTCTTCGCGACCCCATGGACTGCAGCCTACCAGGTTCCTCCGACCATGGGACTCTCCAGGCAAGAACACTGGAGTGGGTTGCCATTTCCTTCTCCAATGCATGAAAGTGAAAAGTGAAAGTGAAGTCGCTCAGTCATGGCTGACTCTTCGCGACCTCATGGACTGCAGCCTACCAGGCTCCTCTGTCCATGGGATCCTCCAGGCAAGAGTACTGGAGTGGGTTGCTATTGCCTTCTCCAGGTTACCAGTAGCAGAGGTTTTTGCGTCAAAATTGAAATCCCAAAATAAGTTTCAGGATGCCATACAGATGAGCATAGAATACTGTCTTTGTTAGTGAGTGGTGATGGGTAAATACTTCTTGAATATTTTTTTACACTGTTCTTGGTAATGAAAGTTATCAGTAAATTATTAGAAAAGGTTTGTGTGTGATATGTCCTGATTGAAGAAGACTCATTTTAATTTGCTATTTTAAAAGGAATTGCTAGCAATTTAGCAAAAGGCCGGATCAAAATAGCGTTCAGGCACACATAATTAAAAATATACTGTCTTGTCCCAGAAATGATTGGGGAATCCTATAGATTATTCTGATTATGACATAATTAAATTCAGTATCTGAGTGGGAGGACAGAATTCCTAGAAATTCATCATAATTTATTCAGCCTTAAAAGATAATTTGAATAACCATAGTCTTTAGATAAGAAAAAAAAATAAAAGGTCAAATTTTAAAAGACAGTCACTCACAGGAGGTCTGGAGACTATTTAATCGCTAATGGGGAGCCCAGGGAAGATAGGTTGTTAAGGATCAAAAAGAGCAGACTCTTGAAAATAAGATCTTGCTGGCTAATTAACAGTCAATAACAATATTGCCGGAAAAAAGACAACCTGAGGGAAGGGAATAAGGGAGCCAAAGAATTATGTCTTTGAGAAGGAAAAAAGGGCTTAATTATAGTATCCTTTTAATATATCAAAATGAGGGTGCTCAGCCTGACAATCAGTTGCTCTTTCTTAATGCTCATGGGACCTGAATATACTTGGGGATCAAAAGGAGGTCATTTCCCAAGTGAACTAAGTTGTCTTTTTTCCTCCACTCAAGAGGAGGTTACATGGATTTCTGTCCTAAAAAGGATTGGATGTCCTAGTCTAAATGATAGTCAGTATTGGAAACATTCCAGGCCAAGTTGGCAAAGTAAGTGTAGTTGAACGACTGGGGCTAGATGGTGCCTACCTTGGGAGCTCTGGAGAGAAGCAAGGGTAAGCTGGCACTCTGATGGCCCACAAGTGCAATGTGCAGTCATTTCTATTCTGCATGTTGCAAATGGGAGCCAGTTTGAAAACTAATTAATTAATTAACTACTTAGTCAATTCATTTTGAAAGTGTCCACTGGATGTCCTAGCAAATTAGACTTCAGAAATCTCCATTTCATCTCTGGCCAATTGGTGGAGTCTATAACGAAGAATGGGATTACAGATTATTTAAAAACAATTATCTGAGAAGAAGCAGCAGCATTTCTGTAGCAAGAATCATGCCCAGAGAAGTCACTGTTTTTTGAAGACACAGATAAAGGAACTAGCAAATATTGGGTTGTTCAAAAAGTTAATTTGGGTTTTTCTGTTAGTTATGGAAAAGCCCAAATGAACTTTGTGACCAATCCAATATAATTTTGATTTTAAAAACTCTGTGCTAACCTACTGCTCTGAAGTCAGTTTCATCGGCTTGGGGCTATATTTTGCACAGGCATGGGTCTAACAAAGATCAAGGAAAAAAAAGAATCGAAGTAAATGAGCACTTCTTATGATGCAGATGTGTGCAAGTTCATGAGTACTCAGAATGATCAGAATGAATATATGTGTTTTGCAATTACTAGACTTCTTTACAGTGACACCGCCAGAGAATGCATGGGTTTACATTATTTCTGTTAGCAAAAAGCCAGTCCTAAACGGAAAGACTGCAGCATACCTTTCCAAATCTGTGTTAGGTGGGCTAAGTTTTGCATATAATACTAATGAGTTTTTGTATTTACAACAGACAAGGGGTCTGGAAACCCTTGAAGAGCACTTTTTGTTTCAAAGATGTGCATGCTATCGTGATCAACGATCTACTCTCTCAACTATTTCTCCCCTTCCTTCCTTTGCTTTGCTTTTTAATTTCTTCACACACATGCACCATGAGTTTATATCCGGGAATTTGTGCTCAATTCTTACCACTGTCCTTCAGTCAGCTAGAGAGTAGGCAGCAAAGTTTAATGTTTTCAGTGAGGAATCAGGATTCAGCTAGATGTGTTGTTATAAAATCTAGCTTTCAATGATGCTACTTTTAAGAACAATTCTCAGGGAAGCAGTCATAGAACTTAAAAACTCAAAAAGTAATAATTATAAATGAACTATTAAAATAACCAAATATAGAAATTCCTATTTTTATATAGAATTGCTATATCAAAATTTTCTTAGTTATAAAATACTTCAGAATATCTCAGTGTATTTGAAATTCATTGTTGTTCAGTTGCTAAGTCATATCTGACTCTTTGTGACCCCATGGACTGCCAGCAGGCCAGGCTTTCCTATCCTTCATTGTCTCCTGGGGTTTGCTCAAATTCATGTCCATTGAGTCTGTGGTGCCATCTCCATCTCATCTTCTGCCTCTGCCCCCTTCTCCTTTTGCCTTCAGTCTTTCCCAGCATCAGAGTCTTTTCCAAGGAGTCAGCTCTTCCATCAGGTGGCTGAAGTATTGCAGGTTCAACTTCAACATCAGTCCTCCTAGTGAATATTTAGGGTTGATTTCCTTTAGGATTGACTGGTTTGATCTCCTTGCTGTCCAAGGGACTCTCAAGAGTCTTCTCCAACACCACAATTCAGAAGCATCAATTCTTGGTGCTCAGCCATCTTTATGGTCCAACTATCACAATCCAGACCTGACAACTAGAAATACCATAGCTTTGACTATATGGACCTTTGTCAGCAAAAAGATGTCTCTGCTTTTAAATACACACTGTCTAAGTTTGTCATAGCTTTCCTCCCAAGCAGCAAGCATCTTTTAATATCATGCTTGCAGTCACAGTCCACAGTGATTTTGGAGCCCAAGATATGAGGACTCTTTTTCTGGAAATGGTAATGGCATGATCTATGACAAAGAGAGATGTATGATGTGATTTATTACAAAGGAGTTTAACTTTCATTTCATTATATTCTGTGAACATTTAGAGACAGTCTTTAATTAAACATGATTTATCCAAATTGAGGTCTGTTTCCATTTAGATTGCTTTCAGTGTTAATCACTGTGCAAATAGCCTTCACTGCTGTAAGAACTCTTACATTATATTGATACATAAAAGCTCCTGTGTAATTTGCATCTGTTATCTGAGCTTACATATTACTAGGTGTGTACATAGAAATGTTTTACTTATTTTGCTACTTTATTAAAGTATGAAACTCAATATAGTGTTTTTAACTTTATGAATTTAGGTTGAGGTAGTTATTTTTATCTAAAAAATGCATAAACAGTAAAAGGTCATTTTTTTAAATCACAAACTGAATAATGGCTAGAAAGCATTTTCTCTTCAGCAAATGCAATTTCCGTTCATTCCACCTCGAGTTAACCCCTGGGTAAAGGTGTAACTGTATTTTTAGAAACAAATATTGTTAATTTTAACTTCATTGTTGGTGACTGTAGACCCAGTCTGATGAACAAGTACATAGAAATTCAAAAGTTGATTAATCTCAATTAAATTCACATTCTCCTGTGTAAAGTACTACTTATTGTTTAAAAACGTAGAAGAAATGAGGAAGCAAAGAAAAATGGTACATACATATCCTAAAAGGATATATAATAATATGCATTATTATATATATTATTGATTGGTATATATATTATTGATATATATATCTTGATTGGTCACATATCATCAGCTGTGAAGACTTCCTTCTGTTAACATTTCCAAGCTGCCAGAGCTGAGTTTGATTTTACTTGTGATATAGGTCAATATTGAAATGAGAAATGCTCAGGTAAGGTAATTCTTTTACATGAGAATTAAAATGTATGTTGTATCCCTTAGCTTCAAATCCTGAGTGGGTTTCTATGCAGCCTTCCTGCATTCATTTCTTTAAGTCCATTCCGCATATGGCTTTTCTAGGCCTTTCTAGGAAACCAGGGTACAGAAGCTGCCTTCCCAGCCAGTGCCAAAGAGAAAGCCTGTCTCCCTTAGCTGACACCGGGCATTCATGGTAATCTGGCCCCTACCTACATCCCATACTTGGTTTCTAGCACCCTCCTTCCCACTCTCTGCTCCAGACAAACTGCTGTGTGTGTGCTTGAACACACCATCGCACCCTGAACATTCCTCTTCAAAGTTGTGACTCATTCTGGATCCCTGCTTGGCAATGTTAATACAATACCCTCTTCATCCTGTTTTTATTAATCCTAACTGAAACTTCCCCTCAAGTCCAAGATCAAATTTTATTTCCCTTATGTGGTCTTTTTCAGATATTAATACTCAGCATCACCTCAGTTATATATATATATATATATACACACACACACATAGCTAGATATATATACATATATATATAAGAATACTTTTTTATGTCTAACTTTACAAAATAAGGCAATGTATTCTTTAAGACGTGATGATTTAACTTTTTATCGGCCACGGACATACCTCACCTGAAACAAATTGCCATAGATATGATGTAGGCAAAGACACGTTAGGCATGTTCCAAAGTAGCCAGTTATTGCCCCTACCTTGTACTGAGCAGGTAAGAAAATAAATAACACAGTGATTTCTGTGCCACTTTCAAAATTTAACGAATATATGTTTCATGTTCATCCCATATAAATAAAGACTAGATGAATTTTTGAGGGAAAAAAAGAGCTAAATATTTCATCAGGTGAGAAAATGAATAAATGACATATTCTTCCTTTAGTTCTTTCCTTCCTTCCTTCCTTCTTCCTCTCTTGAAAGTTTTAGTGTCAAAAATTTGAGTCTATTATATTTTATAGTACACAGCTGTTTCTTAGAATGATCAGATTCTGATTTAATCCTATTATTTGATGTTATATTTGCTTAAAATGGGATTCCCAGGTGGCTCAGCTGGTAAAAACTCCACCTGCCACCCTGAGTTGGGAAGATCCCCTGGAGTAGGAAATGGCAACCCACTCCAGTATTCTTGTCTGGAGAATCCCATGGGCACGGGAGCCTGGCGCCCTACAGTCCTTGAACTAGCAAAGAGTCAGACACGATGGAGAACTCCAGCGCAGTTTAAATGATTTAGATTATTTCTGAACACAGTCATGGATTATCTCTATTGTCAAGATGTAGCAGTTGACCAGAAACCAAAAAGGACCAGAACTCTTTCACCAAGTGGTCACCTGCCTAAAGAAATTTAGACCAAACTTTGCCATAACCTGAGAATGAGAGGGTGAACGAATCTGCTTCCAGCAGGAGATCCTGTTTATAAGAAAGATGTTAAAGGAAAAGGAAAAATATAAGTTTTCTAATATTTTGTTTTTGTTTAATATTGAGAGGGTAATTTAATGATCATATTGTTTTAAGCACCATGACCCCAGAACTTTTAGATAGCTTTTGATATGTTTATCAGAAGGCATATTACACGTTTGAAATAATTTTCTTCAGATTGCACCACTATTTTGTTAGATATTTGATCAAGCAATATTTACTGGGCACTAGTGGTCTTCTAGATAGAGTGTGTGGCATTTTGGGCGGTACAGAGAACAGTACTGGACAGGTCCTGCATTTGTAAAGTTCACAGATTGACTGTGAGAGGGAAAGGCCCACAGAAAGACGATTCCTAAGGAAGAGCATTTAGGTATGTAAGAAGCGGTTGTGGGGATAGGAGCAGAGCAGGTGTTCAGTTGAAACAGATGACAGAAGGGGAAGCAGTGCAGAGCTGTGTACGTCCTCCAATTACTTTTCTAGTTCCCACAGAGCCAAACTCGGGGCTGTGCTTAGAGGAAATGATGTGCAAATATCGGTGATTGATACTTCACTGAGTTTATCATTATTCCTTTTGTTGTTGTTGTTCAAAATCCCATTTATTGTCCCTGTTATCCAAAATTAGCATGGAATTTAGTATAATTTGCTGAATGTTTTATATATCATATGATTTTTCATCAGGTATAATAATAGTATATCAAAGGTAAATCCCTTTAGTCATCCTAACTTTAGAAACCCTTGAATGAAATTAGGAAATGATCGTCATTTACATTTATTATACTTTGCATGTAACAAGCTTTAGCTATTAACTCTAATTTGCTTCTCATCGCATTCATCAAAGGCGAACTATTTAGAAACTAAAACATCTCTGTCAGTTAGAATTTTAATGAATTAAGATGAAATGAGACGGTGTTAATTGGCAGTGGTTGCTGCTGGGGAGGTGTCTAGATCTTGTAAGTGATACCAATTCATTTCTCGATCAGGGTTAATTTGTTTGATTTAATTCTAAGGACACACTGAATATTTCCCCAACTAGTCATGTTTATTTTCAGGATTAGAGAGTGTTTTAGTTCTGTTGGATTTGGATTCTCAATTCCATTTGAACTTGACTTAGTTTGATTGTTAATAAATTTTCTAGTGTAAGCACCATTTATATTATTCATAAGACACACACACACACATTATTTAGACCTTCTCTTATTTGAAATGCCTAAAACCTTCTAAAAATCTGTCTTTTTTCACCAATAATTCTTTCTCTCTTCTTCCTATTTTCCTCAGATATAAATGAATGCGAAGCCGAGCCCTGCAAAAATGGTGGGATATGTACAGACCTTGTTGCTAACTATTCCTGTGAGTGCCCAGGGGAATTCATGGGAAGAAATTGTCAGTACAGTAAGTATTCACATATATGTGAATATCTATATATGTATATATATCCTCTGTTTGCATCAGTTTCACTTATTATGGAATTTGGGTAAAAATCAGTAATTGCTTCTGGGGTTTATAATATATTGAAATGTGAATTTCATATTTGTTGTTATCAAATATGGTAACAACAATTCATATTTGTTGTTATCAAATATGATAACAACAATCAAATGTTGTTAGTGTACATATATACTCCTGGATGGGTCTCAGAGCATGATAGGGATACTAGTGGTTACCTTTTGACCTCAGAGAAGCTCAACAGTTCCTTAAAGACACAAGTACATCACTTTTATGAATCTCATTTTGGCTTTTGAGTATATATAGGACCTAATTTCCTCCAAGACTAGTTATTCCGGTTCAAACAATAAATTCAGAGCGTTCTGAACAGAGAACCTTGGTCACAAATAAAAGGTAGGATTAATGAGGATTCATGTTAAGCTGGTCTATCTATTAGTAAGAATTTTAAACATCATTTATTTGTCTTCTTGGAAGCCTAAGTCCGTAAGGTCTTGAAGTGATGGATCAAATTATAGGACAATAATTTGCCTGAAATGTTTACCATGAAGCACAGAGCATCCCACCTTTCTGAAAACAAACAAACAAAAACTAGGGAGAGGTAATAACAGGATTATAGTTGGTGGAAGGAGACCAGAATTGGGCACAAATACTTGCTAATGAGAACAGTAGTGGTATAATGTATTAATTGTTGGACATTTATAGAAACTTCACAGTGCTATGGCTTTGATGTATATAATGATGTTAGAGCATTGTAACATTATGCAAGTTCAGAATGCAAATGCAGATGAGAATTCAGACATGGAAACTAAGACATGTGGGCTATGTGGTTTTCCCAGGCTCTCAAAGTTAGTGCCAAAAGCAGAACTGGAAGGAACCTAGAATCAGGTCTTAAGATTCCAAATTCTGTATATTTTTCTCTAAATCAAGATGTCTCTGTGGATAGAGCTGAACATGGTAAACTTGAAAGCACCTTCCACTTCTACTCTGTCTTACACACACACACTCTCTCTCTCTCTCACTCACTCACTCACTCCATCAGCCTCTCTCCCTCTTTCTCTTCTCTTTCTCTTTAGCCAGAGTAACAATTTTATTTCTCACTTTCCCTCTCTTTATTCCCCTTTGACAATGGTAATTTATAAAATAAAACAAGGAAAATTATTGAAGAATTAATTTGGGTTATGTATTTAAACAAAATAATCTGGGGATTCTTATCACACTAGTCCTGAAAATCTTCATGAAAATGATGAAATTGTGAATATCAAAGAAATACTTGAGATTGAGCAAAATATTTCTAAGCTTGAAAATTATTGGAGGGTGCTCCTCTGGGGGCTCAGTGGTAAAGAATCCACCTGACAATGCAAGAGACACTGGTTCAATCCCTGATTCGGGAAGATGCCACAGGCCGTGAAGCCAACTAAGCTCGTGTGCCACAGTTATTGGTCCTGTGCTCTTGAGCTCTGGAGCCACAACTACATATGTACTCATATGCCCTAGAGTTTGTGCTCCACAACAAGAGAAGGAACCACAATGAGAAGCCTGCTCCTTGCAGCTAGAGAGTAGCCCCCACGGCCACAACTAGAGAAAAGCCTGCACAGCAGTGAGGACTAAGCACAGTCATAAATAAATAAGACTATTTAAAAAATGAAAATAATTGGAGAAGGACACAGAGCACAAGTTAATAAAGGGAGGTTCAAGCACAGATGAATGGAAGGAAAGGAGAGTCTGAGTAAGCAGATTATTCCGAATAACCCATAGCCATCCAGTCAACTAACCTAGCAACCTTCCTACAAAGAGTTTAACTAACCTCCCACTAAGTTAAATTCAGTTTCAAATAGTCCTTGGCCCACCCAGGCCCAGCTCTTGCAAGGACCTGAATATACTGCCTTGTGAGCCTTTGCCACCTGTATTGATCAAGGAGCAACTAGACAACCAGTTGGTTGCCTGTTACTGTTGTTCAGTAACTAAGCTGTGTCGGATTCTTTGTCCCATGAACTATATAGCACACCAGGCTTCCCTGTCCTTCCCTGTCTCCCGGAGTTTGCTCCAACTCAGTCCATTGAGTCACTAATGACATCCAATCATCTCATCCTCTGTCACCCTCTTCTCCTCTTGCCCTCAGTATTTCCCAGCATCAGGGTGTTTTTTAATGAGTCAGATCTTCGCTGGACTTCCCTGGTGGCTCAGACGGTAAAGCGTCTGTCTACCATGCGGGAGACCCAGGTTCGATCCCTGGGTTGGGAAGATCCCTTGGAGAAGGAAATGGCAATCCACTCCAGTACTATTGCTGGAAAATCCCATGGACAAAGGAGCCTGGTAAGCTACAGTCCATGGGGTCGCAAAGAGTCGGACAGGACTGAGCGACTTCACGTTCACGTTCAGATCTTCGCATCATCAGGTGGCCAAAGTATTGGAGCTTCATCATCGGTCCTGCCAATGAATATTCAGGGTTGATTTCCTTTACAATTGACTGGTTTGATCTCCTTACTATTTAAGGGACTCTCAAGAGTCTTCTTCCACACTACAGTTTGAAATAGCTCAGGTGGAATTCCATCACCTCCACCCATTGAAAATGGAAGGATGTGAGCTAGAAAGTGAAACCAATGACTAAAGCTTATGCATCTCTCAATTAGCGATTTTACCGAAGTCACCACCTGTGAAAGTATCCTTGAAAAGAAAGAAACCTAATAGATTAAGAAGGATGTATCAAAATAGGCTTTGAGCTTAATTGCCCCGAACTTGCATCTAATGTCTTCCAATTAGTTTTGCTACTATATTAACAAAATTTTGTTTTTCTTTGACTTGGTTTTGTCTCTATATAATATCTATATGTAAATCCAGACTCCTCTCTGACATGAATGTGATAGTGAGGTGCCTCCCATTATCTATCATATTTCTGACATTCCGCTGTTCCCTTCTTCATCTCTGTGCCTTGACAGGGATCAAAAAGGGTCACGTAAGGTACACTGTAAAATATGTTCCTCTTGGGGTATTTGTTTTTATAGCATTGATTTATAAGAATATGTAATAAGGATTCTGATTCTTCCCATTGTCTTTGTTGCTGAGGATATATGGTTTTGCTTTTTTGTGTGGCTTTTTATAATGTTTAGAAAATCCAGAGTAAGAAAGTGCACCTTGCCACAGTGATGATTTAGTGCTACACGTTGAAAACTTAGACCATCCCCTGACTACACAGCATATAGAAGTACCTGCAGGTTACAGCTAGTGCCAGCTCCCAGTTGATTGAGTTTAGGATCTTGGGAGTTGACATTACAGAGATTATAACCAATTTGCTCACATCCACTCTGAAGTTAAGATTGATAAACTTTCTTCAGGCTTTGTATGCTGTCCCGTAGGAATACCACAAGGTCAGTTTATACCTGCAATAATGGGAGACAAGCCATTTGTTTCAGCAGATATTTCATGTGAGAGAGGGAAGAGAGAATGATGGAGATTAAGTGCTTGGCAAGGCAGGGAACTGGGGTAGGGGTGCAGGGGTGAGGGGGTGGTGGAGGGAAGGGTTAGAGGGCATCCATACCAAAATGCTGTTGTCCTTGTATTCACATTCAAATTGTCTTCAGTCTAACTTGGGCTCCTGCACTTACATTTGCTTCACTTATACCACTTCTGCCTTTTTAAAATTTTGATTTTATATTGAAGTATAGTTGACAGATATCTACTTCCTTCTTAGTTGTACTGATGAGTTTATTGAGATCTGGTATATTTTGCAATGGGGTTATGCATGGACGGAGGAGCCTGGTGGGCTACAGTCCATGGGGTCGCTAAGAGTCGGACACGACTGAGCGGCTTCCCTTTCACTTTTCACTATCATGCATTGGAGAAGGAAACGGCAGCCCACTCCAGTGTTCTTGCCTGGAGAATCCCAGGGACAGGGGAGCCTGGTGGGCTGCCGTCTATGGGGTCGCACAGAGTCGAACACGACTGAAGTGACTTAGCTGCTGCTGCTAAGTCGCTTCAGTTGTGAAGTGACTTAGCTGCTGCTGCTAAGTCGCTTCAGTTGTGAAGTGACTTCGCTGCTGCTGCTAAGTCGCTTCAGTTGTGAAGTGACTTCGCTGCTGCTGCTAAGTCGCTTCAGTTGTGAAGTGACTTCGCTGCTGCTGCTAAGTCGCTTCAGTTGTGAAGTGACTTAGCTGCTGCTGCTAAGTCGCTTCAGTCATGTCCGACTCTGTGCGACCCCATAGACGGAAGCTCACCAGGCTCCCCTGTCCCTGGGATTCTCCAGGCAAGAACACTGGAGTGGGCTGCCGTTTCCTTCTCCAATGCATGAAAGCGAAAAGTGAAAGTGAAGCCTCTCAGTCGTGTCCGACTGTTAGCGACCCCATGGACTGGAGCCTACCAGGCTCCTCCGTCCATGGGATTTTCCAGGCAAAAGTACTGGGATGGATTTAGCAGCAGCAGTATGCAAATGAACTTGAAATAAGAGTTTCTCATTTTAGGCCATTTCTGCATGCAGGCATCTTGATAGTTTATCCAAGATCACTTATTTACTTCTCACTCATTTCAACTAATCAGCAGTCATATGGTACTATGATCTTACCAGCTGCTACTACTACTAGCAAGCCTTATATCAAAATATAAAAGTGGTAATTTTGGAGGTTGCATTTCTCACTGTGTAGAGAGATTGATCTTGATATCTATATCAGATCAGATCAGATCAGATCAGTCGCTCAGTCGTGTCCGACTCTTTGCGACCCCATGAACCTACTCATCATCAAAAGATTTTTTTTTCAGTCCTTAGCTTTTTCTTTGCCTTTTCCTCATTTTTACCATACCTTCAATTTTAACCAATTTATTATGACTGATTTTCAGTGTAATTAAATGAAATATTTTTAATATTAATGATATCTTGCATTTTAAAAACCTAAGTATAAATTCATTTACTCATTCATTATTCATTTTCATTTAAATAATTAAAGGCAAGGCATTTATATTGAGATTAGAGTTTAATATTATTTTTAAAATTATTATGTGAATTATTTTTCATAATGTATATCTTTAATTAATACAGCTATTAAGTACTTTTAGTTTGTAAGGAATAAATTTATATCTAGGTCTATTATAAGATAATGCTTAATTATGTGGTAATAATTATTATGTGTATCAATCACCTGTTAAACATTTTCTGTAACAATATAATTAGTTCATATGTTAACAACAAGTGTTTTGATACTTGGCAAAGAATGTACTTATAATTTTAACACTAATTATTTCCTAATATCTGTGGGTGAGTTAAGGCAATTATACATCTGATTTATATAATTGCAGTTTAGATTTCCAGTTATGATTCATAGAGCTTATCATTGACTTTGAAAGATCTCAATTATTTTTTAGTTTTATCTTTTTTTATATACCACAGGGCATTTGATTAACTTTGATTATTTTTATTTTACTTGAAGTTACTTTTGATTGCTATGTGAAAATTTTTAAGATGTTCTCATAGCACATAAGGGGGCTTCCCTGGTAGCTCAGTGGTAAAAAAAAAAAAAAAAAAAAACAAAAATCCGCCTGTAATGCAGGAGCTGCAGGAGACCTGAGTTCGATCCCTGGGTTGGGAAGATTCCCTGGAGGAGGAAATGGCAACCCACTCCAGAATTCTTGCTGGGAAAATCTCATGGACAGAAGAGCCTGACGGGCTACAGTCCATGGGATCTCAAAGAGTCAGACCTGACTAAAGCGACCGAGCACACACTCAGTACCTATTACTGTATTACAGATATTCTTCTAATTTAAGTTCTAATTTATATTCCCTTGTTTCTTTTAAATAAGTTCAAGTGTTCACATGGCCATTTTTATAAACAGCTTCAAAGGACAAGGATGATGAACTGGAATGAGAAACCTGTTCTCAGGAGAATAGATATGCTTTGTCATGTAGGATTAACAGAACATGATGTTTAAAGTAAATTCAATGGAAATTGGTAGCACTTTAGTTAACTATCTAAAAATAACTTTTATTATTTTCATCTGGGGGCTTATGTGGCTGACAGTAGTCGTATTTGGTTCCCTTCTGGGTATTTAAATGTGACATGATTAAACTTCAGGAATGGCACTCAAATTCATTTCCATTACTGATACTATTTCTGGAAATTAAAATAGTCACCAAGGGAGCCCTTATAATACAGCATCCCCAAACTATTATGCCAGAAAGTATTATGACTTGGATGATTTCAGAGCATTTTATTAAAAATCAAAACTAAAATCTTCAACTGAGGAAAAAGTGATGTTTCTAAAAGTCAAAATTATTCAGTTTTTTTTTTAAATTTAGTGAAATAATCTAGATAATTCTATAGTACTTTAGGAATTCCATCTATAAACTAATAAGGGCAAAAGGTGATGATACATGTGAATAGAGTTTGCAAACTATAGATTAATATTTCTGTATCTTCATTTTTGAGCAGGTGTAACTCTTTAAGCCTTCATTATAAATGAACTAGTATTTACAAATACACAAACATATGCTAGATAGATGTATATATGTGTTTTTTCTTTTGAAATCAATGTATGCTGCCAAATACACATGAATTATAAGTGAAGACTTATGCTGTTAAATTGATAAAACATTTAATAAGTAAATAATGTTATCTGCATTATTATATGCTCAACAATTAATTATTGTTTTTGAAAGACAAACTTGTAAATAAAAACTCTCAACTTATCTTAAAATTTTGTCACCAATTGTTATGTGATAATGTTGATTTTAATTTTACTATGAACCAAGCACTGTTCTAAGTACTTTAAATAACAACTTATTTGATCCTCTTAACACTCTTTGCAGAGAAGGCAATGGCACCCTACTCCAGTACTCTTGCCTGGAAAATCCCATGGATGGAGAAGTCTGGTGGGCTACAGTCCATGGGGTCGCTAAGAGTTGGACACAACTGAGCGACTTCCCTTTCCCTTTTCACTTTCATGCATTGGAGAAGGAAATGGCAGCCCACTCCAGTGTTCTTGCCTGGAGAATCCCAGGGACGGGGGGAGCCTGGTGGGCTACTGTCTATGGGGTCGCACAGAGTCAGACACGACTGAAGCGACTTAGCAGCAGCAGCACAGCAGCAACACTCTTTGTTGTAGATTCTGTTTATCATTGGCTCCATTTTACAGAAACAACTGAGCTCCTGAGAGATGAAATAATTTGTGTAGGTTCACATGGCTAGTAAAGTTCAGATCCTGGTCTTAACCCCAGGTATTCCATCTGCATAGCCTGTCCTCCCAAGCATGATCGATCCTGCCCTTTTGTACTGTTTACTACACAGTACACTTTAAGAACACTTTCACTTGAGTGGCCTTGACAAGTGGCTGCAGAGCAAGAGGAAAGAACATAGCCTTTGAATTCAAATAGAATTGAGGTTTAAACTCTGACTTTTTCTCTTTGTAGAATTGAGGTTTAGATTCTGGCTTGTTACCTTTATAAGTATATGTCTGAATAGCATTAGTTGACCTTTCTGAGCCTCAGATTCTTCATCTATAAATAGAATGAATAGCACTTTTTGGTTTAGATTGATAACTAGATTAAAATTAGGAGCATATATAAACTATTTAGTAAACTACATAGATTAATACATGTTGTAGATAAGCAAATAATTGCATAAATAAATAGACACAACGATTTTGAATTACTTAAAAAAAGTTAATGCTAGTTTGTCCTCTTTTTCTTGTTATAATTTTTAAAAATTTTAAAGTACTACCTATCTTTAGCAACTGACTGTGTGTATTGAGAACCAAATGTATAGAAGTCAGCTTTTTAATGCATTGCAACCATGTTTCACAAGTACATTAATTTAGGAAATCCAGTGACATTAGCAGTGAAGAGTGAAAGTGAAGTCGCTCAGTTGTGTCCGACCCTCAGCGACCCCATGGACTGCAGCCCACCAAGCTCCTCCATCCATGGGATTCTCCAGGCAAGAGTACTGGAGTGGGGTGCCATTGCCTTCACTTTCATGCATTGGAGAAGGAAATGGCAACCCCCTCCAGTGTTCTTGCCTGGAGAATCCCAGGGACGGGGGAGCCTGGTGGGCTGTGGTCTATGGGTTCGCACAGAGTCAGACACGACTGAAGTGACTTAGCAGTAGCACCAGTGACATTAGCAGAATTTTTAATAAAAAAATATTATTAATTCAACCAAAACCATTATAGGGGATAAGAGTTGCTTTAGTTTTTGAAAAATATGACATCATAACATACTCTGAACCACAAATACCAAAGTTCATTTCTTTGTTTTTTTGTTTGCAATTATTGTTAAGATGCCACTGTTATTTGATCAGGTATTTTAGTGAATGGTGAACAGAAATAGTGGAGCAAATAATTTCAGTATTTTCTTATTTAATATAGATGGTCAGAGATTATAGTTTTATCCTGCTGCTGCTGCTAAGTCACTTCAGTCGTGTCCAACTCTGTGTGACCCCATAGACGGCAGCCCACCAGGCTCCCCCGTCCCTGGGATTCTCCAGGCAAGAACACTGGAGTGGGTTGCCATTTCCTTTTCCAATGCATGAAAGTGAAAGTGAAGTTGCTCAGTCGTGTCCGACTCCTAGCGACCCCATGGACTTCAGCCTACCAGGCTCCTCCGTCCATGGGATTTGCCAGGCCAGAGTACTGGAGTGGGGTGCCATTGCCTTCTCCTAGTTTTATCCTATATAACACTAAATTCCTAGTCTGCTATATCCAGATATTACATAGATCCAAAGGCAAAATATAAGAGATTCTGATTAAAATAAAGAGTTTTAAAAATAATAAGTGTTTATAAAGAAATGAAAATGAGAATTAAGACACGTAAATTTAATAAGAAAATTGTGTAAGTCGAGTATTATAGTGAAAGTATTCAACTAGGTGTTCAGTAAATAAACTAGCCAGAGATATTTATTGATTTTTTTTCTTAACTATGTACAGAATTTTCAGAAAACGTATGAATTAATTCATTCACCAACCTAGATCCAGCAGTAGCCACCCACTACAGCTGGAGCAACAATAGCGGTTAAATTCAGTTCCTGTTCTTGTGGAGTATGCAGATTAATGGGAGAGAAAAGCAAGAATTACATAATAGCTGATTACAAAACATCAGGAGCACTGTGAATGAAGAGGGAGCCATGATGGAGCACCTGTTCTGTTTGGGGAAGTTTAAGGAAATGACATTTGAACTGAGGCCAGAGGAGCATAATAGTAGGTACCAAACAGAGGGTGGGCTGTCGAACTGAGGATTTCACAAGAAGGACAATATGCTCAAGGATAAACAGACTCTTTGTTTAATATGAAGACAAATATAAAGTGGATGAGTTCTGATTGCTGTGTAATGATTATGTGATGAGGTTTTTAGGATGATCACTTGCCTTTTAAGCTTTGACAATACGGTGTTAAGACCAGCTGATGGAAAAAATATTTAAGTATTATAATAATCCATCTCACAAACTATCTATTTTGTGTGTCCACAAGGGATTTTTAAAACAAAATAGACTTTAGCTTTTGTATGTATAGCAAGAAATGAAAGAAAAGAATAATAATCACTAATGCTAAATCTAGTTTTATTCCAGGTTAAAAAAGTCTGCTCTGTTTTAGAATTTTGAAATGGTGCTTTAGCAGTGCTTTTTGCCTTTGAAATCATTGCCTAATATCAACGTAAGGTTACTTTCCTTGAATATACAGAATAGAAATTAATTCAGAACTCCAATAGGACAGGAAAAGGACAGCTTACCTTACGCTCTCACCTTTTGTGAACATTAAAAAAAAGAAAAAGTAACTATGTGTTGATGAAAGTTTTATATTTAAGATTAATTGTATATTGTTAAATCCAAGATACACAATATTTAAAATCTACCCATAAATATATAGCGATATAAATGGAAGTAACCATAACTACGAATACTTGAACATGGATAATTATTTAACTTAGTTTCTCACATTCTTTACACAGACCTGACAATAAGTACAAAAAATCCAGAATACTGTACAAGTATATCAATAGCCCTCAAGGGAAGAAATGACTCCGACATTACTGCAGGATGAAGTCTTTGCAACAATAAACACAAAAAATTGACTTAATGACAAAACCAAATTGGATTTTATGTGTCTGACACAGAAGTTCTATTTTCAATCAGATGCCTCTGGGTATATTTTTCCAAATGTTGCCCAACAATTTTGTACAGAGATGTCACACTTTGAAAGTTCACCTGCTGTACCTTAAAGTGATAATCTAATAAAAGAAAGATGTAAAAATATCTGCAGAATGCTCAAATAGATCCCCTAGGACTTACTAAATACATCTAACAAATTGAATCAGATTCTCATTACCTGACAGTTTTGTATTTCATTACAAATAATTACTGAAACATTCAAGAAGACATTCTTGTTTTTAAAATTATGTAACATTCCCACTATGCACTTAATAGCATATGTTCAGGGATCAAAATTAATTTTGCATTTATTCTGCAAACTGAAACTCATTCTAATATATCCCTATCTCAAAAAAGGCAGGTAAAGTATGCAGAGATCAAGAGAGTTTGGGAACAGGATAATGTGATGTCATCTTTGTAGCATTTAAAACTGTAATATATGACTGAGAAATACCACATTTTTCTCAGACCGTAAATATCAATCTTTTCAATTATCACCCCATCCTTACCCTTGATAAAGAAAAAGAACTCAAATAAAATATGGCACTATAGACAAAAATCTCCTACAGGAAAACTACTAGAAAAGAAGTCATTCTATGACTTGCAAGTTGAAACATGGTTAAGATGTAATTTGGGGGCTAGTCATTATTCTTTACATGTATACCATGGCATTTTGGGGTGAAATCTGGGGTCTGATTATCAGAGTGAGGCTGAAATGGTTATTTCATCATGGGAAAATTACAGGCATAAATCACTGTTTGTTTTTTTTTTTTAATCAAATTCACTAAATAGCAGAGACACTTTTCTCAAGAGAAAGAAAAGAACATAGATGATATCTAATCTTTTATCAAATGTGCAAAGCTTTCTAGGATTTTCTGAAATCCCAAGGGTTTCAAATAGTACCAATACAATTTTACTTACAACCATGGAGCTGAGTTGGGCAGGACAGCAACCCCTGGCATGCCACTGGCTGCAGTTGTTAGCTACATCTGCAACCTTGGAAGTGATACCTTCCAGCAGCATGTAGCACAAAGAGCCTCGTATATGTTTTGAGTTTCATCTTCAAAGCATTTTTCTTCACCTGAAGGAGAGGATTCCAACAAATGTCTTTCCTGCATAGTCATATTGAATGGTAGGTGCAACTGGCACATCATGGTAAGCTAGGACAGGCAGTTATAAAAATGTGAATGATAACTCAAGGACGCACTTGTAACACAGACTCAGATTCAAGAATCAGATGAGAATGGAGAAGTGGTAAGGTTTAATATTAGTGCCAAAGGAGAAATTAAAAAGAATAAAGAGTACAAGATTGCTAAAACAGACTTTAACATAAAGCAATTCTATCTTCAAAGGGACAAAAAGAGAGTCATCAGAGAAGTGGAGAATAAAGATGTAGAGAGGGCAAAGAAAATAATGCTTCCAGAATAGGAGCTGGTCAGGGAGATGGATACCTAAGAAAAGACACTTTTGAGAAAAATTTAGATCCTGTAATCATTAATAGCCCCGAAATAAGTGTGGTGGGTGGTAGAGAGAATGCCAGATTTCACCTCTTCCATATGGAACAGGTGTTGATGAAGAAATAATAGCCATAGACTGCTCCTCCCAGGTTATGGAATGCTCAACTTTGAGCATATCTTAAACCCCAAAGAGCCATTAAGGTGGCCAGGGACCTAAAAATAAGTTTCATGATAGTTACTTTAATAGCTTTATCTGGTCAATAATGCACATTCTTTTTAGAGCTCTAAAGGGAATGGACACATAAAGAATCCAACTTAAAAATAAATTGAACTGGAGGAATATGGTTCTATAAAAAGAAGTAGAGCCAGAGCAAAGTCAGTAAATTCAATACTAAAATTCAAGGAAAACAGGAGCAGGGACAGAAAATAAACTATTCTGACAGGAAAAGTGAATAGAACTATAGTTATATAAGGGAGCCTATAAATACTCAGCACTATTATCTAACTACAAAACACCAAAGAGTTGAAACCGTGCCTCCCAGCTCCAAGAAATCCAAGGATATTTGTGGTAGTTTGTTCAAAATAAAATTCAATTTATATTTTTTGGTACACTCAGGAAGACACACAATTTTTTTGAACATCCATAACCTGGCTATTTCGTATATAAACGTTGCTTCATATCCACTCAGCAGTAACTTAATAATGCCTTTTCCTTTCCCATTAGGATTATTCCTCAATTCTACCATTGTTAATAGCTTTCAGTATAACAAAACATGAGCACTTTCCTACAGGGATTTATATAAAGGATGCCCTTAGCCTTATCCCCTTTAAGTGCTTAATGTGAAGTTTTTGACCAAGGCTACAGGAGCCTCAGGGATAGCTAGAATTCAGGGTGTCTGTGTTTTTTGATGAGGAAACAAAAATTGTATGTTTCTTTTTTACTAATGGCTTTCTGAAACTTAGAATTTCCATCCATTACAGATGTAGACAACAATGAATCATTGCATTAGCAGCACCAATCACTTTATCACTAACAGAAACCACAGTTATTTTCATACTACATTATCTTGTTGTACATCACTGAAAATACCATTTACAGTTTTCACTAATAAGAAATTATAATGGTTCTGCCACCACCTCTGTTATTTAACGTGTTAGTAGATGAGTGTGCTTGTTATTATATCACACATTTTAAAATATTTTGATAATTACTTTGTGTTTCTGTTTATTTCATTTTGTGAACTGAAAAGCATTATTCTGAGAATGGCCTCTAGGCATCACAAGACTTATGAAAGTATCCATAGTGCAGAAAAGATTCAGAGTCCTGAGTTACTGGCTTTTTGGTTTCAAAATATATTTTATCTTCTGGGATAATATTCATGAAGCTTTTGGAAATGAAAGCTACTAATGATCCATTTTCATTGAATGTCCATTTCTAGCCATGCTTCTGAGTTTGGTTCTCCAGCTCCATGTATAAAAGATATAAGTAAAATAGTAGAAGATGATACTGTTAAGCCACATTTTTGTCATTGTGTTTACAGGCGTTTTAACAGCAGAGTTATTATTTAATGCATTGCTGCTTCTCTCCAACAATGCAGGTTCAGAAAGTTTGTTAACTCTATCAGATCAGATCAGATCAGTCGCTCAGTCGTGTCCGACTCTTTGCGACCCCATGAACCGCAGCACGCCAGGCCTCCCTGTCCATCACCAGCTCCCGGAGGTCACTCAGACTCGCATCCATCAAGTCAGTGATGCCATCCAGCCATCTCATCCTCTGTCGTCCCCTTCTCCTCCTGCCCTCAATCCCTCCCAGCATCAGAGTCTTCTCCAATGAGTCAACTCTTCGCATGAGGTGGCCAAAATACTGGAGTTTCAGCTTTAGCATCATTCCTTCTAAAGAAATTCCAGGATTGATCTCCTTCAAAATGGACTGGTTGGATCTTCTTGCAGTCCAAGGGACTCTCAAGAGTCTTCTCCAACACCACAGTTCAAAAGCATCAATTCTTCGGCGCTCAGCCTTCTTCACAGTCCAGCTCTCACATCCATACATGACTACAGGAAAGACCATAGCCTTGACTAGGCGAACCTTTGTTGGTAAAGTAATGTCTCTGCTTTTGAATATGCTATCTAGGTTGGTCATAACTTTCCTTCCAAGGAGTAAGCATCTTTTAATTTCATGGCTGCAGTCACCATCTGCAGTGATTTTGGAGCCTAGAAAAACAAAGTCTGACACTGTTTCCACTATTTCCCCATCTATTTCCCATGCAGTGATGGGACCAGATGCCATGATCTTCGTTTTCTGAATGTTGAGCTTTAAGCCAACCTTTTCACTCTCCACTTTCACTTTCATCAAGAGGCTTTTTACCCCCTCTTCACTTTCTGCCATAAGAGTGGTGTCATCTGCATATCTGAGGTTATTGATATTTCTCCCGGCAATCTTGATTCCAACTTCTGTTTCTTCCAGTCCAGCATTTCTCATGATGTACTCTGCATATAAGTGAAGTGATATATTTGAAGTTAGATATGGATATTAATCCATATTTAAAAGACAAAAAAAGAGATGCACTAAAGAACGTCCCTCCTGCCCAGGGACTACAGTCTGAAGTTGAAAGCATCCAGTCTACTTTCTTTTTAACCAGGGCCTTTCCAATTTTCTTAAGACCAATTATAATCTGTGTAAAATTTTAAAATCATTTAGTTATTTAGTTATTTTACAGTCAATTTAGAATTTGACATATATATATACAGTTGCTTTAGAAGAATACAGCTTGTTAACAAAACAATTGCCAGTTGTCTAGAGTCATAGCATCAAATACAGAGTAAAATGTGGATTGCTCATTATGTGAGGAAAAAAGGATGCCAGTCTACTAAGTAATATTTTTAACTGGTGATCACATCAGTTTCAAAGCATCACCGTATTGTCACTAAGTGCATAATTAAGTCTATTTTCGAATTTAGTTCATAATTCATAGTTTATGTGTACCTAGAGTTATTTTAAGCAGTCTACACTTCTAAGAGTCATATGATTCCATTATTTATTTGGCCTTCTTTCTTTAAGGAGGATAAGTTTGCACAGATCTGTAAGTGCTGAACTGGAATAAAAATGTGGAAATGACTAGACATCTAACAACCTAGATCTTTTGCGACAGGACTGTGACAATGGCATTATGTTAGATGATAAGACAACTATGAAAATATAGAACACATAATTATTGACATTAGACTTTTGAAATATTTTGAAATATTTTTCTGGCTTTTTTTGATTATAGGAAAAATATAGTCATTCAATTTATCTTTTTAAGAGGGCTGTTTTCAAGATTATATGTGAACCAAAACTATAAAGAAGGCTTATGGACTACTTGGACCCATGTCTTACTTTCTCATTCTATTTTTATTCCTGTTTCCATGTCACATGGATTCTCATGGAACTTTTGCTTTTCCCTGTTTTTACCCTGCTTCCTTTTATACTCATGATGAATTTCAATTTATTGAATATTCTTCAATTACAGCAATATTTTAGTTGAGGTAGCTTTTTTAATGAATAATAAATAGTGCTGTGGATTGCACATGAAAAGGTTACTTACAACACAAAAAAGCAATAAGCTTACAATTGTATCTGAGAAGGAAAAACAATTCATTTAGTGTCTCTTAGCTCTTCTTTCTAGCATAGCAAAATAGCAGCTTTTTAATACACGTTTAACCTTTTGAGCAGTCAAGTGGATTTTATCATGGGGGCTTAAGTGAGTTCATTCATTATGCAGAACACTACAAAAGTCCCCACAGAACTACTAACTATATTCTAGTGTTTGGTCTAGTCACGAAAAGTAAAACAATTTTTGTTTAATATTCTAAGGATAGTAGCACATTGTTGCTTGAAAATATTACAGAGTATTATATAAAATTCTATCAAATAAAATGGATAAGACAATTTAATAGAAAAAAAATGTCATTTTCCCAGTCTGGTAATAAGCCCTCAGATTTTGGTTTCTAATATGACCTAGAAGAGAGAATATTTGTAGTTTTGGTTTAACTGTATCATTTATGGATTTGCCTAATTGCCTAATACCAATGAAGAGAAGTTGCTCAGTCATGTCCGACTCTTTGTGACTCCATGGACTGTAACCTATCAGGCTCCTCTGTCTGTGGGATTTTCCAGGCAAGAGTGCTGGAGTGGTTGCTATTCCATTTTTTCAGGGGATCTTCCTGACTCAGGGATTGAACCCAGGTCTCCTGCATTGCCAGCAGATGCTTTACCATCTGAGCCACCAGGGAAACCACTACTAATACCAGTAATATGAGGATAAGGAATTGTCCAGGAAAAAAATGAAAACATGCACCTCTAACAGAAAACATAAACATGCATCCTGGACAGTTCCTCATTTCCACTATTCTAAAATGTATGCCTTTATATTTGATACATATTAACATCTCTCATTTGGGGAGGCATCTTAAAATCATTGATATGTTAATAGTATATAATAATGGGATCTTTGACTCACTGAAGTCTGCTAAATTAATAATAAAACAGAAATTTTGGTAACATAACCATTCCAAAAAATGTACCACAAGCAAGCATTTATATCTAAGCTAAGCAAGTAATGATTTTAAATCAATAGAATAAAAATATGTATTAACACTAAAGCAAATAATGCATAAATTCATGCTGTTCATTTGTATTTCCCATTGTATGAGTACTTTCCCATTATTTACATCAGGCCACATCTGTAGAAGCCAGTCATTACCCACAGATTACCCTTTGCATATATGAAAATGTGTTTAGAATAATTCAAAACCAAAAAAGATCATTATACAACATTCTTCTCTATCACACACGCACTCCTACTTTAGTTACAAAACAGTTTAATTATCTTTTTCTAGACACAATTATCTATCAAGGAGATTCTAGTGATTATCTCTGTGCCCTTAGCAACATCTCTGATACTCTAACTTGAAAAACTGTTTAAAGTTCACTTGTTTTAATTACCTTTTCATATTTAAAAAAAACACATTTTTTTCTGATTATAGAGTTGCATATAGGACTAAAAAGGAACATTTGGAAAACACGTTAATGTTTTATTAATAATTTTTTCCCTCTGAAATACTGTGTTTAAGTCTATAAGTTATAGTATATTATCAAAGGCTACCCTTACAACTTTTATTTATTGTTGCTTCATTATTTCTACAGTGTGTCTCCCGTGTCTGGTTCGTCAAATCCCTTGTCAGATCTAAAGTTTTTCAAGAATAGACATTGCTTTTACAATGTATTTTCTTTCCTAATCTCTGCTGCTGCTGCTGCTAAGTCGCTTCAGTCGTGTCCGACTCTGTGCGACCCCATAGATGGAAGCTCACCAGGCTCCCCTGTCCCTGGGATTCTCCAGGCAAGAACACTGGAGTGGGTTGCCATTTCCTTCTCCAATGCATGAAAGTGAAAAGTGAAAGTGAAGTCACTCAGTTGTGTCCGACTCTTAGCGACCCCATGGACTGGAGCCTACCAGGCTCCTCTGTCCATGGGATTTTCCAGGCAAAAGTACTGGGGTGGGGTGCCATTGCCTTCCCCGCAAATGATGCTATTAAGCAGTATGGCAAAATCTGGGGTGATAACTCAGCGTTTGCATAGCTCATACCCTCCTCACTTCTGAAAATTTTCCTATTTCCTAAGGCAACCTGTCGGGAAGGGGCCATCTTCTAGCAAGTGTAGGAAGCAAAGACAGCTAATTTACATAAAAAAAAAATGATGAAGATGACCCACAAAATAAAATGGGAGAGAAGAGAGGGCTGAGGGCTGGAGACGAGAGTGGAGGAAGGTAAGGGGAGATAAAGACAGAAAGAGAAAAATCTTAGTTTTCAACCACTTTCCAGTTCCTGGTTCCACTCCAACCAGTAAGCACTGACTGCCTTTTCTGCCCTCCATTGTTGTTCAGTCGTAAGTCATGTCCTACTCTTTTGCAATCCCGTGGACTGGAGTCTGCCAGGCTCCTGTGTCCATGGGATTTCCCAGGCAAGAATACTGGAGTGGGCTGCCATTTCCTTCTCCTAATCTCTACAACAGCTAAAATCCCTGTGTAGATACATCAGACATTTGACAAACTCAGGCAATTGAGTGGCTAAGATATCTTGAGAGAATGAGAGTAAAATAGAGATGCGTTCATCTATATTGATTAACATAAGAAGGGGAAGCAGACTATCACTTATTGAAACGTAATGAACAGACCACTGGAAACATGTAATCTAAATTTAAACTGAATTTTTAAAAAGAAAAATATTGGAAAATGTTATGAGTGTGGTCTTACACTTTTTAACAGCATGTAAGTAAAAAGGAGTGACCACTTCACATTCTACTCATAGCCTCTCTACTCCCAAGAATGTAACAGTACATACAGTTTTTTGAAATTCCAGGAGCTGATTAGCCAGGTAAATTGTCTATAGGCTGCTTTTATTACTGGGTGAAATGAATTTTATTTTTAGTATTCCACCTTAGCCAGAGAGTATTGATAGAAATTAAACTGTAAAAATTGTGTTTCAGTTAATAATTCACATTATTAAATAGCTATGCTTGGGCTTCCCTGGTGGCTCAGTCAGTAAAGTATCTGCCCGCAGTGCAGGAGACCTGGGTTGGATCCTCGGGTTGGAAAGATCCCCTGCAGGAGGGAATGGAAACCCACTCCAGTATCCCTGCCTGGAGAATCCCCTTGGTCAGAGGAACCTAACGGGCTGCTGTCCATGCGGTCACAACTATTCAGACACAACTGAGAGACTAAGCCCACAGCATACTTGTGAGAAATTAGAGTTAAAACTGAATTTTAAAGTAATTGTAAGGTATGTGGAGTAAATATTATCAATTGATTTATTTTCTTCATACTTTTGATATGCTATCACAGATACTGAATCTTGGATATACAATAAATTGAGTATGAAAGGAAAGGGAAATACACTGGGGAAATACAAGTTCATGGGTACATGAATGTATAATCGGTGTCTGTTTATTTTTCTAACAATTATTGTGCACCTATGGCAACCCACTCCAGTACTCTTGCTTGGAAAATCCCATGGGCGGAGGAGCCTGGTGGCCTGCAGTCCATGGGGTCGCTAAAAGTCAGACACGACAGAGCGACTTCACTTTCACTTTTCACTCTCATGCATTGGAGAAGGAGATGGCAACCCACTCCTGTGTTCTTGCCTGAAGAATCCCAGGGACAGTGGAGCCTGGTGGGCTGCCATCTATGGGGTCGCACAGAGTTGGACACGACTGAAGCGACTTAGCAGTAGCAGCAGCATTATGCACCTAAAATACAAAGCTTTAAGAACAAAGCTTAACAGCTACTATAAAAGCAATCCTGGGGTTAGAACATAAAGTGCTTGATAAAGTAATGATATGAATTTTGGAGATTATTATATACATAAACTATATATAAACTATGTATAATTTATATGGGCTACCCTGTAGCTCAGATGGTAAAGAATCTGCCTGCAATGCTGGAAACCCGGGTTTGATCCCTGGGTTGGGAAGATCCCCTGGAGAAGGAAATGGCAACCCACTCCAGTATTCTTGCCTGGAGAATTCCATGGACAGAGGAGCCTTGTTGGCCAGTCTGTGGGGTTGCAAGGAATCAGACAACTGAGCCACTAACACTGCTACTACTATAAATTACAGGTATAGACTAATGTGATACTTACCCATTTGCGAATTTCTTGTTTGAAGATATTAACATTGAAAATAGTTGCCTCCATAATTTAGGCAGAGGCATTTTGTTAAACAGAGAGGAATGCCCTTACTGTAATTGACTTTCTTATAAGTGAATATATAAAAGCAGTTCATGTATTATAGAAAGAAAATAAAAAGCAAGAGAGAGAAGAAAAATAAAGTTGTAGAAATCCTTGAGGTAGGCCATTCACCATAGTCCTTTTCTATGGATATTCAGCTATCAAATGATGCTAACTTTAAATTAGCATCACTTGAACCTTAAGACTAGAATATGAAATGTCATGCCTCTGCTTTGCTCATTCAACATTTAAAATCTTTTTTTAAATGTTGGATGACTAACTATCAGTGTTGACCCTTCAGCCTATATGCGATGACAGAAACAATGATGAAGAACATAGAGTGAGCTATTTTACTACTCTTTGTCTTTATAAATATGATGGAACTGCTTGTCCCTTCTCATCACTTTGCCACACTCTTAACACATAGTGCAGCAAGCAGAAGTGTCCCCAAAACATCATATCATGCCACGGTGTTTGTCATGACCCTTTGGTAACCAAAACACCTAGGGACAAATCTTTCCTCTATGAATTTATGAGTTATTTAACCTCTCTGAGCCTCATTTGCCTCATTGAAAATTGAGAATGAAATTAGCCTCCATGGGGTTATTTTGAGGCTGAAATACTTGACATGTTTTCTTTGCAATAAATATATTCAGGCTTCATTTTTATTCTTCAAGAATGTCTATGAAAGAAAAAAATCCAAACATTTGGAGCAAATAAGTTTCTTCTGAAACTGATTCTTCATTTTTTTTTTTTCTTTTTGACTCTTCATTTTACTTTGCTTATTTAACACCTCAAATGGTAAAGAATCTACCTGCAAGGCACAAGACCAGGGGTCGACCCCTGGGTTGGGAGTTCCTCTGGAGAAGGGAATGGCAATCCACTCCAGTTCTTGCCTGGAGAATTTCGTGGACAGAGAGGCCTGGTGGGCTACAGTCCATGGGGTTGCAAAGGGTCAGACACGACTGAGCGACTAACACACATACACACACACACACACACACACACACACACGAAACCAATACTCATGCCTGTTTTTCTTATGTCTGAAAATCAGATCAAAACAGAGTTGGCTAGGTACTAAGGGGGTATTTCATGATTTTTCTTCTAATACATCCACTTTATGTCTTTGGAAATCCAAAACAGTGAATATTAACATTCTTCTCACATTGATTGGAAAAATAAGTCATGATGAAACAAAAACGGTTATGCTGAAGATTTAGAAATCAGGTACTATTCAATTTGGGGGGAAATGGTTTGTTGCTTTACTGTCAGTTATGGACTTGAGGAAATGAGATTTCTTTGATTTCTGCAGCAAAATTGCTGCCAGCTAAAACTTTATCTCCATCCAGCCTAAAGATAAGATCACTCGGATATTAAATTGGGAAAAAAAACCACTTGATTATAAAGGCGCTTTTCAGAGTTATAATCTAGTTTATCAAAGTATTAATATGAGATTTTTTTCCAGAGGAGAAATCCCTGTTTTGTACCACAATGACAAAAAATGCCTGCCAGTCACAGACCTATTTCAAAAAGAGATTATTTAATTAGCTATTTTTATATCCAGTGAGTCTGGCAATATACTGTGGGGAACCATTTCGTTTTCATTCATTATAAGAAGCTATAGTGTATATTTCCCCTAGGCAGAGATTTATATGACAATTTGAATGCTTTGGTGACAGAATTATCTGATGATGAATATGATATTAAGGAAATGCCAAGTGGCATGACATTTTGGAACATTTTCAGTGACTCTTCATGATTAATAATTGTGCTTATGTATGTATTTAATATTTATTAATAATATTTGTGGGGAAATGGGAGTAGATGTTCTACTCTTCTTTTATTTCCTGAATAAGAAGTGAATACTTGGAAAACCTGGCTGAAATGGCAGTATATTTTTAATTCAATCTTCGGTATTCAGATAGTCCTAGTGAAAGTCAGTCTCTCCTACCCATAACTTTTAATTCTAACTTTTGCTTTGTAACAATAATAAAATAACAATTACAGTACAAGGAACTGCTATTCATTAAGAGCATATTGTGATTTATATGATTTACTATGTGTTTATGATATATTGTTTCTAGTCTATGAAACAAATCTAAGGTGAATGTTCTTTTCCCAATAATACAGATGATTAACTCACAGTTTCCATACTTTGCTATATATTGAGTGAGTGAAGTTGCTCAGTTGTGTCTGACTCTTTGCAACCTCGTGGACTGTAGCCCACCAGGCTACTCCATCCATGGGATTCTCCAGGCAAGAATACTGTAGTGGGGTGCCATTTCCTTCTCCAGGGGATCTTCCCAACCCAGGGATGGAACCCAGGTCTCCTGCATTGCAGGCAGATGCTTTAACCTCCGAGCCACTAGGGAAGCCCTTATCACCCAAATGTTTTTAAAAATACAGATATCTGGAACTGCATTTTCATTCATACCCTCCACCAAAATTACAGTGAAAACAGTCTTGATGAACTGATATACTATAAAGTGGGCTAAGACTCAATAAGTAACTTTACATACATTATATCACTAGTATATGACACTTAATTGTTACCTTATTTCCCAAATAAATTACCTACATTTGAAAATTGTATGATCATATGAAACTGTACACCTTTATCTCTATTAATATAAAATGAATGTTTCTATTTTCATTTTATCTTTTCAGTTTTGGTTTAGCTGAGCAAATAACGTTTGAAAGAACTAAGGCACAAAGAAAACACTGTAATAACCCCTACCTGAGCAAGTTATAGTTCACATAATATTTATAGTTCACAATATCTCTTTTTATGTATCTAAAAAGGTTTTCGGTAATTGAAGAAAAATGTTCAACTAATGAAATATTTTTCCTAATAATACAAGGTGAAATTTATATCTCTTGTTCTATTTTGTGTAATTTATCATTCTTTTATATTAATAATAGTAGCTATATTCTGCTGTGTCCTAATGTTTGTTAAGTTGCAAAATAACTGTTTTTAGTACTTTTTGAAACATTTGACTAAAGTGAAGAACTCCTAAGAATGAAAATCACTTTCTGCATAATTTACAGGAATTTTTAGCAATGATAATAATTCTTCCATCTTCATTTTGGGTTAATGAAAGTGAAAGTGTTAGTCACTTAGTTGTGTCCAACTCTTTGTGATCCCACGGGGCTCCTTAGTCCATGGGATTATCTAGGCAAGAATATTGGAATGGGTTACCATAACCTTCTCCAGGGGATCTTCCCGACCCAGGGATTGAACTCAGGTGTCCGGCATTGCAGGCAGATACTTTACCTTTTAAGCCACAAGAGAAGCATTAATGGTTTTGGGTTAATGGCTATACTTTAGTTTATGTTTGTGATTTGTTGGCCTTAACCTGATTCCTGGTTAATCTTGTAAATATATAACTAGGGTGGTGAGCAATTCAGCATGAGTAAGATGGTAAGATAAAAGCCTCTGGAGAAGCTAGTCTTTTACCTCATTGCAAAGTAAGAGAAATATTAAGCCCTCTTTTAATTAAAAGCTTAAGAAAAGCATAAAATTCTAGTTTTGACTACCTTTTCAAAATTTGAAACTTGTAATGAGCAGTCACAGGATTTGTAGTTTAAAACTTTATATTTGACATCTATTTTTAAGTTTATAAGAAGTTTATAAGTTTATAAGAAGCATATCTATTTACTTAATCATTTAGGTCAGACTACATAACAATCATGTATTTTGTTTGAACATACCAGAAAACAGCAATGTATCATAAAGTATATGAATATTTTGTTGAACATAGCTAATATTCTATACCTTTTCCAGCACCTGAATATCTAAATCTAGATGTAAGATTTTTAATACCTTACTTGTCGGAAATATATGTGTCATTATGTGTTGTTGTTCAGTTGCTGAGTCGTATTCGACTCTGTGACACCATGGACCGCAGCATGTGAGGCTGCTCCGTCCTCCAATATCTCCCAGAGTTTGCTCAAATTCATGTCCATAGAATTGGTGATGATGTCTAACCATCTCATCCTCTGCCACCTCTTCTCCTTTTGCCTTCAACCTTTCCCATTATTAGGTTTATTACTAGTGTGCATTATTAGGTAAAAGACCTGGGTTTGATCCCTGGGTTGGGAAGATCCCCTGGAGGAGGGCATGGCAACCCACTCCAGTATTCTTATCTGGAGAATCCCCATGGACAGAGGATACTGGCAGGCTACAGTCCATGGGGTCTTAAAGAGTCAGACATGACTGAACAACTCAGCACACAGCACAATACACTAGCTGTTTTTTTCTACAAATACTATCTAGCAAAAATGAACATTCAACCTGAACATAACAAAACATCAAGGTCTACTGTATTATTATATATAGTAGCTTTGAAAAGAAGCAAAGGTAAATTTCCTATTTTAATAGGCTGACCTATATTCCTTACATTATAAAACTGATCTCATATGAATCTCAGATAAGAAATAATGTATGAAAAGCTGGCTTAGCTTCTACAGATTTATAACAAAATGGTACTCTATTAACTTCTCCTAGAATGCTCTTTCTATAAAATTCATAATTCATCCTTTGTTTCCATAGCTTTACTTTTGTTTTATTATAAATTCTATGTTGGATTTTCCTTTCAGATATTCAAAGTCATGTCAAATACTCTATGCAAAGCATTTGTGATAGTCTCTAGGAATGTTTGATTCCTAGAATCAATCAAGAATTCATCTTCTGCCTCAGTTCTATCCTGGAAATAGTGACAAAAGATTAATTTTTTAAAAAATTAATTTATTTTTGACTGCCCTAGTTCTTCGTTGCTGTGTGGGCTTTCTCCATTTGCCTCGAACGGGGGCTACTTTCTAGTTAGGGTGCACAAGCTGCTCATTATAGTGGCTTCTCTTGTGAAGCACAGGCTCTGGAGCACTCGAGCTTCCGTAGTTGTTGCACATGGGCTCAATAGTTGTGATGCATGGGCTTAGTTGCCCCGTGGCATGTGGAATCCTTGCAGACCAGGCATCGCTCCTGTCCGCTGCTTTGACAGGTGGATTCTTTAACCACTGGACCACAATAGAAGTACAAGATTTACTCTTTGATTTAGTTTGGAAAGAGGAAAAACAACAAAACTGATGGTGTGATGTGGAGAGCAGACTTTAAAATTACTTGTGAGAACTTTTAGTTCCCTTTTCCACTCTCATACCTCTCTGACTATATGAGTTATCCATTTATATAGTATATCTATTTAAATAGATATTTTAGGAGTTAATATACATGTATCACTAGATAGTTCTAGAATTCAAATAATCAAATCAGCCTCTGTGCACTTCCAGGCTCCATTTTGCCCTCGCGCCTTCGTTCCACCCACTTCTCAAGGAGTGCTAGCCTTAGAGAGGGCTTGTTGTGCTGTGCCTGCCATCCGCAGTAGCTTCCTCTTTGTTCTTTTCCGGCTTAGTTTCTTTTGACCTCTGGAACACTGAGACTTCATACTTAACCTGAGATAACATCCAGCATGAAGAAAAGCAAAGCTGCATTGTACAGAAAAAAATGCCTAGGTAGCTGATAATTGGATTTGGGACAGTGATTTTTCTCTCAAATAAAAATCTGTGTTTGACATGCCAATCATATTGCTTTATAACCAAACGTCAGAGGCAATTCCTTGCAGTACTTACCATGATAGACATTTACCAAAGACACCTAAAAGATGTAAATAACTTGTAAGTGTGGCAAAGTGTCTTTTGCATGGCAGTGCTTGAATATTTACATTTAGTATTGGACTCCTGTTTCCTGAAGCAACTGAATCCCACCTTTAGCACTTACCTTGCCATTATACCCCTTTTAAGCTCTTCCTGTGCAGATGTGTTTTGTCAGAAGGCGAGAGTAGGTATACCTGCAGGTTTTTGAATTGCAGGCTTTTGAGTCTACAGACAAATATTTCATCAAACCATGTTGTTATCTTCATAGTCGGTAGAAGATGAATTGTGCAGTGTAAGTGGAAGCCTGAGTACTAGTTACTAAAATCTTGCCTGACTGCAGAAGTGCATTCAGTGCTTAAAAAGCACGTGTGCTTTTCTCTTCTGAGAGAATACATCTTGCACAAACTAAAATGTGCTCTTTGATTGTCCTATGGCAATGCCTCTTAACTGTGATAGGATGATAATATTAGATTTAATTGACTTCTGTAAATTATCTCAATACAAATTTTGGCTTTTGAATACTAGAGTCCGTAGACCCTGCTATTTAAATAACACTATCATTCTGCATGGCTGTATATTGTCACCATGTTTATTTAACTTATATGCAGAGTACATCATGAGAAATGCTGGACTGGAAGAAACACAAGTTGGAATCAAGATTGCTGGGAGAAATATCAATAACCTCAGATATGCAGATGACACCACCCTTATGGCAGAAAGTGAAGAGGGGCTAAAAAGCCTCTTGATGAAAGTGAAAGTGGAGAGTGAAAAGGTTGGCTTAAAGCTCAACATTCAGAAAACGAAGATCATGGCATCTGGTCCCATCACTGCATGGGAAATAGATGGGGAAACAGTGGAAACAGTGTCAGACTTTGTTTTTCTGGGCTCCAAAATCACTGCAGATGGTGACTGCAGCCATGAAATTAAAAGACGCTTACTCCTTGGAAGGAAAGTTATGACCAACCTAGATAGCATATTCAAAAGCAGAGACATTACTTTACCAACAAATGTTCGCCTAGTCAAGGCTATGGTCTTTCCTGTGGTCATGTATGGATGTGAGAGCTGGACTGTGAAGAAGGCTGAGCGCCGAAGAATTGATGCTTTTGAACTGTGGTGTTGGAGAAGACTCTTGAGAGTCCCTTGGACTGCAAGAAGATCCAACCAGTCCATTCTGAAGGAGATCAATCCTGGAATTTCTTTAGAAGGAATGATGCTAAAGCTGAAACTCCAGTATTTTGGCCACCTCATGCGAAGAGTTGACTCATTGGAGAAGACTCTGATGCTGGGAGGGATTGAGGGCAGGAGGAGAAGGGGACGACAGAGGATGAGATGGCTGGATGGCATCACTGACTCGATGGATGCGAGTCTGAGTGACCTCCGGGAGCTGGTGATGGACAGGGAGGCCTGGCTTGCTGCGGTTCATGGGGTCGCAAAGAGTCGGACACGACTGAGCGACTGATCTGATCTGATCTGATCATTCTGCATCAATATGCTCAAAAAATTAGCTTGGGGAAAGATTAATGGACAATTTCCTATTCTAATTTAGCTTATTCATGAGTTTAATTTTTCCTGAATTTCAAACAATTAATTTAACTGAGATTGCATCATAATTGATTTGAGATAATACAATGTGAAGAAAAGCATAACCATATTTTATAGGAAAATAGCTAGATGGCTGATAATTGAATTTGTAACTTTATGAAGGCTGATTTTCATTCCAAACATATTTCCCCTACCTCCAAGAGCTAATTCTTATGTATTTCAAGTGGTCCAGCATACCAAAAGTATTTCTGATTTTAACGCCCACCTAGTATGTAGAATCCTTAGAGTGATAATATCTATGTTTGGAAGATTAATTTAGTTTCAAGAAAGGAAGAAAAGTAATTCCAAAACAGCAGTGATTAGTTTTAATTTATGATATAACCCATAGTATTGAGAACTGCCAATTGTAAGGCACTGTGCTAAGTGCTTTGAAAACATACATAATGCAAAAGGTGTGGTTTCTCCCGTTAAGAAGTTTATTGTCCAAGAGGAAAAAATATGCATAAATAGTTGTTCCTCATCATTTATCTCAGGCACCTCTGAGCTTTCCGATACTGAATATAATAGAGTATAGTTCTTAATAGAAAGGGGAAATTCTTTAGTGGCCATATATCATAGAATCAGTCTTCAAGACTGAAGAAAATTAGCATTAATCAAGAGTAAGTAGCCCATCCAATGCAAAGAAGTAGAGTTTTCTCCCAGGTACACATGCATTTTATGTGAATTCCAAATAAGCTTAACTAATCTGGAGAAAATATTTTGATGATTTTTTGTAATTACTAGCTTCCCTAAGCAAGGTTACCATGGCCATATATGAAATCTATGTCCTGAAGCATTCTCTAAGTGTGGAGAGAAGCAAACATCCCCAAATGGGATTTTTCACTTTAAGTCCTTTTAGGATGATCACTCTCAGCGCGATCAGGAAAGGCAGGCTGATCCCTACAGGAGCTCCTAGGTGATCTGTGAGTGATGGGAGGGCTGTGTTGTATTTACCTTAACATTCTCTCACCATGTCCAGGATGCTCCTTCCCCATCTCCCCGCTCTCCTACCTCCAAGCTAGTGCATCCAAACCTTATTTCTAAGAGCAACTTTTCTTCTACTTCTATGAGGTTGCTCAGTCCCTTGTCCACTTTCCTCTGACACCACTTCCCAACCCCTGAAAAATGATAAGCTGAGAAAAACCAGCAAGTGTGTGGGATGGCTGGGGTGAGGATGGAGGGGGCTTAAATTTAAATTTAACTTAAATTCCAAATAAGTTAAGCTTATTTGGAATTCATATAAAATGCATGTGCACCTTAGAGAAAACTCTACTTCTTTGCAACGGATGGGCTGCTTACTCTTGATAAATGCTAATTTTCTTCAGTCTCAAAGACTGATTCTGTGATACATGGCCACTAAAGAATTTCCCGTTTCTATTAAGAACAATACTCCATTATTTTCAATATTGGAAAACTCACAAGCAAAAATTTTAAGGGTTCCTTTCAACCCCTGAGCCGCTAAATGAGAAGTAGTGGCCTTGATCTCTCCCTCACCAATTTAGAACCTAGTCTCAAGACAACCCTCAAAATAGAACAAACCCTAGGAATAAAAGAAAGGCTGTGGTCCAAGTGGCACAGAGAGAAGTTTCTGCTTGAATCAGCATCTGTTTCCACAGTATTGGAGGTCATCAGTAATTCCTTCGCCAGCGCTCTTGTTCAGCACAATTATCGTGCTATGCTAAGCACAGCAGAGGATCCACACTCCTATAAGATGAGATGCTCAGAGAAGGAGAGGACTGGCGATGTTTAAAGATTTGTTTCTAACATGGCTTTAATTTGAAATCCTTTCCTTCGGAAGATGTCTGGATGTTGAGACAGAGCAAATGAAAGCGGTGTATTTGTGTTATGGATGCAGCCAAGCATCCCCCTTATTTGAAAGGCTTAAGCAGCACACTCAGGAACAAGATGTGAGGCATCTTGAAGTACGACTTCCCTGTCAGCTGCAAGATCAATAAAATGCAGATGCCATTCTATATTGCACTCCAGAGAATGAGTTTGCAGAGTGAGAAAGGCTTCATGTTGAAGAGGTTTTATTTGCGCGTGGACTTGGCAAAGGCGGAAAGTGGCTCTGGGGAGAATGCGTGAGGCTTGGCCCCAGCTGGCCAGCTACTTGAGCACCCCCTGCCAGGCGACATCACTCACCCTGTCCGTCTGAATGGCAGGACCTCGGGACACGAGGCATTTCCAGGCCACTCAGACCATTCGGGCAAACTGATTATTTAACTGATTATGTAAACGCCACCTAAAAGCCCCTGGTCATTGATGTTGATCAGACTCATTAATTTAGGATTACTGTTGAATCTGACAAAAGCAAACACAGGACCAAAGATACATAAACACAGGTCTAATGGTCATAAACACAAAGACCACCATGTTCTACCACCATATTTGGCAGTGATCAAATTGCCACTTGGCACACTATAGGTGTATGTGCGTGTATGCTCAGTCGTGTCTGACTCTGTGCGACCCTATGGACTGCAGCCCACCAGGCTGCCCTCTCTATGGAGTTTTCCAGGCAAGAATGCTGAAGTGGGTTGGTATTTCCTACTCGAGGGGATCTTTCTGACCCAGGGATCAAACCTGCATCTTCTGCATCTTTACCACTGAGCCACCTGGGAAAACCCTACTCAAGGTGTAACAGTAGACAGTTTGAGAGATACCTGGTTGTTGGGTGGCAACAAGTTGAGAAACAGAAGTAACCTACTTGATTGTCAGTTTTTTTTTGTTGTTGTTGTTTTGTTTTGTTTTATGGAAAAGCTGCTCTTCCTCTTTGCTCAATGTTTAAACAACTTCTAAAGGCCTCAATATCAGTATACTCTTGAGAGACTAGGTGAAATAATTGTTCTTAATTAAAAAGTAAATTATACAAATAAAATGTTATAATATTGGCTGTAATTATTACTGTTTATTTGCCTTATATATTTATTTTGAGATCAGTTTTCTGCTGAGAATGAGGCTTGCTGCTGGATGCCATGTGAGATATAACCCTGGTCTATGAGGGGCTCCCCATTTTGTGGGACAGCAGGTATACACACATGGATGAGTTGTGAGGCAAGGAAGTTCTGGGTGTGGCCTCAGCATAGAAACAGGTTTTCAATTTTCAAAACTGTCCCTGGAGCCTGGTTGATGTGAATGTAGCCTGTGGTGTTCTGCATAGTAATGGCAAGTGGGATTAAGTCAGATCCTCTCAAATGCAGTCCAGCAGCAAGCATAATTTTTGATAACATTTTATGGAAGGAATTAGATTTAAAGGTGTTATTTGTGAGACATCACCAATCCCTCAACTGAGAACTGCTATCTGCTACTTACTGTCTGTCACCCTCAAAGATAACTCCATTTTTTCCCTCCATTCTATATCTAATTAGAAGTCAAGAGTCTGCCTGCAGTGCAGGAGACCCAGGTTCGATGCCTGAGTCAGGAAGATCCCCTGGAAAAGGGTATGGATACTCAATCCATATTCTTCCTGGAAAATCCCATGGACAGAGGATCTTGGCAGGCTATAGTCCATGGGGTTGCAAAGATTCAGACATGACTGAATACTAACACTGTGAACACTGAATACTAACACTGTGAACACGGTTGCTCGATTTTGATTTCTGAATACGCTTTGAACTCTTCTTCTTTTCCATTGCTCTTTCAGACCTGCATCATTTTTCACCTGGACCGTAGTAGTAATTTGCTACTGGCCTTAGTTTTGACCCCTCTTAAATCATTTATGCTAAGTGACAATATCACCATAGTTAAAAGCCTTCAAAAATTTCCTATCACTAATAGAATTAGTTTTTTTTTTTCCAGCAAGATTTCCAGAAAAATAATCTGTCTCTGCTTCTTTATCCCATCCTTTAACCTCTCACCAACCTGTCTTGCTTCAATAACACTGATCTGCCTTCACGTCCCTAGTCACACCAGGTTTTTTCCTATTTCTGTCTGCCCTCCCTTTCTTCTTCACTATGTTAATCCCTACTCTATCCCATGAAGCCCAGGCTGGATTATAATTCCCTCTCCCATTCTCCCAGGGAATCCTGTACATCCGACATCACAGCATCTGCCATGTTATATTGATTTTTATTTTCTGTGTGTTTCTGTGTGTGTCTCTTCCACTGGACTGAAAGCTCCTTCAGAAAACCAGCACAGTAAATCTAGTGCAATAGCCAATTCCTGCTTCTCACTTAGAGATCAGATGTGTGTCATCTCTCAGAAAGCCTGTCTTTGATCATCTCACACCTCCACCTGGTTCACCCTGTTTTTTCTTCACTTACCACTTTATTAGGTATTTCCTTGTTTATTTAAGTGTTTATTTAGAGTTGGTCTCTCCACTAGAATATGAACCTCAAGAGCTGAGGCTTTTCTGCCTTGTTCATCCTTGTATCTCCACTGCCTGGAAAAGTGCCTGGATATAGAAGGACTTTAATTAATATGCAGTTTTCAAAATTGAATTTAATGAATGGAGAATGGATTCCCTGGTGGTTCAGAGGGTAAAGTGTCTGCCTGCAATGAGGGAGACCTGGGCTTGATCCCTGGTTCAGGAAGATCCCCTGGAGAAGGAAATGGCAACCCACTCCAGTATTCTTGCCTGGAGAATCCCATGGACAGAGGAGTCTGGCGGGCTACAGTCCATGGGACATGACTGAGTGACTTCACTTTCACTTTCAAAATTGAATTTAATGAATGGAGAATGGATGGATGGATGAATAGATAGATATATTGCTGGGTAGATGGGCACATAATAAGAGGTCAATGAATTAGTCAGGACTGAGTAAACCTATCCAAATTAGGTAAGCAATCTATAGATCAATAATGGTAGAGGGTCAGTTTTTTTTTTTTTTTTTAACACCTGTAAAGGGACACAGACCACCATGATGCCTCAACATTTACTTCTGTGACTCACTGTCACAGACTGTTGCCTACTGTTTTAATGTTCCCCAGTTTGTGAAAGCCCTGTCATATCCTGAGTACCAATAGTGATAACTCTACATGATTCCTTCATGCTAATTCCCCTATCCTCTATTCCTAGTATGTGTACACACATCCCCATGTAAAATAACAACAGAAGAAAAACAATTCGGTATCAGCTTTTAAAGAATTACTGAACTCTTCACTTTATCAATTGATATTATTTTCTGTTTCTGTAGGAACATTTGGCTTAAATTCCAGACTTACCTTTCATGAGTTTACCTTCCCTCCTCACTGGTTTGCTCATTTATGAAATGCGCGTGATAACCTTTTTTCCATGAACTGTTATGTTGATTATGTGAGGAAATACACGTGCATGTACTTTTCAAACTTCAAAATGCTCATCTAATATTGTTTTTCATCAAGTATGATTTCATGTCCTTCCCTCATTTATGGATGGTGACAGCATATATCTCCACATTATCTTTCTTTTAATCATCTGATTGTTCACAGCTTAAGGTCACTTAATCTTAGGTGTGTAATCATTTGCATTCTGAATTGCAACTCCTTCATTAGTTTTTATAACTGTTGTATTTAATAGGACATCGGGGAAGTGGATGGCACAGGCAAAAGGAAATTGGATTTTGAACCTTTTATTATGATGACATCCATTTGATTGTGGTCCAAATGATTAGTGAAGAAAAAGCTGCTGTTGTGACAACTTTCCAGTGTGAAATAAAGCATAAGACTGAGATTTGCTTATTAGGTTACTGTCTAGGAATAAAAGCACCAAATACCAGTATTCAGCAATATTTCCTGAACTCTTATTGTGTACAAGCCAGACTACTGTGAGCATCTAAGAATGCAGCAGTATAAGACTCAGTGTCAGCTCCAAAGGAGCTAAAAGGCTGCGATGGCCTCGTCTCTAAGGAGAGACGTGCAAGTGACCTTGTAGAACCAAGCTCATTATTAACAATTTATGGTTACAAAGGGAACACACCATTTATCTTTCATTACCTCACAGCTGGTAGACTCAGTGTCGCCATAACCACAATTTTTGAAATGAGAAAAACTGAAGACCATTCCATTTTAAAGGAATTAAGCTGATACTTCACACACTCATGTTTTGCTCAAGAACCCTCCCCCCACCAGAGTCACGGACCACATAAAGTATAGTATGTAAGTAAATGTTACAAAAGTTCATTCTAAAAGAACTTGTGGACTTGAGGGCTGAGAAAAGAAAAATTCATCGGTTTTGACCTCACAGCACTGAAATAGCTCAGGAGAAAGTATTTTGAAATAGCTCAGGAGAAAGTATTTTGTAAGCTATGAAATACTATATATATACAGCATGTCAATATATATTTTTAAATTCTATTTTGTTTGAATGTATGATTGTTGAGGACATGACAAAATTGGGAGCCTATGGCAGAGTAAATAAATGTAAATATCTTTTTAAATTGCTCATTGGTGTTTGGCCTATATGATAAGGTAGCAGTTCATAGCCATTGTTTGCTGATATGGTTGCTAATAAGGGGAGGTTAAGAGGACTGACAAAGCAGACATGCTGAATAGTGTGGTTTGAGGTCTAATTTTTTTTAAACGGTTACAAATTCGGTGAGGATATCCAATTCCACATAAGGTCTTTAGAAGTAAACAACTAAATGGTACAGAGTTGTTTCTAAGGCATCTTGCAGTTTAATTAATCAAAGCTGACTCTCTGGCTCTGCCATTCCACTGACTGGCCTACAATAAATGGCCTCCCTGACTGCTGTACTTTTCCACCCAAACATTGTGCAAATCAAGGACAAGCATCCTTGAGACTCTTTTTAATGGCAGCATTCTTAAAAACCCAGCCTCCTGCAGTTGCTTAAAATCAAAGTATCATCATGAAAGTTACTTAGTGCTTTTATGAAATCTGTAAAGATCTTGAAGTTTGAAATGCAAAGCAGAGCAAGAATCCAAAGACTCAATATTTGAGTTTTCAATGTTAATTTTTTTAAGAATGTGAAAATCAGATTGTTATCTGTGACTTCTGATGGTGCAATTCTAAAAATGAATGGCTTCTTAATTAAATGACTTCAAAGTGATATAGTGCACCTTTATAAAGTGCTAGAGTTCTAAATTGGAGAAGGCAATGGCACCCCACTCCAGTACTCTTGCCTGGAAAATCCCATGGATGGAGGAGCCTGGTAGGCTGTAGTCCATAGGGTCGCTAAGAGTCAGACACGACTGAGAGACTTCCCTTTCACTTTTCACTTTCACACATTGCAGAAGGAAATGGCAACCCACTCCAGTGTTCTTGCCTGGAGAATCCCAGGGATGGGGGAGCCTGGTGGGCTTCTGTCTATGGGGTCGCACAGAGCCGGACACGACTGAAGTGACTTAGCAGCAGCAGCATTTTAAATACAATGCTTTAGAAAATATCTAAACTGTTTAAATTTAACTCAGCAAGTGAATAATTTGTCAGCTATCAATCACAAAGATGCAGTTTTTGCTATATTAATGTCGTATATACTAATAACAATTGATTAAGATGATTACTTATCCACAAGTTTTGTTTTTATAAAAAGTGTTTAAAGGTTTTAAATTCATTGGGAAAATGTTTCTAAGTGATGTCCTTTGAACTACTTATTTTCTGAGCTTGGAATAGAAAAAAGAAACATTTATGCTTAGTGAAAAAAAATGGATACCAGTGAGAACCATCCTTGTAACTTTTTAAAATATTGTAGTCTGGTGGCAGAATTCTTCCTTTCATATTTGCATCCTCAATCTGAATGTAAACATATAATTACTAACAATTGTTAGACTTCAGTAGTAATTAAAATCTAAAATATCCTTGGGTAGCAATGACTAAGTTGACTTATATGCACTAAGGTTTAATAATAGCAGTATACTCCTTTCATATTTTCAAGAATTCTAGTATATCATTATAGTATATTTTATGATAGAATTATCACTTTATTATACAAACCTAATTTTTCAATAAGTTGAGTATAGTATATGTTATTGAAATTAAGAAAGCTAGGTATTGCTTTTCATTATAATATTACTTATTCTGAATTTTCAAAACTGAATTGAAAATAAGTGTACTGTCTGGTGAATTTTTAGTAAATAATTAAGAAATTCAAATGTATAATATATATAGTACATATATTATTTTTATTTTTTAATTTAAAATTTTTTGAGTACATATATTATTTTTACATCAATTTACTTTTATTTCTGATTTTAAAATCTAAATACCTTCAGTATCTGAGGACCTATATTTTGAGTATATTATGCTTTAATCTTAGTATTTTAAATATTTATTAGTAAATGTATCTTGAATTCCAACTTACAAATTTAACAAAAAATAAAGAAAAATGCTAAAATATATGTGCAGAATCCCTATTGATAGAGATGTGTATTTTGAATTAAAATTAGAAATGTAAATATTTTAATATATTGATTTACTGTGGGGTATTTATACTGCTCTATATAATGTCTGAGTGCTTACCTGCTTACTCTATAAAAATAATTTGTCTACGTATTTCCTGTTACTTATAGCATATCACAAGTTATTATTATAATAGTTTAAAATGTTTTAACAGGTTTACACATCACCCTTTTTTTGAAAGCATAACTGCCAGCCATTATAAAAATATAACTGAAAAAGTTATAGTAGAGAGAAATGCTAAGTCAGTATGAAAATTATTTTAATACAAAACTCAGATGTAGCCTAGTCAAGAAATAATGGACCAATGGATATTTTTTGACAAATTATGATTTGTGAGGTGTGCTAATGGAAATACAAAATACGAGATAGACCTTCTAAGGACATTACACTTTTTGTTGATGTGATCAACAAAGGATGGCAGTGTGTAACACAGAACAGCAGTGCAGAAGAGACATGTCTGTTCAGATGCCACATTCCCAGCAAAGTAGGAAGAGCGTGGCGGGAGGAGCAACCATCACCTCATGTTGTGATCTGTAACAAACCTGTGACGTGTGAAGGGCTTGAATGGCATGCTGGTCCAAGTTGAAATCACCTTTAAAAAAATCTCCTATCAAATCTAACAGCCACATTTGGATATGTTATTTCTGATACCTTCACATTTTTCCTCTCATTTGTTCCTAGAATGCTCTGGCCCACTGGGAATTGAAGGGGGAATCATTTCAAATCAGCAAATCACAGCTTCATCTACCCACCGAGCTCTTTTTGGACTCCAGAAGTGGTATCCCTACTATGCACGTCTGAATAAGAAGGGACTTATAAATGCCTGGACAGCTGCAGAAAATGACAGATGGCCATGGATTCAGGTAACAGATGGGATGGGACAGGGTTTCTGCCAAGGAATGGCTAGAGTCATTTCAGAAAGAAGATAGTGAGTGTCTAACGTGTGACTTTTCTTCATGGTCACAGAAGAAAGGATGATTTAGCTAGAGTCCAAACTGACTATAAATCCTGAAACTGTGGGAAATGTGAATATTCCTTTTGAAAGTGAATGAAGAGAGTTAAAAATGTTAAAATGACCTTGAGTTGCAAATATCACTCCCTGAAGGTACATGTCAAAGAGAGGATTTTACATATGATATGTGTCCATTAGTACTGTGTTAACACATAGTAGCAATTTTTGGTACTCCAGGAGTATAAAAATGGTGTCTTTTCCTTCCCTGTCTTATTAGTGGTTCCATATGTATATATATATAAATTATACAATGGAGTATAATATCTCAAATGTCTTCAGCACCCTCTTTCAATAACTGGATGTGTTTCAGTTCATACTCTATCACTTATTATCATCAGCTATGTTTTTAAATATGAGAAAATGATGTGATACCAGGAAATTAAATGATTCCCGAAAGGTGTGATGGATGGGAGTAATGCCTGCGTCTTATATATTATCTGCTTAATACCTTTTGAGCCTTTAACTGAAGTGAGACAGGAAAACTACATATTTGGAGGCAGAAAAGGTGCTCAAGCCATGATTTCTGTGAAAGCTTATACCTCTGTTGGTGTGGCACATGTTAATAACATTTAACAATTCATTGAGGTGTGCTAAAAAGAAGGGAAATCCAGTGCACACTGAGGTCAGAGGAAGAAGTTATTAATTATCAGGAGAAAGGCTCATGGGAAGATAGCTTCTGAGACAGGCCTTGGAAGATGACTTTCAGTAAAGACTAGATACCAAGGAAACAGGATGATCCAAGATGCCACATGAGAATCTGGGCAGTGCCATATAGCAAATCATGACCTGTGTTTAGGTTGCCAGGGGAACTCATGTGTGGGTTCAGTGCACCACAGAATTGGAATAGGGAGTTATTACAGAATTTTGATTTGTTTAGACAGCTGATTTCTTCTATGTTTTGACTGCATATTTTGAGTCAGAGGTAATTTTTAAGATGGGGATGTATGATGTAACATTATTAAGTGGCAAAAGATAGAGGTTGCTTTACAGGGAGTTAATAGAAATGGAGATTAATTTATAGCCAAGTGATATGATTTCTATACTTTCAAACGGGGCCAAAGTCTCCTTTAGATATATCTTTCTTCAGATTTCTTATGAATTTTACGCATTCTATATACATTTCTTTTATCTATATGGCTCCATGTGATTATCTGATATTCTTGTTTGGTTTTATGGATTTAATTTGCATGCATTTGCAGAAATTGCTTCTTTAGTTACACATGATTTTTCTAATCTATTGCCACATGGGAGGAGAAAATTCCAGAGTGGAAATGGCACCTCTGTACAATTTTGATCATAGACTAATGAAGTTCCAATTAATTAAGTTTCAAATAAACACATAACAACAAAAATGCCTATATTCTATTTGCTAAAAATCATTCCAGAGACCGTTTTTTAAGTTGACCTTATGAAATGCATTTACAGAATTGAGGTCGTGATAAAACCTTAGAAATTAAGATGCATAGCAGAAATTGCAGAGCAATTGAGAGACAATGTCACAAGTTTGCCTCAGAGTTTCTCTTGGGCAAGTTATGTTCCTGCACATCAGTGATTGCCTGTTTCAATAAACCATAAATAACATACTACTTTTGCAGTTTGTTTTTCTCTGAGAAACACTTTATGATTGTTTTAGGTTCTAATTTTTCACTTCACTTTGTCACAGTTTGTTGCCTACTTAACACTACTCATTATTCTGTCTTTCAGAATATGAATTTTAAACTTTCTTTCTCCCACTGATTATAGATAGAAATAACCTCAGTGAAAGAGAGCAAAGAATTGAATCTTAGATTAAACATAACTTCATCAATTTAAGTAGAATAATTAAATACTTCTTTTACATATAAGGGAAGTCTATTGCTATTATATCTATGGTTATTATTATTATTTTGCTTTTGTTGTGAAGATGATCAGTTCAGTTTAGTTCAGTCACTCAGTTGTGTCCGACTCTTTGTGACCCCATGGACTGCAGGACGCCAGGCTTCCCTGTCTTTCACCAAGCCTGGAACTTGCTGAAACTCTTGTCATTCAAGTTGGTGATGCCATCCAACCATCTCATCCTCTGCTGTCCCCTTCTCCTCCTGCCCTCAATCTTTCCCAGCATCAGGGTATTTTCAAATGAGTCAGTTCTTCACATCACATAGCCAAAGTATTAGAGCTTCAGCTTCAGCATCAGTCCTTCCAAGGAATATTCAGGACTAATTTCCTTTAGGATGGACTGGTTGGATCTCTTTGTTGTCCAAGGGACTCTCAAGAGTCTTCTCCAACACCACAGTTCAAAAGCATCAGTTCTGTGGCGGTCAGCTTTCTTTATGGTCCAACTCTCACATGTATACATGACTACTGGAAAAACCATAGCTTTGACTACAAGGACCTTTGTCTGCAAAGTAATGTTTCTGCTTTTTAATATGCTGTCTAGATTGGTCATAATTTTTCTTCCAAGGAGCAAGCATCTTTTAATTTCATGGCTGCAGTTACCATCTGCAGTGATTTTGGAGCCCAAGAAAATAGTCTGTCACTGTTACCGTTATTTCCCCATCTATTTGCCAGGTAGTGATGCGACCGGATGCCATGATCTTAGTTTTTTAACTGTTGAGTTGTAAGCCAGTTTTTTCACTCTCCTCTTTCACTTTCATCAAGAGGCTCTTTAGTTCATCTTTGTTTTCTGCCATAAGGGCAGTGTCATCTGCATATTTGAGGTTATTGATATTTCTCCTGGCAATCTTGATTCCAGCTTGTGCTTCATCCAGCCCAGTGTTTCTTACGATGTACTCTGCATATAAGTTAAATAAGCAGGGTAACAAAATACAGCCTTGACATACTCCTTTCTCAATTTGGAATTAGTCTGTTGTTACATATCCAGTTCTAACTGTTGCTTTTTTGTCTGCATACAGATTTCTCAGGAGGCAGGCAAGGACATCAGGTATTTCCATCTCTTAAAGAATATTCCACTGTTTGTTGTGATCCACACAGTCAAAAAGGCTTTGTCAAAGTCATTAAAGCAGAAATAGATGTTTTTCTGGAGTTCTCTTGCTTTTTCTATGAAGACGATAATGAACTCTTATATAAAAACAGTAAAAGTTAATTAAAAGGGTTTATATTAGATAAGGAAATCATGCATATAATGGGAGGAAAACTGAAAACTCACTATTGCTTTTCAATACATATTTCATTATTGTGTTCAGAGAATTATTATAGTCTTTAATAACACCTCATTTTCTGTTATTTTTCCAAAGAAAAATATGTCTCTTTTCTTAAAGAACAACCATATCTAAGAGGCTCTAGGAAGTGTAATCATATCACAGATTTTCTTTGTTTGAGCATTATTAATTTCCCTTGTCACTTTATTCTTTTATTTATATTCAGTCATTCAAACGAAGCATTTGAGTACTTTGCTTAAACTTACTTATAATGAGCACAGTAGTCCCCTAATCTTTTAGGTGTATAAGACACATATACTAATTAGTATTCAATTTCATTTTCTCCCTTATCCTGATGAAATGAAAATTAAAGTTGCCATTTTTAAATTTACACACTCAGTATGCAATTATGGATAGTACCACAATGTTCATAATTGGCTCTGAATTTTAGGAGTTAGTCCAGTAAATACAGTTAAACAGAAATCTTTTTTTCTTTTCAAGTTTTTCTGACCTTTATTTCCTCACCTAGATTTTTTTCCCCAAGTAATAAATAACCACCATCTTAAACATTAACTCATTCATTAGCATCCTGGAATATCAATTTCCCTTTTGACTGATATGTTAGAAATAATAACTGTACACAATTATAGAAATATGCCTTGTATTATTATGCAAAAATTAAAAGCTTATCTAAACTTCTGGGAACTTTGCTTATTGAATCAAATTAGGATGATTATTATTTTAAAAGATAAATATTTTCCATTCCTATCATTTTCCTTTTCTTTTTTTGCAGATATATGTAGTAAGATATGTTTTATTGTTTTCTTCTTTTAATTTCTAAAGTGGTTTTTGTTTGTATATGTTCTTTCTGGGATGCATGCATATTGGATTTTTAGTCATTTATTTATTCATCCATTCACTAAACATTTACTAAATGAATGTCTGCTCTGTGGTCTATTTTTCACTGGGCACTAGAAAAACAATACTGCTTGCCTTCACAATGCTCTGATCTAAGATATGGGAAAGTAAATAGAGTAAACATAATAATATAACATGTGTAGCCTGGTATTACATTATCTGCTAACCATTTTATTTGAGCCATAATATTTTATTATATTGAGACACTCTATTTCTAATAGACCTTTTGTTAAGCTAAAAACTAGCTTAGTGTATTTATAGAATACAAAAGGAAATTCCCATTATATATGTATTGCATGGCTATATTATTACATGCTGATCTATTTGATGGCTATACCAAGGAAAGGGCTTCCCAGGTGCCACTGGTAGTAATGAACCTGCCTGCCAATGCAGGAGACCCAGCTTTAGTCCCTGGGTTGGGAAGATCCCCTGGAGGAGGGCATGACAACCCACTGCAATATTCTAGCCTGGGAAATTCCATGGACAGAGGAGCCTGGTAGGCTACATTTCATAAGCTTGCAAGGAATCAAACATGACTGAAGTGACTTAACATGTACAGACATGCTAAGGAAAAGCCATAATTTTCCTTTGAAAGTTAATTTAACAGTAATTGTTTCAGTCCTACTATTTAATCACTGAGAAAAATAGATTTTGATCTTTCTATTTTAAGTAATTCATTACCCCTTAGAAAATGTGAATATGATCTTAATATGTTCCTTTTCTGTATGCCACAGAGCTTGGTGGAGGGTAGTTATTTCTCAAACTTCAGTGGGCACAGGAATCACATGGGTCACTGGATGAAAACAGAAACTTCTGGGTTGTCCCACAGTCCCATTTATTGCAGGTTATCCTCAGACTGCATTGTAAAACATGTGTTATCAGTTTATAAAGCCTGGATTTGTACTGCCCGAGATATTGAAAATAAATAAAATGCAGAGGACACTTTTGCTTGATGATATGGACACTTTGTTTTTGAAACTGCAAGTAGTGATAAACTGTAGAGGTGGAGGAGAGGAAAGAACAGTAAATAAAAATGAGGAAACGTAGTAGGAATTATGTGACCCACAAAAGTTTCTAAACTAGAAGGAGGCAGAACCATCTTGTATATTCTAGTCAGAAGTTTATCCCACCTTTGCAGCAATTCATCAGTAGCCATTATTCATTAGTCATAAAGTTTTTCAGTATTTTCAAAAGTTAATGTCCCTAAATGACTATTAGATTCTTCTCTGTTAGAAAATTTTAAATACCCGAAAGCAAGACCATCTGCCTTTTACATTTTAAACAAAATAATAATGTGGAATACACAGGCCTAACAGACTTATGTGAACACATGTTATGTTACAAATTCACATTTCTAGAATATGAATTGCATACGCAGTGGGGATTTTTTAAGACTTTGTGAACCAGATTCACAAATGCTGCAAAAAATAGAGTAATCATCTATTTCCTTTACAAAGCCTATATATAATGTGTGTAAAGACTTTTTGGAACTTACAGGCACCTGGAGCTCCTTGAGACACAAAAACCAATTTTAGAATCACAGAATTTAAGAAGTAATTTTTTTTTTTCATTTTCAGGATGTTTTCTAGTTACAGAACCTGAATTACACAGAATCTAAAATGTAATGTTAGATTACTAGTTCTTTACTAGTTCTTCATTCAAGTAAAAAGTCTTTTTCCTGTTTTTTCCTGGAAAAAAAAGCTATGTTCTCAGATACACTCCCATCCATACTATATGTCTCTATAAGGTTAATTACATCTAGACATTCATATATTGCTTCTAATCATCTTTCTTTAAAAAACAGTAATCCTGTATGGACAATTAATACTTTCCTTTAAGTTGTTTATTAGAAGTGAGCTTCCACACATGGTTGTATGTGTTTTTTAAAAAATGTTAATTTTTAATTTTTATTTTTTTACCATTGTAAATATTGTCCACTTTTTATTTTATTTTATTTTTTTACAATATTGTATTGCTTTTGCCATTCATCAAAATGAATCCACCACAAGTATACATGTTTTCCCCATCCTGAACCCTCCTCCCTCCTCCCTCCCCATACCATCCCTCTGGGTCGTCCCAGTGCACCAAAGAAAAAGGCACTTAGCATTACGTAAAAAGGACTTATCTATACTGAAAAATAATACAGTAATTATTTGGTCATTTACCTCATTTATACTAATAGTAATGCATATTGCTTGCTTATTTGCTTTAAAGGATGTGATCTGAATCTTAATTCCAGATTCTCTTAGGTATGGAATAGATGACTAGCCAGGTACAAATTGTTCTCTAATATAAAAGAAGCTGCATCAGATTCTCTTTCCTCTGAGCTACTCCCTCTCTTTCATCACCCAAGACATCATTGACCTGGATTTCTTACTTTTGCTCAACTTTACCTGGCTGTTTGATGCTTCTGTGATTAGTCACATACCCTTCTTGGTTCTTCTATTGACCATCTAACAATCTTCTTTAAATTCAACTCCTTTACTGCCTTGTCTATAAAGTGATTCCTAGAATTTCTGTTTTTTATCTCTAAAGCCAGAAGTGACTACACTGTCCTTTTCTCCCACCCTGATAAGTATACATTACAATCATAGTGACTCACATATTTAACATAAAAGGGTTTTTGTCTACTTTTCTCTTATATCACTTGAGAGTATTATACCTGATTTACGTTTATTTCATAGCACCTTGATTAAAAAAACAGAAACTATATTGGATGGATAGATACAGACAATTGATTTATAGAAGAACAGAGACTATTGAACAGAATAGATGGGAGAGAACGTGGTTGTTTTCGCATGGTAATTAACCTGCCCTGAGTGGTTCTGGGAATGGCCAAAGGGCCTAGCCCACTGTGCTCGGCCGTGTGTACTTAAATGTGAATTATGTCTTCTGAGCATGATCCCACTGGTGCAGTGTGTACTATATCTCTCTACAGTTTAAGAAATCCCTCAACCATCTGGACAGCAGAGGAATCAAGCTTCCTGTAATCACAGTGGCCCATTCTTTCCTCTGTAATCACACCAAACCCCTTTTATATGCAACTTTAAGTAGGTGGCGGTAATATTTGTAAGGTGTTTGCCAGGAAGTCTGCTAATTAAACTCTGAGTACCAAACACCAGAATTTTCATATTCTCCTATCCTGTTTATGCTTTGTCCCTGAAATGTTACAAATCAAATGTTTGTTTAGCTTCTTGCAAAATGTTTGTTATAATTGCACCATCAGAGTTTGAAACTTTATAGACATCACTATTGTTAAAATAGCCATATCCTCTTCTCTAAGATTAATTGACCACAAAAAAACATTTAAAATATTAGTATTTCCCTAACTTATGCTATGTCATTTTCACCCTTACCTGAATGTCAGAAAAAAGCAACTAAATCTATTATTATTATTCATAAAATATAGAATATGAAGAGTTATAAGGAGTTGTTTTAACACAATTTTTAGCATCTGATAAAATCTTAGTAGATAATTCACTAAACTACTCTTGTATAAAATACTTTTTCATGATATGTACTCGCTCTACATTTTTGGTACAAGGAAAACATTTCCAACTTACCTTCCATATTACAAAGATTGAGGTTCATTTAGTTCCCGTTGTCTCATGAATGTTACCAGAGTGATTTTTTTAGCTTATGATACTGGTAGATTAAAATGGAAATCATCTGAATTGATTGAAAATAACTTGCTCTTGTCATGGAAAAAACCAAACATTCCAAGTTTAATATCTCTTTAATTGGTTTTCCAGTCTGCCTTGATCGCCTTCATGGCAAACTTTGGTTCCTTTTTCAAATCTCTTCACATGACCTTCTGGGCAGCCTCTAGACTATATATCTCAACTTCTGACATTTAGGACTAAAGGAGACAACATTCTGAGTTCCTATTGTCCTTTAGAGTTTCTTGTAACTTTTCTCAGATATTGCTACATGCCCTGATGAACGTGAGTCTGCTGTGAATGTGAATCCGACTTCAACCAGAGGTGTTAAACCTGCTTATGACACCTGCCCATGGGAAATTTTGCTTAGGAATCAGCGTCAGCTGCTGCCTCCAAGGCAACAGTTCATCCTGAAAGGATGGCAGCAGCTCCTCCTGCAAGGGCATTGAAGGTCTGCTGGCAGTCTGTCCTGAGTCCTCAGGGGTGGGAAATGCAGAGAAGCAAGGGGAAAAGTGAGATTCTGAGCTAAAGGTGTGATTGTCTCATTATGTTTATCGTCTGGGAACTCATGGGGTTACTATTTGGACTGAGCTGAAGGAATCCCTTATTTCCACTGCAGACACTGAACAAATTTGTTCTGTCCCAAGGCCTCACTGAAAACCTCCTTGTGTTGAAAATGTGACCCAGTACCAAGCCACCTGGCCTAATTCTGAAAGCTTTTATTTTTCTTGAGACAGAAATTAATTTGAAACCATTTCAACCTGTGGAATTTGGTGGTGGTTTAACTGAATGTGGTTAGATTTAAGTGCAGAAAAAGTTGCTCTGTTCACTTTTACTTAGTCCAGCTGAGTTCACTATCCACACCATTATGTATTAACTTCAATCTGAGAGCTAACACTATGTGCTGTTTCAACTACTTGGCATGCGTTGAGTCCATAATTCCATGTAATTTGTATTGTTATTATCCCCATTAGTCAGATAAGGAAATCTAGGCATGGAAAGGTACATTATCCAAATTGATTAATCTAGTAAATTGCATAGTTGGGATTTAAATGCAGGCAGCTTGTGGGTGAGGCCAGAGCTAAACCATTCCTAACCTCTGTACTGTTCTTACTTTGAAAGCTCTTGAAAGTGCTCTTTTCCTTTTTTTTTCTTTTTGGAGGTGGAGAGTGGGCACTGGTAGTGGCTATGGGAGAATCTTGGATTTTCTGAAGGCTTTATAAAGTAGCTTTTGTATTTTATAACATTTATAATCTTCCTGTAAGCAAGAAGTTGTCTAGCCTAGGGCAGTGGTTTTCAAACTTCAACTACTTATAAATTACCTCGAGAGGTTTTTTTTTTTTTTTTTTTTTTTTAATATGGTGCCCATCCTTAGAGTTTCTGAATTAATAGGTCAGAGTTAGACCCAAGGGATTACATAATGAGCAGACACTTCAGGTGGACTGTGATATTGGTGATCTTAGGGGGAAAGTAATAATTGCTACCCTGATGGAGCTCACAATCTGGCAGGAGAAACACATTTATCCTTGGATGTGCCCCTTTCACTATTAGAAGCAAATTAATTAAATAAATTAGGATGTTAGAGAATAGTATATTGCTCTTCCAAAGGAGACAATAGTGTGGGATATTTTAAAGTAATGGATGGCATCAACACATCCCAATTCTAAGACCTAACTACTTAAGCTGCTTTGGTGATATTTTATTATTAACCTGCCTGTATCAGTTGTCTGCCTTAAGTGGAATCCCCATTCCTCCATGAACTGGAAATAGTAATGCTCAATTTTTTTCAAAGGATTTTTGCCTATGACAGGAGACCTTCAATAATTAAGTCATAATTAAATAGTAAAAGGATCATAAAATATCCAAATCCCTGGAAGACCAGGCTTTAAATGTTTTATTTTTAAATCCTCAGCTGAGTCTTAGGAGTCTTTAAGGAAGAAATACTTATTTTCTATGCAACCAGAGTATAATAAAAACATCAAAAAGCCATTTAAATTTTAATTATTGAAGGTGGATTTAGCATATTCGCCATTTTTGAGGATAACATTAAAGAGGTTATTTCACATGGATGAAATAGAATGAATATAGTCACAAGAGAGATGGAGGGAACTCAGGGTACCATAGGGACTGGTTTACTATACTGAAAAGATAGGTATATTTTGGGAACGGAGCTGGCGGCAGGGGAGAAGGAGGGAGGGAGGTGTGGAATGAAAGGATAAAAGTCTGCAATGATAAAGAGATACCAGAATGTGAACTACATCAATGTTAGATGAAGGAGACATTTAAGATGGTTACTGAAGGGTTTTCAGCACGTTACTAAAACTGTCAGAACTAGTTTAGCAAGGTGGATGTCCGTGGTGTATATTATGAGTATGCAACGCAAAGTCTGAACTGATGAGGCGTTTAGTAAAATTTTATGGAATAAATGTTATATTTAACGCAGAGGCAAATCTAAGAGCAGGCACATCAGTTAAGAGGCTTTTATGGCTAACTGCCCAGAGAAGAACTTGAATGAGACTGGTAGCTATCGAAATAAAAACAATAATCAGATTGTAAGAGGGTTTGAGCGTGCATCATTGACAATTGATTGTCTGCTATGGGAGGAGGGGAAGGAAAAAAGTAAGAAAAATTAAATTCCAGGGTTTTGAGCTTGAGCATGATTTTGGTACCATGAATAGAAATGTAGAAGTTAGGTGTAAAAAATGCTGGATGTATTTTGGGTGATTTGCCTTGAGAAAGTAAGTGTCCAGCATGAAGTTGGAAAAGTGTTTGTTCTGTATAGAGAATAGAAGTGGATCAAATGGACACCACCACCGTGTGACCATCTTCCTTTTTACCACTGACTACTTTGAGTAGCAAGCCTGGGCCTGCTGAAATGGGAGGTTAGGTGGTGTCCATGGGGAGTTGCAATAGATATTTGAGGGAACAGAGGAGACCTCTAAGAGAGTGTCCTCCAACAGAGGTAAAGGGGCCTTACTCTCCTATTTCTGTTTCCATCAAAACAGTTTATAAGCCCATAGCTTACTTGGGAACAGCACTGCACCCTGAGGAAGCAAAGAACTGAACTTTGAGCTTGGAAATAAGTGTATCCATTCTACATTAACACCTTTTTCAGGACATTTCATTTTTTGTACTGTATATGTTGGTTACATTTTATCCATGAATTTGTTTTCAATATTGCTGTGGCTGCTGTTGTTTTCCCCAAAATTGATATATTTAATTAAAATAGTGGCTATTTCCACCTAACATTGGTATACTTAGTAAGCCTGTGTGCACAGTAAGTTGTGTCCGACTCTTTGCAACCCTTTAGGGCTGAAGCCTGCCAGGCTCCTCTGTCCCTGGGATTCTCCAGGCAAGAGTACTGGAGGGGGTTGCCATTTCCTCCTCCAACGGATCTTCCCGACTCAGGAATCGAACCTGAGTCTCCTGTCTCTCCTTCATTGCACGCAGATACTTTATCTGCTGAACCATCAGGGAAGTCCACACTATATACTTAGTATCAGTTTAGTTCAGTCACTCAGTCATGTCTGACTCTTTGTGACCGCATGAATTGCAGCACGCCAGGCCTCCCTGTCCATCACCAACACTCAGAGTTCACTCAAACTCACGTCCATCCAGTCAGTGATGCCATCCAGCCAACTCATCCTCTGTCGTCACCTTCTCCTCCTGCCCCCAATCCCTCCCAGCATCAGGGTCTTTTCCAATGAGTCAACTCTTCACATGAAGTGGTCAAAGTACTGGAGTTTCAGCTTTAGCGTCATTCCTTCCAAAGAACATCCAGGACTGATCTCCTTTAGAATGGACTGGTTGGACCTCCTTGCAGTCCAAAGGACTCTCAAGAGTCTTCTACAACACCACAGTTCAAAAGCATCAATTCTTCGGCACTCAGCTTTCTTCACAGTCCAACACTCACATCCATACATGACCACTGGAAAAATCATAGCCTTGACTAGACAGGCCTTTGTTGGCAAAGTAATGTCTCTGCTTTTGAATATGCTATCTAGGTTGGTCATAACTTTCCTCCCAAGGAGTAAGCGTCTTTTAATTTCATGGCTGCAGTCACCATCTGCAGTAATTTTGGAGCCCCCCAAAATAAAGTCTGACACTGTTTCCACTGCTTCCCCATCTATTTCCCATAGGTTATTTTATTTTGTTGTGATTTTGGCTCTTGAAAAAAAATAACAGTTTTCCTTCTGTTCCCTGGAAATGGGCTCTCAGATTTTTTGTTTATATTATGTATTTAATGTTTCAATATATCTGAAGTATTTTTCTCTCAGTTCATAATAATAGGCTATGTTTTCATTCTTCAGATTTTAAAAAAAGCAATGTTAAGCTCAGTCACCTTAGTTACTATCATTAGCACTGCTAAGAGAGAGAGTGCTGAGTTTCAAATGCAGATGCATATTTTTCTATCTTAGTTTTCCTAGCAGGAGCCCAACCTAAGCCAGTATTTTTCCATAAGGGTAGCTTTCAAGAAGCTCTTAAACTGAAATGTGATTATCATGCAAAACAAAACAACAAGTAAGGCACTGTGATATTGCTGGTGGGTCTTAACTGTGTTTTTCTTAGGAGCATTAACCCAGATTTGAAAAGATGTATGTAAACATTGAAGAAGGCAATGGCAACCCACTCCAGTACTCTTGCCTGGAAAATCCCATGAATGGAGGAGCCTGGTGGGTTGCGGTCCATGGGGTTGCTAGGAGTCGGACTTGACTGAGTGGCTTCACTTTCACTTTTCACTTTCATTCATTGGGGAAAGAAATGAGAACCCACCCCAGTGTTCTTGCCTGGAGAATCCCAGGGACAGCAGAGTTTGTTGGGCTTCCGTCTATGGGGTTGCACAGAGTCGGACACGACTGGAGCGACTTGGCAGCAGCAGCACCGTGTAAACATTGAAAGAAGAGTACTGTTACAAATTTTTTAGAATGCTTTCCTTAGTTTTGAATCTGCTGTCGATGAATCAGTATTTATTGAGCAACTTCTATTTTCAGAAAACCATGTGAGCAATAGACAGGTTTTCTGATCCTATATGGAGCTTTTTTAAGTAAATAATACGTGTTAGGTGATCTTATGCCGAAAGTTTTTACTTCATTGCATGGACATTTGAGAGGGGAAACAAAGCTGTTTGATTTAATGCAACGAGTAATTGAAATCAACCATGTGCTCTGGGAAGTGGGAGAATCTACTCTGAGTTACAGCCACATGGGTACTTAGAAAGGTCCTCCCTTCTGTTTCCCAAGCTTAGACAAGATATCTTCTGAACTGATCTCCCTTTTCATTAATAAATTGATTAATTCAGTATATACATGGAGCATTTCACATATGTCAGTTGTTCTTCCAGAGGCAACTTTCTCAAAGAAACCTTCCCTGACTCAGCTCTTCACCCCAGCCTAGATTTTGTTCTCCTAATCTATGTTCTTATAACTTATTCTTTTTTGGTTGCTGCTTATAATTAAAGACTATACAGGAGGCTATTTTATTAAGTAAGCTGCATGAGGGTATGGGCGTTTTGTATTCTTAGCGATCCCAGTGACTAAACCTTTAATAAATAAGATAAAATATGCTATCATAATTCTTTTGGTATTCCCAAGACCTAGAACAGTTTTTATTTGCTCAATAAACATTTATTAAATGAATTAACAAGTAAGTGAAGATTAGCCACATTACCTGTAAATCTAGTATTTGGTTGGCCAAAATGTTTATTTGGGTTTTTCCATAATCAGATCAGATCAGATCAGATCAGTCGCTCAGTCGTGTCCGACTCTTTGTGACCCCATGAACTGCAGCACGCCAGGCCTCCCTGTCCATCACCAACTCCCGGAGGTCACTCAGACTCACATCCATCGAGTCAGTGATGCCATCCAGCTATCTCATCCTCTGTCGTCCCCTTCTCCTCCTGCCCCCAATCCCTCCCAGCATCAGAGTCTTCTCCAATGAGTCAACTCTTCGCATGAGGTGGCCAAAATACTGGAGTTTCAGCTTTAGCATCATTCCTTCCAAAGAAATCCCAGGGCTGATCTCCTTCAGAATGGACTGGTTGGATCTCCTTGCAGTCCAAGGGACTCTCAAGAGTCTTCTCCAACACCACAGTTCAAAAGCATCAATTCTTCGGCACTCAGCCTTCTTCACAGTCCAGCTCTCACATCCATACATGACCACAGGAAAGACCATAGCCTTGACTAGGCGAACCTTTGTTGGCAAAGTGATGTCTCTGCTTTTGAATATGCTATCTAGGTTGGTCATAACTTTCCTTCCAAGGAGTAAGCGTCTTTTAATTTCATGGCTGCAGTCACTATCTGCAGTGATTTCGGAGCCCAGAAAAACAAAGTCTGACACTGTTTCCACTGTTTCCCCATCTATTTCCCATGAAGTGATGGGACCAGATGCCATGATCTTCGTTTTCTGAATGTTGAGCTTTAAGCCAACCTTTTCACTCTCCACTTTCACTTTCATCAAGAGGCTTTTAGTTCCTCTTCACTTTCTGCCATAAGGGTGGTGTCATCAGCATATCTGAAGTTATTGATATTGCTCCCAGCAATCTTGATTCCAACTTGTGTTTCTTCCAGTCTGGTTTTAGAAAAGGCAGAGGAACCAGAGATCAAATTGCCGACATCCGCTGGATCATGGAAAAAGCAAGAGAGTTCCACAAAAACATCTATTTCTGCTTTATTGACTATGCCAAAGCCTTTGACTGTGTAGATCACAATAACTGTGGAAAGTTCTGAAAGAGATGGGAATACCAGACCACCTGATCTGCCTCTTGAGAAATCTGTGTGCAGGTCAGGAAGCAACAGTTAGAACTGGTCATGGAACAACAGACTGGTTCCAAATAGGAAAAGGAGTACGTCAAGGCTGTATATTGTCACCATGTTTATTTAACTTATATGCAGAGTACATCATGAGAAATGCTGGACTGGAATATCTTATAGTAAAACAAAACACATTTGCATAAGAGTCTTTTTCTGTGGTAAAGCAATATGTTGTTCAAGATCAGCAATTCTAGATTCAACTGTCCACTGTCACTCTGGGCAAAATTAATTAACCACTGTAAGATACAACTTCTTTATATATAAAGTGGAAACAAAAATAGAGTAGCTTTTAAGATTGTTGTGAGTATTATATGATGAGTGTTGTCACATTATTGACCATATAGCAAGTGATTGATAAGTGTACATTCTCACTCATTTATTTAAAGTTGTAGCCAAGACTTTGAGTTGTCTCACAACATCCTATTCGCTTGCTTCCATAGCAAGAGGATAACTAGCTAATAAGCATATTTTACCTCAGAATATAGTGTTATTCTGTATAAGATTGTCTTATTCAGTGCAATATTCTATATATTCTATATAAAAGTATAGCCTTTTAGGTCATATTTCCAACTTCCCTTTCCACTCAACGTGGCCATGTGATTAAAAAATGGCTTACGGCATATCAGTAGATGTATTCCATGGTGGTTTTTGTGAATCTTTCTTGAGAGACTGTGCCCACATGCCCCCTTCTCCCCCTCTTCATCTCTTCCTGCACCTCACTGCCAGGAACTCAGAGGCTGCCTTCTTGGATCATGAGATCAGGGTTGTATCTGGTGGCAACAAGGCAAAGGCCGCGGGGCCACGCTATGTCTGCCCCTTATGCCTCATCACGTGTACACAAGGGAGAAGCCAATGCTTCTTCATTTAAGCCACTATTAATTAATTTGGGTTTTTGTCACTCACATCTGAACCAAATTGTACTTAATATGAGTCTGCAAATAACATATTTAATATCACTTCCAAGGCAGAATATATTAGTGTCCCAATAATAATTTTTAAGTAGTGTGTCAGTGCAAAGGAAGCTATTTATGATGAGACTCAAAGACCAGGTAAGATTTCAGACTGCTTCAATAGATGAAAGAGACCTTCCATATAGACAAACATGGCAACAGAAAAATTACCTTTTTGTCCAGCCTTACCAGACCGTCATAAGTTTAGTGGTGCTCCACCATCTCACTTGCTCTCCTCTGAATCTGAGATGACCATTTAATCCCGGCATGTAGCCTTGGGCAGGCAACTTGACCTTTCTAGACCTTAATTTTCTGTTTTCAGTCACTATTGATTGATACTTTCTCTATGTCCATGACAAGGCATTTCTTCCATTATTATTTGAAACATTCTACTTTGAATTACAGTTAATTGTATTTTTTCCTTTTTAGATTACATGTGCAAATAGCTTTTCTGTCTTTCCATATTCCACTGTCTCTATCATCATATTTGTAAATTATAGACATATGGGACAAATTAAATCTATTAAGTAATTAGAAGTGCACCTGAAAATATAAGTCACGATGACCTGGTAGGAATTAGTGCATGCCAGAGTGAAAAATGTGCCTGTTTAATTTGGTGGTAAGAGGTGAACTGCTAAAGGTTTGAAAACAAAGAAGTGATCTCAGATTGGAGAAAGTCTATGGTTCAAGACACCAAAATAAAAAAAAATCAAGTGCAACATAGTGTGCCTAATTTTAAATGTCCTAATAGCATGATTATAGTATTTCATTATCAGAAATTTTATATCAGTTTTAAAATCATATGAATCTTAGAATAATGGGTTATAAAATTAACTGTAAACCTAGAGTTATGGACATAATTTTGTATGAAGAAATTTGGTCAGTAATTAGTATGTATAGCTCTTGACCATTAAAAATTACTTATTTTCTTAATTCGTGTCACACTCTAATGAAAGCACAAAAATAAAAGAATGATATTCTTCGATTTAAAAATAATTTATTCTTCAAAGTTTTGAAAATGTTAGATCAAGTTGAATTATAGTATTTAGTTAGAGGAAGAGAAAATAAAAGTTTCCAAATGATATAGTCATTACATTTTTTGAAGATTTTTTAATTGCCAACATCTATTCATCAAAATTATCATTTTAAAATATTGACATACATTCTATTTTTTCCTCCTAAATTTCAAATATTTTAATATTTTGCTGTGCAGAATTTTTTTAGATAATGGCAGATCTGTGTTTCTTTGAAGACATGTAGAAGCATTACCTTTCTACTTTATCAAGGAGTTGATATTGGACAACGAGTGTTGTGTGGGGAGTAGAATTTTTTCTGTGCTTGCCTTTGCTCTTTTTGTGTTCTTCTCCTTCTCAGGAAACAGAGATGACCAAAATTCCCCAATCATCTTTCCCGTTGACCCATACAAAAGAGCAGAATTATCCACTTTTTTCCTTAGGGCAGATTAAAAAAAAAAAAAAAAAAGCAAAGAAATAGTATAACATGTGTAAAAGCACTTTGAAAAGTAGAAGTTAAGGAAATGAAGGCTAATATGCCTGATCAGTGTGAAGAATCATTTTCTTCTTTTTGTTGTTTTTCTACATTTGTAAATGAGAAATTCAGCTTTCTTCTTTCCTGGAAAGCATGGTAATGATAGCAAACAATCATAGATTCCCTAAAGATGCTAGGCACCTAAGAGTCAGCATCACCTTTAATACTCAGTCAACACTGTGAGTTCGATAGCCTCTCTTTACCATTGTATGGGTAAAGAAATTCTTTTTCAGAATGGTTAAAAACCTTGCATAAGGTCACGTTAGGAAGTTCTGTGGCACAACCAGCTTTCTAGCATGGGTTTTCAGAAGACAAAGGTCTTAAGTACAATGAGCTTCTCCCACAGTTCTTGTTGTTCCTTCTGATATCCCTTGGTGGAGGCGGGAAGTTTTGAGTCATAGCAGTTCTTATCACTGGTCATCACCTAGAAAGGAGGGGCCTGTCTTAAAGACAGGCATATCTTAAAGACATACAGTACAGGGCTTCCAGTTGTAGGCTTTTGCTGTTCTTTGTTTCCCATATTGCTGTCCCAAAATCTAATAAGAGGTCCAGGCTCAATAAGTTCAGTCCCAGATGTCAGTTGCTGTGGAAAAGCTGAGTTCAAATTTCAGGATTTGTTTGCTCATAAAAGGATTCACAGTGTCCAAATAGCTTTGAGCATTTTATCTTTTGTATTTTATTTAAAAATGTGCTTAGTCGCTCTGTAATGTCCAACTCTTTGTGACCCGATGGACTGTAGCCCGCCAGGGTCCTGTGTCTATGGGGATTCTCCAGGCAAGTATACTGGAGTGGGTTGCCATGCCCTCCTCCAGGAGATCTTCCCAACCCAGGGATCGAACCCAGGTCTCATGCATTGCAGGCAGATTCTTTATGGTCTGAGCCACCCTTGTTTTAAAATAATTAGATAATTAAGTGTGGTACCCATAATTTTTGTAAAACTGCAATGCAAATTACAAATGAATCCTTCCTATAGAAGTGTAGAAACAGGTGGCAGGATTAAAACACATTACTTGCTTCTTCTAGGCAGACATTATAGAGTGCAATGAATCTTTTGTATCAGGCAGCACTTTAAGAGACCATGGAATGTTGCCAGTGTGAGTCTGATTTTGTACTCAATACAAAACACTTGCTTTCAGCATGTCTGAAATTAGATTATCTGGTTATCTCAGGTAATTACATTCCTAGAAGCCACCTCTAGGTCTGGAGTAACAATTTAATAATAAGGAAAAATAGCCAAGCACTGTTTGGTTTGTCCATTTAAACAGAGTTTTTGAATATTGAAGTTAAGTTCTCAAAAAAGCCATGAAACATTAAGTCTGTTTGGTTATTGTTTAGAACATTTGCTGATATAGTCCACGGTGACAATGAAATTTAATTTCTAAAATTATTTAATTTTATTTTTGAAACACAGATGGAAGATTGTACGTATTTAGACTAAAATAAGGCCAGAAGAACACAAGAACCATAGGACATTAAGTTATTTGGTCATGGCTGCTGCGTCTGTGTCCCAGAGATTTCCACTTTTCCTGTTTAGCCCTCTGATTTCTCTTTCTGGTTAATTCATTCATATAGCCCAACGCTAGACAATAATATCCTAGAAAATTGGCCACTCTGTTAGCTAGAGCATATGTTTGCTTAGACTTTTTCCTTCACTACATGAAAATAAAGAATATCATACTATTCGGCTCATCAGAAGTACTCTTTACGTTTTTATTATGTGATATTTGTTTCTGTCTTGATGTTTAATTGATCCTATGTCCACATTTTAAATATCAGGGCATTTACTGCCACAACCAATAATATCTTCATGAATAGAAAAGTATCGGGTTTTCTCATAGCAAAACTCAGAAAGTCTTCTGTTGACATTGTTGGTGATTGTGTGTAACAACAACACACTTAAATAAGAAAAAAGAGAAAACGGGGGGGAATAACACATTCTTTTCTCCCTGCCAAACATTTATCGTCCTGGATAAGGATATGAGTATCAGGGAATTCTCAGATTTAGCTAAGACTATACTTAAAGTCAGAGAAGGCAAAGGCAACCCACTCCAGTACACTTGCCTGGAAAATCCCATGGACAAATGAGCCTGGTGGGCTGCAGTCCATGGGGTCGCTAAGAGTCAGACACGACTGAGCAACTTTACTTTCACGTTTCGCTTTCATGCATTGGAGAAGGAAATGGCAACCCCCTCCAGTGTTCTTGCCTGGAGAATCCCAGGGACGGGGGAGCCTGGTGGGTTGCTGTCTATGGGGTCGCACAGAGTCGGACACGACTGAAGCGACTTAGCAGCAGTAGCAGCATACTTAAAGTACCTAGAGATCCTGTTTTTAGATTTTCGTTTCTGATTCCCTTAGCACTGTCCTCAGTCACACTCTCTCTGAAGTGTGCTCAGTGAGGTGGTTGAAGCAGAGAACCCTAAAGTGGACCCTAAAGTGAAATCCCCCCCCACCTCGGACCTGAGCCAGCCATTAGAAGTAAGGCACCTCTCCTAATATCTGCCTGATTTATTTACTTTTTAATCGATAAACTTATTAAAACATTTCAACATGCTGATTTCTCCTCCTCGCCCCACTTTTCTTGGTGGAGCAGGTGATTGCCCTCCTTACATCCACCCAAGAGCTCTTGCAGCTGACGTTGGCCACCTATGGGAACTTGAGCAGGTCCAGTCCCCCACCCACAGCCCCCTCTTTCTTCTCCCCTTCATGGCACATCCACTGCTTATGTGCCTGTGCATCCAGGATTTGTTTTTCCTTTTTGGTATCACCTTGGGCTTCCTTGAAAATATATAGATTAGTAAAGTAACCTTATTTTTTTTTTTTTAAGGTATCTTTATTGAGATGAATGTTTCTGCTGCTGCTAAGTCGCTTCAGTCGTGTTTCTACTCGTGCACTATTATCTTTTTCTCTTTTTATTCAGCTGTTTTCATCCTCATGTTCTTTCGTTGAAGTTTCTATTTTTCTCCTTCCTTCTGTCTTTCGCTCCTTCCTTCCTCCCTCCCATCTTTTTACTGAATCTATTCAAATTGCCAGGCTTTTTACAAACAATGACTCATTTCATTCTTGTTCTAGTATAACCAAGAAAAAGACAAAAATCTAAAGTTCAGAGTACAAGAATTAAAATCCGTACCTCCGACCATAAAACTTGATTCATGAGAGTTCTGGAGTACTACTACCTTAATACATACTAGTACATCTAATTGAATATACAGATTGAAGTCTTTGAACAAAATATATACAGTTCAGTTCATTCCTGAATATAAATACTGGAGGGTGTTAAGAAACTCTAACCACAGCAAGTACCAAGAAAGTGGGGAAGAGTGAAATACACTGAAAGCCCTTCAGAAACAGGTGAAAATTCAGAGGAAAGTATTATGCCAGGACTCTTAGAACAACTAACAGATTACACCCATGATGGTGTATTGCTTCTGTTTCAGACTATTTAGTGAACAAGGTGTTCCACTTTGACTGGAAATTTTACCAGGTGCAAAGAGTCATAAAGAGATTATAGTTTTTAAAACTTATTCACATATGTGCTATCCCCATCTTTTCTTCAAAGAAGACAGTTGGATTAATTGAACCCATGTCACAGGTTAACCAGCATTCAGAACACTGGAGGGTAATTTAGGAATCCTCTTGTCTGGAGCTTCAGAACTAATTATTAGGTTAGTTAATCAAAACTGATAAAAAAAATGTATACTTCTCTTTTAATTCAAGCTTGAGTATGTGCATAGCTAATATACAATTGCAGCAAATTTCTCAAGTTACATTTTATCAGTTCTGATATATCAACCTTATCCTGTTTGGCAGATTTTTTTATTACTTAATCTTTTACTTGATACTTTTACTTGATATTAAATTAAATATCATTTAATATTTAAATGATAATCCATAACCCTCATCATTCATAAAAGAAAAATTAGAAGTTAAAAATATTCATTGGCCCTAAATGGTCAATTTAAATAAATTTTTGAAAATTATTAAAACATTGGTATTGTCAGGAGAAATATCATTAACCTCAGATATAAAGATGATACCACCCTTATGGCAGAAAGTTAAGAGGAATTAAAGAGACTCTTGATGAAGGTGAAAGAGGAGAGTGAAAATGCTGGCTTAAAACTCAGCATTCATAAAACTAAGATCATAGCACCTTGTCCCACCACTTCATGGCAAACAGATGGAGATACAATGGGGAACAGTGACAGACTTTATTTTCTTGGGCTCCAAAATCACTGTGAATGGTGACCATGGCCATGAAATTAAAAGATGCTTGCTCCTTGCAAAGTTATGACAAACCTAGACCATGTATTAAAAAGCAGAGACATCACTTGGCTGACAGAGGTCCATATAGTCAAAGCTATGGTTTTTCCAATAGTCATGTATAGATATAAGAGTTGGGCGATAAAGAAACCTGAGTGCTGAAGAATAGATGCTTTGGAAATGTGGTGTTGGAGAAGACTTTTGAGAGTCCATTGGAGAGCAAGGAGATCAAACCAATCAATCCTACAGGAAATCAATCCTGAATATTCACTGGCAGGACTGATGCTGAAGCTGAAGCTCCAATGCAATGGCCACCTGATACAAAGAGCTGATTCATTGAAAAAGACCCTGTGCTGGGAATCATTGAAAGCAGGAGGATAAGGGGATGTTAGAGAATGAGATGGTTGGATGGCATCACTGACTCAGTGGACATGAGTTTGAGCAAGCTCTGGGAGATGGTGAAGGACAGGGAACCTGGCATGCTGCCATCTACACGGTCGCAAAGAATCAGACAGGACTAAGCAAGCAAGCAGTGGAATATGTTATCTAACCTTCATATCTTCATTTTTTTTTAATAGCAAATCACAGACTACTCATTTTTTGTGTGTCCCAACAATCAAGAAATAAACAACCCCTAAGTGCTTATTCCTTAGAAGGAAAGATATGACCAACCTAGATAGCATATTGAAAAGCAGAGATATTACTTTGCCAACAAAGGTCCATCTAGTCAAGGCTATGGTTTTTCTAGTGGTCATGTATGGATGTGAGAGTTGGACTGTGAAGAAAGCTGAGCGCTGAAGAATTGATGCTTTTGAACTGTGGTGTTGGAGAAGACTCTTGAGAGTCCCTTGGACTGCAAGGAGATCCAACCAGTCCATTCTAAGGGAGATCAGTCCTGGGTGTTCATGAGAAGGACTGATACTGGAGCTGAAACTCCAATACTTTGGCCACCTCATGCAAAGAATTGACTCATTGGAAAAGATCCTGATGCTGGGAGGGATTGGGGGCAGGAGGAGGAGGGGACGACAGAGGATGAGATGGCTGGATGGCATCACCAACTCGATGGACATGAGTTTGAGTGAACTCTGGGAGTTGGTAATGGACAGGGAGGCCTGGCGTGCTGTGATTCGTGGGGTTACGAAGAGTTGGGCACAACTGGGCGACTGAACTGAACTGAAGTGAAGTGATTTTAACATGATTTAATATGATTTTAACATCATTTTCCTACTAATAAGTTATGAATCAAGCATTTATTTTTCTTATTAATTGATCTTATTAAATTAAGTAAACAAGGAGACCATTGATCTGAGTTGAATTTTTTAGTAGAGTTTACAACATTATATTAGTTTCAAGTGTACAGAATAGTGTTTCTGTATTTTTATAGTTTATATGCCATTAAAAGTTATTATAAGATAATTGCCAGACTCTGTGGGAGAGGGAGAAGGTGGGATGATTTGGAAGAATGGCATTGAAACATGTATAATATCATACAAGAAACGAATTGCCAGTCCAAGTTCACTGCAGGATACAGGATGCTTGGGGCTGGTGAACTGGGATGACCCAGAGGGGTGGTAGGGGGAGGGAGGTGGGAGGGGAGTTCAGGATGGGGAACATGTGTATACCCATGGTGGATTCATGTTGATGTATGGCAAAACCAACACAATATTGTAAAGTAAAAAAAAAAAAAAAAAAAAAGATAATTGCCACAATTCACTGTGTTTATGCAGTATATCTTTGTTGCATTTTTAATACATAATTATTTTTATGTCCTATTTCCATACCCCTAACATGCCCTTCCTTCTCTCTCCCCATTGGTAACTTCTCGTTTGTTTTCTGTATCTGTGCATCTGTGTTTCTCTTTTGATATATATGAACATTTGTTTTATGTTTTAGGTTATGCATATAAGTTAATTACTTAGAATTTGTCTTTCTCTGTCTGAGAATTTACTAAGCACAGTATTCTCTAGATTCATCCGTGTTGCTGCAAATGGCAAAGTATCATTGTTTTTATGGCTGAATAATGTTCATATATGTATATGTCACATCTTCTTTATCCTTTTGTCTGTTGATGGACACTTGGGTTACTTTCATATCTTGGCTATTATAAAAGTTCTGCTATGAACATTATGGTGCATGGATCTTTTCAAGTAGTATTTTCATATTTTCCAGATATATACCCAAGAGTTGGAATGTTGACTCTGTTTTTAGTTTTCTGAGGAACTTTCGTATTGTTTTCCATGGTGACTGCACCAATTTACATTCCAATTAATACTGTCCAAGGGCTCCCTTTTCTCCATATCCTTGCCAACATTTGTTATTCTTAGACATTTTAATGATTGCCATTCTGACAGGTTAGAGGTGATATCTCATTGTAGTTTTGATTTGAATTTCTCTGATAATTAGTGATGTTGACCATCTTTTCATGTCCTATTAAACATTTGTATATTTTCTGTGTATTCAGGCTTTATGCACATTTTTTTATTGGATTGTTTGGGTTTTTTGGTTTTTTTTTTGAGTTGTATGACCTGTTTGTATGTTTTATATTGAGTTGACTTTAATACCTTAGCAGCCTACATCAGTTCAGTTCAGTTCAGTCGCTCAGTTGTGTTGGACTCTTTGCTACCCCATGAATTGCAGCATGCCAGGCCATGCTATCCATCACCAACTCCCAGAGTTAACTCAGACTCACGTCCATCAAGTCAGTGATTCCATCCAGCCATCTCATCCTCTGTCATCCCTTCTCCTCCTGCCCTCAATCCCTCCCAGCGTCATAGTCTTTTCCAGTGAGTCAACTCTTCGCATGGGGTGGCCAAAGTACTGGAATGTCAGCTTTACCATCATTCTTTCCAAAGAAATCCCAGGGCTAATCTCCTTCAGAATGGACTGGTTGGATCTCCTTGCAGTCCAAGGGACTCTCAAGAGTCTTCTCTAACACCACAGTTCAAAAGCATCAATTCTTCAGCACTCAGCTTTCTTCACAGTCTAACTCTCACATCCATACATGACCACAGGAAAGACCATAGCCTTGACTAGATGGACCTTTGTTGGCAAAGTAATGTCTCTGCTTTTCAATATGCTATCTAGGTTGGTCATAACTTTTCTTCCAAGGAGTAAGCATCTTTTATTTTCATGGCTGCAGTAACCATCTGCAGTGATTTTGGAGCCCAGAAAAATAAAGTCTGACACTGTTTCCACTGTTTCCCCATCTATTTCCCATGAAGTGATGGCAGATGCCATGATCTTCATTTTCTGAATGTTGAGCTTTAAGCCAACTTTTTCACTCTCCACGTTCACTTTCATCAAGAGGCCTTTTAGTTTCTCTTCACTTTCTGCCATAAGAGTAGTGTCATCTTCATATCTGAGGTTATTGATATTTCCCTCAGCAATCTTGATTCTAGCTTGTGCTTCTTCCAGCCCAGTATTTCTCATGATGTACTCTGCATATAAGTTAAATCAACAGGGTGACAATATACAGCCTTGATGAACTCCTTCTCCTATTTGGAACCAGTCTGTTGTTCCCTGTCCAGTTCTAACTGTTGCTTCCTGACCTGCATATACGTTTCTCAAGAGACAGGTCAGGTGGTCTGGTATTCCCATCTCCTTCAGAATTTTCCACAGTTTATTGTTATCCACACAGTCAAAGGCTTTGGCATAGTCAATAAAACAGAAATAGATGTTTTTCTGGAATTCTCTTGCTTTTCCCATGATCCAGCAGATGTTGATGATTTGATCTCTGGTTCTTCTCCCTTCTCTAAAACCAGCTTGAACATCAGTAAGTTCATGGTTCACATATTGCTGAAGCCTGGCTTGGAGAATTTTGAGTATGACTTTACTAGCATGTGAGATGAGCGCAATTGTGCAGTAGTTTGAGCATTCTTTGGCGTTGCCTTTCTTTGGGATTGGAATGAAAACTGACCTTTTCCAGTCCTGTGGCCACTGCTGAGTTTTCCAAATTTGCTGGCATATTGAGTACAGCACTTTCACAGCATCATCTTTCAGGATTTGGAATAGCTCCACTGGAATTCCATCACCTCCACTAGCTTTGTTCGTAGTGATGCTTTCCAAGGCCCACTTGACTTCACATTCCAGGATGTCTGACTCTAGGTCAATGATCACACCATCGTGATTATCGGTCATGACGATCTTTTTTGTACAGTTCTTCTGTGTATTCCTGCCACCTCTTCTTAATATCCTCTGCTTCTGTTAGGTCCATACCATTTCTGTCCTTTATCGAGCGCATTTTTACATGAAATGTTCCCTTGCTATCTCTAATTTTCTTGAAGAGATCCCTAGTCTTTCCCATTCTGTTGTTTTCCTCTATTTCTTTGCATTGATCGCTGAGGAAGGCTTTCTTATCTCTTCTTGCTATTCTTTGGAACTCTGCATTCAGATGCTTATATCTTTCCTTTTCTCCTTTGCTGTGCTTCTCCTCTCTTCACAGCTATTTGTACGGCCTCCTCAGGCAGTCATTTTGCTTTTTTGCATTTCTTTTCCATAAGCAAACACAAACCTAAGCCTATAAATTCCTCAAGGTTAAGAAATGGAAACCTAAGTACAACCAGTCACAACCAACCATCTAGATTTTCACAAATGATGCAACTGCTTAAGCTATAGCTAATCAAATAATTGTTTTACTTTCCTCTCTTCTCTAAGTCTCCCCTAAGCTCCTGTTTGTGGAACATTCTTACATTTGCTTTGGTGCTACCCCGTTCCAGTCAATGTTTGATCAGATAAACTCTTAAATTTTTAATATGCCTCACTTTATCTTTTATAAATCTTTAATTGGCAAATGTTTCCTAGAGTTTCTTCTAAAAAATTTTCCTCTTCCACTTCCCAAATGTTACAAAATTTTAGATACTGAAATCTTTTTCAGTTCAGTAGAAAGTAGTTCCTTTTAGCAAACTGTTGTTAATTTGCACTTTATGTTCATATTGTTTTTATATAGTAATACCTGGTACCAGTCAAACTCACACTGGAATGCATTATTTAGGCGTATCAGAATTTCTAGCTTGAGGTAGAAAAAGAAAAAAAGCAATTAACTATTCATAAAGCTATTCTTAAAGCTAATTGCTTATTTAATACTAGCCTTTGCCTAAGATTGACAACTGTAAATACTTCTAAGTATGTTGTTATGTTTGAAATGCTTATGGCACTGTATTTTATACTAGAGAATGAGTATCCGAAAATACTTTTGTATGTACTGTTACATCAGATGGCCATTACTCAGTGTTCAGTTGCTAAGTCCTGCCTGACTCTTTGTGAGCCCATGGACTGCTGCATGCCAGGTCTCCCTGTCCTCCCTGTCTCCCAGACTGCTCAAATTCATGTCCATTGAGTCAGTGATGCTCCCTCACCATCTCATCCCCTGCAGCCCTCTTCCCCTTTGCCTTCAGTCTTTTCCAGCATCAAGGTCTTTTCCAATAAGTCGGCTCTTTGCATCAGGTGGCCAAAGTATTCATATACTTCAGCTTCATATGACATACTTAAGTTCTTTTCCTTGAGAACAGAAGGGGAAATGAGAAGCACCAGTGTCCCTTCCCCCACTTAGAATATCATTTGCAAGCACTGATTTCAGGATGAATCTCCTTCTTTCCTGGCATTGTTACTCATTCCCCATCTTCTCTCATTCCACTTCTCTTACAGAAATTCAACCTAGAAGAGATGATGTATAACCTTTCATTTTACCCTTCCTGTGTTGATCTGCACAAGTGATTTATTGAAAAGTTTGTGGTTATGTTGTGTTATATTGTATATATTCTTTAAATATATAAATGCTATTGTGTATATTTCTGTTTTTTATACGCTTTTTTAAAAACTTTGTATTTTGTATTGGGGTATAGCTCCCATCACTACATGGGAAATAGATGGAGAAACAGTGGAAACAGTGTCAGACTTTATTTTTCTGGGCTCCAAAATCACTGCAGATGGTGACTGCAGCCATGAAATTAAAAGACGCTTACTCCTTGGAAGGAAAGTTATGACCAACCTATAGCATATTCAAAAGCAGAGACATTACTTTGCCAACAAAGGTTCGCCTAGTCAAGGCTATGGTCTTTGCTGTGGTCATGTATGGATGTGAGAGTTGGACTGTGAAGAAGGCTGAGTGCCGAAGAATTGATGCTTTTGTACTGTGGTGTTAGAGAAGACTCTTGAGAGTCCCTTGGACTGCAAGGAGATCCAACCAGTCCATTCTGAAGGAGATCAGCCCTGGGATTTCTTTGGAAGGAATGATGCTAAAGCTGAAACTCCAGTATTTTGGCCACCTCATGCGAAGAGTTGACTCATTGGAGAAGACTCTGATGCTGGGAGGGATTGGGGGCAGGAGGAGAAGGGGACGACAGAGGATGAGATGGCTGGATGGCATCACTGACTCGATGGATGTGAATCTGAGTGACCTCCGGGAGTTGGTGATGGACAGGGAGGCCTGGCGTGCTGGGATTCATGGGGTCGCAAAGAGTCGGACACGACTGAGTGACTGATCTGATCTGATCTGATAGCTGATTAACAATGTTGTGATAGTTTCAGGTGGACAGCAAAGGGACTCAGCCATACAAATACATATATCTATTCTCCCCCAAACTCCCCTTCCATGCAGACTGCCACATAATAATGAGCTGAGTTCCATGTGCTATACAGTAGATCCTATTGGTTATCCATTTTAAATATAGCAGTGGGTATATGTCCATCCCAAACTCCCTAACTAACCCTTCACCCTATCCTTCCTCCTGGTAACTGTAAGTTCATACTCAAGTCTGTGAGTCTCTTTCTCTTTTGTAAGTTCTTTTGTATAATTTCTTTCTTGTTAGATTCCACATGTAAGGGATGTCATACAATATTTCTCCTACATATGACTTACTTCACTCACTATGACAATCCACAGGCCCATCCATGTTGCTACAAATGGCATTATTTTATTCTTTTTAATGGCTGAGTAATATCCATTGCATCCACCATGTACCACATCTTCTTTATCCATTCCTCTGTCGAAGGACACTTAAGTTGCTTCCGTGTCTTGGCTATTGTAAATAGGGCTGCAATTAACAAGGGTGCATGAATCCTTTCCAGTCATGTTTTTCTCTAGATACATGCCCAAGAATGGGATTGCAGTGATACATGGTAGCTCTATTTTTAGTTTTTTAAGGAACCTCCATACTGTTCTCCATAGTGGCTATACCAATTTACATTCCCACCAACAGTTTAGTTCCTACCTCCACACCCTCTCCAGCATTTATTGCTTGTGGATTTTTTGATGATAGCCATTCTGGGAGGTGTGACATCATATCTCATTGTAGTTTTGACTTGCATTTCTCTAATAATTAGTGATGTTGAATATCTTTTCATGTGCCTCTTGGACATCTATATGTCTTCTTTGGAGAAATGTCAATTTAGGTGTTCTGCCCATTTTTTCATTGGGTGGCTTGTTTTGACACTGTTAAGCATCAGATCAGATCAGATCAGATCAGTCGCTCAGTCGTGTCCGACTCTTTGCGACCCCATGAACCGCAGCACACCAGGCCTCCCTGTCCATCACCAACTCCCGGAGGTCACTCAGACTCACATCCATCAAGTCAGTGATGCCATCCAGACATCTCATCCTCTGTCGTCCCCTTCTCCTCTTGCCCCCAATCCCTCCCAGCATCAGAGTCTTCTCCAATGAGTCAACTCTTCGCATGAGGTGGCCAAAGTACTGGAGCTTCAGCTTTAGCATCATTCCTTCCAAAGAAATCCCAGGGCTGATCTCCTTCAGAATGGACCGGTTGGATCTCCTTGCAGTCCAAAGGACTCTCAAGAGTCTTCTCCAACACAACAGTGCAAAAGCATCAATTCTTGGGCGCTCAGCCTTCTTCACAGTCCAACTCTCACATCCATACATGACCACAGGAAAGACCATATCCTTGGCTAGGCGAACCTTTGTTGGTAAAGTAATGTCTCTGCTTTTGAATATGCTATCTAGGTTGGTCATAACTTTCCTTCCAAGGAGTAAGCATCTTTTAATTTCATGGCTGCAGTCACCATCTGAAGTGATTTTGGAGCCCAGAAAAATAAATTCTGACACTGTTTCCACTGTTAAGCATAATGAACTGTTTATAAACTTTGGAAGCTAATACCTTGTTGGTCACATCATTTACAATTTTTTTTTCCTAATCTGTGATTTGTGTTTTCATTTTGTTTATTGTTTTCTTTGCTATGAAAAAGTTTTTGGGTTTAAGTGGATCAAATTTATTTTTGTTTTTATTTCCATTTCTGGGAAGTGAATCAATGAAGATACTGCTGCAGTTTATGTCAGAGAGTGTTCTGCCTTTGTTTTCCTCCAAGAGTTTCATAGTATCTGGTCTCACATTATGGTCTTTAATCCATTTTGAGCTTATTTTTGTGTTTGGTGCTAAAGAAGAGTCTGATTTGATTTTTTTCATGTAGCTGTCCGGTTTTCCCAGCACCATTTGTTGAAGAGACTCTTTCCAACATTGTATAGTCTTGCCTCCTTTTTCATATATTATTTGACCATAGTTGTATGGGTTTATTTTTGGGTTTTTGATCCCATTCCATTGATCTATAATTATGTTTTTAGATAGCTATTGGGTTGCCCAAAATATTGATTCAAGTTTTTCTATATGGAAAAGCTATTAACACTATTATTTTCCTGTACAGAAAAACCTGACCAACTTTTTGCCAACCCATTATATATGAATCTAGTTAATTACTCCCGGATCTCAGAAAGTATGCCTTTGTGAATGTATGCAAGAGCACACGCAGACATATGTATGCACACGTTTTATATTAAAAATCTCTATTCCTCTAGAGATAAGTCATTTCAGCTGCTATCCTTTGCTAATATAAAAAAGTTCTACAATAAATATGTATATGCATTTCTCATTGATTACCAACAGAGAATTTGAGGTGGGAGGAATGCTCAGGAATAAGTTGATTATTTTTACTAACTAATGGATTGAAGTAACTATGCCATTTGATAGTCCACCATCAGCAGAGGAATACTTCAGTAATATTTGGTATTATCTCATGTTTTTTTGTTTTGCCATTTTGGCTATACATTCATTGTTAGTTATAAACTGCTTTTTATTTAGTTTGCATTTACTTAATAGTGAAAGTTAACTATCTGAATTGCCTATTAATATGCTTTGCTCCATTTTCTGTTGGTTTCTTCATCTCTTTGGAGTTTGCATATGTTTGTGTGTGTGTGTTTGTCATAACCCCTTGTATATTTCAAGTCAGTAGTTCTCAACTGAACGTGCAGTACACGTGGAGGCAGGGATCTCCAAAGATCTGTTCAAAAAGTTCAAAGGTCAATGCTATTTCCATAATAATTATAAGATTTTCTTCAACATCTTCACTATACTAACATTGGTACTAATGCCACAAAAGAGTGGTGAGTAAAAACTGCTGGAGCTTTAGCACAAATCAAAACAGTAGCATCAAACTGTACTAATAGTCTTTATAATCACCTTCATCATGCACATGCTGGAGAAAAAGAGAAAAGAAAGATCAAGCTCAGTTAAGAATGTCCTTCATGAAACAATAATGACCATTAATTTTATTAAATGCCAGTGCTGGCTGAATCTTTAATATTCTGTGTGATGATATGGGTCTCACAGGGAGAGCACTTCTGCTGGGTACTGAAGTGTAGCGATAATCTTCAGCAGTCGTACTTGGGAAATTGTGTGATTTGCAAGCTGAACCACCGCCTCCTTTTTTGAGCATCAGGTTTACTTCAAAGAACAACTAACAAACCATGACTATTCACAACTGGAGATTTGGCAGATACCTTCTTGAAAATGAACTCAAGTAGCCTTGCCATATTAGGGAAAACAATTGACAGTATTTGTTGCTAGATAAAGCTTGAAATTTCAAGGGAAAATTAGAAGTTTGGAAAAAGTGTAATTGCCAGCATGAACTTGAGAGCTTCCAATATTTTAAGATTTTTTAATGAAATTGGTAGTGATATTAACAAACATGCCTGTTTTGATATTATATAATAATAAAATGTGTAATCTTTTAAAGAGTCCACATAGCTCAATGAGACTATATTTTCCAAATGACCAGTGCATAATGTTATAAAACCAAAAATGCATGGGTAATAAAGATCCATTCAAAGTGCAAAATAAGCCAATGTATTTTAACATGATGAATATGAGAATTTCCCTGGTAGATTTTAGATTACGCACTATAGCTAACATTTAAGAAACTGTTTTTTGTCAAGTTGTGATATGGTAGCAAAGAAGAATATGAACACTTACCTGGAAAGGTTATTAAAATGCTCCTTCTTTTTCCAACTAGATATCTATGTGAAGCTAGATTTTCCTCACATACTTCAGGCAAAGAATATTTTGTAGTCCACTTGATATAAAAGCAAATATGAGAACCTACTTATCTTCTCTAAGTCAGATACTGAAGACAGTTTAAAAACATAAAATGAACACAACTCAGTAGAATTTTGGCTTTGGACAATTTTATTTTATGATATTATGAAGCTTATGTTAAGATGCAATTGGTTTGCTACTGTAATATTTGATTAATAAATTATTATGATAATAGTTCTTTAAAAAATCAAATATTTCTAAAATGTGTTATTTTCACTACAGTAAGCATTTGTGTGTGTGTGTGTGTGTGTGTGTGTGTGTGTGTGTGTGTGTGTGTGATGTATCCCAAGTATCAGATATGAGTGCATTTGCTTTTTGGTGCCCTCAATAATCTTTAAGAGTAAAGGAGTCTTGAGATCTAAAAGTATGAGAACTAGTGCACTAAATAACCTGCCAGTTTTTGACATTACAAATATCAAAGGCTGTCACCTTTCTATTAACCTGCCCTGTGATGTACTTGGTTGAATAGAAACCTTTAATTTCTTTTTGGAGCCAATTTCATTTTTCCTTCACATTTTGTACTTTTCTGGTCTTCTTAAAAGAACATTTTCTTTAACTTTAGGGTCATAAAAATATGTTTCTACATTTTCTCCTCTTAGATGAATAGTGTTACTTTTCACATTCTGTCTTTAGTACATTCCAGTCCAACTTCATTTTTCCCTACATAGCGAATCGATTTTCCCAGCACCATTTACTAAATAATCTATCTTTTCCCCACTGACTTGTAATGCTGCCTCAAGTGTAAATATATATTTTAGTCTCTTTCTGGATCCCCCTTCCAATTCATATGTATTTTTTCCTACCTATGTGCTGCTGTTGTTCAGTTGCCCAGTCATGTTGGACTCTTTGTGACCCCATGGACTGCAGCATGCCAGGCTTCCCTGTCCCTCACCATCTCCCGAAGTTTGCCCACGTTCATGTCCATTGCGTCGATCATACCATCCAACAATCTCATCCTCTGACTGCTCTCTTCTCTTTCGGCCCTCAATCTTTCCCAGCAAATGGGACTTTTCCAATTAGTCAATTATTCACATCAGATGACCAAAATACTGCAGCTTCAGCTTCAGCATCAGTCCTTCCAACCAGCATTCAGGGTTGATTTCCTTTTAGATTGACTGACTTGATCTCCTTGCTGTCCAAGGGACTCTCAGGAGTCTTCTCCAGCACCACAGTTCAAAGGCATCAATTCTTCAGCGCTCCGCCTTCTTTACAGTTCAGCTCTCACAACTCTACGTGACCACGGGGAAGACCATAGCCTTGACTATATGGACCTTTGTTGACAGAGTAATGTCTCTGCTTTTAAATACACTGTCTAGATTTGTCATAGCTTTCCTGCCAAGAGGCAATTGCTGTCTAATTTCATGGCTGCAGTCACCATCCACAGTGATTTTAGAGCCCAAGAAGAGGAAATCTGTCACTGCTTCTGCCTTTTCTCCTTCTATTTGCCATGAAGTGATGGGGCTGGATGCCATGATCTCATTTTTTTTAATGTTTAGTTTTAACCAGCTCTTTCACTCTCCTCCTTCACCCTCATCAAGAGGCTTTTTAGTTCCTCTTTGCTTTCTGCCATTAGAGTGGTATCATCTGCATATCTGAGGTTGCTGATGTTTCTCCCACCTGTCCTGATTCCAGCTTGTAACTCATCCAGCTGGCATTTCTCAATGTGCTTAGCACATAGATTAAGCAAACAGAGTGACAGCAGACAGCCCTGTCGTACTCCTTTCCCCATCTTGAACCAATCAGTTGTTCCACACAGGGTTCTACCTGTTGCTTCTTGACCTGCATACAGGTTTCTTATGAGACAGGTAAGATGGTCTGGGTATTCCTAGGTGCTAGTTCCACATTATGGTCCTGGAATTCTTAATACATAACAGACTTCTCCCATTTTATTACTTCTTTTCGAAGATTCATTTTGCTATTAATGGAAGTTTGTCAATGTATCATTCAAAATAAAAAAGTATAGGTTTTTAGAATAAAATGTCTATGGCAAATTTACAGAGTTGAAAGAATAAATTTATTGTATTATTTCATCCATTAAAATTTATACTGGTATTCTATAAGATCTTCTAGTTAAAAAATAGTCTCCATAAGATCATATTAATTATTTTTGAGGTAAATTTCTAGGTATTTTATAATTATTTTGGTATTATAAATAGCATCTTATCATTTTTTCACTTGAATTGTATGTGTATTTTGAATAGGTAAGACACCTACACATTAGAAGTTTCAAAAGACACAGAAGATTATAATAAAAATTCTTCCTACTTCTCTCTCTTCAAGATATCTGTTTACCTCCATTTGAAACTATTGTTAGGCAGTTTCTTGTTTTTGCTCTATAATTATAATTATATACAAGAACATATGCATCCTATTTGCCCTTTATAGTGAAGAGGAGTATGCAGTACACATTGTCCTGTTACTTTCTCTTCACGCAGTTTCCAGATAATTGTAGATCTGCTTTGATAGCACACCAAAACTTGAAAGCAGTAATTTCTTAAATTGTATCCCAAGAGCTCTCTCTCCTCTCTCCTTGTCCGCTTTCTCTCCTTCATTCCTATTCTTTTGTCTTACAACTGAATTGTGTTCATTTTCTGGACTTCTCCATAATAAAATGGCTTAGACCCCTATAGATAGACATTTTAAATTGTTTGAAATTGTGTTATATATAGCACTGCAGGGAACAACTTTGTACACAGAGAACAACTTGGTACCTACATCATTTTGCCTATATATAATTATACTTGTAGTCAGCATTCCTAGAATGAAATTGGTGACTTTAAGAAAATATGCATTTGTCATTTTGTTCCAAATCATAAATTGTCCTTCATAAAAGACTGTGTCATTTATACCCTCACCATGAATGTATATGCTTGCCTATTTCTTTATACTTTTGCTATACCGTATAATTTTTTTTTTTTTTTTTGCTTTCTGCTCTTGTGAAAGGTGAATTTTAGTAAGTTTGGGTAGATTTATTTATATGAGTAAGATTGAGTATCTTTCATGTTTAATATTCATAGGTATTTCCTTAGATCTCAACTAATGAAATCCTTTGCACATTGTATCCACTAATTTGAGTATTGTTTATTTCGTATGCAAAATTTCCTTACATACTGGGATCTATTTACTGATTTTCTCTTCTGTTTTATTGATCAGGCTGCCTTTGCATGCACCAGGATCATGCTATTTTGATTATTTGTATTATATTTTCCTTTGATAATTATTGATCCAGATTAATTAAATGTGGATCTTATATTAAGCAAACTGACAGAAGTTTTAATTAATCTTTATTATTATTAATTTCTCTTGAATTTTCAAAGTAAATTTTTATATCATCTGTCAATATGAACAATATCTTTATCCCATCCCATTGCCGTTTAGAAAGGATTTCATAACCTGTTTTTCTGCTCACTACTGTCTTCAACTGTGACTCTTTGCTTGAAGTAGCCCCAATGGGAAATTGTTCAGCTTCATTTAAAACTTCATTTTACTTTATATTTTTTATTCTCATTATTTCCAATTGGTTCTTATTTATATACTTGTTTCTGTTCCATGTTCCAAAAACTTCTTTATCTTAGAGATTTTTTTAAAAAATTGTGAAGTCTTAACTTGCCACTTTTAAATTATTTTTTCTATATTAGTTCTTTTTTTCTTCTTCTGTTCCTGAGAGAGTTGTTTTTTATTAATATCTTGGCTAGTGATATACCTGGAAGGAAAGGTGGAACCCATGCCCTAGCTTCGTTACTCCGGGTGAACTGGCTATGGCTATATTCAACTAAAATCTGCCTTCTCCCTGCAGAAGACCTTGTCTACTCCAGATATTGCTTTTACTAAGACCTCCATCCCTCTGTTTTGCTTTCTTAATCCATGGACAAAGAATGTGATGCAGAAGGTGAGGCAATCAGGTTTTTTAGTGACTGTGGGCTCCTCATTCCCACCTGGCCTCCCATAGGCAATAGGCTGGAAATGGGAAAATTGGGGAGGAGCCAGGCAAAAAACGGAGAAGGCAATGGCACCCCACTCCAGTACTCTTGCCTGGAAAATCCCATGGATGGAGGAGCCTGGAAGGCTGCAGTCCATGGGGTCGCTGAGGGTCGGACACGACTGAGCGACTTCACTTTCACTTTTCACTTTCATGCATTGGAGAAGGAAATGGCAACCCACTCCAGTGTTCTTGCCTGGAGAATCCCAGGGACGGGGCAGCCTGGTGGGCTGCCATCTATGGGGTCACACAGAGTCGGACACGACTGAAGTGACTTAGCAGCAGCAGGCAAACAAAATGAGAATGAGAAATGGCACATCTAGAAAGCACTTCCCTCAGTTACCTGTTTTCATCATAATTGGCTCCTGGATTTCCTCTGTGCACACCCCAGACACACAAACATGCACTAAAGTCTCAAAGGCTCCTGAGGATTTCCCAAGGTTTTTTGTGTTAGAGTTTGATCAGTCTCAGAAGGCTTTCTGTCCTGGAATATATTTGATGCTGGATTCAGCAGAAAGAGCTAGAAGCCCATGCTAGTTTGCCATCTTGTCAGGAACTCATTGATTTCTCCCTTTCCCCCATGTTGACTCTAATGGTTAGATTTACACACACACACACACACACACACACACACACACACATGTAAACATAATAGCCCTGAATGTCATTTTAGTACATAGCTTTGAAAGTTGATTTCATATTTTTAAAATATGGTTATTATGATTATCAGATCACATAAGGGAAGAACATGGAAAAGGAATGCTCCTTTTCATTTAAGGAACAAACAAACTAAAAATCAACCCAAAAAAGCAACCACAGAGCTTTCTGAGTGGCAGGTGTTACTAAATTTCTGCATGCATTCTATCATATAATTTTCACACGTAAGACTTCTATTAAAATTCCTTTTACTGGGGAGGAAATTAAATTTCAGGAAGTTTAGACAAGTTGTTGAAGATTATATTGTGAGAAGTGGAAAAAACCAGGGCTGAAACTGCCAGTGTTTTTTTGTCTTATGTCTGATCTTTGCCTGGATTCTAGGCATTCTGGTCCAGATTATATTTCTTAATATTTACATTAATACAGGGAAAGCAGTTCACTCAAAATACCTTAGAATGTAAATACTTTTATTTTTTTAAGGACATGCAGTGTACCTACCACCTAGTGGAAAAATAATTTCTCTGAAACAAGATAAATAAATGAAAATATTTTATTGCATATCCAAACATCTATCAAGGTCACAGGGAGTAATTTTGGAATTTCTGATGCAATCCCCATTGTTTATTATATTTAGACCTTCATAAAGGCAGAAAAAGACAAAATAGAAATCAGATCACTTTCTAGCCAATGTTATTTTACAAAGAATCACAAAAACCCCTAAATAATGTTGGAGAAGGATGAAAGGGAATTGCTTGCAATAAGTTTTGTGATAGAGATATTTCTAAAATCAGGTGATAACCTTCTTCCAAGGCTTAGTTTATTTCTCACAGTAATATAGATTCCTGGTATTTAAATTTGAATATAACCATGACAGTGAAATCATAGCTCTTTTATATATGATTTTCTTATTATTTCAAGCTTAATAGTGCTAGATAGAAGAGAACTCAAAAGCCTAAAACTTACTAATTGCTAATAATTCCTGAACCAGTATTCTGTGAATCACTTTTTGGTTTTTATTTTTTATTTGATGAAAACAGTACTGAAATTTAATTACAAATACCCACTTAAAGTGTTTAGTATATGAAAGGAGAATTCCATGACAGAGGAGCTTGGTACAGTCCATGGGGTCGCAAAGAATTGGACATGACTAAGCAACTAACACCTTTACTTTCAACTACTTAAAATAGATACAACCCAAGGAAGGTGCTGCTTTACTCTCTGGAGTTCCAGCTCCTTGAGATATATATTCAGAGCTTATAAATATTAAAGCAAACAAGAATCTTTTAAAGCATCATTTCTGCCATGCCTTTGAAATATGTACTCAGATTTTCATTTTTTGATTGTTACTCAATTTAAGCTTTAGAAAAATTAGTCAACAGCTCATCAGCTGAAACTCTCGCAGAGATAATATGACCATCTACAAGAAGGTGTAAACAAGATAATTGAAACAAGATAAAAGATAATTGAAATAGGAATGTTCAGCACTTTCAAGTGGAATTTGGCTTGAAAAATGGGAGGACACTTTATTCATAGTGTCCAGTGTTTGATATATATATTAGGAAGATTTAGACTATGAAGACTCTCCATTTGAAAAATGAAGATAAATGCTGTATATAAGATAGTGGATGAATATGGCTCTTTCACAGCATTGTGCTCATTTACCTAATATGTTAAGATAGTCTCTTTTGGAGCTTACCTTTATCAAATCTAGCAATTAAAATTCCCAAATCAATCTTTAGAGAACTAATTGAGATTAAAGAGTAATAAGCAAAATTTACCTTGATGGGGAATATTCTCTTATTTGTACGTCCAAACAAAAATGTGACATAAAATATATTCATGTCAGTGATTTTGATGTCTTAAAGCAAAATTGGATATATGAGTCAACTCACTTGGCCCTGTTGAAGAAAAAAGACCCACAGGCCCAGAAATTAATAAGAAAAATACCGTTTATAGGTTTGTATTACAGGAGTGAAAGATGAGCACGCTCACATATCAGAGGCTGGGGACCATTCACCCCAGTTCTTTAGCTCATCCAATTTCTGGATTTTCTTTATAAACAAGAAAGACAGAGAATCGAGTAAGACAAAGCCCCTGCGGGGAGAGATTGAAGGCAGGAGTAGAAGGGAACGACAGAGGATGAGATGGTTGGATGGCATCACCAATTCAATGGACATGAGTTTGAGCAAGCTCCAGGAGATGGTGAAGGACAGGGAAGCCTGGCATGCTGCAGTCCATGGGGTTGCAAAGGGTCAGTCATGACTGAGCAAAAGGACAATAATAACAAAGACAGAGAATCATTTTGTGAACATTAGCTGGGGAAGAACAATCTGAGATAGAAAATGAGATTTAGAGAAACTCAGAATAGAGAGGAAAGTGGACTGTGCCATGTTAGCAAACTTTCAGAAGCTTGAAAGGACACTGACTATATGAAGGATTCAGGATTTCCCTTAACATATTAACATGTTTAAAATCTATGTGCTGTGCTGTGCTAAGTCACTTAGTCATGTCTGATACTTTGTGATCCCTGTGGACTGTAGCCTGCCAGGCTTCTCTGTCCCTTGGATTCTCCAGGCAAGAATACTGGAGTGGGTTGCCATTTCCTTCTCCAAAGAATGTTTCACACCCAATTATAGGACCTGTGTCTTACATCTCCTCCTACATTGACAGGTGGGTTCTTTACCACTAGCGCCACCTAGGAAGTCCCTTAAAATCCATCAGATCAGATCAGTCACCCAGTCCTGTCCGACTCTTTGCAACCCCATGAATCGCAGCACGCCAGGCCTCCCTGTCCATCACCAACTCCCGGAGTTCACTCAGACTCGCGTCCATCGAGTCAGTGATGCCATCCAGCCATCTCATCCTCTGTCCTCCCCTTCTCCTCCTGCCCCCAATCCCTCCCAGCATCAGAGTCTTTTCCAATGAGTCAACTCTTCGCATGAGGTGGCCAAAGTACTGAACTTCCAGCTTTAGCATCATTCCTTCCAAAGAAATCCCAGGGCTCATCTCCTTTAGAATGGACTGGTTGGATCTCCTTGCAGTCCAAGGGACTCTCAAGAGTCTTCTCCAACACCACAATTCAAAAGCATCAATTCTTCGGTGCTCAGCCTTCTTCACAGTCCAACTCTCACATCCATACATGGCCACAGGAAAAACTATAGCCTTGACTAGACGGACCTTTGTTGGCAAAGTGATGTCTCTGCTTTTGAATATGCTATCTAGGTTAGTCACAACTTTCCTTCCAAGGAGTAAACATCTTTTAATTTCACTACAGTCACCATCTACAGTGATTTTGGAGCCCAGAAAAATAAAATCTGATATTGTTTCCACTGTTTCCCCATCTATTTCCCATGAAGTGATGGGACTGGATGCCATGATCTTCGTTTTCTGAATGTTGAGCTTTAAGCCAACTTTTTCACTCTCCACTTTCACTTTCATCAAGAAGCTTTTGAGTTCCTCTTCACTTTCTGCCATAAGGGTGATGTCATCTGCATATCTGAGGTTATTGATATTTCTCCTGGTAATCTTGATTCCAGCTTGTGTTTCTTCTAGTCCAGCGTGTCTCATGATGTACTCTGCATATAAGTTAAATAAGCAGGGTGACAATATACAGCCTTGATGTACTCCTTTTCCTATTTGGAACCAGGAAATAAAAGATTGTAGACTTTTAGAACAAACATCCAAAAAAGATGTCCTTTTCATTATAGGGGACTGGAATGCAAACGTAGGAATTCAAGAAACACCTGGAGTAACAGGCAAATTTGGCCTTGGAATACGGAATGAAGCAGGGTAAAGGCTAGTAGAGTTTTTCCAAGAGAATACATGGGTCGTAGCAAATGTCCTCTTCCCACAACACAAGAGAAGACTCTACATATAGACATCACCAGATGGCCAACACTTAAATCAGATTGATTATATTCTTTGCAGCCAAAGATGGAGATGCAAAACCAAGACCGGGAGCTGACTGTGGCTCAGATCATGAACTCCTTATTGCCAAATTCAGACTTAAATTGAAGAAAGTAGGGAAAAACACTAGACCATTCAGGTATGACCTAAAGCAAATCCCTTATGATTATACGGTGGAAGTGAGAAATAGATTTAAGGCACTAGATCTGATAGAGTGCCTAATGAACTATAGAAGGAGGCTGGTGACATTGTACAGCAGACAGAAATCAAGGCCATACCCATGGAAAAGAAATGCAAAAAAGCAAAATGGCTGTCTGAGGAGGCCTCACAAATAGCTGTGAAAAGAAGAGAAATGAAGGCAAAGGAGAAAAGGAAAGATATACCCATTTGAATGCAGAGTTCCAAAGAATAGCAAGGAGAGATAAGAAAGGCTTCCTCAGTGAACAGTGCAAAGAAATAGAGGAAAATAATAGAATGGGAAAGACTAGGGATATCTTCAACAATATTAGAGATGCCAGGGGAACATTTCATGCAAAGATGGGCTCAATAAAGGACAGAAATGGTATAGACCTAACAAGCGGAAGAAATTAAGAAGAGTTGGCAAGAACACAATGAAGAACTGTACAAAAAAATCTTTACAACCCAGATAATCACAATAGTGTAATCACTCACCTAGAGCAAGACATCCTGGAATGTGAAGTCAAGTGGGCCTTAGGAAGCATCACCACGAACAGAGCTAATGGAGGTGATGGAATTCCAGTTGAGCTATTTCAAATCCTGAAAGATGACGCTGTGAAAGTGCTGCACTCAATATGCCAGCAGATTTGGAACACTCAGCAGTGTCCACAGGACTGGAAAAGGTCAGTTTTCATTCCAATCCCAAAGAAAGGCAATGCCAAAGAATGCTCAAACTACCATACAATTGCACTCATTTCACACGCTAGAAGAGTAATGCTCAAAATTCTCCAAGCCAGGCTTTAGCAATATGTGAACTGTGAACTTCCAGATGTTCAAGCTGGTTTCAGAAAAGGCAGAGGAACCAGAGATCAAATTTCCAACATCTGCTGAATCATCGAAAAAGCAAGAGAGTTCCAGAAGACATCTATTTCTGCTTTATTGACTATGTCAAAGCCTTTGACTGTGTGGATCAAAATAACCTGGAAAATTCTGAAAGAGATGGGAATACCAGACCACCTGATCTGCCTCTTGAGAAACCTGTATGCATGTCAGGAAGCAACAGTTAGAACTGGACATGGAACAACAGACTGGTCCCAAATAGGAAAAGGAGTACATCAAGGCTGTATATTGTCACCCTGCTTATTTAACTTATATGCAGAGTACATCATGAGAAATGCTGGACTGGAAGAAACACAAGCTGGAATCAAGATTGCCAAGGAGAAATATCAGTAAGCTCAGATATGCAGATAACACCACCCTTATGGGAGAAAGTGAAGAGGAACTAAAGAGGCTCTTGATGAAAGTAAAAGAGGAGAGTGAAAAAGTTGACTTAAAACTAACATTCAGAAAACTAAGATCCTGGCATCCAGTCCAATCACTTCATGGCAAATAGAGAAACAGTGGAAACAGTGGTTGATTTTATTTTGGGGAGCTCCAAAATCACTGCAGATGATGATTGCAGCCATGAAATTAAAAGACACTTACTCCTTGGAAAGAAAATTTTGACCAACCTAGACAGCATATTAAAAAGCAGAGATATTACTTTGCCAACAATGGATCCATCTAGTGAAGGCTATGGTTTTCCCAGTGGTCATGTATGGATGTGACAATTGGACTATAAAGAAAGCTGAGCACTGAAGAATTGATGCTTTTGAAATGTGGTATTGGAGAAGACTCTTGAGAGTCCCTTGGACTTCAAGGAGATCCAACCAGTCCATCCTAAAGGAAATTAGTCCTGAATCTTCATTGAAAGTACTGATGTTGAAGCTGAAACTCCAGTACTTTGGCCACCTGATACGAAGAGCTGACTCATTTGAAAAGACCTTGATGCTGGGAAAGATGGAGGACAAGAGGAGAAGGGGATGACAGAAGATGAGATGGTTAGATGGCATCACCGACTCAATGGACATGAGTTTGGGTAGACTCTGGGAGTTGGTGATGGACAGGGTGACCTAGCCTGCTGCAATCCATGTGGTCACAGAGTTGGACACAACTGAGTGACTGAACTTAACTGAGTTGCAGTGTTTGTCTGGGGTGCAAACTCCAGGGATTGCCTTTGTAGTTCCAATTTTTGACTTTTTAAATATATGACATGAATGTACATATTAAAAACAAATGATTCTAGAGGAGCTGGTTTCTTCATGCACAACCTCTGCCGTTTCATATGTTAACTCTTACAGTCCCGTCAGAGAGTAAAAGCCCTTACCACTTACATGAATGTGAAGATTTCCTGATTTCTCTGGAAATGATCTCTGAATTACACCAATTTAAATCTCTTATACTATGTTATTATTAATATTAATAATTAAGAGAGGAGAGCTTTATAGCATTTGTCAAGATCATTAGAACATTACCTTTCTACTGAAGTTGAGATTTTATAGACATCATAAAGGCATTTTAAAGTGAACATAACAATTTTTAATGTTTGCCATATATGTAGAAAATATTTTTCTTACATGGTAGTATTTAATGAATTATTATGTTATATTAAAAAGAAATTTCTACTTAAATATGAGAAAAATGTTGAAAAACTTCTTAGGTGATAATTATGCTGTAGCAAACTGTTGTATTATGACTTCAAATGGGGAGAAAATATGGAGAGAAAACATCAGTTAGAACATCTCCATATAATGAAAAGTATTTGGTGAAAAACTCTCCATGATAAGTGTGTACTTAACACAAGCAGAAACTACAGTATAAAAATTCAGAAACTGAATATACTTTTGCATTTGTTTTTTGCCACCATTGTTATCTTTACCTTTTTTTTATTCTAACACTCAAAGATCTCAGGGATTTGCATGTTTTATTTTAAGGGAATTTCTTGAAGTCTAAAGCAGTTGAGACACATTAACAGTTATTTTGGTATTGGTTTCGTGGTAACATCATTGAGGTTATTTTTACAAGATAATATGCTCATTTTTCACTGTGTTAACTCATACTTACATATCATAATCACCAAATGCTTTCAATACTTATATTTTGGGGACACATTACCCTTTTTAAAACTTGTTCATATATATTGCTTTACTTTAAAAATGAAAGGATACCATTAGATAAAGGCATTTTGAAGCTAAGCTTGATATAGGCTTGATTTATACTATTTTAAATCTTCACTAATAAATAAAAATGTTCCATTTTCAAATGTGACACTGTAAGCATTGTTATCTGAAAGCAGGGAAATTATAGTTGATTGTGCTTTGTCTCCTTAGATAAATTTACAGAGAAAAATGAGAGTTACTGGTGTGATTACTCAAGGAGCAAAGAGGATTGGAAGTCCAGAGTATATCAAATCCTACAAAATAGCATATAGTAATGATGGAAAAACTTGGACAATGTACAAGGCAAAAGGCACCAATGAAGACATGGTAAGACTTCCATGTCATGCTTATTGAACATAACCTGTCATATGTAATCTATTACCAAGTGACTACTGAATATTCAAAAGTAGTTTTATGTTGTTGAAAATAAATTTATGACTTTTTAAATAGGACCAGTGGTGTGTGGAGAGGGTAAGGAGTTATCCCAAATTATCAGTGTATAGTAGTGACCATTTAAATCTTCCTCAGATTTTAATTGGTGGGACTATAAACACTATATCACAAGGTTAGCATAGTCCTGTGCATGACAGTTAATTTTTATTTTAACAATAGTCAGCTTTAAATTTCATTTTCTTGCTTTGACAGATCATCCTTCTCCTTAAATAAATGCAGATTATAACTGTTAAAAAATTTTTTTAAGAGAAACACTGAGTTATAGAAAAGATAAATATCTTTTTACACTTAATATCTTAATATTGGAAGAAATTTTTGCTATTCCACAGAATAAAGTATTTTAGAGGAATATTTATCTGTGTGCATCTTCCATAATGATATTCAGTATCTCCTTTGCCCTTTCATATATTTCCAATTTTTAAATTAATTTTAACACAAATTCCTAATTTTAAAAAAGCAGCAATGTAGCTCATTCCATTTAAAACTGGATCATTAAAATAGACTGATAAATTTTATGAAAGATTTTTTAAATTAACTTTTTAAATGAACATGAATAGGTTTTTTGATTACTAGGTTATATAAAAGTTAAAGTGAAATGAGATTTAAAGGAATTAAAAATAACACATTTTAGCATTTAAATTTTAGAGATAAATTGGTTTTTCACTGGAGATATATATATATATATAAATATAAATATGAGTCTCTTATCCAATGATCTGGGACTTGAGGACTCAGATGCTAAAGCATCATAAATTTGATCACAGCTTGGAGAAGGAAATTGCAACCCACTCCAGTACTCTTGCATGGAAAATCCCATGGATGGAGGAGCCTGGTAGGCTAAAGTCCATAGGGTCGTGAAGAGTCAGACACTGAAGAGTCAGACAGGACAGAGCAACTTCACTTCAGATAAACTAAGTGATCAGGAAATAACACTGAAGGCTGGTCCCTAAAACAACATACATAATTACTAAGTAGCAAATGAATAGATAGACCCAGATCCCAGACTAAGTTGAGGAGGCATTTCACTTTAGAAGCATTCCATTCTAAAGGACTGGACTTAAACTGATAAGCCCAACACAATAGGGTATAGATTAAGCCATAGGTTACAGTGGTTTACAGCTTTAATAAGGATTCTATCTATAGGTTTTAGATTTGCTTCTGATGGCAAAGTAAGTGAAATTTGCTTAGTCTTGTCCGCCTCTTTGCGACACCATGGACTGGATAGTCCATGGAATTCTCCAGGCCAGAATACTGGAGTGGGTAGCCTTTCCCTTCTCCAGGGGATCTTCCCAACCCAGGGATCAAACCCAGGTCTCCCGCACTGCAGGCGGATTCTTTACCAGCTGAGCCACAAGGGAAGCCCTGATGGCAAGGTGCTCTCTAAATGCTCCAGACCTCTAAATTATTTAATCCAATCTTTGAGGTATTTGGTTGGGTAGGATATAGAGTCAATATTTGAAAATAGTTGTTTTGTTTTGTTTTTTTAAAAAAAGCTGCAATTAATAATTTTAAACTCTGTTATTTCTTTATATAGGTATTCCATGGAAATGTTGATAACAACACACCCTATGCTAACTCTTTCACGCCCCCCATAAAAGCTCAATATGTGAGACTCTATCCCCAAGTTTGTCGAAGGCATTGCACTTTGAGAATGGAACTTCTTGGATGTGAACTGTCAGGTGAGTCTCATATTATCTATTTTTGTGCTCTCTTTGCTGCTGCTACTGCTGCTAAGTCGCTTCAGTCGTGTCCAACTCTGTGCGACCCCATAGACGGAAGCTCACCAGGCTCCCTTGTCCCTGGGATTCTCCAGGCAAGAATACTGGAGTGGGTTGCCATTTCCTTCTCCAATGCATGAAAGTGAAAAGTCAAAGTGAAGTCGCTCAGTCGTGTCCGACTCTTAGCGACCCCATGGACTAAAGCCTACCAGGCTCCTCCATCCATGGGATTTTCCAGGCAAAAGTACTGGGGTGGGGTGCCATTGCCTTCCCCGGTGCTCTCTTTAAAGGAAAACAAAGCACAATTGTATGTAGTCTGTTGCTAGCTTGCAGTTTTTCAATATTCATAGATATTCATTTTGCTACAAAATGTCTAGGGCTTGGTTCAGTGAGAAGGAGCAAGAGGGAGAGGGTAAAAGAGAAACAAGTTCTAAAACACACTACAGAATGAGATTAATGTAGAAGGGGCAATGTATTTCTTTTAGTGGTCAAGGAAAATACAACAAATTTTTACTGGAAACTCTTGTCAAACTTAAATGTGTCTTTTTAATTTTAATAGCAACTATGATTTATGTTTTATGACAAAACTTCAGTGAAAATTGGAATCTGCCTGACCTCATAAATTGCAGTTACATTTAGACTATACAGCATAGAAAAGTAAGCTTTTTGTTTGTACATCTACCATAAGCGTTTAGTTTCATATTTTTTTTTTCTTTAGGTTTTCCAAAACATGTAAATTTATCATTGTTTCCAAGGAGACAATACTTTAAAAACCAAGATTGCTACTATGATTTCCTAGATCGTTATTATCTAGCAACTTACCTATTACCCAAAAAGTGGTTTTTAAACACAAAGATAACTACCAAAGGACTCAAATTTAAATAATCCTAGTCCTCCTGGAGAAGGCAATGGCACCCCACTCCAGTACTCTTGCCTGGAAAATCCCATGGACGGAGGAGCTTGGTAGGCTGCAGTTCATGGGGTCGCTAAGAGTCGGACATGACTGAGCGACTTCCCTTTCACTTTTCACTTTCATACATTGGAGAAGGAAATGGCAACCCACTCCAGCGTTCTTGCCTGGACAATCCCAGGAACAGGAGAGCCTGGTGGGCTGCCGTCTATGGGGTCGCAAAGAGTCAAGCACGACTGAAGTGACTTAGCTGTCCTCCTGGAGTTTCAAGACTAGATATAAAAATGAAGACTTTATGACTGGGTCTCTTAGTTGTTCACTTTCAATCTAGGTAGATTCTGAACTAAACAGAAAATCTTGCCCAGGCATTTCACTGTGCTGTATTTTTGATGATGGTTCTTATATTTCTGTCATCAACATTTACAACTCTCTTTGTCACTATGGCCTGAAATTTTGTTGAAATTACTGTGTTTTTAAGAACACTAAATATCCATTGTCCCACATTTTAGTATAACCTCCAAGTATGAGAGACTTTTATATTTATAAACCATTTAGTTAAAAATAGAACACATCCCTACAAAGAGACAACTGAGAGCATTTTATTCATTTCAAAAGGTTGCATATAATGGTTAAAATGCACACTTTATTTACCTTCTTGGGTTTATTTATGATTTTAAGAAAGGGAATGGTTCAGAAGGAAATGCAAGTGATTGTTCAAAACAACCAACTTTAAATGAACCCTTAACATTCAAAGGAATTAGAGGCATTTGGGCAGATGAGTGAATCTATTTTAAGAATCACACTTTCATACTATATATGGGTTTCCTTTATGAAACAATCAGTGATACAGATTTAGTACCATTAATTATCCCGATTGGGACGTTTTCCCTATTTTGGTAATTCGAGCAGGCTTACTGACTACCCGTAAATCTCTGCAGAATTATTGCTGCACAGTGTTTATTTTGGGTGTCACTGCATTACCGCAGGCCAGTATCATCCTGAACTCATTCATCATAAAGCAATCAGGAGGAAGCCCTTGTGCGATGAAGTCTGCTGCAAGTTCTATGCTTTTAGTTGGTGAACATCGCCTTCCCCAATTTTTCAGTCTTTTGATTCATGAAGGCCAGTCTCAGACATGGCGCAGTTTATACCCTTAAGATATAAATATGTTTTACTTTCAAGTTTGACAAGAGATTATACCTGACCCTTTGTGTATTTTTACATTTTCCGAAAGAAGTCATACCCCATCTCCTGACCCCACAAATTGATATTAAAGGCATATGCAGGGAATAATATCTCTTGAGGAATGTTTATAAAAGCTAGGGTACGTCAACTGTAAAAATAATCAGTTGAGTTATTAATACTGTATTCTGTTCAACTATTATCCATAACATGGATACACATTGTCCATTCTGGTGAAAAAGTTAATTTATATGTATAAAATATTATGAATGAGAAGGGAAATTCATGGTATGAGGTAAATTGGCAAGAGAGGCTAGCTATAACACTTGGCAATAAACAGTAGCATAATATACCAAACTGTTTCCCACAGTCCAGTGCAACAGTGTAAAACCTAGGCTGCCTTATAGGAGTCGGTAAACTGTTATAAGATCTCTCAGGGTGGGAGATAGCAGTTAATCATTTCCCAGACACGTACAAAAGAAAATTCCCCAATATTCTCTAAAAGAGATGTGACTTAAGATGCTTAGAATGAAATGGATCATGATCATAATTAGTAGAGGAATAATCATTCATTCATTCTTTGAGCAAATTATTTAGCACCTCCTCTGGGCTAAGTGGTGGACAGTAAAGTGGGCAATGAAATGAATTCTGTGGCTGAGCAGCGGTGGTCAAAGTAAAGGTGCTCCTTTTCTGTCCAACACATCAAGTACTGTGTTATATCACAAAAGGAGAAAAAAGAATATGTTTCCTTTCACTTGTGTCTCTTCCAAAAGCCAAGGAAGCAGTTGTACAAAGTTCCAGTGGCAAGGTAGGAGGACAGAGAGTTAGTGGTGATGATAGATGAACGAGTCAGCAATCAGACTGACTGATTATTATTATTATTATCAGTCACAATACAGAGAATGCATGGTAATTTAGAACTGCTTGAAGACAAGCAGCATGCTACTAAGACTTTAGAACTTTCTGGAATCTTTGAGATTTGTCATGAATTTTTGAGGATATTAGCAGTTGGTCATGAATTTTTTTCTTTTCTAGCATTTATATTTAGGATCTAGAAATATTTATGAGACCTGGGGTATAGGTTTCCTATGGCAGCAACACTTGAGCTAGACATCCAATTGGCTGAACCCGTGTGTCAGTTTTTGCCATTTTGCATAGATAGGAGTTTCCTAGAAGGTACAGGTGAAGACAAACATGGAAGAGCCTCAAGAAGGAAAAACTGGTTTAGATGGACTAGAACAGAAAGCAAGTAATTGTAGTTAAGAATTAGTTTTATCAAAGAAGAGTTTAAGCCACCACTCTTAGATTACACTTAAAATACTTAGTTTTAGAAACCACTGCTGCTGCTGCTAAGTCGCATCAGTCGTGTCCAACTCTGTGTGACCCCATAGATGGCAGCCCACCAGGCTCCCCCATCCCTGGGATTCTCCAGGCAGGAACACTGGAGTGGGTTGCCATTTCCTTCTGCAATGCGTGAAAGTGAAAAGTGAAAGGGAAGTCACTCAGTCGTGTCTGACTCTTAGTGACCCCATGGACTACAGCCTACCAGGCTCCTCCATCCATAGGATTTTCCAGGCAAGAGTACTGGAGTGGGGTGCCATTGCCTTCTCCATTAGAAATTGCAGTCAGTCATAATATATTCTTTAATACCCACTGATGTGCTGACTTGTGGACATAACATTGTCACCTGTTGTGATGAATTTTATGGAAATAATAAATCAGCTAACATTTGCTGAATGCTAGCTACATGCCAGCACTGTTTTTAAATAGTTGATTAACTACTTTTTTTAAAATACTTCTTTGAGGTCATTTTTAGTATTACCCCTCAGTCAAGAAACAGCCACAAGTCTATTATCCTTATCCATCAGAGTACAGAATGAAAACCACAATCACAAAAAACTAACCAAACTGATCACATGGATCACAGCCTTGTCTAACTCAATGAAACTATGAGCCATGCCGTGTAGGGCCACCCAAGACGGATGGGTCATTGTGGACAGTTCTGACAAAACATGGTCCACTGGAAAAGGGAATGGCAAACGACTTCATTATTTTTGCCTTGAGAATTCCATGAACAATATGAAAAGGCAAAAAGATATGACACTGAAAGATGAACTCCCCAGATGGGTATGTGCCCAATATACTACTGGAGAAGAGTAGAGAAATAACTCCAGAAAGAATGAAGGGGCTGAGCCAAAGCAAAAACAATGCCCTGTTGTAGATGTAACTGGTGATGGAGGTAAAGTCCAGTGCTGTAAAGAACAATACTGCATAGGAACCTGGAATGTTAGGTCAATGAATCAAGGTAAATTGGAAGTGGTCAAACAGGAGATGTCAAAAATGAACATCAACATTTTAGAATTCAGTGAACTAAAATGGACCAAAATGGGCAAGTTTAATTCAGATGACCATTACATCTACAACTGTGGGCAAGAATCCCTTAGAAGAAATGGAGTAGCCCTCTTAGTCAACAAAAAGTCCAAATGCAGTACTTGGGTGCAATCTCAAAAATGAAAGAATGATTTCTCTTCTCTTACAGGGCAAGCCATTCAATACCACAGTAATCCAAGTCTATGCCCCAAATCTTCCCTGATAACTCAGTTGGTAAAGAATCAACTTGCAATGCAGGAGACCCCAGTTCAATTCCTGGAGAAGGAATAGGCTACCCACTCCAGTATTCTTGGGCTTCCATTGTGGTAAAGAATCTGCCTGCAATGCAGGAGACCTAGGTTCAATCCCTGGGTTGGAAAGATTCCCTTCTCCAGGGGAATGTTGAAGGCTACAAACTCCAGTATTCTGGCCTGATAATTCCCTGGAGTGTACAGTCCATAGAGTTGCAAAGAGTTGGACACGACTGAGTGGCTTTCTGGGAAAGATTGAGGGCAGGAGGAGAAGGGGATGACAAGATGAGTGGTTGGATGGCACCACTGACTCAATGGACATGAATTTTGGTAAACTCCGGAAGTTGGTGATGGACAAGGAGGCCTGGAATGCTGCATTCATGGGGTCACAAAGAGTCGGACACACTGAGCAACTGAATCGAACTGAACTGAGCTGAGTGACTTTCACTTTTCATGCCCTAAATACTGCCAAAGAAGCTGAACAGTTCAGTGGCAACCTAAAAGACCTTCTAAACTTCCAACAAAACAAGGTGTCCTTTTCATCATAGGGGACTGGAATGTAAAAGTAGGAAGTCAAGACATCCCTGGAGTAACAGGCAAGTTTGGCCTTGGAGTACAAAAATGAACAAGGCAAAGGTAACAGTTTTGCCAAGAGAACACACTGGTCAGAGCAAGCACCCTCTTCCAACAACAAAAGAGATGACTACACTTGGACATCACCAGATGGTCAATAACAAAATCAGATTGATAATATTCTTTGCAGCTGAAGATGGAGAAGTTCTATACTGTCAGCAAAAACAAGACTATGAGCTTACTGTAGCTCAGATCATGAACTTCTTATTGCAAAACTAAGATTTAAATTGAAGAAAGTAGAGAAAACCACTAGACCATTCAGGTATGACCTAAATCAAATCCCTTATGATTACACAGTTGAAGTGACAAATAGATTCAAGCAATTTGATGTGATAGATAGAATGCCTGAAGAACTATGGGCGGAGGTTCATAATATTGTACAGGATGCATTGATTGAAACCATCCCCCAAAAAAAGAAATGCAGAAAGGCAAAATGGTTGTCTAAGGAGGCCTTATAAATTGCTGAGAAAAGTAGAGAAGCCAAAGGGGAAAGAAAAAAGGAAAGATATATCCATCTGAATGCAGAGTTCCAAAGAATATCAAGGAGAGATAAGAAAGCCTTCTTAAGTGATCAAAGCAAAGAAATAGAAGAAAGCAATAGAACGGGAAAGACTAAAGATCTCCTCAAGAAAATTAGATACAAAGGGAACATTTCATGCAAAATTGAAACAGAAAAGGACAGAAATGGTATGGACCTAACTGAAGCAGAAGATATTAAGAAGAGGTGGCAAGAATACGCAGAAGACTATACAAAAAATATCTTAATGGCCCAGATAACCACATTGGTGTGATTGCTCACCTAGAACCAGACATCCTGGAGTATGAAGTCAAGTGAGCTTTAGCAAGCATCACTACAAACAAAGCTAGTGGAGGTGATGAAATTCGAGCTGAGCTATTTCAAATCCTAAAAGACGATGCTGTGAAAATGTTGCACTCAATATGCCAGCAAATATGGAAAACTCAGCAGTGGCCACAGGACTGGAAAAGGTCTGCTTTCATTCCAATCCCAAAGAAAGGCAATGCCAAAGAATGCTCAAACTACCACACAATTTCACTCATCTCACACGTTAGCAAAATAATGCTCAAAATTTTCCAAGCTAGGCTTCAATAGTATGTGAACTGAGAACTTCCAGATGTTCAAGCTGGATTTAGAAAAGGCAGAGGAACCAGAGATCAAATTACCAATATCCATTGGATCCTTGAAAAAGCAAGAGAATGCCAGAAAAACATCTACTTCATTGACTACACTAATCCTTGGACTCTGTTGATCACAACAAACTGTGGAAAATTCTTAAAGAGATAAGAATTCCAGATCACCTTACCTGCCTCCTGAGAAACCTGTATGCAGGTCAAGAAGCAACAGTTAGAACCAGACATGACGCAAAGGACTGGTTCCAAATGGGGAAAGGAGTACGTCAAGGCTGTATATTGTCACCCTGCTTATTTAACTTATATGCTGAGTACATCATGCAAAATGCCAGGTTGGATGAAGCACAAACTGGAATCAAGATTGCTGGAAGAAATATCAATCACCCCAGAGCAGATGATACAACATTTATGGAAGAAAGTGAAGAGGAACTAAAGAGCCTCTTGATGACAGTGCAAGAGGAGAGTGAAAAAGTTGGCTTAAAACTCAACATTCAGAAAACCAAGATCATGCCATCCGGTCCCATCACTTCATGGGAAATAGATGGGGAAACAGTGGAAACAGTGGCTGACTTTATTTTTCTGGGCTCCAAAATCACTGCAGGTGGTGATTGCAGCCATGAAATTAAAAGACACTTGCTCCTTGGAAGAAAAGCTATGACCAACCTAGAAAGCATATTAAAAAGCAGAGACATTACTTTGCTGACAAAGTTCTGTCTAGTGAAAGCTATGATTTTTCCAGTAGTCATCAATGGATGTGAGAGTTGGACCATAAACAAAGCTGAGCGCCAAAGAATTGATGCTTTTGACCTGTGTTGTTGGAGAAGATTCTTGAGATTCCTTGGACTGCAAGGAGATCCAACCAGTGAATCCTAAAGGGAATCAGTCCTGAATATTCATGGAAGGACTGATACTGAAGCTGAAGCTCTAATACTTTGGCCACCTGATGCAAAGGGCTGACTCATTGGAAAAGACCCTGATGCTGGGAAAGATTGAAGGCAGGAGGAAAAGGGGATGACAGAGGATGAGATTGTTGGATGGCAATACCGACTCAATGTATGTGAGTTTGAGCAAGCTCTAATGGACAGGGAGGCCTGGTGTCCTACAGTCCATGGGAACACAAAGAGTTGGACATATCTGAGCAACTGAACTGAACTTATTATTATCACTATTTTACAGATGATAAGACTGAGGCACAAACAGGTTTAGTAATAGGTACAAGGCGACACATCTAGTAAGTCAAGCACGAGTTGAGTGTGAAGAGATGGCATTGATCAGAGAAGTCTCCTATTTTATCTTGGGTTTCTTGATGATCACACTACCTTGTGTGTTCTTTGGCCAAAACGTAAAATTTTACAAATGAAGATTCAACTGCTGTCTAATGTAATCATATAATCACACTGCATTTTACAAGGTTCATGAATGTAATTTTGTCACAGTTGCAGCTCAAGATTATGAAATTCTGTGTATATGTACACACACAGACTAGATTTTTCAAAGACAAATCCAAATTTCACACCATGTCACACTTGAAAATATATGTGGCAGATTCAAGAATCTTCAAAAAATATCCGCTACTAAAAGTTATTATGATTGAAACACAAAAATTTATGAAAAAGCTGTCTAGTCATGGTTTTTGCTAGAATTAGCTCATTTCTTCTGTTACCTATTAAATTTTATACTAGCACAATGCAGGGCACATGGTAAACACTGAATAAATAATAGCTTCTTACCTTCCAGAAGAAGCCATATTGGTACTATAAGAGTTACTGATAATGATTAATAGGTTTCTTGGAAAATAAAATACTGTCCAGTTTAGAATATATCGGAGCAGTTTGTGAAAATGACATTGTCCTGGGAGAATTTTCATTTGCAGTGTTATAGAAACAGATAAAAGAAAACCAAATATATTTTCTGAGAAAATGTTCCAATTTTAAGGACAAAATGAAACTGCTGAGAACCAGCGATCCGTTATGAGGCTATCAGTAATGAGATAGGAGAGAGCATTTCAACATTGTTTTCATTTTGCAAAATCATATATCAGAGAAAAGTAGTTTGAATTGTCTGTCTTGTTTTCAATTTTTCCAAAATATATTCAGACAGAATAGTTTGAATTGGCTATCTTGTTTTTCGATTTTGTTTCAGATTTATTTCTGATTATAGCCTTTTTTTGACTTTAGATGCTCTCTCTTTGGGGGAATGAATAGCATTATGCTTAATCTTCTCTTGCCTATGTAAAATGAATGCTGCAGACTTTCAGGGTGATAAATTATTTTTCTCATGGCACCCTTCTCATTTTCTTCCAGGCTGTTCTGAGCCTCTGGGGATGAAATCAGGACATATACAAGACTATCAGATCACTGCCTCCAGCATCTTCAGAACTCTCAATATGGACATGTTCACTTGGGAACCAAGGAAAGCCCGGCTGGACAAGCAGGGCAAAGTGAATGCCTGGACCTCCGGCCACAATGACCAATCGCAGTGGCTACAGGTAATATTTTCTAAAAATGTCTCACAATCCACTGTCCTTCTTCCTTATAAGATTTCCTGTTAGGTGTCTGTAGGAGTCATTACCTTCATGCTAATTTAAATGTGTCTTCCTGTTTGGCTTAACTAAATGGGTAAAACAAAAATTCCTTATGAATTCATTTTCATGTGTTGTTTTTACGCTGATGTTGATGTACAGATGCTACTGTCAGATTGAGGCAGCAGAGTGAACCAAATCACACTATGTATAGGTCAATTCAATTGATTATGTGATCATTTGCATTTTAACTCTCATCTCTTCTAATGCTCTGTGTCAATATTGGTTTGAAAGCATCACAGCAGAAATCCAAACCTTGAAATCATGCCACTGACCTGCAGATTGTTCCCATAGAATCATGACTCATGGCTTATTAGCCCCTTACCCATGGTTGCTAAGCAATGGAGTGATTTGATTACATTCTCATAAGAGTGCTTGCTTATAGAAGGAAAGCATAGACATTGCAGAGTGTGTTTATCATTTGCAAATGAGGTAAGGTTACAGTCAGTGCTTTTTATTTATTTATTAATTTTTTTGGTTTTTTTAGTCAGTGCTTTTTAAAACAAGCTTCTTGAAATGCACTTATTTGTGGAGTACTTTTAGGTAGGCACAAATTTGTTAATGTCTTCTGTGGCAGAGAAAAGTAAGAGAGCTTAATTCCATCATGAGCTCATTTTATTTGAGAAAGATGAGTTCTCCTTTTACTGATTTTTATGCTGCTTTTATGAGTATCAAAGTCGTGGTAATTCATTGTATTTATGGAAATAGCGAAAACAATTATAATAGCAAATCTCACCCCTTATCAAACCAAATCTGCACATATGAAATTGTTCTTATCAAATCATCTGAAATTTCTCATAGTCTCTTCTTTCTTGACCTTACTTTCCCCTACTCTTACTTTTTCACTATTCTTATTTTTTTCTTTACTGTCCTATGACATTCTGTGTGGATATTTATTGATCTGAAGCTTTATTAAGGTCTCACATTACCATATACATAATTATGTACGTCTTTCTCCTTTTCCTAGTCTTTGAGCTTTTTGAACGTAGGTTTTATATACATATATAAAACAGTAAATATTTATCATCCCACAACCCAGTCTTATGTCCTTGTGTATAAGTAGCAATACTACTAAATGAAATAATTCACTTGATAAATGTGTGTGATGCACCTGTGAAGCATCACAGAGCATGATTAATAGTGATGGTACAGAAGTGAGCAGCACAGTTTGTGTTCCTAAGACATCCTCTGTTCCATCAACCATTGTTCTTACTTGGTTTGGATGACACCACAGTTTGTTTATCTTCATCCTTTTAGCTGATTCTTCCCACTGTCCTTCCCTAGGCCACCCTTCCAGGTTATCTTCCTAACAACTTCACTCTCAGCAACTCCATACACTTACCTTAACTAATTTAGCAAGAACTGATTATTTCAACTACTGGAATGGATTCAACTGCTTTAACATTCTATTACTTCTCATTATCCCCACTGCCACTTCCAAGATCTAGGCCACTGCTCTCTTTTACCTGGGTTTTTGCGGAAGCCTCCTAACCAGCCTTCTGGCTTCTGGCCTTACTCTCTAAAAACCTATTTCCAAGATTGTCATCCATGTGAATTTTTTCTGAAGTACAAATGTGATTCTTTTCAGTTGTTCCCTATCAGCCACAGAATAAAGGGCAGCTTCCTTAAGATAGCCTAAAAATTTGTTTGTGATTTGGCCTCAGTTCATCTCTCACCACCCTTCTAATTTTGCTTCACTTTCTCAAACTAAACAACACTATCTCTATCTTCCCCATCCTTTATAAATATCGTCTTCCTGGAGAAAAAAGAATGGAAAGAGCACCTCTGCCCACAATATCTCAGCCTTCTTTTGGTTAAATACTTCAACTGTAGTTTCGCTTTTCTGTAGATGTGCTTTTCTCTGGGAAGGCTTTGCTGCCAGCTCCAACCCATACCACATCTGCCTTAAATTGTCTCCTGGATATACTGTATCCTCTGTAATTCTCTCTCAGTCCATTATCACAATCCACTGGAAATTGTGTCTTTGTGCTGCTCTCCTTGCTCAGGACAGATGGAACCACTTTTGTCTTTTTTGTACTTTCTCAACCTGTTATCCAGTGCCTAACTAAATAACCTGTCACAACATCTGACATGTGGTAGGCACTCAGTAAATACTGTTTTTGTCTTGTTAAAGTATAATTGATTTATAATATTGTGATGGTTTCATGTGTACAGCACAGTGATTCAATCTTACATATATATATGTAAGATATATATATATATATATATATATATTCATTTTTAGATTCTTTTCCCTTATAGGTTATTACAAAATATTGAGTATAGTTCCCTGTGCCATACAGTAGGTCCTTGTGGGTCATCTTTTTTATGTATAACAGTGTGCATATATTAATTTCATCCCTTTCCCTTTTGGTAACTATAGGTTTGTTTTCTATATCTGTGGGTCTGTGTAAGTGATAGCATATGATATTTGTCCTTCTCTGCCTGAATTACTTCACTTAGTATGATAATCTCGAGGTCCATCCATGTTGCTGCAAATGGCATCACTTCATTATTTTTCTTTATTTTTTTTAATTTTATTTTAACTTTACAATATTGTATTGGTTTTGCCATATATCAAAATGAATCTGCCACAGGTATACATGTGTTCCCCATCCTGAACCCTCCTCCCTCCCCATACCATCCCTCTGGGTCATCCCAGTGCACCAGCCCCAAGCATCCAGTATTGTGCGTCAACCTGGACTGGTGACTCGTTTCATATATGATATTATACATATTTCAATGCCATTCTCCCAAATCATACCACCCTCTCCCTCTCCCAGAGTCCAAAAGACTGTTCTATACATCAGCGTCTCTTTTGCTGTCATTTATTTTTCATGACTGAATATTTTCCATTGTATATATATGCAGCATCTTCTTTATCCATTCATCTTTAGCTGGATACTTGGCTGTTGTAAATGTTAATAGTGCTGCAGTGAACATTGGGGTGCAGGTGTCTTTTGGAAGTATAGTTTTCCCCAGCTGATGCCCAGGAGTAGGATCACAGGATCATATTATAACCCTGTGTTTAATTTCTTAAGGAACCTCTGTATTGTTTTCCACTGTGGCTGTATCACTTTACATTCTCACGATAAGTACTGCTGAATGAAAGAATGAATTAATCCATCAAAGTATTATTTAAGGTATTGATTTGTACTTAAAATGCATATAATTTGATCCCTAGTTTGAGACCAACTGCTAATATACTCAAAATTTTGAGTAATATTTGAAAAGTAAATCTAAAAGATCATATTAAAAGTCCAGCCTTTTTACTAAAGGAAGTAGATAGCTTTTGTGAACTTTTCAAGTTCTTAATTAGAAGAGACCATGGAGAATTTCCTTTCCATTTGTTAGACTTGAATGGTGAAGTTAAACTTGTTCTTTGTCACTATATAACACTTTTAAAATTGAAAACATAGCAGTCATATCTCAGATTCACTGGGTGTGGCTAATGTTTGTGAATCATAATGCCATGTGAAATAAAATATTTTACACCCCAAAAGTAATTCAAAAAGACTGGTAGACTCTAGAAATAACCACTAAATGGTATTGCCAATGGAAAATTTCTTTAGAAAGATAAAACAAGTATTTTTACCTACATGAATCAGGGTGTAATGTTCAGTGCAAACCTTCATCCATCACTTTTTTAAGATGACTTTTCATCTGTCTTCTTAAAGTCACTTGCATGCTGAAATTGATTCATTCTGTTGGTGACAGATTTTCTGTCAATTCAAGGACCAATTCTTTCAGCATGTCTATTCTTTTGTTGTGTCAAAACATATTCAGAATCTCCAAGGCAAGGGAAATTGACATCTTTGCTTATTTTTTCCTTTTTTGACATCATGCAAGAAAATGCTCTAGCACTGTGACTATTTTTAGTGCTTTCTCCTCAAGAGAGTAGAATCTGTTCAACTGTACATTGTTATACTTGTATCTTTGTCGGAAATAAGATGAATATTTTCATAATGTATAGGGTGATATTTTTTAAATTTTTGGTGTACAGTCAATTTTAATCCTTATTTGGGGCTTCTGAATTTATAAATTTTAACTGTAATCTTAACTAAGATGCATTGCTTTAGAGAAACAGCTCTTCAGAAGAGAAACTATGATGGTAATTTAAATTCTCTTCCTTCATTATTGATCTCCTACCAATTTTTAAAAATTATTTTATATGCCAACTATACATGTAACCCTCTAATAATGAGAGTTTTATTTAAGTTTTATAGTTTTTTCCAAAATTTAATCATATATTATCTGGAAATGCAATTGAAAATGAATCCTCAAAAACCTTTTATGCCCAATCGTGATATATTTTAAGGAATATTTATGCATTCTTTTAAGAAATTCTTAAATATTCAAATATCACTTTAATATTTATTCTTATTATTACTCTAATGTTGCTTCTAGTCTCTTCTCTAAAGTCAGAATCTCAGAAATTCCTCAGCCAAATGTTTTTGTCGGATTTATTTGGAGTGATCTTACCCAATTGATTTGCTTCCTTGAGCTACTGTTAATCTTGTAATCATCATAATATTTCTGTATAAACATGGTAAAAATGTGTTAAGTCCACAGGCAGCCCTAAGTGAGAGGCATTTCTCAGACCTCTGAAAAACCATTATCCCATCTCTTGATATGTTTGATGGTCTCTTAAGCTTTAAGCAGGAAATTCTATCAGTGTGTTTTCTAGAATCCTACAGAGGTTAAATTGTAAGTCCTGCTTTTAAAAAGTCTTACTATACCTAAGTTGAAAGGTCATAATGCAGTCATTCCTGACTTGGAGTTGAACATTCTTAACACATGGTTGCATTAGATTTTAAACCCTGTTTTCAGATAAAGTGACATTTTAAATAAATTGAATTTACAGAGATCTTTTATTTTATTTTATTTTTTTTTATGAATATCAAGTTTATTATTTCCTTTCATTTCTTTCTTTTTTTTTTTTTAATCAAGAATCTCTTTTATTGATTATCAGAAACATTACAAACATCTAGTATGAACAAATTGTAACATGATAGTGTTTAGTTTGAACAATTAATACATTTCAGATATAATATTATACATATTTCAATGCTATTCTCCCCAATCATCTCACCCTCTCCTGGTCCCAGAGTCCAAAAGTCTGGTCTATACATCAGTGTCTCTTTTGTTGTCTCGTAAATAGGGTTATTTTTTACCATCTTTCTAAATTCCATATATATGCGTTAGTATACTGTATTTGTGTTTTTGTTTCTGGCTTACTTCACTCTGTATAATAGGCTCCAGTTCCATCCACCTCCTTAGAACTGATTCAAATGTATTCTTTTTAATGGCTGAGTAATATTCCATTGTGTATATGTACCACAGCTTGCTTATCCATTCATCTGTGGATGGACAACTAGGTTGCTTCCAGATCTTTTAGAATCAAACCAGGCCCCTCAGTCCATGGAATTCTCCAGGCAAGAATACTAGAGTGGGTAGCCATTCCCTTCTCCAGGGGATCTTCCCAACCCGAAGTCTCCTGCATTACAGGCAGATTCTTTACCATCTGAGCCACCAGGGAAGCCCATAAGATAAAGTGGCATTTTAAGCAAATTGAATTTACAGACATCTTTTAGAATCAAGCTGTTATCTCCTGTATTATTTTCTAAGCAAAACCCCAGAAATTTTGTTGGGTTTTAACATGGATTAAATAAGACAAATAACAGAAAAGAGGAAGCACATAGTGAGTACTCAGCAACTAGTTCCCTTCTTTCTCCTTCTGGTGGCTTTTGATAAAACAGGAGAACATCATCTGACACCAGTTATAACCAAGCAGAAAGATATGCATACGTATTTTTGCTTCTTCCAAAAGGAAATTTCCAATAAAACTATGAAATGGAAATATCATTAGTTCAGTTACAGACTGAGCAATGTTGATAAATTATATACATTTGCATTGACAAGCAAAAATTGTAAATATTTTTACCTAGGCAGCATCAGCTGTTTTTCAGATTCTTTACCTGAGAGTAGTAATAATATTATTACTAACTTAAAAAGAACACTGTGTCATTTAGCAATGTTCTGTACTGAAATCATGCCCTTTTTAGAATAGCTGCATGCTTTTAAAGTTCATTTTCAGGATGTTTTAAAAAGATTGAGGAAATTCCCTTTTGTTTATGCTCAGATATACAAAGTGATTAAAATTCAGCATGAGGTTAATGTTTAGTGACATTCTATCAGAAGTAGGTGTATTATTGTTGATAATCTTCAAAATTGTGAAGAAATATCTTGCTGTAGTAGATATATCTAAACAAAGAACACTATGAATTAACTTGCATTGATTAAAAACTTCTTTTGAAAAAGACATCATAAATTTTCTGTGCATATACTCATTGCCCTATTTATTGGTGGTGACTAAAGAAAATGGATAACTCACCATCTGTAATTGAATATATTAAAAAATTTTCAGATTTCATAAAGAGTAGCATAATATAAATGACTAATAGGAATAAAAATGTCACAATGTCACTTAAGAAATGACCTTTTGTTCTGTTTTGTGAGACATTTGCTAATTTAAGGTAGTTTGCATATTATTTCAACCTAATTATAGAATTAATAGAGTTGTTAGACTGCATACTTTAATGCTGACCTTTGTCAAAATTGCAGCTAACCCTACACAGTTTCATTTCAACACTAATTTCGGGGAAATGTGTAAGAAAGCAATTGAATTTAGGTTTTCAAATTAAATAAGCCTTATTTAATTTAGTCCATTTCATATTTTTAAAAGGGAGTGTTGTAGCCATAAAATTTATTAACTTTTTTTCAAGCCATTAACTTCCCTTGCCTTCTGGACAATTCATGTAGAAAAGAGCTAAAGGAAAGATTTTTGAAGATCAAGGGGCCTCTAAGCCACTGGAAAACATTTGGCAAGAAGAAGGAATACTCTGATTTCTGATTCACTCTTTCTATATTTAATATATAGGGAACAGTAAGCCTGCATGAAGGGTTCAGTTATAAAGCAGATCTAAAAGAGATCGAATAATGAAACAATTTATGTAGGATTATAAAACATCTATTTTTCATAAATGGTAATGTATTTTGGAGTGCATGACATGAATCAAAGGAGGGCTATACTTTGCTTGGACTATAAATTCACCTTTAAATTTGTTTATAATTTTATAATATCAAAGGACATCTCCACAATCCAATGAGGAAAGAAAGTCTTTTTTTCTAAAGAGTTATTCATTTATTTTTGGCTGCACTAGGTCCTTGTTGCTGCACGTGGACTTTCTCTAGTTGTGGTGGGTGGGGGCTGCTCTCCATTTGTGGTGCATGGTCTTCTGATTGCAGTGGCTTCTCCTGTTGCAGAGCACAGGCTCTAGGGTGTGTGGACTTCAGTAGCAGTCATGCGAGGGTCATTAGTTGTAGCCTCTGGGCTCTTGAGCACAGGGTCAATAGGTGTGGTGCATGGGCTGAGTTGTCCCTTAGTTAGGATGTGGGATCTTCCCAGACCAGGGATCAAACCCATGTCCCCTGCATTGGCAGGCAGATTCTTAACCACTGGCCCAACAGGGGAGTCTGGGGTGGGGGGGAACCACTTTTGATGAGCAAAGCGCAATTGAGTAGGGTATTTATACAGAAAATACTTTTATGGCAAAAGAAAGTGCTATCAACATCAGTGTATTTGTACTGAGTGCATAATTTGAATGCCAAAAACCTGATTTCGAAGGCTGACGAATCACATCAGTACTATGGGATCAGCTTTTGCTCTTTTCCTAAACTGTAGGTATTAAAAAAAGATAATCTCTCAGGCAGCCTTTCCTTTAAAAAAAAAAAAACTCTTTCATCACTAAGATTCTGGTATCTAAATGATGATTGGCCAAATCCAAAGCAGTCAGAAAATTACCAAGCCTCCGAGATAATTTCTGGTGAAGTTAATAAAGAGACATTATATAATTAGTATTACAGTATAGCCATAAATTAATCTTTTTAAAAATTAACTTTGTATTATTCATATTGTGTGCATGCATACTAAGTCGCTTCAGTCGTGTGACCCTGCGATGCTATGGACCATAGCCTGCCAGGCTTCTCTGTCTGTGGGGTTCTCCAGGCAAGAATACTGGAATGGGTTGCCATACCCATTCCAGGGTATCTTTTCAAAAGATTCCAAAAAGATTCCAGGGGATCTTTTTGACCCAAAGATTGAACCTGAATCTCTTCAGTCTCCTGCATTGGCAGACAGGTTCTTTACCACTAGCATCACCTGGGAAGCCCTGTTATGCATATTGTATCTACTCAGTACTCCAGATATTGCCCCTATGTTTCCATCCATTCTCATTTGGGGTAATTTCTTTGTGTTATATCTCTCTTTAAACAGCTTGAAAGAAAAGAATTCCCTAAGACAAGGCAATGAGGCATATCAAGACATTATGAAATACTAATGTATTAGCATTTACATATAGCACATCATGAAAAATACACAAAGCAATAGTTCAGGTGATGGGAGGAGTAGATGAGATTGAGGGCAGGGTACAGCTTTGGAAAGCAAGCCTTGATTGTACCTAAAAATTGTATGTCAGCTTTGTGGTTCAGAGGTTATTCTAAACGGCTTCATATTTTTTTTTTAATTCAAATAAATGTTTTTGAGATACCTATTATATCAGGTACAAAGAATTGAAAGAAATATTTGGCATTGTGTCTGCCTGCAGGTATGATTACTGAAGCTCTATTGTCATGAATTCAACATTCCAAAAGCAATAAACAGAAATGTAGGAAGTTGGATGCGTCTGCTTAGGAGCCATATTTGAAACCACTGCAAAACTGAACAGCGGGATTTAAAAGAATTGTATGTGCACAGCAGGCCCATTCATGTTTTTATGATAATGAGAACCGAATGACTTCTGATTCCTTTGTGTGCAAATGAATTTTAATTTGTGGCTATTAGCTATCTTTATAGTAGCAAAATATAGTTACAAGAATAGTAATCATTTTCCTCTAAAAATATGAGTTGAAAATATGCCAATGAGTAAAATTTAGAACTTGGGAATACTGTTTCAAGTAAGATGAGCATTTGTAAAGGCTTTCAGATAAAATAGGAATCAACTTTAATCGGCGATCTCATTTTGTCTTTAGAGCAGCCTTCTCGGTGACTAAGCTATTTCTGTTTTATGAGGCTACAGAGAGTCTCAGAGACTTGCTAAAGACTGAGCAGCCAGTCAGCAGTATCAGGGGAACTCAATACAGCAGGAAGCTCATGCAGTGATTTTTACCACACTCTGGTAAACCATTTAAGTGAGTGTGGGGACTCCTATTTTCAGGGAATATTGGTTGGTTTATGAAGCTCTTCCAGGGTCCAGTGCCGACCAGTGAAGCTCTGGCTATGGCTTTCTTGAAGGAGAGCTTCTGGTACCTCTGTGGATCCAGCTTGCTCTCTACATTTGTGGTTTGGCACTATAAAAATAGTATACCCCTTGTGGTGTTACTAAACATTGAGCCCACACATTAAATATCTACAAATTTTCTTTTTCTTTTTTTTCTTCTAAGATGAAGCAGATAGGAAATATGCACATTCCAGCTTTTTCTTCCTATAACTCGATGGTGTATTGTTTGCGCACACGCCACATCTTAGACAAAGCTTCTCTGCCCAACACTCTTGATTGTAGTTAAGGCCACCTGGTCTGATTACTTTGGTTTATCCTAGAGATCTTTGTCATTTTTCTTCAAAGTCAGTGGTGCTATGATGAATAGGTTATTGAGTTTTCATTTACATTCATGAGTAAGGTGTCTTTCTTTTGTGAAGTATTTATTTGCTAGCTATTGTCAACATAAATGTATTTTATAGAAAATATTACATTCATTTTTCTCTTTTACTATTAGCATTTCAATGAGGAAAACATGCCCTAGTGAAGTGACTTCTAAGTTTCTAGTGTCTCTGTTTAATGCTGCTATTTTAGTTCTTTGGCACAGTATGTCTCCTGGAAAGTGTAGGTCCACCTACACATGCCCCTTTTTGTGTTAGCCTTTTGTTAGAATATTCCCTCATCTCCTTTAGGATGTGCTTGACATAACTGCAAACCAACTAATTAGCTTCCAGTTAATCACTTTCTGGAGCTACTGTATATTTCAGAGGAAAATAGACATCAATTTTCTTGGCCAATATCAAGCCAACCAGAATTTTGACTTTGTAACGCATCACTTAGGCTCTTCGCCCAGGTCTCTCCTCCGTTTGGCCTGCCTGCTCCCCTCTGAGAAACCTTCTTGTGCCCTCTTCTCATCTGAGCTTTCCTGGGTTCTTGAGATTTACTTTATCTCCTTTTAGGTCTTGCATTCCAGCTCCAGCCTGCCCTCTGAAGGCTGATTGCCTATTTATCATCAGCTCATTCTCATCTTTATGGAGTTTCAGCCCTGCTCTGGCTCTCACTGGGCCATCTTGCTGTCCTAGCCAACTTCAGTCTGAGCTGTCTTAGCTTCTGGTCCTGGCACTCAAAATTTCTATTTCTCCAGATCCTTCTTTCCTTCAAATAGTTCCCCTACCAGAATCCAGTCTTCTTAGCTACAGACCTGTAGTTTCTAAAAGGTCCTCTCTTTCTCAGTCTGATTATGAACTGATGAAATTAGGATAATGTATATCACTCTTTCATTCTGAAAATGTGTATACTTTAAAACAAATCAGATTCCTTTTCTTAGTTTTTAGAAAGTTTATTTTTAAGCTATCATTTTCACTCTCTTCTTTCACCCTCATCAAAAGGCTCCTTAGTTCCTCTTCATTTTCAGCCATAGAGTGGTATCATCTGCATATATGAATTTGTTGATATTTCTCCTGGAAATCTTGATTCCAAGTTGTGATTTATCCAGCCTGACATTTCCCATGATGTACTCTGCATGTAAGTTAAATAAGCAGGGTGAAAATATACAGCCTTGTCTTACTCCTTTCCCAGTTTGGAACCAGTCAGTTGTTCCATGCCAGGTTCTAACTTTTGCTTCTTTACCTACATACAGGTTTCTCAAGAGGCAAGTAAGGTGTTCTGCTATTCCCACCGCATTAAGAATTTTTCCGTTTGTTGTGATCCACACAAAGACTTTCTCATAATCAGTGAAGCATATATTTTTCTGGAACTCCCTTGATTTCTCTATGATCCAACTAATGTTGACAATTTGATCTCTGATTTCTCTGCCTTTTCTAAACTCAGCTTACATCTATAAGTTCTCAGTTCACATACTGCTGAAGCTTAGCTTGAAGAATTTTGAGCATAACCTTATTAGCAGGTTAAGTAAGCGCAATTGTATGGTCAAACCAAGCCTGTAAAATTGCCTAAACGAATTCAGAGCATTTTCATTTTCTCATCAGAAGGAATGTTACATATAAGCTAAAGTCGACCCTGGTGTATCTGAAGTGTAGTCAACCCATGTCATGAATAAAATGGTCTTTATACATTGATGACTCCAAGAGCATCAAGTAACATAGGAACAGTTTTGCCTCTTAAGAAACAGTTCCTATGAGTTAGTGGGCTTACTAGCAAGTGGAGTTTACAACAGCACACAGATATTTATTTGTCAACTCAAATGGTAAAAATAAAAATTTCTCATTTGTTGAAAAGTGCATTTGGTAATTACCTTTAAATCTCTGTTTGCCTCTCACTTAAGATGACAGAAGATTTTCATTGGAACCTATCTTTAAATCAATAAACTATAAAGTGGGTCCTCCTGTACATGTTCGTACCCTTTGGTTTTGCCTTCTCTGTGTTCATAGTATGAAGTTTTCTCTCTTTATTCCAATGGGAGAGACTTTTGAAACTGACCTACATTAAATTTTAACATAGTATTCTTATTAGAATAGTCACTGTTTTACAGTGAAATCAGGCACAAAACACACATAATAGACATGTTTAGCATTCACCTCTGTTGAGCAACACGAACTCAGACTGTGAAAGCATTGTTATTTTATAAATAAGTTCCTTGGAGATTTTCCTCACTTAAGAATTCAGACCACAGTCTGTTTGAATATGATTTCTACTGTCCTGTATATTTTCTCTTCTACATGCTCAGTGGCATTTGATAGAGAAAGCTAACAGCAGATAAAGAGCATTTCGTCCAAAATTATCCAATATAAGAAGAAACCAAGAAAATTTACTTAAAGTCATTAATTAGTACTTGTTTATATGATATCTATAGTTTTTAAATTAAAAATAAGAATTTGTAAATTGCATTCAAAATGGTATTAATTATCATTGTGAAATTGTGTGATTATCATTACCATTTTATGTGTACTTAGTTAACAAACCAAATATGATTAAAAGGGCTTAAGGTAAATGAATAAAAGCAAGGACAATTGAGTAACTGTTGTTTCAGTTAAACTCTGCGTCACCTTTTTCCCTTCTCCCGGTGTCCTGTCACCTATTTGAGGCCCAGCCTTTGTTTCTTTCATGAGAAGCACTGTGGATTTTTTATCCCCAAAATTAGCTCTGGGATTTGATGGCCCTTCATGAGTAACACAGCACCCATCTGTTCTGTTAGGCATAAGCCTGATGATGTGGGAGGAGTCATATTTACAAGAGAATGGATCTAAGAGTACTTCGAATAAAACACTCTCTCTATATATATATATATATATATATATATATGTATGTATGTCTGTATACAGCTGCCTCAAAGCACCATAATGGAAAATAGGGGAAATTCCAAAAATAAAGCAGCTTTGAAGTCCTCAGTGGGAAAAAGCATACCATCAGCTGCTTATATCTTCTTGCATGTTAGTGTCAAAGTCGCTTTCTCAAAATGTGATTTAGAGACCTCCTGCATCAGAATCAACTGGCATGAGTTAGCTGAAAATGTGAATTCCCAAATGCCATCCCCAAAGACTCTGATGTTTTTCAGTCTAGAATGAGCATAGAAATGTATATTTTGGGATATATATCAAGGGATTCTTGCACTTAGTGTAACAGGAGAGAAATGGAATTAGTAATTTATGGCCTGACTGGATAAACATATTTGTTTAGCATCTACCATTGGAATGGGCCTTGCTTAGATATGTTATTATTTTATTATGTATCTAATTGCAGTTTAGGAACAGAGTATCCGATACTTCTAATTAAGAAAATGTCATGATACCAGAATTCAGAGTCCAAAAATTCAGCTTTGTATTCTCTGTCTTTTATTAAATGAATGAATCCAACAACAAATCTTTAAAGTCCTGAGAGGGAAAAAGCATACCACCAGCTGCTTGTATATTCTTGCATGTTGGTGTCAAAGTCATTTCTCCTAAATCTATAGGAAATAAAAAGTAGAAACATTACTTTGCCAACAAAGGTCCATCTACTCAAAGCTATGGTTTTTCCAGTAGTTATGTATGGATGTAAGAGTTGGACTGTAAAGAAAGCTGAGCACCAAATAATTGATGCCTTTGAACTGTGATGTTGGAGAAGACTCTTGAGAGTCCCTTGGATTGCAAGCAGATCCAACCAGTCCATCCTAAAGGAGATCAGTCCTGGGTGTCTATTGGAAGGACTGATGCTAAAGCTGAAACTTCAATACTTTGCCCACTTGATGTGAAGAACTGACTCATTGGGAATGATCTTGATGCTGGGAAAGATTGAAGGCAGGAAGAGAAGGAGATGACAGAGGATGAGATGGTTGGATGGCATCACCTACTCAATGGACATGAGTCTGAGCAAGTTCTGGGAGTTGGTGATGTACAAGGAAGCCTGGCATGCTATAGTCCATGGGGTCGCAAAGAGTTGAACATGACTGAGCAGCTGAACTGAACTGATAGGAAATAAGTTGTATCAAACATCCTCACATAGAACCAGATCTAAAATCTGAGAATAAGATTCATATTGGTTTCTGTATCTCTAGTATCTTCAGGCTATGAAAGTTAGGTAGGTCATTAGATCTGAATGTAGGTAGGTAAGTAGGTGGTAGGTAGGTAGGTTGATGGATAGAAAGCCAGAAAGAAAGCAAGAAAGACAGACAGAAAAAAAGAAAGAATAAAGGTCTTATTTGTGTAATTATGGATTTATGGAGTTACTATGGTATTATCACAGATTTTTCTTAATTTATCCTTTGGTATGTGTAGTGCAATAACAGATATTCCTAACAGTGACTGTGAAACATTATCAATTTCTGAAGCAACATTTGAAGAGAGTAAAATATACTCATTGAAGATAGAGTGTTAAGTTTACTGTTTTTGTCTTATCAGTTCAGTTCAGTCGCTCAGTCGTGTCCAACTCCTTACCACTCCATGAATCGCAGCACACCAGGCCTCCTTGTCCATCACCATCCCCTGGAGTTCACTCAGACTCACGTCCATCAAGTCAGTGATGCCATCCAGCCATCTCATCCTCTGTTGTGCCCTTCTCCTCCTGACCCCAATCCCTCCCAGCTTCAGAGTCCTTTCCAATGAGTCAACTCTTGGCCTTATTTAGAGAAGGTGCTTATTGAAAGTCTGTGGAATAATATTTTCAAAACCTGTCAATGTTTGTGTCATTTATAGAGTTAATTTTAAATTAATTGATATATTCTATAAGAAAAGGTACTTTGTAATGTTCAGACAGTAACCTCTATAGCAGAACTATCTGGGTTCATACTGTGCCACTAACTAGTTATGTAACTATGGACAAGTGACTCTACCTGTTATTGTCTCACTAGTTCATTTTCTAAACTAGTAATGTTATGTGCAAAGTCTGAGTCCCCAAAACTGAGAGAATAAGACGTCCACAGCAATGCAAAAGCAGAAAGGGGTTTTATTGCTAGCTCAAGCTAGGGCTCAGGTCTCATCCAGCGCAGTGGAATCTGACAAGAGCCCCAGCTCTGAATTACAGCTGCTTTTATACAGGCGGTTCTTTGTCTCTGCAACGTAGCTGGCAGGTGAGGATTGGCTAAGCTGTGCGCGCATGCGCGAACTTTGAATCCGGCATTCCTGTCCAGATTGGCTCAAGTTTGGCGCGAATGGGGACTCTCCTGATTGACTCGGAGGTGTAGTCCCCGGAATCATGACTCAGGTCTATAAGAATCTGAAACTTTAGGCCTAGTGTAGCTTGCTGAGCCTGTCATGGCTCAGGTTGGGTCCTAACAGTAACAGTAGTATCTTATAGGGCTGTTAAGGAATAAGTTAATTAACAAATTGAAAATAAGCACTTAAAAATATTAGCTACTTTATTAATCAGAATGAATCAGTTAGCAGTGAAACTATTATATAGCACTTTCTTTAAGGTTGCCCAATAGAGAAAAAAATCTAAAATGCTTAGTTAAGGATATGTAATAAATAATCATTTAATATAAGGATGTCCCAATATTGCAAGGGCTATATTTATACACACACACTGAGAGAGACCCAGTGTTGTTAATCTGAACTTAAAATTTAACCCGACATGCTGTATTCATTCATTCAATAGCCATATTTTCAATCTGCCTTTGCCTTCTTTCCCCTGGAATCTCTACTCTCTGACTGAACTAAGTTGTTATATTGATATAGTGATGATTTAGTCAATAGATAATGTTTTAAATTAATTGCTCATCTATAATTGTTTTTCATTGTGCCTATATACCAGATGAATAGATATTAGAAATCCAGTACTTTATTAAACCCAAGAAAAATATGCTTGAATTGACTTCTACTTCAAAATTATTAATTCATATTTTGTTATGGACAAAAAGAAGCTATTCTTTTTTCTGACTCTTCTACATTTAGTGGGTTTTGGAGGATAAGATGAACCGTTAGAGATCAACACATAGAACAAAGCAATAAATGCTGGAAGTCAGTCTCTTTCAAATATATAAGGACTCAGCATAATAGCTTTCATCTTGGAAGTGGGTGTAAGTTGTTAGAAATGCCCCTGAGTGACTAACTCTTGGTGACATTTAGGATATTGTGTCTACGGTTTGTAGAAATTACCAGTAGGTGGTGTCTAAAATACACAAAGATTTTTTGTTTAGTGAGTTCATATTATAAAAAGACACTGTCCTATGTATAATATCATATATGAAACAAGTCACCAGTCCAGGTTCGATGCCTGATACCGGATGCCTGGGGCTGGTGCACTGGGACGACCCAGAGGAATGGTATGATGGGGAGGGAGGAGGGAAGAGGGTTCAGGACGGGGAACACATGTATACCTGTGGCAGATTCATTTTGATATATGGCAAAACCAATACAATATTGTAAAGTTAAATAAAATAAAATTAAAAAGACACTGTCCTTAGAACCTGACTCTTGATCCCCTGAATGAGGAGATGATATCCCTCCCCGCCTCTAGAATCAAGTTGTTCATTTGAGAAATTTAGTAAATGCCCATTCCACAGGCTTGTTGTAAGACTGAGTTAGCTGAGTATGAAATATATATATATGTATATATATATATATATATATATATATATATATGTCTAATGGGATTACAGAATTAATGTTCTCATGGATTTTTGGTAGCACAATAACAGATATTTCTAACAATGACCGTGAGATACTAGCAATGTAAGACACAATTCAAGGTGCTTGGAACAGAGTAAGTGCTCTCTGTGTGTTCCCTGCCTCTGCTTCAGCATTAAAGCAGAAACCCTAGAGGTTAGCAGTAGTGGAACCAACTTTGATCCCATATCCTGTGGCTGTATATATTTAATCACAAGGCAAATTAAGGAAGAAATGCAGGGTACTTTGTGTCTCTAGCTTTCATTCAGATCATTTCATGTTTTCCAAAATTTGCTTACACTCCTGAGTTTTCCCACAATAGTTCTACTTAACTATCTGGAAAAATGCCATAAATCTCCTCTCCCTCACCCACTTTGTGAGATTATCCATTGTTTTATCAACCTATCTTTCCTTCCAGGAAGTCTCTCTTCCTTCGAGGGGTAATCCCAGGCTAACCTAGCATGTGTAATAGGAGCTACCAATATAGTCATGCATTCACTCATCACAGCTGAGTTCTTCAGGGGAGAGGCCAGAACTTTTTGATAAAGCACCTTGTTGGAACTGTGCCAGGGAAGGTAGAGACAGAGTAGGAGGCACTTCTTTAATCTGCATTTGTAGAGCAAGCATGCAGTAACATATGACAAAATGATTATTAAGAGAGTCTTTCAGGAGAAACTGGAGTCAGCCACCTTGGAGTCACCAATTCCTTGGAGCCACCATTCAACCCTCAGGTGTGAAACTGAGAGACAGGCTAGATACAGACTGTCCTGATCTGCCACACATAGAGAACCAATTGAAGAGCGGTTCTCTGAGTGGAGAAGAAAATCCCAACATGCTTTGCTCTTTCTTGACCTCACTGTTCATTTAAAGGGACACTTTTTCTATCTGCCAAGCCACACTAACAAATAAGAGGCTGGCCAATATTTAAGAAAATTTCATGTTGAAAGGCCTTAAGTAGAAAAGTCTGTCTATTAGATTGTCTTGGGATCATTTTTGTTTGTTGGCTTTGGAGGTCTATAGGATAATAGTAGAAAGAGTTGTTCTGCCTATTTTTCAGGTCTTGAAGAAAAAAATACAACTGGAAACTACAGCACTTGAAAAGTTTAATGTATAAATAATAGCATGAATTAAAATGTTAATTAGCTTTAAATATAGAAAGTATAGAATCTCTTTAGGAAGTTTTTTTCTTTGAGTTTTTTTTTTTTAATATACTAAAATTTGTTTATGTAGAACACAAATGTATTTATTTCCAAGATGGGTTTTTTAATGGATCAAATAAACACAAAACATATTAAAGAAATCTATCATATTTCTTAGCATTTCCTTTATAATTTTGAAAAGTTTACCTACTTTTCAATGACTCCAAGATAAATTAGAAGCAGCAGTTGTTTCCTAGTGAAAGTCAAATAAATGAGGCTTATTATTTTTCTACCACTGAACCAAATACACATACACTAATATACCAAAAAAAACATAGAATCACAAAGAAAATGGAGACATGAACAGTACCTCTCAAGCAGTTCCAAATGAGATAAGTTCTCTCACAGAACTAAGATTTTATAATTTTGCATCACATTTTACTATAGTCCCTTGAGTCTTTAGTTGCTTTTAGAACCTTCCCCTTATTGATATTGAATGCATATCTCCTTAAAATCCCCACCTGTCTAAGATTCATTGGCCTTGGCAATAAGGTATGACTCCAAAGTAATATCTTAAAATGAGGTGTTTAGAAAAATTAGCCTTAAAATGAAGGAAGAGGTAGAGAAATCCCTTGGGAGGTGACCTGCCTCTTCTGGAGTCCTTATTTTTAAAGTAGAGGTATATCATCACAGAAATTGGAAAAAGAAGTCTACCTCTCTTATTGATACGTGTCTGGTATCTGAGGAGGAAAAGTACCACAATTGTGCCTTAAGGTACTATCTGATCCAGACCAAACCCAGAATGATCCTCCACAGAAACATTTGATCACATTGTACACAAACCTCTCCCAGGAGCCATATGTTGTGTTCCAAGTTGCCAGTCCAGGAGAGAGAAGTCTCCTGGGTATTTAACATCATTATCCATCCAGAAGCTTCAATTCAGGCTACTCAGGAGGGAATGATCCAAAGAATGATGATCATTGATTCTCATTTCAATAATTTTCATCATGCTATCTCATGAGATTTTTAAACAAAAATATGTACTTTTTCACAGTATTACTCAGTATCACCCACTCATTGAGCAGGTATCTATTGAGTGACTTCTAGCCCCAAACTCTGGGGATACAGAGGTGAAGAAGAAAGGCAAGGTTTGTGCTCTTACGAAGTTTACAGCTCATAAAGATGGAGCTATATACAAGAAAGACTATTCTGAGAAAATAGAAGGCCATGAGAACATACAGTGGAAATCTGCTCTGGCGTGGGGATCAGGGAAGACATCCTGTGAACGTGTTTGAGCTGAGACCTAGAATAGAAGCAAGAGTTAATTGTACCTGCAAGTAGGAGTAGGGAGGTGGAATAAAAAAAAAATGTTCCAGAAAGAACAATATGTGTAATGCTCGAGGTGAAAGAAGGCATGAGAAACTGAAAGAAGTTTAGTTCCTAACAGTTTAAATGAAACTTTATGTATGCTACCCTATGTAATCTTTGCATATAATTTTCCATAAGGTGATAGCGTAAAAGTATAATGAATTCAAGATGCTTAATAAAATAGTTGTACTAATAAATGACCCCATTTCAAGAAATACATAAGTATTTATTATGCATTAAATTAACTTAAAGGATTATCATCATTTTTTAATGTAGCTGGTTTATTTCTTAATCCTTTAGCTAAGAAAAATTAAAAACATGCCATTTAATTTTAAAACTGAAAAGTTTCTGTAATAAGAGTTGAATAAGAGAATTCACATCATGATTCTAGCATAAGAAAGCTGAATTAATCATCATAGCTTTGTTGAGATTTACAAATTATTTCAACATGAGGGTGAACTTTGCTCCCTGTTCCCCCTAAAGTTGCATGAAGTCTAGAATAAAGCACTTTATTTATACAGATGCTCAAATGAATTAAACATTGATGAGAATTCTGATGTGGGATTCAGTTAAGACATTCCTAAGGTCATATTGGTTTGAGAAATTCATTCTAATTTCATAAGCCCAATTTAGAAACATCAGTATAGTCTTACAGTCTCTGATAAAAAGCAACATCATAGAAAAATAAATCACCATGACTTTTATCCTATGAAAGATCTGGTACTGAGAGGGGTCACTCACTCAGCCAGTAGGACTTAACATGCTGGGACTTCAAAATATCAGTGGTGTGGCCAAACTTATCAAGGCTGCAGAAGGCTTTGTCTTCTGAGGATTTATTGACTGGTGAGGAGGTGAAATGCCAGAATAGTTTCTAAGTACTGTGCTTCAAATTCTAGCTCTGCTTCTTACTATCTTTATTAACAGAGCAAATGAATTTACCACCCCAGAGCTCCTCATCCTCAAAATGAGGGCATCCTTATTTTAAGGGAATTTTGTGGAGGCAAAACGAGAGGGCATATAGGAAAGTCGTTCCCAAACCACCTGGCACATAAGTAATGCCTTTTCCCCACATGGATATCCAATGGAAAAAATTATAGCAAGGGCCATTCTAGATTGCTTGAAGGCACATTTGCTTTTTGTGGTATCTAACTTGTAGAGTCGATTATGACGGGGTAATTATTACCATGAATATAGTGAAGGAGGCCTAGCCTATAGTTTATTAAAGTTTCTTTCCATTACTTTTAGAATGACAATGATCATTAATTGCCACTAAAGTGTGGGGGGAAAATTAAAATACTGGGTACAATATGTCCATTGGTCTTTAAGAAAAAACAAAGTTTATTTTCATTTTGTAAATCAAAAATGAAAAATGGGAAACAAGCGCCATTCTTTTCTCAATGAAATGATTGCATCTAATTTTCTTGTGTGCATCTGTGTTTGTGTTTAACGGCAAGTGTAATTATGCACCTGCAATGCATGGCTCCTCTAATTTTAGTAAAATTGATTAAACTATTTAGAAAATACATAACAAATTACTCTTTTAGAATGAGTAAATTTAAATGCTGCAACCTTTATAACTATCAAATTTCTGGTCTTCTAATTCCACGCAGTAGCTGCACACAGCTTTTATGTTCAACAATGCAGCCTAGACACTTTTCAGTGGATTCGGAAACTTGTCCTGTGTCCTACTGGGTGGAGAGTGGCATGGAGTGAGCCAGCGAGCCTCTTCCCTCCCAGAAGAGCTTCCCCTCCAGAAAGGACTGTTCAGGGGGAGAGGAAAATTTTGTTTTTGTGTCAGAAAGATAGCCATACAGGTTAAGAGAACAGACCCCTTTTGGTCTGACTACTATGTTAACATGTAGTCCCAGTACAACTCAGAGTTCAGATCACTATTTTAGTATATCCTACAGAGAGTGCAACTGTCCAGAGGTAACTGGTAGGTCACAGAAAATTGTATCAAAGATCTAGACACACTTTTTTCCCCCCAAAATCTTAGCTAGGTGTCACATGACAACTGATTAATATTTTAATAATTTGGAATTAATATTGTAGGTTGCTTTAGATCAATTTGGAAATAAGAGAAAAAAATTTTAAGAAGGTATCAGCACCTGCTGGGGCTGATGCCCTAAAAGACCTAAAAATATGACCTATGGAACTAGGAGCTGTTCAAAGCTGAGCGTTCTAAAACTCTACCCTGTTTGGTATCTTGGCTTCCCCAGTGAGCGTGCCCAAGGCTGGACTCCTCTGAAGGGTCACGTAGTCCCCCTGAGCATTGTTGAGTGTTAGTCAATCTAATCACACCAGGACCACAGCCTTGTCTAACTCAATGAAATTAAGCCATGCCCCTGGGGCAACCCAGGATGGGCGGGTCATGGTGGAAAGATCTGACAGGGTGTGGTCCGCTGGAGAAGGGAATGGCAAACCACTTCAGTATTCTTGCCTTGAGAACCCCATGAATAGTAAGAAAAGGCAAAATGATAGGATACTGAAAGAGAAACTCCCCAGGTCAGTAGGGGCCCAATATGCTACTGGAGATAAGTGGAGAAATAACTCCAGAAAGAATGAAGGGATGGAGCCAAAACAAAAAGAATACCCAGCTGTGGATGTGTCTGGTGATAGAAGCAAAGTCTGATGCTGTAAAGAGCAATATTGCATAGGAACCTGGAATGTCAGGTCCATGAATCAAGGCAAATTGGAAGTGGTCAAACAAGAAATGGCAAGAGTGAATGTTGACATTCTAGGAATTAGTGAACTAAAATGGACTGGAATGGGTGAATTTAACTCAGATGACCATTATATCTATTACTGCGGGCAGGAATCCCTCAGAAGAAATGGAGTGGCCATTATGGTCAACAAAAGAGTCTGAAATGCAGTACTTGGATGAAATCTCAAAAACGAGAGAATGATCTCTGTTCGTTTCCAAGGCAAACCATTCAATGTCACAATAATCCAAGTCTATGCCCCAACCAGTAACGCTGAAGAAGCTGAAGTTGAACGGTTCTATGAAGACCTACAAGACCTTTTAGAACTAACACCCAAAAAAGATGTCCTTTTCATTATAGGGGACTGGAATGCAAAAGTAGGAAGTCAAGAAACACCTGGAGTAACAGGCAAATTTGGCCTTGGAATACAGAATGAAGCAGGGCAAAGACTAACAGAATTTTGCCAAGAAAATGCATTGGTCATAGCAAACACCCTCTTCCAACAACACAAGAGAAGACTCTATACATGGACATCACCAGATGGTCAACACCGATATCAGATCGATTATATTCTTTGCAGCCAAAGATGGAGAAGCTCTATAAAATCAGCAAAAACAAGACCAGGAGCTGACTGTGGCTCAGACCATGAACTCCTTATTGCCAAATTCAGACTGAAATTGAAGAAAGTAGGGAAAACCACTAGACCATTCAGGTATGACCTAAATCAAATCCCTTATGATTATACAGTGGAAATGAGAAATAGATTTAAGGGCCTAGATCTGATAGATAGAGTGCCTGATGAACTATGGACTGAGGTTCATGACATTGTACAGGAGACAGGGATCAAGACCATCCCCATGGAAAAGAAATGAAAAAAAGCAAAATGGCTGTCTGGGAAGGCCTTGCAAATAGCTGTGAAAAGAAGAGAAGCGAAAAGCAAAGGAGAAAAGCAAAGATATAAACATCTGAATGCAGAGTTCCAAAGAATAGCAAGAAGAGATAAGAAAGCCTTCTTCAACCATCAATGCAAAGAAATAGAGGCAAACAACAGAATGGGAAAGACTAGGGATCTATTCAAGAAAATCAGAGATACCAAAGGAACATTTCATGCAAAGATGGGCTCGATAAAGGACAGAAATGGTATGGACCTAACAGAAGCAGAAGATATTAAGAAGAGGTGGCAAGAATACACAGAAGAACTGTACAAAAAAAAGAGCTTCATGACCCAGATAATCATGATGGTGTGATCACTGACCTAGAGCCAGACATCCTGGAATGTGAAGTCAAGTGGGCCTTAGAAAGCATCACTACGAACAAAGCTAGTGGAGGTGATGGAATTCCAGTGGAGCTATTCCAAATCCTGAAAGATGATGCTGTGAAAGTGCTGCACTCAATATGCCAGCAAATTTGGAAAACTCAACAGAGGCCACAAGATTGGAAAAGGTCAGTTTTCATCCCAATCCCAAAGAAAGGCAATGCTAAAGAGTGCTCAAACTACCACACAATTGCACTCATCTCACACACTAGTAAAGTAATGCTCAAAATTCTCCAAGCCAGGCTTCAGCAATATGTGAACCGTGAACTTCCTGATGTTCAAGCTGGTTTTAGAAAAGACAGAGGAACCAGAGATCAAATTGCCAACATCCGCTGGATCATGGAAAAAGCAAGAGGGTTCCAGAAAAACATCTATTTCTGCTTTATTGACTATGCCAAAGCCTTTGACTGTGTAGATCACAATAAACTGTGGAAAATTCTGAGAGAGATGGGAATACCAGACCACCTGATCTGCCTCTTGAGAAATCTGTATGCAGGTCAGGAAGCAACAGTTAGAACTGGTCATGGAACAACAGACTGGTTCCAAATAGGAAAAGGAGTATGTCAAGGCTGTGTATTGTTACCATGTTTGTTTAAATTATATGCAGAGTACATCATGAGAAATGCTGGACTGGAACAAACACAAGTTGGAATCAAGATTGCTGGGAGAAATATCAATAACCTCAGATATGCAGATGACACCACCCTTATGGCAGAAAGTGAAGAGGAACTAAAAAGCCTCTTGATGAAAGTGAAAGTGGAGAGTGAAAAGGTTGGCTTAAAGCTCAACATTCAGAAAACAAAGATCATGGCATCTGGTCCCATCACTACATGGGAAATAGATGGAGAAACAGTGGAAACAGTGTCAGACTTTATTTTTCTGGGCTCCAAAATCACTGCAGATGGTGACTGCAGCCATGAAATTAAAAGATGCTTACTCCTTGGAAGGAAAGTTATGACCAACCTAGATAGCATATTCAAAAGCAGAGACATCACTTTGCCAACAAAGGTTCGCCTAGTCAAGGCTATGGTCTTTCCTGTGGTCATGTATGGATGTGAGAGCTGGACTGTGAAGAAGGCTGAGTGCTGAAGAATTGATGCTTTTGAACTGTGGTGTTGGAGAAGACTCTTGAGAGTCCCTTGGACTGCAAGGAGATCCAACCGGTCCATTCTGAAGGAGATGAGCCCTGGGATTTCTTTGGAAGGAATGATGCTAAAGCTGAAACTCCAGTATTTTGGCCACCTCATGCGAAGAGTTGACTCATTGGAGCAGACTCTGATGCTGGGAGGGATTGAGGGCAGGAGGAGAAAGGGACGACAGAGGATGAGATGGCTGGATGGCATCACTGACTCGATGGATGTGAGTCTGAGTGACCTCCGGGAGTTGGTGATGGACAGGGAGGCCTGGCATGCTGCAGTTCATGGGGTCGCAAAGATTCGGACACGACTGAGCGACTGATCTGATCTGATCTAATCAACACTGTTGTTGATGGTGTTGACGTGTAGGGCATCCTTTAAAAATTTTCATTAATAATCAGTCTACTTCAAATCCACAGACCTCAGAGGCCACTTCAGTATGGCTTTTCTCTGTTTCTTGAAGTTTTCCTGTCTATTTCATACAAATACTTGGAAATAAAAGATTTCTTTTCAAATTATTATTGGCATTAATAAAATCTTGTTCTGTCTGTTTAATATGTGTGCCTCAGAAATTTAAAGCAAATATTTCAAAAACCCTGACTGAAAACTCTTCAGTTTTAAAAAGAGAATGTGTAAATTCAAATTCTGTTTGTATTTGCTCAATATTGCAGTTCCTTAGTCTAAGGTTAACTCTTACCCCGCCTCCCCGCCCACATATGGGAATGTATTTTTCATGGAGAATTCTCAATTAATCAAAGTACCAATTGTCAAATAAGATTTCTTAGTTCTATTTTGAATTCTATTCAAATGATTATTAGAATGATTTTAATTTTAAAATGAAAACTAACGTTAAACTTAGTATATAATTTTTTTCTGTTTAACTGTGTGGATTTTAAAGAAATACCATACAGATATGTTGTAAAGGCCAAGCTTATTTTAAAGGTTATGCCAATGGATTACAAGAATTTTATTTCTAATTATGTTCAATATGGAACAGACTGTTAATTGATCTTACTGAAATGATCCTCTTAAAGGTTTTTGGTTTAATTAAATAGCGGTTTTGTTTAATCCACTTCAGATAAAACTTTATTTTTTAATTAAATAGGAAAGTCATTTAGCAATCTTACATGAATTCTTTTCTGAGACGTTCTTTCATAAGAAAAAGAAATCACTGATTTCTCCATATGTAAAGAAGAAATACAGTTTTCAAATACTGCTTTACAATTCTTCCTCTTATAGTTTATGGGGCACATCAACAAACTTTAATAAAATTTTGGCCTAATAAGTTCTGCAAATCTGAAATTACAACTGAAATTTCTTTGTAATATTTTAAGTTATTGAAAATGGTTTGTGTCATCTCTAATTAGAACTTCTCTGGTAATAAGTGGTCAACAGGTAGATACCAACTAAATCACAATTTCAAATAGTAACCAAACATTTGCCTGAAACTCCAGTACTTTGGCCACCTCATGCGAAGAGTTGACTCATTGAAAAAGGCTCTGATGCTGGGAGGGATTGGGGGCAGGAGGAGAAGGGGATGATAGAGGATGAGATGGCTGGATGGCATCACTGACTCAATGGACGTGAGTCTGATTGAACTCCAGGAGCTGGTGATGGACAGGGAGGCCTGGTGTGCTGCAATTCATGGGGTCGCAAAGAGTCAGACACGACTGAGTGACTGAACTGAACAGTTATCTTTAATTTAACAGAATTCCATAATGCAAAGACATCTAATCAAAGCTTGAAAACAAGTGTGTCAAAAAAAATAAAAAGAAAACAAGTGTGTCAAGCAAGCAGTTTATACAAAAAGATCAGCTTAGTAAATGCATTATTATTTTTGTAAGTGATTGTTATGTACTCAATTGTGTCTCCCCACCCACAGATTCATATGTTGTTGTTTAGTCACCAAGTTGTGTCTGACTCTTTGTGATCCCTTGGACTGAAGCATGCCAGGCTTCCCTGTCCTTCACTATCTCCTGGAGTTTGTGCAAACTCATATCCATTGAGTCAGTGGTACCATCCAACCATCTCATCTTCTGTTGTCCCCATCTCTTCTTGCCCTCAATCTTCCCCAGCATCAGAGTCATTTCCAATAAGTTGGCTCTTCGCATCAGGTAGCCAAAGTATTGGAGCTTCAACTTCAGCATCAGTCCTTCCAATGAAAATTCAGGGTTGATTTCCTTTAGGATAAACTGGTTGGATCTCCTTGCAGTCCAAGGGACTCTCAAGAGTCTTCTCCAGCCCCACAGTTCAAAAGCATCAATTCTTCATTACTCAGCCTTCTTTATGGTCCAATTATCACATCTGTACATAACATTGGAAAAAGAATAGCTTGACTATGTGGACCTTTGTTGGCAAAGTTTCTGCCTTTTAATACTGTGTCTAGTTCCTCAGTCCATGGAATTCTCCAATCAATAATACTGGTGTGGATATCCATTCTCTTCTCCAGAGTATCTCCCCAACTCAGTCATAGAATCTGTGTCTCTTGCATAGCAGTCAGATTCTTTGCTCTCTGAGCCACCTGGGCAGCTTCACAGATTTATATTAGAAGTCCTAACTTCTAGTACATTAGAATGTGACCGCATTCGGAGATAGGAACTCTTAAAGAAGTAATTAAAGTGAAATTAGGTCATATGTAAAAATCTTAATCAAATATGACTAGTGTTTTTATGAGAAGAGGAAATTAGGACACAGGCATAAACAGAGGAAAGACCACGTGAAGACACAGGGAAAAGTCAGCCATGTGCTGACATCTTCGTCTCAAATTTCTAGCCTCCAGGATTATAAGAAAATTAATTTCTCTTGTTTATGGCATCTAATCATAGGTGTTTCTTTGTTACGGCAGCCCTACCAAACGAAGACAATTACTGAAACTGGTCCATCTGTGGCAGGATTTTTTGAAGTGACAAGATTTGGGAAAAGTAGAACAATGGTTGGGATTGTGTGAGAAGCTCAAGAAGGCAGGGTCTACAGGGGCAGACTGCCACATCTTGGGGGCCCTGGCTGCGCCCCAGTTGTATAGGCCACCTATGACTCTTCTACTCCAGAAATCAGAGTTGGTATTGTAGTATCCCTGTGTGGACAGAGCCTAGAGAGTGGAGAAAATGCTGCCTTGTTCATGATAAAACCAAACCCCAGAAGCTGGAAATCCATAGCATCACAACATAGGCTGGCAGGTGCTTTAAGATAAATGTTAAATTGAATATCCTATAAACCCTTATATATTATAAATATATAAATACAGACCTAAGAATAATCAAAAATCCAATGCACATGTTCTTGTGCTATTTATCCTATCCCAGCTATGTCTTAGAAAACTGCTTTGCTTAGTACATGAGATATTTTTAGAACAACTCTTGATGCCTCTGTTCCTTAGGGAAAGCCATTTAACCTCATGTTTAATGCTTATGAAGTAAAGGTTACAAGGTTGGAAGTAAAAAAAAAATGCAGATAAATGGTTTGAGCTTCCTGAGAAATATAATTTTTAAATGTAATTTTTAAAAGAATATTACTTACATTTAGATATGCAAATATGTGTGTAAACATAGAGGATTTCACATATAAAACATTTAAAATACTTAAACAAAAAAAGAAAAACCCAAACACCTTTGTACCTTAAACTGGTTATCTGCTACTACATGTGTCTTTTTTCCTAATAATTACATTATAGATTTAGAAAGAGACAAGGTCATCCAGGTGAAAAATCAGATGTGATGAATCAGACTTGATGTTTAAAATTTTTTTAACATAGCCTTTATAGACATACAAACATTGAACTTGTGCCTAGGTAATTCCAGTTACAGGGAATTCCCTCTAGTGATGAATTTTTATAATTAATAAGTTTCCCTTCTTTTAATAAAAACTTTGGTGAATTTCTAGCCACATTCTAACCTTTACATTTTAAATAAAATATGGTCATCCTAGCCAACTCATTTGTCTTTCTCTCCATACAGTTGTTTTAAGTTTAATAACTCATTTATTTTTTTTTATATTTTTTAGGTTTTTATTGAAATATAGTTGATATATGTTGTCTTACGTTCAGGTGTACAATAAAGTGATTTGATTTTTTATATAGAGAGAATATATGTATACATATATTCTTTTATTAACATTCTCTTCTGTTTCAGGCTATTACAAGATTTGAGATAATATCCCTTTTAAAATGTGGTCCTCAGAACTGATCTCATTTCTCCATAAATGTTCTAGTCAGTATGGAGTGAGAAGGACAGAGTGCCCTGTGATGGTGTCCCTGCCTCTGAGTTTGTAACAGATACAGACTTGAATTAATGCAACCCAGTACTAGAGAAGGTTTTCTTATCGTTCTTTCAGTATTATCACACCATTGGAATATATTGCATTTCTTACAGGAAAGAGATGAGAGAAGTTATTGTATGTTGTTTGTATGTGAAAGTGAAAG